>NADL03000612.1:0-1295546 GCA_002205965.3 Kappaphycus alvarezii | reverse complement strand
ATTTATATTTTCCACCGACATCTCCTCATAGGCACATTGCACCGTATTAACACTAGTCTGACATCGAAAACAAATATCTCGTATTGATACCAAGCTCCCGTGCGTTAACGCCTGGGTTCGCTTTACACTCAGCTTGCCTTGCATGTTGGAGAAAAATCTCCCATCCCCTCTCAATGGATTCTTCTTCGCTCAGATGAGAGCAGAAAGAGCATGCTGTGTCGCAGGTCATCTCAATGCGAGCATCCCTCAAAAAGGAAGAAATAAGATCGGTAAAACGTGGCATTGTGCCAAGTAGTCATTCACCCAATAAGTTGTCCAGATCCTTCTAATGGTGATCACTGATTCGAATTTTTCCTTTTATAGAGATAAGAGGGGGAAATTGGGTCGGTTGGTTTACTGCGAATAATGGAAAGAAGAAGTTGGGTTGGTTTACTGTGAGTAATGGAAAGGTTGGGAGTCCTCTGTACTTGTAATCAACCAGGGATAAAAGTGTCCTGCACATCGCAACATTACTTTTGTTCAATAAGTAAGTTTCGTATAGGAGCTTTTGCGCGTTTTCTCGACACGTGTATTTCACACTTTTTTTGCTGTGTACAAACGGGAGATCATGAGAGTTGCAGAGTTGCTGTATATATTCGCACCTTTTTGAGGACAATGGAGGGCCCATTTGTGCATTTTCTGATTTGCGCGTTTTCTTGACACGCGTTTTTCACATTTTTTCAAATAACACTTGTGCTGTGTACAAACGGGGAGATCATGAGAGTTGCAGAGTTGCTGTATATATTCGCACCTTTTTTGAGGACAATGAGGGCCCAATTGTGCGTTTTCTAATTTGCGCGTTTTCTTGACACGTGTATTTCACATTTTTTCAAATAACACACGACCTCCCAGGGTGAGAACGCTGTTACTTCCCTCATTGGTCTACGGTTGTCGATTGTTAGGCTTGTGTACTCGTTTATTGCGGAGCTGATCTGCATCAGTAGATTGTGTGGATTTTTTCGTTCCTTTACCTCACCTAATTGAGATTTCTATCACGCTTTTCGGCGTACGAGGGCGTGTGCAGTAGTACTAGGACTCGGCATGTGCGGTTGCGAATGTGTAGACTTGTAATTGGAGGATCGCTTGTACTTTTCTGTCTTATTGCTCTCATGCTACCTCAGTACCGCTGTTGTCCTTTCAGTTACTTTTAGGTGAAATTGATGGCAATTGCAAATCTTTGCTTTAAGATCGCTAATGTACATTTTCTACAGACCTTTCCGACTTGGAAAAATGTACGATATTATCCCAATATGGACTGCAAAAAGATAGTAGCTCGCTGTCTCCAACTATGTACAAGTGACAACTTGCCCTCGTCAGCATCACGTAGATTGCCTTCACTTCACCAACCAGGCCAATTCCTTCCCCCCGGTGCGCCGGCCTCGTAAGGTCCGATCTTCTTCTTGTTCCTGAAAAAATCACTACTTTGGCCTCTGCCCCTTGCACGCCAGCAATCGTTGAGAATTTGATGTTGTTGGAAACAGTGAATTCTCCTCTATCCTTCCGTAACTCCTCTCCAACCACCTTCTTGAGACATTCCAATTGTTTTTTGTAAATACTCAAACAGTAGCACATCTCGTCTCGGAAACCAGGCTCCTTAGATAGAGTTTTGATAATGCGAGAGACAATAATAGCTTCTCGAACCGACTCTTCACGACTGTGACGCTCAACAAACGACAGACCCCTTCGTGAGTAGGGGTCCAAAAATACTACTGGATGAGCCAACAAGCTTTTGTCTAGTGCCGAAGTGTCAGAAGCCGTCACTTGATTCACATGTAGGGCTACGCGCCCTTCAGTGGGTAGAACGGATCTTCCAATCGTGCATGCACCTGATCTCACTTGCCTTTTGCAATGATATTGGAAAGGTGGCTTATTGCCGGATTCATCCGGTATTGGATGTCCAACAAGGCGTTGGTGACTTGATCATCGCCTTGAATGGAAACACTGGACCTTCTTGGGATCATTCTCTCTAGGGGAGACATTCCGTACAAGTGAGAGAAAAAAGTTGGCCTCCCCTTCACAACTGGTGGTTGTTGGTACGGGTCACCGTATATGGAGAGAACAAAAGATTGCGGAATATCGAACTGGGGCCCTGCAAGAATATAGAACATCATAACCATATCTAAATCGCCAACTTGCGATCCTTCATCGACGAAAACAGCAGCTATCTTGGGGATGTGCTTCTTTTTTTGGAAAAGGCGGTGAAGGGATCCAAAGGTAGTCAAGATGATCCATCCAGTCCTGTTTTCATATCCCATCCCCGGAAAAAGGGTTTTGAATTTGCCTCTCATTTCTTCGGCTCTCTGCGCATTCAGGGAGTTCTCGTTACGGGCAAGATTCGGAGTAACTCTTTCGTATAAGGGATAGACGCGCTTCAATGATCCGTCTCCTGTGAGCAATGGGATACCGGATTGCAACCTTGCTTCTATGACATCGACTGCTGAATTGGTTGGACAAATGCATAGAATTGACCCTCCTTGTCTTAAGGGAAGAAATTGTTTTTTCAAATCTTCTTTTCCCTCAATACCTTCTGAACATACTCGAGTCCTCTCTGCCTCTGCATGAAGTAGCTTGTTGCGCAATTTTGGGGCGTTCGCAATAGCAGAGATGCAATGTACCAACGTGTTTGTTTTTCCCGTTCCAGCTGGACCCACAACACACGACGTCCTAGCAGGGAGGGAACTTTGTTCCATGAAAGGGAGTGCAGAAAGAGTCTGAAGAATGGCTGTACATTGACCAGTGTTGAGGCATCCAAACTCTTCATTTTCAACAGACAAAGACTCTCCTTCCATAACTGCCATTCTTGAAATGTAACGAGGGGGCCCATCACGTAGAAACCACAAGCTTCGAAGAATAGCTGAATTGAAACTAAGACGACCATTTCCTGTTGCATTTTTTATCGCATTCCCGATCTTATTGGGTTCATGAATGACTTTTCGCCCCAGTAAAAGAGTCTGAACATCGGTCGAAAACTTTGCCATAGTTTGTACTCCTTCAAATGCTTTCATTGTGGAGCCAAGAAATCCAACTCTCCGTACCAAAACAAATTGTTCTTCTCCTTCCAATAGAGGTCCTCTGTAGTGGTCCTTTGACCTTCCCATAATCGCAATACTCGATTCGCAGATCTCTCTCTCTTTCAACGGTTTCACGGGAGTTACATTCTGGAACGCGACAATTCCATATACCGACTCTTTCCAAACGACGCGTGTACGGTGTTGTGCAAAAATATCCACACAGACAATGTCATGTAGTCTGCAGTGATCCCTAGACGAAAGTCGCGGGGTATTTTTCTCCAAATCAATGTAGTCGCATCCAGTCTTCGAATCGTTGTAGCGGTCTTTGACCACCGCGCTGCGGATGTCCACGTCAGAGACCCCTTCAAGTGTATTGGGTGAGATGTATGACCATGTGCTCTGACGTGAGCTGAGATCTAACAACTCGACATACGTCAGATATAATACCATGAAATGGCAGTATCTTCGGTAGTCGTTCCAGGAACCAAATGATGCGTGCATCTCATTCCCTCTCGGGACCCGATCCATACCGACCTTGTTTCTAAGCCACCACAGGACATTGTTATTCGAGCCCTCCCTGAATTCATGACGCTGTGACCATGCCCCGAAAAAGTAATCCTCAGAGTAACAATCGAGTAGTCTGTATCCTTCTACTTCAAATGGGATCGACTCCGATTGCATTGTACTCCGTATTTTGCTGTCCTTCTCTTCATCACAAGGCTTAAGTAGCTGGATAGTAGTTGCGCTACTCTCGTATTCAGAAGCCTGATCCGAGAATGAAGCGAGGCGTGATCTGAACTCAGATGCAGGGACATGATCGTCTTTCAAATTGTCCTTTGGCATATTCCAATCAAAGATTTCAATGTCTTCTTCCTCAGGAGCTTGTTGGTCTCCTCCTCGAGAATCATCAGAGATATCATTACGATGATTTCTCGATGACGATTCCGGTTGAGGTTCATCTTGAACAATGGAAATCGGTGCTGGCATTGGATCAATTGATTTGGAAGTGGCTGAGTAGTGTTAAGGGATTCATAATAGCTGCAGCTCTGTGGTGATTGTGGAGACAATGAATGTGGAGACGGTGGATGGGGTAGTGCTAGTGGAGCCACTAGTGTTGATCCTTGAACCTCCGGGAATTGGGGAGACATTGGCGAAGACGGCTCCACTTGTGGCGAAGACTGCTCCACTTGTGGCATGCCAGAGTCTGCCGGTTCATGTTCCGCAACAGACTCAAAGGATCTATGTTGGGGCTGAGAGTTGTAAGGGGATTGTGGAGACTGGGGAGAAGGTGGGAGTTTTGGAGGCATTTGCGTTGACAGCTTCTCATCTTCTTGCACTCCAGCGACTGTCCCTGCAACTCCTGTACTCAATTCAGTATTTCCTTGATGCAACCGAGGGCTACCATGAAGATGTAGAGACTCTTGATGGTGTGGTGCTTGTGAAGCCATAGTTGTTGACTGCGCACACTGTGCGGATTGAGGCAAAAATGGTGTAGAGGGCTCCTCCGTTTGCTGCATGTCAGAGTCTGCCATTGCACGTTCCATTGAGATTGATAGCTTCCTATCGCGTTTCGTGTCAGCGACTGCAGATGCACCTGTCGTATTTTTTTGAACGAATCCCTGGGGCGGCGACGTAGAGAGAGACCCAGGGGCACACTTAGCTTGGCTTTCCTTCTGGACGAGAGTTTGATTGTTATGAATGGGGTCGACATACGAGCTCATAAAGTGGTCGGCTGGGTTGTTGGTTGAATCGCTTGACCCAGTGACACGGGGGAGTGATTTGGCCAGAAATTCATTCACTTCTTTCTCACTAAGCCCGAATAGGAACGGCGACTTCCACGAATTGTCTCCCAGGGTATGGTAGGTAAACCTTCTTCGCACTTTATCTACCTTTTCCGGACTTGTTTTTTCTTCTTGTTGGCGTTTCATTTCGTCTGAATTAAGAACAGCAGTTGTGCGGCAAGTTTCGGTGAAGATAATATTTGAAGAATTAGAGAGTAAGGAAAACGGATGTGTGATTGGCCAGGTGTTTAGTGAAGGCAGAGATTTGTGTGGGTTGTGGAAACCAGTTGTAAGAGTGAAGAGGGCGTTAGGCGTTAGATGAAACAAACCGTAAAAGTGCGGAAGGAGGAGGCAAAATATCGTTAGACAACAGTAAGGGGAATAACGTTGCTACACCTGCGTACGATTCAGAGCTTTATTTATAAGACTTTGGTGAAAATGTGAAAAACAAATGCGTCCATTCCGTCGGGTAAACAACATACAGTATTATGCTTTCACATTACACGTAATCTACTTGTATTAATAACTTTTGTAAATTACACGTGGCGTATATGAGATGAGGGAATATACCAATCCACATAATATAAAATTACACTTTTTGGCAATCTTATGTCGTCGGTAAGTGTCGATGGGTCGGTATTTTCCAATATCGTCGGTAAGGGTTTTGTATATTTTATGTCGATGTCGTCGGTATTTTCCAATGTCGTCGGCAAGGTTCTACAGTCCATGTCCTATAGGTACACTCATGGCCCATATATAATAAATTTGATCGATGAAAACGACAAAATTGGTGTTTTTGTCCACTTTGTATAGTCTTGATGTGACCACTTTCAGCATTCAGTCAGTATTTACTCCGCGCCATATCGCAACCAGGTCGATGGAAGACACTCAGCACTAACAGAGTCGAACGGCGAAAAAGCTAATAGTATGCGCTACCTTGTCATGAAGAGAATATGTATCGAAATTGGCATTTACGAGCATATCTGGTCGACTGGACTCCAGGCGCTTCATGGCGTTCTAAAACTGTTGCGTTAGTCGAAAACATTTGAAAAAGCATTTTGGGTCTTTTCCCAAAATGCTTTTTCAAAGGTCTTTTCCCAAAATGCTTTTTCAAATGTTTTCGCCATCAGATTCGTGTTGTTCGCTGGGGACCATTTCGGAGTGTGATGATAAGAAATTACGTTGGTCCTGCGGAAGACTTTTGACATTGAGATTTGATGTCGGCGCAGAGGTTTCAATGTTAATTGAAATGTCGGGGGAAGGGCGGGTGAAAGGGGTGGAATGATTTCTTTCAGGCGATGTTGACCTCCTATTTGGATGTGAAGAGGGAAGAAATGGATCGGCATAACTACTCAAGAAACAGTCAGTAGGGGTGTCGCCGAATTCGCTTGAACCAGGAATTCGACGCAGTGTTTTGGATATAAATTCGTTCACCTCATCCCCAACAAGCCCAAATAGGAAGGGTGACCTCCACAAGCTGTCTCCCAAGGTGCGGCAAGTGAATCTTCGTCGCACCCTATCCACCCTTTTCTCCTCGCTTTCCTCCTCTCTCAAATGTTTCATTCCTCCTTAGCAAATGATAGAGGAGACTACAGGATGCAGTGTCAATTCGAAAGATACTGTATGTGGGTAGGGATATTGGTAACAAGGGCGCTTTGCTTCGTTGAGCAGGTAGGAGCTAGAGCTAAGAGCTAGTCGGAGAAGCGGAAGGGATTAGCCAGAACACAGTAAAATACGTTGTCACACACAGACACGGCTAAATGTTAGAAATTGCGGCATCGCTCCCAGGCGTGCCATTTGTATACTCCTCCTGATTACGTGTATTTCGAAAAATTGTTAGCTACACGTGTCAATAGTTCAGTGATTGCCGCGTGCTCCCGGCTTGCCCTTTTTTTCATTATCAATTTATGGTTATTTGTGGTACTTTTTCCACGTGTATTTCGAAAAATTGTAATCTACACGTTGCAAACTCCGCCTGGGGGTCGGGTGGAGGTCGGGTCCCAGCGTATGTGAGACCCCATCGGCCTGGTTGGTATATGGCGCGGAGTGAGATCTGACACTGGACGGGGAGAAACGGTGATGGGTGGAAGGGAGGATTCAGAGTGGCAATAGAAGGCGTCGTACGCTGATTGTGTATGTTGGAAGAAGGGAGCCGGCGCCGGCGCAGACGAAGGTTGCATGCGAACCGGCTATGGGCTGCGGTGTCGGGCCACACGTACTAGGAAGTGGTGAGGAACATGGGAAAACGTCGCACCACGTGTTTTTCGAAAAATTGTAAATTACACGTGGCATAGATGCTCTCTCTGAAATGGATTTTGGATCACTGATGTGGCGCAGTCCTGTAATCTGGTTATTAAATTAGAAAATCACTTTACCCGCTATGGCTCATCACAGTTGATAAACATTTCGAAGAAAATGTTTTGCGTAGCCGAAAAACCGTCTCAAAGTATTCCCCAACGCTCTAGCTCATCTTACCCATCTACCTTTCCGGCAGTGGTATTCGACTACGAGGAGTACAACACCGAATATAGGGTTTTCGCGCCACCAAGCCTTCGTCTGAAAGGATTTATTCGCAATCGGACCGGAGTTCTTTCTCTGGTGACATTAGTCCATTTTCCGAACGCCGCCTCTCCCGAAATTATTGAGGGTGCCTTGTCCTGGCAAAGGGAAGAGTTCCGCCTGAAAGAAAACCAACATATGTACTGGCGGTTGAACTTCGAACCTTGCAGACTTATCAACCATCAAATTCTTTTGATAACATATGCGACTGGATACAACGTCAGGTGTCCAATACTCTCCGACCACTCAGAACTCCCTATGATGAAACTACAGACGAGCAATATCGGCCAATTTTATGACCAAGACAGTTCTTTGAATGGAGAGCGGATTGCCAAGGAATGGATTGCGGCGCTAACCGTCATTCACCACATGAGCACACGTGCTTTATTAGAAATATGCATGAATCGTCCTAAAAAAGCGCAAGCCTTTGTTCCAACGAAAGTTAATCGAGAGGGGAACCTTTTTGTGTGGTGGCAAACTCCAAAGCCACTGAATTTAAGGGAGTTTATACGAAATGTCTATTCCATGAAAAGAGTCCCAATTCATATTGCTACTCCTTTGCTACGGTCTTTTCCTCATTATACTGGTTTCTACTCAGCTGTCGTGGGGAACGATAAGATCTACCTGGATGACGAATCGGACGCTCCCTACCCTATAGTGGACACTTCAGATCTTCTTTATGATGATGTGGCCTCTATTTCAGTGACGGTACCTATTGCATTTCATCTGAAAGTAGAAGGAACGCAAATAGCGGAGATATCGTTTGAACATAAGTCTGTGAACCTTGTTTTCATTAACTCATCTCTAGAAACATGCATTGGGGCTGGTGTGGTAAGGTCTCAGAGCTACCAGTGGACGAGAAAGGCATGGTGCGATAATGTTGCAAAAGAAGTGGACGCCAATCGTCAGAAAACCCTAGTACGCCAAGGTTTAAAGAACCTATCTTCGTTCCTTGATATTCGTAAACTAGTGAAAACGACCATAGTGGTGAAAAGATAAATAAATTTTATTCTGTTTCTGTGCTACTCATCTACTACTTTCCATAGCATTGATAATCCCAGTAGCCCCTCTGCCTCGAAACATTGTCGCAGCGGGCCGGCAAGTTTCCGAGACGGACCAAGGCGGTGGTCCGTCCAAAGCGCAGCCTCCTGGGGCGACATCAAGGGGTTACTAACAGGACTGAAAGAGCATGGGAGCTTATGGAACGATGTTTTCACAAGGAAACTCGTCTGCCGACCCAGTGATCGGCTGGCATCCCAGTATGAAGAGGACTGTCCTGCTGGGAGAGGAATAACAGATGCGTTTTGCAGCGTCATTCGGACTCTTTTCAAACAATTAGGCCCAAACTTATTCGCCTCCAACGATTCATCCCTCCCAGAAGTGACCGTGATCTCATATTGAAGGAACGACTCTGTGTGCCAGAGAATCATGATATCATGGTCATTATCGTCCTTCTTGACCTCTTCCGACAGCAAAATCCGATAGAACCCTGAGCGAAATGGATGTGTTTCACAGAGGACTTCTTTCAGATAATCGAACGATAGCTTTTCCTGATCGTAAAGGCAATTGAGGAAAGCACCTAAATCTACTGGTTTCGATAAAGACCACCATATCCAGCAAATGAATGGTGCAGATTCATCAATAGCTTGGTCATCTCCATTTTCTGCTTCCACTTGTTGGTAAAGTGCATTCTGCGCATCCCAGGGAAGCTTCATGACGCGTAAGAGCTCTTGAAGGCATGCAGCTTGGTGGAGAATGAGGCATCCGATCCAAGTTTTCGCCAGATCCACTCCCCGAAAGGAATGGAAGAATGGATGTAGCAGCTCCCACGAAACCTTCCATTCAGTATCCGATCTATGTGATTCCCCATTCGTATCCCTTAATATTCCAGTGGGTACAGGAATCTCCCTAAATGGGAATTTCGCAGAGAGGCAGCGGTTATTGTCGCTTTTATGCGAGTCCATATCCACGGCTGCCGACGTCCCATCTGGAAGAAGAAGATTGATTGTACCTTCCTTCACAAAAATGTGGCAATTCACAACTGTCGGAGCTTCAGAAGGACCTGTCTTGTAATAAACAAGCATCAATTCGGGTAGGCAGTTGTGGGTGAGTAATAGACGAATGTCGTCCCTTAATACCGCAGAAAGTGGCCATGTGTTTCGAGTAGGACGAGTTCTGGAAGGATTGGAATAGTACAAAAGGATACCACATACACTGGAGCCAGCAAGTTCGGTGGTGATAAACATTGCTGCTAGCGTATAGGTTTCAGTAGAGGGTGAGTGAAAGGAAAGAGTGGGCGTGTGTTCTGTAAAAATTGTGGCAGGTCGGCCAAGATAAATGAGTGGGTGTGCCGATAAGAGTTGGAGGACGGGTAAGTCGGGGCGGGTATGGAAAGGTGGCCGGGGGTGTGAAAGAGCCGTTGATTAAGAATGGGGCGGGAAGAGAAGAGTGATGACGTTGACCTGTAAATTCTGCATAATTCTGAAAAATTCAGAACACACGTGTAAATCGAAAAAATTCAAATTACACGTGGACACACGTGGACATTGAAAATAGATATATACCACGCCCATCCTTCCACTTGACACACTGCGAGTCCCAGTCCCATCGCTACCAAAATCCATCCATGTACATTCACCCTTCTGCTTTACCATCCATCTTTCTGCTTTACCATCCATCTTCCTCCTCTACCATCCATCTTCCTCCTCTACCATCCATCTACATTCAGCCTCCTCCTTTACCATCTCCCCATGTTTTCCAAACTCACCAACATCTCTAACAGTAAGAGCTTGAGTGGCATTCTCTTCTTCAATGACGATAGTCGCACGATGATGGAGCCTGGCACCCCGCAAGCCCTTCTCCTTGCTGAATATCTCCCAAAAATTAACGTTGGCGCTGTACAGATCCCCGTCGTGTTCTTCTCAAAGGGCAAAGAAATTCCCAATTCAATACCTGGTTTCGTCACTCGATCCCCTGAAAATGAACTCCGCCTAGTGGACACGACATCACGAACGGAGTACAGCTTGGATGTCCAGTGCTACGAGAACAAAAACTCTTTACTTAGTGACTATTCGGGAGAAAATGGATCGCAAAACTTCAAACTCAACCTTAATATGCTAAAAATTGAAAAATTCGAAGACGGCGACATTCGCCCCGGAAAGGAGGCAGCGATGATTTGGATAGGGACTCTTGCAGTGAGCCGCTTCGTTCTGACACGTGCATTTCTCACCGTGTGCGTGTTGCCGAAGGCGAATCGTGATCAGCTGGATCGCAAACTGCCTATGAAAGGATGCAAGACGCAAAATCAATGGGTGATGTGGTATCCGTCCGCTACAACTCGATCGCTCGTGAAGTGGATTGAGTTTCTTTCAAAGGGAAGGGGATATGACTCGAACGACCTGCTGAACATATTACCGTCCCTAGAAGGTTTCTACAGGTTCACGCTTCCCAGTCAGGGCCCTAAGGAGCTCATGAGAGTCGTTTTTGACGAAGAGCCCCTGGACTCAAATGGACTTCAAGCTTACGAAGTGGAGCAAGGATCCAGCCGATTCCTTCAAATCACGCTCCCCTTGAATATTGACGTTCCCAAGTCTTCCTCTCCGCCAGGGGCGTCAGTTTTCTCCTTTAATGAGGTGTTGGACTGCTTCGTGCTTCCCCTAAATCCTTTAATTTTTTCTGGATGTCTCGGCCCATATCGATCCGCAGTGCATGGTTCTAATGCCTCCGATCGTTGGTCATCGTTCATGAAGAAGTTGAAAGTAGACCAAAGGGCAGCTGGCGTTGAGAGGAACGCTGTGGACAACCTCCAACAAATCATATCATCTTTACCTGGGTTCATTATGGGGTCAAAAATCGGTTGGAATGAGAACGACCATTCCAAGCTGAAAGAAGTGTCGTCGAAAGCGCGTCCGGTCTCAGGGTCCACCGTTCCCAAAAGCAGTAAAGGACCCAAAAATGACACTACGAATAGTTCGCGAGAAGTTTCTGCTGTTCATGAAGCGTCTAAGGAAAGTTTTTCCGAAAAAGGGACTACTAAGTCATCGGCACCCGCAAAATCTACTCTCAAGAAAATACGCCCCAAGAAGAGACCTTTCCAAAGAGACACAGCAGGTACCTCTGGCTCTCCTAAACTTAAACGGAGCAAAAAAGGTTCAGTTTCTAAGACCACAGCTCAGAGGAAAAACGAATCGCCACCGGGTGAGAGTGATGCCCAGTCAAGCAGGAAAGAAATTGTTCAGAAGGAACCTGTGATGAAAACGAAAACCGCGATAAGCCGAGGTCCTCCTAAGGATAATAGGAGCGAATGTTCCTCTCAAAAGAGCTCCGAGAGCGATGAGAGTAGTTATATGGACTTTGACGAAGAAATGGATCGCCAAATTGACGAAGAATTGAAAAAGCTATAACTGTTAGTTTCTAATTAAATTGCTCTACTTTTTTCTCTTCACTGCCCGATATAAATTACTTTTGTTAGCTGAGACCCCAGTTCTTTAGGTTTAGGAGAGTAGCGCAATGTCATCTAAGGCGTTGCCTTGGTTGTCGAAGAGCCACCTCAACAAGGAAACGTGCTGCTTCACTGCGCTAAGTGCTGCAGAAAAAATGCCTGAAACAGTTAGACAGCGATACCGACAACTCGATTGGGGACGACTGGACCCCTAATTTTGCCGTTTGGTACACAAAACCATTGATGTAACCCAGCGAAAGGATGATAGTCCAGGAGTTTTCAAGACCGCCACCGGTTAGGATGTTTTTCTTACCATATCTCGTCACATAACCCCTGTTTACAGGGAGCCTTTTTGCCACGTGTAATTGGCAATTTTTTGGAATACACGTGTCATGGTGCTCTGAAAAATAAGCTCTTCTAACTTAACTGTTTGGTGGCGAGTTGTTTACCCTTTAGCACCTCCCCATTGCTTCGGATTACATTCTTTACTCCCAAGTTGATGACACGCTAAGTGAATGTGTAACTTGCTCCATAGTCTACTAGTAGTTCTACAGCACCACATATAGGACATTCGTAGCATTGTTTGGACTTCAACAGCCTTTCCAATAGCTTGGGGTACAACATCGGAACAACAAGGTGGTTCTTTTTTAGCGCTTTCGTTCCTTCTGAGTATATTTCCGTAAGCTGTGCGGGGTCCAGCTGCCGTTCGTAGACAACGCAACTGCCGTCCCTGTTGTGGTTGAATTTAGAAGCTAGGCTATCGTCATGGAAAAAGAGCCAGTACAGCTTATCTGTTATACCGCTTACAAACAGCTCCCGCCGTTCAAACGGCGATAGGCGATGCTTGTGATCCTTGACGCCACTCTCTGAGTCAACTAAATATGCCTGCCCAAGAACCAATGGCAAAGGCCTTTCCCCACGCTGGATTATTTCCCTGGCCTGCTCCTTCGAAATGAAAGCGCCAAGTTCCACCGGAGTTCCATCATCGTTGAACCTCTTGTAACAGTCTGACTCTGATGTAGGGGTGTTCTTACTTAGAAAAATGCTTACATGTGCCTTCAAACCAATTTCGGAAATCACTCTATCCGACTGATGCAGTGTCATCAGAAAAGGAACAGAAACAGATCTGTCAAGGTTATCTCTTTCAGGATGGCGGTTGAAAGCACCTTCATTATGTTTTCCAAGGACCGAATGACCACCACAATGGCACTTCTTCAGGACAGTAGATCTCAACGCCTCGAAGACCCCAATTGATATCGACCTCCGGCCATCGAACACCCATGCCATGACCTTTCGGAAAACTGTCGGAGATGATGGACGGGTCACGGTGAGTAATTCCTTGAGAACCTCCGTATCCTCGCCGGTGACGTCGAGAATTTTATAACGAGGGAATCTCTGCATGATTTTGCTAAACTCCAATTTGAGAAATGCGTGAAGGTCACTTTCTAAACCCTCGGAGCTCAACGACTGAATTTTAAGCGATGTTTGGATCTCAGGGATATTAGCGTAAACCAAAAAGTGGCAGATGCATGTCGAAGCAATATTCGACAAAGACCCATCGAACTCTGGCGAGACAACGATCGTCTGAGAGTATAATTTAAGCGTTCCATTTCCAAGTGACTTCTCAGGAGACATAACGGCAGTCTCGTTCATTATTATGGCATACTCCATGTTATAGTTCTTAAGGAAAATCTCTTCAAGTACTTCGGAGACAGTATGTCCGTAGCAGTTATCATAGGACTTGAAGAAGCCAATCCATTTCGCTCCATTGTGGAGAGGTTCCGGCTCGATTTCGAGAATTCTCTCTTCATGCTGCGATACCTGAACGATTTCGATTTGTTGTAGGTATTTATCAGCCAGCTCGAGACAGTTTGAGGCGCACGCAATTTTGCGTCGAACTTCTGGATCAATACGTCCACATGAACTCGACGGTTGAGGGGTAGGCTCAGATGCCCGTTTTCCCGGGAAGTTCTTTCGTTTGGCCTTTTGCGAGGGGACCTGTTCGCGCTGCGTCTTGACCTCATTACTGCGATGGGAATCGCAGAAGTCCCTTTTAGAGCGAAGCCTTTCGCTACTCCGAGTCTTTCTAACACTTAAATGAGTATTTTCTCGGTGCCTGCGGGCGCTTGAAGGCAGAATCATAATTGCAGCATCGTCTTCGGTTCGGTCTGCAACCTCTTCATCAGCTTCCTCACGTGCTGGCATATGCATCTTCACTTTCTCCACGTTCCGAACATCAAGACACTTCTCTTCCGTGCTTCCAACGCTATCATCAGATATTTGAAGAATCTTTTCCCTCCCCATAACTTCTTTTGACGTAAGATGTACCACCTTTGCGACCGAGGCGCGTTTCTCCCTTACTTTCAAAATAGGTTCCACCACCTCGAGCTTTGGATTGGTATCCACTGTGTTTTGGGGGATCGGAGCAACAATGATGTTGGGACTACTCCCCGTTGGTATGTATTCGGAGATCGTTTCGGTGATTTCGTCAGCAGCCTCTTGAGATTTCCCCTCAACAATTACGTCAGATACGTCATGACTTTCGACTCGCATTTTCTTTTTTGGAGGGGATGTTGCTTCATCTGGCTTCTTTGTGCCCTTCCCAATTTTCATGCCACGAGCTGGTGAGGAAAGACGAGACTGGATGGAGTCGAATAGATGTTTTGCTGGTGCAAGATCTTTACAAGCAAATTCGACCGAAACCACACCCTGCAACACCTCGCGAAATTTAGAATGAGCTTGTTCCAAATCTTGATCAAATAGGGCAGTGGAAGAAATCGAAGTCACAAAAAGCGCCCAAAACATTTTCTGTGCATCTGATAGACTGTTGTTTTCGGCTTTCCATCTCGGTAGTATATCCAGCATAGCGATCGTAATGCTGCTGGATACCCTTTCAAGAACTCCCGCGGCGCTTAAGGAGCCATTTTTCTTGTGAACCTGCCGGTAGACAACAACAATAGCGGCGAACACAAATCCTTGCATAGCCACCATCAAACGGGAATGAGAATACATAGAAGCTGCGTGAAGAGATGAGCAAAGTGCGTTCTTTCTTCCCCTTCGCATCGTCGTCAATCTGATGGTACCAGGCGAAAAAGCATGCAAAAGAGTCCATAGCATTCTGTTTCCCCTGTCCATGATGTTAGATAGCGAGAAGAGGCCCAAAGAGCGCCAACGCTGGATCACTCTCTGTGAAAGGGGAGTAATGCAGGCATTCAAATGCTTCAGAACGGATACCTGTTTCTTCGACAACCTCATCGCAGAATGTAATTGGTCCTTGGACTTCTGGCCTCTCATACAGATCAACTCGTCGAGAAAGCACGGAACTGACGATTTCGCAATGCGAGATGCGTTGTAAAACATCACTAAGGCCTGGCTTGTAGGTATATTGAGGAAAACATCAAAGTACAAGTACGTTTCCAGTATGTCATCCCGATCGGAGAAGGCCTGAACAATGCTCCTGTGTCGGTGACGGCCATCAATAAAAATGAATTCTTTCAGATCCGACTCGGCGTCCGCTTGTGAGGTGCATAGATCTATGGATGGAAGTGCTTCTAATTCCCTGGCGCTCAAGTTCCAAACCATTCCCTTCATAGAGCCGGGCGCGACATCGTTGAAGTGAGCTCTATGCGAAGTCTTGATTCCCATGATAAATGTTCCTCTCTTCGCTTGGTCAAAACCAAAACTTTTCATGTCCTCCGCAATAACTTCGACAGTGGCATTATCGACAGGACGAAGAGCCTTCTCTGACATCGCATCGGAGATGATGTTGAGCTGCTTGATGCTAAAACAGGCACGGAACATTTGCGCCGTTTGGAAGAGAGATGTTTAGAGAGGTATGCAACGAGTTAAGTTAGTAGAGAAATATAATCTGTTGATTCTGATATAGGTGCGGGTGGAGATGCAGGGTAGATGTAGATATGTTTGGAGAGGGAGAAGGAAGAGACGGAAGAAAAACGTTGGACTTTACGTACCCAAATTAATTGCAAGCGCAGAATCAAATCAAAGCAAATAGTAACTGACTATTGATTTTACAGTTGTAATTCTAAAAATTGTGATATACACGTGGCAACTGAAATCAAGAATGAAACCCAAATTGAAAACCCCTAAATCCAAGAACTATATGTGCAGCCTCCTCTGAACTCTCTCCATTGCAACCCGCCAGCTCCTGGCCGTTTTATTTAGACGTTATGAACATGTTTTTGGAAGTAGAACCGAAAATTACACACTACGAATCCCCCGCCGTATATGATGGACGTTATGGTCATTTTTATGTAAACAGAACCGGGAAAGACTTTGTATTTCACAGAAAGTCGTTGTTGTCCAAAACCTCTTTCGCATGGTCGTTTTATTTAGACGTTATGAACATGTTTTTGGAAGTAGAACCGAAACTTACACACTACGAATCCCCCGTCGTATATGATGGACGTTATGGTCATTTTTATGTAAACAGAACCGGGAAAGACTTTGTATTTCACAGAAAGTCGTTGTTGTTCAAAACCTCTTTTGCATGGTGAAATCATGTCAGATAGAAATATGTCCGGATGATCTTGGCTGCCATTTCTTTCAAAACACAATATGCAGAAATGACGGCTCGCTCCAAATTCTCTCATTCCGAACTGAAATTTCAAGGCCATGCAAGGTAGACTTTATGATCATTGTTTTGCAAGTAAGACCAGGAATGGCAAACTACAATCTCTCTGTTGTAATAAATACGCTAAAACCCTGCCGTTTGTGATAGATTTCATGATCATTTTTATAGAAATAGAGCCTAGAATGACGCTCAAGTTCTATGAGCCTTGTAGAGGTCAAAAATCTCTTTACCATTGCTACATCATGTCAGTTAGAAACAAGTGCGGATGGCCCTCAATGTCATTTATCCATAAGTCCTATGTTTCTTAAGCAGTCCGTATGAACGTAAATGGCAAAATTCCTCCTTCCAACATGACTCTCACTCCTAGATCGCGTAAGCCTTTGATATTCATTAGAACGATAAAATCTCTCCATCCATGCTCGAAAGGCTCACACTGGGCTTCCCTTAAAAATCATTTTTAGGACAATCGCTCCAACGGATTTCAAGGCATATATTCCCACCCCACCATTAGCCTGAGCCTCACATTACGAGCACCATGCAAATACTTACTAAGATTATCTGCTGTATTCATCAGGTTGCAACTGAAAACATACGCATCAACTAAATTGAATAAAGACCATAAGGTATTTGTACGTCACGTTTCTCATTTAGGAAGCATTGAACCAGCCAATGACTTGATTAAAGACAAATACATTCTCCAAATCCTTACATCCCGGACAGCATCATACTTTTCCTACTCTTGTGATATAAGCAATCCAACGGATTTCAAGTCATATTTATCCCCAAATGGATCTAGTAAAAAAAAAGGTCGCTCTGTGTCATTTTTTATCGACACCAATCACCGGAGCATTACATTCCACGCACCGAAAACAAGGCATACTAATACCAACTGCTCCATTTATCAGGATTTAGGAATTATTTCTCTACCAAATGGATTCAAGGATTCAATAAAGGCAAGACGGTATTCAGTTTTTACTTTTCTCAGTTAGGAAGCAATTTATAAACAAATGCTTTGAGTGCGTCACCTATGTAAATTCAGCAGATCCTCGTGCTCAGGAAACCTTACCCAATTTCTTACTACTAACGATTCCATGCGTACTTTTTCGGCTAAAAGCGAATTTTGTATCCAGCTCACTTTACAAGGTCCCAAGAACACACTAAGAGCACATTGGATCACTTGTTCGCAAACAGAGCCGTCATCACTTCCGCTTTGAGAGCAAGTTTTTTGCATTGGCCACTTTTATGCAGAGTTTGACTTGCAGCGTATCCAACATAAACCTTACTAATAGGAACTGTTCGTTTCATCGGGTTTCACTGCAATCTCAAAAAATGGATCTAGTAGGACAATTCAGGTAGCCCCGACCCGTAGCACTACGTAGGCCATGTTCGCAGCACATAAATATAATATAGACGCTGAGTACCACTATCAAGGGACCACCTCAGCACAAGATTATGATTGAATTGAACCAACACTCCACAAAATCGAGTTTACCGTCAAAACCTCCTTAAAACATGGCAACACCACGAGTCTGCATGACGCTATCTTTGCACACTTTTTCATAAAAGTGTTGTGATACACTGCCTCTTCCATTCATTTCTTAAATAATGACGGGTTAATATAGGTGTGTACTCCATTTCCTAGAAAAAACGGTACAACCGCATCAAAAATAAGCAAAATCGAACTTTTCGAAAAATTGTCATAACCCAAAATATTTTTACTTCTATGGCTTGAACTGCTGATACAAAGACAATGAAGCAATCCTGAACACTGCCGAGGACCATACAAGCCTTATCGAAACATAAAAATAACATGTGCAACAAATCCCCCTCGGCCACCCAAATCCCCACCAGGCCGGTAACTAAAACCCCTAAAAACCCCTAAAAAACCTTACAAATCCCCTAGTTTCTTATTTCCAAATAACCACTAAGCCCAAAGAACTAACTTATTCTCATAAATCCCCTAAATCCCTTAAATCCAAATAGCACTTACCCCCCTAGTCCCCTATAGATCGTCTAGTTCCCTACTCCCCCTATAGCCCCTGATACCTTCTAAGACCCCCCTAAGATCCAGACAAATTGTTTTGTTTATTCACTAAGCTGATCCGACAGTTCGGCCTATATTTTCATTTCGCGTCTTATCCATACTTTCCCGTTCCTTGTATCCTCGTTTTTTCCCCACCTATCGGGTCGATTTTGTCGATGGTAAATGGGTTCTGCGGTCGTCACGGCTTTTTCTTGCGGAGTGACCCGGCAAGTTGCATCAGCCAGAAAGTATACTTGATGACGGGTGCGATGGTGTCCGAAAACCATGAGAAAATCTACCTTTGGTGCGTACGTAACGCGGAAAAGGAGTTCTACGTTGACAGACTCTGTAATACAGGAAATTGTCCTCCCGAAGGGATCAGCAGCTTACAAACAAATTAGCGCCCCTCCAGTTCACATTTATCCTGATTTCCAGGTTCCTTTCATGGTGGAAACAGATGCTTCAGGACATGCGGTTGGGGCCGTTTTGTCCCAAAAGAATGGAAGAGGTAGATTAAACCCAGTCCAGTTTGCAAGCAGAATTTTGAAAGAAGCGGAGAGAAGATATTCTGTGTACGAAAAGGAAGCGTTGGCGGTAGTTTTCGCATTGAAGAAATTTAGGGTATATCTTTTGTCGCTCGAAAAGTTTACTTTAGTGAATGACAAACAGGCGCTCAAGACAGAATTTCAAGAGAACGACGTGCACCACCGATTTGCCAGGTGGCTTGACACTTTCGGTGAGTAAAGGTTCGAAGTAACATATCGACCCGGACGCGAGAATCAATCGGCTGATCTTCTTTCTCGTTTGGGGGAAGACCGAAAACCGGAAAAGGGCCTTGATGAAGATGTCGTTGGTACAATTAAAGTAGAAAAGACAGAGGTAAGCAGCTATGGGGCCGAATTTACGGCCTTAATACAATTTCTTACCAGTCTGGAGATAAGAAAAGTAGACCCAAAATATAAGGTTTGGGTTCGGAGGAACCAAAAGGCATTTTCCTTTTGGGAAGGGAGATTGTTGCGACTGTATCATTTAAGGAAGCTTTCAGACTGATTGGATATGAAGTGCAGTTCATAGATGCAGGGACAGATGAGTCAATGAATTTAGAAGACAAGAAGGTGTTAGAACTTAGAATGGGCAATTTCATCTACTTAAAACCAGTTTTGTGAAACATTTTTCGACAGAATCTAACAGAAGGGAAGTAAAAGAATATAATTGTACGATTCAGTTGAACCATTTAAAAGAATCCTTGCTTTTCATTTTGCGCTCTGTTTGAGAGTTTCTCCGTTGAGCCGGTTCCTCAGCAGTAAGGGGGAATCCCTCTTATCAGGCGCCCATGACGGGAGATGTCCTCAACATTTAAGGAGGAAGTGTGTATGATCGTTAAATGTTCAAAGAGTAGAAATTCGGTCTTGCCCGTGCGTCCGGCCCCCGTCATGATAATTCCCTGAGGGCCGCCGTCAAACTAGTGCCAGGAAAACTCACGAAAGATGTATGACAATTTTTTGTTTTTTCACTACGTCGTTCCGCCTCCCTCTCCTTCGGGAACTTTTTCGAATCACTTACCAGCTACGGGCCGAGAGCAAGTGCGCTCAGAAGGGTAGTATGTAGTGCAATGGCATGCCGGGGAGCCTTGCTGGCGGTTATCACTAATTTTGGGACTGTAATTCGACGACTTTTACTGGATTAACTTTCATTGACACCTACTGTCAGCTATTGAGGCTAAAAGGACTTTTGGGTTGCCCCGTTCCGGTCAACCGGTCCACCACTAAGGGATCCGAATTTTTTTAGGGTCCTGCCTTCCTAATAAGCCAAGTTTCAAGGTATTTATTCAATACGTGAGCCTAACTCTCACCCTTCACGGGCCTGAAACTGACTTTGGCTAATTTAGCTTGTACTTTACTGTAGTATAGTATTAGTCTAACTATTATTTAAGCTATCTACTTGAGCCATTGGCTCCCACTAAAGAAAGCCAACATCGGTGTCGGCTCTGGACTTGTTCCCAAATTTCGTTTTGTCGACTAACCCTCGTCCTCAGCGCCTTTGCCATTGCAGCTCTATCAATCCGAGGGATCCCCTTATTTCCCCTTCTTATTTTGGCTTAGCCACGTCTTTCCTGACCAATCAAGGTAGGAGTATCCGACTTTGGCGCCCCAGAAACCGGCGTCTACACAGAAATAGGTTACTTTGCCACAGTGACATCGGGTCACTACTTGCTCCTAAGGAGAAACTGTAGTCAGCTAAGCTGAACCACTCGCGTGACGAGGAATGCTAAGCAACTTACCTCAGTGAGACGTCACGAGTCTCTCGTCTCCAGGATTTGCTCCTTTTGTCGTAAGGACACCTTCTTTCCTAAGGAACACGGTCCAGTCTTACAACCCGGAGGGCCATTACCCTTCTCAGCCGCCTGAAGGAACACCCCCGCTCTACAACCCCCTTTATGCCCCCTTGCCGGTTGCTTTCTGATCCACTGCCGAGCAATCTGATTAAAGGGAAAGTGGTAACTCGAACGCCCTATGGGTTTCCGTGGGGATTAGGGGACTTAGGTAAAAACCCCTATCCTCAGCTCTATCTATAGTTTCCGTCGTCGAAATTGCAAAACCTCTCGCTTGCTTCTTCGTCTTTGATTTGTTTCATGCAGTAGATGAAGGAGCAGATCCAAGAAAGCTGTTTCTAGATCGCTAATTCATGTTGCAGTAAGACTGATTCCCAGACAATCTGGTAGTCGAAAGTCCCTCTGAACTCTGTAGAGTCAGGTACTCAACGGGGGCTTACTTGCAAGTATGATATAACCTTGCAGAATGACGAGGTTAACTCGACAAGACTTCCGAGCAGAGCTGAACTGTTTTGATTCTGAGACAATTAATTTTCATTCAAACTCAGAACTGGACACAGTTGCTTTTTTGGTAAAATTATCATTTTTTACATTTTTCCGCGCTTTAAAACGTGGATTCATTGAAAATGCTTCTCTAATGGCTCTCTTGGTGTCGATATTATTCTTTTAGAGAGAATAATTTGTTCTGGCATATATTACGACAGTGTTTATAAGAATATTACTGCACCGCTATGCGGCACTATACAGAAACAGTGTATTTTTTCGTCTACTACCCGAAATTTATCAATAACGGCACCCTAACGTCGCGTGATGATCAACTGGCAGGGGCATCAGAGGTAGTTCTCGTATAATCTAATATAGAAAGACGCTATATATGTTGGCCAAAGCTGGTAGAAGAAGTTCATCAGGTATCAACAGGGGATGATTTTTTTGGCAACGAAATCAGTTTTGTATGAAGACGCGCATGAATTTGTCAGCCAGAGGTCAACAGTTCAGTTTCTAGATGGAAACTTGACGCTAACGGAACCAGATGAATATGGTAAGACGGACCGCGCAGATTGGGTTTTTCCACCACTCGAGAGAGACTCCGATTTTGACAAGAACTTCGACACGATACCTAGAAGTCATGCTACAAGATATTCGGGAAAATGAGGGACTGAACGCGGAACTAGAATAAGCCACTCCGGGCCAGAATAACGGCAACATTTGATCACAAGAATCGAAAGCCAATCTTTCCGAGAGAGACGAAGCAACATACTGCGAAGACTGGCAGCTATGGAAAAATAAGTGAGTATTTACAGAGTATGCACCCATGACGATTTAATCAATGATCGAGTGTATGCATTTCGAATTCCGGCAAGTTTAGATCTTTTATGGGAGATTGAGCCAAATTTAAGGGCTCATAAAGGCACATGCAGATGACATCTTTGGAATTTTTTTGCACAGATCTGCAATTATACTGGAATATCCTTGCGACTTTAGTATGTTCCAGTATTCTGTAAGGGATAATACTCGTTTCTCAACTGATGCAAATGAAAATGAAGTTGAATTCTTACCATCCTTGGTCGAGATTGAGAATCACTCAGCATCTCAACAAGGGGCATAAATAATGTTCTTGTCGGCAAGAAGCTTTTTGATTGCTTTGGTATTTATAATGATAATGATAAGTATTTATTGGTTAACTCAAAAGAAGCGCTACCGTTTCCGATGCTTCGTATACTGGTAGTAGCGCAGGGGTCACCTCATTGTTTATGTCAACCTTTAAGCGTGCTAATTGGAAAGATCAGTGCGATGAATATACTTCCACGTCTATAATAATCCAAAGAAGCAGCATAATTTAATGTGTTCCAGGGGAAGGAAGCAACTTAGGATCATGAAAATGAAGCTTTTTTTACTCGACCGACTTGGAGTCAGGCTTGTCCAGGAACTGATGCCTAAAAGCCTGATGATCTTCACTCATTTGGGCTTACCTGGTATTCGAACAGCGAGGATGTACTACGTTACTTTCGAAATATCGCTTTGTCTGCTTTAGATAGCTGCAATGTAGTATTTCGTAATGTAACTCTTAATTTGCCATGCACTATTTTGGTCGGTTAGGGATTTTGTGACTTGGTACGGTATTTCATCGAAGCGGGCATTGCATGGCTGTTTGCTGCAAGAAAAATCTTGCAGTTTTGTTTATCAGTAATTTAGCAAACTCATTTAAGCAAAAAATCGAGAAATGGGCGCTGAGAATGTGGAATGTGTTATATCTTCTAGATCTTGCGACTTAGGAGGCGTTCAAAGACTTCAATGACCACTAATAGAAGAGCTCAGTGCTTTAAGCCGGGCTGCAATACCGTGTTATTCTACTAGAAGGTGCCAGAGGATTGACCAAAGGGGAAAGGTTTGGGAGTTTTACTCTTGGAAGATATATTCGATCCGCAAATAACCTAACTTACGTTTCACATAGGAAACTACGCAAAAATTCCCCCCTATTGGAAAATATTGATAGGGGTAAATCTTCGGGAGAGATACTCAGAATTAATTACCCCAAGATGGAGGTGTTGTAAGCTACAAACGTGTTACCGTGGTATAGTTGAACGAACAAAAATCAGAGGATAAGGACGAAATTTGAGAGGGCTACAAGCGAGTATAGAGGGGGCAGGGTCTAACACTGATGTTCTTTGACCAGCGTAAGAACAATGTTTCTTGGGTTTGAAGTTGACTCGCAGCTTCCTACTACTCGGGACTTGGCTTGACGTTGTCTGCCAACTGGCTTGACCTTCACAAGAGGAAGCAGTTTACTCAATTTATACAGACTTTTCGGCTAACCCTGCAGTCTAAATCAAACATACAGGGAACCATAAAATGCATCAAATGGAATCGTGTGAACGAGAAAGGCTAACAGCAGATACTATCAGGATAAATATCTAGATTCTTTCCTTAATATCTCAGTCCTCTAGATCAGAGCAAAACAGTTCCCCCAAAATATCCATTAACCCCAAGCAGTCCCCACAAATATCCGCGAACGGCTTAGAATTCTCCATTGCCTCCTGCGAAATATCTAGACCACTGAAGATGCCCCCATCCGGTTCCAGAGTCGGGACCACCTGGTCCATACTTTCCGGCCCCCTCGCCACTATTCCAGGGCTTTCCACGTCCCCCTCCCTCTCATCCTCCTCGTCCTCCTTCTTAACCCTTCTCTTCATCATCGTCAGAAGAGCCAGAGATCACAATTACTCCCTCAGTCTCCCCTTCGTTCTCCATGGGAGCTCCCCCACCGCTTTACACTAGTGGCTCCCACGGGTCCACCCAGTCCTCCTCTTCATCCTCCTCATCCTCCTCATCCTCCTCATCCTCCTCATCCTCCTCATCCTCCTCTGCCTCCTCTGCCTCTTCTGACTGCTCTAAGCGGTTACGGCGGACCTACTCATGAACGCATTCCCGGTCCATTCTTCTACAGTAGTCATCGTAGTCGGTTGGACCATTTTCCATCAGGGCTAGAACGTTGAGAGGATGGCGGCCTCGGGATGATTTGGGGAAGGTGAGGGAAGGGCGGAGGTTGGTCATGTTAAGTGCTCAAAAGGGGTTGGGCCGATGGGGTAGTTGATGGCGGGGGGGTTTCCTCAAAGACGTCGATTTCGAACTTTAAATACTGCGACGTCTCCGAAACTTGTGACGACCTTGGACGTAAAGGGAAATCGGTTAATGACATTGTGTCTTAAAATTATAAAATCAACCCATGAATTTGCCACACTCATCCAAATTAAAAATATCTTGCAAATTCAGAAAATGTAACAATATCTTGCAAGTTCAGACACTGTATCCGAATTTAGTCCTCTTCTAGATCTTTTTCGGTTGCAAATTTAGCGCACATCAGATATATTGGCTTTTATTCGAAATTCATTATGACGTCGAGGTGGATTCACACTGTGCCCCTTAAAAGACCGGAGTGAGGCCAGCCGTAAGGCACAATGCAACGATCTGCCGTTTGTATGTTTTCGCCTGTTTGTCGTAGCTGATAATTTCTCTCTCTGTTTTGTAACACTTGGTTTCAATTGCCACATATTCTATACATGAAGTGAAGTTTGAATTTGGGCCAATTGACCTGAGTAGTTATTGCTTACGTTATCTTACATTTGCGATCGAAGTTTCGACATCAAAGCGCCAATATTAGTCATTTTAGTTTGATTTCATGTGAACACAGTGGTCTTGGGAACCCCTTACATTTTTCAAGAGCACCAAAAACTGCTTCAATTTGATGGCTAGTGATCTCGGATCAATCCGGGATCACTGGTCATACCCGAGTGGTAACGACAGGATCATGAAGATATTCTTCCCGTCAAGACTCTAATTATTGCCAACTTGACTGGATTCCAACAATATAGCTACAAATAGTCAGCGAACCGCACGAGCCACGGTGAACTCAGTTATTTCATGTGTGATTGTGGACAAACCTCCAAGTATGAGATTGTTCATAAGTCCTGCTCTTTCGATTTTGAGCTTCCGATAAGTTCAAAAAAGCGCAAGAGACAATGTGGTTTATAGTTGGAGTAGTAAAGCTCTACTTAGGTTCTACACCGTCAATATCGTCGACCATCATCTTCTTCAGTGTCATCATTTTTTGTTTCTTTAAATGCACTCAGGAACTCCATTCCACCAGAGTAGTCATTTAAAGAAAACCCAGGATTATTTTCACCTACCCTACACATGTAGGATGGGAATGATTTTTCATTCTATATTCTTTGACGGGGAAGAAACTTCGCTTAAGCAACAGCTACTTGTGCGAACCGGCAGATATGCACCAAAAATCTCAATCAAAATGTAACAACAATTTTTTAGTTATGCATAAAATAATCCTTTTATACCGAATCCTCTAAAATCAACCTGGACACCCTGTCTTTGAATAACGAAAAATTTCCTTATCTCTCATTCCTGTCTGTTTTATATTACCAATCTAAATAAATTATCGCCCATTTTCCCTTGTGAATTTTTCTGGGTATGCTTCCGTATAATTTTCCTAGTCACTGTTCCGCTGTAACTTTGCCTTGTGTCCTTTCGGGGAAACTATTCCGGTCACCCGACTCGACAGCCGACGCTGGCATAGACATTACTACCCGAAATAATATTCAGTCCATTAGCATCTTCGTATCAAAAATCTTCCTTCCTTTTAATAGTGTCCTGAACGACCACGGATTCGTTTAGTTCCTGAGCGGTAACAGAAAAATTATTTTCTGCTCCGGATTACGCCAAAAATATGTTACAAAATTTAAAGTTTTGAACATCCCCACTCCCTGTTCTATATGGCTTTGCATTCCACTCAACATTACTTCCTCTCCAAATTGGTCTGTTAATATGCCACTAGAAGGAGAGACTAGCACTAACTTCACTCTTCCAGCCACTTCCCTACCTCCCCACGCCTAATCCTCCAATATCACTTTACCTTCTAAAACACAACCTCACGATTCATCTTCATACTGTATTCGTCTGCTTTACTTGAAAAACATTTTAACATCGAAAAATTTTGAAAAAGTTCTTTTCCTTTATTTTTCTCCTCACTATCTCTACTTACGCGAAAAAAGTATCAAGGACCTGTTTTTTGTAGCCATGGTGCTTGCAATTTTCCTCGGGGACAATGCTGCCCAGTTTAGAGAGGTCATTGCAATTATTGAAGACCGCTGTCCTGTTGGGCATCCAAATAGTCAGCAAAAACACTCTCTGATCACCATTTACTGATCTGAACACAAATAATATTGGATGAACTTATCACATCGTTACAGAAATGATCCCTACACTTGGAAAAGATTTGATCTTTTACCTTTAAATGATTTTAAATGCCGTAGCTCTACGCATCTAGTCTTGTATCTGTTCACTCTTTACCGATTGGGTCAATAATGCAACGAGGACATTTCGTAAGGATCTATTCAGAGTTCCTAGGTATTCAAGAGTTTAGACGGCCATTCTGCTTTCCATTTTGAATACAGTCGTTGGATACATTGATTTTTATCAAGGCTAACTTGTTCAGGGGGTAGGAACGAAACAAAAGAGATCTTAATTGAGACAAATGGTAATCGCTTCAAAGAGTCCAATTTTCATTTCCAAATTGAGCCGCAGCATTCGTCCCGCATTCGGCGTCAAGGCATTAGTTAAGGCTTGAATTACGCCCTCTTAATCCCTTTCGTTTGTAGAATACGAGTAAATTTCATCACTACACCATGAATTCAACAATCTGTAATCTCAGATGGATATCGATTCAGACAGGGACCAAGGAGTTATCTTTGAAGCTTATAGCGCTTGTTCGATTCTGGACGTGCTGTTGACTGTCAGCAATTTCTAAGCTTTACCTCTGCCATCAGCATATCCTATCCAAGGAGAAATCGCGCTCCGATCTCAGTTGGCCCACTTTTATAAATAGTCCCTCAACGTGACGTGTTCCTGTGGCTTTTGCCGAACGCGAAGTTCAAAAGATTGTTCATTTTCGGAAAAAATCAAATCAATTTGTGGTATGGTTACACAAAGATTCGATAAGCTTCTAGATCATTTTTACAAGTCTACTTGGCACTACGTTCTCGAAAAAGACACTTAGGATATTCACATCCCACTTTCACCTCACATCCGTACCTCCAAAAATTATTCCTCCACGGCCCCATTTCAAATCCTTAACCCCTCCTTCTCAAGTAAAAAATCTACATCAGCTCCATCTGTGCTGTTTCTCCAGAGGAAACATAACTTTATGTTGTATACTATATATGATGAAAGAAGCGGAAAGGTATATTACAGCTTGTCAACTTCTGCAGGAATCATTTCGCCTTTTTATTGCAGTTGAGCTTATCTATTCTCCCTACAGTACGGGAATAAGCGTTATCTTGTTCAAAAATTGTTTTCCGTCAATTTTTTCTTCCCAAGAAAACAAATTCATATTTAAATTATGTAGCAAACCTAGTGCTCTTTGCGAATGCTATCCTAAAGCTTAGCTGTATTCCCAGGTATTTTTAATTTTCGACTCCCATTTGCCTACTGTCTCTCTACTCGGGCAGTACCTCGTGATCGGGGCGCTGATTGCTGCTAGTGTTGATATCTTGTGCATGGTAACGGATCAGAGGCTTCCCGTAAGTTTACTACACGCGCCAGTAGATGCGTGATGGGTTAGTTAAAAATTTTCTGCCCGTTACTCAGCCGGAAACATTCGTTATTCCATTTATATATCCTAGCGTAGGAAAAACGACTCAGGCAATCCATCGGCAGTAGAAGGAATCCAGTTCAGATAATGCAAATGTCTCGCGGCGAAAGCCCCGGCACGACATATTCAGGACCTTAATAATGTCAATTGTCATTAGTAGTTCCAAATACTTATGTTAGATGGAAATAAGACCCAAAACTTCCTAGCTATCTTCTGTCCAGTTGAAAGTTACTTCATCATATCACTTTTCAATTCAAATAAAGATTCCAAAAATTGTTTCGACTTCATTTTTCATCACATATGTGCAGTTCTTATTTCATCGGGTCCTTATAATTACGGCTCATCCTGTTAGATTGTGTAAAGCCTTATTGTTTGAAATATATGGTGGTATATATATATCTACGAAATATCCTGTATATGGTGTATATTAAGGTTTTTGGTAGGTTAAAAGTGGCGCCAACGGAAAAGAGAACCACTAAATACCGAAGTTGAAAGTCATTACGAGTGAATAAAGAGCTACAGTAGTCGTTAAAGGGCAATGGAGAGAAGTGAGCATGAAAGCTGACTGGATGCTCCAGTAACTAAGTCTAAAGAATCAGTCTCTACCACCTCGCTTAGAGGCTAGGGAACTAATTGAAAGTTTTTTGTTTTAAATTGACTCCCAACTTGATTTCCATCTCATGGAAGAATCAATTTCCTAGCTCATATAAATTTTTTTCAAAACTAAATTCTTTATAAATCTACTAGAACCACCGAAAATAGTAGAAAATACTTCATTTGTACGTAAACAGTTTGAAAAAATGCACTTGAAAGAAACCAAATGAACCTATCTACTCCTCAAAATCTTCCTCCTCCAGATCAAAACGTAGCACTTTCCTTAAAACATCAAAGGTACCCATGTTATCCCCACATGTACCAATGGATGGTCCGCAATCGGTGTAGTAGGACCAGCGTGGCCACGTTTAGATTTCATTATTTTTTTGAAGGGTTGGCCAGCGCATACTTTGTCGATACTTTTCGGGCTAGTACAACAACCAATCACAGGGCAGCACTTATCCCACCTCATGGCTGGTCCGATGGACCCCTTCGGCCCACATGTGGCACTTTCCAGCAAGGAGGGCGGACCCAGTGGATATTTCAACATGTTGTACACCGTTTGCGGCCTTTACAGTAGCAACTCACTGTCAACTAACACCAATTACTGTCAACTATGGATGTAGAGGATATTTATCTCTCTCGGCCGGCCAACAGCTAACTAACAAGTGGTTCTACACTAATTTATTGGCCATGGTACGACTGACTGCTACGATCTCGCACAGTAAGTGCAGTACCTAACTGTTAACTTTCATTTATTGTCATGTTTGGTCCTTTTTTCCGTTACTCGGCGAAGCAACTGTAGTTTAGAGTATTGTACAATATTACTAATAGTTGGCCGAGTTGCACACCCTGGGACTCCCTTGGAAAGGCGAGCTGTTCCCTGAGCTTGAGTCTTTGGTAGTAAACTCCAGCTTTTGCCGCTTCACAGCCTGCTCGCCGCCTCTACTACCCCTTTCATAGTTTCCCTTCTCTTCCCTTCCCTTCTGTCGGCCGACCATCTAGCGGTATTGTTGACCGCTTTGCTCTGTATTTTCTATCTGTGACTCCTTGGCCAACAGTAGTGAGTAAAAACTCCTGGGTCTATTCACGAGGTACGTGCGCTTCGTACATGTGCGTAGCCGTGGCCACCCCCACACTACTACAATTGTCTGCCACTCCCTGTAA
Source organism: Kappaphycus alvarezii (assembly GCA_002205965.3). Lineage (NCBI taxonomy): Eukaryota > Rhodophyta > Florideophyceae > Gigartinales > Solieriaceae > Kappaphycus > Kappaphycus alvarezii. Next base: position 1,265,846 of record NADL03000612.1, on the reverse strand, counting down.
CGAATACAGCTCACCTGAGTCCCCTCCAACTGGGTCCATGGTTAGGACCCTGTCGTCCAACCATTTCATTCCTTCCCCTGCCATATGATCCTATTCGACATCCCCTTCTTCATACCCGGAATCCCCATTTTCCTCTCCTTCCTCCCTATCCTCCCATTTTTCTTCTTCCTCTCCGGACTCTTCCTCTTCCTCCTCTTCTAACGTCCCGTAGACCAGCTCAGGAGCCACCCACTCTTCGAAGCACTCCCTTACCTTACCATCCTTCTCCTCCGGTCTCTCCCCTCTGCTTCCTGTGCTTTGATCTACACCAGATGACGAGCAATGGGCTCCGTAAGAAGTTTCCCCGTTTAACGACCGAGTAAGTCGGCTGCGTCAGTTGGGACCGAAAGGAATAAAGGAGAGACGATGATGGGGTAAGTGTGACGGGTTTTGGAAATTGGGCGAGAAGAGGGTAGTCTGTGCATGATGATTGTCAAGGGGGGTGAATTGCCGATTCTTTGTTGCTGTAGGGACGAGATAAATTTTCGGTGGCAATCGACGTGTTTAAATAGCACCAAAAGGTTCATATGTACAGGCACGCTAAATCAAGAAGTAGGTGAAATTGGTCTTGTAGTGAGATGTAGTGAGACTGATATAATGAAAATTGTAGATATTCCTTGGCATGCTGCGCTGGCTGAGTTGGCATGCTGCGCTGGCTGAGCTGTCACTGTACTTGCAATTATATTTTTAATTATTTTTAGAGGGATGCTTTGCACTGTACTGTGGCGGTGCAGATTTGGCACATAGGTACTGTATAGGTGCAACAGAATGTGAGGGTTGAAAACTCTATATAAGGGGCTGTTTGCATGAAATGGTAGGACTACTTGGGAGCCAGCATACCCGAGCGGGGCCCTCAACAAGTTAAGTCAAACACAAAGCATAAAGGAAGTTGGCAGACAACTTCAAGCCAAGTCCCGAGTAGTAGGAAGTTGAGAGTCAACTTCAGACCCAAAAGCATTTATTTTACGCTAGTCACTAAGCATAGGTGGTAGACCCTGCCCCTTTTATACTTGCTTGTAGCTTCCTCAACTTTCTTCTATATACACTCCGTTTTGCTCGTTCAACAATACCACGGTAGCACTTTTGTCGCTCGCAACACCTCCTTCTTGGGGTAATTGGTTCTGAGGATCTCTTCCCTCGCCGATTTACCCCTATCAGAAACCGCCATAAAAAGTGTGGTTTCTGACGAAAATCTTGCGTACAAGTATTGATTATGGAAAAAGATATTTAGGAATGAGGAACACCTAATAAACGGAGACGACCAAAACAATTATCATCAAAGGAGAAGGAAATTGCTCCTTAATAAAGAAACGAGAGAATGAAAAGAGTGTGAAGAAACGGAAATTTTGTGCCGTAAAAAAAAGAAAGTGGAGGGAGAAACAAAGGAAAAGGGAGTGATGAGAGAAACGGAAGGGGAAGGAGTTTCTGCGCGTAAATGTAATGCCTCCGGTTTCTCGCTTAAAAGTATTCAAGTTAGATCTTAACATTGTACCTCATTATGCACGAACTGGCCTGGGCTTAAAGTTTGGAGCTGACTGTTTCTTCATCCGAGGAGGCCCTTTTTTCCGTGGTGTGATGAAAGCCCGCCGAAGGGCAGGCCGAGTGCGGACGAGTGTGTCGGCGAGTGTGCCATCATCCGCGCACCATTGGTTTAAGGATGAAGTCCGGGCTCTCTACAAGCTTGAGCAATACGGGCTGGAAGATAAGCGTAAACAGGAGCGTGCGAACTGGGTCACCGCATCTTATGCTCAGTACGCTTGGAATCACTCTATGCTGTCGGTTTAGGACGAGAAGCAGCGGTTGCGAGCAGTCACTGACCATATTGATGAACCGCGCGAACGTGGGGTTGCGGGCAGGCAGGAGGTTGAGTAGCGACTGCCTGTCCAAGCAGTTGAACGCGTTGGAGGCATCAATAAGGACGCTGGCGACCTGGGGTGCATGGGAGAGGCGGTGGTGGATGGTCCGCGTGTCGTGCACAACAGCATCTATCCCGGCCTTTATCCCGCTTGCCGTCTGGTGGGGGGCAACGAAGCTCCCCACCAGAGTTTTGTACTGTAGCCCAGAGCCTTTTGCCGACTGCAACTGCTTTGGCAACTGCCGCCCCGTCCGCATCGGACGGGGCCTCCTACCCGAGGCAAGCAAGTTCGTAAGCCGTCAACATAACTGCCCGTTTCCCCAACTAACCTACCTCTCACCAGACACACCCGCTCGGAACCCCACTATACGGGCCCAATAGCCGTAGCCGCAGACGCGATGTTCAGGCTTCCTAGTCGTCCCGGTCCGACTACCTAGCTCCCATGAACTCCCGCGCTCCCATTCCCTAAGCACGGACGTCTAGCAGGACAACCGTCGTCTATGTATGAAACCAATTTGTAACCGTCCGGATAGTTTGACCTCTCGTCAAGAGCTCCAACAGTACGTAAGGTAAGGTGAAAAGTCTCTCCGCCCTCACCCAATAAATCAACCGCATCTTCATCGGCGACCTCCCCGACGTGGCACTACCCACCATCAACACTGCAAACTTCCCCCTCAACGAAATCCCGACAAGATCGGCCCCATTATGATCGGCCTGGTCCTCCACCGTGTTGCCAGGAAGACTCTGCTCCCAACCGACATTGACAACGAGAGGATATTGTTTATCCCACTCGAAACAGCAACCAACATCAAAGCCAGAATGAACGTACTTGTCCATGACAACCACACCTTTACGAACGGCACCTTAAAGCTGTTCATCTCAGCATGGTCAACCTTGACACTTCCAATTCGTCCAGTCGCATGGACCGATAATTGCTGCTCAGCCCTGTCCTAGTCTGCACGCCCACGTTCACCGGCCTAATGGACTTTGTGTACAGCCGCTCGAAACTTCCGCTCCTTGTCCCTAACCAGGCACTCTCTACTAATCTCAGCACTCAGGGGACTTGGCTGCGGGACTCAGCCAGCATGCAGCAGTTCCTCCCCACTACCCAGAACCTGATCCACATTCTTGCCGTAGAAGACAATCATCATCTTTCACCAATGTAATGCCATAAGTGAGTCCCCGGCGAAGACCCTGGATGGACGTATTTAGGCACTCCGTAAACTCTGTTCTAAAGTGAGGGTCTTCCTTTGGGTAACCTAACGTACGGAAGACTGGGATTTTAGGCCCCTGACCCCTCCACAGTGGGTGCCGCAGTCCTCACCGAATCTCTGCTCTGAATGTACTTGGATTCAACAGACTAAACAAGTTCGTAATCTTTGTAACCCAGATTGGCATCCCCCGGTCCATCAGCAATTTCCTTCTCACAACGGTAGAGCCTACAAGACCGACTACTTCTGCAAAGCACACATACGCTTCCACATGACGGACCCCAGCATGCTTCACGGCCCAGGTCTTCAGGATCTCTGACCATTGGCAATCCTATGCTGCTGCTGCACAGTTGGACACATTGCGAAGTTGATGGTACAAGAATCGTCGCAGTGGCTTCTTTACTCTCGTGCTATGGGAAAAAGCTTCCCTCCGTTCACGTTGACAGCCACGGCTTCTCCTAAATCGCGCGTCTTCATGGCCCGCCACGCAATCATCTCCCGCATTTGCCCGCGACAAGACCGCTCACTATTCTATCCACTGAATCTTGGCTTTTCTCGGAATCCTGCGCCTAGGAGACCGAAGTTTCCTACGCCGTCAATCGATTTGATCCCTATGTAGTATGCTTCGCAACATTCCTTGCCACTACGGACACTGTCAACCTTGGCCCCCTCTACCCGATCGCCGTTGCCGCTTTACGCACCAGGGTGCAGTAGGACGCAACCACCCGAGCCTACTGCATGAACAAGAAATTGGCAACCAATCCCATCCCCTCCCAAGATGGTGCAGTTGGCATCTATCTCCGCATACGTAGCCTGACCTTACGATACTGTTACTGTACTGATGCCATAAAGTTACTACTGTACAGCACTTTGAAAGAATTCATTCATTGCACAACCCACTACTGTACTGCGCCCACGGCACCTGACGTGAACTTTTCAGTCATTCCCAAGAACCATTAGACTTTGTCCTTTTCACGAAATGCGTTCCAGTCCGCCGCCAGTATTGATGCAAGTCAGTGGTCCCGCAAAGGGACCATTGTGACCTATATCGCCTAAGTCCTCCCTCGCAAGAAGCCCCCTTTTCCATAGTTTTTTTTCCAAATAACACACAGACATCACACTCCTAGCAACACTTGGACGGCGATTGACCGAACTCCTCGCGTCATCAATTGGACATCTGTGACTACCTGGACCATCTTGTAAAAACCGTTGCGTGCGGCTGATGAATAGTACCCTAGTGGCTCTCACCTTTGGCTTGAAATCCACAATTGCACAAGATCAAAACACTACTTTAATTATTGAGAATCTAAAATCATCGCAGTCCCTTCGCTTACCCAAACACGGTAATTTTAATGGGCCTGTGCAACACGCCTGGTCGTGTGCTTAAAGCTCCCTTTGCTTGCAGCCTTGCGGCTAGTCTCCTCACGGTCACCTGCTCCGATGCCTCCTAGATTTTCCAGATTCTCGGATTTGGGCAAACTTCGCAAGCGTCTCTGAAAACGCTTCGCGATATCAACATGGTTAGCCTCGAGATTTGATATCCATCGCTTATGAGAAGACTGCGCCCGAGAACTAAGGTTCTCATTCTTCCACATCTGTAGGACCATGGAGTCTTCAATCCATCGGGTTAAAATAGCGATGCCGTCGCGCCCGTTTGCCGCTCGGACAATGAAATTGGCACTTGCCCTATTGATCAACAATCTATCCTCTTGTTCACAGTGCTCTTCAAAAACCTTAGGAAGGATATCTTCCTGCTGAACCATATAGTCCAAAAGCTTTGGTAAATATTCTGATAGTTTCGTGTAGACTTTCGGTAAAACCTCCCCAGCAGAAGTTGAATTGAATAACTCGAGAGTGGTGCCAATATCCAACAGCATAGTTTCGAGAAGGTCGCGATTGTATTTGACGACCTTGTGATAGCGCTTTAGGTCATTTGAGTTTGCGGCGGCGTTCAACATGAATGGAAAAACGATCTGGTCCTCTATTTCGAAGTATTGAGCAACAAACACTTCAAATACCTCCCAGTATTCGCTCAACTCCCAGATATCGAGCATAGTCAAGGATGACCAACGCCTTTGAATCGATGATATGATGGTGTACAAGTCCATAATCTCCCAACGAATAGCGTTGTGCGGGAGCACAAACACGTCACTTGCCCATGTATCCCTGCCCCCGAACTCCGCCAAGGCAAAATTGGGATAGGCGAACCGGTCCGGCCTGTTACTGAGAAGGGTCCCTTCTCGCATCTCTCGCGAAAACACCGGCGTGTCATCCAATTCCCGTTTCACCTCGACTCTTTTCTTCATGCCAACCTCACTGGTGCTTCCCTGAGTCAGGCAGCTTGGAATCGGGCCCGAGGTTGCGCGGATTGTAGAAGTTGCGTAACTCTGCAAGCTGCCTAAGGAGCTTGCCGCTGCATGCCTCCCCAGTCTACCCGAACTGGCAATTCCTACACCGCCACTTGCTCCTGGTCCGCACATATGAGATGCAAACCTAGGGCCATCATTCCCAGATGCACGAGGTTTGGGTCTGGTGCTGGTGTCTCCTCCGCGAGAGAAGAGATTCCTTAGAAACTGTCCCAACCCTCCGACGCGCATCTGAGCGGAGCCACCTTCATGAATCCCTAGCTCCTCATCGCGGCCGAGTTTGCCTAAATCGAGGGTACGACTTGCAGGGTGTGGATGAGCGCGACCTCTTCCACGGCGGCCAGCACGTTGAGAGCTCACATCCCTCTTTGAATCATTTGACCGGCCCTGGGGTATACGGGACGAAGCTCGAAAGGAGGAACGCATGACTTGCAATCAAAACCGTATTCTTTCGAAACAGACCTTTTGCAACAATAGAGGAGAATTACTTCAAAGAAGACGGCCGGGATGAATCGAGCGGAAAGACTGTTGAAGATTTTGAGGTCAAGGAAGAAGGCACAACAGATGATAATGGGCCAGAGTGGAAGATGTCGTTGTGCGGCAAATGACGGTTAGTTCAGGCGGGGCAGGGACTGGAGAGGAAGGATGCTACGAGAGAAGACTGCGTCGATTTGATGCTGCCAAGGAGAAGGGTCGGTTGGAGGAAATAAGCCAAACTCCCTGGTCAAGTTGGCCGTGGACTATGTAGCTGGTTTGGGTTCGGGTGGACGGTAGTGAAATGGCGCCTGCCGCCCAAGAAATCGGTTAATAGCTTGAACTGGGCCCCAAAATCAGATAGTTATGCAAGCCCTCATGACGTGATACGTGCCGGCTTGTAGGCACATTCATTTGAAATGTCACAATCGTTACCGTTTCCCGTCACACTTCATTTTTAAATAGAAATCAATGGCACCTCATTGGGCAGTTTAAAATGATAGTTGGCTCGTTGAAAAAAGAACGTAAAAAATGGAGCACTTTTCTGATTTCGAATTCTAACTTCAAGCCCAGCTATGTAAAATATTCTAAATTCGGCTTGAAGTATAATTTCAAATTATGCTGTTATCGTTACATACGGCACAGTACTGTACTGTACTGTATATGTGGATTCATCAAAGAAAGATACAGCGCAGTTACCAAGTATTTTTCAATTTGCTTTGTTTCCGGATTATTTTTTGCTGCGGAATCATACTGTATTTTGCACTCGTCGCACAGTTTACTGTTCTGTAAATTTGTGCAGTACATTTCCGAGAAAATTGGTACAAACTGTTATGGAAACTATAATAATGTTTGATACTGTGTCTCCAATTCAATTTGAGCAAGCAATCGTAGAATTACAGATGTATACGTACAGTAATGTACAGTATTAATATTAATGCTGTAAATGTCCTACTAATAATACTAAGTTCATTCTATTCCCTAATTATTTTTTAATGCCGTACTGTACTTTACAGCTGTAAATATTTTTTGACTGCATAAAACATGAAGTAAAGATGATTTCACTATACTGTACAGCAAATTCCCGCTATCCCCTCTACAGTACTGTACTGTCCAGTATGTCATTTGTGCGGTACTGTTCAGTACAGTACAGTATTATATATATTAATATCAATCCTTGATATTGTAAATGATGAAGAACATAGCTCGCTCCCGTCGTCTTTTCTGTTAAATTCACTCAATGGATTGGGGGTGAATATGATGGGAGCCATTGAGTTGACAATCACAAGACAACGGATAAGGTACGTTGCGCTAAACCTCCTTCCCTCACTTGATCCGCCGATAATGAAGGCAATTACTACTTTTTCTGCGCTCTACTACTAAGCATGAAATCAGCTATTCTGTTACTGTAGTGCCCCACTCTACCGTATCAGCTCCGGTCTGCGAATACTTCTTTGAAAGAGGTATTTCGCTTTACTACACGTTGCCGAGTTGGAATACCAGCCGCCTCTTAAACCAGGCGAATTGAATTCAGCCCAGTATCGTTGCATACCAACAAAAAAAATCCACGCACAAGTGGAATAAAGTATGATGAGAAACATGGCCATGTCAACACAATACCTGCACTGTAAATTACTGCAGTACCGTCCCAGATTCAGCACAACACCTTTGCTGTAACGACGGGTTTTAATATTCCTAAATCTTTATGTTAATGATAAAGAAGTAAGCAAAATTAATTCTCACCTCGAAACATCCATGAATGCGAGTTCGAGACTCTCCTCCCCGCCCCTTGAACAGAGCTTCGGCCTGCAGACATTTTCTTCGTCCGACTCCCGCCCCTTCCGTGTGATATCACCATCGTTTCCCCTTTCAAATCATACACACGCACAAAGGCTACCTACATTGTTGTCGGTGCCGACGAGATCGCCCATCCTGACAAGATCCGACATCGAGCGCAAATTGGCACGCCAACCTCTCATTTTCACTTCCGCACCTCTACCCTCTCCCAACTTCACCTTCCAGCCCCTCGCCCTTCCTCTCTTTAAGCGCCCCGTCGACTGCCACCGATCTCCTCATTTATGCATTAATATCCTCAATCGCACGCCGCTTCTTTCCCGCCACTGGTACCGTTCGCCCCAGAATCTACCAATGCCATAGCTCTGTCACCTGGTCGTCCATGGCGATGTCCGTTCTGTACCGAGCCCCGTCGCACGCCGCTTACTTATCAAGACCAACCATAGTGCAGTACTCTGGACACTCGGAAGTTTCACGGGAATCTAACGTGCTGTACTGCGCTGCGATGCAGCGGCGCCATACAGCCTACGCCTACGCCTACGCCTGCGAGTGTCCTTTGAAGGGTTCCCATCGGTTCAAGTTCCGGTGTGCTCTTTAGAAACTTGATGAAAAAACAAGTGTTTTGAGAGTACTGTACAGTAAAGTACAGTACAGTAACGCACTTTTCACTTTCCTAATACCGTTACAAGGCCAGACATCAAGGCAATAGGGAGCACCGGAGGGACAGACTTTTTCGATGTTACATTCGTCAATCCACTTGCTCCCTCCAACACACGGGCCCGTTGCTTCAACCCCTTGATATATCTGAACGCCGCGAAAGCGTCAACGTTCAGGAGGTCTCAAGACTTCATCACCACGCATGCCAGGTCCCGACTGATCTCAGTGCCGATATCGACTCTTGGCGGGTGGCACCCAGACGCATTCATGGTGCTCACAGACGTGGCTAGGCATATCGCCATACGAGCCATGGAGACCTTCGGACGGGTGCGATTTGTCCTTACGCAAAGACACGCTGCGGCGACGGTTTCGTCCAACGCAGCATGCCTTACGGCTGGCCGCACACCAGCTCAGTGAGGTAGTATCTCATGACTCGGCCCCATTTCCAGAATCTCCAATACACAGACCTGTCCCCCGTAGTCTTCGGAAAAAAGCCGTCCTGCATCCCTAATCAGTAAAGCACCCCAATTTCTGCCCCACTTTTCTAATTCGGGGGGAATTTTTGGGTTACTTAATGCATGGAAGATGTGGTCGGTTATATCCACGAGGCTAATACGTTTCGCGGGAGAAGTCCTCGCTGATGGGTAACACTACAGTAAATGACCTTGCTTACAGAGCCGGCTCAATGCCGGCTAGCAGGCATGCCGCGTTGGACATGACGGGCGCAGCAGCGTGCCTTTGATTAGGCACCGCCCTAACCATCCCATTGGTCTCCATCGCTCGAACGGCCACGTTCCGCGCGACATCGGTTAGCACTGCGTACGCGTCTGGGTGCCAGCCTCCGAGGGTGGATATTGGGATAGGCACAAGCCTCCCTCTAGTAGCAGTCGCGAGCAGTGGTTCATACCTTCTACTTTTCCAATATTGCAGCAGAGCAGAATTTCATTTTGGAACACCGAAAAATGATTTGTGGTAGAGAACATAATTCCTCCTAACCAAGTAAGATGCATTTCAAAGAACACTCATTTCGCAGCTATTCCCTCTTTTCAGTACTGTAGCCTAGATCTAAGCGACAAACCAATCTCTGAGCACCAAACTTGGTCACAACCTTGCAGTGGCAGATCTGTGTACACTCAAGATAAGTTAAAAGAGTAAAAGATTTCCTTCGAGAGTACACCGAAGTTGCGTGTACAATGCCAACAGAAACCCGGTTAGAAATGAGCTAGTACAGTAGTGGTGATAGCGGGTAATTAGTGGCATAGAATTTTAAATACATAAATTTTTTTAACATTCTCTGCAATAGAATTATTTCCCACTATTTGTCATTTTATTCCCTACCTGTACATTGGAAGTCGTGAAGGAATTAATGACTTCCAGAAGAAGAATGACGCTTTATTGTTTGAAGACAAGTCCGCACTACACAGGACCTCGGGTTCTGCTAGACGGACGACTCCGGGCAATGGCTGATCCAGAAGTCATAAAAGAATTAATGACTTGATGGACAAATTATTATTCTAACAAAATTGAATCCAGTATTAGGACACGGCAGAAAAAATGACTACATTATTTATTGTGTAGGGAAGATAAGGGAATTACTAATTAATTACCTGCCTCAGTAGAAGTCAGAGTGGGGCATAATGACTGCATTCTCATTTTCATAGACTTTCATGATACGAAAGGAATTAATTACCTGTGAGTCAGCCATCCCTGATGCCTCTCATCATCGTGATTTTACATTATTCTACAGTAAAATTGCCTAAAATGGCACTGCGTTGTACAGAAGTCCGCATTACCACCATAACATTCTAATGAGCGCTCTGTAAATGTCATCTCCAACCACAACGCCGCCCGCTCCCTCCAGGAAGAGATCACCCATCACTTCCACCGCTCCCGCCTTTCCCTGCTACACTCATTGCTTACTACCGCCTCTTCTTCGAATCGTTTTACTCGTCTGGCTTCTGCTGCCTCCTCCACTGCTTCTGCCCCCTTCTCAACAATCTCGCTGTCTTCCACCGACCTATACACCTCTGGGGAGATATGGCACATGATGGTCGACCTTCGCTTAGGCAACCCAACATTTTGCGGCCTCCAGCGCTGCCCTCCCTGCCTGGAAGGTAACTATACTGTCCCCCCTCTCTTCGACACCATGGGACATCACGCAACGACTTGCAAAGGTGGTGTGGGTGTAGTGTACCGCCACAACCGTCTAGATATGCTATACTGTGGTCATCTCCTTCACCGTATTTCGGGAAGGGGTCTTTGTACCTGACCTCCACAAAAGCACAACCGAGCAGCGGGCACTGGACCTCCTCATCGACGACCCTCAATTCGCGCCCATCGCACGGGACTAGATGTGACCATTGTCAGCCCTCACTCCGCGCCAAACCGCAATCAGGCAGATGGAGGTCTCTCAGCGCTCACCCGGGCCGAAAGGCGGAAAAGGAACACTACGCGATACCGTGTCGTTCTGAAGGAATTGAACTCCTGCCCATCGCCATCGATATCAAAGGACAAATCGGAGCAACCGGATTTCATGCTCTTCATGATCTTGGCAACTTTACAGCTTAGCGTCGAGGGAAGAACCCCCTTTCTGAATTCCTGAATCTCAAGAGACATGTCTCGGTGTTTGTCCTGCGATATACCGCGGTTATGCTGAATCACCGAAATCTGGGCACGTACCCCACCTCCTGACCTCCAGACGGGGCTCATGCGTGGCCCCTCGCCTGAAGCTTTAGAAATAAAAGGTCCCTCTTTCTCTCTACGTGTGTGTCTATACTGTACTGTACTGTACAGTACAGTACAGTACAGTATGTACAAACTACCGTATTGCTTTGAGGAGTTAATCCTGCGAAAAGCGCCGAAGTATAGTGCGCCTGCAGCTGTGATACGCCGGCGTGTGTATCAGCGCCTTAGTTTCATCCTCTGGTCGTCTATCGCTATGGCTACCTACTCGTGCACGCCTCTGCCCTTTACCGACGCGGACCATCCGATTAGTTCCTAGCCCTGTAGTCGGATCCTGCACTGGACTGTGCAGTACAGTACTGTACAGTGGCACACCCGTGCGTTGGTTTACTGTGAGTAATGGAAAGGTTGGGGAGTCCTCTGTACTTGTAATGAAACCATTGGCAGGACCTATATTGCAAGTGCTTGAGCGTGTGTACCAACTAGAAAGTAGCTGGTAGACCGGTTGACAAGCAGGCTGCGTTGGAGGTGACCATCAACGCCGCGTGTCGATGGAGGAGAATTGTCCTCACCCTGGAGTATTGGTCCAGGGCTCGGTTGGCGACCGCTCGGGCTACCTCCGTGATGTGGCGGAACGCTTCGGGATGCCACCCCCCTGTCACCACCTACTGTACAGTACAGTGCGTAATTAATTTCGGTTATCATGTCTTAGGAGAATTATTTTTTGCAGGAATTAGTGACATGGCAGTCATACTTATAACTATGACTTCATAATTTATTTTTGAGGAATAATTCCAGTTTGGGTCTGGGGGGGAATTATATTGCCTGGTAATAGATTTTTTTCATTTATTAAGTGTATGTCATGAAATAATTTTTTTTAATTCCTGGCCACCACTACGTAAACCCACTAATGCGGTCTGGGGAAGCCGGTTAGGTTAGTTCCTAGCCCTCTACCAGTACAGGTGGGAAAAGGTGACCTTTTATTCAAATGCATAATGAGGGGACCGAGCGGTCCCAGCTGGACCTAGTGGGGCTCAACAGCGCTGAATTGACGCTGGTTGATCATAACGGCAGTGTAGCGTTGCACGAAGGCAGACGACGTGGTGCGAAATGCACAAAACTCCACGAATGTGAGCTTGCCTCGTCTAGCGGCGAAACAAGTTGCGATGTCTTGGAGGAGTTGAAGGCCGGTGATGTCAATCTGGCCATAAACATCGAAGGCCAGGGGGCGCAAGTCGATGCCTTCAGACCAGCACCAGCATGGGGGGCCATAATAATTGTGCTTCTTGAGGGTTGCCCGCTCGAGCGTGGATGCACCGCCGTCGGCGAGGTCGCGGTAGGGACGAGAGTGGGGGCTGACGATGGTGACGTCGATGCCTTGAGGGGAGGGAGCGAAGAGTGGATCGTCAATGACCAGGTTGAGCTTCCGTTGTTCGGCCGGGCTTTTGTGGAGGTCAGCCGCCAGGGGTCGTTCACGCGAGACGGACAGGGCGATAGCAGGGTGGGTTAGGTGACGGAAGAGATGATCGCATAGGCGGTTATGTCGTCTCACCGCGCCCACTGTGCCCTTGCAGACGGATGCGTGGTGACCGGGAGCGTCCAGTATGGGGATGGGCTGGGCTGAACTTGTCGAGCACATCGGACAGAGACGAGAGCCATCGAAGAGGGGGTTACCGAGACAGTACAGTATAGTCGGATCCTGCAGTGGACACCGTAGAAATCATTTGATTTAAACTTTGCATGAATTTCATGACCTCCTATCTCGCCCGTTCACCTTGGACCTGTCCGGCCGATCCCAAATGTACCTCACCCAATGACTCTCTCGACTCTATGCCGCTGGCAAATTGGTCACACGGCGAATGGTCGCGGAGAACCACCAAAAGGTAATCGCGGTGTGTTCGCACGTTCTCACCGCGATCGCAATCGCACGTCAAAGGTGGTGATTGGAACGCCCTGCATGACTCGGCTGCAGAGATTTTCCACTCTTTTTCCCCCCTCGCTTCCGTTCCGGCTAAACCCCCCACCCGACGCTATCGTCAACGGGCATCAGATGAGAGATGGCGTCCGAAAGGCTGCTCACGCTCTCTGCTCCCCACTACCGCCTGTCCCCTGCACCCCTGCCAACCGCATTGCCCTTGCGGATTTACATCCGTAACGTCGCACCTCTGTTCCCAACACCCCTCTGTCCTCGCTTCCACCGGCGTAAATCTGCTGGATGATCACCCCACTGTTGCTGCTCTCCCACGTCCAATCTCTCGCTGCTCCTGCATAGATTCCAATGAGTCAAAAACCAGGGGCTAGAATCGGAAACCTGGGTCGCGGGAGGGGTAGAAGGGGGGGGCACCAGGCGCCATGACAGCTTGTGTTGTAGGTCCTGGACGTTACGGTGCTGCGTGAGGGCTGCAGCCCCACCGCCCACTTACGTCGCTTTTGTGAGTGAGGAGTGCTTGAACGGGGACGTCACAGCTACGTCACATGCGATGGGCCGGGCTGGGAGGCCGGCTTTAGGGTCACGGGGGGGGTTGCATGGGGAGGATGTCGGCTGGCCTGCATTCCGTACCGAGGACGAGATTCTCTACTTGAAACTCATAGTCCAGGCCGGCGGAGCGGATAACATACCACGCGAACATGATCCCGAACAGAGTTGTGGCATTGAATGCGTCCAAACTCCGAGACGCAGCGGTCTGCGCCATGGTCACCGTGGACATCTAGTTCCTGCTGGCAGTGGTGGCACTTGAAGGGCAACGAGTCTGTGTAGACCGGGAGACCGAGGTGCCTGCGCAGCATGATGCTCCAGTGCTCTGAGGACATATTCGTCGCAGTTGTGGGATGCGCAAGTAGGAATGCGGCGGCAGCGCTGTGACGAAAGGCCAGGCCGCGTATGCGGTGACGGGTGGCTTCCAGAAGGTGGCAGCAGGGAAGGGGCACTCTCTTCCGTAGGTCATCTTCCCAAAAAACCCTTGCTTTCGCCTCTTGCGGTGCCCGACTTGGATGGGATTGAAGATTGACGGCTGTGTCAGCAAGGGAGGCGGGGTCAAAGGCGTTTAGGTCGGTATCGAAAGGACCGTCCTGGATCCAGCGGAAAAAATCGCGCCGCGGCGAGAGCGCCTGGTTGACTAGGAAGGATCTATAGCTACGAGGTCGTTTCCCTAGTACGGCGACGGAACGGGTGTAGAGTATGGCACCGCGCGTAAGCGGGCGGGGCAGCGTCCAGAATGCTGGCAACGACATATCATAGCTTTCATTGAGGAGTTAATTCCGTGAATCGCGTCCAAATGTCCCTCCATACCCGGTGTTATCCGCCGCTGTATCTACCAGCGCCTTAGTAGCACCCTATGGTCATCCATTGCTCAAGCTATCCTCTCACGAACCCCCATGCGCATCGACGACGAAGTGCATCCGGTTAGGTTTTAGCCGTATAGGTTAGACCGAGCGCAGTCCGCAGTAGGTGCAGATCGCATGAAACTTCCTCCTTCTAGTGCTACAGTACGAATGGCAAAGTATGGGTGAATACAGTATTTCAAGAGGCTTCAATATGGCTCCAAAGGAAAGAAATACTGTGGTGCAGGTTGCAGCGCGTGTAGACAGCTGAAATCGACACTTGATAACCGACGGGTCTCCACAATGTTGTTGCGCCCTTCCATTTTGCAACCTCACGCTCCGTCCTTCCAACAAGCATTTGGCAACCCTGGAAACGCACCAACATATATATAGCGTCAAAGATGAATTCCTCATTCCCAAAGCGAAAGCGATTGACACGCATTCCTTGCCTCTTCGCGCCGTCCCTTCCTCTTTCTTTGCCTCATCGATTTCCTCCAGTTCTCGAGCATGTAAGATTCCGCACCCTCTCCCCTCTTACTGGACGTGTCTCAATGGCAATTCCAACTCAATCACCTCATGAATTGCTCTCCTTCCGTCCACGCAGTAACCCCGAGAGAGAACTTTGTGTCCTCGTGGGAGTTGATGTCACCATGCGAAAATCCGCCTCCAGCACTCGCATCTTTGGCATTAAAGATTCTCTCGATGAGCTTGGCCGTCTCGCTGATACTGCAGGTATGTGTGTGGTTGGCACAATCACGCAGGCCATGTCCACCCCTTCCTCCGCCACCTATATTGGAACAGGAAAAGTACAAGAAGTGCGACAACACATGGAAGCTGAGGGGTGTTGCACATGTATATTTGACGTGGAACTGTCTCCAGCCCAGCAGCGTACCTTGGAAACGGAGTTTGGAGGCGAGGCACGAGGAATCAAGGTCCTGGATCGCACCGCTTTAATCTTGGATATTTTTGCGCAGCACGCAGCTACGAGGGAGGGGCAACTGCAGGTTGAACTAGCCTTGTATCAGTACCGTTTGCCACGTCTCACCCGGATGTGGACTCATTTGGAGCGGCAGTCTGGATCAGGCGGTGTCGGTCTGCGGGGTCCAGGAGAGACCCAGCTAGAGAGTGATCGTCGCATGATAAACACTCGCGTCAACAAGTTGAAACGTGATTTGGAACTAGTGCGGGCTCATCGCACCCGTTTGCGGCAATCTCGTCGCCAAAATGTTGGGCTACCAGTGGTGGCGCTCATCGGCTACACGAATGCTGGTAAGTCAACAGTTTTAAATGCAATGACTGGTGCTCGCGTGTTGGCTGCAGATGCCTTGTTCGCAACGCTCGACCCGACTACTCGGCGTGCAAGGTTGGAGGGGTTGAAGCTTAATCCAGAGGTGTTGGTGACAGATACAGTTGGGTTTGTCCAGAATCTTCCTACGCAACTTGTGGCGGCTTTTCGGGCAACATTAGAGGAGGTTGTGGACGCAGATGTGTTGGTGCACGTTGTAGATGGAAGTTTGGACAAGGAGGTGATGAAAATGCAGATGCAAGCAGTCGATGCCGTCTTGGAGCAGATTGGTGCAATTGGAAAGCCTACAGTGGTAGTACTTAATAAGGCTGATCTTATGGAGGAGTCGAGCGCTCTAACAATTGTGGCTGAGATCGAACAGCACTCGGGACACAGCTCTTTAGCCGCCAGCGCGAAGAGTGGTCAAGGATTAGCAGAGCTAGGCATGCTGATTGACGAGGCTCTCAGGAACATTATGCTAAGCGTCGAAGTGGTAATTCCCTACTCAAGGGGTGATCTTGTTGCAGCCGTACATTCCCAAGGGAGTGTGGAGACAGAGAACTACGTGGAGACGGGTACCCATATAACAGCAAAAGTTCCAGCAGAGCTTTCTGTGAGGTTGAGGCAGTACTTTGTCAAAAGCGCTCCGGTTGGGAGCGTAAACATGAACATCGATGGGGCTCCGGTGGAGGAAGTATATGAAGCTGTGGGTGTTTCGGAAGAAGAGAGATGGACAGATCTGGCAAAGAAGCGACATACCCCGCGTGAAGACTAAAACAAGAGAGCGAGATCTTCAGGACATTTGCAGGGACATATTCTACATGACTTTCAAGGGAGTGCAAAGTCGTGAAGGGGTTTGAGTCAAGGTTTTCATTAGTTTCTATTGATACAACTGCATTGCGGATAATTTTTCAGTTGCCATCTTGGCGGGGGAGCTGTGTTACAAAATTCTGTTATTTCATGAGCCAAGGGGCATTGTTCAACATCATACTTCCATCATAAGACTGATGCTATTTAATCAGTTACCTTCCTTAATCCTCCTTAAATCGGCCAGCACTGATTGACATATTACTGCCAATATCAAGCTTCAGCAGGCGTCTCTTGCGTGCCAAGCAGCAGTCTGGTTACTATCGAACAATACATTGGTAAAGGGAACAACAGTTGCTTTTGAACGTTGGGACGGGAGGGGGACCTTTTTGACTTAGGAAGACGTCAGCTCATCATGTTTTCATAAACAGCATGCAGCAATAATCTTTTCGTCACGAAAGGATTCTACGGGTCCGATATGCTCGAAAAGTGCAATGCCCTCTCTCAAAAATCCATGAGTCTTACTCTTTATGATCCCAACAAAAAATCGCCTTTCCCGGTACAGATTGGTTCCTGTGGCCACCACACAAGAGTCCTCTTTCACTCTTACCCGTTAACCTCCTGTGCAATCAGTAGGGCCAAGTAGCATTCCACCATCGATATCTGCCACTAGAGGGGATTAGTAGGATATCGTTTTGTGGTGCGGGAATTCTCGGATTGAGGATGAGAATATGTTTTTGAAGGGTGATCCAAAAAGGGTCGCAGACAACTCACCAGTATCGCAGTCACCCATCGAAATGGCTTCTACGCGTTCTGTTGCAAATTTGCATGCGTTCTTTTCCAGACTTTCGTGAAACGTCGATTTCATATTAAAGTAAAACGCTCATTCTCCTTTGGCAAGGACCTTTATATGGCTGGGAAGCGACGAGCTCTATATTAATGATGATAACACCCACAGCTGCAGTTAAAATGGCTAGAGACGCCCAAGTAGGTCATGGGCTTCATGTAGCATGGATTTTGCTTTTTCCGTTTCACCGAGATTCACGTAAATCTCAGCTATTTTCCGTATCTCCTGTACCTTCGTCATCTGGATGCTTTGCTCCGATGACGTCTTTTCAGCAGTAACAAGCGCTTCTCTTTGCTCAACTTCATTACGCATCATGGCCAAGATTTCATTCCTGTGTTTATCATCTGCCACCATTTGTCTGGCTATCTGTTTCATTAGCTCTTCTGCCATTAGAGAACTTCCTCTTCTCCCTGCTGATTTCTTTCTGAAGCTTTTGTTTCCCTCCATCACATCTTTCTTCACCTTTGCGAGATTGACTCGTTGCCGCGGACTCCCTACTGAACCCGTATCCAAGTCGACTAGATTGTCGCTATCTTCGAAGACTTCTGTCACAGCGTGGTCCTCACCAGAAACCTGATTCTCGTTTTCGCCGTCGTCGATAGCAGCACCGTTGGCTGTACGCTTACGCTTCCGTCCTCTCTTCGCCGTAGTCTCACCAGAAGAGTTAGGTAGAGGCCCCCCATCCTCATCTGCAGGATCTGTTTTCGTGCGATCACCGATGACTTGATTCACTTTGAAGAAGAGCGGAAATGTTCTTTCCACCTGTGTACGCAAATGTTTCTCATTTAAATCGTCAAAAGAATACCCGCTGGCCGCGTATTTTTCCTTCAAGGTTCGATATCTCTTTTCCATGTAAGTTACTTTGTTCTCTACCTGTTTTTCCGTGAAGAAGGGGGGTTCGTGGACCAGCTCGTTAAGGGATAGGGCGATCTTCTTGAAGACTTTTCGTCTCACACCGCTGAAGTACTCCTCGACATGAGTTAACCAGCCTGCCAGAACTTGTTCCTCGACTTGATTCGTCATCTTGCGTGAGCCGAGCTTGTTTGTTTGGCATTTAGACTGAGGAGGGTCCGGTGCTGTAGCTGGTGGCTGAACAATTGCCACCGGAATAGCCCCACCCTCCCTGCCCCGCGATAGTTGAGCTCCAATATTGTGGGCTTGGCCTGCATCTGCACCGGTGGTAGTCACATTAGCACCTGGTGGTGCGGCGCCGTCCTTCACAGCGGCTGGATTTGTTGGTCGAGGAAGTATTGTAACAGCCTTTCCAGCTGCAGGGGGCAAGCGCCGACGAACCTCCGGAGATGGATTACTTGCTTGGGTATACATGAGCCCCTCGAATGTGCTTGATTGCTCACCAATACCTGTGCAATCAGCAGATGGTTTGAGGGTCGATCTCATGAAGGAAAGCTCTCGAGGAAATGGCTCACGGACGGAGTGAGAGAGCGTTGGACCGGGCCGGAGTGAACGTCGTAGACTTGGGGGCACAGGTGTAACGGCAGCGGATCAGATGGCTTGGTACCGTGACCCTCGCCGCGAAAACCTTGAAAGTTTTCAGTTTCCGAGCCTGCGCAGAAGGCAGACAAATTCTTTGTGTCTGATATGCACCTTCAGCAAAGCTTCGAGACAGGGCGACGGATTCGCGTGATAAATATCTGAATTGGTCCTGGAAGTCTGAATATCTGACAAACACTTGGAATTCAGGACCAAATTGGCGGCCTCTACAGTACATAATAACCGACAGGTAGGTGTACTCAAATTGGTGCAATTTTACGGCAAGAGTGCGTCTTGCGATAGCGCGAGGGGACG
Organism: Kappaphycus alvarezii; assembly: GCA_002205965.3. Lineage (NCBI taxonomy): Eukaryota > Rhodophyta > Florideophyceae > Gigartinales > Solieriaceae > Kappaphycus > Kappaphycus alvarezii. The sequence goes on along the minus strand of NADL03000612.1, from coordinate 1,246,702 downwards.
AATAATGCATAGGCCATTTTGGAACAAAACTCAGTCTGGACACAGCGAGATTTCCATTCATTTTGGTCGCAGAATGACTGACACAATCAGATTTTCAACAGATTTCGTAATCCATTTAGTACCCCGCGTAATATGGCACCCCCATAAATAGTGCTACCCTGCATGAATGACAAATTGCTGAATGCAATAAATCTTCGGGATAGCCTTACTAGAATTTCCGCAGGGAATCAAGTTTACAGTACTACAGCATGCTTAACCTTACAGTAGTTTCGTGCTACTGTAGTGTGGTGCGGTTGATCGCACTATGTACAGTACTCTGGATATAATTAGCTCCTCACGAAAATATATAATCATCTTTACTTCATGTATTATAAGAGGCGTGCAAGCCTAGCTGACAGTGTAAGCTAAGATAGTTGAAATATGTCGCTGCCCAGCTTGATAGTACGCGCTAGGATCGATGTTGCAAAGGTAGACCATATGGTCGACGAGATTCGTTGCCGCAGATGGTCAAAAGCCGCCGCTGGTGTACAGAACAGTCGTCGCGATATCAATTTCGCATGGGTCTCAATCACCCCAGAGGTTGACTTACAAGGCGCGGCGAAAGAGTCGAAAGCAAGCGGGACAAAGTGAAAACCGAGGTTTGGAAAAATAGCGTCTGGGTTCAGGTTAAACGCAGCTCTCACTGAGCGGTCGAAGGTCTTCACCTTGTCTGCGTAGGCCGATTCGGCTGCCCCGCATGGTGCTAATGCGGCGTGTTTGAGGTAAGATCGGGCCATGGGATTGCGAATGGTGACATCATATGCGATATGCGTCGGCGCATCCAGCGTGTCAGTAGGTTCCGGTCCGCATTGGACGAGGATGTCGGCTGGCCGGAGGTCTGTACCCGGCACAAGGTTGGGAACTTCTTGTCTATGAGCAAGGCCGGCAGGTCGGAACATGTCGGTCGTAAGGAGGTTCCGGAGGAAGTTGTGTCGGGTAGCAGCGCTGTATCCTGAGGTGCAACTCGAAGCATGGTCGCCTTTGGCGTCCATGTAAGCGAGACAGTGCGAGCAAACAAGGGGAATTGAAGAGTGGAAAACCGGGAGGTCGAGGTGCCGGCGAAGCATGATAGACCAGACCTCGCGGGACACATGAGTAGCCTTGGAGGGATGCGCAATGAGCCACGCGTAGGCGCATAGATTGAGCAAGGAATTACGTCTCGCGCGAAGGCGAATGGAAACCTGAGTATGGCGGGCAGGTCGTGGTTGAGATGTCCATATGTCCTCTTCCCATAGCTTGGAAGCCGCTGAATTGTGAATGGCCTGAAATAGAAAGTGGTGTGGTCTTTCAGGTCGCATTGCTAGGGCTTCGGGCTCCAAGTGTCCGAGAGAGTAGGACTGGGGGTTTCGAAGTTCTTCTTGTAGACGTAGGGGCTGGAAGGGGGATTCAAGCGCGGTGGCCACGAAGCGCATTGCAGGTCGTGCGCATCGCATGTAGAACTCGGCAGGGCGGTCGGGGTGTCGCAGCGGGGCGGACTCGATGAGGCTGGCCGCATATGAGGAATGCAGGGTGAGGGCTAGGGACGTAAAGCCATGCCCGCCAAGGCGGAAGGGGAGGCGAACTTGGCGGATGCTCTGAGTGGTAAGTGGCACGGAATTGAGCCTCGAATAGGCTACCATTTGCGACTTGTCAAACTCCTTGGCGAGCGGGTATGCAATGGGCGGGGGGGTGAGCCGGAAAGCGTGTTGCACTTTGCAAGCCGATGCGCAGAGTCTGTGGAGGTGAAAGGCGGTGCGAGGGTGAGGCAGTTTGAGCAGGGTTGCCAGCATGTTGTCGCAGAGGTCCATTCGAGACTTGAGAAAGGAGCGCATGTACTCGTCAGGGCCCAGGGGGGCGCCCAGGAGAGTAATTCCATTCTCATTTGGGATGGACAGCGGGAGCACACTTCGTAGCTGGCGTAGGCTGTCCGAGGATAGAGACGGCCAATATGCCAGGGTCTTAGAGGCGTTGATGTGGAACTGGAAAGCCGGTCCGGCGTGAACCAGGATGCGTAGAGCCTTGCAGATCTCATCGACAGGGCCGAGGAGGAGTCCGTCATCGGCATACCAGCGGTTCAAGTTGAGAGCACATTCCTCAGATATTTTCTGTACAAGAGGCTGTAAGCACAGAGTAAAGAGGAACATACTTGCAGGATCTCCCTGCTGGGTTCCCTCCTTGCTGTGAAGCATGATAGGAGCGGCTTCGGGGTCCCGGGTGCGCACGAATAGGGGCGGAGAACTGAGGCCGTATATCATGTTGATGAAGCGCGCCAGGGAGGGTGCTTTGGATGGGAGGATGCGGAGGAGCTGCTTGCGAGAAAAGGCGTTGAAAGCATTCTGTGCATCAACCGAGACCATGACGTAGCCTGCATCGCGACCATGTCTGTTCATGTGCATTCTGGCGTCATGAACTATGGAGTCCATGCCGGCAGGAACACCGTTGGCGAGTTGACATGGGGCGAAAAGCGTGCGGGTGTCAGCGAGGGCCGGACCAAGTAGGACTTTTGTTGCAAGGCGTTGCAGCGTTTGTCCAATTGCTATGGGGCGAATCTTGTCCGGTCGGGGCTGGATCGGGATGAGGGTGGCTGCGGTGAGGAGAGGCAGGGTTTGCATGGGTAGATCACCCCTGGCTAGGCGCCTGACAAGGTTCGTGAGAGCGGAGAGGCCGGTGACGCCAGCCTGCGGGGAGATGGAGGTCGTGGCAATGAGGCGTATGAGGCGCGGGGACATAAGATCGGGGCCTGACGAAGCAGTTGGATTGAGAGATCTTGCCGCCCGTAGGACCTCCGCTTCGGTGATGTGTGGGGCGGGCGGGAGTTCAGGAGGAGGGATTGGTTGCACGGGTGCCGGAGGATCTGGATGGAGGTCATGCAGCTTGTTGATAACAGCAGAGCTCCCAGCGTCAGCCACTGGAGCATGGAGCAGGGTGCGCATGGCGCGCGAGTACTGTCCTTCTTTCGCCAGGTGGATAGCTCGCGTTGTGCGGAAACTATCAGGCGAAGCATTTTGTCGCCGGGGGCGTCGATGCATGAGATTCCATTCAGTGTTTCGGCGGTGTGCAGAGATTGCCTCCGTCCACAGAGCAGACCACTCCCCTGCGGAAGCTCTCCGTATGCGCTCTCGGAGACCGCGCACTTGACCCTTGTGGGACCGCCAGTCAGGTTCTCCACGAAGTGATCGCCGTAGGACAGCAACGGGGAAAAGGTCCTGTACGTAGTGCTCTGTAAGTACATGTGCCTCCAAATGCTCACCAGCAAACCGATCGACACAAAGGACTTCGTCCACAAATTCAACGAGTACAGCATATTCATCCCAAGTGCTACTGCAGGCCCGAGCTATACTTACCAACCTTTATCTGTCGGCACCCACCCAGACATGCTAGCAGACATACTCAGGCAACTCAAGGAGCTCCGCCAAGACACCAAACCTCCTCCCCGCAGGAATTTCAAACCATGCCAACACCACATCTCACTCGGCTTTGCGAATCCGCGCCACTCCGACGAACGCTACCGCGACCCCAACCACCCGCGAAACACAAAAGCCAAAACCAGTGCCAAGGAAGCCAGCGTCAACTACTCGCACCTCGCGAAGGAGATCCACCAGCTCATGACCGAAAGCGGCGAAGACAGCATGCACACCGATAACGACACTGAAAGTAAGTTCTACTACTTTGACTCCGGGGCACACCCAACTCTGCTCACAAAACCCACTCCTACAATGAAATCCCTCCCCCAATCTGTTCCCACCTCAGTCGCCACTAATCATTACTCAATATGCACACATGCCGGCCCCACAATCATCCAGCCTACGCAGAGTAAGCCTCTCCGTCTATTCGCTGTCTCGAACCCATCCCTACAGCACAATCTCCTCTCTGTGCGTTCCATTACCAAGCGTTACGGCCCCGTCCTCTTCGAACCGGACATAGCCTTCCTCACCCAACGAGACCACCGGGGCCATGACCCCCCGAGCATCATCCCCAAGGCACCGTGGAACAAGGACCTCCAAGGCTAAATACTCCGTGAAGAACCTGCGAATGCCAAGATAGTTAACATCCACAAACAAAGCTCCCTACACTCTCTGGCACGGCAACCCACCACCCCGCATGAAACTATACATCTTCGGTCAACTGGGACACATCCCCATCCACAAACCGAAAACCAAACTAGAACCCAGAGCCCAACTGGTCCGCTATATGTGTCCGATAGATGAGAATATCATAAGAGTTTGGAACCCGCAAACAAACTCATACCACAGTGCCCGAGCTGCCGATTTACGGCCGTACGACCCCCAACAGGACCCCCATCTCACGACATCAGTTGCATTAGCCACTACACCGCAGCGACTTCCAGATCCACCGCAAACAACAGCCCAGGCACGCACATATGCCGACGCAAACCAATGGGCACGCGCTCACGACAAGGAACTGGACACACTGGAAAGGGAGCAAACTTTCAGATGGGTTCACAATAACAAAATCCCAAGATCGGCCAGAATCATACCACTCAAGATGTCCTACCGTTACAAGCATGGACCGCACCTAGACATCGAGCGAAAAGCACGCTGCTCGGTCCGAGGAGATCGAATGCAGCCATACCTTCACTACGACCCCAACCACACCTCCTCTTACATGGCAGAGAAAACCACTGTCAGGCTCCTCCTCGCCATCGCCGCCCACCACCAATGGCACCTCGGCCATTTCGATATCACGGCGGCCTATCTCCACGAACTTTATGCATACGACAAACCCGTGTTTGTGCGGGAACAACCACGCTTCGATGGCACCATCAAGCACCCCGGCCAATCCGGGCTCCTCCTACGCAACCTGTATGGCACTCCCCCTGCTGCTTTCAACTACTTCAAGGGCCTAACCAGACATCTCACAGAACACGGGTACACGCAGAGCGACGCTGACCCCTGCCTGTTCCACAAAACAACCGATGGAGAGCCCATACTTATTGCCATTAGTATGGATGGCTTCATGCCAGTGTCACCATCTCCAAAGCTTATCGAAGAACTGTTCAAAACCCTCCAAAAGAAATACAACAGAACCAATCTCGGGCACCCCACGACGTACTTAAAATGGCACATCAACAAAACCACCACCGGAGACATCCACCTCTCCCAACCCCATATCATACAGAACCTCATCCACAAAACCAGACTCACCCAAACCAAACCAAGAAGCACACCAGTACCCGAAAACACAAATTGGAAAGAAGCCCTCAAATCCCCACCACTCAGCAACCCAGCGAAGAAGCACTTCCTAACCCTCATTGGCGACTTACGCTACCTGATCGACAGCTCCCGCCCCGATATTCAATTCGCAGTCAATAAGTTAGCGGAACAAATGCATCACCCCACATCACAGCACTACAATATCCTACGATGGCTCATCCAGTACCTCAGCTGGACGCAAAACCATGGCATCTTCTATCGCAATGGCAGACATCTCCAGACCAAGGGACATCCTATTACCTCCTACAGCGACTCCGACTACGCAAACGACAAAGACCGCAAATCAAGATCAGGTATTGTACACACGGCGTGGGGATCCCCCATAGCTTGGTCCAGCAGCAAGCAGTCTATCGTCGCCAAATCAACGTGTGAAGCGGAATACGTCGCTGGCTCCGACGCCGTCGCCCAAGCGCTTTGGCTGCAACGGCTCCTTGCAGACTGCGGTTTCCCAGCCAGTCGCCCGACCAAGCTCCTGATGGATAACACGTCCGCCATTAGTTTGGCTAACAGCCAATCGCCGACCAAAAGACGGAAGCTTATCGACGTAGCTCATCACCATCTGGCCAACAATGTCGCCAAAGGCAAAATCACAGTCAACTATGTAACCTCCCCTCACAACTCAGCAGATATGCTCACCAAAGCTCTCGGCAAAACGAAAATAGCCCAACACACAGCCCAACTACGTATCCAACCACTGCCCGACATTGACACCAGCACAAGGACCGGCCAAAACCTCACGACCACTCCGCCGCACGGTTCCGACCACGATTGCCCGTTTTCACCCGGGACTGACGAAGGAACCAAGAAGCCAAAAGCAAAACGGGAATCGAGGTCGAAATCAACGTAGTAACCAAGACAGCCTGTCCTCAAAGCAAAGCGATATAAAAAGCCACGCGGCTAATGCGTTATGCGGGACAAGTCGTCGCTGATGGGTAACACTACAGTAAATGACCTTGCTTACAGAGCCGGCTCGATGCCGGCGAGCAGGCATTACTGTGAGCATGGCGTAGTCAGAGCTAGACCCAACCGACACCGTCGTCCACAGTGTCCGTAGGGTTGTTGACAAGTTTGGGGTAGTCAGAGCTAGTCCCAACCGACACCATCGTCCACAGTGTCCGTAGGGTTGTTGACAAGTTTGGGACTAGCTCTGACTACGCCATGCTCACAGTAGACCTCAAAAATGCTTTTAACCTGTGCAGCAGAACCGCTTTTCTGGACGCCGTCAAACGCCTATTCCCCGAATTGCTGCCGTGGGTCTCGTACTGTTACGCAAACGAGCCAGCGTACTTGCGGTCCGGCCCGCACACCATTCGCAGCATGAGAGGTGCACAGCAAGGGGACAACGGTCGCTGAAGTGCCTTGTGAACTTTCGCCACCACAGTACATATAGTACAGTACTGCACTGTACAGTAGATTCTGCCCTAGAGTACAGTAGGGTACTTCCACTCAAGACTGTTCAAGTGAAAGTACCCTGGTACAGGACATTATCCCCATAAAATGGGACAGTCTGGCCTTGACGGTTACCGTACTGTACAGTACAGTATACTTGGATATCCGACCACGGCAAATGACCATCGCGGCCCTGTAGCACAAAAGTCCGAAGCAACAAACTGCTGTCTGGCCAAAGGGTGAACCATTCCTCTTAATGTCGAGCCAAGGGCAAGCCACCCGATCTGTTCTTCGCCGCTTGATTCGTGCCCAGCGAGCAGCTTTCGATGGGGACTTTGCCATGCAACGCACCGCCATGGTTACCATTCGCGAACAATTCAACTCGAACCGTCATGTATCCGTCGGAGAGGTTCCGCTGTTGCTCGAACAGGCCGAGGAAGCCATAACCTTCCTCCGAAACAACGTTGTACAGGCCCCTCTCAATCATCGTGGAAACTACACAGTTGACGCGACTAAAGTTGATGAGTCGAAACCTCGGCAACCTTCCTAGCAGGAGGGCCACGGAGCTCACAGAGCTCAAGTATTTTACGATCTTCGCCAACATCAAACAAAATGTTTTTGAAGCCCCGTACATTGTCCACTTTTACATTTTCTCTTCTCCCACATGTGTGACCTCGGTCTCCTATCTTCTAGTTCCACCCCAACAGTTTTCCCACAATCGCCATGCCAGATTTTGCTTGCCATCCAAACAGCCCCAAACACACAAATGCCATTCCGAAATGCGCACTCCTCGCCCAATCCTTTCCCTTTTGCATGTACGGAACGACTGAGCTCATGACACTCATCAGCGCCACCAGGCCCAACCCTGCGTACAAATGCGGTCCCGGGAACAGCTTCCCCGTGCGCGTGTAGGTGTTGGCCATACCTTCAAAGGTGGTCACAGTCATGACTGCGAACAGCGCTGAGGAGGTTTGTAGATGACGTTGCCCGAATTTGCCCTTGGCCAACTCTTTGCGCTCCTCCGGTTCCGCTGAGCGGATGCGGCGCGATTGGAAGCCGAGGTAAAACGTGTAAAGGACGGTGCCGAAAATGAGCCACATGGCGATAGGGTGAGTAAGGGATGCCGGTTTGGATTTAAAGGTTTCAATGACAGATTCAGGCACTGCATAGGCAGGGCAGATTTCTTGGAGGGCAAGGTAGGTACCTAGGGCGCTAACAACGAATTGGTGAAGGAAATCTGGGTGGGAGTTATCATCGCTTTGAGGCGGGGATGGGCTGCGGGCGCTGGATTTGGTAACGCAGGAAACAGTGTACACCGAAAGAGTTTTAGGACGACTTGGTGAAAGCGAGGTGCGGCGAAGGCTTGTGGAGTGAGAGGATGTATGGTGAGGGATCAGATGGGTGATTGAACCTATAAAGGCAGCCATTTGTGAATGTGGGTGGCGATTGCAGGCGAGAGTTAGCCGAAAGTGTCAGGGGAGCAAAGTGCGCGTTGGATGAGAGATAGGTTCAGTTGGAAGGTTGCAAAGTGCGCGTTGGATGAGAGGTAGGTTCAGTTGGAAGGATGGCTACTAGCTGCAGCAACTGGAGAATATTCCATTTGGTGGTAGCCTGACTTTGCGTCGTTGCACAAGCGAGATCGGTAGTCGAGATCGACTCCATATATTGTACTGTAGGTGATATGGTTTGCAGTTTTTCGAAGCGCCAGCCTCGTCAAGAGGCGGATTGGAAATAAATCTATTTTTTTCGAATTTTTAAGTCAGTACCCTTCGAGGTGTACAGTACAGTACACTGAGTAAACTGCTCTTACAGTTGGGAAACCAACCGCATATGCTGTTATGGCGCCATGCCGGGGGATTCCAAGTAGGGTTGACATTCGTGTAGACCAGGTGATAGAACAAAGGCTTTGATACATCTTGCGGCGGCTCCTCCCTGTACCCATGAAGAAGCGGCGGTGAAAGGAGGGAATGATCAATCAAGGAAGCAAGAGGCGGCATTTGACGGCGCGCCCAGAGAGTCGAAGGCGACGGGCTACAACTTACAAGTCTGTTAGTGCTAGAGGGAAAAGTGGAGGGAGGTATTGGGCCGTTGGGGAGATTGAGGGGTTGCCTGGCCACTTTGGGCTTGAGGTCGCGAAGCTTGTCACGATTGGGCGATCAAAGCGGGACTACCCACGAGTTATGTCGCCTTTGTGCATGTGGTGGAATTGAATGGGGAGACGACTGTGATTTCACACGCAATTGGGCCGGAATCGGATGAATAGGGCGTGGTTATAGGCTGCAGGAGAATGTCTGCTGGCATAAGCTCGATGCCGGGGTTGAGGAGGGGAGCCTCGAACTGGAAGTAACGTCCGGCAGCGCGGATCACATGGAACGCTAGGGTGTTACGAACCGCGTTGTCGTAGTCGCTTCTGCCAAAAGTAGACGGGCAGAGGCCAACGAGGTGGTCCCGGAAGACATCTACATGTCTGTTGTAGTGGTGGCAAGTAAGTTGCGGGCTCTCGGAAAGACCGAACGACGTATCTTGCGCCTGAGCACCAATGTATGTTAGATATTGGTTACGGTGGTGGTATTCGTGGGCGGTAAGGGAGGCAGCGGCAGGGCTGTGGCGGACGGCGAGTTTGCTGATTTGAAGTGGTATGTCCGCATCACTGTGTTGGGAAGATGTGGTAGTGGTATTCCACTCATCGCCCTTACAGTTGGCCCAGGCTGTAGCATCCTGGTGCTTGCTGTTTGGGATGCATGTATTACTGGATGAGTCAGGACCCTGAGGGCATAGGGGCCAAAGTCAAGAGACGAAGGGAAGCCGGGGATTTGGGCGAGGAAAGATCGTGCAAGTAGTTCGGAATGTGAAAAGAGGGAATCGCGGGCAGCAGGCCATGGGTGCCCAAGAAGCCGAGAGGGGAAGGGTGTTGAGTATCGAGTGGTGGAAGCTTGCGTAGGGGCCAAGTCGATGACGCTGGCGGCGGGAGCGGCTCATATATAGGGATAAGGGATAAACGGCGGAGAATCCCTGGCAACTCAGAGGTATTGGGAAGGAAACCAGGACCTATGCTTGGTCAATGAGGGTGACACCGTTAAGGGACTCGAAGGAGGCCCTTTGCAAGTCGTCGAATTGGAGAGCAGCGCTCGTAAAGCGCAGCGCATTGAGCGGACGGAAAGCGTATACCACGAGGTAGCCAAAGGGGCACAGACGATGCATACAAAGACGTACATATGGGACGCGAAGGCCATGAAGCACGTGACCGACAAGCCTGTATTTTGGCGTGATGGAAAGGTTTGGTTAAGTTAAGGTCCCCGAGTGGAGGACCTAATAGTTCATAGTCTTGATCCGTGCGTATTTCGAAGTTGCAGTCAAGGCAGGAGGCGGAGCGGGCCAGGGACGGAGTGCAAGCCGAGAAGATCCGGGGTTTTGCGGAGGTTGCGGAGGAGGCCGACGAAGGGGACGTGGCCCTAGATCCATCCCAGAAAATTGCGAAGATCGCCAAGCGTCACAATCAGGGTAGTATCATCCGCGAGCCGTGGTTGAGGATAATGTTGTTAGAGTCCGCTATCCAGCGGACAAGGGAGTTGATTGCAGGGGAAACCAGGAGCACACTGGTAAGGTCCCCTTTTTTTGATGCCTTGGGCGCTGGGGATCAGAGTGCGTTGGCGGATCGAGACCAACAGAAGTGTTTGGGGACAGACGTATAGTGTGCTCATAAACCGCGCCAGGGTGTGCGCAAGGGTGGGAAGAAAAGGTCCAGCAGTTTTTGTCTGTCCACACGATTGAAGGTGTTGCGAGCATCGACGAGTACAGCTGCAACGTTTGCAAGGTAGGAGAGACCTTTTGGAGGAAGGCGCGCGTATTACGCACCATGTCGTCCATGCCGGCTTTGATGCCATTCGGCATTTGGTACGGTGAGATGAAACTCCTTATATCATTGATGGCGGTAGGCAGCAAAGCTCAAGTCCCAATTCGGAAGGGAACTGAGCTGACGGCAATGGCCCTGATTTTGTCTGGGCGGGGTCGGAGCGGTATCAGCATAGAAGCGGCGATTAGGGGAAGGACGGGGGTGTTCTTACGGGTTATCCCTAGCAATGCAGTTGATCAGCCTGGTGAGGACAGAGAGCACAGAAGCAGGAATGGCTTCATGCAAGACCCGCGAATGTCGAGCAAGTTGTCAGCTTCTCGATACGGCGTGCGGAAAACGCCATTGGGGTTTGGCACTTCATGCATGGTCGATAGAGGCGAGGTAGAGGCGGGCCGGATCGGCAGTGAGGACGGAGATAGGGCGAAGTTGAGAAGTCGGCATGGTCTGTATGAGTTGTTTAGTTTTTTTGCGGAGCGGGGAGGGGAGGCAGCATCATCAGTGGAGTCTCGAGGCACCAGCTGCCGGCGAAGCGGCGGCTTGAGGTTCAGCGACAGCGGCGACATGGAGGATCGGGGTTGGGCATGGAATGGGACGGTCGTGCACCGGGAGGGTTTTTTTCTTACGGGGAGGGAAAGTTTGCAGGGGTGCCGCCGGAAGCAGCAAGGACGTCATCTGGAGCGGATGTTTGCTTTTGCCTGTTCCCTTTGATAGGCAGAGGCTGTTCTGTTTCGTGACTGCGTCGAGTGGCTTTTGGAATCGGTTCTGTTGCCATGATACAGACGCAGGTGAGGAGTCACTGAGGGATGAGGATGGGACTTGTACCTTGGTGTAGGAGACGCGCTCTGAAGGCGCGATTGGATGGGCGCTTCGGGGGCGACAACGAGCTCCCAGCCGTTTGTGTGCACACGTTCCACACTTGACCTCGTTCGTGTGCTATAGTTGGAAAAGAATACCTTTTGTCCATACACAAAGGTTGAATTTTGATTTCCGTCTATAGGGCTAGGAGCCAACCGGGTAGTCCATTTCGGTCACGTGGAGTGGTGTTCGCGAGCAGATGTGGATAGCAATAGACGACCACAAGATGCAACCAAGGCGCTGACACACACGCCGGCGTATCATTCTTCCGCGCTATTCGCGGGATCAACTCCTCAAGCAAAACGATAGTTTGGGGGCAGGCGCACCGAGAGAATCAAACGCAATTGGTTGAAAGGTGAAGTTCGGTGCACGGGTCGGGGTGTCAGACGGTGGAGGGGGGCGCCACGAGAGCTTGCGTTCCAGATCCTGTGCAGCACCGCCAGCGGCTGAATGCATTAAACTTCTTTCTTTCTTTGTTTTATAGTACACCACCGTCACGCTGAATAACCAAAACTGCGCACCTACGCCACCACCTGACGTCCAGATGGAGTTCATTCATTCATTCATGACCCCCATCTAGTCTCTAAGAAATAAGGGTTCTCTCTTTCTCTCTTTTTTATAGAGACGCTCATTGGACTCTGTCTGCACTGTGTAAAGAGCCCAATACAGGTGGAAATAAACTATAGCCCTACTTTGAATGGTTCTTCTCTTGCATCACAGCCTGGACAACCGCTCATCCCCGGCTTCCGGATTTGTGGTTGAGGATGCTGTTCTGAATCTGGAAAAGCTTACATTATTGCAGCAGGCTAATGAAGCGAGCGAAGGACGTGATGAAAAAGGTGGCACAGACGATGTTGCTGCCGTTCGCGATCTTCGGTCATTGGCCCAGGTTCACGTGCTTTTCCAACTGCTTTTCCAACATTTCCGAAATCATGCCTATGCCTGCAAAGTGCCCCTCTTCGCCGCGCCATGAATGGCTTTTTGAATGCCATTCGGCAAGCCATCGCGAGAAACACGCGTCAAGTCATGGTCCCGGAAATGATCTCACGTGCTCCACCGAACAGTGTCGATTCTCGTTGGTGTGGTGAACATTTATTTACACTGCTGACTAAAAGCCGCCTCTAGTGTCTATTGGACCGTTGTCCTCATATGAGGACAACTTTTAGCCCTTTTTTTTCAATACAATTCTTTTTTACCTCAGCGCATTTCTTGTCCCTCCGCATTAGTTCATGAGTGTAGATGGCCGATCAAAACAAACTTTTCAAGATTATTGACCTCGGTTAAGCCTAGAGCAATTTTCCCTCACCAGCTTCCGCTTTTCGCAAGAAGTTGTGAAAACGACTACGTTTTGGAAGGAAAAATAGTTCGTATTATCGTGGGGGGTTTCAGAAACGAGGGCGCACGTACAGTAAAAATTACTGTACTGTAACTTAACATGAAAAACCTGTTTTCCAGTAAAAATTTCGGCCTTCCAAAACATTTACTTTTCCAAAATGTAACGGACACTGTCCTCATATGAGGACAAAGTGTGCCTCATATGAGGACAGAGCATGGTCGTATAGACACTAGAGTGGGCTATGTTGTCACGGTAATCATGCAGGTGAATTCTGTAATGAGAAAAGTGGAGAATCTTGTTTGGTCGGAACTGGGTGAATATCATAAGGGTCCTTTGGGGGTAGAGATAGTAGGGAGATGCAATCTAGAGGCCGCTGTCGATCGTTTACTTCCCGGACTGGACGCCCGACCTGCTGACATACTCGTCCACCCGACTACTTCTCCGGAAAACCCTACGCCCTCTCTCCCGGTTGCGTATGACATCACAGTCTCCTCACCTTTCCAACGGTGCTTCCTATCCAAGGGAGCCCGAGAAGCGCGTGCTGACGCCAATGCGGCAGAACGACGGAAACTGAGGGACTTTGCGACGAAAATCGCCGCCATTCCTGGCCATGCTTCACCGGGACGCCCGCTTCTCGGCTGGCAGTTTGTCCCGCTAGCCTTTGATTCCCTGGGATGCCCATCGGAGACCACATCCAAGGTGGTCGACGAGTATGTGGCCGCCATTGCGGTCCGTATCGGAAGCTCTAAGGCGAAAGTATCCTCTCGGCTTTATCAGAAGCTCAGCTATGCCATTTGGTCCACGTGTGCAGCCTCAGCGATTGTTCGTAGCCCGCAACATGCAGAAGTTTGCCTCCCGCTCCAAAGCTAGTCAATTTTAGTGGCCCTTTACAAGTATTGAAGAATATAGTACAATGATGGCGTCCCGCAGTTGTACGAGCTGGTTGTCGGTGAGGGCGTTGTTCCGGCGGAGTACCGTTGGTTCGCCACGAAGCCTCGTATCTCGTGGCACATCAAACTGAATAGTACAGAGCCCACTAAAGAGCGCTTACAGTGTGTCTTACCTTTGTCGGGTACTGTACCACCGAACGGCAGAGAGCGGCTTGGACAAATGCTCTTGACCAGGACATGTCGAGGTAATACAAAATCCGGCGGCATGGATGCGCTCGGTGACGTCGAGGTCGTCCTCAACTATGCACCCAATCGCCATATTCTCGTCGACTTCTCCCCGGCTTCCCACAACCGCCTACCTCACCCCGAAGCTACCTTAGAGGCATCCATCCACACAACCTGGCAACGAGCCCTCCACCAAAATCCGACCCTCTTTAACGGCTCTAAATTCCGCTTAGCCGGTATTTCCGAACCAAAGTCCAACGAGGCCACGCTCCATCTCGGCCTCACTGATTACAAGACGTTCCAAGGCACTCATTCCGGAGATGCCCCTATCCGACGTTTTGGTCGCTGCCATATGGCGTGCCCCCTTGGCAACGTCATAATTGCAGAGACAAATGACAACCTCACGATTCTCATCACTCGGAATCAGCGCGTAGGGGAGGGAAAAGGCGCCGTCGCTTTCCCGGGAGGGCACCCAGAGCCTTACGAATTGAATCCACATCCTACCGAGGGGGACAATTATCGCGTGGCGGAGGAACTGTGGCAGGGCGCTAGACGTGAACTATTGGAGGAGTTGTTTCTGGAAGGGGAGTGTGTTCAACCAGCGCACGAAATGAAATGCCTTGGGCTTGTAGAGCGGAAACGAGATGCAAAAGTTACTCAGGTGTTCTACGTCAGGGTGTATCTTAGCGGGTCAGAGGTTGAGACGAGGTATAGGGAGGGTAACGTGGCTATGGAGGAGAGCGACAATATTATTTTATTACCAATGCCACGACTGAAGGATATTGCAGAGGGGGAGAAGATAAATGGTTCTCAACCAGTGGCAGAGCTTGTCGGGGGAGCTGTATTGTGGAAGCAAATGACAGACAGCCTTCATGTTGTCACTTAAATGCGTTAAATGCCTAGCGAAGTGTGGCAATCGTTATCCGGAGATTCCTTGCGACTTTATGATTACGTGGAGGCGGAACCCTTACCCTTGCTTTGATGTGATTGCCGCCAAAAATGCTGTCGCTGTTGCACTCGTGGAAGATTACTTCTTAGCTCGATAGCAGTTTTCTTAGTCAAGTCTCGATCCTAATCGTTGACCCCCCGCTACTTCAAACTTCCGTCTACCCAGATTAAACATAGCCAACGGTAGCGTCCCCTCCAAGCTCATCATAATTAGAAACAGAACAATAATCTTAAATGCTCCGTAAAATCCGTCTGCAATCACCGCATTTCCTGTCCCCATTACTTCACATATACCTTTGACGAGAGTCAATGCAGACACGCCACCAACAATGATGCCATCAAGCACCCTCTCTATGAGACGTACTTCGATGAAAACTAATGCCGTAAGAAAATTACCACCGAGAACAGCAAGGGGAAATAGTAATGAACGCAAACGGGGAGATAGAAAGATGGTCGCTCGGTGGATAAGAAGAATGAGTACGGCAGATAAAGAAAGAATGAGGCATGAAGGAAGGCCGTCTTGCAGCGAATTGATGCGGATTTCTGTCAAAAGCCATCCGATAGAGGCGAGGTAAGCAGAAGAGCGAAGGTGCGAGATTGCAGACACATGCGTGCCGAGGGAGCGAGTAAGCGCGCCTAGCAAGACGAAGATTGAAGAATTTAGGGTTTTGTAAATAAAACGTGGAGAAGGAATGAGCGGAATGTTGTGAAGGAGGGTGCTGATGTCCTGACGTAGATTGAATATGGAGGCAGCATGACGGAGGTTAAAAACAGGAATTGGAAGATAAATGGTTAGGGGAGGTAGAGTGGAAGAAATTGGGTGGGTGGGCGAGTTGAGAAGAAGAAGAAGGGATAAAAGGGTAGTGATGAGGGCGGTACTGAAAATTACGTTCTGAGAGAGTGGTAGAGGGTAACAAATGGTAGTGAGGAGGAGAGGGGTGGCAGAGAGGGAGAGATGAAGGAGGAGCGGAGGGGTGTTGAGTGGAGTGGGTGAAGGGAGTAGAAGTGAGAGCAGAATGGGGACAACTGGGGGGGAGGGGAAGAAGGAGAGGTGGAATCCAGTGAGGTAGGCAAGGAGGTATTGGACGGCCGGATGGGGTTGGGGATGGTGAAGGAGGAGAAGTGCGACGCCCGAGAGGATATTAGTAGGGGTGGAGTTGCGTGAAAAAGGGGGAAGGAGCGACATTGTGAAGGTGAGCGGTAAGTCAGTGTCAAGAACTAGGGAAGAGTAACCTTGCGGGGAAGCGGGAGGTAAGCAGAAGTGTTGTATGAAGGGGTGGTAAAGAAGTTAAGTTGAATTCAGCCCGCTTGAAAGGGTGAGAAAGGTGCGGGAATGCACTGTTGACCTCAAACGGGCGTAGTATCTTCATTCGGCATTTGATGACGATCGGATCAACGACGTTTTAAAGTTTCTTCTTGGATAGATTTATATCCCAATCGAATAGCTCCATACAGTACTACATTAATTTGAATGATTCCCGGTTTCAGGCTTTTTATTATTGTGATAGTCAATAGGATTTGGCCAAATGGTTGATTTTCATTCGCTGTTAAGAATTGATCTATAGTTGCACATCCCGGACTGAGAGAACACTTAAAGCCGGACCCGCCGACATCCTCGTCCACCCGACAACCTCTGCGGACATCCCCACGCCCCCTCTTATCCGCCGGCGTATCTACCAGCGACTGAGTTGTACCCTATGGTCATCCATTGCTCTCGCTATCCTCTCATGAGCCCCCATGCGCATGGATCACGAGGTACATCCGATTAGGTCATAGCCGTATAGGTAGACCGTGCGCAGTCCCCAGTAGTCATTGAATGCATTAATCTTCTTTCCCTCTCCCTGTAGAGTATGCCGTCACAGTCTCCTCGCCTTTCCAACAGTGCTTCTTTTCCAAGGGAGCCCGGGAAGCGCGGCCCGCCGCAAATGCTGCGGAACGACGGAAGCTGAGGGACTTTGAGACCAAAATCCCCGCTATTCCTGGCCAAGCTCTACCTGAACGCTCGAAACTGGGATGGCATTTTGTGCCGCTAGTTTTTGCCTCCCTGGGATGCCCGTCTGCGACCACAGCTAAGGTGGTCGACGAGTACATGGCCGTCAGCGCGGCCCCTATCGGAAGTTCAAAGGCGAAGGTGTCATTTCGGCTTCATCAAACGCTGAGCTATGCCATTGGGTGCACGTGTGCTGCTTCAGTGATTGGGCGTTGCCCGCAAAATGCAGATTTTTGCCTCCCCTTACCATGCTGGTTAATCTAAAATTTTTAGAGGCAGTACAAATTCCTCCTGCTGTACTGTGCATCGCAAATCATCAACATCAAAATTTCAATGCGAAATTAGAGTATCTCCAACACAAGCCCAAGCAATTCACAGCCACAATCAGGAAACCAAACCTGCGATCCTTTTTTGCTGCATCTACAGGTCAGTACCCGCCACAGTGCAGTACAGTACAGTACTGTACGGCATGGAACATTTCATAGTGTCACTGAAACGCCACTATGCCCTATGCCGCGTTTCAATAAACATCAACAATTTGTATGACCTCATTTACCCAACACTGTGAGGCCACACAAATGCGAAGAGTCGCAAATGTCTAGGCGAATACCGTGCGTTGCAAATTACTTTTTCCAGTCCTGGACAATGCATGTTCCGCCCCGCCCCTCTCTGAGCAAAACATTCCGCCTTCAGAAATGCAGACTCTGTTTATCAACTTCGCCCCTTTCCCATCCTCCCAACCGTGCTTCACCTTAAGCCGAACCTCTTACATGTGCACCTCAATGCCCTCGTCACCTGGTCTCCGTTCCAACAAAGCCCGCGCTAGAGACTTCCTCACTCAACGAGCCGTCCAGCAAACCATGTTCTGCGCACGCGTGCTGCGGGACGAAACTACTGTCAACTGGTTGGAGGACTTTCTGGATCACAACGGCCTAGACGACCTTCACGCCTGTGACGCCCTGCGTTGCAGTTCCGATGAATATCTCACCCGCTTGCTCCAAGAACCCCCAATTACCCTACAGATTAAAAAGCCCATTCCTGGCAGAACAAACAACAAAAACCCGTACATACAACGACGTTACTTCACCTATGAAGTCGAAATAATTCCGCGAAAACTTGCATTACGCATTATGGTACGTGTTGCAAACCCATCCTCAGTCTGCATTGCTCCTTACGTCTCTGTTTCGATACACGGGGCTCCCAACTAACTACATGCTCTTCCCGTGCGCGTTGTCATTGTTCAGGAGGCTCGCAGGCAAATAGCAGAGGAGCTCACCAGCGACATCCCAAGCCTTGCGCGGGAGAGTTCACGCCTTCTGGAATTATACCGCCAGCGAGTTGTAGGCGAGGACCCAGCATCTCTTACTGCATCACTTCTGAACTTACCGTCGTACTCGGTCAAATCCGGGTCGCCATTTCGCAGTGCCAATTTCGACTTGGTCAAAAACTACACGCTTTATCTTGGAATCGGGGCCGTGGTGAAGGAACTATTCAACTCGGGATCTTCGGAAGGTGATGCTGACTGGCTCGCAGAGTTTTTCATGACCCATGGGAGGGAGCTGATTCAGCCGCACAGGGGAGTTTGGGGAAGAGCGGACGAAGTAGTAGAAAAGCTGTTGATGACAGCGCCTAGTGTGAGGGGGGAAGCATTGTTTGATCCTGCTCTTTTGACGGAGAAAGTGTTAGAAATGACAGGGAGATGTGCGGACGTTTGGTTAGCTGCGGTGAAGGAAGCGGAGGGAGAACAGAAGGATCTAATGGGAAGGATTTTGGAGAACGAGATCTAGGAGGTTGACGGGTGAGGACTGCGATAGTAAGACAAAATGTGGCATTGGTGAGTGCTCTTGAGGGGAGTGCTTGATGGTACAGTAGGGTATGACTTGCTTGTACTGTACTAAAGAGCATCTCTATGGGAGACCCTGACTTTATTCCTATTTATTTTTTACGCCATGTGGAGCATAATGATTGGCCATTGAAAACGGGTAGATGTGAAGGCTATTCACGAGAAGTACATTACAGTGGTGCTAAAAAATATGAGAATCTCACACTTTTATAGACGCCCTGGTAAGGAAATCTACCCGTCCAACAAATGGACACGTACTTACTACGTACCTGACCATGTTTCATGAGAGGGATTCGATGGCGTAACCCGCTTTTGAAATGTAGATCGCAAGAAACTTGATTTTCGGTTTTAAAGCGGGTTTAAAACATAAAGGTTCGGTTCGGTTTACTCAATTCGCAATTCCTTTGATCAAAAAAGGGGCTAGCACTCTCTGGTAGTTGATCTTTCGTCCGTTGTTCTCCAAAACGTCAATGCAACACTTTTACATAGAATGCAACAACTTGCTAAGTACATCTGCGGTGAAAGACTTCCAGGCTTCCATGAATACGCCTCCCCGACTTTCGGTATCCTCAAACTGACAGTGACTAACGTCAACACACAAAACAATACTACCCAGTAGATTCTCTACCGGAATAACTTCATTTTCCGAATTCCTTGCTTAGGCATCTAGTTTCTCACAGAAATGGCTCTGTGACCACTTGATCCATCCTGCATAAAAATCCCGGACAGAGGCAAGTAAGCGCCAGCAAATGGGAGCGCGTAGCCCATTAGAGTATCCTTGTACGTCCAGGGTTTCTGACTACCCTCCAAAATTGAAACTCACTCTTCTTTCGTACATCAAATTCTATCCAAATCATTAGATTTTCAACCTGTCTATGTCGTTTGGAGAACCAATGCTGTTCAACAAGCGAATCGATTTAGTTGAACGCCAAGCTGTTTGGTTCGTCGAGATTGAACTTTTTATCGTCAGAAAATTCCACTTTGTCCCATTGGTTCTGTCCCTATTTGACATGCTAACCAGCCCACTCTATTTAAATTGTCGGAAATAATCCGATAGGTTCTTCAGTAGCGTAGAGAGCTGGTAGAGCAGGGATAAACCTATAGGCTACAGTAAATACCAATTGGGAGAAAGAGTTTGCAATGAAGCGTAGGATAGTACGGCGTTCAATGGGTGGACGGTTAACCTACTGGGGTGAAGGAGTCCATGGAGGTGTAGGCGGCTTGGAGACGGATTTATGGGTCATCAGGTGCTTACCTCTTTACTCGAACCATCAAGGATTGACAAACCTATATAGGGAAAAGGTCTGAAACGCCCCGAATGGACTGTAAGGGAGCAATTGCCCAAAGGAAAGGGGATCTAACAGGGAGTCCAGCGCCTGTACGAAAGGTGAGCCACGAGCTCACCTTCCTAAACTCTCTGATGGTGCGTACCTTGCGGGAGTCTACGACATTTCCATGAGGGCTGCACTGTATCCAACGGGACCTTACAGTAATCTCCCATCGCGATCCTAAAATCTCCATCCATGACGGCCAGCAATGCACGTCAGGCAACCCACTTTAACATTACCCCAAACCACTCGGCTTACATTAATCCACCAGGGAGCAGACGCCAACTTGGGAGCGAGTGCGCAAACCATTTGGGACGCCATTTTACCACACTAACTAACGGACAAGGTTGAGGAGTAGTAATGAAAGAAGAGTTATTGATCTAGAAATAATTCTGAAGGGACACTTTATACTACTTCTTACAGAGACTTGAGAACATATTGAAGTTTATTTGTTCGAAGTGGACTCTCAACTTGCTTTTACTCTTCTAAAAAAACCAATCTTCTAAGCATTTATAGAAAAAAATTTCAAACCATAATCTCAAGAAAACTACAATCAGCCCCATAAAATGCTCGAGAGACTTCATGTGGACTCAGCTTATTTCAGAAAAGATAATTGACAGACAATAACAAGTAAACAAACCCAACAATCGTTGCTTTCTAGATCAGAACCTAGCACTTCTTTCAAGACATTATATGTATCCGTTTAGTCCCTATACATACCCGTGAATGACTGGCGACTGTTTATACTTTCGTTCAAAGAATTCAGCTTACCTGACGCACCTCCCACCGGGATCATTACCGGGGCCACTTGATTTGACGAAACCATTTTTTCTCCTCCCATATGATCCGATTCGACATTCTCCTCTTTGTCTCTAGACTTCTTGAACTTCTTCTCTTCGTCTTCACACTCGTCCTAGCCCTCCATTTTCTTTGTATCGTAGCCCAGTTCCGGGGCCACCTACTCCTTTAAGCATTCACTTGCCTTTCCGTCTCCCTCTTACGAGTCCCCCTCCACCGCGCCCTGTGCTCCGATTTCTAACCCATAAAGAGCTGTATGCCATGCCAGGTGCTTCATTACTTGTCTACGGAGTTGGTGCTCTACGTCGATTGGGCCCTAACAGAAAAGAGGAAAGAAGGTGATGTGGCGAGAGGGGGTAGTCCGGGCATGTACGGTGCAACAGGTGTTAAAATTGTCGACTGGATATTCCCAGACAGTCGAAGATAAAGTTTAGCCCCATCAAGACGGCTTCCGAAACAGCTTGAACAGGCCCAGACTGGAATATATGTTGAAGAATATTAAAGAACTCGAGAAGGCGAAAAACTAATTTTCCAAGAGGGAGATCTTTTATCATAACAAGGGAAAGAGAAAGAGAGAAAAAGATACGAAGAAACAGGAATTTTGCCACATAAGAGATACAAGAGAGTGTAGAAAGAAAAATTAGGAGAAAGAGTTTCTGCGCATTAAGAGAAAACAGTTTCTACTTTGAAAGATTTCTTTCTGATTTGCTACTTGCCAAGTCAATCGCCACCAGTGCCTGCAGCAATCTTTCACGTACTTTACATGCTCACTACCACGGTACTAGCTTACTAGAAATCAGCTATGTAAACTGTTACAGTGAAAAAACCTCCCGTGCCCCATTGTTTAAAAGAGGGTTTATGTCAGAGCAATTCTGCCACGTGTGATAAATTAATCTAACACGTTTCGAACTTTTATAAACGTCGCAGAATTCTGTAATTCGTACGTGGCCACAAAAGCAGAACTATGACCATTTGGTAAAGTCGTTTCTGAAAGAACATGTTAGCTTTGGTGCCAACATGGCGCAACTCCAGGGAGATCTGTTTCGGCACGCATGTCAATCGATTGTCGAATGCTGTATTTTACTCGTTTATGTTCAGCTGTGGAAAAGGAAATTCGCAGCGGCAAGGTACCTAGTACCTTCCAGTGGAAGCTTCATCTTAGATAGCGCGGATGATACATCAAATGCTGTCGCCACTGTCCACGTTGGCAGACGAGCAAAGTTAAACCCGCGGGAGGGTATGATACTGGTACGACAATTCACTCCCGTTCATGCGCATATGGCGCTGATTGGTGAGGCGCGGGAGTTATTTGAGATTGCTGCTGCTCAGATAAATGGAACAAAGCGCATCGCAGCACATTACACGTTAAGAAGGGTACATGGACAATACAAAAATTCGCAGTGACAATTTGATCGCAACGATAAAATGAAAGCAGCAATTTTCGGCTTTTGCGGTGCGTTTGGTGAGATCTAAGGGCGTATGAGCTCTCCAATGGAGGAAGTAAATGATTTTTCGAGATACTGGAGGAAGAGCACCAGCAAGTAATGGAAGATAAATTGAGGAGTACCGAATTGGGTCCCATCTTAAGTATATAACGAGTAACCGTCACGTAGGGAAAGATAAGCAGCTGGATTTGGGAGAATTTGCAATTGTATTTGTTGAGGGGGGAGGCATAAAAGGAAGCGCTTCAACCATTTATATGAGTGGGTCTGTAAAAATATGGTACCAACCCTTTTGCGTATGTACTTTCCTGGAGTGACGAGCTTAGGTCGGAAGTTTAAACAGAGATTTTCTACCTGAATAAGTGGCTTCTAGATATTGATCAAAAAGAGTAGGAGGAGATAAGGAAGGAAAGAGAAGTTAAAAACGAAGAACGCCGTGTTGAGAACGCCGTGTTGAGAGGCAGGAAAGCAACAAGGTAGAGGTTGAGAAATTCAATACCATTATAGGCGTATAAAATGTTGGCCTCACAATGGGCTCAAGCAAATGTGAGCATAACGTATATTATTCACTGGATCTAAACTGCACGGCTCCGCGCCAATTACTCTGTCAGGTCCCACTCCTCGCTACGGAAAAAGGTTCTGAGTTCTAGATCTACTGCTTCCTACGATCCAATGTTTTCCAGTGACTTTAATCGGGGGAAATTTTGCGCCAAGATGAGAATTGCTCAAGCGGATGAACTGATAGGAAAAATAGAGAGCAACTTGATTTACATGGATGCAAGATTTGATTTTGAAAAAAGGCGTTGCTAAGATGTAAAAAGAATCTATTGGTGCCTCGCTTAATTTTATTCTGCGCTTGAAGTTTATTACTTTCCAGAAAAACTTGAGCTCTTTGAACATCAATTCTACCGTGAATCTTGCATTCGACATGGTCTCATTGAATTTGCGCTGATATCTGCTTACAATTGCCTGTAATAGTATGCGCAGGTATTCTTGGCTGCACTTTCCTGAGTCCTCGTAGAAACAGTAATTTATGTTGTCTACTGTACGGTAAGGGTTTCAAAAATATTGTCATCAATATTTAAATTACCGTAAAAATTTTAGTTGTGCCTTTTATCATCAAGAGGTCCAAACATGTGAAGAGAGATATCGTCTTGAGTTGGGAATTGTCGCTACAGTACGTAGACTTGTGTCCTAGCTCCAGGCCCAAGCCCTGGAGCTGGTCTTTACCATAGACAAGTTGAGAGATAGCACACAACAAACTAGGTTGGTATTTAATGATGGCGTAGATCTCTACCCATGAACGATGGTATCCAGGGTAAAGCAGCTACATATATCAGTGCGCACAAACCGACAGTGCACATGGCTACGTTGTGACCTTTCGTACAATAATGAACTAGAATGAAACCCAAGTGATACTGTACGTCATCGGATCTGAATCCGCTACATTCCTACCACTCTCTTGTAGAAAGTCGCAGTCTAAGCGTGCCTATTACACTGCTGGTTGATTGCGAATGATCAATTGAGCTACGTCGTGATCAATGATTCCTTCGTCAAGGATACGCTCTAGAACCTTATTCTTGTTGATCTTGGTTAAAGCGTCTGCCGGATTTGCTTTAGATGGTATCTTCGCAATATCGTTCACTTCCATTCGTTCGTAGGAATCTCGAGCTGCGCGAAGATCAACCATTAGTCTCTTCTCCTCAGTGGTGGTGTTCTTCGTAATAAATTCAAAAAAACCACATAGAATCTGTGCATAGCTTAACTACTATCTCGCGCGAAAGAATTTGCTCGAGATCGTGACGCAATGTCAAGCTAAAGTCCATACCATCCGCAAATGCATACACCTCACCTCCCATTACTGATCTTACTGTCCCGCGGCTCTTGTGGCTGCTGAAGTGCAGGACGTTGCAACGCCTATGATCATCGCAGAGTAACACAATGTATCCAAGTTGATTTGTTAGATCATTATTGTCAGCGAATGAAGAATCACTGTACATGCGTATGTGAAGAGATTTTTTATCCAGTGAGCGTTGCATGATTCCTCGAGCAGTAGTTTGTTAAGAAAATCGTCCCTTCCAGTATTGAGACTGTCGTCCACGTACGTGCCATTGATGCCAACTAAACGCTCACTAATGCGCTTGAATAAAAAACTTATGTCTAAAGCTGTACGTTTCATATGCAAGTCGTTCCGCAAATGGCTGCTCATAGTTACATCCCAGTAGTCCCTTGAATTTGGCAAGCCATAAAGTGGCTTGATAAGCTTTAAAATCTGATCACTGGATAGTCGGAATTCCTTAGCAGGCCGAACATAAACGTCACGCATCAATTTATCCATAGACTGTATGTATGCTTACGAAATATCCTGGGACCATATCTTGAACCCAAAAATGGCAGCGATAGATGTGATTACCCGTATCCAGCTTTGCAGAAGTGTCGTGCTCTGATGCAGCAAGACATTCTTCTTCTTATTCCGGTACCCTTGAACTACATACCTTGCCTTAAACATTTCTTTATCAGTCCCCTTGTGCTTGATGGATAATACAAATCTACTCTCGTTCTCGATAGCGGATAGGGCTTCCGGACTACGACTGCGCGGGTCAGATGGGGCTAGCACTTCAGTGAGGAACACCCGAGCGGGTTGATGTGATGTAATGGAGCCGATAGCGTGAAATACATGCTTAAGTAGATCAGAGCCGTCCGCTTCATGGACAGGAAGAATGTGATCGATACTGTATTGTGCTTCCTAATCAGGCCACAGGACATATACCGTTTTATCGAACAACTTAGACACCTCGTATGGCCCTTCCTAATGGCGTGTCCCTTTTCCCCGACCTGTAGACTCCGCATGGAAGTACGTATGGTCCCTACAGGAGACACAGTAAGTCGCTGCTGGCCGTAACTTTGACCTAAGGGCACGTTGTATGCGCAGCTGTGCAGATATGTTAGCCATTTCAAGTCTGGCAATATTCATCGCGGCCATACGGTCGATTTGATCCGGCAGTGAGGTCGGAGCTGGGGGAAAGCGGGGTACGGTGCCGAAGACAAGTAGGGAAGGGACCAGACCTTCCGGCCTCATGGTATCTTTCATGGCCTTGACTGCCAGCTTAAGAGTGATATCAGGGTCAAGCGTTGGGGCATCCTCCCGGATCTTCAAAAATATACGGCGCAGAGGGGCGTGGTACCGCTCCCCAACACCGATGGCATTGTGGGATTCGACCCCTGAAAAGTCGATCACTATACCAGCATCATCCGAAAGTTGACGCCATTCCCTGCTTTTAAACACAGTATCCTGATCAACTTTAAACTTGTCAGGGTAACAGGAGTACATAGAAGCCCAACATACCACAAAAGCGTTTCAAACGTCACTCGTCGATTTGCCGCGGAGAAAAATGGCAGATGAGAAGTGCGTGTCAACGTCCACAACGTTTAAGACAGGAGAAACATCCAGCAAGAATAGATCAAGCGCAAGAGTGTGGTTGAAAACAAAATTACCAGAAGGTAAGCTCACACGAAAACGGTGCGGACCTGGGGAGAATTTTGCACAGGTATGACACACCTTGGAGATCTCTTCGAGTATAGACAATGTGTCAGGCGTCGTGTTAGACGGGCCAACACGATTCAGCGAGTTGTAAAGCTTGCAGGCAGACGGATGGAAGAAATGGTAGTGTAGCGTCCGTAGTTCCGCCCGAGTAAGCAACAACAGCTTGGTGTCCCAGCCAACGAACATGTGTACGTCGCGGCGGGTGATGGGTAAATGCCATCCCAAACGGCGGCTGTCGAGAATATTAAGTTCATTGTCAGCAACGATCCGTTCGCGTTCAAGTTTTTCAATGCCGAGCAATAGTGGGACATCTGCGTCGACTACATCGGCTGTAATAGATATGAAGGAGCCGTCCGGTGTGGGCATGCGAATCTTATTTGTCCCCAGGTTGCAGTAGACGCCATCCCCAAAGCGAAAAACGAAGTTAGATCGGTTGAGGTTGTAAGGTACACCGGCCTCTCGACAATATGCGCGCGCTTGACGACGCCCAATGACAGTTCTTTCTGCATCAATGTCGCAGCAAACACCGAGAAATCGTTGCGCCGAGGTGGTATCAGTAGTGTGAAAGGTTTGAACCCGAACTTGTTGTATATCGATGAAATTTCGACCTAAAATCCAAGGGTGACTTCTACGGCGGCGATAACGTCGGTTTCCAACAAAGAGAGCTGGAAATGCACGGGATGACGGCGTTAAGAGGGCATCACTTTGCCTGATAAACGAAATCTGTCCGCAACTATGATCTCAGTCGAGGAAATTCCCTGCATCAGAGTGAGAGGTTTCGAAAAGGTCGACAGCTCCCCCGCCATCTCCGGCTAAGAATGCTGCCTGTGTGTCAGGGTGCAGGATCGAACCAGTTCTCAATGTCATAACCGTCCATAATCGTCGTGTTCCGCCTGGATCTGGGAGCGCGGTGGCGGGACACACCGCTATCTAAAAATCCTCGCCATCGGATCCGTCGGATGGTACTGCATCAGAGATGCTATAGCCGGATGAGTGGCTCAATACCTGAATAACCGCGTTGAAATGCGCCTGGTGTGTATCCTCCTCCTGCGATTCGGAGTGGTTATCATCAACGGAACCAACAGAGGAAGAGATGCTGTGGACACTGTTGGGTTCATCCTCCAGTTGCGCCAAGTGATCAAGAAGCTCCTCGGACAAAAAATTGACGTGAGCCGCTTGCTCCATGAGCAATTCTTTCAAAATTTTGAGGGCCGCCTTTGAATCTTTGTCCCTTATGAGTGCCTTCATACGGCCCTTGAGGATGCGGACTTAATCCCGAGATTGAGGACATTTGTCCGCGATATGCGAATTATCACCGCAGTTGTAGCATCGACGGTCAAAATTGGCTTTCACCCTCGGAAGTCTTCGTGCACGAGGATCCCACGCCAGTATAGCTTGTCCTGCGAACCAGATCTTACCGGCAGAGGAAAGCGAAGACTTAGAATGGCGAAGACTGCGATCGTGAGATGAATCTCCCCGTGATGATGAGCGGGATGAGAAGTCCCGACGAGAGAAAATACCGGGTTGAGACGATCTTTCTGCCTGGTTACGCAAATCTCTAGCGATTCTGTAGTTTTGCTGGGAGTTCGTGAGACCATGAAGGAATCTTTGTAAGACTTGTTTTGGTCATATGAAAGGTTGTTAAGGACAGGCGTGGCCCATTTAAACTTCCGAACTGCCTGATGAAGAGACTTACTATTGTCTTTGTCTCCATTTTCTCCAGTGGGGGCCTGTGGGACAAGTACTTCAATACGACGAGCCAATTGTTGTTAGGCTGCCACTTCGTCGTTGCCCGAGTCTACGAAGTCTTTAAGCTGTAAGTCCATAATCAGCTCAGCGATGGCTTGCTTGCGGGCATAGCTATTATAACGCGAGTTAAGGATAGAGACAAGATCACCCCAGTTTCTGAAGCCATCTAGTTCCTCATAATAGAAATGCTCTGCGTCGTCCTTAAACACGTGATGAATAAAGTCGACTTTCTGAGATGCGTTTAAACAAAGTTCTCGGCAATGTAGTTGGTATCCATCAAGGGCCAAAGACCAGTTCTCGCTAGTCGAGCCACCGAATTTCTGCTTATCTCCTTTATAACGTGCCTGCATCTTCGAGCTTAAGTTAACGTAATAATCTTCATTTCCTTTGTGAGTAGTCACGTGCAATGATGTCTCGTGGTGTACGTCTGAGATGTGGCGGGCAGCGAAAATATCCAGAGGGTCCGGTTGGCAGTGATGCTCCCGCATGAGGTGCGATGGGTGCGACGTAGCTTGGTTAGGAGGCAATGTTGTAGTTGGAAGGGGAGTCGAGGATACATTTTCAACCGAGTCGGCTTGAACGTCAGCGTCAGATACGGGGCGAGTTCAGACAAGAAATTAACATACGGAACACTACCCTGTGCGGCAGCCCGGACATCTCGCATCCTCAGATAGCCCTCCCGGCTCTCGTCGCTGTGTTCGCCCTCTGCCCGAATTGTAAACAGAACACGCTCGAAAACATTTGTATGGCCATCAACAGCGCTAACGACCGATACAGAGTTCTCCTCAAGAAACTTTTTGACGCGCTTATAGATTTCGTATTTGAAAAAGATAGTAGAAGCCGAAAAATCGGAGATAGAGAAGTCAGACCTCAAGGAGAGCGTCACTTGTAAGTTCGGGGAACTCTTGACCGTATAAACGGAACTTGACAATGAACCGCACTTGATCAGCGTGCTTGAACTGAATGTTGGACCACATGTTGCCACTTCGAGGAACTGAAGGCCCAGCCATTATGCTTTGATGCTGAACTCTGTGGTTGAATATGCTGCGATTGATGGTTTAAATAGCCCTTTTCATCTGCAGAGTATTGCGCTCTATAATATTTGACGACATCTGCGGTTCGATTATACGATACTTCGTGAAATTGGACTCCAGCACGAAAATGGTCGCGAACAATTTGGCCTTTTTTTGTTCCCGACGATAGTTTGAGAATGCGACCCTTCGTTGGGCCACATTTGGGAATAAGACAGGAAGGTCCCGTGCTTAACGCTACTCATGAGTGTCGCTAAAGCACGTAGACTTGTGTCCCCGCTCCAGGCTCAAGCCCTGAAGCTGTTCTTTACCATGGACAAGTTGAGAGATAGCACATAACAAACTAGGTTGGTCTTTATTGATGGCGTAGATCTCTACCCATGAACGATGGTGTCCAGGGTAAAGCAGGTATATATATCAGGGCGCACAACCCGACAGTGCACATTGCTACGTTGTGACCTTTCGTCCAATAGTGAACTAGAATGAAACCCAAGTGATACTGTACGTCATCGGATCTGGATCCGCTACAGGAATGCTTGCTGTTTGAGGCTGTTGTAGGCCATGACTTGGAGGAAATTTATTTGCGGCCTTGAAATACTAATGACGATGCTATTAATTAGGACAATGCAATTGTACAAGACAATAGTTTTTCTCTCCATTCCTGCGGCATATCTTTGAAAATGAGCTTGGATGGAAGTCATTTGCAGTGGCGACATTACTAGCTAGATATCCGTGTTTCTCGATCACGTGCTCTGCGTTGTCTATTTATTTATAAGATGTGGTTGATTTGATACCTAACAAGGAATCCAAATTGCAGCAATAGAATGTACTGGCCACTCTGCGTATTATAAAAAGTGTTGTATATTACTGATTCATAGTATTAGGAAAGAAATCAGCTGTTAGAGGTGGCTTTATTTGATGCATCTCTCTTTTGGCAAAGAAAGGGAGATCTTTGAAAGAGGGACAGGGCGTTTTGGTCAGCCAAGTCCGCAGAAATATATCATATCGTGTGTTGGCCATGTACTGTGTTCTAAAAGAATGATTTGCAAACAATCGAGGCTAATAAACTTAATGCTAGAGGAAATTAAGGGTAGGAATCCTTCATGATTGAAATTTTCAGCGAGTCTCTGGAGTAAAGGGAAGAGGGTATCTCTCCATCTACGAGATTTGTGAGGGCAAAACCATTTCGCACGCTTCTTATTCGGCACATGTAGCGGTATGTCGAAGAATTGCCTGTAACACTCACCGCTACAATAAATTGCCTTTGGCCATAAGTAAATTTCAACAATTAGACCAATCTTCATTTTTAATTCCAAAATTTGCTTAGACCAGTAACTCTTTAATATTTGGGAAGTAATGTCAATTAATGAAGTTAGGCCAGACGGTCTATTAATTATTGATGCAAATAGACAGAATTGAGTCTCTACAGTTGATTATTTTTTATTCGAACTGCTAGACTGTATGCAGCTATCGGAGATTGAAAATATCTAGGCTTACTTCTATGACAATTTGAAGTGCCAGTACTAGTTCTTGGCTCATTCACCAGAAACAAAAGAAATTTTCCCGTCGACGCATGTCAAGAAAAAGCCCTTTTCAGTAGATTGGTGCAGCAAAAAAAACCTTGGTGTTTTAATGAGGGACAATTGCAGTTCCTGAATTAAGCATGTCAAATTAATTCACGACCATATCGTTTTACAGTCAAAATCGATGCTACCACTGGCATTGATATTCATAAATAAACTCTTAATCTGTGTGTAATACCATTAGAATTAAATTCACATTCAAATTAACATTAAAATAATAGGGACTATGGTCAGGTCACTTTGTACCGATCTACAGCTTGTCCATAACCATCCTTACTTGAAAAATGATGCAAATATCATGGAACTAATGAAAATAAATCTAGCGCCCGCATTAGTCTCCCTTATATATTTCATCTATGCACCAGAATACCTCAGTGTAGCATTGGTACAGAGGAATCCAAGCTAACACCCTAAAATACCAGTGATACGTGGTTTTTATGAGAAAAAAATCCAAAAGTGCCACGAAAAATATGGTAAATCAGCTCCGAGTCTAGCCCTCATGTTTCAATGTACATTAGATGTACGCGAAAATCTTCGGAAACATTATGTAGATCCCCCAAATCTCAAAAATAACCCATCTCAACAAGAAGCATGATAGGAGCCTTGAATTAGAAATTAAATCATTATATCATCTCTATACATTTTATAAGCGCCTATGGAGCACCAGTCTCCATCATGCTCCCCACGAATCACAAGCTACCTTTTTCACTCCCTCAAAATTCCTAATACCTAGCCTCCTCCCTACTCAAGTTATCTACGATCATCCTACTTTCTCCCCGTTATACAACTTCTTAATCATGTTCAACTCGTGCTTATCCATCCGCGCTACCGCCACTGCTATCCTCTTCGCTTCCTTGTCTTTAGCCTCACTCCCATAGAAACACATCAAATAACCCATCTCATCCATTCTCTTAATGATGGACAGAACGAGAGAGAGGGAGCGAAGGAGCCAGACAGGAGTGAGGGAGAGAGCAAGAGAGCAGGAGAGAGAGAGAGAAGGGTAGAAGGAGTGAGGGACCGAGAAGGAGAGATGAGAGAGGAGAAGGTGATGAGGAACTTTACTCAGGTAGAATGTGGAGAGAGATCGGGGCTAATATATACTTCAAGGCGAGTCGACTGATGCTTTCTGTTGATCGAAGGAAGTTTCCAGAGGACATGTAGACGACGGTGAGTGTCTAACCCCAAACTTGCTTGAGCTGATCTAAAGAAGATGAGCTCAAGCTTACAGCACTGTACAGTGCATAAACATAACGGTCAAGTTCTAGGTTTAACAGTAAAGTACAGTTATAACTGTAAGCCTCTTTGCGAGTTGTCAACTGTCAGAAAAAGACAAAAAATGAAATTACACTAACACTTAACCCTTCCATTCTACTAAATTTTCTCGTCCCCTTCGACAGAAGATACTAATCCTCAAAAAACAGAGCGCATGTCTCAACTAGTTATTCCTAACACACATGACAAATTCATACACATAATTTATACGAGCACAAAAGACTCAGGTTGCTTCAATATAAAAGGTGGGAGTAAGCTAATTCCAAATTGAATTAGAAGTGTGACCTGATAGGAGTTCAACTTGCTCGCCAAATATGTGACTTCAAGAAATCGGCAAGTCTGTCGACTCTGGGAAGAATCACAGGTTTCTGCTGTAAATACTTAAATTAAATAAAACAAAAAAAGTTCAGATTTTTACTATTATCGTGGTTTTATGAGCATAACGTATGATTTGAGACCTGAAAAATGTTGCAAAAACGATCAGAAAAGAGTAAAGATCAGGAAAGAATACCAATAGCTAGACTTTACCCATTGGTCACCATTATTGTCTCATTGGTTGTCTTGGGCTCCAAATTGGGTAATTGAACTGTTTTTGGATCAAGTCAGAAATAGTTTTCGTGATCTGGAGTGAGATTGGGTTAGATGAAAATAAAATATTTATTGCAATGACCTCGAATAGTCCTATCTTTCGGTCAACTTAAGTTAGAATGGTTTTCATTTTCGCGAGGCCGAGAAGGGACAAAAGTTTGCGATTTTTTGTGGAAAAATTTTTCATCTCCGCTTACTAGCAGGAAAAATATTCTACCGCTAAGTGTATTGATATGGAATTAACTACATCATAGCTACGTGTATTTTATCAAATTTCTCCTCTTTTTCATCTTTTTCATTTATGCACTCTATCCATCTACGAAAGAAAGGAAAGAGGAGATTCTTTACGCGTAGGCGGTTCTTAAAGAGATTATCGACATGCACTCATTCTAGAAGATACTTTCGGAGATTGATCTCCGGTTCAATTGAATTTAGTGTCTGATACTAGGTCCGGACCTTCTTAGATGAATACTAACAAGCTTTTTTGGATGCATCTATATTATATGTCTCTCAAGCAAAGTCTTTTTGCTCATAGTTTGCTTTTTTTGATTAATTACCCACATGAACTACTTTTTCTCCAGAAATTCGCTTTCTGGTGGCAAAATTTACCAGAGAGATCTCACCTGTAATCGCAAAGGATTTTCCCGGGTCACTTATAAGAATAAAATGAGTTCTGGCTATCTGCTGGAATATGATATGTTTTTTTGCTATAATGAGGTCTAAATTACTTTCCGAAAAAGTTCAAGTCTTCTCGAGTACTGGATAGACTGTTCATATTGATTTCCATGTATGATATACGGATTTGGTGTATTTATAACTCTTTTAAAGCAAGGTGCATTACTATAGAAGTCCACTTCCTTAGTGCTTGCCTGTTCCGAAAATTTCAGCAGACCTTTTTATCAATCCGGTACGGCTTCTGTTATTATATCGTATTTATATGCTTCCTTCAAATTTTAAGATTGCTTCATCCCAAGTAAATGCTTGGAAAAAAGCCAAATAGCCCAAAGTAGTCCTTTTCATTGAACTAGGATTTATCGAATGGCACATACATCCAAATAGGAGATCAAGCGATAAATTTTCGGTAAATGTTTTGGAATGAGCCTTAAAATATTGTCTCAAGGGCTTGCAGTGTTGATAGCGTGCATAGATAAAGAAATACAGATTACTTTGATTACTCAGGACTTTAGTTGCAGATTTTCATTTTCAGATAATTTGTCGTATTATTATTTTCAATTTCCGAAAGTCTATGTGCGACAGTAGTTGATGCCACATTCTCCTTCTTAATTCGCACTTTTTACTGCATTTTCAAATAAATAATAAATGGAAAACTTTTGAGAATGTAGATCCTTAAAAGACGCTGAAAACTGACTTTGAAAAATACATTTTATCTTCGACTCTATGTGAGTATCATGAAAAGTGGCGTACCGGCCGCTTGCTGTGGTTTCCGAACCAAACTTTTTGTCGAGAAGACAGAAAATTATGCTTTTTTCCCCCAGATTTGATAAAAAATGCTATATGTTTTCACAGTTTGGATCTCTAGTCAGGAGAAAATAATCTATGTTTCCATAGAAAACACTCCGTATGTGGTATCCGATTGATAGTTTACTGGTCAAAAAAGGATGAAGAAAAATGACTAACAATTCTGTGAAGGCATTTAAATTTGGATGCAAAACTTTTTTAGGATGGATTCATGCATTCAGAGTCACTGGTTTTGAGTGGAAACGAAACCAGCACATAAGTGGATGCATGTTTACTTTCCGCAGTTTTCATCTATCAGGAAAAAGGACTATAGACTTATCAGCCCAGATGGATAGCTCAACAGGAAATTAAATTGATGTTTGCTTCGGGTTAACAGCACTGCAAATCTGATTTTACTCCTTTACTTCTCTCCCACACAATCCACCCTCAATAAATACCTCTAAACATAACGTGCACCAATTTTTTTCCCAATCCTCGTGCTGCAAACTAATCATCACTCCCATCTGCACACCGCACTGTCAGACCGTTATCCAATTACCTCTTCCCTTTCAAATAATTCCCAAATGCTGCTTCGAGCACAGCTCCTTTTTCCGCACTATCCCCACCGTTGGGATGAACCAGAGGAGTTTCTGCCATCACCTGAACCTCAGTCCATATCTCCCAGTAGCATTACCCGCCAAGCACCAAAAAGCCACACCCAAGCTTCTGTTACCACCCCACCACGCCCCTTCAATATGGCCTCTGATGAGATCTCCTTCGCGGACGGAAAATCCCACCGCAAAGAGCAACTTTTCCTCTTCCTCCACACCGAAAACTCTTTCATCATTGTACAGAGCACCATATCCATCTCCTTTACCGCAACTAGCGCCTTCTTTACACTTCCCCACATAAAACATCTCTTTTCAAAGTCTTATGCATTGGTTCAGATCTCGGACGCAGCAAAGCAGACGAACTCACCTCCCTTCTCAACGACTGCGCATTTTCCGAGCGCGAAACGCAAAATCAAGACTCCGCCGCACAATTTCTTCAGCTCCAAGATAACCTCTTCAAGCAGCACGTTAGAGCTATTGCCGTATCTCCTCTATCCACCACTAATTCAAAACATCGCTTCTCCGCAAGACTCTTCCAGAAGACCATTATCAAAGTACTCGGGCAGCAATTTGCCATCGTTCACGTCTGCAAAGCATTATTACTCCTAGTCTCCTAGAATAGTACCTACGGAGCTCTACTTTTCGTGCATTCCAGGGCAGGAGACCTCTGCCACAAAGCTGTCTCAGCCCTTATCGCCCAAATCATCTAGCAGCCAAACCCAAACATCGTTCGGAACACCATCAGAACAACATACATCGGCTTTTTTATCGGCTCCAAAAAATTCTACCCCGAAATGCTTGCACCTCCCTCAACTCCTCCTCT
The DNA here is from genome assembly GCA_002205965.3 of Kappaphycus alvarezii. Taxonomy (NCBI): domain Eukaryota; phylum Rhodophyta; class Florideophyceae; order Gigartinales; family Solieriaceae; genus Kappaphycus; species Kappaphycus alvarezii. The sequence continues at coordinate 1,211,894 of NADL03000612.1, read as the reverse complement.
TTCTCATACTTCCTGATGCATCTCACCCTTCTCAACTTCTCCAACTTCAACTGCCGCAATTTAAAACGCCAATACTCTCACCCTCGTTGGCTAAACACCCACCTACGTCCAGCCAACCAAATACTCCACAGAAGGAGATAAGTTCTCACCTATCTCCCTGCCCATCTTCCACGATCTCAAAATGGAACTCATCAACAACTTTTTCTCCAAAGTTGTTCACCTTTTCCTCACCTCCGGACTCATCGGCTTCCACTTCCGCGGCGTTCACGGCGACTTCCGCTACTGCCACCCCTTCAACTCCAGCTATTGCGCATAAATTACCGAAGTAAAGATCATCTACGCAATACTACGCCTCACGAGACTCATGAAACCATACCACAGATGCATATTCTGCCTAGAAGACATCTAATTCCATTTCCGATGCCCTACTCCTCGCACACAGCACTGCACTATCACATCCGACAACAAAATTCCAAACTCCTCCAAGACGTTGAAAAGGGAATTCTCTCCCGATTCTATATCCATCGTCGAAAACTTCTTCATTTTTGAGCCATATCCGCTCCAAAACACAACACTGTTTCTCTCCCCTTAAAACACCATCGCTTTCGAGTCACTTCACAACTTTCATTTCGGCATCTCCAAACTCATCAAAAAGTCTGTCATCAAAATGCGCAGGTCAGATTACCTCCTCTCCACAGTTATCCCCTACAATACGCTTCGCTCCTTCTGCTAAGTTCTTGCTTTCATCTTCAAGCAATCTAACGCCATTCTCGCCGTAATCGAAAACATTTTCCCCCCGAACGAAATCTGCGTCGACTTTTTAACCTCTAGACGGCGCCCAGTTCCTGAGCTACCTCTTCATCAAGTACTTCATTCTCTTAATTCTAAAGCAAGAGACTGTTGCGCCCTCTAAATGTTAATTCCCCTCGAGGGCACCATTTTTGACCATCGTTGCAGCAAAGCCTCTTCAGCTCCAATCACCTACCTTTTTACCAAGTACAGATCTGCTCTTCACGGCCATGCAAAAAGCTCCTTCACCAAGTAGACAGAGTAACGACTCCTCGAACTTCAAGATACTTTTCGCTTATTAAAATAAAGTTAATTATCCGTTCTATTTCGCTACTATTCAGAATCTGGTACTCTCAATTTATATCTACTCAAGCACATATTCAACAATATTTGTTGCTTCAAGGGGCCCCATTATTTCCGCTCCGCCAAGTAAAGCTTCCCCGTTTACTGTATCCATAATTCAAATGTTTCTCTACTCCCTGAGCTACAAAAACTTCCACAGGCTCCCCATCATATACTCTTTCATTTCAAAACTACATACCAAACAGACCCTTCACAAAATTCAGGGCCTTTTTCAATATTCGGTAAAACGCACGCGGTAAATAGGGAGCTTACGCCACCGCTTGTGAGCACTTTGTGAGCTAAATGTCATACTGTTAATTAGAACACTGTCAGCTTTTGCCAGATGTTTGGCAGTTGTGGTGAGCAACGACGCTCATATATAGTCAGTTGATCACGCGTATTTCAGCAATTTTTCTGCAACCGCTTTCCTTTCTTGGCGGTAAAGCAAGCCCAACTCGAGACCACCTCTGCCTGGACTCGAGACCCCTCGCGCACTAACTTTCTCATTCAAAAAACGCTGTTAAGCCTCCACCATGGCTAAAGTGCGAAATGAATCCTCTATTGCACGCCGCTTTCATTCCAGTAAGGCACCTGATTTTCCATTTCCTCTCGTCCCTCTATCAGATACCCTGTCAGCCCTCGCCGAGGCTCTTCGTGTCAATAACGAGGCCGTTGTGGTTGTAGAGGATATTGACATGTCCGCCGCAACATCTTCACCGTCTCAAGAACCCCCGGCCAAGTCAGTAAAACGTGGTAAGTATTTACCGCACGAAGCCACCATGACCGTACGAGAAGTAGCAGCACTTCGCGCCCAGGTCCAAATTCATGGAAACTTTAAGACTACTTTCGAGCTGATGGCACAAAAAGTCAACAAAAACACCAATTTTCTCAATTCTGTTAATTAAAAGGCATACAGAGACCGTTAAAAGTGTCTCCTGGACAATTTTGATGCGCAGGATGATCAAAATGCGTGGTTGTCGGGAGTAACTTGTGAAGAGATGGGGGAGTTATATCAGATGTTGGCTCAAATGAGAGACGAGAAGGATTCATTTAACAGAGAGAAGAATGCCATCAAGAACGACAAGACTAGGGAGGAAGAGGAGAAAGAGCGCCTAGGACGACAAGCAGTGTAAATGGCTTGGCTTGGAAAGTCTCGAAGGGAGACTTTTGACTCGAGAGGTAGTGCGGAAGACTCGGGTGTCACTATCTATGTGGTTGATGGGGAAGGAATTCCTAGTTCTCGTAGCAAGCTCCGTAAGGTTCGTCCATTTGATTTCTCTGGTGGCTCGGCCTTGTTTGCGGACAGCTTGAAGGAAGCTGGTCTTGCTCTGGTCAGACCAGAGTCAGAGAAGCTAAAGTTCGGGAAGGAGAGATACGAGTAGGAGCTTCAGGAGCGTGAAATTGAGAGAGCAGAGCGACGTAAGGAGCGCGAGGATGCCCAGTTCATGGAACTTGAGAAGTTCAAATTGTTTTTAGATGCGGTTCGTGAGAGTAAATGAGAGCGTTTGCTGTTACCGAATGGCTCGAAAATGGGCGAGGCTTCCCTGCGCCCTGGTCGCTTGATGTGACTCGTGCTGGGAGAAAACTTTGTGCTTTACTTCTCCAGAAGCACCATACCCTCTATTTTTGATGTATTCCTCCAGGGTAGGAGGTGCTACTCTGAAGTAGAGCGAGATCTGTTTTCCATAGAAGCAGCTGTATAGGTGGATCATAAGCATACTACCAATGTAAATCAGCCCAACTGGGGACTCGCACAGTTTCATCTTTCTCTTCACGTCGCACACAGGTAAGTACATCTTTAGCTCCTTGAATGTCCACTTCACCTTGGTTCACACCCTTGACATAGGACTCGTTAAAAGCCTTTTGGTTTGAATTCATCTGGCTTCCTTGAAACGGTACTTCCATGAAAGAGCGACTGTTGTAACCTGAGATTCCGTATATAAAGTTCTGCACACAGTTAAATACTAACATCTTCTCAAGAGCTGTGTCTAATCCGCTCGATAAATTTATGAAACAGTCGGGCCTGTGCCCTTCTACAGGTCCGTATGCATGTGAATTGATCCCGTCTGGGGTGTTTACGGCCTGATATTTGATGGCTTCCTTCCTCTTATGCCCGTTTTATACCACAAGCTGGCGCAAAAAAACCTTGGGATGGGCAACGCCGAGCACGGTTCCACTTGTAAAGGCAATACATTTTGGGAACGCCGCCCATCTAACGTTTATTTATTTGCTTAAGCGCGCAGCGCGAGTATCGACATATGACTGTGGAATGGGCCCCAGTATTGGGTGGCCTCTTTCGTTAATAAACTCGTCTATTGCTTCCCAGAATATCTTTGAGAGCTGGGATGGATTCTTCCAAAATAATGTGCATATATCCTCCCAGCAATCGGGCGCAGCTATTCGACGCAACGCCACACAAGTCGACAGAATAGAAGAAAGCGCGTATCGGTTTCATTTTGTGTGCGTTTTGCTCTGCGTCCAGGCAGAGACAGGCACAAAAGTAATTATATAACTTCCTTTAAACCTAGGAAAAAGAAGCGCTCTCTGTCGCTGATCCGATTAAAGTGAAAAGTAAAGTCAGTAGCAGATATGCGCGCGGATCTATTAGTAAGAAACACTGTTTGCTGCGTCCAGGTGGCTTACTCCGTCGCTATTGCGAGGAGGCTTGCAGAGCGGCTAAAATTGGAGTTGTGCTGATGGAGTTGTAAATAGCGCTTGATTATACCAGAGAGTAGAGTCCCGTAAACCGCCTTGCTGCTTTCGCAAACAGAAAGCGAGAACTGCCTCCGCGACATTGGAAGGGGTGCGAACAGTGGACTTCGGATCTGATGGGTGAAGATGTAATTTATGGATGTGGCGCGTGGCTTGTGCTCCGGTACGTACTCAAAAACCCTTTACTGTCGTTATGGTAGACGCATGAAAGCCATACAGGCGTGAGCAACTACTCATATTTCTTGATTAAGATACTTGCTTCGGATGGTGGTGTGACACTTTTGCCCCACCGTAGAAGTATTCTGACAGAATTACGCGGTTGCGTAAGCTTCCTAATACATCACTTGCAACGCAGAAAAAAATTACATTTTCCCCCTCGCCATATCTCAGTATTCATATGATTTCCCACAAAAATCATCCGCACGTCTAGCCTTTTAATGTGCATCATGGTCCCATCCACATAATTTTATCCTTCTTCATCTTTCGGCCCACTCAGTATCTCATGAGATCCTGCACCACCTCCACTTCCAACACATTTCAAAATATTATATCTTCCAATTCAAACTCATCTAAAAGGTAATACACCTTTGATCCAGAGTAAAAATTGTCCTCAATCGCTCTCATTCTCCACGCAACTAAACAATGCATCTCATTCTCCGCATCTCCCCTCAACTTCTGTTGCGCTTCTGCCAATTGCTTCTTATAGTACCCCGCGAGCTCTGTATCTTTCTTCTGATTCAAATTCCTCGCGATCAGGTCGTAGCCCAGCGTCAAATGCATATTGTCTTGAGCCGATCACTTCCTAACTTCAATCAAGTCGCTAACTGTCAGCTTCATCCACTGCCTCAAGCATTTTTTTCTACTCCCCCTCTCCGTACAGTAATCATTTCTCGCCAGTCTCCTCAGTGAACTCAATATATCCACCAATATATCTGCTTTCAAAACATCTTCCAAAAAATAATCATCTCATCCTTCTTTCAAAGCCGTATACTATCTCACTTCGGAATCAACTTTAACCTTCCACCTTTGAACCTCCTTATATTCGCACATGAATATACAATCCTACTAACTATACCTGACGATATAGCTCCGATTCTTAAAGGACTGCGCCATTTTTGCCGCATCAAAGCAAATATCAGACATATCTAACTTCCCATAGCTCAAAAACGAACATACACACACCTTAAAACTCATAAAAGTATTCTTGACCTGAAATCTCGGCCTTTTCATGCCTTTCAGTCTCTATCTTTCCTCTAACGTGTTCAATCCCTCATGCTCTCGTCCTGGCTGCCTCCATCAGTTTTCTACCAGCATATTCTGCCCGATCAACGCCCTTTTTACCAATACAGCACTTCTTCTGTCAATTTAAATATCAGTATAACACCGCAGCAATCCTCATTCATCACTTAGGACTCTTGTTACAGATAATTCATCTTTCCATCGGCCCCAATCGCAAGAAAATACTTAAATTATGTTTTTCTTCCTATTCTATCCGATCTTTTAAGTTATCAACTCTTCTTTCCTGTCTCATCCCCCCTTCTCCCCTTCCCTTACTATGCTGGCCCTCTACTGACTATCCGTTTCTCCTTACCGCACGAATACTTTCCGGGGTTCGTTGTGACTCCCTCAATGGCATCCAAATTGCACACTTTGCTTCATCTTCTGGCACGCGATCATTTTCTTTTCACACAAAACACTCTATTTTCCAATATTTTGTGCGTGTAACTCCCGATATAATTTCCCTAACACTTTTCTTGGCTTCTTTCCTGCTTACCGTAATCCCTTGAAATTTTCAAATCAGACCCACATCGATCTCCGCTGGTGCCATCTCCTCCTAAAAACACTTCCATAATTCTCTCAATACCTTCGTTTTCACCCTCTCCATCGTTATACCTCTGAAATATAAGTTTTGCAATTTGCAAATCTCAACCTTGACTCCCTTCTGCTGCAAAGAGCACCCTTCCCGTTCCTCAAACCGAATTCCAGCATCTACTAGGTACCAAAAACAATTCTTCTTGCGAATACTGTCGTCTCATATTCTAGTGAGCCCCTTACTTGTACTTCATCCCCAATATCACCATTTTCCCTACCCCGAAAGCCCCGTCTTTACCTCTTCTATCCCGCCCGACACCAACCACTATCATCTAGCTCTCCTAGTCGCATTCCGTTTCCTATTCACCTCCAGACTACCATTTTCACTCCTGTGACACTGTTGTCTCCACAGCATGTGCCATCTAGTATCCAATTCCGCAGAACTCTTTGGGACCTTTAAGAATGACGCAATCTGCCCTCATCTCCCGAATCATTCCCGTCTCCCCTTCGGCTTTTCAGTGAATTTCGCTGCTGTCTTACCCTGCAGCGATTCAAAATTTATTCTCGGGCGGCATTTTGAAGTGAAAAGGAATAGATTGAAGCACAGCTCATTGCGAAATACGGCGTCAATGAGCGCGGCGTATAGAAAAAAGCCGCTCGTAGGGGGAAAATCTGCTTCGAAATTAACTATGCCAGAAAGCGACCACTCGTTTTTAAAAAACTTTTAATGTACAGGCAGGGGCAATACCCTAGTGCACCAAATCCAACTGCTACTCATCGATGTACGTATCGCTATTATACAATAGATATAGATTTTACATGACTTCGGAACTCGTAACAGTGTTGCGTAAAGTAATTCACATATAAATAACCTACAATAACTTCATCTTATCACTAGTGATATTTAGAAATGGACTCTATACTACATAATGCTACTTGTTCACAATAGTTTCATTTTCGTCCAATAACTAATATTCTGTAACTTTATTTCCAAACAGCTTCTCACCTGATTTGATATCTCTAGTCGCCCATACAGCTAGAAAACTGCGGCCTCTCAGGTGAGACGGTGTCCACCTAGAGCTTGGAATGCAGGTCATGGTCATTTTTTCCCTACGTGTTTCCTTCCCTCCATCCTCAGCATCTCTCCTGTTGATATCCCCTTCCACATACCTGGGATCGTTTATCATTTTTTCCAAGCAAACTGGAGTAGATAAAAATCTTCTGAGGGTGCAGGCAAACCTCTTTCGTTCTCTCCGGGATTTTGTAGACCAGTAACGTCCATAACTGCCGAACATGGTCCAAAATTGCTATAAATAGCCCATCCTCGTCTCTTTTACGCATCTCGATCCTATTTTACAGGTCATGATAAACCAATCTCCTGTATTCTCGGCAGTATTTCTCCCCGAGCATTGCAAAATGTGCTAATAATCTCTTCTCTCCCATAAAATCGTGGTATCGTCGAGTTTTAGATCTCGCGATTTGAAACCTACAGGTTGCCGCTTCCATGATAATCAGTCGATGCACATTCTAGATTATTTAGTCAATAATTATCTCATGGGCTAGCCGTGTCATAACATAGTTAATAGTTCTGAAAACAAATTAAAAGTAACTGAGAAGTTAGGCTACTTTTTTCAATTGAAACTATGAGAAGAAAATGCAATAACACCAGACCAGAAATCATACCTTTCTTGAAGTGAGTGAGATTTATGCAAAGAACGTCACTGTAATCCAGTAAATTAACAGTAACGTAAATTAATAGCGGTCCAACTGTGTTTTCTTACGCGGAAGCGAAAGAATAAATTGCGGGAATTATGCCCCACTCATCAGCTTCGGACGATAGCCAGATTGTAGATAGAGTTGAGCAAGAGAGATATTAGACATCAATGTCATCTGATGAATTCTACAGAAAATTAGCAGAAGGTCTCATTGGCAACAATTTGGATGAAATGAGAACAAGGGATCGTCAGACTTATAACGATGTACAGGAAAATGAACGTTTCAGTGGCATTGAATTTCATCTGGTTACAACGAAAAAATATCCTGAATAGCAAGAGACGATTTTCGCGCTCTAATCAATATGGAAAGCTTGTACTTAGAGAAACACTAAAAAGTTATGAATCTGGTCCATTTAAAATTTTAAGAAGGAAGTAGTATTTTTCAGGGTGATAGCTAGTGCGATTGCTATCGAAAGCGTTACCATCTCGTTCATGATATTCATAATTTTTAGATGAGCTAATTTTTTTATTTTAGAGCTGTTTTGAATCTATTTTAAACATTTTCTGATTTTAAACCCTTCTATTTGAAATTTATGTCAGTAACCGTCTTACGAAAAATCGAGAATATGTAGAAATGTTTTCTTCTATAGACCCTTAGACAGTAAATCCTATCCGGTTCATTCGGTCTTTATGAAAAGTCATCTTGTCGTGTCTCATGTGCAAAAGGGTCTGCTATCATCCTAAAAATCAGGAAAATTGGGGTTAATCAAGCTTGAAACATACTAACAGGGTTTCAAGCTCCCAGAGAAAGCAACGAGGAGTTAAAGCTTTGATCGATGGGAAAGGGCAGCTGCAGAAGAACTACTGTCAATTTTTGAAACACGTAGGTAATGTACAAAACAGATTCGACTGCACGTATTTAGTGTGGTACTGTAGCTGAAATTCAAACACATTCGCAGCGTGATGTCATTTTTGGTCAAATTGCCCGTGCGGCAGATATGTAATATCGGACCGAAGCCCTGCCACTGGTATCGTGTACGAAGCTGTGCCCAGCTGACATGTTGATACACCCACCTACTGCTCCCAAGAACATTGCGTCCCACCAAATCACATGTGACATCATGTTAGTCTCGCCCCTCAAGGAATACATCGGCATCAGGGTCACTCGCGATGCGAGCGGTGCTGCTACCTTGGAGCACGGCATTAAGGAGAACGATTTGGACCGCAAACTGTCTGGTCGCATCTCCCTCTACTTTCCAAAAACCCCAAACCGGCCCGCTATGTCGGGTTCCAACCCTCGGAATTTGATTCCCTAGCGACGCCTTCCCCTGCTACTAGCCGATTCCTGGAAGGTCTATTCTCGCGCATACCGAGAATTTGAACACTTCTGTCACAGTTTTTCGCAAATGCGTATTCTGCCTCATTAGTTACACGATAATATCGTGTGTAACGAGCGCAATTAACGTCCGTGTATCATTGCGCATGGTGAAAGGTTTGGGTGTTTTACCCTTGGAAGATATATCCGAACTGCCCCATGGTTTTCCGGACAACCACAATCGACTGGACGTAGTCGAAGTTTCTACCTAGTTATCAGTTGGCTAGCAGGCTAGTTTTTCCTGCACTATTCCTTTTATATTGATACCATAAATCTATTCGTAAACCATAGGTACCATACTTCAAATACTTTTTTTTCAGAAAAAAAGGTCTTTCCTTTCTAGCACCTTCCAGTATCACGGGGTCATTGTTTTCATCTCTAATGGGTGGCTTTCATATAATGGTAAAACCACAGTGGTATCAAAGGTTCCGGGTGGGTCAGCGGTTGGGAAGGAAGGAGTAATGCGCTTTCGAAGAACGAGAAATACGTTTATTTTTAGCGGACGGAGACTGGAAGATCGGAGGGGGCCGTTTTTTCGCCGGTACGCCTTATTGTTCAGCCCACTTGCGGCGCCAACAGCGCTCACGTCGGCTTTCCTTTTGAACTCCCGACTTCTTTTTTATCCCTCATGCAACCACACTCAATTTATTCGCGAATTTCTCGAAGAGGATCGGTGCATATCCACAACCGCATACTCAATAACCCCACCTCCCTACTCCGGTCAAAACATGCCAACGACAACTGAAAACACACAAACCCTACCACTTCTCCGTCCGCATTACGTCGCAACATCCGTAGCCCCCGCAAATCCTATCAATAGCGCCACCGAATTTCAAATCTCCTCCAACTCCATACCAATCCAGTGCTTCAGCTACGAAGGCTCGATTTTCTTCGATAATCACCCGCTTATTGCCTAAATAATCAAGCCTGCCACCAGAAAAACCTTCGGAACAGCCTTTGATAGATTCACGGAACACTTGAACACCTCCAACCCCCATTGTGCATCGTTATCTCTCGACCAAATCATCGCCTACTACACATAACACCGACAAACCTAGACCTCTCTCCCTGGCGCTCGTCAGGAGATCTCTAACCTCCTCTCATTCCATGCATTTTCTTCCCGAAGCTCAAAGGAAAGATTGATCTTACGCAGGGAGCGATATCAGAATGGAAACAGGAAAATCCACCAAATTCAGCTACTCTGATCAACCGAGAGTTCGCCCTCGCATTTGCCTATCAATTTTAGTTGAATGGAAGAAGAAGCTAAAGTTCTATGTTGTCGATATCATACGCGGCACGCTTGAGAGTCAGTGAGACCCTCAACCTAAAAGTGGGGGAGTTTTGTCCTTACAGGGGATATTCGTATAGCCCTCTATCCCCAGGAACAGCCGGATCCAACATTTGGGATGCCAAGACGTCCCAGAGGGCCAGAAAGAGGCATTTTTGTATCATAAATGATCCCGACGTGGTAATGTTTCTCCAAAAAACGCAGTTTCGGCAAAGTACCGCCGCCAGCTTTGCACCTCAGGTCGATTACAGCCATACAATCAATAGATTGGAAAAATTACGAAGCAGTACGACACAAGTAAGAGAAATTTCACCACACAAAGTCTCCGCATTGGAAAGGCCACGGACGATGACTTTCACGGAATTCCGCTCTCCCAAATATCACATAAAGGGCGTTGTGGATCAGTAAAATCAGCCAAGCATTATATTGAGAACTACAAGGGTTGGATAATGAACCTCGAAATTACCGAATGCGATCAAGAGCGGGTCAAACGAGACGCAATGAAAATGCGAACAGTAATATGGAACATGTGCCCTTGAATCTCAAGACAGCAACTCACTTGATACTTGAAGTATCGCCTCGCTCCTGCAACAACTTGCTCAGTTTAGGCACTCCACTTTGCCCCACTCATGGCAAATTCCAATTGTTTCTATTGTTACTAACTTGGCTTCCCTTTCGCCTGTTTTCTTTTCTCGAAGGCCTTTCTCTCTTTTCTCTTTTGGCAGGAAGTTTCCCGCCAACAACATTCCGCGAAACATGCATTTCATACCAACCAGCCTTCAGAACACCAGCGCGATACCTAGTGACAAATCCCCGCGCCAAAACGCAATTTCACTACCATCCCCTCCTACCACCTCAAATATCCCGTATCTTGCGTCCTCGGTCGTGACCTCTACCTCTCATCACTGCAACCAATAACCCACGTTGCCTCGAAGCGAAAATTTCGGTCCTTTATTCAGCATTTATACCACGGCCGCCCCTCTTCTTCTTCTAACCGTCTTCCGCACTGCAAATCCAAGCACCCTAGCGATACGACATTCCCCTCATCCCCCCATAGCCATACTCGTCATCATTGTCATTGTCGCACCACACCCGACGCCTAAAAACTCACCGAACCACAGCTCGCGCCACCGTGAACCTCAAAAATCTTTTCAAACTCCCCTGCTACGGATCTCTCTTAACAGCAGACCCTCCCATCATGCAGCAGGCGTCCGACTCAAAGCTAGCCACGATCCTCAACTCGCCACCAACCATTATCAGGCCTCATTTCACAGGCACAACTCCCCGTGCCGAGCTCATGATGCACAAAATAACACTTATCATCTAAGAGCGCTCAGAGAGTGACAAGAATACCAACCCTCACATATCCCTTCGTCGCCTCATGCGAATACAATTTCCGGAACTTGAAGACCTTGCCACCAACCTCCCGGCGGGATTGAGGGTCCTCATGCAGCATACATTACAAGCCGATACCTCTCTCAAACGGAATACAACCCTATCCGAAGATGGCACATCTCTCGTTTTGAACGTCTCCCAGACGCAGATCTTTGCCTTGAAGGAACTTCACAGCCTCAATCCCACTACTGGCAACATAACTCCCTTCCTGGATACGCCCTCATCCCCCACAGCGCCAAATACACAAGCGCACCCTGCTTTCCATCGCCCATAGTCCGACGACTTTTCTCAAGATGACCGCCCAGCAAAGAAGAACAGGCAAGACTCCGACTACTAGTTTCATCCCGTGGGGTTTCGCATAGACCACCAGGAGAATGTTAAAGCACTCCTCCAAGTCTATCCAGGACAAACCAATCAGAGTCCAACACTGACCTTTACCAATCTCCTTGGTCCAGCTACACTCGCTGCTTTTCTATCCCATGGAACAGACGTAGTGACCCACATGGATAGACAGTTTACCGAATTCCAAGCTCGGAAACACGAGGTCCAATTTCCGCGATGACGAAAGACAAGACATTGGCAAGGGCTACACTCATTCAGCTCCTAACACACAGTTCCCCCGACCAAGCTCTGCGCATGAGCGCCAGTCTCGAGATAATCCTGCGCCGCCTTCACGCCATAATGAGAGTGGAGAATATCATGGCCAGTGGGATTGTAGTTACCAGGGCAGCGGCCTTGGAAGAGGTCAACCGAGCCCTGGAGGCCGACCTCAACAAGAGTCACCCAATCGTCCAGTGAAACGTCGCGAAACAACTGTCCATTCAGAAGAAGCGCCAGAGCGCAATGGCCGCAATCTACGACAGGAAGACGAACAGCAATAATCATCAACCAAGAATCCACAGGAATATAAGAAACATCATCTCGAACGCCGAAGACGAAAACACCCCGCCATCCGACTCACGTCCCCATTCCCACCCACCGAGCTACCAAAACACCCGCAATCGCGACAGCCAGGCACCAACACGTCGATGATTCATCCATCCCTCTTACGATTGCCAACTCACCGCCTCTTTCCAGTACCAACTTCACACCTCTCCAACTTTGAACAGCACCCGCATCTCTCCAGCACGCTTCAATCACTGAACCTTCTGTTCTCCGGACCCGCACCCAAAAGAAACCCATCCAACACTCATACTACACCTATACGCGCCTCCTCCACCCGTCGCATCACCGACATTCATGTCGATATCATCAACTCTATCACCCGCATACTCCAACTCACGAGTACCCCGCCACCAAGCACGCATGATAAAGCTCCATCCCTACACCCCAGTCGCCATAAAATACCGGCCTTGCTCCACCACCTCCCAATAGACTAATCACCGGAGCCCCTCTTGGCGAGAGGTGTATTTCTCCAAATAACCGCCGCACGCATTGCCCTCCCACCGAAAAAGCCCCCTGTATCAACAACAATGGCCCTAAAGAGGCTCTCCACCGTCCCGTACGCCGTGTGCAGCGCCGTATTGAGAGAAGAGCAAAACTCTTTTCTTGACGAACTCTGGGAGCTGCTTCTGCCGGGACGTCTCGCTACCGCAAATTGTAGTACACTCTTTCGACCCAAGATCTATGCACCCGAAGCCTAGCACCCTGCTCTTCTCAACCGTCTCACCACATAGGCAAGCTCAACTGGTCGGCAGTAGACCAAGACCCTCCGGAGTACCAAGCGTTTGCAAGTGTCATCCAGATGACATTATTCGCAGTTACCAAAGATATGCACTCAGACAGGCTAATTTCTTGGCGGCGAGCCCAAAATCAGTTCATGTCTGACGCTCCCCACACCTCACTCCCTGACCCATCCCTCTTTGCGTCTGTAGTTTGGAATCTTGCAATTTATCTTGACGTCAAAAACATGTTTTACAACATCCACCTCCCTCCGTGCATGTCCCATCTCTTTCCCATGCAGCCTATTCCGCTCTCTAAAATCGACCTATCGATCCAATCTGACTTATTTTCCACCGTCAAAATCTCCGGAAACACCATGGCTCGTCCATACCAGGCTACCCTACCAATGGGCTCTAAATGGTCAGTATTCATCGTCCACTCTATCACAACCGCACTCATTAATCAAGCTTTTGACGTCCTCTATCACTCAAAGCTCTGTCCGGTGCCGCAATTACAACACAGCTCCATGCTTCGTGAGCACACCCCATTTGTCTTATCCAAGAATTCCCCGCGCGCTGTAGTGATAATTAAGGATATATCGATTATATTCTCAGACTGGCCGGACTGTGCCGAGCGATCTTATTATCGAATCCTCCGCGTGCTGCTCGGAGCAGTTGGTCTCAGAGCCAAGGCGTCCAAATCTCTCCTCCCTCACCAAGTAGAGAGGGAGCGCCAACCGTTCATAGGTTGCGTCATCGATCTCAAAACTGGCTCCGTCACACATGCCAAAGACAAAATTCCCAAGTCTTAGAGCTCAGGAAGCGAATCACGCTGGTATCCAAACAAAACAGCCGCACTTTCTCAAGAATTGTTGGCAAAATTGTATGGACCAACCTCCTCAATCGGCCTCTCCTATCAATACTGCACTCCGCTTCCACACTTATAACCAATGATCAAAACGCAGCCTCTCCCGACGTGACTTCCCTCAAACCGACAGTATTGGCGGAGGTCGATACAGCGATATCACTACTACCCCTCGCCATTTCTGTCACAGTAATATCCTTATTTCCAACTGTGATATGCTTTGACGCATCTGCCACCGAGTGCGCCGTCGTCATACATCTGAGTCCCCCTCTCAAGTTCGCAGCATATGGATGGGGCTACAATGTACAAGGGCGCAGTTCTTTACGAACCCTCAAATCATCTAAATCGTCCAAAGAAACACTTGGAACCTCGCCATACGTCACAAATGGCGAAATGGAGATCAAATCAATGGACTTGAATCTAGTACGCCAGTTCTTGCTGCACAGTGGGCAATACAACAAGGGGCATGTTACTAACACGTTTTGTTCGTTACCGACTCATCTGTTACCAAGCAAGCGATCGAAAAGGGTCTCTCTTTGTCAGTCCCCATCCAAATAAGATGCAGGCGACTAACTTCATTACAAGTCGCTGCTTACATGAGAATAATATGGGCACACGTTCCGTCCCAAGAAAACACAGCTGATGTACACACGAGATAATCGTTCAAACAGCTGAGTCGCAGCTCTAAGATTCATGCCACCTTCTCCCGCTCTTATTTTCCTCCGCAATCGAATCATTACCTGTCTTTTCTGCGCAACGAGCAAAAAGTTGCAAACTGCCGTACTCGAGAGCTCGACAGCAGCCTACTCTGCTGCTTCGTTGGCAGTGTTGGGGAAGCGCAGCGAGCCAGGACAGGCCGCTTTACTCCGCGCTATCATGGTGAATTATCCGTCTGCCGGAGTACTATGCTCCACGGCACCCCAGTCTCGCTGCCCTGACGACCAAACTTCAAAGATGTGAACAGTTCCTAGCTTAAGTAAAGTACCATTACATACACGGGCCTGGGTTCCGTTACTAAGACGAGGAGTAAGCTCTCTAACTTACTGTCCAGTGCTACAGCGCTGATGCCAGAATATTGTGTAGCTTATCGTCGCGGTGGATGAGCCTGAAGTAGAATGAGCAAAAGTCAGCGGCGCGGTCAGCGAGTTCTTCCATCCGGTGAGTGTTGCTTTGGAATTGTAGCGGTGAAGAGTCCAAGATTCCAGGAGTTCCAATTTTTGACAGAACATAAATACCCACTGGAGATCGCGGTGGCCGTGGAGTGCTAGGTAGAAAGTAAGGCAGCTGCAGGTTTATATTGGAAAGCAAGATTGTGGATGCGACGCCAGATTTCTGGGCGCTGTAGTTCTTCTTGATGGGGTGAACCACACAAGCATTGTTTAAAATAGCGAACGCGCAATTCTGAGCAGGAGATACCGTTCCCCGACGAATCGGATCCTAAATAGTATAGGAGTCCCGTATGCGACGCTTACCGTTCGCGGTCCGGTGCAGCTCCACGGCAAGAGGAGAGGGGAGGGGTCGGCGAACTTAAATTCATGCGCCAAAAGACAGTTTGATACATATATTCTGTGTATGTGGGGGGGTGTGTGTTAGTCGCGCAAATTGTGGAGGAGCGTGAGGCTGCGGCTACACGGCTCGATCTCTATTTTCAGAAAGGCTTGTATGAACTCTCGTTGCCAATAGGTGTGTCGAGTAGTTCGAAGCCTTTCTTTGGGCACTGGGAGAGTTCAAATTCTTCGAAAAAAGTGTCTAGATTGGGAGAAGATGTATAGGGCCACAATACTACCGTCTTCCGGGTGTTCACATAGAGGCCAAAGGATGGGCCGTCATGCACGAGAAGGTGGAGGGCGCGGCGGAGACCTTCGATAGTCCCCAGGAGCTTCCAGTCGTTTACACTCCACTGGTCGAGCAGTCTACGTAGTTCTTCCTAGAAAATTGTGAGAGGCGAGAACTAGTGTATGAGAGAGATGCATAAAATTAAACTAAAGTATTATTATTTTGAACATTATGCAAATGCAGGTCATCCCTTCGAATAGTTCCACCCCCGTACATTTCTCTAAATATAGCACTATATGGAGGGTGGCCTTAATGAGGGTCCCACAGTTACACGTTTATAAGCTCCTTTTAATCTTATAATACTTTATTTATTAGAGGTATCGACGGGTCAGGTGTCCCGCGAGAAGGGCAGGATGGTTCGCTACTCTATGCCAGAAATACCTCGGCGGCTTAATAAAGTCGTGAAGCCTGACCGTTGACCGATGCCGAAGATCGAGAAACTCTTCGATGACCTTATGAAGCCAGGGTCTTCACGGCGTTTGATCCCTATACGTCCTAATGGCAGGTGCGTATGTCTAAATCATGCAAAGAGATGACGAAATTCATAATTCGCTAACGTACCGTACAAGTTCGAATTGATGCCGTCCAGGCTAATGAACGCACCTTCGAAGTTCCAGAAGATGATAGACGGTGTTCTTCAGGGTTCGCCGTTCGCAATTGATTATAGCGATGACTTCATTATATTCTCCAAAAGCATAGTGGAGCACGTCGGCCATTGCAAAGAAGTCTGTGAAAGGATCAAGAAGGAAAAACTGAAAATCAATGTGACCAAGTGTGTTTTCGCTAAATCGGAGTTGAATCTGCTTGCTCACGTTGTCAACGCCGTTGGGGTGAAATTGGACGACGATACGATCAAGGACATTTTGGAGACTCCAGCTGCAAAGAACGTAACAGACCTCAGGAGTTTTCTCGGTTTGGCTCTATACTATCTAGTATCTAGAGCTGCACTTAGAGGAAGGCAGTGGTTACGCTTGGCCTATGAAGTAAACGTACATGCATTTCAAAAAGCTGCCATACCTAGAAAATTGTGCCACCCCTCATGGGGTGTCATTATATAAAGGGAGTTACTACTCAATATGGCACTATTTGGAGACCCCCCTCCTGTACCAATTTCTACAATAGATTACAAAATTTTTATCATTTGGGCATAATTTGGGGTAATTTATTATCTGGAAAGGGGGAAAATGTCGGGTGATTTAATGTTTGAAAGATATGGTCGCTTGTGGCACGGAATATCCTACAGGGTGCACTCTGTCTGGAAAGTAATTGCATTTCCTGAAGTTAAGGCCACATTGTGGCAACATGTCATGTTCCATTAGGGATTGAGGTGAGTAGGCGTGAGCCTAAAGAGTACGAGGTTAGCAGCGTCGTCGCCCTAGGGAACGGGCCGCATTCCGGCCATTACGCGGGCAGCATTGGACATTGATGGCGCTACAGCGTTCCTTTGAGAGAGGAATTCCTTAACCTTTCCGTACATCTCCATAGTCCTTACGACCACCATTCCGTGCAACATCGCTCAGTAGCGCCTAGGGATCTGGGTACCAACATCCGAGAGTAAAGATGGGGGTGGGAATGAGTCTACTTCTGGCTGAATTCGCGACTAATTGACTCATATCTCCCCACTTTCGCGCTTTTCATAGCATGGGGTGAGGTCAACAGGTTGAAGTTGCGAACTCTCCTGCGGGAGGATGCCATGGTGTTGATGAAGGGG
Source organism: Kappaphycus alvarezii (assembly GCA_002205965.3). NCBI lineage: Eukaryota > Rhodophyta > Florideophyceae > Gigartinales > Solieriaceae > Kappaphycus > Kappaphycus alvarezii. Next base: position 1,194,393 of record NADL03000612.1, on the reverse strand, counting down.
GAATTGTGGGGCCATTTTAGTGTATGGAAGATGAAGATGTCGGCTGTATCCACGCCTCTGGGAATGCGGTGTGCAGGAGGGGGGAAATTGGGGTGTTTTAGTGATTGAGGATTTGGGTTGCCCCTCTTTCAAAGCGCATCACACATCACATAATTGTTAAAAAAAAGTCGGCATGTGGTTACCAAGAAACAGTCTGAAACCGGTTCAAGATCGCTAGAAGGCTAGCTCGAGGCTAGCTAGCAGACAGGCCGCATTGGACGTGGCAGCGGCCGCAGCATGCCTTTGCACGAATATCCTGCGAACTTTCCCGTATGATTCCATGGCCCTGACTGCAACGCTTCTTTCCACTTAGGTTATGACGGCGTATGCGTCTGGATGACAACCGCCGAGAGTTGTTACGATATGGGCACGGGGACGAGTCTGCCTCGAGAGGAAGTAATAGCGAAGGGTTGGTTCTGTGCGGGAGGTTATGTCGAAAATCCTGTGCCGCCGACATGCCCCATTGCGCTAATATCGGGTCTGGTGCGGTGAAGGCTTTCTCACGGTTCCACGACTGGTGGAAGAGCTGTAATCAATTGATGACCTGTGCCCTCCCTTCAAGAAATGACATTACAGTACTTTCCAAATAATAAGCTACCCCATATTTTCCTCCTGTACGTAGGTTCTGCACTGTCGCCTCGACGGTACAGTACTGTAAATGTCGTTCGCCAGGCTATAATTTTACGGAGTGAAGGATGCTTATACTGTAATGAAGTTTTCCTCTATAATCTACTGTGGAGTTCTTAAATTCCATTTAGTCGGGTCAATAATTTTTTGGGCACTAATGGATCCTGGCTTATATTTGGGAGCTAAGAAGTCGGTGATCAATGTCAGCCGCGTGAAATGGTGCGCGAGCAATTATCGCCGTGGCAACGGCGGACCATATGACGGCGCTGAGGCGCTGGTAGGAGTGACAACGAATAACCTGTGCGGAGGTATGATGGCGGTGAGCAATGGCCAGGAAACTCGTTGAGAAAACAGGCATTCTCATTCCGCACAGAAGATTGTCGCGGAAAATTGACCAAGGAAAAGTCAGAGGGACACTGCCGGGAAGCAATCAGCATACAGAATCAACAGGACCTCCGTACAGTTAAGTACAGTGCTTGACACGTAACAGCTAATCTCAAAATCAGCTTTTATTCATCTGTTGCATTACAGCATTGTACAGGTGGATACTGTACAATAGTTGCTCAAAAACAATGGCAGAAGCCGAACATTACTACCTGATTCCGATCCAATTGTTGAAAATTAGTTGAACAGTGGCATCCGGCAGGTAGAAGCCAGGTTTAGTAACAGCTTGAAAAAAGTCATGAAAAGAGCCGTTATGAAGATAAGTGTGTTGCGACCCGTTAGTTGTATGCATCGCAAGTCGGGATTCCCAACTAATGCTTGCTACGGACCGCCCAATGGTCAGCGCCCATTTTGTCTCCATTCCCGATTATCATTTGCCGTTCTTATGTGAGTGTGATGATATGAAACTGGACCCCCGCTTATGTACATGTTTGCGCAGGTCAACTCCCCAGCAACCCTTGCAGCTCAGTTCCATGCTAGAATGACTGTGCCATGTGGCTCTCGCTGCATTTGCTATGAAGGAAACCTGCCACATGGCACTGTGATCGTTTGGGACGGGATGCCGCAGTTTGTCGACGACACTTTTCACTCGTTCTTTCCCACCATAGAAACCATTATTCGTGTATTCGTTTCAACGGAGTCTGCTACGACGCGGTTCGATATTCTAACCTACGAGGTCTCAATTTTTTATCCGGCACAACCTCTGGGTGGCCTTAGTGCGCAGCTTTTGCCATCCCCGTGTAGGTCATCTTGTAAACCGTACCAAGTAAATTACCCCAACCTCTTGAACACAGAATCTAGTACTTGCACCTACTGCAGCCTCTCCATGCAATACAATGATGCACCAGAACCACTTTCTATCCTTTGTTTTCTTCCTCACACTCCTTGTAAAAATATTCCCATCCTTTACACAAGCCCAAACCTGCAGCCGCATGTCCTTGGAGAAGGACGAGACGCCTGATTTTGTCTGCCAATTCAACGTCACCTTTCAGCGCCAAACTGACTGCTCGGCCTTCATCACTGAAAGCTTCATCCTCCCACATACCACCGGCAACTACTTTCGTTTCCTCCCTGCCTTGGATGATCTCCAAGGCATCTCCAACGTATCTGCTTTTCGTGGTGATGACAACATCACGAGGGAAACCTCAATATCTGTTACAAGCTTGGATGATCAAGTGCGAGTAGAGATCAGATCACCACGAACATCTGACCCCGTGCTCTTCGAAGTGAATTACGTCTTGTCCAATGCCGTGCTTAGGTTTACAGACGCTTGCAGCTTAGATGTAACACCGGATCCCCAGAGGAATGTGATGCGGTGGCGTCTTGAAAATGTCCTCGAACAACGCTTTGAGAACGTGATGGTAACATTTCGTACGGACAATCAGGACGCCACACTTTCTGTACTCGGTGGCTTACGGGCAGAGGCAGGGTCAAATGCAACGAGACAGACGATTCGGATGAGAAATGTTGACGAGACTACGGAGATTTATGTGGAGGAAGAAGGGGTTAGTTTGTGTCGGCAGGATCAGAGATGTTTTTCAGATGGGCCTAATATAGGATTGATTGTTGGATTGTCAGTAGCCGGTGCGGCCGTGGCTATAGTGATTCTAGCTTGTATAGTTGGATGGTGCTGCACAAGGCGGCTCAAGAAGCGTTACGAGGAGGCGCAACAAGAAGGAGAGGCCTAAATCATCAAAATAAGTTGAACGAATCTACGGAAGGGAGATTAATCCACTGGGATCCTACTGAGACTTGCTTACTGTGCAGTTAAGATTGTGCCTTCGATGCGCCTGTGGTAAGGCTCGCCGAAAGTGGGTCCCTACCGCCTCCTAGCGCGATGTAGATGGTGTTTGGCTACCATTTGAGGTGAGAACATCTTACTTTCAGAAGTGATTATGAAGCAATAGAGGAACATGGTCTTTATTCCATCTGCATATCGATGCCTGTCATTCTCTGTTCATGCTAACCATGTAAGTTATCAACTCTTGAAGGGCGCAATGACCTATCGCGTCACGATGCTTTTGCCCTTCAAATACTGTCTGGTACAGATTGAATTCGCAATCATCTGACATCGATGGTCCGAACACAGTCGCTTCTTCAACCAGGTTGCACTAAACAAACTTATAAATGATCACTAGACTTGTTTTACATTACCCCTCTGCAAACGTAATAACATGCAGTGACGTAAGGCAAGTGTGTCAAGACGGTTACGTCTTGAGCTGCAATGGTGATTCCCGCGGGGTTCACGCAGTTCGCAGTTTGGTGTCAGCAACATTTGGAACACAAAGGTTTAAGCGAAGTGTTAGAGATCAATGGGACCTTTAAAATGTAAGTACCATTTAAAGACATGTAACAATGCACGACGAAAAGAAGAGGTGTTGAAGGGAACCTCCAACTATGCTCTCTTTAGTTGAATGAAAGGGCCACGGACAGATTAGAAGCCTCGGGATTTCCGAGCAAAGATAGCTCGGAGGTTTTGCATAAGCTCAGAACGGTGTTTCCGGTAGATCACCTCCTGCTTTTGCTGGCGACGACGCTGGCATGGCTTAATGTTGAAGCGGCTTCGTTGAAAGTATTTGGCTTGGTTATCGGCGGTGATGCAGCGATTGAGTCGACGAAAGGCTTCATTGACGTTTCCACGTGTTACGCGAATGAGGTGAGGCATGATGATGAAATCTCGGATGGTAGGCTAAGGAGCGGCCGCATAAGTTAGTGGGATAAGGTCGAGTGAGGGAAGGGAAGAAACCTTTCAAATCGGGCAATGAGTTGAACCGTGCAGGTATCATAGTGGGTTAAGACTACGATAGATTACAAGACATCTCCACGCGTGTGATACTGTACGCTCTGGGAAAAGCGATGAAGAACGGATTGGAATTACAGAACGCAATCTTTGGTGTTCTGCATTACAGTATGTCAAGTTGTTGACGATTTACAGGAATATTTCTGCTCGTTAATAGGTTTGTAAGATGCTTACTGTAAAAAGTGACAGCAAGAAATTCCAACAATTTTACAACGCTGGATGTCACGTACGTACAGCATACTGTAATGTGGATTTCTGTCTACAGCAATGAATTTTACATTGCGTCAACAGCAACTCTTTGGGGTTTGGCAAAATCTCAAATACAGTACAGTACATGAACCCCCATTTCCCCCAATGTGGATCGATACTGTAATGCATATGCTACCGAGCCTCCCTATATAATTGTGTACCGCTGCTCGGGTGCCCTATGTACGTCGAATTTAATCGAGCGTTGTGCGACTTTGCAGCAAAAGGGCTCTGGCATGATGATGACTGGGAGCGCTTTCCGATTCGGAGACCCGACGTCGCATCCGCCGCCACGCCTACCTGGACACAATCGCCGCATCCTCCCTTACAGCCCATCCGTCCGCGGTCAGCCGAACATCCGATACAATGTAGTCCGCCATGCTGCGCCGCCACTTGGGAGTTTGCGTCTTCGACGACACTACGCCCCAGCGATGCGCAGAGTGCATCAGACTCATGGACAACCTTGGGGACCACGCTTCCGACCTTTGCAACAAGGGCCTTGGCTGGGACAACCGACAACCGCCACATAGCCGTGTACCGCCCGCTCGGCAAGGAACTATTTTCGGCCGCGGGACTCGGCGTGCAGTATGAGGTTCCACAAGTCCTACCCGGGCTGAACGTGCGCAAAGCGGGCGTCCTCGCTACAAGGCGCCACTATGAACGCACCACGCCAGCTCCCCTCGCGGTAGCGTACAACGTTACGGTCGTTTTCCCCTTCCAGAAGACAACCATGTGCGCGGGAGCGAAGGCTGCGGGGGCGGTGGCCCTGGCAGCGGAAAAACGAAAGACCGCCGACCTGGCAAGGAAAGTGACAGCCGTCCCCGGAGAGGCACTCCCTGGACGTTCTCGACTCGGCTGGAGATTTGTGCCCCTAGGGTTCAATTCGTTGGGATCCCTATCTGAAGCATCATCCCAGGTCTTCGATGCGCACGCTTTAACTAACGCGATGCGCAGCGGCAGTTCCCCTGGGAGAGTGAAATGTCGCCTGCACGAGAAACTAAGCTATGTAATCTGCTCCACATGTGCCGCTTCGATAGTTTGCCGCGCCCCGCAAAAAGCAGGGTTTTGCCTCCCAATAGCCACCGTGTGGTGTCCTAATGACCCTGCACGTTGCAAACACGTAACCATGGCCAAAGTAAGATCTCCTCCATTACACGGACCTGCCCCCCGACCTCGGGAAATCCATCGTCACCGTCTTACATGTGAAATCAGTGATGCCCCCAAATTTCCCTCCCCTGCGCAGAATTGTAGATACAGTACAAAACAGTTACTCATCCGACGTATGACAAGTCCTGCGTCAGGGGCATTTTACAGCACTGGGTGATTCCTAGTACAGTTTAACAGCTTAATGCTGCAGGTGATCTCCCCTCTACGTAGTTCTTGAACAGGTACTACAGTATTTGGTTTATCACTGGTGTAATTTAGTGTAGTCCAAATGTGCAACGTTGCAAAGTACTTGGGTGACTGAGCTCTGCGTGTCGGGGTGCACAGGTGGTGTTGGTGCTGGCACCAGCAACATGTTTGTTTCGTTCCATTCAGACGTTCCTCGTCCAATTCCGTAGTGCCTGAAACAGGGCATGCTATGATGAGCACAACTCCTCTACCAATCAAACAGACATTTACAAAAACTTCCGATCATGCGGGTGTCTGACATAGTATTGAGGTTTTTCGTTAAATACTGTACGGTAATGCCGTTGTCCGAAAAAGTACTGTAGGTCGATTTACATCGATCGTAATCCACCGAGGCAGCATTTTCAATTACATTCAAACCTTGCGCCGAGGGGGAATTTTTGGGTTATATTAATGCATGGAAGATGTGGTCGGTTATGTCCACGCCGCTAATGCGTCGTGCGGGATAAGTCGTCGCCAGCGCCTGCTGCTGTTGCAGTTGCCCAGTCACAACATGTGACCGAAAAACAGCACCAGTCTACACCTGTTTCAGCCTTGACCTCCCTTTTCTCAAGGCAGCTCAGCACATGACATGGAGTGAACGCCTTCCAACAAGAAAATTCTGGCGTGATAATCTTTTACCGAAAACTTAAGAGGCGACACTTGACATTGGCTGCTGGAATCAGTACAGTACAGTATACCGGATCACTAGGTTTTACTTAAAACCGTTGACTGCTTGTTAGGAATACAAACCAGCTCAGTTCCTCTCTTTACACCGTCCAGACTTTACCGCAGAAAAAATCTTGCCTGAGAATATATCAACGCCCTTTGTTCTATGATTCGGTCGTCTGCAGCGATGCCCGTTCTCTCTCGGTTTGTTTGTTCTGAACTGCCAGGTCATTGTGCACTCACGCACACACCTATCGAATCAAATGAAAAGTTAAAAATCCGCAAAATCAGCTGCAGTGTTGCAATACCATTTCAAATGGTAAATACATATTCGTCAGAATAATACTGTACTGTAGCACTTGGCCTCTCAGTGCCAAAGTATCATTGTTCACCTTGAATTCATTCTGCCAAGTTTCCGGAATGTTTACGGAGGTTTCGATGGCTCTCTGCCAGACGTACCGCGCATTTGTTCAACCTCTCTCCTTGAACATGGTTTCTCAACAGTCTTCGGATTCGTGCCAGTGCTGCGCTATGATTACGGTGTAACTAGTTGCCAATTTTCGTCGTAAAGATGCTAGGCAATGCAGTCTCGGGGCTGCACTCGGGGAGACTTCAGTGCCATACGTGCAGAAACCAAAATCTTGTTTTTCAGTTCTAGACTAATATGGACAGTACAGTACAGTGTGCTCTGACATTGTCAGCAGTTGAGGACGTAACAAAGACCTGACATGCCAACTCGGCAACCTGGATTCCAGCACTTGCTGTGGGACCCCAACGGATCAACCGATCCACGAAGGCTGCCTGTTCGATCTGGAAAGTCTGCAGTGCACAACCTTTTCCTTGCCCTGAAAATCCTGTGCTGCCGCATGTTTCTGGGAAGGCAAATGGAAGAGGCAGGATTTTATAGAAAATTTGCTCTATTTTCCTTTGTTTTCTTCCATGCTGTTGCCAATTTCTTTTTGTGGATCATAGTGTACCAGCAATGGGACGTGTCAGCAATTAACAAATGTAAGAAGTGTCCTCAACAAAAATCTGGAGGGTAATGTGTTCCCCAATTGAGACCCAGGTCCTCAGAAGGTGCCAAAACTCAATACACACAAAATGGCCAAATTAGGAAAAACAATGCCATTGTGGCATTGAAATGGGTTGACAACCCACACTATTCATTTCATACTACACAAGAGACTTTTCCAATGGCCCACAATGAACACCAAGCGCAATTACTGGCCCGATGCACGTGGCATAGTTGCCCCGGTGGCGCCAGCTCAGCGATTGTCCCGCCTCTTGATTGGTCGAAATCCACTTCCCTGCAGGCCCCCGGGCACAGGTAAATTGCGATGCGATGTGGGTTCAAAAATGAACCAGAAAATAGAAATGCTGTTGGAGGAAGGCGCACTCGACTTTCCACTTGTCGCATCTATTTTTAAGACCTTGGCCACCCAATTTCCCCCTCCCGTAATGTCCTCCACGCCGCTTGATACCCTCCTGCCATCTACGCTGTCGTGCTATCGAGAAGCCCGGCGCGCACCCACTCCTCTTGTTGCTTCTTTCGTTCGCTCGACCAACGCTTTCCCTTCCTCACCAACCTCCCTTCTCCTCACCCCTGTTGCTCCTCTTTCTCTCCGCCCTCTCCATTTCCTCCTTTGTGTGCCGTTCGTGTTTCCCAAAGCCCTCAACCATCTTGGAACCTTTTTTTTCGTTTGCTTTTGAAAAATCTCACTCACAAACCTCCAACACTAATCGCACGCAAGTGCAATAACCGACAAGCACACGACGACACATGATGAATTGTTCCAGTTGTGGAGCCGGAACGGCTAGTCGTTCTTCGGTTTGTGGGACGTGCTATACTGGACCTTCCACATCAACTGCGGGCCCCTCGCGACGAGGAGTAGTGCCGATGAGAGGACGAAGATGGCTACTGAGACGTGCTGGTGGTCGAAAAGGCGTAGAAGGAGATATGAGTGACAGTGGATTGGCGTTTGACGTTGAGGTGAGACGCAAGATGGATGCGGCTGTACATGCCGCAGTGGCGGCTCGCTCAGCGCGGAGGAGGGATGAGTTGAGGGAGGAGTGTGAATTCGAAGATGACATGGAGGAGTCGCATGTGGAGATAGAGGAGGAGGGGGAGGAGGAGGGGGAGATGGATGCTGCGTCGATGGAGGTGGGGGCGGCTCACTCGGAGACAGCGTCTACGGTGTCGAGGGCAGCGTTTTCGGTCAGTGATAAGACAGACATGGACAGAGAGGGTGCAACTATCATGAACGTGGCGGATAAGGACAAGAGGAGGAGGGGTCGCGATAATGCTCGCGCGCAGTTGAGAGCCGCGTATGTTAGAGAATTGCTGCTTAGCTCGTTGGGCTCGTAAGGTTGGTTTGCAAGGTTAGGTGTATTCTGCTTTGGTAGTTTTTTGCGACTGTATAGCTGTCTTGGCTTGTAGGACTGTGTTGGGTTGGTCTTCCCCTTATCCTTTCCCGTTTTCTTGATGAAGAATTCCGCCACTGGTCCAAAAAGGAAGAGTGGCTAGAGTTCAAGCAGAGCACGGATGGTGTGTGACGTAGAGCATCTGTATTAAAGTGGAAACTCCATGCCGAGCAAGAGGCTGGATTTCGGCTCAGAGGAGTATGGATGTTGGTTCAAGGGAGGATATGGAAAACGAGGTCAATCAGGAGATGCAAACAAGTGCGGTTCTGGACCGCCCTTGTTTGCATCGAGAGTGGTGTTTTCTGTACCAGTTGGTCAATACGCCACGCAGAGTTTACTCATCTATCGTTTCGGGTGTATACTGCCTGACTGTCTAATAAGATTAAGATCTAATCGGATATGATCCACATCGGTCAAACTTGCCGATCCGACACACGCCCGTACCGCCGCCGAAGCTTTTGAGAATCTTCAACGGACGTACTTTACGGAGCGTCATGGTATCACGCTGTCGGACGAAGCATGGTCGCAGGCCACACTGCCATTCCGACTTAGTGGTCTCGGCTTCTCACTTATCGAACCATTCCTCCACGGTGCCGCTGCTGCAAGTCTCATCGATGCAGCACCTGCCCGTGTCAGGTCCGAGGCACACATCGGACAACGCTCCACCGCCCTCACTGCCTCTCATGCCGCCAAGATAAGTCTTTCTTCCTCCACTACGCTGCCGTTCCCATGCGCGAGTTTGTCCTCCGCATATCCCTCCGTCCCTACTCCGTCGACCTGGGTTCCTTCGACCCGCTTCCCCTCTCTGCAGAGCACAGCCAGGTGCAAACCTAACTCAAGGGTGTGCAGCAGGAGGCGCTGGCCAGGGCACACTGGAACGACGAAGTCTGGGTTCGTTGCCCAAATCCAGACGTTCACACAGCCGCCGCATTGACGAACCGGATATGCGGCCTCGCATTCCGCAAAGGCCCAGGTGCGGCATTCCTCCTCGGGCATCCCACCACTGAAACGGAAGTGTAGGCAGTACACTGGAAGACCATGGTACGTCGCTACCTCGGACTGCCAGTCTACGATGACTCGCTCCTTCCGAACTGTGAGCATTGCAAACGACCCATTGACAGGCTAGGAGACCAGACTAGGAGACCACGCAGTGGACCTGTGTCCTTCTGGTTTCGGTCGCAAACACCGGCACGACTCGCTACGCAACGTCATTGCCGGCCGTATCGCCCGTGCAGCCGGACTGGACTTCCAGTTTGAGCTTACGCTCTTGGTGCCAGGCACTGAGCTAAGACCCGCTGACATCCTCGTCCAGCCACCGCCAGCTCCCGACGGCACTGCGAAGCGCCCCATCGCCTGCGATGTCACCGTCATCTCACCATTCAAGGCCGACGTACGATCATGGGCTACTGGAGAAGTGGGAGGTGCTGCTTCAGTTGCGCACCGTAACAAGGTCACTGACCTGGAACGCAAACTGTCGCGTCGACTCCCACCCCCTTCCGACAACCCCACACAGGCCCTCAACGTCGATTTCCAGCCGCTGGCTTTTGATTCCCTGGGTTCGCCTTCCCCCGCCACTATCCTCTGCATAGAGATCTCCTCCAGCGCATCGCGGAAAAGTTGAATACATCTGTTGGGAGTTATTCGATCTAAAAAATATCGACGAATTAGTTACACGACATCCCTCAGGGAACAGCTGACCGTATTTTTCATGGATTAAAGACACCCCAAATTTCCCCAGTTACACGATTTGGTCGTCTTTGGCGACCGCTACCATGTCCCGCACACCTGTGCACGTGGTCCACGTGGACCACCTGGTTAGCATTTAGCAACATAGTCTGTTCCTGCACTGGACCCTCGATACTAATGAAGAGGATCTTTACCGTACACATTACTTATTTAGAGTGTGCACCGACTGACCGACTATTCAGTTAAGAACCAGCTGAATGGACCAAATCGGTCACGTGCAGTGGGGCGCGCGATATGATGGCTATAGCCACCGACGACCACAAAGCGCAACTGATACGCTGGTAGATGCCTGTGCGAATCGTAGCGTGCAGTAAAGTTTCTCTTCACGTGCAGTGGAGCGCGCGAAATGACGACCATCGCTGCCGGCGACCATATGATGCAACTCAAGCGTTAATATATAAGGGTGCGAAAGATGGTGGGAGAGACGTGACATTCGTTTGCAGCTCGGACGATAAAGCGTTAAAGGACCCGGATGAGTGTCAGAGATTGAAGCCGCAGGTGAAATGGACTTCTAGCTGTGCCAGGTGGTATATAGCCATTGGCAGCGAGTGGTTAAAGCGAAATTAAAATGAGGGGTAATCAGAGGTACTATACTGTAGCCGAATTTTAGCTAGTCGTACTGTACTGTATCACTGTACTGTGCTGGCATACCTACAGAGAGTTCAGAGCTCTTATGGGGCGCAGCGGAGCTTTACGTGGGGGGTGTGTCAATTCGTTGTGAACTCTTCGGTCCCAAACTGCTGTTTTGTTTCACAACTCATTTCCTTGACAACGCCTCAAAATTTATTTCGAGAAGATTTTGCTGTTCATTTCAAATCTTAATCTCCAAGAAAGCGGCCCAAACTTCTCCTCTTCGCCACCGGTTCTATTGCATGCTACGAGACGTTCCACCACCATAACCTTCCATTTCCTGCGTTGCCTTGCTCTTCTGTCACATTCAGCTGTCCTAGCGTTTCCCACAAAACAAGACAGGAGCTTCACAGAACCCAATTTGGTTTCGCAACCGTCAACTCACGCTACCCATGTTTTCCTTCACGAGCCCGCCCCCGACCACTTCCCACATCTTCCGCCGCTCCTTCCCGCTACGTTCCTTACGACGCCCGCTGCTTGCGCGTCGCCAATCTCGCACAGGCACCCCCCTTGCAACTGCCGCCTCCTCTTCTGCACCCGCGCCTACTCCGTTCAGGCAACTCTTCTCGGACCCGGGCTCTGACAAGGTGCTGGACCTGTCCAACTCTCCCACCTCTCTCATTTCCTACGTTGATCGACAGACCACTGAGAATCGCGCTGTGCTTTTGGGTTGGCTCCGTCACTACGGTTGCACACTATGCAAAAAACAGGCTGGTGACTGGGCAAAACTCGCGCCTAGATTGGCTCAGTGTGGTGATGTCACCGTCGCTCTTATTGGAAACGGTACCGTGGAACAGGCCAATGACTTTGTCCGGGAATTGCAATGGAAGGGTGACCTTTTCACAGACCCCTCACGAACCACATATAAGGCTTTGCAGTTTGCCGCAGGGGTCGGCGTTACTTTCACAGCAGGCGGTTTGATCAAAGTTATTCAGAGTTTCAGGGAGGGCAACAAACAAACATGGTCCAGACTTCCTACTGACGCCTTCCAACAGGGAGGCGCAATACTCGTTGACTTTCAAGGCAAAGTCTCGTTATTCCATCGCGACGCTTTCGCCGGAGATCATATCGATGTCGAGCAACTGTACAAAGCTTCGTGCGCCGCTTGTAGTCAGGCAGTTCCCAGTTGAGGTATACGTGGCTTGCCGTACGTAGAGCGAATTACCTGTTGCTGCTTGTTTCGGCATGTTTTGACTGTTTTGCCCAGAACGCTTGCTTTGCTACACTAGTGCACCGGATGGGACGCGAATGATTCCACCTTCCATGTACCCCCGGTTACCTGTTTCCTAACCCAAAACATTGTCCAGCACATAGCGCACGCGTGAGGAGTCGAGGAAGAATGCATTGGTCACCCGCGTAATTTTTTCCGCTATCGGTTTCTCTGAGACACGAATCGAATAAAGCTTCGGCCACAGTTTGCCAGTCACCAGGACACGCCCTTGCGATTCATCCCACGCTATCCCATTCAGTACATCCACAGTATGCCCATGCGGAATATCCGCTTTCGAGAGCAGGTCTCGTAAGTCCACCCACCCATTGACCTGTCCTGTCAAAGGGTCGATGCGCACAACAAAGTCGCACATCCACACATTTGCCCACAGTTCATCCCCTATCATCTCCAGCTCATTCAGTAGGCCAACCTCCTTGTCTCCGTCGTACACCGTTAAGGAGGAGACCTTTTTGAGCTCTGTGCCATTGAGTTGGTACGTGGAGATCTGAGACGAGCCGTCACTGAGATACACTTTGTCTGTTGTTCCTGGGACCAGCGCAATCCCCCATGCATCTCCTTTAAACTGGAATTCAGCAACGCGCTCTAAAGTGTCCCTTGAGTACACATATCCCCTTCCGACTTTCCACAAAACTTGAAGGAGGTACTCCGCATTTGTTCCAAATAATGAAAGGCCTTCTCCAAAATCAGTGTATTTCAACTTATGTGACTGAATGACACTTCCGCTTTCAAGGTCCACGGCACGAACAGAAGATTGCCCTTGCAACCCCGTCGATTCATACAATGTACCATCATGCCATACGAGGCCTTGGGTGAACGCTTTTGCATCATGCTTGTATTCTGATATCACCTCGGCACCAAACACAGGGGCCATGCTGACGCTAGCGCCATCACGAGCTGGTCTAGTACTGCTCTTCGAGTTGTCTTTTTTCCAAGAAGAGTTAAGAAAATCAGCGCCCCAACCCCTCGCGCGAAGAGTTAAAAATGCGACAAAGGCTGCAGCAGTGAGCAGACCGAAGCCAATGATGGCGGGCCGACGAGAGAAATCATTGGCGTTGGCGGAGATTGGCGCTTTTTGTTGCGAGGAGCGGCGAGCAGCGACAGGCTTCAATTGTCGGCGTTTTCTCATGTCGACGTAGCAATAGGTAGGCACAAAACTGGGCGCAAAGTTAGAGCGTCTTTTGCCTGAATTAATGGGAAAGGGAGGATACAGAAATGCAAAGTTTGTCGTCATTATCAGGCTCGCTGGCGCTATGGCATCATCGTTTTTGTTTGTGAGGAGAAAATAGAGGGAATCAATAAGTGCGCCTGACTGAGCACGACGAGCTAGGCTTTAGTAACAGTATTTCTCACTTGGGGTGAAGATTGATCATGCCAGTATCGTTGTTTTTTTCTTCTTTTTCAGGAATGGATAGCGCACGCAGCTGTACAGTACATATAGACGCTTGGGATACCGACGTACGGTACTGTACCGCAACGTTACTGTCCCATTTCCTCCTACAGTAGTAGCCGTAGTAGACTACATTACTGTACAGTATGTACAGTACTGTTGCGGTACAGTCCTGGACTGTACCATTACATTTCCCAGATGTTTGAAACTCACCCGATATGCCGCAATGCTTAATATTGAACTGTACTGTACTGCATGGACACTGTATCGCACTAGGGTATACTTTACAGTATCTACGGTATCGTACGGTACTGCACGGTATTGTACCGTCCTGGGGTGTGAAATTGTTCGGGTATCGTACAGTATCCGAGGATACCGTAATACACTTATCATTGGTGTACGGTATCCAATGGTAGGGCAATTATGGTCAAATACTGTACAGTACAGTAGTTTACGTTACAGCGTTGCGTGCACGCTGTAACGCTGTTGCATGTCGTTGTTAATGTATAGTACTATCACAGCCCAAAAGGGTTTGCACGTGTAGCACGCAGCATGGACCGGGTTAGTTCGGAGAAGGGGAGAGCGCCCCCAATCCATTGGTACTGCACAAATACTGACCGATGTGCTTGACGGCTTGGCTTCACCTCATTGCGGCAAGAACAAGTGTTTACTTCTTCTGCCTGATGGCTGATGATTCTTGTCTTGGATTTGCTCCGCTACTCGGTAGCTAGGGGTTCGAACATATTAAATTATCCCTCACCACTCGGTACGCAAGCCCTTATATGGACCATTTTTGTAGCCCCTCTGCACTGTAAAGTACAGTACAGTATATGAAAATACAATATAGCCCGTTGTGAAGTTAGGCCACCATAAAATAAATCTAGTGGATACAGTACCAATTTGTACTAGATTAATCGAGTCTGAGAACGTTTCGGAGGTATCTTACGGCGTAAGATGCGCTGTAAGTCGTGTTTTAAAATGCAAACGAAATAAAATGCGGCGGAGAATGCGTACAATTCTACAACCATGATAGATCGTACGACTCGACGAGATTTGCAGCTGCTATAGTCCAGAAAGTGACAGGGGTCTGAGTCATCACAGAGCAAAATGACGAATCCTAGCTCAGATTAAGATCTTTGTTAGTCCCAAACGATGCATCTGCAGAAGAACGAATATGCAGGGTGTTGGAATTGAGCGGAGGATACTTGCTATGTATGTCTTTGTTATCTTTCATATAGCTTACGGAATTATTAAACTATTCGATGGCCTTCTTGCCGAAAGTCTTAGCGGTTACTTGTGATGTGCGATTGAATTTATAGCATATGTCCGGACGTGTGTATGATAGCTGAATGGTATACCGAATGCGTCTTGGACTGAGCGAAAGAGTTAAAAGGTATGATTCTTTGGTATCGTTCTGAGCTTGGCAACATATTCTGGTTCATAGGCATAGATGTTCGCTGATAATCAAACGATTTTTATGTCTCAATATGGATGCCAACGAATTCAAGATTTTCATATTCAATCGGTTTTGACTCAAAAGAACGGGCTGTGAGTTCAAGGAGCTTATCAAATTTTTCATTTCTTGCAAACAAATTATCAACGACATAGGCTCCAGAAATCTGTAACCTCGGTACCTGATTTCATGTAAAGAGACGGATCTTCATCTAGTGGCAGCATTCCTGGTTCTTTCTTGATAAAGAATCCGAGAGTAGCGCCCCAGTAGTAAATAGAATCACCGATACCATAAAGAGGAGTTATTAACTCCAGTACTTGATATCCTCCGATGATGAAGAATTTTCGATCGGCTTCACGGATATTAAGATATATATCACGACTCAGCTTTCCTTTCGCTTAGAGGTAATCTTGAACGAAATAAACCACTGCGAGGTGGTAGTTAAGAATAGCAGATACTGAACGGGTTATTTTGGTAGAGCGTCTGTGTAACATTGGGTAGGTATGAAATATAAACTATTTCATATAGAATTTGTAGCCTTTTCCAATGAAAAGGGCTTTGGCCTTCTGACGGTCGGTACCTGGATTCTTTAGCGTAAGTTGAAATCTTCCACCGATAATGTTTGCTTTCGGGGGAAGAGACGAAATATTGACGACTTCTCAGACCTTACGATCAGATAGACCCTGAATCGCATTGCGTTTCGCTGTTTCAAATGCGGCGGAGTTGGATCTTTGTTCAGAAGCGGGAACTTTCTCCATGATATATATATTTTAGTCTTGGTGCCTCTAAGACATCAGTTTTTACCTCGGGTTTGATTCTAACTTCAGCTATTATTTCTGGAACCGTTGCAAAGAATCGTTTGGCCCGAAAACACTCGGTCAAATTCGGTGTCTATTTCGTCGCGCTCATTAGTAGAAAATTTTTACTGTCTCTGCTGATGATCCGGGCCGGTTATATACTCACGAAATGTTTTAATCGAAACTCTTTCAAGGTCGTTTTTGATACTTATCCAAAGACTTTTCATCTTCTGCAACAATCTTATATGGGACTTCCCATGCTATCACTTTTTAGCGATGGCAAGGATTTGAGATCCTGTCCTTGTCTCGTTGTCTGAGACAATAGGAACGTAACGATTAAGAAAAGTGCGAATGCGGGCAGTAGAAACAGCATTAGAGAGCTCAGAGATGGAAATCTGTGGTGCTTTCATTCGCTGACGCTGCTCGGGAAGATCTGAGAACCCAGGGAGTTGTGGAAAACTCCATACACGAGAAGATTGGGAGACAACCCATTTAGTCCGGCAGTGTTGTTCATGGCATGAACAGAAAGAGAAAGGAACTCATCTTTCTAAATATTTTGGTGCTCCATTCGTACCTTACTACATATTTTCAGGAGGAGGTCGTGATACTTTTCACAGAAACCAATAGCATTATGGATTTCAATACCTGAGTTCAAGTGTTTTATCCCACTCGCTTGCAGAAAGTGACGCCACCGGTCACTATCTAATTGAAGATCACGATCAGTGTAAATTTCTGTTGAATTCACTACGTACTTTGTAACCAATTGATGGAAGTAAACTGTCCATACGAGTTTTGCGGACTCTTCATCGAGGAGTACTGCAGCACTGAACAACGTATCCTTACAAACCGCGTGTAGTACAGGAATTATTTCCAAGCACATAGAATCCATAAGCACAGTTCTGTTGAAGACTTTGTCCTGGCTTGGCAGTGCAACGCGGAATCGCCCGGGTTGATTCGGGATCCTTTGGCAAACATCACAAGACTCAGTATTTTTTTCGAGTTACTTAAACGTTTCTGGTGTTGCTTGAGGATCTTCTGCCTGCTTCATCATTTTTTATATTCTCAGCAGATGCGGGTAGTAAAAGTGCCAATGAATCCTTTTCAATTCTAACTCCTTATACATAACTTCGTAGTTCCATTCATAGTAGGCATGGCCTAGCTTCTGAGTGAGAAGTGCAGTCCAGACAGGATTTTTTCATCGGATACGACTGTCCAGGGTTTCTACTGGAAACTTGTAATTATTAAGTACGTCTACTCCTAAACGAAGCGGTATTCCAATATTTACAATATCCAGAACAGTCTTCATGTGACGGTTTTCGCCGTGCAGGATCCCAAACTCTCTTTTTGAATGCTTTTCTTCCTGTTTGTTCCAAATTTGTAAACCTTTGTTGTTGACAGAATGAGAGCTAGAGTGATTCCCATGAGGCGATAGTATGCATCAGCTTGAATATTACTTACTACAAATATCTGAGCTCCAATAACTAAACAGGCTTCAATGCGTTTTGGGGCCGAAGGAGAAGTGAGGTTGATTGTATCTTCAGCTACATATTTTTCATCATTCGTTTCTCCAACATAGTTAACAAGTGCATCAAAGAGATAAAAGTCTGTGTTTTCCTCCTCAACTTCATCGTTAAGATGTACATCTTGTTTCATCTGGTACTTCTTGACTCATTTCCTCCTTTGCTTCATTCGCAGAGTCGAGCTTTTGAGATAATTCAAATAATAAAATCTGAGCATTTCGAGTGCTTCCAGTTTTCTTCGACTCGTACTAAATTTCTCGACGAGAGGTTTTAGCAAGGTCAATCCTTTGCAGACATTAACTTAGCATATAGTCAGGGGAATGACAATTGAAGCATCCCATGACCGAAAGCGGTCCAAATGGATCCTTCTTTTTTGGTCGAAACTACGTGTTTCAACGACACCACGATGTCGGTTTGTATAGCTACAAGGTCCTTTACAAAGTATCTCAGGACCTTTTCGTCCTCATTTGAAGTAATACGTGACCTAATTGCAATTGTATCTCTCATATTTGCCAATTTGCCATCCCTAGAGAGATTCAATACTGCTTCAAGTTCTCCATAGAGTTGCTGAAATGAGAGGCCATGAGTAGCGACGCGGCTTAACGGCTCCGTCACCCGGGCGTAGTCGACGGTAGAAATTTAATCTTGTGCGCCTCAATCTTGTGCGAAACAGGCACTTGCAGTGAAAGATTTTTTATCAACTTGTACCGTTTTTCAAGTACTGCAAGCTCATAAAGTCCTTCAGAAGTGTACTTAGATAACCTAAGTCCCCGGAAAAAAGTTTTACTCGAATTTAACGAACTAAGGAGTTGTATTCATTACCAATGAGGTTTATCGCCTCAGTAAACGAATTAATTTCATGATCGATTCAATCAGGTATAATCTATGGGCATCACCTCGTAGAAGCCTATGAAGGTATTGATTCTTCTGTGCACCGCTGAGAAAATATTCACGAGCAAATTGTTGATACTCCGCAACATATTCCATCCATGAATCACCGAAGTCTCCGGAGAACTTTTGGTCCTTGTCCTGAATCTAGGGCAGATGTAGTACACCAATTTGTCCTGTTGCACAGGAAAGGATATAGCACTAGATTCTTCATCTTCGGAGGCTGATTGATCCTGGCCTCTTCGGGTTGTGTGACGACCTAATTTCAGAATATAATTTGTTACTTCTTCTGCAGTTAACTTTTCTTCGTCTTCGGTACAGAGATTTGCGGCTAGCTGGCTGATAACACGACGGGAACTATATGGCGGCATATTTGCCCCACAGTTATTCAACTAGTCACGAAGTGATTAATAAACAACAGGTAAAGAGTGCATATAGGGAGAGAACAACACAGCCGATGGAAAAAGGTCGGCAACCTCATCTACTACTTGAGGTCCAGTCATACACCGAGCAGAGACACGATTCTCGAGTATTCGAATTGAGTGGATGAATCCTGAAACCTCTTGAGAGAAATTTTCCAGTGCTATCTCAGACAGAAACAGGGTCGATGTATTGGCAGTGCTTCCTTGATCCATGATGATGACTGACCTAGAAATTAGGATTGGTTCTGACTTTTTTCAACAGAAGGTTGGTATGTAAGTAAAATTGCTCTGATCTACGGTTAGCGGAAGGATATTCAGGCTTTCGTTCAGCGGAGTAGTATGTAATTGTAAGACCAAAGTGTGGAATAAATAAAACTCAGGACACTCTGAGGATAATTCGCGAATGTAGTATCACAGCCCAAAAGGTATAACACGTGTAGCACGCAGCAAGTTTGCTGGTGGAAGTCCACTGTAAGCACTACTAGCCGAGCTTACAATGTCTGAAACAACTACTGACCGTTGTGCTCGACGGATTGGCTTCCCCTTATTTCGGCAAGAACAAGTGTTTACTTCTGCTGCCTGATGGCTGATGATTCTTGTCCTCGACTTGCTCCGCTACCCGGTACAAAAGCCCTTATATAGAGTTGTTGCAGCCCCTCTGCACTGTACATAAAATTACAGTACTGTACAGTGTGAAATTAGACCACTATAAAAATTAATTCTAGTGGATGAAGTACTATTTTTTACTAGATTGATATCATAAAAATATCTGGGAACTCCTCCTGAGCTGTAACAGATCACAGCAAACCATTTTTCTCCGCTGGGACTAACAAGAACACTCTTCTCATAGCAGTTAAGGACCGGAGTGGGATATGCGGGGTGATTTAATATTCGAAAGATATGGTTGTGGCCCGGAATATCCTACATATTGACCAGTATTCCGTCTTAAATTTCCATAGACAACCTGCTCAAGGCCGACCGTGAGGGACAATCAATGAGTCCTTGATATTTCGAAATCGGAAATTGGAAACGTCGATAATTTTCATCATTTCAACATTTCACAGCCTGCTTTGGTCTGAAAATCAGAAATGAATTTTGCTCTCTGAGGTACCTCCACTGCCCATCACCAATCACATTGAGATTTCAGCTCATCACCTTTTTTCAGGGAAACCCCTAAATGGAGCAAAATGGAAATCATGAAGGGACGGGTGGACTGCCTTAACTTACCGAAATTGCCGGATATAATTTCTAGTTTCATAATTTACAGCGGTTTAAGTTTCGTCGGCCCTAACTCGGGGAAATTTTTGGGTTATTCTTATGTATGGAAGATGTGGTCGGTTCTATCCACGCCGCTAGTACATCGTGGAGGATAAGTCGTCAATGATGGCTAACACTGACTAAAATTCCTTACGGGGCCTTGACACTTGTCAGGGCCTTAATTTTAAAGCCGGACAAATCCATTCGGCTCGAGGTCGCAGTCAGATGATCCCTCTCCCTCCCTCTTGCATCTTCGACAAGTGTCATCGTTGGTTATCCTACTCATCCAGACCCAAAAAGAAGGTGAGTTACGCTGACCTGTAGAACAATATTTTACCTGCCATGTTCTTCCCTGATGGATCTTTAGAAAAAGGAAGAATAGCCAAGCAAGCGCGAGCAATCGGAAGAATCGTCTCCTTGGCAGCCAGACGCGGCACAAAACTCCACCAATGAACATGACAGAATAGTTGTGAACCTCTCGTCCCTGGAAAGAGGAACTTGGATCTTTATTTGAAGATATGAGTAGGATTGATAAACAGAGACAATCCGACAAGGGCTTAAACGATTCATACTATAGCGAAGAGGACGGAAGAAAATTCCTTCAATAGAATCTCGGCAAGCCAAGAAAACAATGAGTTGCGAAAGTCCCGGTGTAAACGATGTGGCACTCGTCGCTATTGTTGTAACTCTCGCCCAACACAGGCTCCCACAGGGCCCCATCTCTCACATTTCTTGAGGCGTGGGAGACCCAGTCCTTCTCGATGACAAAATAAAGTAGTAATATTTTTTTACATGATTACATACGTGTGCTTGTGATCAATTGATGAAATATTTTAGAATGAAAGAAATAAAAATATTTTCTACCGTCCCTTCGGAGCTTTTCGTTTTCCGTAGGTCTCTCTACCTATAGAAAGTTATAATTAAGAGA
The DNA here is from genome assembly GCA_002205965.3 of Kappaphycus alvarezii. Taxonomy (NCBI): domain Eukaryota; phylum Rhodophyta; class Florideophyceae; order Gigartinales; family Solieriaceae; genus Kappaphycus; species Kappaphycus alvarezii. The sequence continues at coordinate 1,173,499 of NADL03000612.1, read as the reverse complement.
TTTGTCACGTATACTGGCTCACACAAGCACCTCCGTATCTCAATCCTACTTGAATTCCTTTCTGGATGTTGAAAGCAAAAAATGGCTGACTGCTTCCTGCAAGGTGGTGTTAAAACCAAAAAACACTTACTTTCGTCTTAAGTAAAGTGAAGGGAGTTGTATGGATCCAATTGGAAGACAAAAATAATACTGAAAGGAGCCTTGGGATAGGGATAATGACCAAGGGTGTACGATTTCTGATAATGGGTTTCAATAACTGGCAATTGTTGAATGGTTTCAAAGAGTTGGAAAATTACTAATTTAAAGTCAAAAAATAAGGAGCTTCTTATCTCTATAATACAATTATTTTGATGCTGCATTTAAAAAAATCGCGGGGGGTAGGGCATGACATAAAAGACTGGTCCATGTAAGTAACTTAATGCAAAATGATACCCCCGCAAAATCTGAGCGGAGTAGAATCCCGGATTTTCGGCTGAGCAAAGCCCAATCCAAATTTTAGAAGATAATTTTGAAGGAAAAATGACATTAATAGTGGGATATGATTGGATGAAAACAGTTGCGCATGTTAAAGGGTGGACTTGCAAAGAGATACTGCTGAATTCTAATGATAATATTACACCAAGAAGTTGTAGAATGCATGGCCCAGTAGATTTATTTTTTTCTTGCAAGAAGAGCTCTGGAAGGTATGGAACTGTGAAAATATTTTAAGGAAATGTTTCCTGTGCCAAGAATTTGTACAAATTTCTACTATAGAAACGTTGTTTTTGAAATAAGTGACTTGAATCCTTGCACAACTTGTGAACATTAGGGGGCTTCTGGTTTATGCTTTTCATGATCCGTGTCTATTTAGGCGATCGCAGAACGTTTATTTCCACTTAATTTCGCTCTTGTCAAGAGAACTACAAATAAGTATGAGTTTAGGGCTATGATGAGGGAACGTGAGACAATAGACCCATTTTAGATATATTTTTGAGTGGCCTGCAATGATTGGTCAGTATTGGTCAATTTTGATATTATTGTCATATTTAACTACGAGATACTGTAAAAATGCACAGATTATGTCGCTTATAACAGGATATCACTGTATATATATCTAATAATGTGAAATATATGGACTTGTCTGAAAGTTTCATGTCCAGAATCACATTTTAAATGCATGAGTAAGTTTTGACAAGGCCAGTTAATAGTTGTAAAAGTAATTTAAACTTAATCTCTGAGTTTTGAGCCTGTCTGAAGTATTTTGGGCTTAAATTAGCTGCAAAAATCTTTTTCGTATTGTCTGCCAATGCTTTTGATCTAAATCTTAAGATAATAAATGGGAAACATTGTTTTAAGTGTCGCTTATATGTTTTTTTAAAGGATTGAAACTATGATATTCGTCAAAAATGTAGTAATTGAAGGAGTAACTACGGAATTTATAACATTTTTACTGAAAATATGAGCCGTTTTGTCCCCTAAGAGATGATCTAAACTTACTTGTGGACAAATTTTGGATCTCGTTTTTTATGTGTTTTAAACCCGTTATACTCTTTACGGGTGCGTGCTATCGTCCCCATCGCTCCTAGTTCCGCTCCCCCGTAACATTCTCCAACGAATCCTTCTTCTCGATTTGCTCTCCTATCAACTCCACCACCTCCTCTAACAGCCCCTGGAACACCATTTCTCCACGGAGTGTGCGTTCGACTAATAGGCCAGACTATTCGTATAAAACAAAAAGGATAATATGCTGTGAAGGCGACAATCAGTCGAAATATCTTTTTAGTGTCTTGTCGGTCGGCCCGGTCCGTGACTGTTGAGGGAATGCCAGTTCGAACAGCGCATAGAGAGATGGCGCGCAAGGACCCGACTGATTCATATAAACCGTTCTGTCTCGACATCCTTTTCAAGGATCTGGGCTGGTGGTGAAGCAAGATGGAAGGGTGGAGACTCATTACTGTTCTACGAATTTATGGAATCTAAACGTAGAGCTATTCTCGTTCAGTTGGAATCATCGCGCGTCTTTGAAGCTACTGAGTCATTTGAGCAGCTATGGTGATGAGTATGTTCTCTTTTTGATCTAAAGCAGGGAGATCATGTAAAATTTGAGGGTCAATTCCCGTGAAGAATTTCGAGGCGATTAAAGAACTTTATTTTAAAAACATGCCTTCGAGCTAGACGAAATACAGATAGGGCCTAGAGTAATCACCTCGTCGCCCATATATATCTTTCAGAGTCTCTAAATGATGATAGAATTTATTTCACGTTGGATACAGGCATTAATTGGGCCTTTTTCTACCTTTTTATTTAGAACAGGATGTAATAATAATTCGCCGCGAGCTAGATTCTCAGGACCAGTTATTTTATGACGGAAGTGTTGCAAGCAAAAAAAATGCTGTCGAAGTAAATTTATGGAAACATGAAGAAATGTACATTATGGACGAAAGCTCAAGGAGCTAAAAGTGAGTATAGAAGGGCAGAATCTGCACCTTGGTTCAGTTATAATTGTAAAACAAATTACTTGTAAGTCAGAATATGGCTCTAAACTTCTAAACTATTAGGTTTTGTACTTGAACTTTTCTCCCACTTTGGTTTCCCTCTCCAAGATGAAGCAGTAAAACATAATATATAGAATTTTCGGCTAATTTTGAAGTCTCAATAACACATAATCTAGACCATAAAATTCTTTGATATGAAGTTTGAGCACCAGAACTACTACAAGGAATACATTTTAAAGGTAACACTCTGGGTATCCCCTAATGAGGTCCTACCCATCAAACTGAATTTAAATTGACACTTAGAAAGTTTCTCAAAACTGAGCTTGGTATCTTTGGCCACCCTAGCGTCTGCTGTCTTGAATAGTTTCAAGCTCTTCACCAAATTAAAAAAAATCTTTCCATGCATTTTCCACGCTTATATAATTCGAAAATCATTGAAAATCAAATAAAGGATCCGAATTAGGTCCTGTTTCTGATATTTTTACGCGGTTACATATTTGTTGCATATCAATCTTCCTTGCTTAAGAAGAACTTCTCGACTCTCCATTGTTCTATATTTGCCTTATTGCTAAAATTTACGGACTTGAAGGCGGATAAGGATGCAGCTGGTTGCCAATTTGATTTTCCAAAATGTAAGTACGTGTCTCTGGTATTTCATATTGTACCATTGATTCATATATAGGTACTATAAAATCAACATGGGGTTGGATATACTTCACTTCCGTGACCTTTCCGAGTCTCTCAAGTGTGAATTGTGAAGTATATCATCCGAAAAGAATTCTGAGAAAATGATGTCTATAAGAATATAAAGTTTGAATCACTCAGAATTAATAGTCGTATGAGGAGTTCTTCCTCGTTTCTGCCCTAGAAAATTAAGATGTATTTTTTACAAAATAAGAGATGGCTTGCCCATTTTTTCCGTCCTTGCATATATTGCGCAGCCAAAAAGATAGTCTACTTCTACATATTTTATGCTGTGTATGAATACGAAGGAGAGGTATAGATGAAGATGCGGTAGCTTTTCTCGATGGACTTTCACGTACGTTTCACGGGGAACTGAGCCCCTCGGAAAGTCTTCGCGGGGACGTTCAGAAGTTCTTCTGGGCATTTTATGGTTCTCAGAAGGTCATTTTTTGGTCATCTTCACTGCCTCGGGAGGATCATCTTCCCTACTTACATTTCCGTTGTCAAGAGTTGTACGATGAGGTTCCCGTGGAGGTTATGGTACTACTCAATATTTAATAGCCGGGGGTAGGTCGTACCCTCTAATTAACATATCTTGTTGTTTATAAGAAAAAAACTTTAGACTCAACATTCAGATAGGTTTGAGAAAGCTCCATTATATCTTCCTACAAATTAATGTATTACTTCCACGAAATTTTGACCTGTTTTCATAAGCATATCATTTTGGAACGAGAACAGAACTCTTAGTAATACTCTTTAAGCTCCTTCGGGAAGCAATGTTACGGAAACAAAAGTATGCGTTAATGTAGAAGTGAATGATGACAGATAGTTCGTAATAGTCCTTTTTAAACGAGGAAATCCATTCCCAAGCTCTCCTATATCCCATACGAACCATTTAATATTTAAAGATGAGTACATTCGTTGTTGCACGTAGCCCTGCGTGAGAGGAAATAATTCAAGCCTTTGATGGTAACGGACGAGACGACGTGCGTAGAAGGACCTCCTCGAACTCTTCCCTTGGCTTGAAAGAACTTGTAATGCGGATGTTTCTCCTCCGTGACATTACAAAGGTTAGATTCCTTTAATAGGAATTCTGTCCGCTCCATAGCTTTCTGTAAGTAATTTTCCATGGATAAATATAATTAGGAGCCGACTGAAATTTTTTGAGCTTCCCGATTTGTACTTTTATTTTTAACTTTAACATCTCGTAGTGTGGTCTCCAATATTCTGTGACCCGTATCTCAACTTCCTGACATTCTTCATCGACTTTATTTGCAATCACGTCTCCTTCTAAAATTCCTGCAGCTTTCCCTAACATTAGCTCGAATAATAAACGAAAACTTATCCCATCCTTTGGCGATACTCACATAATATCTTTGCTAAAGCATTTTTCCAGCCGATTCCTACGCCTGCCATAGTTCTCGCTACCATCCGTTTTAATTTTACTAAAATTATTTCAGCTTTCCCGTTGGACTCAGGAGCGTGACCGGGAACCGTTCTCAATTGAATGCCTTTCTCTTTCCAAAAGTGCAGAAATGTGGTTGCAGCGAAACAAAGAGCTTCATCCCGAATCATCCTTTTCGGGAGACCAAATGGCTCAATTATTTATTTTTACAAGAAATTATGATACAGCACTGCAGCACTGCAGCATCATCCCCAGCTGCGACTTCCAATGGTCAGCCAGTAAGATTCTTAACTCCTACGAGAAGATTTCTGTATCCAGAAGAGGTTTTTTGAAGGGGCTGGAAAAATCGATTGAGAAAGTTTTAAAAAAGCGGTAAATCGGGGAGTTTAGTTTAATGTTGTATTCTTGGAACGGAGTAAACTTTTGACAGTCGTCACAGCTTTTCACACATGAAGTGAATTTCGAAAGCATCCTAACATTCTGTATTTTAAAATACATTAAAACTACTGCATAAATTTCTTTCAGACATAGCACTGCTGTTTATTCTATAAGCAGACTTTCATGGAACACGCTAGTACTAATCAATCTTAGGGTGTAAAACGGGGAGGGCTCACTTAATGTAGCCAATAAGCTGGCTGAAACCCAGTCAATTTGTATAGTAGTGTGCATGTACATTAAATACTGATTAAGGCACTGATTACTTTCCATCCTATCAGCAAGGAAAGAGCAGACCAGCGAACAAAAAAACCGCATAGGAGGATAAATTCATTGCGGAAATTCGCTGTAATATAATACCTCGCGCCTTCGCGATCCGTTTTATTGCCGTACTGGCGGCGAGTCTCACAAGCTTCTTGACGGTGACGAATGACGCCCCTTTATTATAACTTCTTCTGTCATTTTAACCAGTGAGTAGGTTCCTTTCTTTTCTGTAAAGTCAAGCGTAGATAAGAGATTATTATTCTTGAACATACAATTGTATTCCATTACATCAAATTGAACAAATTACTTGGTCCAATAAATAGCCGCCCGAAATTTTCCCTTCAGAGAAAATTGGATCCAGTATTCACATCATTCATTACGAATTTTAGGTAAGATAAAAAATCATTTCCCAAAATTTACAAAAGAGCTTCGTACTTTCGATCTTTTTTCATTCTCCGGTGCGTTGATCCCTTTTCTTGTTGGGCGCAGTATACTCTCGAAAGGTAACTGTGATAAGAGGAAGGCGAGCTCCTCCGCCGTATCTTCATCCAAAATTAAAATACAGCTTTCTTGATCATGGAGTACGTTTGGTAGTCGCTGTTTGTTTCTGTTGCGGACTGCTGTTAAAGAATCGATTTCAAGAAAATAACCGAGTTAAGAAGCAAATAACAGTACCTATTCGTATTAAGAATTTGAAAACCATCCTTATTCCTTCCTACGACAATAAATGTTGACTGGGTATCAGCCAGCTTATCTCTTACAGGAATTTAGCCCCGTGTTCTTCCCTCTTATTTGAGCTCCCGTACTGTGCAGTTGAAAGGAATCGTGTAAGTACCATTTGAAGCAGCCAAATTTTTCTTTCGTGGCTTTGACAAGCAATTGTTTGGGTTTTCTCTGGGAACATTTATTATTGAACTTTTCCTAGTCGATGACAAACGAAAATTGGAACTGGAGCGAAAATTTTGCATTGTCATTGTAAAATTACTTATAAGAAGCGGAAGTTTTTGCCGGTGCTAGAGAGAGAAGAGGGTATAAGATTCCTCTTGGCCTCAACAGAAAAAGTAAATGACCCAAACATTAGTTTTAGACGGTAATAAATGGTATTGTTCTTTATTAATGAATTTTTCATATTTTAAACTTATTCCGAAGCGATTCCGGCTTTTTTTGGATATATAGTTGCGCTATTGATAAAAGAATTATTTCCGGGTCACTTGCAACCTCTGTCATGTTGATCTCTTTCCAATGGTTTGTAAAAGCCATTTTTGGTTGATTTGAAAATTTTAACCTTATAGTTCTGGCTAATACCCAGTCAACTTGTATGGCTGTAATGATCATATGCTTGAAGGGTTGCAGTATTACTTGGTGGCGTTTGACTACAAATTCAAGCAGAGGGAAGGAAAGGAAGCAATGTTCAACCTTATACTGTAATACATTGTAATTGAATGAAGTATAATGAGCTATTGAAGAACTCTACAATGTCGCTTCTACTCCTGACATTTCTTTGACCGGTCAAATCTCGGAAACACATGTAGATTCAACCGCTACTTGGTCTTTGGACTGCTTCTTTCATCGTTAAGTCTCGAGGTCACCCGAAATTTCGGATAATCGGGACGCAGAAATATTCGAAAATGAATTTTAATTAAAATTTGAACCCTAATAATACCCTTAAAGAGATGCAAAGAATTTCTCGGAGGTATGGACAGGGCTTTTCATACATTCTCATACGTATGTGTTTGAATTGGCTGACAATCGCAAGAAATTCTGTTGGAAAGTGAATGGACTGGAAAAACGTAACACTTGAGGAAGTAAATTCGCGTGTTTTTTCATTCTTCTGCATTAACGCAGACTTAATTATTGCAAAAGTGCATAATCTGACTCCAGGAGATGTACTACAAGCTTTTTTCGGTCAACATGATTTTTTTTCAGAAAAAAGGCTTACTTTAGGTTCTTTAGCCTAAGTGAATGTCTAACCTATGTGGAAACTAACGGTCGGAGAATTTATCTACATTGACGCAGTAAAAATAGAGATAAATGTCCCACTTATAAGTTTTCTCGTAACTGCATGAATAACTACAAACTATTGTACCAAGTAGATTCTTGGGGATCACAGGTTACCGATAAAAATATAAGATTCGTTAGGAACACATATATAGAGTTCCCTACTTTTCCTTGAAAACCACATGCTCAAATGAAGCTGCCTCTCTAATCCCTCTACAGAAAGAATAGATGGTAAAATATTGTATGCCACGCTCTGCAAATTTTAAGAATAATAATTAAGGCAATAATAATGTTATCAAACTCGTTTCTCCTTCAGGCGTAATGCCAGGCAATCAATAATCGCACTATAGCCCTATAACCAACTTCTGCGTCCTTATTCAACTTCGCAGTATATGCATAACTTCTATGATAGATATTTTGACACCTAAAATGTCGAGTTACTTTGTAAAAGCGGGCCTAAAAATCTCAAGATTTGCATATTTTTTGATATTTTCAATTTACTAGCTAAATTTTTAACGGTCAATGGTATCGGCTCTAAATGCGAACAAAGGATGTTAAAGATCTGATAAACAGACCAAAAACTTTACAGTAATTCATAGAAGGTCTTTTCGTGCGGTTCTTGTTCAGGAAGCTCGTGAATACTGATAAAACATAAGTGGGAATAAACAACGAGTATTAGGTGGGACAGAAACTGAAGGGAATACTGAAGAGGGCCTTATTAAAGCTCTTCAGTCAGTTTTTTTCATAAATTCTATCCTTTTTCATACTTACAACTACTTTATTATTGTAATTACTAAAATATACAACGACTGGAACCCTGTTAGATTACGAATCGTCTTTTCGCGTAAGAAGCTAGTGTGAAAAAAAAGGAGTATCAGATAAATCGATTTCAAACTGCCATTCTCTCCCGCCTCAAAGAAACAGTCCTCTCAGGACAACATAGGACCGAAATAGGGGAAACTAAAGTTTTGAAAAGCATAAAGCATGGTTCGTCTGATTTAAGCTCTAATATTGATAGTTTTTCAGGTTAATCGGCTCTGGACAGATTTGTTGCGGAAATCCGTATTTCCATATGAGATACAAAAAACTGCACAACAAGGACAGTTTTGTCCTCAAATACTAGGTTATCATCGAAACAATTACGGATATGAGGTATATATCAGGAGGCTAAGATGTAGCAGGTATTCAACACCGGCACAGCAGTAAAACATAAGATGGAGAATGATCTACATGCGAAAAAGGAGGACGCAGTTGACTCAAAAGATCCAGAAAATTACGATGATAATGATTTTTATACTTTATCTTTAGTTCCATACATCCTCCAAGTACACAAGAGTGTCTTGTGGTTCGAATTATTCTGTAGTTACCTGAATTAATCTGTATATATTTGCAGCGAATTGAACCGAGAAAGACCAAAAATCTCTCCTTAGCAGATTGTATACAATTGTAACCCTTCAATTGAAGAAGAAGTAATCGATTTTATAGTAAAAGCATTCTAACCTGGGATCCGCAAGGAGATTTTGAGACAACGTGTAAATGATTTGGGTTCCAAGTGAGTCTCTTATTTGGAAGATGCTTGAGTAAGAAAATAAAGGAAGCTTCTTTTGTGAAGAAACGCTTATATCAGGTCTCTATTTTCCGGCTGGAGTTATACTTCGCTATATAAATCCATTCCTGATGACAAGCATCAATTTTTCGCTCTTGACAATCCCAAAATATGCAGTAATGACATACCTGCATATTTTTAAGGCTCTCCATGCGTTCTCTTTTTTAAACTACCCTTTTTACAAGAGGGAAAGGAGTAAATACCGGGAATTCTCTTGAAGACTGCTTTAATTCTTAGGGAGCAAAGAAGTAAAATCATTGTAAGCCAGTAAGAGGCCCTGTCTCTCCGATCTCTGAAAACGCTCTGAACTCTTCTTGGAATTTTTAGATTCGTTAGAGCCTTATAAAATTATTTTTTTTCAGTTTTTTTGCAATTCACAACAAGGTACAATTATTTGAAGTAAGAAAAATTCTACGACTTACCTCCTGGAAACGAGTGAGGGAATATATTGATAAATAAAGTGAATTGATGGATAAAAGTCGCCCTGGTTAACCCTGAAAACTCGTCACTCCATTTGTTCCACTTCGATTAATAGCAATGAAAAATTACAATTCTTACCTTTTATCTGTAATTTGTCAATTTATTGAGCGGCAGTCGTTGTTTTATACGTTAAATATCACAGAGAGTTCCTATTCCACGAACTAATACCACGTATACGCACATGTCTTTCTAAAAATATCGTGAATTACTCTGATGTCGATTTGAAATTAGTAATGGTGGTTCAAAAACTGACAGTAAGGTATTCTTTAATGTGAACCCTTCTATCCAACTGACATTCGGTTCCTAGACTCTGAGGGGGAAAATGTGGGGTGATTTAATACTTGAAAAATATTGTCGGTTGTGGCCCGGAATATCCTACAGGGTGCCCAGTAATGCCTCCAAAATTACCCTAAAAAGCCGGCTCAAGGCCCCCAAGCAAACAGGATGCGTTGTACATTCCTGCCTCGGCAGCGTGCCTCTGAGTAAGCACCGTACGGACCTTACCATATTTCTCCATCGCTCTAACGGCTACGTTCCGCGCGACGTCGGTTAGCACAGAGGGTGCTCCTATATTATTTATTTCTTTCCAGGTTAAAGGTTATCTAACAAGGATGGATCGTTGGATCGAGACAAGCAGAAAAAACACATAATAAAGCAGCATATTTCTGTAAGTGGTGGTCACTACCATTTATAAGTTAAGTTCTTTAACAATGTATTAAAAACAGGAGAAAGGCACTAATACCTGCAAATATAGAATTTGCACCAGTGCGCAAAGACAATAGGATTTTTGAGAAGGAGTTAAATCATGTGCGTTCCTTTCGCGAAGCGAGGTACAAATTACTCCTTTATAAAGGGCGAAAATATTGCTTGAATGTAACATGCAAATCTCGGTGGCGATTAATGTGAGTGAGTTATGAGATCAGCGGGTTGTAACATAAAGAGGACACTAGTGTGAAAAAATGGCATTATTTCAATTATAAAGCCCACCAAAAGCACACATGGCTCAAAAAATCCTGTCGGTGATGCTTGAGTGACATTTTTGGAACTCCCTGAGCCTACTAGTAGCTTTCAAACCGTGGAAAGAGATATTATGTGCATCTTTTTTCTACTAACGCATTTTGGAGTCCTAGATTTGAAGTTGTTGAAAAAAACTATTAAAACTCCTAAAATATGGGAAATGGGAAGAGAGCGTCCCAAGGGACAGAAAAACCCAATCTAGTTAAGTTGAGGCAAGGTTGGAGTATTTCAGTGCAATTTTCAACAGAAAATGGGGTTTCTCGCCAGAAAATATTTCTGCATTAAAAAACACTTCATGCGTCTCTGGGGAATTATATCTTCGATTTTTTCAATAAATTGCATCTTTTTATTCGTAAACATGTGTCTCTTGTAAAGGACCTGTTTTCTAGCAATGTTATAATAGATCTTTCCATTTTTTAATTGGCCGTTCTCAGTTTTACGGAATTTTTGAACGACTGAGAGAGATTACTCAAAAAGCTATTGTTCTACACTCTTTAGCGGGACTAAAGGGTTTCAGACATTAACTGAACATTTGAAACTCAGGTAAATCTCACAAAGGCCACTACGTGATTACAAATTCTGTCAATGTTTCGAAAGTTATAAATTTTCCATGCCTGTAGCGTGTATTGATGAGCCAGGAACGTCCTTTTACTATTTATAGGAATAAATGCTGGAGACTCGAATAAGTTTGGTTGAAATTCGCTACACTATTCAATTAGAAGATCTTTACTCACTACTTTCAAAGCACTTGTATCATCATCCCTCCTCCCGTCTTCAAGCCATCGACCTTCCCAGCTCCGCCTCCAAACCACCCTAATACACTCCTTTTATTGGCGTATGGCGCGAGTTATGTGCGCCCTCGTTCAAAAATACTCTCCAAGTGGAGGACAAATGGTACCTAGCTACGCCACTGCTGTCTGCGGACTATCTCCGTTCATCAACATGTCTTCCAAACTCTTCAAGGATACCAAAAACGATCTTATAGGTCGCAAAACAGCTTTTGAGTACCGTCCTTATGCCCTTGTTGATATCTTCAGCTGCAATAGCCGCGTTTTCTTGTTTCGAAGGCAGTTAATGCCATGGCGCAGTCACTAAAAATTGGAGAAACAGGGTATCAGTGTCAGACATTTGTAAACTTATTTCAAGAAACGGTATTGTTAGGATACCTATACCTTCGTCAATTTTACCGTCAAAAATTTTTGATGGCCGTATTAATAGTTGTTTGGTTTTCAATGATTAAGGAACGTCAGAAAACGTACTTTCTAAACGGTAAAATTTTAAAACATAGCCCCTCTGCCTCATATTATGAATCCTTATATTATGAATCCTTCCAGGCAAATCCAGTCATTAATGCCTTTTAATATGTGAATTGTTTTGGAAATTTTGCCACTTAATGAATTATTGAGCAATCCGCAAGCTTTTCAGTTAGTTATGAGGGCATTTTTGCACTCTTGAAGAAGTTAGTTCTATTTTTTCGAGCATCTCTGCTCGAGTGTTTTTCTATTTACTCTTTTCTTTTTTTCTTTTCAATTATGTTTTTTTATTCGGTTTTTAATAACCCTTCAAGGCACTGCAAAGACTCTAAAGCGAAATCAAGCAAATTGGATCAGATCGGTAATAATGAGTAAAGGCTCTAAAGCGACGATGAATTCTTCCAGATACTCCTTGTGTCACTTTCCTATTGTGCTTTCGACTCCTGAGGTGCTAGTGGAGGCTTACCTCCGAACCTATCCACACACCGCATTATCACAGGAGCTGAATCGTCCACGAGGTAGAATCAAACGGGGTTACCGCATGATCTACAGAGTCCTTATGTTCAGTTTCCGCCATGTGAGACTCAACTTAGTCATCCTTTATCGATATGAAGCTATTCAACTTTAAATAGTGCTTTTGCGTCTTCCCTTTTCACTTTTCCTTCTTCTGCTGCTGTTCCATCTTGCCTTCAGAGCATTCAAGCAGATAAATTCGACGATGGCATGGGTGAGTAGTCGAGACAGATCAGTAATAGTTGTTAGGTTTCGAGGCATTTGGACATTTGTAGGTCCAATGGGAGTTCAATCTCACTCTTTCGGCGACCTGTGCCTTCTGCTGTCGACCAGGGATCGCTGCGAGTATTAAAAGATACGCCGTGGCTGCTCTCCTTTGTACCCAAGTTAAGGGTTTCTTGCTCGTTTTAGACCGTAATGTAGCTGATTTACTCTTTATTCGTTTATCTTCTCCCTTAATCTTCCCCGCTGAGTCTATAGAGCTGGAGTGGTTTGAATTCTTCCTCCATCTTACACCAACAGTGCGTTTTCCCACTCTCCCTTTCTCCATACACCTTCTCTCTTCGCTGGCCTACGCAATCTTTTCGTCAATACATTTGCTGCTTTGGTACTTTTTTTGCCCAGAGTCGGCCGATTTAGTTTTTCCTACTTCCATTGTCTCCCACCTTCTCTTTCGTCCGAGCTATTTCTGATCAAAGAATCGTTGAGGTCGTGTATATCTTCGGAGGACCCGCTAGATGTTGAAGAGTATTTTCTGCATAAGGAGGATCTTTCGAGCCTTGGTAATGCGTCCAATGAGCAGTAGTAGTGGTGTGGAGAACAAAAAAAAGCCGGATGGGTGGGAGTTGAATTTTTTGTTAACTATCCGCTTCACCACTGTCTGTCTCTTTAACTCTGTTACTCCTCTTTACCTCTATTTCATTTACTTGAATATCTCTTTTGTTCCAATTAAGGCCAAATGTCCACACTTATTCCTTTTACTTTGCATGCGCAGTGCTCGATCCTGTCCACGGAGGGAGCTTAGTTACCTATGCTAATAGATAGGAATTTTTTTCCATCCCCTTTGCTGTAGTAGGCATATGTTAAGCCCTTTGCCCGGTTGTTCCTGTTTAAAAGGCCCTCTTATATCTTCAAATGACGGTCCCAGTCTCCCCCCCCCTAGAAAGCTCCGTACAAGACATTTGTATACAGTTAAGCAACGCCTTTAGACAATGTGTATTTATCTGGTATCCGAGGTCAGGTGCAGATTAGTGTTCTAAAGGAGTAAAGGTGGATTTTCTTTTTGATTTGGTTTGATCTGTTTTATTATCGTATTCTTGTCATTTTGGTTTTAAGTGTAATTTCTAGGAGGCTAGTGAAATCCCGACGGCCTCAAAACACCGTTTGTGTAGATAATGTAAAATTTCATAATCCCTCGTAAAAATAGAAAACAACATCATTTTGGAAGAAATATATAGTTCGTGTTATCATGGGGAGTTTCAGAAACGAGAGCACATGTACAGAAAGAATTACTGTGCTGTAACTTAACATAAAAAATCTTTTTTTGCAGTGATAATTAAGGGCTTCCAAAGAACTTACCTGTCCAAAATGTAACGTAAACTGTCCGAATATGAGTATAAAGTGTGCCTCATATGAATAGAATACTATGACAGATAGACACTAAACATATATATAATTGACCCCTACATATATAACATAAGTATATTATACGTAAACATATATTCGACCCCTATATATATAACATGATTCCATCTTTTGTGGTGATGGTTTGGTGTATTGGGCAGTGACGGCGCTTATGGCCTCAGTAGTAGCCTCCTGTAGATCTGCTGCCACTCTGGTGAATCAATTTTGTATTAGCACGAACTTTGAGCGCCATGCAATTTTGAAATGGTGCTTGTTTCGCACAGATGACCGCAGGTTAATCATGGGCTCGTTCAGTCATGAGGCCCGCTTTGAAGGTTTCGATGAGATGGCTTCTCTTCCCCTAGAACTCTTCGTTAAGCTCGCCAAACACATCGCATAGTGAAGATACATGCATCCCAACCTTGGACTATAGATATATTTAAATCATAAATAATTACATTCTTTAAGTACTACAAAAATTGCTGTGGTGGGCTCAGAGCGATAACTTGATCGAGCCGTACCGGTCTCAATCAAAGAAATCACAGAGAGTAATACAAAGTTTCAGTCTTTTTGAATCGAAGCTCTGAAACTGAATTTTTCTTTCTGAATGACTCGAAGATAAAGCGCGGGGGCGGTTTGAAGTTATCAGAGTTCAATATTTTTGACTTCTTGATTTGACGCTTTGATATGGAGATCTTACTAGGTCAGAAGAGACTCATCAGCATCACCGAATAGCGCCAGTATGCTTGTGTGATGCGATAATAGACGTGATGCTTTGCCTTTTCGATGGCGTAATCAATGGGCCTCATACGGTTGCGAGGCTTAAGAATCAAAATGCAATAGGTACGAAGGTAAGCTGCAGTGGGCATGAAAGATAAGATCTGGACTGTAGTACTCATCTTTTCTTACCGTATAACTTCTGGCGAGATGAAATGGTCCTCTTCAGATCCTTATTTCTATCACCCTCATATCCGTCAGCGACTTCTATATGAAAAGGACTAGTTATACTGCGTACTTGTTTGAAAATTTAATCTCGAATTTGTTCCCGTTTACGAACTCAAAATTCGCTGTTCTCTCCTAAGTTTGAGCACGTTTGAATTGTTTGGTCCTCTGTCTAGAGAAGATTTTTTTAATTAGTGATCTACTTGTCTTCACTGTCATCATATTTTCAATCAGATGATTACCTAGTGGAACTCAAATTTGGGTGAACTCAAAACTATAGTACAGCTTCACGGTTTTTATCAGACAAGGGCCTCAGAAACTGTCGATGGCATACCTCTATTGAAATCGCTATAGCAGCTTCGTGAAGCATTACCCATACAAGCACCCACCCCATCACCTAATCCACTCACCCCCCTTATTTTCCATCACGAAGACCAATCTACGTCCTTCTTGTGCCATCACCAAATCGACCATGGCCCCAGGTTGCATTATCGGCCTATCTTTGATGTCCGCCTGTCTTATTGATTACCAAGACTACACTAGGAGATTTAAACAGGAACGCTTAAGGAAGTGGGATCTTACCGAATTTTTAAAGGAGACAGAGGAATCTGAAGAGGACGAGGAAAGCTTTGAACAATATGAGGACCACATGGACTCGTGAGGTACGTTGGAGTACAAACTTAGGGACATTTCTGTGCAATATGGACGGGAAAGTGAAATTTATGGTGCCGTTGTAATCTCGGACACTTCGGTTGGGAATGAAGAGAATATTGGTGATCATACTGAAGTATTGGATGATCTAGGTATTTCTAGGGGACTATCAACGATCATGAGTCGTTCGAGAGAAATTTGAGGGATTCTATTGGACGTATGAATATTTTAGAGAAATTGTTTGGGTTTGACCTCGAGGATGGTGATTATCAGGAGGAGATTCATGTGCTCATCTTGAAGTATCTATTATTGGTATTTCTCGTCCAAAAAAATTCCTTTGAATGTATTTTATGGTATTTAATATGTGTTTTAACCTCAAGATTAGTCTAAAAGTCTATATAAGCTTATTAAACCGCTTCATCCAGGAGACTTCAAGCAAGTTAGCAGAAGAACTCAAGTGTATACCCAAGTACAAACAATTGCGAGGCTGAAGGTCAACTTCTGACCTAAGGATATTTTTTCGCTAATGTTAGTCACTGGGCATCTGTAGTAGACCCCGCACCTTCTATACTCACTTTAAGCCCTTTGATACCCCATCTTTTACCTTTTCTTAGTGTTCCCGCAACTATACTACAGTAGCACAATTATAGCTTGAAAAGGCCACGCATCTCAGTTGTTTGCTGCTATGGGAAAATGAATTTTGGTTTCATAGACTCTCTGTGGTGTTCCTTTTACGATTAAATGGGACTTTCAAAACATAAGGAGAGATTTATCACTAGAAAAAAGCAAATCAAAGTGGAATAGAACATGGCCAGTCTCAGAATCAGCGGGAAGAGAGAGCGTGTCGCACGCATTCCGCTGAAATATCTTTGGCTCACTTCCGACTTTCATAGCCTGGTTTCCGTACCGCCAAAGACACTGCAATATACAACGGTCTAAACATTATTCGGCCCAACCTGGAATCTGAAACGTAACGGTTCTCATTCGAATGCCTCGACAACCAAAGCCCTCCGCTTGGCTCCTTTGCGAATCACGTCCTCTCGCCGTGATTTTTATCCCTACGAGGGAATTTTTGGATTACTTTATGTGTTAGATAGTTAGTAAAATGGGAGTGATGTGGTACCACATTTTACTTCTGCAACTCATCATGGATGCATTTAATATACTCTTTATCAGCACCAGGTAAACCCATTGAAACCCTGCTGCCACACGGCGATGTCCACTTCTAGACTGGAAGGGACTTGAATCTTACCTATGCTATTTGCTTCTACTCAAAAAAATACAGAACCACATAAGAATTCAAGAAAACTCCTGTAGCATAAAACCCACTGTGTCATCCTCTGTCAACATCCCGTCCATCACAAGTCCAGACAAAACCTTGAGTAACACTTTGGTCTGAACTAAAATACTGGTCTACAAACACTCCTTAACTCAAAGTTTTGTTAAAAAACTTACTAAATATAGGACTACATCACCATATTAGTTCTCTCCTTGAGACACACAGCTGTAATACCAGTGTTTCTAAGCTGATCTCGCAAGTAGCACAATCGCGGCCTGTCAACTGCCTTCTTCGTATGTTCTCGCAGCATTAGTTGATATGGGCAATGTTGAGCAGATAAAATGTTGTTATGCACCTCATCTTTCACGTAGTGATATCCGATATCAACATTCTTTTCCATTTGTTCAGAATGGTCCCACTTCTGGGCTGCAAAGTTTTTCTAAATGAGAACAGTAGGCCCTTCGTCATTTAAACCAAGCTCACTCAAGAGCTGTCGTATCCACTTTACAACCTTCAAACATTCGCTGAGTGCAATAAATTCGGCTTCGCACGACGATAATGAAGCAATTGATTGTTTGATCGATTTTTATGACAATGGAATTCCATTAATCATTATTATTGTTCCTCTTGTTGACCTGCTGATGTCTAAATCTCCTGCCCAGTCTGCGTCTGAGTATGCTGTTACCATGGGCAATCTCATTTGGCTCTCAAATTCTATTTCCATTCCACTCTCAGCGGTACCCCGGAGATACTGAAATATGCGTTTCACCATCAACCAGTCTTTTGCTGTAGGTTTTTGTGCGTTTCTACCAAAAATAGAAACGGAAGCAAGAATTTCTGGTCTCGTTCAGGTGAATAGAAAGAAAAGACCTCCTATTGCTCTCTTATGGTTCTTTATATCAATGCCCTGGAAGATACGGGTTTCCTTATTAGTTTGAAGTATCTGCGGGATCATAGGGCTAGTCACTGGTCTGCAGTTAGCCAGGCCAAACCATTTCAGTAGAACTTCAGTATAAGCAGTCTGACGCAAATCAACACCGTCCCTATTCCAAATAAATTCAACTCCCAGGAACGAAGTCACTCTGCCAAGATCCTGCATGTCAAATTCACGCATGAGCATTAGCTTGAATGTACTCAATGCCTCATGTGACATGCTCATAACTAGCACTCCATTCACGTAAACCAGTACCCATACATGATATCTATTGACATTGATAACGTAAGAACAGTCATCCGACCTTAGCTGTAAAAAACCAACACGTAGTAGAGTGCGTCGGAACGTCTTTGTCCAAATACGCATGGCTCTCTTAAAACCATATTAAGCTTTCAAAAGCTTCAGACCATGGCCTTCCCGGAGTCCCAAATCAACCCCAGCAGGAAGACGCTGTGGTATCGTTCGACCTCTCGATTTGTTATTGGGTCCTTTTCAGTGATTCTCGCATATCTTTGAGGAAGTTTGTCGCGGCTGAGTTTTCAGTAGCAAGTATGTCCAAAGGAATAGTTTTAGGGTGGATTCCGTAATTGAGAAAGAATGGGGAGAATGTTGTGGTCGCGTTAGTCGAAGAGTTATAGGCAACTTCAAAGTCGACCAAGTATTTATCCCAGTCGGATTTGTCGACACTAACGAAGGAACGAACCATTTCCTCAATCTTTCGGTTCACCACTTCAGATTGTCCATCTGTCTGTGGGTGGTATGCAGAAGAAGGGGATATTTTTGTACCTAAGAGGTGCAATAGACTTTTCCAAAACTTGCGTATGACAATTGGATCTCTATCGCAAATGATATATCCCGGGATTCCATGGTTTTTTTATATGTGGTATTTAAAAAGGCTGGCATTAGACATGGCATCTAATTTTGGCTTTTTCGTAATAATCATTATCATTTTTGATAGTCGGTCAACAATTGTTAGTATTCCACCATTTCCGTTCCTTGATTTGGGAAGTGGTGTGATGAAATCCATGGTCATGTGCATCCAATTAGTTTTCGGGGGGTCAAGAGGTTGAAAAAACCCTGCAGGTTTCTGGTTGACTTGCTTGTCTTTCTGGCAAAGACAAGAGCGAACGTACCGAAGTACACCAGCCCGTAGGTTTTCCAGGAAAACTTTGGTGATATTCTAGTGATTGTTTTGGATATTCCCAAGTGTTCAGTATTTGGAGTCGAGTAGTAGTCATGCAATAAATTGGCTTTAAACGTTCCTTCTGGTATGCAAAATTTTCCGTATCTTAACAAAAGCGATCCCTCTCTTTCGACAGGTGCGTTGGGATCTTTGATTTCGTCTTTGAGGCTCTCATCTAGGTGGTAGTCTTTCACAAGCTCTTCGAGTTCGGATGTTTCAAAAACCGGAACAGAAATACTGTTTGATTCCGAAGATGTCTTCATTATTACTTCTTGGAGTAGCTCTTTGTTTCGATGATGGGGTGAGGGTGCATTCTGGGGTTGTCTTGAGAGGGAATCGGCAACTAAATTTTATTTCCCGGAGATGGGTATAGTCTTGAAGTCAAAATCAACTAATCTTTCAAACCATCTAACCTGTCTCTGTGACATATTGTCTTGTGTCTCGAGGTATCTCAACGGGTAGTGGTCAGAATGAACAGTGCATAAGCTCCCATACAGGTATGGTCTCCACCATTTTAGGCAGTCGATAATGGCCAACAGCTCTCTTTTGTGGGCTGCATAATTCTGTTCGGCATTATTTAAAGTTCTGGATGCAAAAGCGACTGGTCTTTTGTCCTTCGCGGTTCCTTGTTCCAATACAGCACCAATTGCGTACTGGGAAGCGTCTTTAGTAACATATATCGTTAGACTTGAATCAAAGTTTAGAAGGACTGGAGCGTTATACAGTATTTTCTTCAGGGTTTGAAATGATTTTTCTTGAGTTTCTGTCCAATGAAAACAAACTTTCTTTGTCAACTGAGTAATTGGTTTCGAAATTATGGAACAACCGTTAATTAACCGCCTATAATAGTTTACAAACCCTAAGAATGACTGTAGAAGCTGTTCTTCCGAGGCTGCGGCTATACCATGACGGCTTTAATCTTGTTGGGATCCGCAGAAATTCCTTCCTGGCATATGATGTGCCCAAGATATTCGACTTCTTTAACACCAAAGACACACTTTGACAATTTTGCGAATAAATTCTCCCTTCAAAGCATCTCTAATACTTCAGCGATGTTTTTCAAATGTCCTACTAAATATAAGAATGTCATCCAGATATAAGATAACAAAAATGTCAAGTACATCTTTGAAAATATCGTTCATAAGACCCAGGAAAGTCGCTGGGCATTTGTCAATCCAAATAGCAGTATTAGAAATTCGAAATATCCATATCGAGTTCTAAATTCCGTGAGGTTTATTGAAGATTCATCCAGTCTGATCTGATGATAACCTGACCTCAGGTCTATTTTAGAGAAGTACTTTGATCCTTTTAGATGACCCAAGATATCGTCTATGCGCGGCAGTGGAAAACTATTATTTATAGTAAGCCAATTGAGTGCTCCGTAATCCACGCACATCCGCAATGAGCTGTCCCTCTTCATCACGAAGGGAATTGGAGCCCCCCATGGGCTCTTGCTTGGTCAAATTAAATCACTCTTCAGCAGCTCATCTAGCTGCTTGCTAAGTTCCCCCATTTCTTTGTCCGAAAGAAGGTAGAGACTCGTTTTCTGGGGCTTTTCTTCTTTTTCTAATTCAATCTTAAAATCATATTTCGCTTCGGGGGAGGCCTTTTGGAAGTCTGTTTGGGAATACATCCTCATACTTGGTAAGTATGTCTTGAATCTCTCCAGAATAGGTTTCCGTAGAATAGGACTTTGACCTAAGGAGTCTGACACAAGTACTGCATATGTCCCCTTATTTTTTTCTTAAATCAGTTAGTATTGAATTTGCAGTGACGAATGAATTCAATAGCCTTTCATTATCATCGAAAACGTAATTTTCATCCTTGTAATTGAATGAAACTTGATTTTCGGAGGTGTAGATAATCGCTTCATGGGATCCACACCATTCTTTCCCAATGATTGCATCATACATCTTCAGGGGGCTTATGGCGAAGTACAGTGGTTCAGTTTATTTCTTTATCTGGGCAATAACAGGGCGCGGTGTTTCGATTGATTTTTTGATCAACACAAATGGGCATTTCGGCAAGTTCTTCTGATTCTTCGGTTTTAATCTTATGGTGATTGCAAAATGATTCGCTAAGGAAATTAACCTCACCACCGGGGTCGAGTAAAATATTAGCTGGTCCGTTGGAAATGACTCATTTCACAATAAGATGTCCGCGGTGGATGCTTTGGAAGGTTGGGGTCGGTATGGCCCTAACTAGTCCTTTAGATCTTATTGTTGAAAGAATGAGATTTTTTTGATCTAGAACTGAATGAGGACCGTCGATCAGTTCTTCCGGGCTTTTGGGCAGTTCTTTGCTATGTGTACTTTCTGTCTGCATCTTATGCATAGTCCTTCACGCATGCATCTGTCGCGCTCTACCTTATCGAGCTTCTGTGGATTCACATTTGATGACTAGACACCAGAGTTTACTTCCACATTTCCAATTTCCATTGATACAGTACCATTATTTCCGGCAAATGAACTTCCATTCAGCAATTTTCCACCGGACTTGGTATTTCTCAGGGATTCTGAACGCCTGTACGCCGCTTCCACTCTTTCTGCATCTCCCATAAGATCGGAAAGTTTTTTGTATTCTTTCGAGCATAAGATTTTCCAAATGTATGGTTTCAGGCCACGTGAATATCGATCTATTTGATCTTTCACTCCAATGTCTGGGATGTCCAATAAGATTTTGTTAAAATCATCACTAAATTTTGGAACGACCTTGATTTTTTTCCAGCGAGCCAGTTTGTTTCGGGCGATTTTTCCTTTGTTTATCGTCTCAAAACGATTGAAGAGAACAGCCTTCAATTCCTTCCATATTTGACTTTCCTTCCCCTCCGCACTCTTTGAATAGACTATCCACCATTCATGAGCATTTCCAGAGAGATAGCTCAGAGAAATGTTCATGGTAGCTTGCCCATCTGCTTCACCCAGGTAATTCTCCATCTGCACACACAAGCTTCCGACGGACCCTTTCCCACCGAAAGATCCCGGTTTATTCTTCTTAGGGGCGTCCTTGTTTTCATTTTGACTAATAATGGTACTAGTACTGATCCTGACGAGAGATAGTTCATTCTCGAGGGCTCCTACCTTTTGAGCAGTATTATTGAGCTGATTCTGCTGCGCGGAGATCTGATTGTGGGCCTCTGTCAGCTGAAGTTGAAGTTCAAATACAGCTTTTGCGAGAGACTCTACCGTAATTCAAGGAGTTTCCATGGTGTTTTGCTTAAGTCGATAGAGTCACACGTTTAGTTTGGTTTTTGTACCTTTAAATAATATTTTTCCAATTTGCCCAGCAAATATCGGTCTTGGATGCTCTGAGTGGAAAGTTACCGCTCAGACCATCCGCCAAGTTCGTCTCCGCTTTCGCTTTGGCGGGCATGGCTTTACGTCCCTAGCCCTCACCCTGCATTTCTCATATGCGGCCGGCCTGATCGAGTCCGCACCTCTGCGACACCCCGAACGCCCTGCAGAGTTCTACATGCGACGCGCACGACCTGCAATACGCTTCGTGGCCAACGCGCTTCACTCCCCCTTCCAGCCCCTAGGTCTACACGAAGAACTTCGAAACTCCCAGTCCTACTCCTTCGGACACTTGGAGCCCGAAACCCTAGCAATGCGACCTGAAAGACCGCACCATTTTCTATTTCAGACCATTCACAATTCGGCGGCTTTTAAGCTATGGGAAGAGGACACATGGACAGCTCAACCACGACCTGCCCGACACACTCAGGTTTCCATTCGCCTTCGCGCGAGACGTAATTCCTTGCTCAATCCATGCGCCGACGCGTTGCTCATTGCGCATCCCTCCAAGGCTACTCATGTTTCCCCTGAGGTCTATCATGCTTCGTCGGCACCTCGAACTCTCTGTTTTCCACTCTTCTATTCCCCTTGTTTGCTCCCACTGTCTCGCTTACATGGACGCCAAAGGCGACCATGCTTCGAGTTGCACCTCAGGATACAACACCACTACCCGACACAACTTCCTCCGGAACCTCCTTACGACCTACATGTTCCGAGCTGCCGTTCTTGCTCACAGACAAGAAGTTCCCAACCTTTTGCCAGGTACAGACCTCCGGCCAGCCGACATTCTCGTCCAATGTGGACCGGAACCTACTGATACCCTCGATGCGCCGACGCAAGTCGCACATGATGTCACTATTCGCAATCTCATGGCCCGATCTTACCTCAAACAAGCTGCATTGGCACCTTGCGAGGCAGCTGAATCGGCCTACGCTGACAAGATGAAGACCTTCGAACGCTCAGTGTGAGCTGCGTTTAACCTGACCCCGGACGCTACTTTTCCAAAGCTCGGGTTTCACTTTGTTTCGCTTGCTTTCGACTCTTTCGCCGCGCCTTGTAAGTCAACCTCTGGGGTGAGGGATACCCATGCGAAATTGATACCGCGACGAATTTTCTGTACACCAGCGGCGGCCTTTGACCACCTGCGGCAACGAATCTCGTCGACCATATGGTCTACCTTTGCAACATCGATCCTAGCGCGTACTATCAAGCTGGGCAGCGACATATTTCAACTATCTTAGCTTACACTATCAGCTAGGCTTGTACGCCTCTTATAATAGATGAAGTAAAGATGATTATATAGTATCAGTATAGTCGGATCCTGCAGCGGACACCCGTTCTACTGATGCCATAAAGTTATCTCTATCGGTCAGCACTGTGGCCGAGTTGGCAAGACCAGCAAAACACCAGTGAGAGGTCTCGAGTTCGAATCCCATTCGATAACTTGGGAAAGTTGATTTTCTCTGACGTAAGTTTTTGACGTCAGTCACGTCGGGTGTGCTATAGTAACCCTCCTTCCAATGCTTTACCAAACGGTTTTTTCCTGTCTAGAACCTTGCGGCGATACGGACTTTCAGGTCCTACTGCAAGGAACTGGGGAAAGCGAGTTTGTAAGGTAGCCACAGCGGGATGGTGAACACAGCACAAACGACGTCGGTTGAGAGAGCAACTTTTGGGTTACTTCCCCTATTCGACGAGGATATATTTATCCAAATACAAGATACTCAGACTTACGAGCAGTCCCGCGGTGACGACGGCCAAGACAGTGGCGTTCAAGGTCTAACTTGCTCGAAACGTCTGTCTTGCAAATATTGCAGGTGTTCCTTGTCTTGTCAGTGCGGTACTCATGCTTGCGGGAACTGAGATGCTCGAAGTACTGCACACCGCCTGTGCAGGTGACTTGACAGTGACGGCAGTGGAAGGGAGGCTATTGAGGGTTCTTGGTTATTCGAGGCCTCCTGACAGACTTCCGGATACGGTGGTTGGCTGTCCTTTGAATAACGATGGAGGCGGCTTCAGGAAGAACAGGTGGGCCCTTCTTGGAAATCGTAGGCCTGGTGGTCGGTTTTGCCTTCGTTGTCTTGACGGGCCTCGCGCGGTGGATCTCGGGAAGTGCTAGTATCGGTGGAAGGGCTGACGGAAGTGCGAAAGTGGGAGACGGCGGGGTTCTCTGTTCATCGATTTCAATCCCCATCGTTGTCCTTGGTTCTTGACCGTAACATACCTTGCTTACTTCCCGACAATCTTCCTCGAAAAAGCCCTGTAAGTCCTTCTCGGTGCACTCGTCAGGCGACGAGGGGCGGTCCCTGGAAGTCGTGTTTTTTTGGCACTGGGCGCTATCCGGAAGGATCAGAGTAAAGAAAATGTTAGTCTCCGCTTGCAATCGGGCAGAGAGGCAAATGTAATAGAGATTTTAACTTACTGTCGGATTGGAAGAACTCGCAGTACTGAAAAACTTCTGGCGATGTTACCAGATGTGGGGTCTTGGGCGCAAAAGAGGTAATCGATGGTTGAACTGATGGTTGAAGCTTTCGTTAAACAGACCGGAGCTTCTGACTGTGGTTTATATAGAGAATCATTTAACGAGAGTGACAATGAATGGTAAGCAAACAATACTAAATTCAAAGCTATTCTAGAAGAACAGGCTTGGGGGCGTAATACTACAAGGTTTTGAGAGTTCACCTAGCATATTAAGGTGAAACTGACAGTTTTGCCCATCATGGCAGAGTTCTATCTATCCACTTGGCGAGACAGCACAAAGCACTTGCTGATTGGCCTTACCTGGAAAGTATCTACGAGTATGCCAGGTATCCATAATGGTTTCTTCTGATTGGCTCTGTGGTCTTGCGTTGCGTCGGTGCCAGATTACAGTACAATAGTTGCGCTGATGTCTTCTTACAGCGCTTTTATTGCACTGGTGCCTCTCTACGGTGCTCATGCCGTTTGAGGGCTACTGGCGGGATACTACTGGACATATTGATACTACTGGGCATATTCGTCAAAAACAGGAGTTCTCATGAATATTATATGACCTTCAGGTAGCTTACCATTTAGGAATTCATTTTTCACAGCAAGATGATGGACGAAGCATCCTTTGCTGAGGCATTGGAGAGCTATCCTTACTGATGAGAAATCAACGACAGGTGCATACACATCTTTGACGTACCCCTCCTGAAAACCACAAACCACTAACCTGGCCTTATAATTTTCCATTGAGACATCTGCTTTAAGCTTTATGTCTAAAACCATTCTTGAATCAAGAAATTTAGCGTTAGGCGGAATTTTCTCTACTCACCATGTCTCTCTGTCCTTAAGGCTATTCACTTCCCTTTGACTAGCGTTTTTCTACATCCTGCTGTCCGCCGAAGCGTACGCCTCTTCGACACTCGTTGGGATTTATTCAGAGCTACGGGCAACCAAACCTGTCTCGTTGGCAGGCTCCATACCATTTTTGCCTTGTGGAGGTGGGCAGTATGTCAACATTTCCTGTACATCCTCGGAGTTGAGGTCTTTACTTTTTGTACCAAACTGATTCCCAGTTTTGCTTTCAGCATTCTTTTGAGGTACATCACTGTCGTGTTCATGTTCTGACGATTAATTTAAATCTTCTTGTGTTTCTTCAGTATCATTATTAGAGTCTGTATTCATATATGTACTCTCCATAGCATCACTTCTGTTTGCATCACTCTGTACGTTGTTTTATGGATATCTAGTGAATTATTCACCCATAGCAATAGGCTTGACAATTTCTTCAAGTGAAGTACAAACTAGTGACGCCTCCTTAGGTTTCCATTCCCTAGCAGGGAACACGTGTTCATTGAACTTGACGTTTCTGACATGCACCACATGCTTATTAGCAATGTTCCATACACGGTAGCTGGCATGAGGTAAACATCTCAGTAGTATTCCCTTCCTAGCCCGAGTGTCTAGCTTCCTCTCTTTATCACTAGTGTTTAACAGCCATTCTTCACATCCGAAAAGCCTCAAATTAATGATATTCAGCCGTTGCCCTGTCCAAACTTCTGTCGGTTCTTTCCCATTATGCATACGGGTATCAATAAATTTCAAAGAGCAGTTGACGTCTCCAATGCTTCTGCCCAAAAACAGTCTGGTCGGCCGGATTGAATGAGGAGTGTGCGCACTGATTCCATGAAAGTTTTGTTCAGCCTTTCTGATACCCCATTCTGTTGGGTTGTATATGGTTCTGAGTACTCCCATTCGGTACCTTGCTTCTCCAAATATTCTTGAATGGATTCATACTTTCCCCCATCATCTTAATATAAACGTTTGATCTTGCAATAGAACATTCGTTCAAAATTTCTTTGAACCATGCGAAGCGAATCAAAAAATTAAAATTTCGGCGCCGTGACACGTACATCCTTGTAGCTAGATATTCCATCTTTGAAAGTCACAAAGTATTTCTTTCCTTCGATGCTTTTGACGGGGGGGACCGCTTACATCTGTATAAAATACATCACCCAGCTTCTTTCGCTGAGACACCCGAGGGGTGAGAGCCAATCTCACCTGTATCCCCATTGAGCACGGAGTGCATCTTACATCTCTCGAGGGGCTCTTTTTAAGATCCAAGCCAGTGACAGATTGCTTACGAACCATCTCTCTTATCATTTCACCGCTACTATGTCCTAAGCGCTCATGTCAAAGTTTTCCGCCTTCTACAGTACTGAAAGATACATCTGCACGTTTCGTACCTTTGTATTCGCATGGCTTCTTGATGACGTAAAACCCATTGTATAGCACTCCGGTGCACACTGTGTTCTTATCACGTTTTGTTGTGCATTTTCCATTAGAAAATCGTACCTCCGAGCCCTCTGCATCAAGTTTCGGTACCGATAACAGATTACTCTCCATTGAAGGTACGAAAAAACAGTTCTTCAATTCTAAGGATTGAACAACTTGTCCCTGACTCATCGTTGGTATAAGCAAAGATACCTGACTACGGGCCCTTACAACATTTCCATCGCCCAATGTCACGTTCCTCACCGTGCAACGTTTCATGGAAGCGAACAGATCAGGGTCTTTCATCATGTGAGTAGTGGAGCTAGAATCAACAACGATAATCTGGGGTACTGACTCGTGTTTTAGCCATTAACCCCTTATGACTTTTCTCGTTCCCCTTTCCTTTATATGTTGGCCTAGGCCTGTTATTGCGAGTGTATCGGCTATTTGATGTGTTTCCATCGATAACTTTTGGAGCTGTACAATCTCGCATCAAATGACCTTCTCTGTCAAAACTAAAACAACGTCGATTGTTGACTCTGCCTTTCAGGGCTTGCTCCTGCCTCGGTCTAATTACCATTATATTTCTGTTCTCGTCGGCACGCGACTGTAATGTTAAATACTCCTGCATTAGTCGCGCTGTGGCCCTATCCCATATCAGCAACTTTCTATCCATGGTCTGCAACGATTTGATTACAGGACCACATCGAGATTCAGCAGCGCTTCCAAAGCTAGCGAGCAGAGTCTCTACTCGCATAGAATCACTGACAACACCATCCATTGCATCGAGTCTATTAAAGATATACTCCATATGGTCGATACATTCAGACATCACATTTATTTCCTTGAACTTGAAGTGATACAGCTCAGTTTGCAGTTGCACTCTAGTATCTGACCTGACGGTAGCATAACGTTCCTTCAGCCGCGTGTACATCTTATATGGGTTCCTTTCACGTGCAATTTTACGCAATGGTGTATAGAATCAAGTACATTCTGGCCTTAGCCACTTTTATCTTAGTCTCAATTTTCACAGATTCATCCCCAGCATCATCAACTTGATCTTCAGTAACAACAGAAAAGAGCTCTTTTGATTCTATCAATGCTTCGAAGCGATGGATCAAATTGTGAAATCCTCACCTCTATTAGCGTTGAATTTCGGCAAGCGCTTGGAAACCTCTTCATCTATGGTGGCTTAGTCCTGATATGGATACGGAATTAAAAGTTGGAGGAGATCATTGATGCTACCAATGTTGGATTGGTAATAAAATAGGAGTGGTGCGGTACCACATTTTACTTCTGCAATTAATCATGGATGCATCTAATATAGTATATATCAGCACCGGGTAACCCCAGTGAGACCCTGCTGCCGCAAGGCGAACTCCATTTCTAGACTGGGGGGGACGTAAATATTACCTATGCTATTTGCTTTCACTCAAAAAAATTATATAACCACATCAGAATTCAAGAAACCCCCTGTAGCATAAAACCGACTGTATCATCCTTTGTCTACATCTCGTCCATCACTACTTCAGACAAAACCTTGAGTTACCCTTTGGCCTGAAACATAATCCTGGTCGACAACTTTAATGTATCGAAGACATAGTCGCTTGTTTCCACGCTGCTAGTGTTGCAGACTTCTTGTGTGTGGCGCTGTGTACTGTTGTGATTTGGCCCAGGAGGGGCAAGCCGGGTCTGGCCGAAGGGACCATCAAATAGAGTGACTACAGTACAGTTGTAGTTTGCTGTACAGTATTGTGGTGTGACCGCCACCGTGTTACTGTACGTGCACTGGGCGGGCAAAGTTGAGACCGCTGCGGTTCAATAAAAGAAAGGCCGCCGAGGGCCGACGGGACGGGTGTGCGAAGGCACGAAAGAGACAATAATCGCGATTCTCACATGGTAGCATCGCGCTGAGTTCTCTGAACACTATTGTCCAACCTCTGGCACATTCACCGCTTTCACTGCCCTTCTCCAACCACTTGTGCCAAACGTTCCACAGCCTTCCATTGCAATAGCAAGCAGTAGGGATCGTAGCAGCAGAGTTGAAGCTGGACGGGTGAACAAGAACAATAGACGGAATGATTCTGATCTATGTTGGATTCGCGGGAGATTCGGACATCGTTCTAGCGACTGCTACTTTCGCACTGACAAGCCAAACAAGAGAGGTCGTGGTAGCTTTAGTGAGCGAGACCAAAGATTCGGGAGAGGTCAATTCCGAGGTGCTCGACGCCGTTACGGACGTTTTAACTCGCTGGGATATGGGAACAACCCATATGAAAGCAGCCAACAATATAAAAACAGCATCCTTTGGAGTAATGACCGTCAAAATCAAAGAAACTCATCTGCTCTTGGTCAACCTGCTATGCTGGTTGGCATACCGTATCAGCTGACACCAAATTATCAAGGTCGTTATCAATGCCAAGGGGGTTCTCAAGTAAACATAGGAACAGACACAAGTTACAAGTATGCATTCATGGCCCAGATCAAGTTCAAGTCGGCAATTGAAATATGTGGGATGGCCAATTCCTTTGATTATCTGATTGATTCAGGGGGTTAACATCATTTTTTTCACTCTAGGAGCTCATTCCGTAGTTATGTAACAATTCAAACTCAAGATATACAAGCTGCATCAGAACTCTCTGTTTTGGAAGGAAAGGGAAAATTTTACATTCGTTTGGTGGGAGGATTCTTCGTGGAAGCATATCACGCCCCCCGTTTATAGACGAACATACTTTCTGTTGGTTTGCTAACCCGGCCCCTCAACATCTTGTTCACAATGGACCCTCCAGGAATGGAATGCGTAAGCACTTGTGTTGTATCAATTCGTGGCTCTGGATATGTTGTGGAGGCGATCAAAATTGACAATGATGACCTGGATCGACTTCCATTGCCATCCAAAGGTAGCAATCAAAGCCATAAAGCTCTTCGCAAAGCTCAGGTGCCTTTGGAAATCCAGATCGCAATCCCAAATGAAATTGGTAGCAATATTTGTTCTTCATCCAGTGGTAAGAAAAAAATGAGAGAGC
Source organism: Kappaphycus alvarezii (assembly GCA_002205965.3). Lineage (NCBI taxonomy): Eukaryota > Rhodophyta > Florideophyceae > Gigartinales > Solieriaceae > Kappaphycus > Kappaphycus alvarezii. The sequence goes on along the minus strand of NADL03000612.1, from coordinate 1,143,702 downwards.
TTGCAATGTAATGGCATCGTCGAGCAGGCAAACCTCACCCTGGGAGATACATGCAGTTGGTAAACACTTCTCAAGATGTTATTCACTTCCCGAAAAATGTTTTGGAGAAAATGATCTGCATTCCCTGCGCAATTGCTAAAGCACAACGACGACCCATACTACCTAGCCAGCGCATCACTTCCTACCCGCTTGAGATCGTACATGTCGACATTAGTGGAAAAATGGTACAGCCCTCACTCGGAAACAGCTGGATTCGTCGATGATCGCACTGCAAAGAGCGACCTTTACTTTATCAAGAAGAAGTCGGATTTACTCTCAGCACTAACTTATTATAAGAAACGATCATATACTATCACAATATGCAAGGTCATCAACATAAGTCTCGATAGAGCTGGCGAAAACATGCCCAATTTGGTCAAGAGTTTCGCTATAATGAATGGAATCCGTTTGGAGACGAGCCCGACGCATGCTCCGCAAAGCGACGGCGTTGCGGAAAGGTTCATGAACGATTTATGCGCTCGTGCTCGTGTTTTTCTATTCGAGACAAAGCTGGGAAACGAGTTGTGGGCTGAGGCAATGAGCCACAGCAACTGGCTTCGCAACCGTCTTCCATCAGATAGAGTGAATGCAGTTATACCGATCCTCTTATGGGATCCTCGGACTCGCATCAAGTTTAAGGACTTACCCATCTTTGGATAACCTGGAATTGCCTTTCTGTGTCATTCCGAAATAAGGCAAGGTAAAAAGCTATCCACGAGAGCTTCTAATGGGCATTTCGTTCGGCTCGATCGCGGAATGGGACGAAGTACGTGCAAAGAGCAAACACATCGAGGTCAAGTACTACCATGTGCGCCACCACATTAAGAAAGAGTCAGTGCACTTAGTTCATATTGGGAATGGAAATCAATCTGCACACATCCTAACCAAAGCTGTCAACCCATCAATTCTGGACAAAAACCGTTCCCGCTTCCTGTGTTAGCATGCCACTGCCGAATTTTTCGTATGATGAGGAGATTTTGGTTTGAAATGATATTCAAGGATGAGGCAAAAGGAAAACAAAACAGAACCTGTAACCTTTGCGACTATTTTCTACCCTTGCAGGGCGTAGTCTCTTCAGCAACGGGGCATTAGGAGACAACCTTGCTCCCCACCGAGGCGCAATAACCCCCGATCACTGCCGGTTGTTGGACCGGCTCACGAAGGTATCAATGCTGCGAAATGAGAATGCGATCTGGCTATATACTGTATACCAGACAACAAAGAAAAGTTGAAATTTTCTTAGATAGCAATATAGTCGGATCCTGCAGCGGAAACCCGTTTTACTGATGCCATAAAGTTCTACTTTCATCTCAAATGAGTATCAGTATTACGCATGGGCGGAATGGCAAAAATTTCTTAGGTGCGACATTGTATTGACGACATCGTAGCCTATTCGGTTTGTGGACCGATACCCGAATTGATCGTGGGTTCGATTCTGACACGAGACAAAGAATTGGAGATTTTGATTGAAAAATTAATTGAAAATTTGTTTTGGAGATATATTGTGTGAACAGCGCCGAAGAGGGGTGGTACAGACTTCTTGTGTGCGGCGCTGTGTACTGTTGTGATTTGGCCCAGGAGGGGCAAGCCGGGTCCGGCTGAAGGGACCATCAAATAGAGTGACTACAGTGCAGTTGTAGTTTACTGTATTGTGGTGTGCCCGCCGCCGTTTTACTGTACGTGCACTGGGCGGGCGAAGTTGAGACCGCTGCGGGTCAATAAAAGGAAGGCCGCCGAGGGCCGACGGGACGAGTGCGCGAAGGCACGAAAGAGACAAGTAACCCGATTCTAACAGCTAGTACGTTGTGCGGGATATGTCGTCACTGATGGGAAATACTAAATAGTATTCCTTACAGGGCCGGCTCGATGCCAGCGAGCAGGCATGCCGTGTAAGACATGACTGCCGCGGTAGAGTGCCTTCCGGTAAGCACTGTTCTTACCTTCCCGTAGGTCTCCATCGCTCGGACTGCCACGTTCCGCGCGAAATCTGTTAGCACCGCGTACGCATCTGGGTGCCAGCGTCCAAGGGTAGATATTGAGATAGGCACAGGCCTTCCTCTAGCAGAAGTCGCGAGCACGGTTTCATACCTTCTACGCTTGGCGGAAATTGCTGCGTAGAGGGAGGTGAGTGGATTGAAAGCACGTACTCTCTTATTAGAACGCGCAAGAGGATTGAAGAACGATGGTAGGGTCGGAAAGGGGAAATTTTAAAATCGTGTTGGCGACCCTAGGAAGAGGTGGTTTCTGTCGTTTTGTCCTGTCTCCTCTTCTTCCCCCTTCCACCAACAGCCAACACTGTTTATATGGCAATCTTGGGTGTGGCCGACAGTTCCAGAACCACACGCCGAGGGACGACAATAATTAAAAATATAGAAAATACTATAGAAAATAGCTAATAATAACATTAAAGTACAGTACCTGACAAAATAGAAAACTGAGAACAAAAAGCGTTATACAAGTAGTCAGAAAGGGCAGGTTTTTGGTGACCCTTCAAGAGCAACCAACACCACCCTGGCCCCAGATGGAAGCCCGGCGCCCCATATAGCGAGAACTTGGGGGTGACATGAGAACGCACTGCCGCCCCCCTATCCTGACGTTCCAGCTCCATACCCTCCGTTCCAAAATTCCCAACGCTTCACCTCGACTTCATCATTCTCAATCGCCACGATCAACCATTACACCTTCCCCCTACACGCGGTTCCATCCCCGCTCTGAACACACGTTGATTCAGGGCAGCTAAAGCCTTCGGAACTGCTCCATCCGTGTTAGTACGAGCAAGGGTCTATACGGCTTTGGATCTATCCGAAAATCCCTCCGTAGACCATAACGATGGCGAAGACTAACCATACCGCGAAGAAGTCAACGGGAGGAAGTGCGCCACTCCGAGAGTTGATGGCGAAGGCGATTCGAAAGACTGCAGATGAACCTTTTCCCCGTGAGAATCCAATCATCCGTGTCGGCAGTGCTTCCCCGTCCCAATCGTACCGGACCCCCGAGCATTCAGACTTCACGCGAAGGTTACTATAAGAAAGGTCGTTACGTTTCCGAATAGGCCCGACAAAATCAAGATTCAGAAGTCCAGAGTGCAGGGCAAGTCCATTAACGACATCCAATTTCGTATTTCGTTTGGAGGATACCAAGGCAGGGATCCCGCGTCAGCGGAGGTATAGTACCAGGAGCTTGTCGTCTTGTATGGCCAGAATGTAGCAAATTTTGCGCCCTCGGATGAATATGACGAGGTCATTGACAGGTACCTGGCTACTCGACTAAGCGTGACGTAGTCTCTTTACGATCAGGACGATTACATGGAATTTCCGGAATTTCCCTCTTGGATAATCTCGAAGGTAGTTTGGAGGATCCCGCGCGGTGTTCGTGACATTTCAGCGGGTAAATACTACGGAGTCGATGAAGAAACAGGCCAAGGACATCCCATCGATCTCTACACATTCTCATTCAACGAAATACCTCCCGGATTCGCTGACCATAATCTGTCGAAGCGCAAATTGAGAGAACAGAGGGAAAATAGTCTCGTCGTTAATAAGGCCTTTGTTAGGCACCTCATCTCGAGGGTAGGAGTTATCTTGCAGATCGACAAGTGGTGCAGAAAGCACCCGAATCAACATTACTGTGTTCTGTTCCATATGTTGCGTGTTCCATCCTCTCTGTCCTCCCCGCATCTTTTCCAGTGCCATCGTGTGCATTTTCGAGATTTTGAGGGGCGCTTTATGCTAGCTGCAGTGGACACCGCGATATCGCTCATCTTCGGGCCCGGTCTCGCGGACATCTATTAGAGTTGAGACTACGCTCGAGATCATGATTACTTAAAACAACTCGGTTATCGTCCTCGTTGTCTCTCCTTCGCTGACGTTCAGAAGGGATTGTATGAAGTTTACCCCGATCTTGTGGTCCTTTGCCACATTAGGCTGGAACATGGGTGAGCTGAAAGAACCAAAAGTAGCCTTCGCTGGGCAGTAGAATCTTCGATCAACGCTGCATGGGTTCGCGGCCTGCCCGGTTCTTCTGCCCGCGGAATTTACGTTGCGTCGCTTTTCGGGCGGCTCGGATCGCAGCATTCAATTTTTCTTGACGCCCAAGAAGACTATATTCTTATCTACGACTGCGCCGAGAAGTGCGCATTGCGATTCTCCAAAGCATCCCTCAAGATCTGTTGTGGAGAGAAGAACCCCGAAGATTATTTGAAAATCGTCGATGTGCGCCGTCTAGTTCCATTGGGTGGTCAGGAAGTTCCGCCTCGTAATATAACGATTCCATACACGCCGTCGGATCTCGCGAAGAAGAAACGTCACCGCCGTCGTATAAGGGACTCTGCTGCCTCTTCTTCTCGGGATAAGCGCTCAAGGGCGGGTCCCTCCAATCGTTGACCGTTTCCGTTGAAGTAACACCTTTTCTTCTGCTTTCGCAAATTCTTCAATATTCCAGCATGAGTTTCCTAGAGTTTGATTAAATGTGATGGTGAATTTGAATCTTGTGAATTTGAATTGTACTCAGATAACGAATGACTGACAGAACAATAGACGAGAATGAAAGGAAAAAACATAAGAAAACTAACGTCCGTCGACTATAGGACAGCTTCGACAATTAATCCTGTAGGAAAAACGGGCGCAAAGGGTAGGGCACCGGGAGCCTCGCATAGATAGCTCGTCGTGAACGCCTACCTCCGTAAGACGTTAGCCAGTAACCAGAGTGACCTGCTTTCCAAGTGCGGCAGGGTCCGAAGAAACGGGATATGAACGCCGGCCACTTAGCCGTAGACGTCAGGGCTTTTTCATGAGCGACCAGAACCCAGTCTCCAGTATTAATCTTTCGGGTTTGTACCGCCCCAACTTCCCTACCAAGGCGCTGCTTCTGAATATCGACCCTCGTCGCGCGAAGTGCTAAGATAGTCAACATCTCTAGCTGGCGATGCTCTTCTGAAGGATTTAGTATCAATGAAGCGCGGTCAGACCGATCCATGTGTGGTACTACTCCTAACATAAGCTCGAACGGGGAGGCACTTGTTCCAAGTCGTCAGCAGCAGTAGCCATAAAGAACTTGGGGAAGCCAATGTTCCCAGTCGGATCCTTGTCCGATCACCATCTTCTTTAATGTGTTCTTTATAGTGCGCACCATCCTTTCTGCTCGGCCGTTTGAAATCAGGGTATAGACCAGAACGGTGCTCCACTCGACTCCATTCTTCTTCAAAAAGTCGACGAGTGTAGCGGCGGTAAAACATCCAGCGTTGTCACATACGACGGTCTTCGGGGGACCAAAAAGAGAAATTATCTCCTTTTCCATAAATTCTTTCAAGACTTCAGCGGACGCTGTCTCCGTTGCAGTGGCAATTGGCCAGCCCGTTAGATGCTCTACGGCGATAAGAAGAAATATATTTCCCACTTTAGACCTGAGAAATGGGCCAGAGAAGTCTATAGAGTAGGTTTCGAAGATATTAGAGAGCGGAATGCTCAGCGTAGTTCGATAGCGGATCAAAATTTTGGCCTTTTGACATTCGTCACAGCTCTTGACGTAGCATTGAACGTCCCAGTGGACTTGAGGCCACCAGTATCGGTCGATAACGAATTTCTTTGTTGTCTCCCTATCCTAATGTCCCACTTCGTCGTGTAATTTCTTCAGAATCCCGGGCCTATCTTTGATTGTTGGGATCTCGCAGAGGCCATTCTTCGTACGGCTCCGCAGTTTTCCTTCCCACACCATGAAGTGTTTTGCGGCGCGTTTTACCGAGAGGCGCTTAGACGTATCTTGTTCTTGAATATTTTTCCTTCGATGTAGCGAGCGACATCAACCAAATGTGGTTCTATGGCCGGAGCCCCGGACGAGCACACAGATTTCGCATCACCAACGATGTCTCCGTCGACATTTGGGGCGGCTCCGAGCCCTTCGTGCACTACGCGTGAAAGATAGTCGGCAGCTCCATTCCTTGTGTCCTGACGATATTCCACCTCAAACTCGTACTCAACTAGAAAATTTAGCCATCGTGCCAATCTTCCATGTACGTCGCTTTTCTTAAAGGCGTACTGAATTGCCTTATGGTCAGTTATGAGTTTGACTGGTTTCGTTGAAAGCAGATACACCCGGAATTTCCCAAGTGCAAAGACTACTGCAAGAGCTTCCCTTTGCAAGCGGACTAGTTCCGCTCGGCAGAGTTCATGGAGCGACTTGCATATTGCATAGGGTGTGAATTTACATCGCCTTTCTTCTGAGTGAGCACTGTTCCCACAGCGAAGCTTGAGGCATCAGTTTTCACAATGAACGGCGCGTCGACGTCAGGGAAGGCCAGCACCGGAGGGGATATGAGTTTCTCTTTTAGCACCTCAAAAGCTTCCTTTATTTCTTCTGTCCAGCTGTAATTCTTATTCCCGGAAGTTTATGCATGGAGAGCGGCAGAGATGCCCGCGAAATAATTGATAAAGCGGCGATAATAACCGGCAAAGCGGAGAAAACTCCGTAGTTCAGTCACTTTTGTCGGTAACAGTGCCTCTTTTTTGGCACTTATCTTCTCTTGATGGACGTGAACTCCTTCTTTGTCAACTAAATGTTTGAGAAGCTCGAAAATAGGCCTCGTAAAGGCATAATTTGTGATTTCTAACTTGAGCCCGGCCTTTCCAATAGCTTCGAAGACGATGCGGAGGTTTATATCATGCTCCTCGGTCGTGTTGGAGAACACAACAACATCGTCCAGATACAATCGAGCGAATGGTATATCTCTCAAGATGTAATCCATCATTCGCTGGAACGGAGAGGGCGCGTTCATCAGGCCAAAGGGCATCACCTCGAACTTGAATGTGCCAAAGCGGCATATGAAGGTTTTCATCTTTTTGCATTCTTCGCCCATGCGTTTCTACCAATACCCTGTGAAGAGGTCCAGGGTTGTAAATACGTAGCTTCCCTTCAAGTCATCGAATATTTCTTCGATCTCGGGCAACGGCCAGCGGTTAGCCTTCATTCGTCGGTTCAGAGTACGGTAGTACACACAGAAGCGGGGATTGACGCCCTTCTTTGTAACAATTACGACAGTAAATGACCAAGCTGAGGAGGCTCGAGTGATAATCCCTGCATCGAGCATGTTGTCTATCTCCTTGCGAGCGATTTCGTCGAGTCGCAGAGGCATCCGGCGAGCCCTGTGGTAGGTAGAGGTGTCATCCTTCAGCTCGAATCCATGTTTCGTCGGTACCGATGCGGAGCGGAGCTCCTCAATCGTCCATGCGACTATCTCAGTGTCACGGAGTGAGCAATTTATGCTTTCTTGAGTTTTTTTAGGAAGATGAGCAAGAAGAGCTCGAAGTGCCCCCTTCATCTCCTCCTTCTCGTTTTCTTCGCCCCTTTCTTCAACTGCGGCGGCATATTTGTCGGCTAGCTCTCTATCAGAGTTGCCGAAGCTCTCGTAAATGTTTTCACGGATAGCCAGGATCAATTCTTCTCCGGAAGTGTCGGCGGAGTCGGGACCAGCGTCAAAGTCGGAGGTGAAGTCTTCACTAGGCGTTCCGATCTCTTCACCCCTCTTCAGCTGCTTCTCAGCGACTTTTTTATCGGACTCCAAAGGCAGTACCACTTCTTCCGAGCCAACATGTAGACGAACGCTTTGGGTCCCGAAGTCTAAATTTGCCCGCATGGCCAAGAGAGTTGGGAGACCGATAATTAGATCAAATGTCGACTTCTCCACAACCAAGTAGTCCAGCTTGACCGCTTGGTTCTCAAAGTTGGTGTGAACCTTGAGCAACGACCCGACACAGGAGGCGCTATCCCCGTTCGCGATGTTGACTTTCTTCGATTTTTAGTTCGGCGAGAGTTAAAGGCGTCGAGATAACTCCGCGGACATCACGTCCGGTACGGCTCCAGAGTCCAAAAGCGCCAATTTTTCTGTGCCATAAACTTTGAGCTGCACTACTCGCGGCAAGTGTGGCCCTTTATCAGCAACGACGGCAATTCTGGCCATATTATTCTTTCCTAACAGAGTTATCATTATATTCGCGGCTCCATCAAGATTCTCTCGAAAAAGTTGACCTAACGTAAGCCCGCAGTTGGCATTTCCAAGCTCAGCGACAACTTCATAATTTCCGACGTATTCTTGGAGCTTATTTGAACCCTTTGTTCCTTTTTTGTTCCTCTTTTGCTTCCTCCTTCGGCCCGAAACACGTAATTATTCTGCCAGCGGAACGGGAGGAATTATTCGTACTTGTTTTGGATTATGCACTAGGCAGGATATAGGAATTTCCCCGTGATCTTCTTGACGAGGCTTTTTCGGCAAAGCTTCTCCTTCAGCAGTTCTCTTCGTCTCGTTAACAATCTCTTGGATGTATTCATCGGTATTCGAATGGATCTCACGGACAACATTGACCTGATCCGCTACTCGAAGTTTTTCTTTCCTTTCTTGATCTTCCATAATTCTCGGCGCAGTCCAGCATTTAGCCTCAGAATGCCCCAATCGGCCGCAAAGGGTGCAACGATCATCTCAGTGAGGATTTTTCTAGCATCTAGATGCTCCATGACCGAGTTGGCGGCAGTAAAAGCCCAATGCAAGAGTATTTCCCCTCTGAGCTGGCGAAGACGGCCCTGCTGCTGTGTCGGAATTTTCCTTCCTCCACTTGACGAGAAGGGTAAGGCGAGACAGGTCTTCGGCAAATACATCCACCTTATCCTCGATGTTTCTTGAGCGAGCATCGGGACGAACTAGGAGACTCTCTGGGAATACTTCCATAATTTGGGGCGAGGATCCGGAAAACGCAATTTGATTCGAGTGAAAGTCCTTCAAAGCCTTCACTAGATCAGCGTATTTCTTCGGCCCTCGGAACGACAGTAATTGCTGCAACTTCTCATGTCGACATGCAGCAGTCCTAAGTAATCCGAATCTTGCAATACTGTCGAAACCTGCCTTCTCGTACAACTGCTTCGATTTCTTCAGGGAGTTCGGTATTTCTTCAATCTCGAGGCCTATTTCCAGTGCTTCACGGATGATGTCTTAAGGCTCTTCTTCCTCGGCGAAATGGTCGAAGAACTTCTCCATGACAAAGGCGTAATTCTTGGCATCTTCGATCAACTCTCCTCGGGCTGCGAAGGAATCGTAGTAGAACTCAAACACAGGGCCTTCTAGGTATCAAAAGAGGGATAATACCTTCTCCTGACTGGACTTCCCGGCCATCAAAACATTGTTGCAGCAGAAAAAGAACTTCTTCACATCGCTGTTTCCGTTGTAAGCGACGTAATTCGCTCCGAGGGAAGAGATTCTCCACAAGAGTACCCTGATAGGGTGGCAAAGGAGAAATTTTAAAATTGTGTTAGCGACCCTAGGAAGAGGAGGTTTCTGTCGTTGTGTCCTGTCTCCTCGTCGCCCCATTCCACCAACGGCCAACACTGTTCATATGGCAATCGTGGGTGTGGCCGACCGTTCCAGAATCACACGCCGCGAGGCCGACAATAATTAAAATATATAGATAATATCGTAGATAATAACTAAAAATAACTCAAGAGTACAGTACCTGACAAAATAGAAAACTGAGAACAAAAAGCGTTCTACAAGTAGTCAAAAAGAGCAGATTTTTGGTGACCCTTCAGGATCAACCAACAAACGAGACGTCAGAAAAGTCCGTTCCTCCGTTGCTACCCATTGCCTGGATATCCGGCCTTGTGCGGTGAAGCCACTGTCGCTGTTCGGTGTCAGGGTGACGGGCTGCCTTATGCAGGTCTTAGGCGAAGAGAACGACTTGACGGTCCTGTCGTCGGGTTCAGTGCCCGCTATGCCGGCAGTGCATGGCATGATCCCCGTAGCATTCGAGGACCTCGGGGCATATTGTTCGTGGGCACGGAGTGTCCGGGGCGAAAAGCGGGACTTGAAGGTAGTACTGCAGCCACACTGAGATGAACCGAACTACAAGTTTCAGCCCCTGGCTTTCGACTCCTTGGGTGCCCCATCCGCCGCCCCTATTCTGTTCCTCGAAGACTTCATCCCGCGCATCGCAGAGAAGTTCTACACAACCACAGTAGTGATACGCAGATGTATTTATCTGCGAGTAAGTTGCACACTGTGGTCTTTTGTTGCAATGGCGATTCAATTGCGAGCCTCACTGCACGTGCCTGACGTGGAACATCCGGTTAGTTCTTAGCCGAATAGTCAGTCCTGAAGAGTACAGTACACGATAGATACTCAATGAAGTGAAGTTTCTTCTAATTCACGTGCGTCAATACTGTAATCATCTTTACTTCATGTACAGTAGGGTACTCTATATAGTGCCACCTTGTGCCAGACGCAAACAATTGGCACTATATCGAATCAAGCAATATTCAAAGTTCCTTCAAACCATTGACGAAAACTATCCTTCTCATTTACAATAGCTCTGTAATAAGCATTTGGCGCCATGCTCTACCGTTTTCCTTTCGCTTTGCGCCTAGGAGAGCTGCTTTGGCCTTCCGCAAGTGATAAAAAGAGGTCGTCGTGGTTTGAGGAGGTTTGAACTGGTTGGTTGGTTTCGAGAACCCCTATAGGTGTGCCACGTGCTACCCGGGGTAGCACTAATTAGAGGGAGGCACTACTCAAAGTCGCACTATATCGAGGCCCCCCCTGTATTACAAAAGACGTACAAGCCTAGCTAACAGTGTAAGCCAAGATAGTTAAGGCTTGTCGCTGCCCAGCTTGGTAGTACGCGCTAGGATCGATGTTGCAAAGGTAGACCATGTGGTCGACGAGATTCGTTGCCGCATGTGGTCAAGGGCCGCCGCTGGTGTAACAGTCGTCGTGATATCAATTTCGCATGGGTCTCAATCACCCCAGAGGTTGACTTACAGGGCGCGGAGAGAGAGTCGAAAGCAAGTGGAGCAAAGTGAAAACCGAGCTTTGGAAACGTAGCGTACGGGGTCAGGATAAACGCAGCTCTCACTGAGCGGTCGCAGGTCTTCATCTTGTCAACGTGGGCCGATTCGGCTGCCCCGCAAGGTGCCAATGCAGCTTGTTGAGGTAAGATCGGGCCATGGGATTGCGAATAGTGACATCATATGCGACTTGCGTCGGCGCGTCGAGCGTGTCAGTAGGTTCCGGTCCACATTGGACGAGGATGTCGGCTGGCCGGAGGTCTGTACCCGGCACAAGGTTGGGAACTTCTTGTCTGTGAGCAAAATACTGATCTTGAGGCCAGGGCACGGAGCACAATAGACCCATTCCTTTGCGCCGGGAAGGCCCATGGAAGCCCGGAATGCGTGCCTCTGTTGATCGCCGTGGGGGATCTCTTCTTGCACTGCGGCATAGACTGCTTCTCTTAGTGTCTTTTGCAGAGGGGTTTTGCTTGAGCAAAATACACTAAAGGGGAGGAGTAGTGAAGGCATGCAGGAGATCGACCATATTCCGTGCGCGCGAACGGCATCATAGTACGTCGCAAGATCCGTCATAGGTGCCGGCAAGATTCCGGTGGCCAGCTCCTTACACCGATGCAGGGCGAGCGTCACGTGGTCAGTCTACTTCTCATTACTTCCAGCATCACAGTACAGTACCGTACAGTACAGTGTTGTACTGTTATTTAGTTTCGCTGTAGATCCCGGCCCGCGGCAACCTCTTGATGTTTATTGCGCATGCACGGTCCTCACTTGGGACTGATGAAAAATCTGATCCACAAGGCCGCGATACTCTAGATGAAATGAATTATCCAGACGCTACAATTCATAACGCGCATCACATGGCACATGTGAGGATGCCACTGCCCAAAAGTCCTGCTTTTCTCGAGTCTTTGAAGCACGACGCCACTGATCAAGACGATGCACATGATAACGCATTGACGCCATTGGGTGGTTTCCAAAACCGCGCATGCTTCGCACGCGTCTGACAGGGTGACAAACTGCGTGGTTGCCTTCAGTCCATAGTCGAAACGCTGCTTTGCCCATTGCAGCATTCAAAGATACAACTCGCAGTGGCCAAACGGGTACCCCTTGTTCAACGGCTTCAACGTCATGCTCTAGTGGAGCTGAGATCGTCTTCGCCCTCACAGCGTTAGCACCGCGCTCATTCTGTGGCCTTTGCAGCCCCCAAACCGATTCATGTGCCCCTGCCACGGCCTCTTGCTCGGGGTTGCTCCCTACAGCCTGAAGTAAAATGGGGGCAATCGGCTGTGCTGCAAGTTCAGCGTGTGTTGCAGAACTTCAGGAACTCGGAAGGGTCTACACCTTTTCTGAATCCATGCGTCCATAGTCGGCAGTTTTAAGTCAAGCGCCATTGTCGGCTCTATTAACACTTGGTCAGGTCTAAGGATTCGTCAGTAACTGTGACCTCATACACTGCCGGCCATTTCTTTCCCGTAAGCCACAGCCTCCCTGTTTCTTTGTCAAAGGCAATGCCGTTCAAGACATCATTATTTGGCAGTCGATCTTCTCGCAAAGGCAAAACTGATGCATTGATGATGGATTTCACAACTCCCGTTTGTGGGTCAATTCGATAAATCAAAGAGGTTGTCCACACGTTAGCCCAAACCTCCCCACAAACCCATTCCAATTCATTCAAGCTCCTCGCCTTGCGGCCTCGGAGTGTCACCGGTACGCGACGTTTCTCACTAAGATCATCTGGGTCCAGCACACGTAACTCATGAGTGCCATCACTCATATAAACCTCATCCTTTTCGCGATCCATACACAACCCCCACCCCTCACCATCGTACGACCATTCCTTAATAACCTCAAAGGTAGACTGATTAAACACAAACCCGCGACCCGCCTTCCACGTCAACATAAATATATGATGATCCGTATGCAACGTCATACCCTCCCCAAACAACCTCATATCCGGCAACTCAAAACGCTGCAAGACCTTTCCCGTATCAATCTCCACCTTCCTCAACGTCGACTGCCCCCTCAACCCGGTACTCTCATAAAACACACCTCTTGCAAACTCAAAACCCTGCGTAAACGCCATACGATCATGCGGATGCTTCCCCTGCACTTGCACGGTAAACGTCTTCACCTCTCCCTCCTGCTCTGCCGGTTGGACCGGTTTTGGCACAACAGTGGGCGCCAAACCGGTACCTGTGGTATTCCCCCCATTGGGTGACATACCCGACGTTGAATTTTCATCCTCTGAACGTCGTGTGAGCAGCACGGTGACGACAGTGGCGCCGATGACGAGCGCTAGAACGAACACGGCAAACACCATGCAGCATCGGAAGCGTGATGGGGACTCAGCCTTTTGGTAGTCTTGTTGGTGGACCGTTTCGTCGGGGGCCAGGCCGGCGCTGGTGTCCACGGTGATGTCGTCGCGTCCGAGGGCCTCCAGCTCGTCTGTCTCGGCGATTTCGTAGGTCGCCGTGGTGGACATTGTGGGAGGTGGAGGAGGCTGTGACAGGGGGTTGGGATGTGTTGATTGTGGTGTTGGCCGAGTGGAAGGGGGCGGTTTGGCGGATGCGTGAGAAGGGATGGCGTGGAGTCGGTAGATTGATGGGGATGAGGGAGGTGTGGTCGGGAGAATTGCAAGTTGGTTTGATGTGCAGCGGTCGGGCTCGCGCAATTGTGCGGCTCGAAAGTTGTGTGTCTGTGAGGTGATGCCGGGGTTTGCAAAGTCGGCGAGCCTGGTGAGGAAGGGGATGATCAAGTGGTCAGATGGGGGGTTTGTTGGATACGTAGCGATGGGTGGATCAAGGGAAGTTTCTGCGTTGCGGTGGCGCAAGTATGCAATTTGGTTGACACGTTTTCGCCGTCAATGGCGGTGACGGTTCATTTGAGGTTTCGGGTTGATTGACTGCTTGTGCGGATTAATCCTTGCTGTTTAATGTGCTATTTTTTGGCAATGATTTAAATTGGCCTATCACGTTCACTGTAACAAGGTTTCTAACTTCGTAGAGCGATTGGCTGAAACAGCAAGCTTTTTGCATCTACTTTTTCAATGTTGAAAGCACTCTCCACCGAACGCGCACTCCTCTTCGGGAACCGACGAGTTCATTCTAATGAGGCATGTGCTGGGCCGCATGTAGGAATAGTTCCGAACTCGTGAAGCGGGTCTTACAATACTGCAGTGGACACCATACGTAGAAGCCAATTGCCGTAAACATGTTCCATTTGTACATTTAGGCTCACGGCTTAGAATTGGGCAGTTGACATCAGCCTCCTTACAGTTCATTTCATGTAATTGGATAACTGCCTAGGAGATATTTGTGAATAATTGCATTCCAGTACTGGACTGCCCTAAATGGTGCTGCAAACTAACTTGCACCACTCTGACGTGTCACATCAAATAACCTCCAATCCTGTACTTTGCTGAGACATTTCCGCAGAAATCCGCGACCACTACCGTACGACCGCTGCTCCTCTGCAAACTAAGACTGCACTAATCTCCAGTCTAACCATCGTCACACGATCTTTGCGTGGGTGCTCTTCGCGACTGACCGTCAGGGCAATGGGCGGTAGCCTCATGAGAGCAGCCCTTACCATGCCTGACCCGTACAGCACTACGTAACAAATCACTATCGCCTCCACTGTTAACAAAATCTTCCAATCCAGGCCAGTCAGACGCCCAAGCAACCGCGATATGCAGTTTACTACCACATCGTCTTGTAAATAGCGTCTAATTGTCAACATATCTGTTGCAAGGCTCAATCATTCCTAAAAAGTACGCAATGTGTACTGTACAGTACAGTACATACATGTCCATTTGCAACTGTACTGGATCCACCCAACCACGATCACCTCAGCCGTAAGGGTGCGCTTCAATTGACGGGAAATGTCTCCGATGACTCTAGAATCCCCTCCAGATTGTTTAGCACTGCGTCAAATCATGCCCTTGAATCAAATCACTAAACTAACAAACGTGCCCCACAGAGACACACCGTTCCAAAATGCGTGAAATATCCAAACGGGCGGTGTTTCGCAACTCTTGACCGATCCACCGATCCACCATGTCTAAACCATGATAAACTACCTCTACGCAGGAACTTGTTACCACCCAGAAACCGTCGCTCTCCATCATAATTGGAATCCGCTCTGTGATTCAACATTCAACCTCTATAAACTGCCTAACATTCATCCAAGAAAGCCGAAACCTCCACCTTGAATTCATGCGCGAAAGAGCGTCTGAACTATCGCCCTCACCCATGTCAGCAATCACCCAAACACAAAACTTGAAAAGAATTGATCCACGCAACTGCAACACCACATATCACCAGTCGGTTCCCGCCCTTTGTATCCTTTTAACCCTCCTGAACCCCCCTCGCGCCCAACCCTCCCCTCCCTCTATTCCCCAGTTCAAATCCGGTCCCTGCGCCCATCTCCTGTGAAACCAGAGAAACTAAAACGCAAAAATGCCAACCACGCCGCAACCACCCAAACATGGCGACAACATCGAAATGCTACAAGTTGCCTCCGACTTTCTAACCTCCTCGGTCACTACGCGGAAGAGCGCCCGTCTCAGCTCCGCCCTCATCAACTACAAGCGGCCCGACGCCCTAAACCTGGTTCCCGTAGGTTCCAGTCCCGTGCTTGACATTTTTGCACGACTTCACAACGGCGTGCGTCGCGAGCTTATCGACCTGTATAACATGGTTGATGCAATGCAAAGAAGGATTCAGAACCTGCGAAGCTCCGATCTAAACATGTTTTTCACGTGGTGGGATTTGTTTTCTTCGTATGTGGAGGTGTGTTTTGAGGCACATGACCAGGTGCTTATTCCGTGGGTTCGTAAGAAGGGTGGCATGCCGGATATGTTGGATGATGGTGCGGTGAGTGGGATGAAGGACACGTTGAATACTATGCTCCGTGATTTCGACACAACGTATAGTCAGTTGCCGCGACGTCCACCCGATGAAACAATGGCCAAGATTATTAAAGGCCTAGTCTACATGCATTCTCTCGTAGAATACCTGCAAACGTTTGAAAATGAGGTGCCTCTGGCTATTGAGAACAAGTGCAGGCAAAAAGATGCCGTCGTTATGGAGAAGAAGCTTGCTCGATTTTTGCAACGGAAAGGAGACCTAAACTATAGACAGATGCATCTCAGCATTGTAGCGAGGGGAATGACGGACGAGGCTGCGTCGGCGTGGCGCAGGCGCCTGCCGTTTTGGATTAAGATTTCCTTTCGTTCCACTGGGAAACTGTTTTCAAATACACATCTTGCAGTCGTCAGGAAATTAGCAGCAGACTAGCTCTGCTCCGAAAATCCCCAACGGGCCAAGCCATTGCCCCGTACAGCCTTGAACAACGGGGCACTAGAGGAGCCGCTGTTTTTGAGACCCGTGAATCGTACTGTTGAGAGGAGCCAATTCTGTCCAATGGAGCTACCTCCACACGCTGCAATATTTTCGCTGCTCTGTTTTCCAGCCTGGATTTCTATGAATTAACGCTTGCATCTGATAGCAGAGGAACGATGGGACTGTCCCAAATCAAGAAGCGCATGCACGCAGAATTATTTACAACTTGGCAACTAAATAGCTAATCCCCATTGGTACCCCTTACCCGTAATCTTGGTCTCCCTGTACTGGCGTCCATGTATGCTTCCAGGCCCGTCTTTTCTAGAAGCTCAGTGTCTTGCTGAATTCCCTGCAGCTCGTAACCTGAAATTTCCTTTGCATTCTCCGGATTCGCGAGTGTAAGATTCCGGACAGCCAGAATCGCCCATTCTCTCAGGAACGGATTCTCCGTTGCGTCCTTTTCATATGACAGGGCATTAAGCACTAATGGAATCCCCCTTAGTTGTCGGACCGAATCCTGGGCTTCCTTTGAAAGATCACAGCAAACAGCCAGACATCGAACCATGACTGCGCGTAACCCTGCAAACGAGCCGCTAGCAACGGCAATGGGGGCAGTATCAATTCCATTCCCATTCTCCACCGTCTCGTTTTCAGAGCAGGCAATTGCATGCAGCACGTTGACAGCTACCCTCACAGCTCGAAGGCGCAAGTCATTCAACTCGGACGAATCGACGCTCACGATAATGACTGAGGCGACTATACTGCCCACGGTGCGCAGCACATTTCCATTTTTCCGGAACAATGCCGCTTCAATAAGTTCTGCAAGGAAACCGAGTGAGTTTTCAGGGAACACAATATCGGCCGTATCGTCATCGGCCGGACTTTCGGCAGACTTTCCGGCGGCAGCATCAAGGATCTGTAGGAAAGTCTCCTGAGGCTCTGAGAATGAGACCGAGGATGATTGGAGGATTTGGTCGAGGGAGGGTCCGAGTGCTTCGAAGGAATTCTGCAGCAAAGAAGCGCCGATAAGTCGACAAATGATCATGTACGACCACGAAAACTTGTCGTCATCATCGTCTGCATTATCCGCGCCGACATTCTTCATCTGCAGCACCAAGGATGCAGCAAGCGACTTTCCCTCACCATCTTTCTCCGACCAAATCCTGACTATGTCATTCATACGATCCGGCACAATCGCAATACAATTATGAACCAAAGCGGCAGCGGCAGCGGAAGCGGCGCGGTTACTACACTCGAGCAACTTTTCAAAAGTGGTAGGAAAGGCCCTCCGCCACACCAACTCTGCATTATCGGCATTGCACGTGACGAAATTGACCAAAAATTCGACGGCAAATCCAAAAAACGGCATGCGCATTCGGTGCTGATGCTCGGCACCAGCAGCATCCCCCAAGCGTTGCACAGCCGGGGCAGCGGCGCCCGCGCCCTCGACATCACAAAAGGTGAAGCGCTGTTGTATACAATCCAAAACCAGGTCATGTGCACCCGACCGAGCACATCGTGCCTGATTGGGGACGGAGCGTGCGCAGAGGTTGCGTAGTAGGCGGATGGTGAGTTCGCCCAACTTGTGATGAAAGACGTGAGGGTCGCGCAGGATGCAGACTAGGTTGTCAATGGCATGTGGTTGGGCGCCTAGTGTGGCGCGACCGTCGTCGGTGCGAGAGACGGGGAGTAATGCGCGCAGGGTGTCGTCGCTGTGACGGGTGGCGACGTGCGTGCCGGAGGGGGCCCAGTCGTGGGAGCAGAGGTGAGCGATGGCGGTTTCGTAGCTTTGTGGTTCGGATCGGGTCATGTTTTTGGGGGGGAGAGGGATGGATTGGAATATGGATGGGCTTGGGTTGTGGAGGTCGGCGAGTGGTGTGGGGTGTGGGTGGGATGATGGCAGGTTTATGAGAGGTTTCTTTTTGGCGCAAGTGAAACGGGTGAAGCGAAAAGCTGGCGAGTGTAAAAGTCTGGTAAAGTTGACATTTAATCTCATACGGTACAGTGAGTCCAGTACAGTAGTGTACACTGTACTGTACTGTACTGCATTGTACTCAACTTTTAATTAGTGTTGCTGTTGGTTGGTTTGGATAATCAACGTTTGGAATCATACTGTAGTGTGCGATATACTGATCATGCTAATTAAAGTGAACTTGTGGCTAATTTCTGGCGGGATTTCTGCGGTGTTGCCAAGTGCAGTCCCCCGGTAGTGTATCGGTACCGTCCAGTAGTACATGTACAGTACTGTACAGTACAGCTCAACGCCAACTCGGTTGTCACTCTTCCTCCAACTATTTCTATTCCCTCCGCCCTTTCGTCAAGCCCCTCCGCTGCATCGATTATTTTCCCTTCCCTCTCTACCGCACTGTACAGAACAGAACAGTCTTCTCACCTTCCCCATCCCCGCCATCTTCACTTCATCTCGTCTTCCACACACCGCATGCCAATCCTCCCTCCCTCACCTCCTTGATCCACCTTACCCCCTTTACCAATCATGTCCAATGCACCCACTCCTTCCCACCCCGGCGAAATCGGCACCGTCCTCATATCCCTCGTCCAAATGTATGTACCCCCAGAACGAGTCGACGCCGTACTCCACGTCGCCTCCCGTCTCCTCCAATCCTCCCTAACCACCTCCCCCAGCATGCAAACAGCAGAATCTCTCAGCCATGCCATGCTCTTTCGACTCGTCCGCGATCGCCGTCACGCAGAATCCACCCAGCTCGCCGAGCTCACCGCCGGCCTACGTTTCGAGCCCGCCCTCAAACCGCACGCCGTATGGCCCGTTCTTTACATCCTCAACGACTTACGTGGTACAGCCCATGACCTCAATAAGCTTCCTGCACATTCACATTCCGAAAAGGCCGAACCGGCCGATGAGGTCGACGACGCCGGCAGCAGCCCGCCGAGCACGGAAATCGTCGCCGGTCAGCAGAGTCAAGTCGACGACCACCACATCGGCTATGCCATTCCAACACTCAACGCAAACCCGTTTCAACCGGGCGTCGAACCAAACATGGTCGACCCGGTTCCACCGCCAAGGGCCGACCAAGGTACTGAGAGTGAGGAGGATGACAGGTTCTTTTTGATGCCTCGGAGGGCCGCTGCCAACCGACCGCAACCCCCTATGCCGCAACATTCGTTGAATAAAGTGCCGGCCACCCCACCTACACGCACTAAGCGGGGTGCGTCGCCGCGCCCTGCGCCGGCAAAGGGGTTGCCTACTCCGTTGCATAATAAGAGCTTGGAGAGGCGCCTGGCGAGGGATTTGCTGCTGATTGTCCAAGGGGAGAACGGAGACTTACTCTCGTTTAAGGAGGAAGATGACAGTCAGTCGGGGTGTGTGCGGATTGCCATGCCGGTGGGGACTAGTGTCACTACACCTGTGCATGATCTTGTTATGTGCACCGCCGAAGTTGGCTTTTTGTTTCGCATCATTCAGCAACGCGTCAACGAGCCGGACAGAGAACACGACGGCCTTGTCACTCAGAATATGTGCAGCGCTGTCGTCCGTGAGATGGACAGTTACTACCGAAGTCTGGTCACTCTCCGCAATATTGATCGCTCTGGCATGGACGACCAAGATGAGACTGTAGGCTTGTCTTTGCGCAAAATCTACGTTTGGGCCGCAAATGAAAAGCCGCGACTGCGTTGGCTGGCGCGTCTGTGCGAGGAGACGCGGCCATTTGATGGCTGTAAGATTTTAGCGCATCTGCGGGCACATCGCGGATCCTATTTGCCGCCAGATATTCATGATATGAAATCGAGGATTCTGGCGAGCGCTAGTGCTCCGATCAATCGCATGTTGCAGCGATGGCTGGCAGAGGGTGTGTTGGCGGACCCGTATCACGAGTTTTTTATTATGGAGGATCCCAAGGTGGCAGCCGCGACACGGATGACATCCTACTCTGCGGCAAATATGTTGGAGGATGTAGGAGTTTCGGGGGGGCTGGCTGGAGGCCCGAACAGCGCATCTGTGGCGAGTCAGCGAATTTGGTGGGGGTTATTCAAGATTCGGCGTGAACAGATGCCCGGCAGGATGGATGAGGCCATAGCGCAAAAGGCGTTGATTGCGGGCAAGTCGATCGCATTTTTGCGGAGGTGCTGTGGGGATGCGGGCTGGGTAGACCGAGAACACTCACCGCTGGTGGCACAATACCTGTCAGGTGGGAGGAAACTGTTTGAATGTGATGAGCGAGAAGATGAGGATGCTGTGCGTGGGTTGGTCGAAGCAGCGAAGGAGTCAGCCAGCTGTCGACTGAAACAGTTGTTCTTTGAGAGGTTCGACCTCAGTCATCACTTTGGGGCGATCAAGAAATATTTGCTCCTGTCGCAAGGAGACTTTTCACAGGCTCTGATGGATGGCTTGGCACCCATTCTGGACGGGGACGCGAATATTCTGCGAAACAATCTCACAGGGATTGTGGATGCGGCTCTGCAATCTTGCTCGAGCTTCAACGAAGGGACGGATCAAGACATTCTGGAACGTCTAGACGTGCAGATTGCGGCGCAAAGTAAAGACACGAACGTGGGATGGGATGTGTTTTCGCTGACATATCGAGTGGAGGATGCGCCGTTAAACACGGTGTTTTCTCCAAAGGTGATGGACGCGTACTTGCTAATCTTCCGTTTATTATGGAGATTGAAGCGGATGGATCATTTGATGGGGAATGCGTATTTAAATCTATGTGCGTTCGAAGACGTGCAAAAGGAAGGAAAAGGTGGGGATGATGGTGGACGGTGGACGGAAATTATGAAGGTGGTACGACGGGCGCACTTTGTTCGCATGAAGATGACGCAGCTGGTGCAGAATATGCAGCACTACTGTACTGTGGAGGTGCTGGAGGGATCATGGACGATCCTAGAGCGTGCGTTGAACAGCGCCGAGGACCTTGACGGGATGATTCAAGCGCATGCGGTGTACCTAACACGGATCAAGGACCGGACGTTGCTGTCAGAGCGGAGCCGGTATGTGGCGCAGGAATTGGACAAGGTGTTGAGGGTGATTCCAAAGTTTGACCGAGCGCAGCAGGAAATGAGTAGGTGGGTGAAACGAGGGAGGTGGGGTAAAGTAACGGTGGAGGCGGAGGATGTGGAGGGGATGATGGAACGGATGGTGGATATTGAGAGGGAGTTTAATGAAAGCTGGGAGCCGTTCCTGGGGGCGTTGAAGCGACATTGCAAGATTGTGGACGGATGCGTGTATTTGTTGTTTCGGCTTGATTTTAACGGACATTACGCGAGAAGACGGCAGGAAAGGGGAGAAAATGACGCATGGATCGGCATGTCGCCAGGATTGGTGGGCGGGGCGGCACAGGAGCATCTGGTAGGTAGACGATAGTGAGGTTGGTGGGATTTGGAGAGGTGATGATGAGGTAAACATCGGGCGTATTGTGTATAGAGGGACGCGTTTGATACGGAATTTGAGTGGGCGGTGGATAATTTCCAGCCGTGGATGGGGTGAGGGGGATGGGCGGAGCGGAGACGAGTGGTGCGGTGTTGCTGGTGTGCTGATGTGCGAGTTGGCATGCTACTGGGGGGGTGGGGTGCGGGCATGCTACAGCGCTACTGGATAGGACGAGCGGGGTTGACTTCCGGGTGGTGGACTCTTGTGGGACCGCCGACTCGTGGAGATTGGCTTGTAGGGTTTGTAATTTGGAAAAGTGACGCGTGTGGCGGTTGAGGGGGCTAGGTGTTTGCTGTGTCGCGTAGTGAAGCAACCGGCTGGTGTGGCATTGGAGGGAGGAAGGGTGTGCAAACATGGCTCTTTGACACCAGCGGGTGATTGGGGCAATCCTCTCTATCCAATTGCGGAAACACCGTGTTGTCGGAACTCTGCCGTACCATGGAGTCAAGTGTGCTCGTTTCTTGGCGGGGCAGGGCACGAGTGAGGCCTTTCATTGCTGTTGAGCATGATTGTATCTTGACTGTGTGATTGGCGGTGTCAATGAAAGATTTACTTGGATGTTATGCTCAGAGATCTTTCAATTTTAAAATTTCGAAAAATTCAAACCACGCAAATAGAACTTCCACTGCTCTCATACCGTGTACAGTACAGTATTCCGAAACTGGCCCCGAATCGGTTATACCGTACAGTAAAGTAGTACGTTGTACAGTACAGTATGTACAGTATTAACCGAATTTGACTGTGGAAAGAATAGGATAATTTCCCGAAAAAAATGGCGGTGTACGTGTATTTGGCTTTCTACTGTAGCCAGTGTAAGTCTTTGGAAGAAAGTTGAGAGGAGCTGTGGAATGTATTACAAAGTACTGTAATTTTGACGAATGCGGGTACAGTGCAGTACATTAAAAGTTATCTCAAGTTTTGAGTCATAGAGCGGGGTAGCGGCGGCGTCGGGACCGAAAACGCTACTGTGGTCATCCTGGTTATATTCCCCGCCAAGAAATACCTTTAATCTTTTATCTTTTAAAAAACAGAATGCACAGCACCAAAGCAAAGGTCTATGTTAATTCGCCGCAAATCAAATATGATTTGAAAAGTTGAAACTGGTCAAATTTCATCGCTTTGACAAAGCATCTTTCTCAACTGCAGCACTGCATTTCCCAAGCACTTGATCAATGTCCAGAAAATAACACCAATCGCCCGCTTCCTCCCTTCTCCCGCCAAGTTGCTGTCACTGTCTTACCTCCAACAAGCTGCACAACGTAATATACCCAAACCCTACCAACGCCCTTCCCCCACCTCCGTCGTCCATCGCATCCCCACTCACAACCTTCCTCCCCCGTCCCCTTGTCCCCCCACGAATGTCCCGCGCAGTCCATGCGAGCGGCCGTCTATGGGCCATTTTCCGCGATGGCACGCTTCGTCATTCGCCCCCCACCTCTCCCCCAACTTGGCAAACCCCCACCGACCTGCCCAGCCCCGTCGTCGCCCTCGCCACCACCGAGGACCATCTCTCCGTCTTTGCCGCCTGTCGAGACGGCTCCCTCCATCTTTTCCACGCCCCCTCCGCCGCCCTCGTCGTCTCGTCCCCGTCCCCTTTACACGCCGTTCCGCTCTGTCTGCTTCCCTTACCCGTGGAGAATGCACTCTTTGTCGGCTTGCAGGATGGCTCGGTCGTCCGTTGTCATCTCACCTCGCTTGCTTTTGATTGCATGCTCGGTTGTGGCGTTGAACATTCTGATGCCGTGAATGCACTCGAGGCCGATGATCAGTACTTGTATAGCGGTGGGGAGGATGCCGTCATTTTGGTCTGGGATTTGAAGGAGGCCAATGCCGTGCGTGAAATCTCCATGCCCGAGGCTCCGATCCGGAGTCTGTTGCGTGTAGACGTCGCGTTGTGGGTAGGTGAGGCGGATGGCTCTGTCGAGATCTTTGATATCTTTGGTGATGATTCTAATGGCATAGAACGTGTCTGTCGCAAGGCCCCCCATGCGGGAGGCGTTACCGATTTATTCAAGGTCGGTGAGACAGAGGTTTGGTCCTTATGTGCCGCTCCGATTCATTCCGATGTCCCGCCCGAGAGTGATGCTAGTGTCGCCTGTTGGGACACAAGGGAACTCACGTTTGAGATGTCCGCATATATACAGGAGCGCGATTTAACGAGTGTCACCGTAGTAGGCCGTGCCCCGTATGAGGAGGTCACTTTGGTTGCATTGACAAACACGTTGGGTCCGCAGGTCGTGTCGCGGCTCGTGCGTGGGGGAATGGCAGCCGTTGGGTCTGAGGCTGTGTCCCAGGCGTATGAAGATGTGCTCTCGGATCTGGAATCACGCTTTGTGGAGGCAAACGAAGATCCACCTGGCATGCGGGACGGGCCAGGATCCCGGAAGGGTTACGCACATGGCGAGGGGAGCAGTGCCCCGGGAATTGTCGTGTCTATGGCGGATGGAGCTTCACTGCGCGGATATCCGTTCGAAGACGACCTTGGTGAGCAGGGGACGTTGTCGCCGCTGCGTGCGAATGGGGCGTATCAGGGTTCGCCTCTGCTGATCGGTCACGAGGGTCACGGACTGACGCTTTCTAGGTCGGTATCGGAGACCTTGATCATGACCCTGCAAAGAGTGTCGGAATTGCTGGTGACGCTGCTTATGGACGACGTTTTGTCGCCTGAGGAGGGGCACACTAGAGGATCCAATGACGAATTGCGGTCTAACGTGGCAGCGATTACTCAGGAATTGAATATCGGACGACAGTTGATTGAGTCTTGTACTGCTACCTCTAACAGCGATAACAGTGTAATCACTGTCGATGAAAATGAGCTCTCACGAAATACACGCAATATATCGCCCTCATGTCATGATTCTTCCTTTCATCTTCTTCGGAAACGGCTGGACAAGGAAATAGAGGGCCGACGTTTGCTGGAGAAGGATATCGTTGTTGTTACAAGGGAGCGCGACTTGTTTGCGGAGGAATTGGAGCAAATCAAAACGCAGTCTGATAACGCCATGTCCCAGCTCGAGGGGATTATCCGAGACAAGGATGAGAATGCTGTCTCAAGGGACGAGGCTATTTCTGAGCTTCGGGAGGAATGCGGAAAGTTAGAGACTATGTACTTACATGAAATGGCGCGAAGGGAAAAAGCAGAGAGAGAGCGAGATGAGGAGAGGGAAAATCATAAAATTCAGGCTGCACAGTCCACGAAGACATGGGAGGAAAAGTTGAAGGCGGCGTATGACAAGATTGAGACAAAATCAATACAGATTCAGTCACAGCGAGATTCCTTGCGAGCGTGCGAGGCGCATGTGGAACAACTGAAAAGCGCAAATGCGGTTGTGGAGAACAAATATAAGACAAGCGAGGAAAGGGTTACCGAGCTTCTCGATCAAATCGAAGGTCTCCAGTCAGAGTGGGATGCCAAGTCTTCTACATCCTACTCTCAGCACAGCAAGGATCTGAGGATGCTGAAGGAGGAATATGAAATGAAAAGTCGCTCTGCGCAGATTGAATTCGATGGGAAGGTTGATGACCTAAGGGCTCGCTGTGAACAGTTGACCGAGGACAAGTCCTCTCAAGATGCACTTATCGACTGTTTAAACAAAGAGCTCGAGTCACTTCGGGCAGAGGCGAAGTTCGCCAAAGAGAGGGAATCGGATCTTCAGTCAGAGCATACTGCTGCTCTCGAGAGAGCCCATAAGCGGGAAGTACAGGAAGTCGAGGTCGTGCGAGAAGAAGTTCAGGATTTGCAGATCAGGATTGATGCTGCCGAAGCCGACCACGTGGAGCAGCTGAAGTCCTCCGAGGAAAACCGGAAGAAAGAGGTTCTTAACTTGAAGACCACTGTAGAAAAATTGGAATCCTATGTCAGGGACTTGCAGATTGAAATGGACGCCAAGAGCAGCAATTTGAACAACGCAGAAACTTCGTTAAAGCATCTCAAGGATGAAAACTCAAGTCTCGTAGAGGAGATGAACCACAGGAGAGCTGCAGCTGACTTGTACGAGAAGGAGGCTGCTGAGTTGCGGCTTGCGTTAGGAAGTTACAAAGGAGCCGCAGACGATTTGCAGGCAGCGCTCAGTTTGGCTGAGCAAGACGTAGCCGAGTTGCGTTTCCGAGTAGATGAACTGAGAAGGGCCGCAATTGCCTCTCAAGGTGAAAAATTGGAACCCAATCAACCAGGACGAATGGACGAGAGGGCCAATGTTGAGGATAACAAGAATGCTGTAGAGGCTCTCCTTGCATCTGCCAATGGTGAGATTGAACAGATGAGTGCTCAGCTTGAAGCGATGCATACAGCAAACAGAGAGAAGGAGAAGGAACTTGCTGCATTGCGATACGCACTGTCATCAGGTTGCAAGACCCCTTCAGCGAGGAATCCTACGAATATCCTTAACAGTACCAGTGCAGAAGCTACTCGGAAGAGTGGGTACTTGGAAGACCGAGACCGCGAAGAGGGCAGCCACGGTTCCATTGGCAGCCCCCAGGACTCGCTTGTAAACACTACACTGAAAGAACTTCAAGAAGGTATGGTGATGACTCAAGATAAACTGCGGTTACTCTCAAAGATGGCAAGGAAATACAGAGAGTCTGCTCAATATCATATCGAAATGCTTCCCACACTCCGTGAATTGGAAGGTGAATTGGCCCGCGTATGCCAAGAGGACCCTCGACGGGCCGACAGGCTCGCTATAGCCAGAGGAGTCGTTCAAAGTGTCATAGCTCAGTACTATTCCATGTCAGAGAGGCAGGCTGCCTTTGAAACGTACGATGAGACTGCGTACATGGCGTCCCCAAAACGGTTTGAGGCACTGCAGACTGTGCTTTCTCAAATGCGATCGAAGCGCATTGCATCTGCAAATGGTTTGAGGACGCCAGTGGGGCCAGATATGTCCACTGTTGCCTTGAATGGGAGGACAACCCGGCGGAGAGGGACTGTAGATGACATGCCGACCCCAAGGCGTTTGCTTACTTTTTAACTACTTAGGGTAAAGCGCGGCAGGGGCTTATGTCGATATGTTCGCTCTGCATGTGCTTGTCTTAATCTCCAATAGCGACTTGCGGATCTGTGTCGATAGCGCATTCATTAAGCATTATCCTTTGAAAGATGAACTTGCTCACCAACAACCCGAAATTTTTATAGATATCAATTGTGGTCTCACGTCTGGCAGTCGGTAGCGGTTATAATCTGAATACCCTGCCCACCTCGAAATGGGGGAATGTGTTTGGGGCTGCCCGCTCTGCTCACGATGGTCCCATCTCAGTTAATCCTCCACATCCTAGCTAACAAGCAGAACATGACGTGAAATATTACGTAGTGCACCAGTGGTGCTCCTCTATTGCCGGTCTTGATACGACCGTGTTTGTGGATGTCGATGAAACGCCTCTATAAGCTTAGGAAATTGTGTCCTGGTTTAATTAAATGTTAGTGCTGCATGGACTTTCCGAACCGACTTGCACTTTTTTGAGAAACCTGCTCCTCTGTCAACAGAACATTCTGCAGATCACCATCTGTAACGGGCTGAGCCATGCTCCGTACATACATTCTCGTCACGCTTAATGCCGCCTGCGTATCCAAATCGATTTGGGAGCTGGGCATCAAATCCAATATCCATTGTGGTAGCTTGTTCCTCTTATCCGCACGCGAATACCTTTTATCCGCAAAGATAACCACGCCGTAATCATTCTTGTTCCTGATGACACGACCCGCACATTGCGCTGTTTGCCTCATAGCATCAAAAGACAAGTAATCGCCTTCTCGAATGTTTAAGGTGCTTCGCATATATTCTAGCCTTGCGCGAAGGACTCGACTTTCCGTATACTGGAAAGGTACGCCAACCACTAATACAGCTCTTCCGTAGTGGCGGTCAAAATCAATACCCTCAGCGACCTTCCCTCGGGCGACGCAGAGGAACACCGCTCCCCTCCCCGAATCGCATGCTCGCCGATACCTGTCTAATGCAAGGGCAGACTCTACCGTATCTGGTGTTTCGATGAATACCAGCTTCTTGGCAAACAGCCGGTTGATGATTCCCATTTCGTGCCACATGGCTATCATTTGTTCCATGTAAACATATGAAGTGAAGAACACCACCATGCCATCTGGAACTGCATCAGCTAGCTCGACGGCAAGATTACCGTAGTTGCGAACAACAGACACGTCCGATCGACAGTCGAATTTGGAGCTTATTGCGACTTGATCAGGGCCTCTGGATACAATCAATGGACAAATTGCTTGCCTTTGAAGTGACATTGATAATGACCTCATTACAATGGGCTGGAAGCCCAGTATTTTCGCATAGAGGGGCAGAGGGGATATTGTCCCGAAGTGAGAATGACGCTCTGGAACTTTTTAAACACAGGCCGCATTGCCAATGACGCGTCAAGACAAGCCAGCTGAAGCACCGGATCCGGGACATTAGGAAGTCGCTCGTCAACCGGCTCGAAGATGATTCCAAAACTCTTGGTATGTCCGTAGGTTCCAAGGAGCGTCGCAAAGTCAGATATTATCTGCAACGGCGTATAGTCAGCAACCTCTACAATTTCCAATGTTTGTAACAAAGACTTGAGGCGATCGCTGCAAAATCTAAGAGGCCGCACGTCCTCCTGCAGCTCTGTGCGCATGTCGTACAAAAACCTTGATGGCTGCTCCTGCTTTGACACAGTGCCTCTCATCTTTCGATCCCGAAGGTATTGGACGAGTCGCCTGAGGAAATGGATGAAATGTTCAGCTTTCCGAATATTACCAGGACAGTCTCCTCGATAATGTCATCTGGGACATTGGGATTCGCCAACATATCATCACCGGCCAATGTTGGCGGGAGTATACCGCTCGTCGATAAACCTCTCACCAAACGTTGGTATTCCTTCTGCAGACGTTGGGCATTTGTGTTTCGCATAGCTTGGACAGAATCTCGCAGTTTAGTAATATTGCCGAGACTTTTACGTAGAGTTGCTTCACGAATGTTAACACTGAGCGCATCAATACAAATGTTGTCAATGTTATGCGCCTCATCAAATACGACGATACTTTCGCGCGCAAGGTTCTTGGAAATGAGGCCCGCAATCTTGGGATCCAAAATGTACTGGTAATTGTATACGATGACATTCGCAAAGCTGAGGCAATGGCGTGCTGTGTAGTACGGACACCACTTACGTTGACGTCCAAACTGCATGAGGTCATCCAAAGTGTATATGCCTGGTGGCATAATTGAGTTGGTGCCTTCCCGCTCATGTCCTTCAAAATATTCACACAAGGAGTCACTGACAGCGTGTGACCCGTTGCCGTTCGGAACTTCGGCCTGCACGAACGACGAGCGCACCCATGAGGCAGTGAGCGCGCGGCATGCGGCATCAGCCTCATCTCTGCTCTCCTTGGCGGATACAACTGGATGTAGGCAGAGGTTTCGTCTGGTCGTGAGGCCCAATGCTAAAATCTTGGGCATAGCTTTGGCTTTCTCCTGAGTGTCCTCCGCGAAGCAAGCATCGCGATTCTCGATAACGACTTGCAGTTCCTCCAGAACTTTCTCCATTTCACCGACGGTGCGTGTGCAATAGATTACTTTGCCATCTCGGGCCTAATGAGGTGATAAGAAGTAATGAACGAGAGCAATGTGACAGTTTTCCCGGTACCGGTGGGCATTTCAAGGATGCTGTGACCACCTGCATCCAAGGTTTTTTTCAATTCGCACATGTATTCATATTGCTCGGGGTAGATGCGCGGGTATGGGAAATAAACACAAAGGCCATCGATGTTGATACGCATGGCGTTGGCAGCATGTGAGGCGACGAGATTTGGAGAGGGGATCTGAAATGTCTAGTCAAAGTTGTTCTGCAACGCTTATCTTGGGATTCTTCATGCGTGGGTTTTTAGGAATGCGATAAAGATGGCAAAGAATGGCAGTTTGCGAACGGGATCACGGAATCTTGCAGCTCTGAGCTCAAACGCTCTGCGCCCGCTGCAATTCGGCCTCTGACTGTAAAATTTGTTTGGAGATCCGTGAAGATCGGCGGGGCTTGCGGGGGCAATGTACGTTCCGGAACGCGAGGCTTGCTTTGAACAGATAGAAGTTGACAGGCTGCGACAATCAGGAGGATCACTTTCCAAACCAATCTTTGTACACGGCATGGCGCTTTAGCAAATCCGAAACCACGTAAAAGTGTAATTGTTTTGCTTACAGTTTGCAGCGGATCAAATTGGTATGACAGAATGGTTGGCCAGTTCTAGTCTAGCTCTGAAACAAAACTTGTGCACCCGCCAAAAAAAAAGTAAAGTCTCAGCAAGCCTACAATTAATCACCACTGAAGATTTCTCAAACACTCCCCACTTCGAATAGCAAACATGCCAGCGACTCCTCTCCCCAGCGACTACATTCGAGCCTTTGAGAATTTCCTCCGACAATCATGCCGCAACCAAATCTCTGAGATAGCCGCCGCTGAAGAGCATACCGCTCATTATGGTGTCGAGGTCGATTTTATCGCCATGCAAAACGTTGCCCCTGAGGCATGCACGGCCCTTTTGCACGACCCGCGAACTGTTATCCCCCTACTCGAGCAAGCCATTCAAAACGTCCAAGAGTCTTTCACAGATGATCCAAAGCCGAATTTGCACCCGCGCGTGTGCCATTTACCGTCAACCCCGGCTTATTTGAAGCGCAACGTTAGTGGCTTGCGCAACCGCGATGTCGACAAATTGCTCTCCATCTTGGGCACTGTCACCAGAACAGGAAGTGTTATGTTGAGAGAGGTCACCAAACAGTTTACATGCACCAAATGTAAGCACTCATTTGAGCTTACCGGCGATGTGTCCCAGAGAGGCGCCTTTCAAGTTCCTCCTCGCTGTCCAAGTGCAGCCGAGAAGCCGTGCTATGGAACCAAAATCGTCCCTGTCGATGACACAGCTCCTAATTGTCGGGAATATCAGGAAGTCAAGATACAAGAGAAAATTCAGCATCTGGATGTCGGCTCCATCCCCCGCTCCTTGATCGTCGTGCTCACAGATGACCTGGCTGACAGCGTCAAACCGGGTGATGACGTCGTCGTGTCCGGCATTTTGCACAGGCGTTGGAACCGCAACTTGGTCCAGGATGTCAGAGCCGATGTCGATCTTATGTTGGTCGCCTGTCATGTTTCGTCTAACAACGAGCACAAATCCTTCCTTCATGTAACCGAGGAGTCAAAAAAGGCCTTTGCGGAGCATTGGGCGTCGCGCTCTGTTTCTGAACAGTTGATTGCGAGAAATATCATTCTCAAATCGCTTTGCCCACAGATTTACGGCATGTACCTGCTCAAGATGATTGTCGCCATGTCACTTATTGGGGGAGTCTCTTACACAGACCCGTCTGGAACTCGAATACGCGGAGAATCGCATTTGCTCATTGTTGGCGATCCTGGGACTGCAAAGTCACAGATCTTGCGCTATGCCGCAAAAATATCTCCGCGCTCTGTCCTAACTACTGGCATCGGTACTACATCCGCTGGACTTACTGTAACGGCAGTTCGTGAACCAGGGACCGGCGAATGGATGCTTGACGCGGGAGCCCTGGTCCTTGCAGACGGCGGTGTGTGTTGTATTGATGAATTCGATGGAATCAAACAGCATGATCGCGGTGCTATTCATGAAGCAATGGAGCAACAAACGCTTTCAGTCGCAAAGGCTGGCCTAGTTTGCACTTTGGACACGCGTGCCACAGTTTTGGCCGCTGTGAATCCAAAAGTTGGAAAGATATGCACAGAAATAGGGGGTAGTGCTGGAGATGGAGATGATTCTGATGCAGATGCCGATACCATGCCAATATCCGTTGGAATAGCTTCCCCGTTGCTGAGCCGTTTTGATGTGATTCTGACACTTCTAGATCAACATAACGAGGAATGGGACCGTCAGCTATCCAGCTTTGTATTGAATGGTTACAGGCCGTTCAGCGGCGATGAACGGGGAGACGATGGGATCTGGTCTACGAACAGACTGCGTCAATACTTGTACTATATTAAAACGCACTTGAAGCCGCGCCTCTCTGCTCATGCCCGAAGGGTGTTGTCAAAGTACTACCGGGTCGAGAGGGCATCGTCCAAGAGGAACACTGCCCGCACTACTGTACGGCTGTTAGAGGCTCTCGTGAGGTTGGCTCAAGCCCACGCGCGTCTCATGTTCCGAGAGACGGCGACAGCTCTCGATGCCGTGTTTGCAATAGCAGCTGTGGAAGCAAGTACTGCGACTCATGCCGTTGTAGGGGGTATGGGGGCTTTACATGCTCCTTTTCCTGAAAATCCCAAGATGGAGTTTGAAAAGTACGCTCGTTTCATTATCTGCAAGCTTGGTCTAGAGAACGAAAGCATTAACTTTTATGAAGCTGGCGGGGATTTGGAAGGATAGAGCGATGAGTCGAGGTCCTGATTCGCTTTAAATCGAGGACTTCCTTGTAAAAGGGATATGTATCATTGAGGCCTGCCAGTCAGAGCAAGCAACTCTACAGGATTGCATGCAGTTTATGTTGGATTACGGTGCAGAAGGATCGGGAAATACGTATGCGCGGTTGTGGACAGCAGCGCGTTGTGACGTTCTCTGCTACAATTCTGTGCTACCGTAGATAATGACAACGGCTATTCTTGTTCCAAGGCATAATTCGTCTTTATTATCGTTTCCTGCATCTCTAGGCCCATTCCTTTGGTTCCTTCAAAACGGCCAGTGTCTTTTCTTCCCAAGAGCCTGGTTCGGGAGAGTGATCATACTCCCATCGTGCTGTGAGAGGGAGTGACATAAGAATGCTTTCGATACGACCACCCGTTTTTAAGCCGAATACGGTACCACGATCATACACGAGGTTGTATTCGACATAGCGCGCTCGCCGCAATTGCTGCCACCGCTTTTGATCGTCTGTATAAGGTTCGTCCTTACGGCGTTCAATGATCGGGAGGTAGGCCTCGCACACGGTATTGGCACAGTCGGTGCTAAATTTGAATATTTCGTCAGCAGGCCTGTCATTCAAATCGTCAAAAAAGATTCCACCAAGGCCGCGGCGTTCTCCGCGATGCTTGATCAAGAAATAATCATCGCACCAAGACTTAAACTTGGGGTAATACTCGGAATCATGGCGATCGCAACAATTTTTCAAGGTGCCATGAAAATGTCGAGCATCTTCCTCAAACAAAAACGAGGGAGTGAGGTCAGTGCCTCCACCAAACCACCACAAGCCGCGGTCGGTCTCAAAATAGCGATAGTTGAAATGCATTGTGGGGGCCAAGGGATTCCACGGATGCATGACAGATGAGATACCGGCAGCGAAAAAGGGAACCGGCTCCCCCGGCTTATAACCCACATCGCGGGTGACACCTCGCTCGCTTGCAGCCTTGACGGCCTCTGGAGGCATTGTACCATAGACGACGGAGACATTCACACCCGCCTTTTCAAAGACGGCGCCCCCTTGAAGAACTCGAGAGATACCACCGCCGCCGTTGTCACGGACCCAGTAATCCTCGCGGAATTTAGTGCCGTCAATAGCCTCAACCTGGGCACAAATGGAATCTTGGGCTTGGCGAATCATCACTTCAAATCGCTTGCGGATGGGACGTTGGACGTCGCCAGAGTCTGTGGTTCGAAGAAGGGTGTCGGGCATTTCTGTGACGGGGACATGATCAGTCCAACTGGGACCACTTGAAGTGGCGGTGGCGTTGATGCGAAGAGGTTGGCATGGGCGGGGCTTCGGGGCGGGAGTTGTGGGGTGGGAAGGGGTAAGGCGGGAGTTGGAAGGGAGGAAACGGGACTGGGTTTGGATGGGAATGGACGGGATGAAGGCTTGCATGGTTTGGTGAGAGGTGGTGGCGGGGTTAGGGTTACATGGGTCGCGAGAAGGGGCGGTGGGGGGTAGAAGAAGTTTTAATGCATTGAGTATCTACTTTGGAGGAATGACAATGACGGGAAGCGACGGAGCGACGTTAATTAGCTGCTGACAACGGGAGATCCAAGATTCAAGCCAATGCAGATGCAGATGCAGATGCTGTATTTGTGCAGTGGTGTAGTGCTCTGTATGTGAATGCCTGCTACAGTACATTACTGTACAGTACAGTGCAGTACAGTACCGTACAGTGTTTATTGATCCGACATTGACACCTCATCGCAAAGGGTTATGGTTTTGTGTAACAGGGAAATCGAAATGCCACCACACCCCTACCGTACAGTAAAGTGTCTTCTGAGGGGGTTACGTATGTCCGGTTTTTTTTATAAATTTTGGCACTTGAGAACAAAGGCAACGAAAGCGGGTTTTTGCAATCCATTTCCTTGTAGGTGGCGAGGCTCCTGATAGGAGCGCGCAGAACAACTTTGCACAACCTGTTGGCGGCCGCGCTGGAGCCGAGGAAGGCGGCCGCGGCGATATTTTTGGCGGAAGTGAATCCGATCCCAAGGGAGGGCCCTTCGCGTCGCATGGATGACAGAAGCGCAAGTTGGGCGACTAGAGTTGCCAATTCTGAGTAAATCATCCGACACTGATATGATGGCCGACAGAATGAATATTCGGATTCTACACAGTGAACGTCATTTAGCAATATCACCCAGAAAGTTTAGGAACTGCCGACACATAGGCCAAACGGATGTCTGGGAAGGATAAAAAAGGAACTTTGGTTTGTGATATGCCAGTACGGCACATTTCGTTTGTTATGGCAAAAATTTTACCACGTTTGCCAAGCAAGAAACGCCTGGCTCGCGTGGCAACTAATTTTGCCCTGCTGTGCAAAACATTCAAATATTTTTTTTGGCATGCTGTCCTGCGCAAATGCGCCCATTCTCTACGTTTTCGCTCGTGCTGCTCCCCCTTCATTGCCTATACTCACCGCGCGTCCTCCTCCTTTTGCCCCCCCTTCTTGTCTACGCTATTTCTACCTACGTCGGCATTCATCTGCCTCTTTCTGCGTACTGGAATGATATCAAAGCATATTTATCCCCACGTTTTCTCATCTCTCCGTTTCTCTATCCACCTCCTACCACCCCTTTACACCATTTCATACATATTTCTCCCATTCCACCATGCCCTACCGCATCTCGGATGCTGCATGCCCCTTTCCCCCATCCCGTTACACCTCTATCCGCCTATTCCTGGTCGTCAGCCGCCTTCTTCGTCCTCGTCAGCTACCCCGCGCCACCTCATGCGACCTATGGATGCTCCTCCTCTTCGCTCTTTCCGGGCTTCCATGAAGCCCAGGCGTATGACGCCTCCCTCTCTGCCGAACTGGCAGGCTATCAGAAATCTACTGGAATTAGAGGCTCAGGAGGTACCTGAGGAGGAGAAGGTGTCCTAGGATGAAGAAGAAGTGCTGCCATCTGAGGAGTATTTGGAAAAATCACTTGTGTATGGGGATTTAGACTTGGCTGGGGGATCTGTTACCTACCATAAGGATCCCCCTAAGCTAGTATTGGAAGAGCATGTTTTCGTCTGTGCTTCTATTATCGACGACGTCATATTTATCCGAAGAGCAAGAGAGTGGCTAAACCGCCTTGTTTTAGTTGTTAGATTTTATTTTGGTGTAGTTGCTCCAAAAATTTAAGTATTTTTGAGTATTGATGGGTATTAGTAATTCTATAGAATCTAGAAAAATTCGTCTCTGGGGAGCGGGAAAAAAGAAAGGGAAGATTGAGTCATTTTTTAATGATATTGCGCTAACTGAGTTCAGGTGAGCCCAGAGGTTGGGAGCGCCTTTACATTCTTAGTTTATTTCGGTGTATCCCATCCCTCTTCCTTTTCATTTTTCCTTTACTCTTTCACCTTCTATACCCTGTGCTCAACCTTTTCGCACTCTCATTGCGTGCAACGACTCTCTGTCTAGCAGAGTTAGTACGATCTACCATACTTGTTGCGTGGTTGTGCCGTTCCCCTGCTACCATTTTGCATGAATATTCCCATTGGACATTCGCCTACTACTTCCGGGGCAGCCCCAGTGATAGTTTTGTAGTTGAGTTAGACGGTTTTCCTGGTTTACCGTAATTGTCTATTTAAGGGGTAACTAGCCTGCATGAATTTACAAAAAAGAAAAGTTGCAGTTCATCAACATCAGACCAAATCGATATTCATGGGTCGGTTCGGGTTCTGAGCCCAGATTGCGACCAGTTGTGAGAGCGTAAATTATACTTGAAACAATTAGTCATCTCTGCTTTCGATTTTTCTCGATCAACTTGTCTTGCTTTCATGCGTTTTACAGGTAGGTATGCTGATGGAGGACAATAAAAGAGTTTAACGGTTTCTGAGGAAGATTTACAAGGATATACACAGGTTGTGTACCCGCACGGAGTTTGCGCTTGAATAATGAGTGCTAATATTGATTCATCAAGATATTGTTCGACAGGGGAGTGAGCTGCCAAAGAAAAGCAGAATGTCTCTACTTCCCGAGCAATTTTCATCTTCGGGATAGATGATCGCTCACTTCTATTTTGTTTAATAAACCCGTTTTATCATGTCGAACTGGTTGCAAGAAATCTATGATCCATTTAAAACAACTACCAGGGTCCAATTAGAAGCTGGACTGCAAAGGATGGGAGATGGGTCTGATTCTGTGCAAGAGTACTTCGAAATTCTGTAAATTATCTTCAACCGCCTAGCTACAATGGATAGCGCAATTTCGAAGGATCTTCGAGTAGCCAAGTTTTCTCTTCATTTTGTGATAACAAGACTTTACCGTTCGGGCACGTGATCGGATCCATTCAGACCAAGCAGGAATTAAGTAGCTTGGAGCACTCTACCTCTGCGCCTCTCTAGAAATAAGAGGATAAATTCATGTGAGCTGGGCCTCTAATGTCCATTTAGTCACAAGCGTTGGGCCAAACCCTTCGAGTCGAGACCAGAGGTGATGGATCTGCTTCTGGACACAATAGTATAATGAGGCAAGAAAAATGCCGTTTTTATCGTTTTAACAAGGTCAGAATTTTGAAAGGACACCGTCTAGTGATTAAAATTCGTCAAATTTAGCAATCTATTGAGAGAAACCATGTTGTGAAAGAAGGAGAATAAAACCAAGCACTAATTTTGAATGCAAAAGGCCTGATAGAGTCTGATTGTGCAGAGCAGGAAGTCCCCCTCTTCTAAGTACTTTCATTTCGGTCTAATTGTAGAAAGGCAGAGGAATGAAGAAAACGAAAGATTTTTCATTATATTCTGCGGCTTCAGACCATAATATATCGAATCTAGTGTGGCTCCTTAAAATAAGGGTGATAGAGGCCCGAGCTTTGTACTTAGAGATGGACGACTCGTCTATGCAACTTGCATTGATACCTTTGTTTTACGTACTCTAGTTGGATTGAATGGGGAGTGCGAAACATAGGTTGCCCTAAGAAATGTACCCGTTGAGGAGCTGCTCTGAAATCTCCTCTAATGTTCTAATTTGTGCTATGCAGGGTACAGGATCGACTTGGAAATGGTTAGGTGAAACGGGGTACTACATGATGTGATTCCGTTTATTGTGGTAATTTTTCAGGTTTTGTACGAGGTAGCTGCGACACAGATCCCACTGGAATCTAGTACTGGATTCGCAGGATTTTGTTGCGCCAGTAAGACGAAGAAAGAAAATGAAAGGGTGGATATTATACTTTTACATGAGCGAATCGGTCATGCCATTGCAAAAAGTATTAGAGACCTTTTCAGAAGTAGTCCATGGATTAGATATGGGGTCTAAGCATGTAGAGAACATGAAAACATTGCACAGGCTGTTTCAAATGAAAGAAGGAAATAAAAATGCTTCGAAACAGAGATCAACGATCAAAGGAGAAGGATGATATGATACACTCTATTTGTGCAGCTCAGTATCACTTGAATCCTTTTCTTTGGTGCCATATTCTGTAACTCTTGCGTAAGAATACTCAGGCTGAATATCTTGCCGTACAAAAAACGATTTACCACGGTCCCGACCTGGCTTCGCAAAATGGCCGAATTATTTCCAAACATCCTACCTTATGCTTCCAATTCTCCCTTGTAGTCGTAACCCTTCAAAATATCTCCTTCATCTCATTTATCTTTCCTTGAAGGCTCCTCTTCCATGTCCCACAAGCTTTTTCATCGACTTAATCCTCTTCTCCGTCTATATTGTGTACCGATATGATATAACTGTTAGGTTAATTACTTTCTGTTGCCCCTGCTGCCAGCTTACAGCTAGCAAAGAGTCTTTTAAACGTCTTTTGCTGTAGTTTAATGTAGAACCTAGAAATTTACCGTCATTCTTATGCACTGTACAGTACCGTAAGCTTTCTACGTTAAGATGACTGGTAATTTGACGGCAATCAAGATTTGAGTTCTTCCAAATCTTGAGCAGTCAAAATGAATCCATCTTTAACTGGAACTTCATTCTTCCAATTTGAATGCAGTCAATCTTTTGACTGGTATATAGTCAAACTGGGTCTTCAAACGAAGTATTTTTTGACCACTGCAAAAATATTTTGGCTGCATGAATGAAGCAGCAGTCAAAATTTGACGAAAGCGTGACTCTGCACTTTGCACAGAGGCCATATTCCAATTATCTACAACAATTTGCAGCCAAGTTGATGTAAGATATATATCGCGTCCCTCGCCGTGTTAGTTCACGCTCCACACGGCCACCAAGATTCATAGTAGTACCAGTTCTAGCAATCCCAGCGATCGAGCGTAGTGTATCCACCGCCTATCCGCCTCGCCCCCAATGGCGCACCCGGCGCCGCCCAAACAGCCTCATCAACAGCACATGGGACAGCACGCCTACAAACACCTCGGGCACCCACCAATGCACCCAGAACCTCGCAAACAACCTCACAAACAGCACGAACGGCAGCATATCAACAAGTGCAACATCCGTAAAAGACGCGCAAATCCACGCTCTCGACTCCGCCGCGCTTCAGCGCGCTTCATGGAGTGATTGCTCTGCGCATCTTGCTCGATCCGCGTGTCCGCCGCGCTTTTTTTCTTGCTCTACTTCTTGCTGTCGCTGTTTGCTGTTAATTCTGCGCGCGAATAAAACTTCTTTTGCGCAACAGGCGTGACCGCACACTTCAAACGCATGCGTGTGCGCTGATCATGGACCTCTATACTCAGTGCAAAAACCCGACTTAAGTGCTCACAAGCTTGCCACTACGGTACCACCCCCCATCTCTCACAACTAGAACGTAAACAATTAATCATATTGTCAGCGTTCTATAGATATTGAAGTAAACCAAGCTCGAAATCTTCTTTTGTACTGAAGGCAGTTTGCATTAGTGAGTCCGTTTGATCATCCCCTGAAAGCAGTCGAGCAAGAATATTTGATCTGTACCTTCGATCAGATGGTTCAGTAATCTTAGTCGGAACCAGGTCCAAATTGAAGTGGTGAAACAAATAATTGTCCACAAGTGCAGAATATCGATGATTTCGTCGACTATTGAGAAAGCTTTCCGCCGTACCAAAGTCTCTCTCTATTTGAGCGGACGAAACTGGATGTCCCAGTACGGCTCGCGCAACTACACTCAAATTAGGATACTTTGATTCCTTTGATTTCCACCAATTCAACAGAGTCCTTAATCTGACGTCACCAAGACGGGCGCGTTCGTGATCTAGGTAGGAGTTGACCTCATCCCTGGAGACTTCTTCGGCAGAAGTCCGCGCTTGTTGCAGTACAACATCATCGCACGCGAACTCGTGAAAAACCCAAAAATGATTTACTTTACTAGTCTTCCCTACTGCAGCCGAGTGAGATACACTTATGTTGAGCGGAGTAGATTCATTTTCATTGCTAACTTGTCCATCATCTTTGGACTGCATTTTCTTAACGCACAAGTCTACAATTGCATCTCGGATTCGATTTCCGTGATCATCGGCGTCAAAAGGATCAAACATGTACTCCAGACAGTTGAGCTTCCTGTATAATGGCTTCATGGGCACTTGAATATCCAACATAATCGAAAGATCTGTTCCATTTTAGCCCTCAAAAAGCTCTTTTGCATCGCCTGTTTGAGAATTTTGCGAGTATACGTGGTCAAGTTGCAGAGTTCTGAAACCCTTCTTGTAGGAACGGTGTTCCCACAAGATTTGTAATACTCTGATGAGGTATCGAAGATTTCTAAAGGTTTGTTACAGTTAAACAAGTACTTGTAAAGACGACGTAGTGCCAAACAAGCATCTATATGGGAGTGGAACGTTGTGCACTGAGCCTACCACATGATCTTACTTACAGGTAACTTAATCGAAAAGAGCTGAACCAGAATATACTTTTCGCCAATGAGGGGAAACTTTTTCATCTCATTTCGTTCGTAGTGAACAACCAGTGAGTCCCAGAGTTTCAAAACCCTTTCCAAGAGCCGGACTGTAGAAAGCCACCTATGCAAAACATCCGAAAGTAGGTTTAGATTTCCGCCGCTTTGCTTTTCCTGTAGCTCCATGAAATTCTGTTTTATAATTGAGCTTTTATTCAGGTGCTCAATAATTTCCCTGACATCCATAAGTAAACCCCTTGAACCAGTGTTTCGAAATTTTTTTCGTTGAGGGCGGTGCCAAAAGTCTCGACCAGAACGCAGTTCAGCAGATGAGACAGACAACAATCCCAACATACAGGTAGAAAGAGACAACACAGTCTCTTGACATCTGATCCACTGTCAGAAGTGGAAGAAAAGGTGTTGTCATACCCGACGTTAATCTCCATTGGGATTTTTTGTCCATAAATGGAGTAAATCAGCGAGCCTATTACCCGTAAGGAATTCTACAGATGGGTAATAATGGTGAATTGTGAGTAGAACATATTTCAGTTCTCATTGGATGTTAACATAGAATGAATAAATTCCAAAGAACTTTACATTGATATGTAAAAAAGGAATTTTTGTGCTACATATCTGTTTCTGTAGATCTTTGAGGAATGCAGTAGTTGTTGCAGTGATCATCTCGACAACCATTTTTTTGACAGATCTGGGATGCATATGAACATTAAGTTCTGAACGTGGATCTAGAAATCCAAAAAAAACTTTCTGAACTCAGTAGATGATACCAAAGAGAAAGGTAAGAAGTTCAGAATCAATAAACGCACTAAATTCAAAGGATTAAAGCGAGTGGGGTTAGTACGAATAAAAGTTGATGTTCTCTAGTTACCCTTTTTGCAAGAACATGTCTCTCTCTACTAACTTCTTGCTTCTTTTTGAGATTT
This sequence comes from Kappaphycus alvarezii, assembly GCA_002205965.3. Lineage (NCBI taxonomy): Eukaryota > Rhodophyta > Florideophyceae > Gigartinales > Solieriaceae > Kappaphycus > Kappaphycus alvarezii. Next base: position 1,102,992 of record NADL03000612.1, on the reverse strand, counting down.
TTTTTGTTGAACCTTTATATGATCGTTAATTTTAGAGTGTGATGTTTTCAGCTGAATGATAGCCCTGCAATGCGGTGCTAGACAGTACCAGATTTTTCGGTTTGTCGAATTATGTTCGACTATTACACTGGTGTCAAATATTATGGATCTTGTTGGGCGTGACTCGTTTCACCAGTAGTTCCAAGCAATCTTGCACTACTTCTTTCTGTATTTACCCACTCTATTGACTTTGACCCTGCATAAGCTAGCAACACCTTACCTTCAGTGGTCATTTGTCGTTCCGTCTCTCGTCGCGACATAGAGATAGTCCCAGATGATCCGGTCGTTCGCAAGCTCTGTTTCGACTCACAAGAATACCCTTGCCCCAATTTTCTCTTCATCAACGACTCAGTCATCGATTCAGACGGCGAGGATGGTGCTATCCCTCGTATCGGTTCCACTTTAGAATTAAATATCATCCCTCCTTCCCCTCTTCCGGAGAAGTAATTGCTTCGGCATATTCTTGCCTTGAAAAGAAGAAAACTTCTACCAGAAAGTCGTAGGAGAAGCCCATCAAACTTCGCTCGAAGCCCCATCCAGTCTCATCTATTCTCACCAAGAAGGCAACACAAGGACGTCGGAACACCAAGTCGAATGCCTCCGTTAAAATTTTTTCTTTGATTTCTCCCTCTCTCGCTCCTGCTCCTCCAACTCCATTTCAGCCAACTACGTCTTGAGGTACTCTTCGTCAGTCTCTTCTGTCGCCGACTGCCCCACTCTTTCATCTGCTCCTCCACCTGCAAGTGTTCCGAATCCTTTCTCCGTCGAACCTCGCTCTCTCGCTCCTCTTCCCCTCGCTCCCATTTACCGAACTCCATTCCCTGTCCCGGCCTCCAAGCGGACGGATGCCTTCCTTATTTGCGGTCTTTTCCAGCTAAAGGTGTCCGGACTAAAGCAGCTCGAGCAGCAAAGAAAAGGTAAGAAGTGTCGAAACAGCACCGAGAGGAGAACATCCATTACTCCCTGTGTGTGCTGTAATCGCCTGTTCCAGATAAGGTATGACCGTTACAAACACATCAACCGTAGAAATAATTAAACTGCATCTCGGATCAATGGGTATATACTCTGCTCAATCACAGTTTCCAATCATTGTACTGCATTAAATCCTGCATTCCTCTGGACTGTGTATCGACAATCTAAAAAAGTTCCGAGATGAAAACTTCCGCATCTAGAAGTCCCGAATGCATCTATTATTATCATTCAGAGAAGTTGACGACCGCCTCACAGAGAAACCTCCGGAGAATTCTTCAGGGGCATAGTCCTTATGGAAGAAGGCAGATTGTGAGGCACGCGCCTTTATCGGACGGACTCTCTCTGACACACATCTCGAGCATGTACAACATGCCATTACCGCCAAAACCATTTGGTCTCTAATTTGTGACATATTTGAAAACACGCTCTTTTAAATTAGGTAGCTGCAAGGTATTTCTTTTACACTGCCAAGATGAAAGAAAACGAGAAAGTAATTTCGTTTGCTGCTAGAAGTCGTTAACTTGCAGCCACTCTGAATGCAATTTACGTCAAACTCGAGGATATTCAGATGACCATGGCCTTTCTAAATGGACTCGCTGATCTTTTTGACACTATCATCTCTGCACTTGGCGCTGCCCACATTGGCGGCGACAAACTTTCGTTCGAATTTGTCCAGATTTGATGCCATCAGGAGGAAAGATGCCATGCTAATCATGATCATGATGCCCTGAAAGCCTTGGAGTCTATAGCACTTCTAGTAAAAGAACGTCTGAAATTCAAGCGAGATCCCTCTACAGGAAAGTGCATGCACTGTGGAAAACTTCGGGAAAGCAGTCACTGTATGAAAAATTACCCCCACTTCGCTCCATTCGGCCATCCTGCTCGAGCTCTTCTGAACAAGGCCCGTGTCAACGGAAAGGGACTTGTAGCATCACAGTTAGTTGATGGTGACGAAGAAACCAAGGACCTCGTATGTCTACTTAGAATCTCTGAAGATCCAAAGTTGGCTCACTCGAATAATCATCGTTACGTTAAAACGGGACCTATTCCGGGTGGCAGCGGTATCGAAAGTTCCAGCTGTTTGCTCAATCTCTCAGAACAGACGAGTTTTGCACTACAGACCATTGGAAAATCAGTCTCACGTTCTAATGATTGGCTTATTGATCCGAGGTGCACTTCGCATGTGACACATTATCGCTAAGCTTTCACTACGTGCCCTTCATTCTCTTCAGCACCGGATCTGGGAGCTGACTCCTCAGCGCCCATCGAAGGATCAGAAGGTGTAATCCTAACTCTTCAACGGAGTGGTGCGGAAGTCAAATGCATGCGGAAGAACGTTCTGCACGTCCTGAGATTGCGCTCCCATTTTTTCAGTATCTTTCATGGAAAATCGAAGGATGAAATCTCATTTCGATCGCAAGGGTGTTTCTCCAGTCAGTGTTACAAACAGCTCTACCATTGCCAATGGAAGATTTTTTTAAAGTATTCACATTGAACATGGCCAAGGACTCATCGATGCCTCCTGCTCCAGAGGTTCCCTTGCTTACTCCCCTTTCCACGTGGCACGAACGACTTGTACACGTCAACACCAGTGCGATCTAGCTAATGGTCAGAAGTGGGGCCCTATTTGGCATTAAGCTCAAAGACTCAAACAAGAATGACTCATGCGTCGGGTATATCCCCGGCAAGTCGCATCGTCCCCTGATCCCTAAGACAAGGGATACTCGCTCAACAAAGCTCCTCGAGTTATTCCACATGCCTATTACGAATGGAAATACGAATTTATGTATACAAATTCAGAATTGAAAAGGATTTTTCGTATCATTTATTGACGACTTCTCCAAACAAACGACGGTCTCAACTTTGGAAAACAAGTCAAAGGTTCCAGAATATTTCAAAAGTTACAAGTCACTCGCAGAAAAACATACTTGTCGATCTCTGAGCGATCTTCACGTTCACGAATGTCATTACAAAAATAACACTCCGGAAAAGGACCATCCCCTACTCAAAGCTTTGAGATCTGGCAATGGCAGGGGTATAATTCTCCCGATTCCAAGTATTTCCTCGCCTCAAAAGGTATTTAACATCTGCTCAACGTATCCCAAACGCCTCAGCAAAATGGTGTTGCTGAACTAATGAATCGCACACTTTTGAACCTGGTCCGCTCGATTTTACATCATTAGATTCTTCTCAAACACTTCTGGGCAGAGGATCTCTCAACCTCTGTTTATGTTCTGAACAGAGTAGCCTTCAGCACTCTAAGAGACAGCTCTACACCATATTTCCTTTGGAACGTGACAATTCCAAATATTTTACATCTGCGGATATTCGTATCACAATGCTGGTATGTCTTACCTTGAAGATACATCAAAAAACTGGATCCGAAGTCAAGGTATGTCCTTATGTTATGTTATTCCTTGTGTAAAAGCTTTGCTATATCGAAGCAGAAAACATTTTTGTATCTCGAGACGTACTCTTTCAATGAGTCTGGAAACGTAGAAGTTCAATTTACTACAGAAGATCTAGAAGAGTATTCTGAACAATACATTTTCCAAGTTGAAGACAAGTCCTAATTGAGAGACATTTATACAGAGTCCTCTGTGGGGCAGGATACTGAAGAAGCAGACATTTCCCCGGAAAATGACGACCATCCTTCACTTTAGGATGACTCCTGTGCAGTCATCCCTCGTCCCTCGTCTATAGTATCAAGCAAGCTAAATAGTTGGAGTTTTCCTAGCTCTACAGAATTTTTGTTCTTCATTACTGATACTACATCGACTTCCATGGGAATCCCTGCTTCGTACGAAGACGCTACTTCTCCCAAGAACATCTATTTATGGATGCTTGGAATCAAGACGGAAGATGAATACATTCGAGAAAATGTAACTTTCAAATTTCGTCCCACAGAAACCAGGAATGCGCGTAATTCCTTGTCGCTACGTTTTCCGTGTGAAACCGAAAGTTGGCCCGAAAGTCTGCATCGTCAACAAGGGATTTGGGCAGGTCCTTGGATTGTAGTACAAAGCCACGTATGCTTTTGTAGTTTTTCTGTCTTTTTTCGCATGTTTCTTTGTTTGATAAATCTTCTCGACCTCGAATGTAATCAAATGGACTTGTTGATCGCATTCCTTAACGGATATTTTGAAAAGGAGATATATTTCGAATTTTCAACCGGCTTTCGTGATGGAAACAATACTTATCAAGTTTGTAGACCCCTAAAAGCCTTTTACGGGCTGATCCAGGAACCATTTCAATTTTATGCCAAAATAAACGAGTTTTTAATCTCAAATCTTTGGTTTGAAATCAACCCGCATTAACCCTGCCTTTATGTGTCTTAGCATGGTAACTAAGTTTCAATAATTGTGCTATACGTCTACTATATCTTGATAGCAGGATCCAACAGAGCTGGATTGGAAAGAATCAAAACTGAGGTGAAGGGCCGCTTCAAGATGAAAGATCTTGGTCCTGTCAAGGAGTTTCTGGAAATCTAAGTCGTCCATCACTGTACAAGAAGGACTTTTGACCTTTCTAAGGCATCTTATACGGAGAAGATACTCGAAAGGTTCAAAATGAGTGACTCAAAGCCCGTATACACTCCTATGGTGCTTTCAAATTGGGACAAAACCGAAGAAAAAGAGAGTGAACTTCCTTCGTGGAAACCTTCTCGCTCCGCGATTGGAAGCCTGATCTATCGAATGATATGAATTCCTCCATACATCGGTTTTTCAATTGGACAATATTCGCAGCACTGCAAAATGCCTCAGTACAGTTACGAGAAAGCAGTGAAGCTAGTGTATCGCTACTTCAAGGGAACCATGAATCTTAACATTTGTTACATACCCTCTTCCGCAGCTAATATGATCGGTTACAGCGACTCTGATTGGGTAGGCTGTCGCTCACCTCGCAAATAAACCAAAAGCTTTTTCTACATGATGTCTGGAGGGCTCATCTCATTTCTCTCTAGGAATCAAGGATTTGTCTTCCTTTCTTACTGTGAAGCAGAATATATTTCGTTCTGCACTGCTTCTGAGGAAGCCATTTCGCTTTCCATTTCACTCCGTGAGATAATGGGTGCAAAAAATCCCACATCAATTTCAATCTTCGCCGATAGCTCAAGATCAATCGGCTCTCCCAAGAACCAGCCCATCAGCGAGCGAAATAAGCATATTGATATTCAATACCACTTCGTTTATGAGCTATTAGCTGGAAAGCAGACCCGGATATCTCATTGCCGAACCGAGGATCAGTTTTCCGGTATTATGACAAATCCTTTTGCTTCGAGGCAAGTTTGTGAGTTTGGAAGTGAGTTGGGCATCGTTATTATGAGCTTTATCATTTAAAATTGTATTGTTTTCTGTGGGATTTTTGATGGGGTTTGAACGAAAGCTGACGGTTAGTCCAGGTACGAAACTTAAGAAGACCAAGGTTTTAGTCTCGGTCGTGTTGAACTTAGAAGTCAAGTTGAGTACTTAGTATTCGTTACTTTTAGTTCAGTGACTTTGGATAGCTCAACCAACATACATATAGTTCTAAATCACTAGCTGTAGTGTATTGCTGAGTTAATCACCTTCACACAACGAATGTTGTGAGGACAGATGCATTTGATATTGATAATGCCTCGCTGTGACCAAATGCACGTGCGTCCATGTCTAAATGACCAACCTGTATAATTCATGCAATTGCACGTAAACCTAACATTTTCAGATTGCGGGGGCCCTATTGAGGTCAGTTCTGGTTTGAGGTGGCTTTTTATTAATTACACTCTGTTTCATCTGCTGCTAGCCTACAGCTAGCAAAGAGGCTTACAGACATCCGTTACACTAATTTACTGCACAACCCAGAAATTGACCGTCACGCTTATGCACTGTGCAGAGCTGTAAGCTTGATATGATCTTCCTTAGATCAGCTTAAGCAGTTTTTGGTTTAGCATCCCACTTTCGTCTACATGGCTTCTGGAACTTCCTCTGATCGTTCAGAAGCACCAGGAGACTCACCTTAAAAGTCTATATAAGCCCCGGCTCCCCTCTATGTTCTTTCTGAGTAAAGTCCCTCACCACCTTCTCTCCTCTCAACTCTCTTCCTTGGTCCCTCACTCCTTCTCTCCCTCAATCTCGCTTTCACTCCCATTCTGTCGTTCCCTCCTTCACTTTCTCTCCCTCCATCCATCTCCTCCTTCACTCTATCAATAACTTGTAGTCTCAGGCCTCTTATCGCAACTATGCTTGCGCCCTTGTTGTCTCAACGCAACCAGTCTATGTTGCCCTCCTATCGTTGCCCGATTACCCATCGAAATTTTCCTAGACCGGCTGCTACATTCCCATGGTTTCACCTTCATGGCCCTTACATAGCTGCTTCTCACCACTGCCGCAAGGCAAGGCACCCCACCCCCTTAGATAGTAGCTGTGGATAGAGATAGTGGCTCTTGACAGGAGCGAGAAAGGAAATTCTTGAACGTTACATGCAAGCATCTCTGTTCAAAAAATATCCTACGCTGTGCTATCGGTTAGCAAAGATTATAAATTTCATGCTTTTATCTCAAAATTTAAACCATAGGCGATGCTAGTCTTTTGTACCATGTACACTTATACACTCTACTTTACCAAGTAAACGAATAACTATGAATATTGTCAACGACTAGATCCAGGAAGACCTCCAGATTGACCTGTATATACTTTCACTTTCAGGAAGATACCCCTTTATTATGGGCTTCAAAATCAGCAGATTCGGGACTCCCAGGAAGAGAAAGAGGCATTTTGGTTGTAAAACAGGTCCTAAGGAAGATGCTCAACACATGCGTTTTGGCAGTCCTTATGATCGATTCGTGGCACAGACATTCGAAAATGTACTTCACAGCCCTTTTTACCATATCAAGGCTTTCCGCCTTCATTGTCCTCCAGCATCCTTCTTTGAGAACATCCCGTACCATTCCACAACTTCGAAAGGGGATTAGTTCAGGCCGCTGTGGCAAATTTGTTCTCCCTTAATTTCAAAAAGGCTTCTGAAATGATTATTAGCCTCAGGAACATGAGCATATTGTCGAAGCTCTGGAGCGATTTGGATACCGGCCACTTTGTAGCTCGTTGGCTTTTTTTCTAAGGTATTGAGTACAATCCTTTAGGGTCTCGATTTTCTTCGACATATCAGAACCAATAGGAAAAAGACCAGCAATTCTGGGAAAAGTCTACATAAGGCGGTTTAGGAGAATCCAGATATCGATTGGGTACAAGAGATTCCCAAATATTTTGCACAGGTTGTTTATGTTGCTGTCGTAGTAGGCCTGCTTAGTTTCTAGCACGATGTTTGTATGGATTCTTTCGAGGAACCAATGATTGTTTTCTCCTGCGCCCAAGAGTATGCAATGAAATTCTCGGGAGCATCCTTGAAGCTTTTTGCGGGCAAGAAAAACAGGATGATTTCCAAAACCTCGAAGAACTGCAGCGGGTAGCCCTGGATAGTCGCCAAGAGTTCGTGGATCCGAAAGTCTGTGTGTCAATAGGTCGCGAGAAGGAAAAGAGTGTAGAAAATCCCCTCTCTGGCCATTATAACATCCTTTTCTTCATAAAAACGGTCTAAGAGAGGCTTTTTTGCAACTAGATCTTCTTAGTGTATATTTCTGTGTTGTCATTAATTAATTCTTTTATTTTTGGGTAGTATCGTGTGTAGGGCTACCTATGCTCTCTAATCTGGTGAAAATACACGAATAAATTTTAGTTCAACCACGAGAAAGCACCAGAATGCTGAAGCAACGTGAACTAATTAGTCTTTGTAGAAGTCCAGCTATCTGGAGTTAGACAAAGCGTGGACGCGACGGGGCTAGAGGAGAAAGGGAAAGGTGAGTGGTAGAGCACCAGCGCGCTGATCAGTGAAACTCAGTGACTGTAGAACGTAGATCCAGATTCGAATAGTGACACGCGCAATAAAGAGAGTCAGCCTGCGGCGTTAGAGAAAGGGGGAAGAGGGGAGCCAACGAGGGCGAACAGAAACGGGAGTAGCCTGAAGTGGTTGAGAGCCAAAGTCGGGGGTCTAATTCTGCGCACCAAGTTTGGTACCTTTACTGTAGCAGGGCTAGTCCAGTAAGAAAGGTTAAATACTATGGGGTGATTTACAATAATAGCCCTATGGGGTGCTAAATAAAAGGGTAGCTAAAAATAATAAAAATAAAAATGTAAACACTAGAAATAATCGAGGCAAGCCCAGGGGGCGCCGGTGGCGGACCGCCGTGCCACGCCGGCTGTAAACCTGCGATCCCGATAGTGGACCAAGGGTGTCAGCACGTCCAGAAATTCTGGTTAAAAATAGTGGGTACCCAAAAATAAATGAAAAATAACTGAGGGAGATCCTGATAGTAGGCCCAAGCCAGGATCAAGTCGGGATCTCCCTTTGCACTACATAAATTTCCCTAGGTTTGAAATTTTATAAATTCAAATTCAGACTCAGATTTGTACTCAACTGTAAAAGATGATTTAACAAAGCATAAATGTAAATTAGAGTAAAGAAGGAAGAAGTATAAACCAAGTAGGGGGAGCTGGATCTTCAGCAGGGTTATGACTTCATATTATGGTAACATAGGGCGAAGGATATAGGGTACCAGGTGCGTCGCGTGTAGTGTTCGTCGGAAATGTGTACTATCGTCAGAGGATAGCCAGTACCGCAGATGTACGATTTTCCAAATGCGACTCGCTCCAAAGCAGTGGGACTTCAATATACGCCACTTGACTGCGGATGATATAAGATTTCCATGTGCCACCGAAATCTAGTAACAGACAGCAAAATTTCGATTTTGCCCGGCATTATTCATATTCAAGCTAATAAAACTGCATATAGCTCCTTGTCGCATGCAGCGCTAGGGATGCAAATGCATGTTCGAAAGGAGAAGCGCCCTCCGCGAGCCGTTTAGGGCTCGTCGCCCGATTACCATCTCCTTCATATATTTTCAGATATTACGAGCCATCCTCTCGGCGCGGGCATTCTACATCATATAAAAAATTTATATACCGTGACTAGAAAGCGATCGGGCATTTCCAATTACCCCCAGACCGACAACAGACTTTAAGAAAATAAAACCACCTCAACTGAAACTTTTCCTATACCATGGTGTCACTTTTCTCCTTGGTCTGGCGGTGCGTATTACGCATTTCAAGAGGATAATACTCACATATTTTGCTTTGTACCTACTCTATTGGCACTACCGGTGCCTAGGTTGCAGTAATGAGAGAAAAGAACTACTAAAAATGCCCTTTACTTCTCACAGCAACTATACAGCGGAAGGTGTCTGGCAATGCCGGGAAATATTGAACGAAGGGGCACGAAGAAGCAAATACGCATCAACTTCGGGAAAGCAGTCACTGTATGAAAAATTACCCCCACTTCGCTCCATTCGGCCATCCTGCTCGAGCTCTTCTGAACAAGGCCCGTGTCAACGGAAAGGGACTTGTAGCATCACAGTTAGTTGATGGTGACGAAGAAACCAAGGACCTCGTATGTCTACTTAGAATCTCTGAAGATCCAAAGTTGGCTCACTCGAATAATCATCGTTACGTTAAAACGGGACCTATTCCGGGTGGCAGCGGTATCGAAAGTTCCAGCTGTTTGCTCAATCTCTCAGAACAGACGAGTTTTGCACTACAGACCATTGGAAAATCAGTCTCACGTTCTAATGATTGGCTTATTGATCCGAGGTGCACTTCGCATGTGACACATTATCGCTAAGCTTTCACTACGTGCCCTTCATTCTCTTCAGCACCGGATCTGGGAGCTGACTCCTCAGCGCCCATCGAAGGATCAGAAGGTGTAATCCTAACTCTTCAACGGAGTGGTGCGGAAGTCAAATGCATGCGGAAGAACGTTCTGCACGTCCTGAGATTGCGCTCCCATTTTTTCAGTATCTTTCATGGAAAATCGAAGGATGAAATCTCATTTCGATCGCAAGGGTGTTTCTCCAGTCAGTGTTACAAACAGCTCTACCATTGCCAATGGAAGATTTTTTTAAAGTATTCACATTGAACATGGCCAAGGACTCATCGATGCCTCCTGCTCCAGAGGTTCCCTTGCTTACTCCCCTTTCCACGTGGCACGAACGACTTGTACACGTCAACACCAGTGCGATCTAGCTAATGGTCAGAAGTGGGGCCCTATTTGGCATTAAGCTCAAAGACTCAAACAAGAATGACTCATGCGTCGGGTATATCCCCGGCAAGTCGCATCGTCCCCTGATCCCTAAGACAAGGGATACTCGCTCAACAAAGCTCCTCGAGTTATTCCACATGCCTATTACGAATGGAAATACGAATTTATGTATACAAATTCAGAATTGAAAAGGATTTTTCGTATCATTTATTGACGACTTCTCCAAACAAACGACGGTCTCAACTTTGGAAAACAAGTCAAAGGTTCCAGAATATTTCAAAAGTTACAAGTCACTCGCAGAAAAACATACTTGTCGATCTCTGAGCGATCTTCACGTTCACGAATGTCATTACAAAAATAACACTCCGGAAAAGGACCATCCCCTACTCAAAGCTTTGAGATCTGGCAATGGCAGGGGTATAATTCTCCCGATTCCAAGTATTTCCTCGCCTCAAAAGGTATTTAACATCTGCTCAACGTATCCCAAACGCCTCAGCAAAATGGTGTTGCTGAACTAATGAATCGCACACTTTTGAACCTGGTCCGCTCGATTTTACATCATTAGATTCTTCTCAAACACTTCTGGGCAGAGGATCTCTCAACCTCTGTTTATGTTCTGAACAGAGTAGCCTTCAGCACTCTAAGAGACAGCTCTACACCATATTTCCTTTGGAACGTGACAATTCCAAATATTTTACATCTGCGGATATTCGTATCACAATGCTGGTATGTCTTACCTTGAAGATACATCAAAAAACTGGATCCGAAGTCAAGGTATGTCCTTATGTTATGTTATTCCTTGTGTAAAAGCTTTGCTATATCGAAGCAGAAAACATTTTTGTATCTCGAGACGTACTCTTTCAATGAGTCTGGAAACGTAGAAGTTCAATTTACTACAGAAGATCTAGAAGAGTATTCTGAACAATACATTTTCCAAGTTGAAGACAAGTCCTAATTGAGAGACATTTATACAGAGTCCTCTGTGGGGCAGGATACTGAAGAAGCAGACATTTCCCCGGAAAATGACGACCATCCTTCACTTTAGGATGACTCCTGTGCAGTCATCCCTCGTCCCTCGTCTATAGTATCAAGCAAGCTAAATAGTTGGAGTTTTCCTAGCTCTACAGAATTTTTGTTCTTCATTACTGATACTACATCGACTTCCATGGGAATCCCTGCTTCGTACGAAGACGCTACTTCTCCCAAGAACATCTATTTATGGATGCTTGGAATCAAGACGGAAGATGAATACATTCGAGAAAATGTAACTTTCAAATTTCGTCCCACAGAAACCAGGAATGCGCGTAATTCCTTGTCGCTACGTTTTCCGTGTGAAACCGAAAGTTGGCCCGAAAGTCTGCATCGTCAACAAGGGATTTGGGCAGGTCCTTGGATTGTAGTACAAAGCCACGTATGCTTTTGTAGTTTTTCTGTCTTTTTTCGCATGTTTCTTTGTTTGATAAATCTTCTCGACCTCGAATGTAATCAAATGGACTTGTTGATCGCATTCCTTAACGGATATTTTGAAAAGGAGATATATTTCGAATTTTCAACCGGCTTTCGTGATGGAAACAATACTTATCAAGTTTGTAGACCCCTAAAAGCCTTTTACGGGCTGATCCAGGAACCATTTCAATTTTATGCCAAAATAAACGAGTTTTTAATCTCAAATCTTTGGTTTGAAATCAACCCGCATTAACCCTGCCTTTATGTGTCTTAGCATGGTAACTAAGTTTCAATAATTGTGCTATACGTCTACTATATCTTGATAGCAGGATCCAACAGAGCTGGATTGGAAAGAATCAAAACTGAGGTGAAGGGCCGCTTCAAGATGAAAGATCTTGGTCCTGTCAAGGAGTTTCTGGAAATCTAAGTCGTCCATCACTGTACAAGAAGGACTTTTGACCTTTCTAAGGCATCTTATACGGAGAAGATACTCGAAAGGTTCAAAATGAGTGACTCAAAGCCCGTATACACTCCTATGGTGCTTTCAAATTGGGACAAAACCGAAGAAAAAGAGAGTGAACTTCCTTCGTGGAAACCTTCTCGCTCCGCGATTGGAAGCCTGATCTATCGAATGATATGAATTCCTCCATACATCGGTTTTTCAATTGGACAATATTCGCAGCACTGCAAAATGCCTCAGTACAGTTACGAGAAAGCAGTGAAGCTAGTGTATCGCTACTTCAAGGGAACCATGAATCTTAACATTTGTTACATACCCTCTTCCGCAGCTAATATGATCGGTTACAGCGACTCTGATTGGGTAGGCTGTCGCTCACCTCGCAAATAAACCAAAAGCTTTTTCTACATGATGTCTGGAGGGCTCATCTCATTTCTCTCTAGGAATCAAGGATTTGTCTTCCTTTCTTACTGTGAAGCAGAATATATTTCGTTCTGCACTGCTTCTGAGGAAGCCATTTCGCTTTCCATTTCACTCCGTGAGATAATGGGTGCAAAAAATCCCACATCAATTTCAATCTTCGCCGATAGCTCAAGATCAATCGGCTCTCCCAAGAACCAGCCCATCAGCGAGCGAAATAAGCATATTGATATTCAATACCACTTCGTTTATGAGCTATTAGCTGGAAAGCAGACCCGGATATCTCATTGCCGAACCGAGGATCAGTTTTCCGGTATTATGACAAATCCTTTTGCTTCGAGGCAAGTTTGTGAGTTTGGAAGTGAGTTGGGCATCGTTATTATGAGCTTTATCATTTAAAATTGTATTGTTTTCTGTGGGATTTTTGATGGGGTTTGAACGAAAGCTGACGGTTAGTCCAGGTACGAAACTTAAGAAGACCAAGGTTTTAGTCTCGGTCGTGTTGAACTTAGAAGTCAAGTTGAGTACTTAGTATTCGTTACTTTTAGTTCAGTGACTTTGGATAGCTCAACCAACATACATATAGTTCTAAATCACTAGCTGTAGTGTATTGCTGAGTTAATCACCTTCACACAACGAATGTTGTGAGGACAGATGCATTTGATATTGATAATGCCTCGCTGTGACCAAATGCACGTGCGTCCATGTCTAAATGACCAACCTGTATAATTCATGCAATTGCACGTAAACCTAACATTTTCAGATTGCGGGGGCCCTATTGAGGTCAGTTCTGGTTTGAGGTGGCTTTTTATTAATTACACTCTGTTTCATCTGCTGCTAGCCTACAGCTAGCAAAGAGGCTTACAGACATCCGTTACACTAATTTACTGCACAACCCAGAAATTGACCGTCACGCTTATGCACTGTGCAGAGCTGTAAGCTTGATATGATCTTCCTTAGATCAGCTTAAGCAGTTTTTGGTTTAGCATCCCACTTTCGTCTACATGGCTTCTGGAACTTCCTCTGATCGTTCAGAAGCACCAGGAGACTCACCTTAAAAGTCTATATAAGCCCCGGCTCCCCTCTATGTTCTTTCTGAGTAAAGTCCCTCACCACCTTCTCTCCTCTCAACTCTCTTCCTTGGTCCCTCACTCCTTCTCTCCCTCAATCTCGCTTTCACTCCCATTCTGTCGTTCCCTCCTTCACTTTCTCTCCCTCCATCCATCTCCTCCTTCACTCTATCAATAACTTGTAGTCTCAGGCCTCTTATCGCAACTATGCTTGCGCCCTTGTTGTCTCAACGCAACCAGTCTATGTTGCCCTCCTATCGTTGCCCGATTACCCATCGAAATTTTCCTAGACCGGCTGCTACATTCCCATGGTTTCACCTTCATGGCCCTTACATAGCTGCTTCTCACCACTGCCGCAAGGCAAGGCACCCCACCCCCTTAGATAGTAGCTGTGGATAGAGATAGTGGCTCTTGACAGGAGCGAGAAAGGAAATTCTTGAACGTTACATGCAAGCATCTCTGTTCAAAAAATATCCTACGCTGTGCTATCGGTTAGCAAAGATTATAAATTTCATGCTTTTATCTCAAAATTTAAACCATAGGCGATGCTAGTCTTTTGTACCATGTACACTTATACACTCTACTTTACCAAGTAAACGAATAACTATGAATATTGTCAACGACTAGATCCAGGAAGACCTCCAGATTGACCTGTATATACTTTCACTTTCAGGAAGATACCCCTTTATTATGGGCTTCAAAATCAGCAGATTCGGGACTCCCAGGAAGAGAAAGAGGCATTTTGGTTGTAAAACAGGTCCTAAGGAAGATGCTCAACACATGCGTTTTGGCAGTCCTTATGATCGATTCGTGGCACAGACATTCGAAAATGTACTTCACAGCCCTTTTTACCATATCAAGGCTTTCCGCCTTCATTGTCCTCCAGCATCCTTCTTTGAGAACATCCCGTACCATTCCACAACTTCGAAAGGGGATTAGTTCAGGCCGCTGTGGCAAATTTGTTCTCCCTTAATTTCAAAAAGGCTTCTGAAATGATTATTAGCCTCAGGAACATGAGCATATTGTCGAAGCTCTGGAGCGATTTGGATACCGGCCACTTTGTAGCTCGTTGGCTTTTTTTCTAAGGTATTGAGTACAATCCTTTAGGGTCTCGATTTTCTTCGACATATCAGAACCAATAGGAAAAAGACCAGCAATTCTGGGAAAAGTCTACATAAGGCGGTTTAGGAGAATCCAGATATCGATTGGGTACAAGAGATTCCCAAATATTTTGCACAGGTTGTTTATGTTGCTGTCGTAGTAGGCCTGCTTAGTTTCTAGCACGATGTTTGTATGGATTCTTTCGAGGAACCAATGATTGTTTTCTCCTGCGCCCAAGAGTATGCAATGAAATTCTCGGGAGCATCCTTGAAGCTTTTTGCGGGCAAGAAAAACAGGATGATTTCCAAAACCTCGAAGAACTGCAGCGGGTAGCCCTGGATAGTCGCCAAGAGTTCGTGGATCCGAAAGTCTGTGTGTCAATAGGTCGCGAGAAGGAAAAGAGTGTAGAAAATCCCCTCTCTGGCCATTATAACATCCTTTTCTTCATAAAAACGGTCTAAGAGAGGCTTTTTTGCAACTAGATCTTCTTAGTGTATATTTCTGTGTTGTCATTAATTAATTCTTTTATTTTTGGGTAGTATCGTGTGTAGGGCTACCTATGCTCTCTAATCTGGTGAAAATACACGAATAAATTTTAGTTCAACCACGAGAAAGCACCAGAATGCTGAAGCAACGTGAACTAATTAGTCTTTGTAGAAGTCCAGCTATCTGGAGTTAGACAAAGCGTGGACGCGACGGGGCTAGAGGAGAAAGGGAAAGGTGAGTGGTAGAGCACCAGCGCGCTGATCAGTGAAACTCAGTGACTGTAGAACGTAGATCCAGATTCGAATAGTGACACGCGCAATAAAGAGAGTCAGCCTGCGGCGTTAGAGAAAGGGGGAAGAGGGGAGCCAACGAGGGCGAACAGAAACGGGAGTAGCCTGAAGTGGTTGAGAGCCAAAGTCGGGGGTCTAATTCTGCGCACCAAGTTTGGTACCTTTACTGTAGCAGGGCTAGTCCAGTAAGAAAGGTTAAATACTATGGGGTGATTTACAATAATAGCCCTATGGGGTGCTAAATAAAAGGGTAGCTAAAAATAATAAAAATAAAAATGTAAACACTAGAAATAATCGAGGCAAGCCCAGGGGGCGCCGGTGGCGGACCGCCGTGCCACGCCGGCTGTAAACCTGCGATCCCGATAGTGGACCAAGGGTGTCAGCACGTCCAGAAATTCTGGTTAAAAATAGTGGGTACCCAAAAATAAATGAAAAATAACTGAGGGGAGATCCTGATAGTAGGCCCAAGCCAGGATCAAGTCGGGATCTCCCTTTGCACTACATAAATTTCCCTAGGTTTGAAATTTTATAAATTCAAATTCAGACTCAGATTTGTACTCAACTGTAAAAGATGATTTAACAAAGCATAAATGTAAATTAGAGTAAAGAAGGAAGAAGTATAAACCAAGTAGGGGAGCTGGATCTTCAGCAGGGTTATGACTTCATATTATGGTAACATAGGGCGAAGGATATAGGGTACCAGGTGCGTCGCGTGTAGTGTTCGTCGGAAATGTGTACTATCGTCAGAGGATAGCCAGTACCGCAGATGTACGATTTTCCAAATGCGACTCGCTCCAAAGCAGTGGGACTTCAATATACGCCACTTGACTGCGGATGATATAAGATTTCCATGTGCCACCGAAATCTAGTAACAGACAGCAAAATTTCGATTTTGCCCGGCATTATTCATATTCAAGCTAATAAAACTACATATAGCTCCTTGTCGCATGCAGCGCTAGGGATGCAAATGCATGTTCGAAAGGAGAAGCGCCCTCCGCGAGCCGTTTAGGGCTCGTCGCCCGATTACCATCTCCTTCATATATTTTCAGATATTACGAGCCATCCTCTCGGCGCGGGCATTCTACATCATATAAAAAATTTATATACCGTGACTAGAAAGCGATCGGGCATTTCCAATTACCCCCAGACCGACAACAGACTTTAAGAAAATAAAACCACCTCAACTGAAACTTTTCCTATACCATGGTGTCACTTTTCTCCTTGGTCTGGCGGTGCGTATTACGCATTTCAAGAGGATAATACTCACATATTTTGCTTTGTACCTACTCTATTGGCACTACCGGTGCCTAGGTTGCAGTAATGAGAGAAAAGAACTACTAAAAATGCCCTTTACTTCTCACAGCAACTATACAGCGGAAGGTGTCTGGCAATGCCGGGAAATATTGAACGAAGGGGCACGAAGAAGCAAATACGCATCAACGGGGATCAAAAGTGGCTCCGGAAGATGCATGAAAGGAAAATAAAGCGCAGGAACGATATATAGTAAAGGAAGGTTCAGGTAGCTTATCTGGAAAGGCACCGGAAGAATCAGTTGATCGTGTTACCTAATTGAGTTTGGGACCCACCTAAATGTTCTCCTTTTCCACGTCGTTATTCAGGAGAAAATAGGGAATGTTTCGGTACGGTTGGGGTTATTTATTCGCTATTCAAAGACAGCTGTCTTTTCTATTTCTATTTCTGGCGAATTTCTTTATTTCGTAGTCTCTAACACCGACAAGGATGATCGTATCCACACTATTGCTCTCGCTTCTCCCACTCCCTCCGATGCCCTCCGTGCTGATTAACGCCCGTTCCATCGCCCCCACTTCATCTGCTGTTGCTTCAACTGCCCTGGCCCCCCCCTACGGCCTTTCCCGGTAAAACACTCAATGGCGCCAAACTCTGGGGGATTTCATTATCGCTCTCTTCCTCTGCGGCGCATGAGCAACTACCTTCCCCCTCCCCCTCCAGCCCTTCTCCCCCTCCTCCCAAAAAAGCGCGCTGAAAAATCACGGCAGCAACGACCGAGCCTTTCCACCCTGACCACTTCGCGTGTGGATACGCCCCCAACACTTAGGCCACTCTCTCCGCTCTCCACCCTCTACGGCATGCACCTGTCCTCGCTCTGAAGAACTTCGACCTTCTTCCTGCACCCCGAAATCTCGGAAAGTGCTGCCCGTTCGATGAACCCGACATCGGTGCCTGGTCCTGACCGCTCGTCGATACTCCGCCTACTGGCCACCACCAAGTTGTCCCCCAACGCGGGAATCACCGGCCTCTCCGCCGTTACCAGCTTGATCCGGAGCCTAGCTCGCGGAGATCTCCCCGCACCCCCGATCGCTCTGTTCGCTGCCGCTACGATTCTCCCCATACAACCCCGGCCCGACAAGATCCGGTTCATCGCTATCGGCCACAGCATCCGGCGCCTGGTCACCAAGATTGTCCTTCCTGCCGCCCGTACGGACTCCAGTGACTTCCTCTCGCCTTTTTAGCTCGCCCACGGAATACCATCAGGACTGACGCCATTGTTAGTGATACCAGGATGATCATGCGCCGATGCGGGAGCGACCTGAAATACATCATGGTCTCGGTCGATGGGAGGAACGCGTTCCATGGCTTCTCGCGACAAAAAATGAACCATGGGCTGCCCTTTCACGCCCCTCCCTGGCCAGGCTCATTAACATGGTATATGGCCGTGCCCCGCCCCCCTCTCATCATCTTATCCAAGCCTCGTGTGTTCCTCCCCAGTCAGGAAGGCTCCTAACGAGGGGACCCGCCAGCATGCTACTATTCTCACTTGTCCTTGAGCCACTCATTCGCAGAGTGTCGGCCGAGTGTGGCCTCCTCCTCAACCGCTGGTATGCCAACGATGGTACCCTCATTGGTCGCATTCCGGAGGTGGCTAAAGCACTGCAGATCTTGCAGACATTCGGGCTTGAGGCTCAGTTCCAGATTAACCCTGCAATTTCGCGTGCCTTTTGCCCAACGATGAGCCCGACTCGTCTCAGCGCCGTCACTGCGACTTCCCCTGTCTCATTGGTATCGAAACCTGGCATCTTGCTCCTCGGCCCCCCCCCTGGGTTCCCCCGAGTATGTGTGCCAACAGCTCCAGTCTTCCGTGGACAAATGCAGGTCAGCCTAGATTCTCTTGGACACCGTCCCGGGCGCGCCCACCCGTTTTCACCTCCACCGTTCTTCTGCCTCTGTCTGTCGGGCTCAACACACATGCCCGATAAATCGCCCAGATGTCTCCCTCTCCTGTGCAGTCCGATTTGATGACCCACAAATGGACGCTTGTGCCCGCCTCAACAATGTACTTCTGACCATAACCGCTCGCAACCAAGTCCATCTCCCAATCCGGTTTCGCGGGCATGGATTTCATCCCTTTTCACTTACGATCCATGCCTCGTATGCCGCCAGCCTGATTGACTCCTCCGAGTTCAGACATGGCGCCTCTGGAAACAGCTCCGCTAGTTTCTACTGCCGCATCGCACGCTCATGCATGCGTAGATTCCCCGACGTCGTGCCGGAGCGCCTCCGGCCTCCTGGCTCCGAGTTCGGAAGCGCGGACCTTGGTAACTTTGACCCTGAGGCCTTCCAACTCCCCATACGCCCATAAACCCTCCTTCAGTTAATCCAGGCAAAGCCCGCACCCTTTCGGAAGGTGACCTCTGGGGCGCACCCTAACCCCTCTGGCCACAGTGCATCCTGTCCGACTCTAGGTCCGTCGCAACTCCCTCTTCTCTCCTAGCGCGCATGATCTTTATCGTCTGGAGCATGGCAGCTCCGGCCCCTTCCCCTCGACTCCCTGAATCCCGACCAAAACCTCCACCTCCCGATTGGCTATGTGCCGAGTGCCACACCAATACTACGCCGGTCCGCCGCGGCGCACCGGATGGGCGTGGCACCCTTGTAACGCCTGTGGTCTGCGGTTAGCGAAACGTAATCGCAGTGCGGCTGCCGCGGCAGCGGCCGTCGATGGTGCTAATCACCGGAGTGACCCACCTTCGGAGGCCACGGGTGATGATGATACGAGGGGTGTATCCATTTCGTCGGAAGATGCTCCTTCGAGCAATTCCTCACGGTCAAGGAAAGGAAAGAAGCGTAGCGCTAATGCAGCACGAATGGGAGGGAGGAACGTTCCAAAAACAACATTGGAAACGGAAGAGCCAGCTTGCAACGCTAGACAAAGTTTGGCGTCCCAGTGTGCAGGGAAAACAAGCACAGTAAGATGAAACTCAGCAAACCTGAGGATATGAGAAGTGATAATATTTCTCATGTTCCAACCCACAAGGTATCCTATCCAAGATCGCGTCGTTCAGCGCAATGTGATTGTCAGCGTACACATCACCCACAGATATCTCCCCACCCCTTACATGTGAAGGTGGAGGAAGCATCGAGGCTCACCTAGGCACGTGTTCTAGGGGCTGCGCCACAGGAGCAGAATGAGTCACAGCTAGCTAGGGAGGCCGACATGGAAGGTAAGCAGGTTAGGACTGCGCACGAGCCGAAGGAACAGGAGAGGGACATGCTGGATTGGCATAATTGGCAACCGCAGAGAGCGACGGAGGACCTCGAGACGGATAGAGCATATAGAGACTCAATTTCAGTACAAATGCGACATCGCTGTTCGGAGTTTGCTACCTTGCAGCGGGAAGATGAAGCTCAAAGGGAAATGTGAGAGCCCGCCAGCATGGCGGCTTGCGTGCAGTGCAGCAAAGAGCGGAACAAGTCCAGAGGGTTAAAACATCAAGGCCCACCGGACACACGAGGATGGTAGCCGACAGACGCCGGGGGCTCGAAGACATGGTGCTGAGCGGCTTTGGAGAGGTTTGCGTCAAGCAACCGTCTTTGCGAGTCATGCCGCCACTCGCGGGTAGATCCGTAGGCACAGCACAGAGCTTGGTCACCGTACTGATCCATAAGTGTCGTGCATCCCTCCTTGCGGCATTTTGAAGCGGGAGGAAACAATGGCACCCAGCAATAAAACTGCAGCCACGTCTTGTAATGGCGGTACGAGATGTAGATACCCAAGCCTGGAGCCGGTGAGCGTGAGAGCCAGTCCTTGCAACCATCTACTGACAACGAGGCTTGGAATGCCCTGGTCCTCTCATCCCCCTTTGCTATGGCGTCAAAGGCCTTTTCCTTGACTGGACGAGCGAGTGTCCTTGCCCAAACCGCTGCATTGAGTATATAGCCGCGAACCGGACAACCTTCTCGGGTGCCACTTGTGTCCTCCACTCGTCGATCGCCCGAACTGCGGATGTGCAAGATTAGGGAGCAGTGTTCGGTAGCCCAGGAAAAGAGGTATAGCACAGGGCTCGCGTGAGGGATACGGAGGAAAGGAAGGTGGAGCGGAGCCCGATGCCAAATGTTGGCTTGCGGGGCCCTAAGGGCGCCATAGGAAGTTTTAATTCCCGAAAAGGGTCGGCGTCCAGAACCCCGCCCATGAACACCCGCCGCATGTCTTCAACTGCGGTGTTGAATTTCGTAGCTCCCTTACAAGTGGAATGAGGGTTAAACTACACGTACGAGGTAGTTGATAATACATACACCAAAGCAGGTCCGCAGTGGGTGGAGAGCTACATGAGTATCCTCCCGGGTTAAAAGGGATTTGAGGAGAGGCTGTAACGAAGTGACGTGCCTTGACAAGTCGCGCTCCATGAATAGGTTCGATCCGATGGGGGCGCGGAGCAAGTTTGTCTTGTCGTCATAGTTTTGGCGAAGCTCATATGGGTAGGACTGCTGAATAGGTGGGGGCGGGACGATTGGCCACCAGAAGGCACACTTATCCATGCAGAGGTGTAAACCCAAACTGCGCAAATCCGAGGAGCAGCGGATCTGTAGTGCCTTTCAAATGGCTTCATGGGTGCCAACTATATACCCATCGTCCAAGTACCACAGCTGAAGGAGCAGAGAAGGCCTGTCTGCAGTGTCGCCTACAGTTTACAAGCGGGTTTCGAGTTTCTGCGTCACTTTTTGCAGCACAAGGGAGAATAAAAGTGGACCCAGCGGATCCCCCTGCTGCATGCCTACCACGCTCCGTAGCATATCATACGCACACCACAGATGACCTGAGTTTACAGCGTACGTGTAATCGACCCAAGGGAAGAGCTCCGGGAATCTCTGTTCGACCTCCATCCAAAACGCACTGCGGCTGACCAAGTTGAAAGCGTTTTGAGGGTCAACGGTTAACAGTGCATACTCCACCGATTCGCCATGCCCCTCGTAAAGTCGCCGTATACCGTGGACAACTGCCTCAGATCCTCCTTAGGTTGATACTCATGCACCACTAGTGACAACTGGTGGGCCTGTAAGAGCTCAATAAGGTGGTTTGGGCACAGTCCGGACCCCCCCTGTGGCGCTACGCCGTGGAAAGCTCTGAACGCAATGGAGAGCAAGTTCTGGAGTGAAGTGGGGGCAATGGGGCAGCAAGTCAAAGGGAGCGGGTTGGTACGACTCCGTAGTCGGAGAGCGTCGTATGTGTTTCTCCCGAAGAATGGAAACCACCTCTGCGGAGGGGCATGCGATCCCAGAAGATCCCAGCGCACGCACCGCCTTGCCGTAAGCACCCTCCTTTGCGAGGCCGTTGAGTTCATTTACTGGAACACATAAATTGGCTGATACTCAGTCAGCAGGTATGTTAGTTCCCACTCTTCGTCCCGGGTACGGAACTCAGGCCCGCGGAAATACTGGTTCTACCCTCCTACCCTCCCCACCGCTGACGCTACCACCTTCGGTATCACGAGGATCTCGCCATTCAAGACCACCGTCACTAAGAAGGGCACCCAGCATGGACGAAAACAATGCCCACACGGTACTCGAAGGAGCAAGAAATAAACGACCTTACTGTTAAAAATTTTGTAATGATGCATGGTGCATCTGATTTTCTGACATCCAGCTACTCGTAACATTTACATACCCCACTACATACCTGACCTCCAGATCGGGCTCATGGTGGATCGCCCCTCCTGAATCTTATGGAATACAGTACTTTGAAAGGACTTTACTTTTGCCCACCGAGACAAAGTCAAAGACTTGGAGCGCAAACTGGTACGCCGGATCCCGCCCCCTACGCACAACACCCTCCAGGAACCGAACTTCAGGTTTCAGACCCTGGCTTTCGACTCCTTGGGTGCCCCATCCCCCGCCTCTATTCTGTTCCTCGAAGACTTCATCCCGCGCATCGCGGAGAAGTTCAACACCACCACAGGAGTGATCCGCAGACGTATTTATCAGCGCATAAGTTGCACACTGTGGTCTCCTGTTGCAATGGCGATTCTATCGCGAGCCCCACTGCGGGTGCCTGACGTGGAACATCCGGTCAGTTCTCTGCCGTACAGTCAGTCCTGCAGTGCACACGATAGATACTCCATGAAGTAAAGTTTCTTCTTTTTCTCTCTCCAAATACGAGATTGCTTGAAAAACTTCTAGTGTAAGCGTGACTGCTTACAGACAACCACAACCACAACTAAAAAAACTGGACGAACTAAACGGCGTATTGACACGGCTGCGCAAACCTCGTTCCTTTAAAGACTGTAATAAGGACTGTACAGCTCGCAGGTTGAAAGTGATAAGAAACAGTAAACCTTATTCGAGTGGAAGTGCCGTCCCTGCACGCGTTTCGCATGTCGTACCACGTGCTGTGGGGGCGCGGGACGACAATCTATTCGAAGTAGTCATCGAAAACAACGGTGCAGCGAGAGATACGTCACTACCATATCAAGATTTTAATTCATCACCCGCCTCGACTTGATACTAGTCCTGCAATACCGTACCGACGCGCCCCCACCGATATCAACCCCGACCCCGTCAGGCAGCCAGCACCGGACAACTACGAGGCACGAGATCCGCCATACAGCAAAACCCACCCACTGCGTATCAAAAGGAACTCGTCGAAGCTCCTAAACCAGACCCTCTATCCCAGCACGCATGACATCAACAAACACGCTGCAATTCGCATCAACTTGCTTTATTCAACCTCACGTCACCCCTCCCCTCCCCTTTCTACTAACGCCGTCCTACAATCCACAGTACGCCCCGTCGTACCAGCATATCCGCCACCTACCACAACAGCCTAGCCGTCCTCATCGCAGCTATCTCACCAAATCAGCACATCTCTCACATATGTCACACTCGATCACTATATCACCAGCATCACCCACAGAGGCCCTGTCCGACGCACCTCACCTGCCGTGTATTCACCGAGCATCTCCAACCCACACCTACAGACCCCTTACAATCGGCGCTCTGTCACACTGCATCCCTCTAACCCCGGCCCATCACCCCTAGCCACAAACGTATCAACCAAACCCCCCATCCCACCATAGGCCTTGCATACCGCTTTACGCGCCACTCGCACACCACCCACGCATGCCTCAGAATCACAAGCAATGCCCCTACTCACGACCGCGAGACTGATCCTTCAGCTGTCGTGACAAGTCGCCAATCTCAACTTGTAAATCCTGAAGCGCCGATTGCAAGGCGTTTGGAGGTTGGTAGGAACCGCCACGTGAGGGGCGGACGGCCGTTTGGACGCGGAGTAGAATATGATGTTTGATCGGATGGGGGTGCGAGTAACCGACGAATATTACATCAGGGTCGCGTAATAGTTGCATGCGGAGTAGGTTGCCGATGGTGTGGTCCTCACGTTCTAGCTTGAAGGTGCCACAGTTTAGTATTTTGGTTTCTCGTTCGTAGGCGATTCTTGGGTGGCGGGTAGGGGGGGTTAGTTTGGAGGGTGAGTGGGTTGATGGGGGGGGGGGGTGGAGATGGAAGAGGGGGGACGGGGAGGACTTACTTGTCTACACCGTCGGGAAGGACGTAGGACTCGAAGTTGTCTGGTGCATTGGTCATGGTTGTGGCGTTGGAGTTTAGGGTAGTCGGGTGGAGAGAAGTTGAGGTTTTTGTGTGGTGTTGAAGTGTTGGAGAGTGTTGGGTGGAGTTGATCGTTCGTGTGGTTGAGTTGCGGAAGAGGTGTCGGTGGGTGTTACGATGTTATGGAAAACGTGGGAAAGGCGATGATGGCGCGGCAAGGAGGGTTTTGCATTTATGTATTTTCTAATTTACAGTACAGTATTGTAGTGAGTTTCTTGAAGCATTCGAAAAGTCCTGGAAAAAGCTGCGAGTCAAATTATGCCCTTTTGGATTTAAGCTGTCCGTCTGGAGCTACAGTACTGTACGGTGCAGTACAACACTACTGTACTGTACTGTACAGTACAGTATTCGACACTGGCTCGAAGGAACCAAATCGGCGCTCCATGGCAACAACCATCGATTTTCGCCTCGAAAGTTTAGCGATCGTCCACTCCGTCTTGCCGAGACTGCGCTCACCACCCCCATCACTTGTCGGCTCTCTGTTCAGGACTACTTCGCAGCCAACCAACTCATTGCCATGGTGCATTCAACGTGGAGTATCACTACAGTGCCTGCTTATGCCTCACGTTCCAAGGAGGAAATCGATGTTCTTTGGGCTTCCAGCCTCCCAATAACTCGCGACGCTGACCCAGTAAGCTCCTACTTTTCTCCAAACGAGGCACCTGCGTCCGCACCACACGTCATCACCCCAGCCCTACTAACCTGATGAGCGTCAACTTTTCAACCTGATTTCAGGCAATTTGGGACGCCCTTGTTGGATTTTTTGAGGATGCAATCGTCTCCTCGTGCACACGCCCTGGCCATCTCGTCACCACACCGGTACGTCACCCCTGCGCCCTTGTTCTTTGAGGGAACTGCTCAACCAAATCCTCTTTGCTTCCATTCACTAACCATAACGTCCGTTCCAAACTTCCACTCTGCAAAATGTACAGCGCGAGCTCTTGAAATTACTCAAGCACAATGGAACTGAGCCCTCTTCTGGCACCCGCGTCATCGAGGAGCTATTTAAGAGAGGCGATATCGTCAGCGCAGACACCCTGAAAGCCCCCACTGCCGCCTCACCACGATCCTCCTATTCTTTCAGCTCCATTCGCTCCACCGTCACCAGCTACATATGGGGCCCATCAAAGCCCCCTGCACTTGGTTTGGACGATCCCATAGTGCCCGTTGCCGCTCTCAAATCTCTTGCCGAACGCGTATCATCCCTTTCCGGCGCCGTCGCAACCGCAGATATATATACAGTCAAGACTTTTGCAGAGCAAATTACGGGGGGCAATCTTCGTGATGCAGAGGCTGTTATTGCACATGTCGTCTCCAAGGGAGACGCCACTACCTTGTTCACAGTCCCGACAAAGGAGGATCCAGACTCTGTTCTCGGCGTCAAGCTCGGCAAAGCCTCGGCCACTCAGGCAGACAGGGATGTCTTGAGAACAAAGGCAGCGCTAGAGCGTATGGAGAAGCTATCTACGCATCTTGAGGAGTCCATTGAAGCGGAGAAGGAGGCCGCAGTGGTTGCGGCAAAGTCTGGGAATAAGGCAGACGCTCTTGCACGTCTCAAGAAGAAAAAAGGGCTCGAAGCAAAGCTTACTGGGGCGCGTGCGGCGGCAACTAAGTTGAGTGCGGTACTTATGGCGGTGGATGAAGCAGAGTCTAATCGCGAAGCAGTCGCCGCTTTGGAGACTGGTATGGCCTCGCTTAAGACTGTGACTGCTGATGGTGTTACTGCGGACCGTGTGGATGCTGTGGCTGCGGACTTTGATGAGATGCTTGCCGAACAACAGGAGGTGCGGACCGCGCTTGAGCAGCTGAACCAGGACGTGCTTGGGCCGGACGAGGCGGAGCTAGAGGAGGAACTTGAATCTATGATGGCTGTCAAGCCTGAGAAGGTCGAGACAGAAGTGGACCACAAGCCAGCGGTGACAGCGGAAGAAGAGGAATTGATGAAGCTTTTGCAGCAAGTCGATATTACTCCTGATGATGCCAAACCCTTGCATGATCCAGCTGCGGTGGCTATGGCTGACGCGGCAAAGGTTATGGCAGAGGCTACGAAAGTCAAAGTCGCCATCCCTGATGCACCTGGTCTTGCGGGAAGCTCACCTACCAGAAAAGAGACGCACCAGACTGCAGTGCCGCAGTAGACTTTTGGAGTATGGTCGAGCACCGGGACTCGTTGAGATGTGAAGCTGACGGTTCGTGGTTGTGATTAAGGACACCTTGGTACTTGCGGGTATTGATTTCGTGACTCTCCTCTGCGGTTGTTCGCTGGATACGCTCCGAAATAACTAACATTCCTCACTGCATTTCCGGAGGGACGCGGACACCAGCTAGGAACAGTTGTGCGCAGTTGCGGATAGCAGTGGGACCCTCACTGTTTGTCCAGATACGGACCCTACGTATTAGGAAACGACAAAGCTTGGATTGACTTTCAATTGAATGTGCTCTGTGCGGCATCAATATTATGTGCCTCACGTTACCTAACTTTCGGCAGTGCGTGCGCCAAGCTCTGGAAAAGAATTAAATTGCATCAGAATATGCCTGGCGTACATCAGTTCGTGCGTTCCTAAGGCTAAGTGGAAAACACTGGTAATTTCTATCCTGGACAAAGTCCCAGTATGGAATGCGTTTTTTCTGCCGCGCACGTTCTGTGCAGTTGTTAGGACATTTGCGAATCCACTGAATTGAGCAGCCTCTGTATGGTGTCGCACGGTAGATACGGCTGCGATCGTCTTCGATAGAAGTGATTATCTAGTCAGTAGCTACGCAGGGGCGTCTACTTTCCTGGACGTCATGCGGGGCCTTTTACATACTCCCGACACTGCATAAATTGGGTGCAGCTGAAACATCTTGGGCCTCTGGGCTTTCGCCGAAGCGCCCGTACCACTACAACCAACCCGACCGGCCTCATTGTTGCATCTACTCAAATGCGGTTTCTCCATTATGACCTACGATATCTTCCGGAATCTCGTTCCGGGAAGCAAACTGGCGGTGTTGTCTTCTCCAAGGTACACCAACCATTCAAGTAAAACGAAATTAGGAGGATAGAGAACTTAAGCCAGTTACCTGCGAGTATGGATATGCGTCTGCCGATGTCGGCATTCTGAGGGCAAATTGATCGCACGTATTGTATCCATATGTAACATTACGCCAGCAAGCTTCTCGGGCAGATCAGGAGAACTGCATGCAAGGGCAATGCACTTAGTACTCAGCTGCAATTGCTACGAAAACACACTTCAGGCAAACAGCTTGTCTGAAATGAGACTGCTCCTTTGGAATTGCTCTTGAAGTTCTGTGAAGTAGATGATTCATGACGCCGCGATCTCATCTCTGTGGCTCTGGTGTGCTGCTCTTGTACGCGTGTTTTGTGGAGAGACTTGGCGGAACACAAACTCGCACTTAACCGTGGCTATCGCTTTCAAACGCTTGCTTGTTTCTCACTTAACATCAACGCATTTGAAGACCGAGAGTGTTTTGTAAATATACGCTTCGTAAAGCGTGTGCTGCATTGGGTGTGCGCTCCAGCCGGATGGACTGAGCTAGACTTTATGTTTCGGAAGCAAGGACGGCATCTGTCTGAGACTTATTCGAAGGCTCTGGACCAAGTGTGGAACATCAACGGACAACTTCCTAGCACCGCGTCATCAGTGGTCGTCCAGGAAAGAGCGGACAAGTATGCCGCGTTTCAAATTGAAAAAGCAAGTGCATTGTCAAATTGTACAGATCTAGTGAATGAGATAGTGGCTAGGGCGGTATCTCCTGAATCACAGGATCACCTCGCATTCTCCCTTCGATTGCGCTCATCTTTTGTACCTAATATAGCACATTCGAAGGCTTTCGTTGTAGGTGGCCGATAGAATGATACTTGATGCAATAAAATTTAAACTGTATAGTGTAAATAGGGGGTTAAGTTACTGTGGTAGATATGTGGGTTGGTATCCAGTAAATTTATAGTATAGTTGGTCACGCGGTGCTCTCCAAATGTTGAATGAGTAAATATTGCCTTCTCTGTTTCTAGAGGGTGGGCGCTTGTATTGAGATATAAGCGACCACCTTTTATTTAAGGAGATGAAAGGCCCCACCTCGCAAGATCGTTCATTCGAGACGTCTTCGTATCGACCAACCTTTGACCAACAATTTCTTTTTACATCTTACCTTGACATTTTTATACTTTTTCGTGATGTTTTTTTTGCCATAATACGCCGTTAACTCCTGCATTTAAGTTACAAGTTAGTTCAGCCGGCGCAGCTACCGTCCCCCTAGACCTGATCTTGTGTGCATCAAGTCGTCCTACTTCGAAAGTTCCTAGAAGCGACCGTAATTACTATCAAGACACAGCTCTCATATTACTTCTCAAGTTACGATCTTCTTTTCGTTATATTTCTCGGCATGATAGAGTCGAATATATCTTCCAAGAGTTTAAAACCCAGACCTTCTCCCCTTTCCCGGCATCCTTCTCATACATCTATTGGCTCTGTTCGCATGGTAGAATGAGAGATTTCGAGGCCGCAACCTCGCCAATTGCAGTAAGATAATCGACCCGTGGATACATAAAGCGAGGGAAAATTTTCAGTGCAGAGAGGATGATTGGTACGAAAAGCTAGAAAGAGATTGAGGTGGCTCTATAAACATCGTTTTCTCTGTAGTTACAAAGAGACCTTTTTTACAATTACGGAACTCTTAACGAGTAGTTGCGGTGAGATCAGGGGTGCTTTGCGTTACTGGAGAGGAAGAAGTATGTTATGCAGTCTCAGTGTCGAATATTATGCAGAATAGGGATAGAAGTTTGTACGATAAAGACGTGTGGCAAAATACTTGTCCCATGGCGTGTATTTCGACGTCTGATGCGCTACCAAAAGAGGGGGAGAAGCTGGAGTGCTTTACTGATTAGGGATGCAGGACGGCTATTCTCCGAAGACTAGGGTGGGCAGGTTTTTGTAATGGCTTGTCTGAAAATGAGGCCGAGTCGTGAGGTCGTACCTCACAGGGCTGGTGTGAGGCCAGTCGTAAAGCATGCTGAGTTGGACGAAAGAGTGCTGGGATTCTCACAGACTCTTGAAAACAGGGCACTCATGATCCATGTTATTCACGACAAAAAAACGAACATTTCTGTAAAGGGGAACGTTTGGGTGTTTTACTCTTGGAAGATATATCCGATCTATCCCATGGTTTTCCAGACAACCACAATCGACTCAAAAAGGGTATACCGACACAGTAATGGGGAAGGAACTACACTCCCTAAAATGCTACCTTCAGGCCAGCCATCAAGCAGGCCGCATTGGACATGACGGCTGTAAAGGCATGTGTTTGTTTTCTTTAATATTTAAAGTTACGGGTCCGATATCCCGCGGTGTGGTCTAGACGCGTTCAAAATGATCGGTAGTGTGACATAAGTTCGCCTAAAGGGCTGGCTAGAAGCCTGCCAGCAGCCATGCTGTATTGGACATCACTGCTGCTGCCGCATGCCTTTCGGCTAAAACCGTTCGAACATCTACTTTGACGGTGCGTTCAATATAAATTTTGTTTCTTAAGAAAGACATATATATATTCCATGTAAAGGAACAATGTTCCATGTAAAGGAACATGGTCACAGATGTGAGTTTTATGTAAGCAAGTTGATTTGTATTAACTCAGTACCTTACCGTGGGTCTCGCTGCAGTCTTGTATCACTGCTAAATATAGACGCACTTCGTTTACCTGTTTCGCCGGTTTCTTCAAAGGCACAGTCGCCCCTCCCTACGGAAGCGTTTCTCACTTGTCGCCTGTCTTTTCTGATGGACAGAACGAGAGAGAGGGAGCGAAGGAGCCAGACAGAGAGCGAGGGAGAGAGCGGGAGAGCGGGAGAGCGAGAGAGAGAAGGGTAGAAAGAGTAAGGGACCGAGAAGGAGAAATGAGAGAGGAGAGGGTGGTGAGAAAATTTACTCAGGTAGGAGATGGAAAGAGATCGGGGTTTATACACACTTCAAGGCGAGTCGACTGATGCTTTCTGTTGATCGAAGGAAGTTTCCAGAAGAAATGTAGACGACGGTGAGTGTCTAAACCTAAACCTGCTTGTGAGCTGATCTAAAGTAGATCAGCTCAAGCTCACAGCACTGTAAAGAGCATAAAAAATAACGGTCAAGTTCTAGTTTGAATGGTAAAATACAGTAATACCTGTAAGTCTCTTTGCGAGCTTTCAGCTGTCAGAAAAAGGCAAAGAAGTGAAATTACACTAACACGCCCCCTCAAATTAGGAATGAACTCAGCATCGTTCCTCGACCTGAAAACAATAAAACACTAACTTGAAATACAACGAGAAAAAAAGCCCAACTCACTTCGAAACTTCACAAACTTGACTCGCAGCAAACGTTTTGCTAGGAGGCCAGAGACTTGGTCTTCGGTTCGAAAGTGAGTAACAGAGATCTGTTTGGACGACGCAGCTTCACAAACGAAATGATACCGAATATCAATGTGCTTGTTCCGTTCATTGATTGGTTCGTTCTGGGACGATCTAATTGTGCCTGAGTTGTCAACTGATATCCTAATAGGAGTAGGACATTTCTCATTCATCAAACTGCAGAGAAAGTTTGGCAACCAAATAGCTTCTTTAGAGGCAGTGCACAGAGATATGTACTCTGCTTCGCAGGAAGATTGCGCGACACATCCTTACTTCTTGACGCGCCATGAGAGAGGTCCACCAGACATCATGAACTCGAAGCTTTCGGTAGACTTGCGAGTAGAAAGGCAGAAAGCCCAGTCAAAATCACTGAATCCAGTGATGGTGTGAGATGAAGACGGACTGTAACGAATTCGAACAGTTTTAGATCCGTTCGAGAATCGGTACACACGTTTGACAGTCCTCCAGTGAGTGACCATCTGCTTTTCGCACAACTGCGACAGCTTGCCTACAGCGAATCCAATGTCTGGACGAGTGCAGATCATAAAGTACATGAGAATGAATATTGCAGAGCGATATGGTACTGATGAAGGAAGTTATTGATCATTAGTTCCGTCCTTGTTGGAATTGATTTGGACAATTGGAGTATCGACAGGTTTTGAGTCGGCCATTTGGAACATTTCGAAGGACTTTCTTGTGAATATCGATTGACAAAGATGCGGCGTTCTCTCAGAGCGATTTCGCTGCACTTGAATACCAAGAAACTCCTAGACAGGACCTGAGTCTTTCATCTTGAATCTAATCTTCAGTTCTGCCTTGATATTGTTGAGCATATGTCCACTGCTGCCTGAAATGAGGAGAAAATCAACATATAGTATTAACATGCAGAACATAGTCTCCTTCCGATTTATAT
Source organism: Kappaphycus alvarezii (assembly GCA_002205965.3). Lineage (NCBI taxonomy): Eukaryota > Rhodophyta > Florideophyceae > Gigartinales > Solieriaceae > Kappaphycus > Kappaphycus alvarezii. The sequence goes on along the minus strand of NADL03000612.1, from coordinate 1,071,425 downwards.
ACAGACATGGATCGTGTGGGTTGCTGACAAAGTTGAGTTGCAAAGTCAGAAATGCATCTATTTTTGCATACCATTGGCGAGAAGCCTGCTTCAATCCATACAGGGCCTTCAGAAGTCGAGAGACGAGGTTGGGCTTGTTTGGATCTCGGAAAAAAGCTGGAGTCTCCATGAATATTTCTTCGTCCAAGTCACCGTTCAGAAAAGCGGTTACTACGTCCATCTGATCGCATTCCAGATCTAACAGATTTGTCAAGCAGAGGAACATTCGTACAACAGCAATAGAAACGACAGGAGCATACATGTCTGTGTACTCTAGTCCGGGAACTCTGAATCCTTTAGCGACGATTCGAACCTTGGGACCGACGTCGGGTTTGATACGAAAAACGTAGCGACATGGAATCACATGCATTCCCGGATTCCTTGGAACGAGATAGAAGGTTATATTCTGCTGGATAGATCATTCTTCCTTTTTGATCCCTAGCATCCAAAAATCAATGTTTTCTGCAGACTAAGCTTCTTCGTATGTTGCGGGAACACCTGTTGAGAGCAGTGCAGTTTCTGCGACAAGTGACACATTTGAGGAAGAGCTAGAAGGACACCAGTGGGTGGGCTTCTTTGAAACCCGAGAGGAACGACGAGGAGCTACTGAATGGGCTTCTTCAGATGAGCGTGGATTTCGTTCACCGGCGGTGGACTCTTCAGAATCTTCTTCTTCGTCAGCGGAATTATGTACTTCGAAAAACTCTTCAGAAAGAGATTTATCTTCATCGGAGGAAACGTTTTGGCCGTGATCTCCATTCGGTAGCTTATAGGTGACATGAGGCTGTGTAAAAGTTCCAGTTTCATTGAAAATTACATCTCTGTATATTACCATTCTTTCTGAGCCAATGCCCAACAGCTTATATCCCATACTCTGAGAGGAGTGCACCATCATAAGAGCTTCACGAGATCTGGGATCCAACTTCTTGAGTTTGTTCTTTGGCGCGACATACCAGCACTGTGCAACAAATACCCGCATGTGAGATATGTCATGGGCAATGCCGTTACAGCGGTGGTAAGGAGTGGTGCTCTCTGGCAAAGAGCTTGAAGTAACGCGATTCAGAACATAGACAGCCGTAGAAAGTGCTTCAGCCCAGAAATTCTTTGGAAGACCCTTGTGGTGTAACATCGAACGGACCAGATTGAGAAGGATTCCATTCGTCCGTTCTGCAGTCCCGTTTTGCTGTTGGTGTGAGCCAAGGTGAGCTGATGTTGTATTAAGTTCTCCTAGAGGAAGTTCTTGAGCTCAGTTGAGAGGTACTATCCGCCATTGTCGGACCGTAAAGCCTTAATGAGAAGCTTATCTTCATCCAATGGAGTTTTCATTTGAGGAAACTCATGGACTTGGAGATATTTCAGAGACTGGCTAGTGTGTTTCTCCGCAAAGGCTTTGTAGTTTCAAAGCAATCTATCACCTTTGACTTGTGCCTCATAGGGTACACAACCGTCCACTTGGAGTAGTCGTCGATGAATGATACAAAATACCTAGCCCCTCCCAGAGAAGGAGTTTTAACCGGTCCCAAGGCATCAGAATGAACCAGTTCTAGAGGTTTTCCTGAACGAATTTGTCTTTTCTTCGGGATTCGGGCACGGTGGGATTTACCAAGTATGCAACCGACACAGACATCATCTTCCTCGTTTCCTTGTGAAAGTTTTACACCTTTCACGACAAGGCTTCTGATCATTGATTTGATTCCGGTAGCATGTACGTGCGCCAATCTCTGATACCAGATTGAAATTGGGCATATCAAGGAAACTTGAGATCCCGTCGGTGGCTTTAGTGCAGGCTTGGTGACATCCAAGGAGTATAGGCCATTATTGAGAGTACCCGTCGCCACAAGAGTAGAGTCCGAATGACGAAAAATGGTGAATGTATCGTTATTAAAGAGCGTCTCAATTCCAAGCTTTGCCATGAAAGATACGGAGAGCAGTAGGTAGCGAAGGTCTGGAATGTGTAATACGTTTTTCATTACATACTTGACAGTTTCGCCCTTCCGTCGTAACGTGAGAGAAACGCCACCGGAGCCAATATCATAGCCGTAGAATCTGCCTCAAGGTCAACTGTTGAAGGGGACGCGAGAAGGTGATAACTTGTGAAAGCTGAGCGGCCGTAAGTGACATGCGAGGTACATCTTGAGTCGATGATTCATTGCGTAGATGAGAGAGGAGGGCCTCTGGTAGATTGAATTGCTACTTGTTGTGCAGGGGAAGTCGACGAAAAGAGACAAACGACATCTGGGTTTTCGGTAGTTTCAGCAAACTCCGTGGCATTGAGGGCTTTTCCTCCACTTCCTCTAGCCCTATCAAGATGAGCTTTAGCTGGATGTCCTCTGGGAGGGAGATGAGGGAACTTCTTCTAGCATTGGCTGCTATCACGATGCCTGCCGCAGTGTATGCACATTTCTGCGAAAGTTCCTGTTCGAGGCTTGGAAGAATAGATTCCCAGGAGTGCAGCCGTCTCAGCGACTTTTGAGTGTATCTTGATCCCGCTGAGCATGGCGCTGCCCTTCTTGGAGACATCTACTCTGTACAAATTTGAACGAAAGCTTGTCATCTTCGATATTGGCAGCATCAAGGGCTGAAATGAGGCTGTTAAAGCGATCGAGCGAGCCATTGAAGATGGCCATCGCCATTTCGCTGTCCTCGACATACACAGACATGGATTTTAGAGTGACCGCAAGTTGACGAATACGGGCAGCAAATAGTAGAACTTTCTCATCGGGGTGCATCTGGGCGGTATAGAAGCGACGTCTTGCGGCGAGCTTGTTTAGCAGAGTATGCTTTTCGAAAATATCACGAATGAGTTTCCACATTTGTTTGGACGTAGTGGAGTGTTGAACCTGCGCAAGGTGAGCATCTATAAGTGTGAGTCCAATGATGGCTCTTGCCTTGGCATCTGCCTTTTGCCATACGGAGTGAGTTGAAGAAGATGCTTCCGGTGGATAAACTGTAAGATGATTGTCAACCCTCCTGAGAGATAGGATGAGTTGAATTTAAGCTTTACAAATTTGAAAGTTATCATCACGGAGCCTCTAGAGATTATCAATACGAGGTCAGGTAGAGGAGTCCATGATGAGTATAATGGGACCGAGTGAATCAAAATTTAATTTTTGTGTTTGTGGTCAATGTGTTTGTTGCGGTCGTGTCTAGTTTGGAAGGCGCGGTTACAGTGGGCACAAGGAGTAATAGACGATTTCCGCTCAGATCTGGTGCGGCACTTCCTACCACCTCTGTGCTGAGCAAGTTACTGCGGACCCGATACTTTGTGCTGTCAGAGGTCACAGGTGAGGAAAGAAGACTTGAGTTTCGAAACAGGGGGTATCATAGGTGCCTCAGGAGGTGGAGGAGAAGGTACAGTGGACGAAAGAAGTGGAGCCGGAGAGAGAGGTTAGACAGTAAGCGGAGTCGGGAATCTTAACACTGGAGGGTCAACAGGAAGAGGCGGCAACGCAGGCGATAAAGGAGACTGGGTGAGAGTGACTGGAACAGGAGCTGAAGGTGTCGGAGGTGCCTGGGGTGTCGGAGGTGTCGGAGGTGCTGGAGTAGGAGAGATAAAGTTAATAACTTGAACTGAGGAAGATACGTTTGTAGTATGTTTCTTCTGACCCTTTGGTTTCGAAAAAAGGCTTTCAGAGACAGGGAAAGGCTTTGAGCGGAACTTGACTGGATTATTGGAGTTTTTCCCGATTGCGGTCCTTTTCTTTGTGCCCAATGCCGAGATGTGTTGAAGAAAATCCTTCTTACTGGGAGAGATAATCTACTTGTGAGAGTGAGGAGGGAGTGAAACGACGTCCGGAGTGGTTGCAGTGGAGGTTATATCACCGCCTTCACCGTCAGACTCAATTGCGGAGTCGTCGATAAAACGGAACTTCGGGCGAAGCTGCGGTTTCTCGGATTGAGGCGGGCTTGATCAGGGTCTAATGCGTTATCGCCGGAAGTGAAATTGATACGGCGGACGAAAGGGTCGTCTGGAGAGATCTTGATTCATCGAAGGAATACGGAGCGGTAGATGGCTACTGGAGGCAGGGCGTTGCGAGGCTAGGCGAAGGCTGAGGAAGAAGCGTGAAAGATATAAGGAAGCAAGAGGTCGCGAGGATATTTGGATTTAATGTTGAAACTAGACACTGGCTGTGAGATAAACAGAAGTATGTGACACAGAGACGAGGCGAGTAGCAACGAGGAGTCGGGCCGCAAAATGGACTTTGTTATGTGGTGCGGTAATGAAGAAAGACGACGGGCCGCAAAAAAAAACAAGGTAGGTAGTGCAGAGATGACGGGAGTTAGACAGCCCACAAGACAGAAGGTCAGTAGATAGTGCAGAGACGACAAAGAAGTCAGTTAAAACATTAGGTCCTTTTTTTTTGGAGCTTCTGTGTTTTCCTCCCTACACGGAGTGTAGGGTAGCCGCGGGGTGGTTCTAATCGAACCGGGAGCGCGAAAGAGATAACTCAGTGTGCAGTGCGAGCAGCCTGGGGCCAGAAACTCATTGGCAGAACAAGGGGGAGGGGGAGCGAAGGAGCCAGACAGAGAGCGAGGGAGAGATCGGAAGAGCGAGAGAGAGAGAGAGAGAAGGGTGGAAAGAGTAAGGGACCGAGAAGGAGAAATGAGAGAGGAGAAGGTGTTGAGGAACTTTACTCAGGTAGAAGATGGAAAGAGATCGGGGTTTATACACACTTCAAGGCGAGTCGACTGATGCTTTCTGTTGATCGAAGGAAGTTTCCAGAAGAAATGTAGACGACGGTGAGTGTCTAAACCTAAACCTGCTTGTGAGCTGATCTAAAGTAAATCAGCTCAAGCTCACAGCACTGTAAAGAGCATTAAAATAACGGTCAAGTTCTAGTTTGAATGGTAAAATACAGTAATACCTGCAAGCATCTTTGCGAGCTTTCAGCTGTCAGGAAACGGCAAAGAAGTGAAATTACACCAGTATTTTCGTGCCACTATTCTCTCGATATCGATTTGAGGCAATTTTTATCAGATCTGATCTCACAAGTCACCTTTCCCACATTTTATCTCGTTTACGATTTAATCCGTTTACTTTCGGACATACTTTCAACTGACTTGATATGTAGATAGGCGTGGTTTCCGTCGGTGGAACTACAAGAAGCAATACAGGTACATGAAGAAAGACTAGTACGAGGAGGATGTTAGGTCCTTGTAACAAGTCTCTTTTAAATTACTGCATTCAAGCAGTGATATAGTCGAAGCACCGCTAATAATTCCTTATCTACAAATTTCATAGTATTTATCAAGGGAGAAATTGAAGGAATTCTATTTACGCACAGAAAGAATTTATCCTATTGTTTCTCTCTAGACTTTCTTGTTTCTCTTACGCGACAAGATTCCCGTTTTTGCACTCCCCTTTTCTCTTTTATGTACAACTACCTCCTTATTTGTCAGTAATTATTTTAGTCTTCTCGGGTTATTTGGTCTTCTTCGACGCTAAATATCTCTTTCCATAATCAATATTTCTACATGTAATTTTTCCTTGCATTGATTCCCATTACCTCTCTAATCTTCGCCTCTTTTTATTCAGAAGACCTGTCAATCTGAGCCTGTTGATGCTGTGGAAGCCTGTCGTGTGCAGTGTAAAATTTATTTACGACACTCGGAAACAACAAGTTGACAGTTTAAACACCCTTGGCAGTCTCCATGCGCGGAATTACTTCTTCTCGACTCATTCCCAAATCCCGTCGTCATCAACCCATCACCGTCTCCCCTCTATTCTCTTCGGTTCAAAACGACATAGAGGAATGTCCCCACCACAAAACAAGAAAGCGCTTGATTCAGCTGGCAGTTCTTCATCTAGTAGAGATCGAAGCCCAGAGCGCGAAAGATGGGAACTTAAAAACGAAGATGGTACACTAGAGGAGTGCGTCGAGGATTGGATGGCCCCGGAACTGATCTACGAGATGGAGGAAAAGGACGGAGAGGGACAGTACGAAGATGAAGCAGAGAAAGGTAAAGGAGTCTGAGGATGAGGAGGGGGAGGGCAGAATGTATTAAAAAGGAGAGGTATTAGCGATTTTAAATGGATCAGGTGATCTCGACCATGGGTCTGGTGGGAGCGAAATTAGAGGAACTGTATTTTTCGCAGAAAGGGGTAGAAAAGTATTAAATGTTCAAGAATATTAATTGGGACTACATGGGTAGTACTTATGGTGTCTAGAGGGAAGTTATAGGTTCTGATATAGAGGAAGAAGATTGTGAGTAGTATATTTGTTTTTTTCTGGGCAATATCTTTTGTAAAACTATCTGCGTCCACATGAAGCATTTTCCTGCGTTTCGTGGGACTTTTAGTAGTTTTATCGAGATTTCAGTCTGGAAAAAAGTACACGAATGCTGAATGAGTTGCTTTCTCTACAAAAGGAAGGAAGTTAGCTGGGAGTTGAACGGGAATAAAAAACATTCTATCAGCTCTCTAGCCTCTGAGAGAGGCGGTAAAGCCTGCCCCTATGTGATTGATTTCTGGATCAAAAGACTCTTCTTTCACAACCAATCCTCTCCCTCGTCCTTTGAAGTATACTACAGCACTTTAGTCACCTGCAAAAACCCTGATCTTTGGTAGCTGGCGGTTCCCCTTTCTGTTCACACAATTTTTACCCTGTCAATATTCCTTTGCTTTTTTGAAAAATAAAATCAATACAGCTATTATTTATTTCATTTACTGGGTGCAAAATCATGTAAATATGATAAAGTTTGATGATTGTGCTTTGATTTGTGACAATCATGACTAGGTTACACAGATCGATTGACTTGGATCTTAACATTTATTGCCTAGACCACACGAGGCATTATGTGGCTTTCATTCTGATTAAATTTTCCTTCAATGCAGCTACAGGTCCCCTCTACATGCTAATAGAGTGAAGTAACACCATCGTCTGCATAAAATTTTCATATAAGTGCGCAGTAACACAAAAGTTGACTGCGTGTCAGCCATTTTACCTGTTACTGTAGTTCCTTCATTGTTCCTATGAATGGCCTCTGATGTAGAATTATTCCATCTGGAGTTGTCTCAACGTTGACTCCAGCAAATTTGTTGCTGTCACAGAAAGGATTGATTTTCATAAAGACGACTGATCTTTAAGGGAACTGTTTACTTAATTTTTTACTTTCCGCGATACACTAGAAATTCCTCTCCAACTTTGAATAGCAATCTCGTTGCCCCTCGGAGGTTTGATTAAAATGTCCTTTGGATTCAAAGTTCACGTGATTGCACGTGAACTTGTTCGCACGTGATCGTTTCCATTTCGGCACTAGTTGCTTCCAAAGCCCTCATTCTGTCTGCTTGATTTGGTAAAGATGTATTCATGGCGGGAAACCTTGAAGTAGTACCGTAGACAGGAAGGGAGGTGAATAGTACGTCTGAGTTCATTGTGGCGTTCATAGCTTTGACGGCAAGCTGTATGGCGAGGCAAACTTACACGCGAGGATGGTATAGGTGAATTTTATGAAGTACTGGAAGAAATGGCTCGTGATATAGTCCTCTAGGACCAAGAGAAATGTGAATTTCGATTCGAAATAATTCTAGCTTGATTCCAGCCATTTCATTATATTTCGGAGGCCTAAGGAGATAAAGGCGGATCCTTGACCAATTTTGAATTTATTGGGGATACCGGTTTATAATGTAGTCTAGCATTTCAGAAAAGAGCGCCGAATTTTATCGAGGGATTGTAACGTTAGAATATCAGCGACACTGAAGTGAGCTTGGCAGTCAAATACGTTAAGTATGGTGCATTCTTCTTCAAACATGAGTTCCAGGGCAAGTACGGCGTTAAATACTATACAGTAAGATAGTGATACTCTGAAAGATTGAAATTTATGAGGGAAAATGCTGACAGGTAATGCAGGCTTGTGAGTTTTCGTTGATAGTTGGTAGTATACCTTCTGATGTTTGATTTGGATGAACCCTTTTGATAATTTCGTATAATTTTTTTTGCGGAGGGGTGAAAGAAATGATAGTGAAGACGTCTCAATTGCCGTTTCGTGAAAGAAATCTCTCTTTGTACTTCCAAACTACATAGAGGTGTCCGAGTTTGCATGCGATGAAAAAATTCTAGCCGAACTGTTTGTTGACGAGTACATTGACCAAGTTGTCTACAACTAGCATTTCCTTGTCGAGTATGTCTAGTCAGAGGAGCGTTGGTATCTCTGCCTTGACGAAGTCCATTAGTATGAAGAGAAATCTTGCAGCTTGGGTTGATATAAGAAATGGAATTTTTGCGAGGCTCGGGTAGCATCCGTCACCGAAACGGAAGTATATCTGTGCTATTTTACTGACAAGTTTTACCTTGGCCGTTTTTCAGTAAGCAGTTGCTTGGCTATGGCCGACAAATGATTGCTAGGCTCCGATGGTCAAGCTTATACCTTCGAATATTGGCGATAAGGGAACTTTGAGATATGAGATGTTTGTGGGAGAATATTCACAAGTTCTTTGGGAGTCAAGTAGTATTTTTTGATCTCTTTTGAGCATAAATATATTCTGGGCCTTTTTATGCTTGATAGAGAATGTTTGAGGCTTGAAGTGAATTGTGAATATCAAATAGTGATTCTTTGTTGAAATCCAAGCTTTTGGTGTTGTTAATTTTGTCCTTAACTGAAGGTACTGCTTCAATGAGCTTCTCAACCTTATCAAATTCTGGTTCCATATTGTTTGAATATTCTTCCGGTCTAAGGGGTACGATTAGATTTCATGTATTGATTCGAGAAGAACGCCCTTAAGGGCTTCGTTGTCGTTACCGAACTTGTTTCTAAAATGAGAAAACTTATATGCTACTGTCCGTCTATGGTTTTGTTTGTGATATTGAACCAGGATATGATCTGGCGAGTCATATCCCCAGCATCGACGAGTATCTGCCTGATTCGCAGGTACTCGCGAATATTCCGATGAGTGCAGTTGGGAGGTTTGCTTGGACGTCCATAAAAGGCTTTACAACCATAGTTGCGGCTATTAGTCACATGATTTCCATAGTGATTGCCGTAAATATTCAGATTTGACTGAGCAATCTGGTTTCTTCCATAGTTTGAATGGTGCAATGTAGCTGATTGTACATTTTATGTAATGCCATTACAGAAAAAATGGCGCAAAAAAGAGTTTCGCGTGCCCAGTCACAGCTTTTCACTGCGTTTCGCAAGTAACCGACTTTTTTTCCTTCAGTCTTGCAATGAGGAGGGGCTTGGGACCAATAGTTTGTGAGCAGGCTATGAACTTGATCCAGAAATGCACTGTTAGTGAGTCCGTCTGAGACGAACTTACGGAATGAAAAGTTGGAGAGAAAGCCAGTTCAAAACGCACGTCACTTCGTTATAGCCTCTCCTCAAATCCCTCTTAACCCTGGAGGATTCTCATGTAGCTTTCAACCTACTGCTGACCTGCTTTGGTGTATGTCGGATCAACTACCTCTTACGTGTAGTTCTCCCTAATTCTACTCTCAAGGGAGCTGCTGAATTCTACACCGCTGTTGAAGGCACGCTGCGAGGGTTGATGGGCGGGGTGCTGGATGCCGACACTTTTGGGGAATTACAACTTCCTATTGCGCATTTTGGGCCCCACAAGCCAACATTTGGCATCCGGCTCCGCTCCGCTGAGCTGACTGCGGCGGCTGCCTTCCTTTCCTCTGTATCCCTCACGCGTGCCCTGTGCTCTACCCTCCTCCGTGTGCTACCGAACACTGCTCTCCAATCTTACACATCCGCAGTTCGGGCAGATGATGAGTGGGAGACACAATTGGCACCCAAGAGGGTTGTCAAATTCACGGCCATCGACTCAAGGCAGCGGTTTGGGCAAGGAAAACTTGCTTGCCCCGTTGAGTGAAAGGACTTTGACGCCATGAAAAAGGGGGATGAGAGGACCGTGGCATTCGGAGCTTCGTTGTCAGTGGATGGTTGCAAGGACTGGCTTTCATTTCAACCGGCTCCAGGCCTGGGCACCTACATATCGGACCACAATTATAAGACGTGGCTGCAGTTCTATTTCAGGTCACCACTGTTTCTTCCTGCTTCAAAATGCCACAAGGGGAGATGCGCGGCACTCATGGATTCGTACGGTGACCATGCGCTGCGCTGTGCCTGTGGCACGACTCGCAAACACGGTTGTTTGTCGCAGAACTCTCCAAAGCTGCCCTGCACCCTACCCTCGAGCCCCCGGCGTCGGTGAGAGCAATTCCGTACAGCGCCTGGTAGCAAGACTTCTATGGAGCGTCGAAGGCATCCGCAGAGGGACTCGCGTTGCGGACGATAGACAGGCTGATGCACAAAGATGTGTAAAAGTAACTGCAGTATTACTTTTTTGAGAAAATTGTTCAAATACCCATGTCATAAATTAATTACAACAATTGGGGGAAAATTTGGGGTGTTTTAATTATTGAAAAATAGGTTAGCCGATTACAACAATGTAATGTAATCTGCAACAATGTAAAAATGTGATCAATTGATCTAACTGTATGGTTCATGTCGCCCGATTTTTGGTGTCGCGCAACGGTCAGAGTCGTTAGTTGATTGGCCCGGTGTGCTCGCACAGTACACAGTACTACTGTACACTGTACGAGCGGGAAGTGGGCTCGTACAGTGTACAGTAGTAGTGTACACTGTACTTGCACCTTCATGAGTAGAAACCCCGGACCTACCGCCCCTATAAGATGACGCGAGGGCTGCCGGAGTCCGGGGGAATGAGAAGCAGGTTCCGCTTGGCCGCAAAAAACACAGAGAGAAGCAGAGTAAAGAAAACAAACATTTTCATGGTACCGCATCCAAGGTCGACTATGGACATGAACGATTCCCTTAGACCCTACGTTTACTTCAACGGTTCCCCTTCTTCCGACATCGCGCGCTTCATTTTCGCGTACAAGAATGTAGTCATGCGCATGAAAAGCGACGAGGAAAAGGCGCTCCAGATCCTTTGCCACCTCAAGGGCGTGGCGTTTGAGCGTTATTACGAGGCTTTCGCGAGAGACGGAGCGTTGATGGAGGAGGCGAAGGACTATTCGATCGTTAAGGCCAAGCTCATCGAGGAGTTTGGGAAGACCTCGAAGCCGGAAGAAGAATTGCAGAAGGCTATCAACGCTAGGTTGGACCCGAAGGATGTACTGAGCTCCCTGGCGTAGTTGGACGCTCTATACAAGAGAGTTGGAGTCAACGATACCGCCTCTTTCTGGCTGCTTCGGAAAGCAGTGGCAGAAGATCAAGATATGGCGCAGTTCGTAATGTTTACAGCCCCTTCGGACTATAAGGGGCTCAAGGAGGCAATCACGGACTTCGTTTGTGGAAAGAAGACGTTCTACGGAGAAGAAAGTCGAGGATCATCGTCTAGGGATGCGCCGAAGAATACCCTTCAAAGGCCGGATGCTCGTAATTCTCAGCATCTGGAAAACAAGGTGGGTAAGTTGGCGAACCAATTTGCCGAACTATCGTTGCTCGTGAAGAAGCAATTTGACGGAACGATGCCGCCGGTGAAGACGGATGCGGACTATTTTTGCAGCTATTGCAACCAAAAGGGCCACGGAGCGAGCCGTTGCCAGCGTAATCCGCATCGAGATACGCGCTGTACAATTTTTGGGAGGAGAGGACATTCGGAAGCAACATGCTGGTCCAAGAACCCTCGTGGTAATGATCAGCGAGGAGGAGTTGCCAGGGCCCGGTCTGAGTCTGGAGAAGAATTGAAAATGAAGAAGCCGAAGGACGATGAAAAGGTCGCCGTAGTTCAGGAATCTCGCAAAAAGGACTTAGTTGCCGTCGCGAAGAGAAATGCGGACGGGTAGGCCCTCCCGAAACCGCGGAGGGAAAACAAGATGGATCTTGATGCCATCTTGAACAAGGCCCCTGCTAGCCCTCCGCCGATGATGGCTCCTGTCTCTAGGAAGAAGAATAAGAGCGGAAACCGCAAATCGAAGAAGAAATCCGGTGGAATTCAGGATCATGTAGGAAAATATAACGTGATCGCTGAATTGGCTTCCGCTGCCACAGGAATTAATTTCGGGCAGTTATTGTGCGGGAATGCCGAGGAGGCCAGAAAGTTTTTAAGGAGACTATTATCCAAGAGGTTACCGGTTACACAGGCGTCGATAGTAAACTCTTCGGGAGGCCCACGCCGACTCAAGTTAGTAGCCGTGAACTTGTATGGAACGGAGACTCATGCCCTTTTGGACACGGCTGCTGTTCCTAACCTAATCTCTTGAGACCTCTGCAAAAGACTTGCCCTCATCCTGACGGAAGCTGATCGTCAGGTGACAGTAGCAGACGGAATGCCGCCGAGGCATAACGAAGTCGTAAAGAAAGAAGTGAGGGAATTATTGGAAGCTGGAATCATTACGCCGTCAAGGTCCGCCTGGTCCTTTCCGGTCGTGATAGCCAAGAAGAAAGACGGAAGGCCCCGGTTCTGCGTCGATTACCGTCAGTTGAACAGGGTGATGAAGCCAGACCGCTGGCCGTTACCGAAAATAGAAGAAATCTTCGATGAACTCTCTGGCGCAGAGTTCTTCACAACATTGGGCCTTTACACAGGGTACTGGCAGGTAAGGATGTCTGAAGATTGAAAAGAAAAAGACGACCTTTGTCTCTCGATATGGAACGTACAAGTTTGAGATAATGCCGTTTGGACTCATGAACGCCACAGCGACATTTCAAAGGATGATGGATGAGGTCCTTCGCGGGTTGCCGTTCGCTATGGTTTATGTGGATGACGTGGTGATTTTGTCGAAGACATTGGAGGAACACATAGCTCATTGCAAGGAAGTGGTTAGGAGGATCAAAGAATCGAAACTCAAGTTGAAGGTTACCAAGTGCAGCTTTGCTCAATCAGAAGTGAAGTTGCTTGGCCACATTATTAATTCAAGTGGTGTGAAGGTGGATCCCGACAAGATCAAAGATATTGTAGAAGCTCCGGTGCCGGAAAATGTGACCGAACTCAGGATTTTTCTGGGACTCGCGGGGTACTGCCGACGATTCATAAGGGGGTTTGCCGACAGCTAAGCAGTGTTGCACGCTGCGACGTCGGTCAAGAAGGCTTTCGAGTGGACTACGGAGATGCAAAAGGCCTTGGAATACTTGAAGGGGAAACTGACTACCCCTCCAATATTGGCGTTTCCGGATTTCAATTCTCCTTTCTTGGTGGAAACAGACGCCTCTTCTGCAGCCCTTGGGGTTTTTCTCTCGCCGAAGAAAGAAGACGGGAAAATACATCCTGTTCAGTTCGCTTCTCGGACGATGACGGACCAGGAGCGCCGCTACTCCACGAGCGAACGAGAAGCACTCGCCGCGGTTTTCGCTCTTAAGAATTTTCGAGTGTACCTTCTGTCTGATAAGCCCTTCGTTGTCTATACGGATCATCAAGCCCTTCAAACTGCGTTCAAGAAGAAATATATTCACGGGCGGTTGGCAAGGTGGACGGATTTGATGGCTGAATACGACTTCGAGATCAAGTATCGTCCGGGACTGGCGAATGGGGCGGCCGACTATCTCTCGCGAAGACCTAACAAGAAAGAAGGAAGAAGGAACGATGAAAACATAACAGAAGGGTTGATGGCTACAGTAGATTGGGCAGACCCAAAGTTGGATAGTTTGGAACCGCACTTGCTAGATATAGCACGGTTCCTAGCCGGATAAATGGTTCAAGAATTCGACCCGAAGAAGAAGATCGCAGTCAGACGGAGCGAAAAAAGTTTCATGCGCTGGAACGACACCCTCTTTCGTCGTGAGAAAGACGGGCTCCGTGTCGTGCCTCCGATCTGTCAACGCTCGGAGATAACGGCCGCCTTTCATGATGATATTGGCCTCTGGGACGTCGGTTTGACAAGAAAATTCGTGAGAGACCGATTCTTGTGGCCTGGAGCGTACCGTGATGTCACCGAGTATGTACAAGGTTGCGATGGATGTCAGCATGCGAGAAGGTTGCGGACGTATCACTCGAGTTTGAGAGCTCCCGTTACTGGACTCTTTGAGACCTTCTCGACTTTGCTGGACCCTTCAAGCCTTCGAAGAATGGAAAAAGGTTTATTCTGATCGCCGTGGAACGCATGATGGGGCGGCCCATAGCGTACGCCACGACAAATTCTACGGCCGATACGGTGATGAGGTTCATCGAGGAAGAGATAATATCACCGTTCAGGCCCCCAGAGAGAATTGTTTCGCATAACGCAACTGCGTTTATGACGGGATCGGTACAAGAGTACATGAAAGAGAAGGGAGTCGAGTGGTAGGCGGTGCTTGCTTACGCGCCGATGGCAAACTGTCGTGCGGAGTTGATGATGGGAACTGTCAAGCACGCGCTTAACAGGTCGATCGTCCGCGGTGGGGCAGACTGGGCGGAAGCCCTTCCCAAAGTCTTATATGGTTACCGTAGACGTGACCAAAACGACGCCCCTTCCCTTTTACGACTGATGTACGGAATTAATCTGAGGATGCTGGCCAGTAATTCGGTAGCATTCCTCAGTGATTTCGGCCCCCATCGTCGGCTTATAGAGACCTTAGCCGATTCGGGAATGCGGGCTGGCGTGGTGGAAAAGACTAGAGAACCCTGCAAGACCAAAGGCAAAGGCAGAGAGTTCGAAGTTGGAGATGAAGTGTCGGTAGCACACGGTGCGGCCTTCCATAAGGGGCGCAACTGGCCAGCCTTCGACTCTTATTTCTATGGATCGTGCTGATAATCCAATCTTCTTCCCTTACTCCGTCGTACACGCGCCGATCGTGCTGGGATTCCGAGAGACTGAGTTGAAAAGCATCCTCCCGGGTGACTTCGTCACCCACGCAGTGAGTCACGTAGTCTGTGATGTGGGCCCCGAAGAGATCGAGGAACTCCTGACGAGAGATGCGTTATGGATGTATTCCACAGGCGTCGTTGTGGATCACGAAAGGGTTCTGCTCCTCCCTGCCGAGAAAAAGCAACTTCCTGACGTCGGAAAGCTCCGACAACAACCGCATCAAATTCGCCCTAGCCAACGGAGGAGGCCCCTTTGCGCCGTGGGCGACTCGATCCGCCTTAGTGGCGATGTTCTTGCGAGATGCACGGCCACCGGTGCTCAAACGAGCAAGATGCTTCGTTCGAGCCATTGGAAAAAAAGGAAAGGGAAGGAAGGAGTTGCGAAGGGTTGGGTGTTCAAGGCGGTGCAGAACGGGGGATAAATTAATGAACGGTGGGAGTTGCAGAGAAGAAAGATGGCTCAGAATAAGTTCCGGGCGGTTGAGAATTTCGAGGGGAGTGGGAGGAACTCAACGGTGCCTTGGGTTGTCGAAGACGAGAGGTAAAGATGAGAGAACGAGTTGACGGAGTCTGGAGGATTGGGACCTCCGGTCGTATACCGGCTGTTTGTCAGCACTTCGGTCGTTCACCCGGAGAATGGTTGCACGTCAAGCGTATACTGGCCGTTTGTCGGCACCTCAGCCGTTCGCCTGACGGAAGTTGAAAGGTTGGTTCGGGTGACAAGCTGAGTAGGGGCTGGGGTCGGTGGGATGGAGGTCGTGGTGTGCGAGTCGGGCATGGGGGTGGTGATGAGGGGGGCCCCTAGGTGAGAGGGAAGCTGAGCTGGAAGTCCGTTATTATCTTGTGGCGCCCGTGGTCCACGATCAGTGGGGGGGCGTGTCGCACGATTTTTGGTGTCGCGAGACGGTCACAGTCGTTAGTTGATTGGCCCGGTGTGCTCGTACAGTAGTAGTGTACACTGTACTTGCACGTTCATGAGTAGAAAACCCGGACCGGCCGCCCCTATAAGGTGACGCTAGTGCTGCCGGAGTCTGGGGGAATGAGAGGCAGGTTCCGCTTGGCCGCAAAAAACACAGAGAGAAGCAGAGTAAAAAAAACAAACATTTTCAGTTCACGTTGACTACATGCAGTACTTTCGAGCCGGGATACAGTATGAAGGCCATAGCCACCGATGACCCAAGCGCACAACTGAGGTGCTGGTAGATGCGTGTGTGGGTCGTAGTAGCGGGGTGTGGTGTCGGGCCGCAATGCGCGATATATACTGTTCTAGGAAACCACGAGGTGGGCGTGGATGGCACACCACTACATTCAAAGGCAATGGGTTGGAAACTGAAGCCCGGGTCGCGAGGGGTGTTGTCTGAGGGAGGTACCAGGCGGCGGGAAAGCCTGCGCCCAGGGTCCTGGACTTTTCGTCGGTATGCCTGGGTATGCCTGGGTAGCTGCGCCTGCAACAGCTTTGGTCTCAATGACGTACAGTATGCTTGTGCAACACTGCAAAGTCACTTGAAGTCAAGTTTGAAATCGACATCGACTTTCTGGTAGACTGTTGTTGGGGGGAAAATGTGGGGTGATTTAATATTTGAAAAATATGGTCGGTTGTGGCCCGAAGTATCCTACAGGGTGCCCAGTAATACCTCTAAAATTACCCTAGAAAGCCGGCTGTTGTTGGTGCTACTGTAGCATTCGACAGCAATGATTTCTACATGCCTTGACCATCGGCACATGTATTTAACATGACATGCAGATTTGCAACTCCAAATGGGTTCCAGCCGATCCATACATCTCAATAAAGACATCCCCTTTTTTCTTTTTAGTTTGATTTAGTTTGAAACGGGTGACTAAATTCTGGGTGGTGCGGGGCGGGACCGATTACAGACGCAGCATATGCCGCCCTAAATGCGTAGCCAAGCTTTTTATGTATCCGAGTCTTCACTCCGTACAGCATCCGCTGCGAGATGCGACTGCTGCAGCGTGAACTTGGATGCTGTCATAGATTGTGATCCTAAGAAGTCGAAAGCTGGCAGCACAAAATTCCATCCTAGCCTCGACCGTCCGTCCAGTGCCTCGCCTGGAACGGCTGCCTCTTTCGCGTCTGAGTCCCTTTTTCTTCCGCTTTTCTGCTGCATTGGCGACTGCTCGCGCTTCCCGTGCTCCCATTTGAATTTTTGAGTGCATATAAGTAAACATAACTGTACGTACAGGAGGGGAAACTTGGGGTGTTTTAATCCATGAAAAATATGGTCAGCTGTTCCCTGAAGAATGTCGTGATGTGGGTAAAGGCTTACATTGTAAAGGATTTGCGGGAAGCCCTTAAAACGCTAGAAAACTGGCTGGAGGCCGGCCAACAGGCACGCCGCATTGGACATCGCTGCCGCTGCGGCATGACGCTGTGTTAAGGCTTGTCTGACCTTTGCGTAGGCTTCCCTCGCCCTCGTAGCGACGTTGCGTGCGACGTCGGTTAACAACGCGTGGGCGTCCGGGTTTCATCCTCCGAGGGTAGAGATGGGGACGGGCACCAGCCTACTTCTGACAGAAGACGCGATGACTAACTCGTATCTTCTGTGTTTCGCCGTTCTTGCTGCGTTGCGCGAGGTGAGCGGGTTGAAAGTCCTTTCTCTCCTGTTCGAGGGCGCTAGGGGGTCGACGAAGGAGACATCGAAGAAGTCTGTTCCGCCAGTGCGTCCCCTTGCGCGAATATCAGGTCTTGTGCGGTGGACCCCTTCTCGCGGCTCGATGACTGGATGTCGCGCAGCTTTCCCGAGATCGCTCGCCAGTAAACTAACCTGACGGTCGTGTCCTCGCGTCTTTTCGCCCCCGTGCAGTGAAGTCAGGTGCACATTTACCCGATCGTCTCGCGCATGATTATTGCTTTTGGACCAGTAAGTGTACCGCACAAACATACTGTACTGTACTGTATGTAGTTTTAATTAAAGATATCAGTTACTTTGCAGGAGCGGTGTACTGTACAGTAGTGCGGGGGAAACGGCAATCGGTCAGACTTCGATTGTCATCAAATCGAGACAAGACAGAGCACATAATCGTATCGGGTCCATTCAACACCGACAATCATTGCCCACCGACAATCATTGCCCACCGACAATCATTGCCCACCGACAATCATTGCCCACCGACAATCATTGCCCCGGATTACCGCTTACCCCGCAGGATATGCGAGCGAAAGGGCAATCTGCCCAAGATTGCTTGATTGTCATTGAATAGAGACCAGAGAACATAAGCGTAGTCCGCTCAACACCGAAAAAATTATTCTGTCTCCATCTGGCGTTGCATCTGCGGCTCCAGTGGCGCCTCAGGTTGTGGTTGGTCCGGGGCCTCAACGCTCGTCTCTGTGTCTACATTCTGCGGCCTCAAAACTCTCGGTTCAACGTTTGGCTGCATATTCACAGGTTGTCCGCTAAATTGCAAGATATTATTTGCTACTGCAGTTTGCAATTCTTCTCGAAGCTGATGCACGTCCCACTTCCCATCGACGTTTAGCGCCAGTCCCGAAGATATCATTGCATTCCTTGCCAGCGATGCGCCATTCTGTAGTACTATTCCATTCAAATCCCTCACAACAGCCGCCGTGTGCTTTAGGAAATACCGAGGACCAGGGTTGAACTTTTTTCCGTTGGCATCCCGTCCATCGCTGTTCCAAATGCCAAGGTCAATCATGCGCGCCTTCATCTCCTTCCAGCGCCTTGACCATGCTGACCGAATGTGCGGGCCAATGACCCGCTCTACAGGGTTTATTGAGCCAGTGTGGTGCGCAGGAAGGAATCTTAGCTCCGTGTTTAACTTTCTTAACCGTGGCTCAAGTACCGGGGCATACTTGTGCCAGATTACCGGATCTGCAAAGATAGTCCTCTTCCTCCCATTCGGCAAGGGCCCCAACACTTTCTTCTCCCCACAGTATTCTTTCAAAATTCTTTCATCCAGCCATCCTTGTGGGCTGGTTCGATAGGCGACACTTCTCATATTATCCGGCACGCCTTCTATAGGATACTTGTATGTGTCATCCTCCAGAATCAAAAACGGGGCTTCAACCTTGGCCTGCCTCCCTCCAGTAAGCCTGACTAAGACTGTTATCCCATGACTACCAGGCAACATGTCTTCATAACGTTCCTCAGTCTCACTCTCAAACCCTAAGGTGCTGCCGCTGTCTGGATTCAGCAAAAAGTGAAACGCGCCCAAACTCCCCACATCCTCCTCGCGCAGCTGTCCTCCAACTAACTCCGCCCTCAGCTTCCCAATCGTGTACGCCAACCACTGATCCATCATTCCAAACTGCCGCTCCCTAGCCCGGGGCACACTCTTTGCCCGCCTGTGATCCAAAGTAATCCTAAACCGATCTGCAAACGCTCTCACCCAGCGCGACGTTACGCAGGCTGAAATCTCCTTATTCGACCGCGAGTCCACCATGTTAACTCCATACCCCTTTTCCTCACTACCTCCCTTCAACAGCGTCCCCGCTAATAACTTCAACCTACGCGGATGAAAGACCACACCAGCGCACATAAGCCGCGAATACGCGCGAAACAAATCCTGCTGCAAGGCCTCACTCCAGCCTGCCCTCTTGCGACCGCGGCCCGGCAAAGCTTGTTTCTCGATACGGGTAGACAAACGCGGCATCATGACGTCGGGATTGTAGTCACCATTCAACCCATATGTCTCAACCGACGGCAAAAGAAGGGCGCGTTGACGCCATATACGACTGGCTCTCATGAGGTTTGCTTTTGCGTTTCCTGGAAACAAGTGGGGGTACTGACGAACGGCCTTGGATGCAATATGCTTGGTGGAACCAGTACGGGCAGCTTCTTCGACCATCCAACGGGCCATCTCACGTCGCTCGGCCAGAGTGGTGACATGCTGAGTGGCGCGGGAACGAGTTGGGGAGGGTAACGGTTGAGAGTTGGCGGTGGAGGTCAGGGGAATGGGGGGTGGTAGACTCGGAGGGGGATGGATGACGGAAGGGGAGAGGTTAGGGGCAATGGGGATGGGGATTGGTGTAGGGTGATTTGTGATACAACGGGCGCTTTCAGGCCGGGAGGTGGTGGAGGATGCGGCAATGGCCTGAGAGGCGATGGTGGTGGCTAGAGCGGCGGCGATAAGTGAGTGGTCTGGAGTGGGTGGTGTTGCAAGATCAGGGGAAGTGAATGGGCGAGCGGGTGAGGCGGGTGGGTTTTGAGGTGGCGGAGTGAGCTGATTGCAGTGGGTGGGAGGCGTGGTGGAGTTTGAGATGAGGGGTTGAGAGGGCGTGGTTGGAGGAGTGAGAGGGGCGGAGGCAGGGGGTTGATCAGGGGGATCCATGGCACTAAGGTGAGGGTAGGGATGCACGTTGGTAGTGAATGGGGTTTGGGAAGAGTTATTGAATGGTTGGAGTTTGGCGGTTTTGGGAGTTGAGAGGTGTGGGCCACACTAACGGCGGTGGTGAGGGAAGACCCGATCACTGCGTTGTGGGTTTAATTAGGGTGGAGTAGCGTCTGTATGAACACTTGTGACACATTCCGGCAGAATCCACGAAGTTGGGTCGTGTGGCCCACTTCTTTTTCAGGCATTTTCTGCCGAAAAAATGGTACAATGCAAAGTTTGTATAGTCAACCATTCTACCAGAAAAGCTGTTATATTTTCCACTTCACGTAAACACACGTGTGTTTTTACTGTGCCACTTGCTACCGACCCCTGGACAGGCTACAGTAATAGAAGAAACTTTACTTCATTGAGGGGGAAATTTGGGGTGTTTTTAACGCTGCTCTAGTCGGCTACTTATGACTCCCGTGCCTTTTTTGGCCCCCTTCCAAGCTGCCAATGGCATAAAGGCAGGAATGGATGCGGTCGTCCATGACGTTCGCACAGTGCTGCGAAGGGTGTCGTCGGATCCAAACGTTGCCACCGTCCTCATTGATGCCCGAAACGCTTTCAACTGCGTCGATCGGCAAGCAATGCTCGACATGCTGCCATCCCGTGCCCCCTCACTTGCCCGATTCGCAAACATGGTGTATGGTCGATCCCGACTACCGCTAATCGTCCCAAACCGGGAGCAGACGATTCTTTCTAGCGCCCAGGGAACCCAGCAAGGGGACCCTGCGAGTATACTGTTGTTCTCGTTGACGATACAACCGCTCATCAGGCGGGTCGCCGATGAGGAGGGTATCATTTTAAATCAGTGGTACGCCGACGACGTACAATAATTGGGTCACTTGAGGGCCTACGGCGAGCACTACGGTCCCTCGCGCTCTACGGTCCGTCTTACGGTCTGATTAACCCTCACAAGACACGCATCTACTGGCCGCACACTTCGCCAACTGACCGCGCTGCTTTCCTGGCCGAGTTCCCGCTTGCAGAATGCGCCGGCGACGGTTTCGAGCTCCTCGGGGCCCCGTTGGGTAACGCTGCCTTCACGAAAACATTCTAACGGAGCAAGGTAGAGGGGTGCCGTCGCGCCCTGGCACTGCTGGAAGGGGTCCAAGATCCTAGGGCTCGCTTCCACATGCATCGCTTATGTGGATCCGCATGCCGGGTCCTTCACGCGTTTCCGCTTGCTGACCCTCAGCACGCCGCGGAGCCTGCAGTGGAGTTTGACTCCCTGCAGCGAGCCGCCTACGGCACGCTGCATAATGTCCCCCTCACCGACGACGCCTGGGAACAAGCTTGTCTCCCCCTCCGTCTCGGGGGGCACAGGTTCTCCAGGATTGGCCCTGCACTGCACGCGGCTGTCGCCGCGAGCATTCTGGACGCTGCCCCCGCCCGCCTACGCACCGCACACTATGCAACACCCCGCTTCGTCGCCGTCCTTGGGAGACAGGCACGGGGCGATCGATACTTCCTCGTCAACCAGGCACGCCGGCCCCTGCGCGATTTCGTCAGACAGATCCAAGGTGACCCGTTTGCCACCGACCTAGGCCCCTTTGAACCCGCCTCCCTTGCCGCCATGCCCGCCAACCTGCAATCTCATCTAAATCGGGCGCAGCAAGAAGCCAGGGCAAAGGAGTTTTGGGAGGATGAACTATGGAAGAGAGTGCCTCATCCTAGCTGCCACTCCGACACGTCCACATGTCGCCGGATTCGAGGCTTGGCCTTCCGTAACACCGGTGCGGCGGCGTTCCTATGGGCCCACCCCACCACTGCGACGAAGGTGTCATCAGCACACTGGAGCATCATGCTGCGCAGGCACCTCGGTCTCCCAGTCTACACAGACTCGGTGCCATTGAAATGCCACCACTGCCAGCAGGACATGGATGCCCACGGTGACCATGCCGCCGACCGCTGCGTTTCAGAGTTTGGGCGCATTCACCGCCACAACTCCGTTCGCAATGTGTTCGCGTGGCAAGTGTTCCGCGCCGCCGGCCTTGACTACGAGTTCGAAGCTGAGAATCTCCTCCCCGGGACGGACTACAGGCCCGCTGGCATTCTCCTCGTGCATCCCCCCCGTGACACTGAAGCTGACCAACCAGACCGACCCATTGCATGTGACGTCGCCGTCACGTCACCGTTCAAGCAGACCTCCATCACCAAAGCGACGCAAGTCGCCGGTGGGGCTGCCGCCCTCACGCACCATCGCTAGATCCAGGACCTACAGCGCAAGCTGTCAAGGCGCCTGGTCCCCCCCTCTCTGCCCTCCCGCGACCCAGGTTTCCGATTCCAGCCTCTGGTTTTCGACTCCCTCGGTATCCCTTCTCCGGATACCGCATTATTTATCGAAGAGTTTGTGCCACGTGTAGCCATGAAATGCCACAGCTTGGACGCTATGATTCGCACACGCATCTACCAGCGTGTCAGTTGCTTTTTGTGGTCGTCGGTGGCTATGGCCATCATATCGCGGGCCTCACTGCACGTGACCGATGTGGTCCATCCAGTTAGCTCTTAACTGAATAGTCGGCCAGTTGGTGTACACTCAAGACAAGTAAAGAGTAAAGATTCATTGCTTAACCCGTGAAAAGTATGGTCAGCTGTTCCCTGAGGGATGTCGTGATGTGGGTAAAGGCTTGCAATGTAAAGGATTGGCGGGAAGCCGTCAAAACACTAGAAAACTGGCTGGAGGCCGGCCAACAGGGCTACCGTACACTCAACTTCACTGAGTGTACAGTACTAGGAGACCACGCAGTGAACCTGTGTCCTGGTTTCGGTGACAAGCACTGGCATGACTCGCTACGTAACGTCATTGCCGGCCGTATCGCCCGTGCCGCCGGTCTGGACTGCCAGTTTGAGGTTCCGCTCCTGGTGCCAGGCACCGAGCTACGACCCGGTGACATCCTCGTCCAGCCACCGCCAGCTCCCGGCGGCACTGCGAAGCGCCCCATCGCCTGCGACTTCACCGCCGTCTCACCATTCAACGCCGACGTAAGATCAAGGGCTACCCGAGAAGTGGGAGGTGCTGCTTCAGTTGCGCACAGCAACAAGGTCACTGACCTGGAACGCAGACTGTCGCGTCGAATCCCGCCCCTTTCCAACGGCCCCCCACAGGCGCCAACTTCGATTTCCAACCGCTGGCTTTTGATTCCCTGGGTTCGCCTTCCCCGCTACTATCCTCTTCAAAGAAGATCTCCTCGCGCGCATCGCGGAGAAGCTGAACACATTAGTTGGTGTTATCAGAGCGAGAATCTATCGGCGCATTAGTTACATGATCTGGTCGTCTCTGGCAAACGCTATCGTGTCCCGCAAACGTGTGCACATAGCCGACGTGGTCCACCCGGTTACGCAGATAGCTACATACCGTAGTCGGTTCCTGCACTGGACCCTGGGTATTGATGCAGTAAGCAAAACATGCTGTAATGTTGTACCGATTCTGTATTCCAAAGTAAACAACGATGCCACGTGGCTAAGTGGGATCTGTTGCCCACGGTGAAGGTATACCATCAACACGATCCATTGCAGAAAAACTGCACGGCATGCTCTTTCTGACCTGCGCTCAAAATCCTGCATACAAATGCAACCACTTGGCCACAACAACCCTTTTGTGGAACGCATGATCTCCTTCATCTTCTCGCTGCACCTTATACAACTCAACGCCATGAACTGTCTCCATCACGATATCAAGCCCCTCGGCGACCTTCCCATCCTCATCATCACGCTCCAGCATTTCCTTCAGATACTTCAACGTCTCCGTGTATTCCAGAGCCTCCTCATCTCCCAGCACATCTGGTGGCCTATCCCCAAACCCACGAAAGTGTTCATCTTCCACCTCGCTACCTTCCCACTGTCGCCTCTCCACATTATACCGAAATCCCATTGCCGCGCCAACCACACCGTTCACTTTCTGCTCCACAAACGCCCAACCCCATACAAAACACACCACCAATTACAACACAGTCAGAAAATTGCAATACAGCCAAGCATCAGCAGCAAACTGAAAAACGGTACAACCCGCACTTACCTCCTTCGATACAGCCCCATCCAACAAGTCGCTCAAAAACCTCAATTTCTCAAACCGATCCGCCAAATTCACTGCCACTGCCCGTGACCTACCCACACCTCCATCCTCCGTCATCCCTTCCACACGCCTCCCCTCCCTCATCTCCCATTCCATAGACCACTCCACCCCCTTCTTCTCCCCTCCTTCCAACCCCCCCTCCGTCTCCACCTCCCGTTCTAAAATCCTATGCAACAGCAATTCACACGTCTTATTCGCCACATTCCACGGCCCAACAAACGCCTCTCGAAAATCCATCCCCTCCAACTCGGATCCAATCGCAATCAACACACTACTTAAATCATCCTCCCCTTCCATCCGTTGTCGCCAATAAATCTGCCCCGTTCGCCTCCCAATCTCCGCATGAATCGCTTGCGGCGCCCCTTGGTCCCACTCCTCATCCAACCATCGGCACAACTCCTTACACAACCAATCGGACTCTTCCTCCAATGCTTCCGTCGTGGATATCTTGGGTAGTGTCACTCCATCTTCCACAGGCTCTAGCGTGCATACTGCGTGTCGTGTACACTCGCGGCGTGCACACTTGGTCAAGTATGCACGCCGCGAGTGTAAATGATACAAGCGGTTGGGGGTGACGTGTAGGGGGAAGGAATGACGGAATGCGGAGATGATGAGCGGTGGAGTGAAAGTAAGCGTGGTGCGCGGATTGGCCGTGGCGGTGTCGGCCCGTTTCATCGGGGGATGGAGAGTGGAGGGAGGGATTGACGGGGTTCGAATTGGAAGTGTGTGAATGTGGGGTAGCGGCGCAGATGGAGTGCGAAGCAGCGCAGCTGGAGTTACGAGAAAGGCGGTACGTGTTGTATTGCTCTGCTGATAAAGTTCGTCAGGATGTACATTAAGTGCGGTTTATTGGGGCTGCGCTAACCTTGGCGAAGGGTACCGTACAGTAGTACACCATGATACAATAAAGTATTGTATCTGGATATTGTGGCGAGGTGCAAAGCTCATTCCGGTCACCTGAGCATACTGTACTGTACAGTACAGTAGTACACTATACGGTGAGATGTACAGTACTGTACTGTACGGTACCATAGCTGGACCCGTTGCCATATCCTCGTTGGCAATGAGTGGACGACAGGCGTTGATGCACAGTACAGGTACAGTGCTGTAACCGGACGGGCACGAAACCTGTAACACGTGGACAGACGGGGGAAGAGCGACCGATTGCACAGAGTCACTCTTAACGCTTTGGCGACTAATTGAAGTAGGCTCCTAGTCCAATTGAGAAGTAGGGCAAGAATGGAAAGGCAATGGTGGGTCAGTTGGGCGTACATAAACAGGAAACCTGCGGCTCCACGAGTTAGGAAGAAAAGCAAGCGGTGGGGTGATAGTGAACAAGCAGCGTACGGTGAGAGCCACGGAAGAGAGGTGTGAATCAGTGAATAAAGTACATTGCTTGTGCGGCAGCCATCGTTTCCGGGTATTCGAGAATAGCCGAGTACTCTTGAGTGAGCGAGGATCAGGAAGTATCTGAGCCTGTACTTGTGTCCGGTGTGGATTGCAGGCAATACCCAGCACCCCCTGCCACGTGTAAGTGGCAACAGTGCTGTAAATTACTGTATCGTCACGGCCAACTCTATCAAAGTGCTACAAATTGCACACTAAAGTGAAACTGTACAAGTGTCGTAGCAGGAGTCCCACGGTACTCATCAGGCCACCAACTGCTGAACATTACAGAACGGTATGCGCCTTACACTACAGATAGCCCTACAAGGAGCTACTGTACCTCTCAAATTTGTACGTAAGTTGGCGACATTGTGTTAAACGCTCCCAGCTCCTGCCGCAGCCGGGTTGCTGAGCAGGGTTCCAACTGCGTCACGTCGTACGACGCTATACGGGTAACTCGGGATATCTGCGCAGCCACACGTCCTCTTGGACAGACCCAATGAGGTGCCTGAAACATTCGTCTGTCGCCTGTTGATCATTGATCTAGTCTCTGAATCATAAAATTTCTGCAACACATCGCGCCAGCTAGCTAACATCCAACTCCACCCAACAGTCTAAGTGACAAGGAGTACACCGCATTTACAATACTTGAGTCATCTACTTACTGCAGGTTCACATCGACGCATGCGCTGAGCTGCACTCACTTCAAACAGTTTTCATGTTGCCATATTCTCGAATCGGAGCAACTTGACGTCGCAATCTACCCCAGGCAGACCCTCGCATATCCGCCTCACCAAAGATGCGACTTTCAGTTATAGTCTCAACTCATTATGTTTAAGGAGGGGCACCCGGCCTACCCCTCGGGGATGGGGTAACCGCAAGTCTCTATCCGCCGAAAGTGAAGCGAGTGATGACGACAGTAAGGTCCATCGGTGTAACATTATCGGACTCAGAGCCTCGTTTATGAGTTGCCAAGCAATTATCCACGCCTAGAAACCGATTGTTATCTACCTCGTGGTTCCCATCAGAAGTTGCAACAACCCACATCCTCGCGACATCATCCACTCTAACGATAACGACGAAGCCGCAGTGTATTGTGCTTCATCCAGACGGCACGGACAGACGGACGGGTAGTGTTAGCACGGTGTCCACGCACGCGCAACCCACGATGTTTCCGACCAGCCGAAGTGAGACCCCTCAACTCGCGATGTTTCATTGTCGGCCTAGCGAGCCAGTTCAGTCGCGGATCATTCCTGATCGCATTGTGACTCGGATCAACTAGAATCACTTCAAAGTACTTGTACGCCGCATCCTCGTTGATCCAATACGAATTCAGCACACGCAAGTTGCCACACTTGCGCCCAGCACGCTCCTCGGCAATTGAGCGCTTGTTACGCTTAAACTTGAGTTCGGTGATACCCTGATGCTTGGGCTTACCATACTGGATACCCTTCTTGACGGGGCGCTTGCGGCCACCCCGGCGGACGCGCACTGTGGAAAGACAATGGAGCACCACATTCTGGTTAGTTCGCGTCTCACACCGACAAGACTTTGACAAATGTTGCTCGGATTGGCAAGACAATCATCCCGTCACGCGCTTAACGAGAGAAACGCGGTTGTCACCGGACTACAACCAGGCCCTCGTCGTCAATCGTGGTTCAGGGACGCATCACTTACCTCTGTACACAGAAAATCCCTGTTTGGCCTTGTATCCCAGACGGCGCGCCTTCTCGGGGCGCGTGGGCTTTGAGGCGCGATGAACTGACGGCAACTGACGGTACTCCCAAGCCCGGACACGTAACAGAAACCTCATCACATCGCTCTGCTTGTGCCTCCAAAGTTCCTCCATGTACTTGTAGGCGCCCATGATGATCGCTGTACTTCGCTTCTACAAGGCGCGCACGTAGCTCACAGGGTTCTTCCGGAGTCGGTAAAATTGATTCTGTGACGGTTGCGGGAAACGAGCGACCTAACGCACTACTAGGACAACTCTGGCAGCAACGCCGTTTGGGAAGAGTTGGAAAGAACTGCCGATGCGATCAGTACCTGCTGATCGCCGACGACGCAACTTGCACGAGAGACACAAGTAATTGAAATTACAAAAATAAAATACTAATTGTATATTACAATTACTAATTCCCCAGCATTGAAAAACAATGTTACAGCCGTGTGTACTGTAAGAATTTTCCCGAAACTGCATTACATTGCCATTTAGAGAACAATACTGTACCGTGTAGTTTTGTCAACAGAAGTACAGTACTGCACTACTCTTCATTCTGTCCGAAAATTTTTCATGTACAATACTAAAAAGAAAATAAAAATGCCTGAACTGGACGCCAAAAATAAAAAAATTAAAAGGCTATCACATCGCCAGGATAGCCCGCCCTGAGACGACTGCCCCTCACCACTTTGCATTTAGTCGGATATCTTTGGTCAAACTGAACGCTGCCGCTGACCGTGGGAATCATCTCCTCACTTACCTTCCGGTCAAGCAAAGGTTCTGCATCAATCCAACCTCTCCCTCGTTCAGAGTGTTGCAGACACTTGCCTTTGTCTAAACACCACATTTCCACTCGCGGCATGCGAAATGGCCTCTGGCAAGGGTGCCTCCGTTGGTGGCAGTGGTGACGAATACCCAATCCTCTGTGAGACATGCCTTGGTCCAAATCCTTACGTGCGCATGACACGCCATCCCTGGGGCTCTGCGTGCAAGGTTTGCGAACGACCCTTCACCTCATTCCGCTGGCGGCCGTCTGGTCACGGCACTCGTCCCAAGAAGACCGAGATCTGTCAGGTCTGCGCACGGGCGAAAAACGTCTGTCAAACATGCTTGCTCGATCTCCAGTTTGGCCTTCCCGTTCAGGTGCGTGACGCCTCTCTTGCAATGGGGGACCGACAACGTGCCGTCGTCCCAAAAAGCGATGGAACAAGGGAGTATGCCGCGGCGCAGTCGGAACGTGCAATTGCGAGCGGCCAAGTCGATGCCGTGTACAAGGCGCCAATGGTGAACAATATTGCGGAAAGGGCGAAACGTGTGGGTCCAAGGTACGAGCGTAATCGCGCAAGGATTTGTTCTTTCTTCCTGAAGGGGACATGTACGCGTGGTCTGTATTGTCCCTATCGCCATGAAAAGGAGGAAGATGGCCATCCGGATATGGCAGAGCAAAATATACGTGATCGCTACTATGGCGTTAATGACCCAGTTGCAGGGAAGATATTCAACAATCTCGGCTTATCATCTGATGGAAAACGTAAAATAGCTGTCAGGAATTCAAACAACTCCCAAACACCAGCGCCTCCTGAAGATGTCACGATTCGGTCACTATTTATTGGTGGTATTAAACCTGGCATAAGCGAGGCAGTTTTGCGTGAATTCTTTTCGGCCGTTACAGGCGTCGCAAGGGTGTCAGTATTGTCGCAGAAAGGTGTTGCGTTTGTGGACTTTGATACTAGAGAGGCAGCCGAAAATGCCATGCAGCAATTGCATGGTCCACAAGAGCTAAACGGCACGCGTATAAATATCAGCTGGGGGAGAGGTAGGACGAAGAGGCAACGCGAACCAGACGAGAGGGCGCAACGATCGAATGGGTCCTACGTCCAGAAGGCTCAGCCCTCACCAAATCTTTCGGGACCGGGTCCAGGATTAGGTCAACCACCAGAGGGGTTATCACAAGGTGAAGTGTTGAAGCGTCCAAGAGTGGCGGACGATTCATCACAAGCTGTGGCAAACGGAGTTACATCGACTACAAGTACTTCGAAAGCAGCCTCTTTGAAGAAACCAGTAACTGCATTTCCGCAACCAGGTGAAGCTGCAGTGAAGAGCAAGGGTGCTCTGCCAGCTTTCCCGGTCTTTCCTGCCGCAACTGGTGAGGCAGCTAAGAGTAGGGGAGCGCTGCCTACGCTAGTGCGTTATGCAAGTCAAGACCCTACAACACTTGGTAGCTCCCTCAAGCGGAAATCTACTCTTGGTACTGAAAATGTGAGAGCACGTTGAAATGAGTTGGGGTGCGGCATGTAGTCGTGATAACGTCAGCGCAGCTCAGTCTGACAATGCGCAGTTTCGCTCTAAATGTGCAGCCATTCCATTTGCGAGTGGTTCTCATTTGTCACTAACTCTGTAGCAACTGTCAATCGGGGACGAGTTGTTCCTATTCACTTTAACATTTTCCGCAACGCTTACTCCAGGGCGTGCCAAGCATCATCACTATCGTGAAAGTAAATCCACTAAGGCGAAATTGCTAAGGTTTTAGATTAAATCGCACTCGCTGAAAGCTTTGACATTGGCGGCTTTGTTGGTGATTTGTTGGATGATAACGGCTTCGCATCTTTTGTCGCCAACAAATTGGAATGAAAAAATACATATATTACGCGACCAAAGAGGGTCAGCATTAGCCCTGAGAGGAGCCCTCCTACAGCGATTCCAAGGAACACAAACGCGGAAGACTCGAATCGCGCTCTCCACACTACGAGGGGAACGGGCAAGAGAAGTCAGTATAACAAGTTTAAATGCGCGATCTGCAGTCGCTGGGATGGAAGTCATGGTAGTGTAAAGTGCCGTTGTCGGCTGCAATGGGTGTTTGGTCATCGAGACTTACAAGCAATAAGGCAGAGAATCGTGGAGTACATTGCAATAGGTAGCACAAAAGTCAGGCGAAATGGGATTGGAGTAATGGCAACATCCACCATATGAGCAGAGGTAACAATTACAAGCATGTAACAGCTCGGGCTCCCAACATAATCGTGGTCCGCGTAATCTATCGGCACAAAGAAGTGCATCACTAAGTATGTGATTGGCACCATGACGCAAAGATGAATCGCAGACTGAAACACAAATGCATCCCATCTGCAGGGTCGAATGCCGCAAAGGCGCAAATGAGACAAAGCGACAAACCCACGTCCTGTCAGCATAGTGAACTCAAACTTAACTCAAAAGCCAAAGAGAATACGCATGACGCACCCATATTCACTCTTCTTCTCAGAAATTACTTGGTTATCGGCAAGTTGCCTATGAAAAGAAATAGCACGTCGTAAAAGCAGGACGTGAACAGTCACTGAGAACAACAGGGCAGCACTGAGAAACGCCAGCGATTGTGGGCGCATAATCATCGTGACAATGGTAGTGGCAAGAGAGAGAAGCAAAACCAGGATTCGCCATATCAGGTATACAGGATGAGGAAGGAAAGAGCTTGAGCCAACCTGCTGAAGAGAGGACGAGCCTAGAAACGGGGATATGGGTCCAAGCAGTGGGCAACACAAATCGGGCTTGTCTTGTTGCTCGTGATTTTCCTTTGGTGGGGTTGACAAGGGGATCGGAATGGAGGGTGGACGTTTGATGGAAAAGGTGGAGGGGCCTTCCTCCTCTTCACCAAAGTCGTAGACAGGGAGATTTGCGCGACGAGATGAGAATTTGAAGGAGGAGGGTGGGACAGGGGGATCGGAAGAGTAGGATGAATAACGGTAACCGCCGTTAGGAGTGAAGCGGTGACCTTTGTAACCGAGAGGGTTTACACCACCGCCAATGTCATTGTACTCGGCAGTTATGTCTGAGGAAGGAGGAAATTTGTGGCTAGAGGTTGAGGACTTGGAATTTGCCATGCTAGGTAGGAGATGGAGGAAGGTAGGCGGAAACGTGATGGGTGCGATAAGGTGGGGGTATGAGGTGAGGCAGGGGGCAGTTTTGCTTTGGTTTTTTATGCTGTGAGGTGATGAGGTGAGGTTAATGGGCAAGAGAAGAAGGCTTGTCGTTTAGAGGTGGATCACTGCGGTAGTTGACGCAGGAAGGGTGATTCGGGATGCGAAAGCGAAAAGTATCAGTATGTGTCTTGTTTATTACGTGTAGCCCTGCTTCAGGTGTGAAACAGGGTGTGAATCCTAAAGTCACCTTCCTAATCTTGGTTAAGAAAATCTGCGTACTATTTGAGATGTGATTGCATGGCAAGTGTTGTTGAGATCTATGCTATCGTGTCTATACTACTCTGTCAGATAGGTTGCCGCTCGCAGCGATTTAGACAACTTGTTTGAACATAACAAGGGCTGTGACGCTCGCTTTGGAGCTAACAAAGCTCTGCGCGAGGTGATGGAACCAGTGGAACGAATTGCAGCAGGGGCCGGCTGGCATGTAACGTGAAAAGCCCCCCGCCAGCTGTTCGGCAGAGCCTCAGAGTCAAGGGCGGGGTGAGGGACGCCGGACTCTAGGAATATGCCAATTGGGCATGGTGTCGCGCGAAGGGGCTTGCCGAAGGCTTGTATCGTGCTTCCTCCCCGGATATACATGAGTGAAATGTTATGCAGAGGCTGCATGGCCTTGGCATGCCTCACATCAGCGCAGAGCGCCTCTCCCCGGCTTGAGCCAACGGGTGGGGTTGATCCCGGAGTGATGGATTCTGTGGCGTTTCGACTACTCATCGCAAGCGTTGCTTGCCTTGATGCTCGTCGACAAGAGTGCGATTGATTGGGCAACAGTATACGCCCCCCGGATGTGTTCGAATAGTTTTTTGCAAGTTTGCCTTTCTTGTCCCGCCGGTCTGCATCGCCGCAACGTTTGCAATGGAGTACAGCATTGGTGAGAACCTAGAGATTCAGAAAGGCGCTGGCCTGTGGCATGCGGTTCTGTGCGTTTGCTGTTGCGCTGAGTAGCTCGAAAAGGATGTGAATAGTTTATTGGAAGGGCCCAGATGGTATGAGAATGTCTATGTACTGTAATGGTATGAGATTCTGAGAGGACATTGATGTTTGCTGACCCAGGAAAGTTTGAGTAGGGTATGTGGTCGCCTTGGTTAAGGCATCGGAGGGGACGAGGATGGAAAAGCTCAGTTATTGGACTGGTTACGTAAATTGCAATGTGGTTTGTAATTGAAAGGGGTCAAGTCTGGATGGCGGGATGGTCGTCGTTGCAGCGTTTGTTCTGAAGGACGCGAGGTGGTTGGCCCTTATGCGAGGGATTGCACCTCGCGCAATGTTCTATCAACCCAAGAAAAGCTGCACGGCAGTTGTTGCAAATCCAGTTGTCATGGCGAAAATTGTCACAAGCACTGCGACTGGCGAACTCCTTGACACTGTTCAACCCTCATGGCCGCCCGAAAGCTTACTCCCCTCCAATTTAAGTAGATGGGATCTATCTATTTGGTGATGGTTCAGCTCTTTACCGAATCATCATGATAACTTTGTCGGCCAAAGCCATCGAAGATATGAGAGCATCGTTGTCCCCACAACAAGCAGTCATCGGCATCAAGGCATATACACCCCCCTCAAGCGCATCTGGCAACAAATTCATGTCGCCGCAGGCCACAATAATGAATGCAGCTCCTTCAGCTGTACAGTAGAAAGAAAAGAAAGAAGTTTAATGCGTTCAGTATCTACTGGGGACTGCGCACGTCCTAACTATACGGTTAAGATCTAACCGGATGTACTTCGTCGTCCATGCGCATCGGGCTCGCGACCGGATAGCTACAGCGATGGATGACCAGAGGGTGCAACTCAGTCGCTGGTAGATACGGAGGCGGATAACGCCAACTGTCGAGCGACACTTGGACGCGATCCGCGGAGCTAACTCCTCGATAAATGCAATAGTTCCAGGGGAAGGGGCACCTAGGGAATTAAACGCCAGAGGTCGAAACGTGAAGTTCGGCGTGTAAGGCGCAGAAGATGGGCCAGTTGAGGGAGCGGGGAGGCGTCGGGCGATGTTGCGTTCCACGGTTGTGACCTTGTCGCGGGCCGCCAGGTCAGCAGCGCCTCAGGCAACCTGGGTCGCCTTGGTGCGGACTGCGGCCTTAAACAGTGAGACGACAGTGATGTCACAGGCAATGCGGCGCAACGTTGTGCCTTCCGGGGTTGGGGGCGGTTGTACAAGGATATCGGCGGGCCGGAGCTCAGTGCCCGGGACGAGGAACGGAACCCCGTGCCGAGTATCCAGACCCGCGGCGCGGGTAACGTGTGTCGCAATCGCCTTACAGGGCGAGTTATAGCAGTGACAACGGCCGAAACCAGGGCAGCAGAGGTCGGCGGCGTGATCCCCGAGGGTGTCCACAATAGTGACAGGTACCCAGTGAGAAGTCTACTTAAAGCCTTCATGCCCGCCCCTCCTTACTGTCACGATGATAGTACCACCCGACAGGACTCCATCTCATTTCTCTTGAAAGTACTACAACTTTTAGCATGATTTATCATAAAAGCCAGGCAGAAGCTCGCTTATGTTACCGGATGAAGGCGCGAATCAGCATGGTAAGTTACAATGCATAAACTACAAATTTCAGTTAATAATCCACAGTAACTACATCGTAACTTCACTAGATGGTATCGCAGTAAATCAAGATCCAGCCTTCATACCTCTGAGCCCGCTTCCTTTATGTATTCGAATACATGTAGTTAACCTACAAGACCGTTGACACGCCACCTGGTGAAAAAACAACAAGAACTGAACTGTTAAAATTCAGTCAGTAGGATACGCCGGCGTGTCTATCAAAGCATTACGCATCACAAAAATAAGACAACTTTTACCTTTTTTAGTGATCTCCCCTCCGCTGTTGACATCTCAGTCACATAGCGCAGCTTGCATAGCTAACAAAACTAAACAAACGAATACTTCGAACTACGACTAAGCGGTTGTAACAAAAAATACAACTGAGCGGTTGCAGTACAAGACACGATAAAAAACCGATGTAGATGGATTAGCCAGATGCATTACGAAGCTAGCAACTTTGTTACGTTCGCCTCTTCTTAAAGTTCGACTTCCACGTCGAACCAGATTGTTGAAGAAGTTTATCAAACTCACGGACACGTTTCATACAATTCTTCCGGTCAGCTCTGGGTATTAGGATAACTTCAGCTTCAGGTTAACCTTCAAGCTGAACAAAACATTCATAACGGCGTTTAATGCGGCGACGGTCTAGAATAGATTTGGCGACTTGATCTACAGTTCCATCAGCGTCAGTTACAAGATCCAGTTGTGTAGTTTCACCTGGACGTCTGGTGTAAGGCTTAAGGTTTGAGACATGTACAACATTATGAGTCTTATTCATAGACAGAGGCATTTCGATTTCATGAGTGACAGTGCTCATTAATATTCTATTAGTAAGAGGATCAAGATACTTAGGTCGTCATTTTTCGCGGGAGGATCTACTCTGGCAGACTTCTTGATAACTTTTGACTGTAGAAAAACGAGGTCTATTTAGTTAAAAGAGACACGCTGACGTTTTTCGTTAACATAGAACTTCGGATTACTGCGAGCAGTAGCGATAAAGTCCTTATCTAATGTGATATATCTCTGATATCTCTCCAAATCATCAGTAGCACTTACGAATTGAAAATTACATTCGTTGAGACTTCTTCCATGAAGACTGTAAGAAATTAGACCGATTTAGAATTCAGATGGGGCAAGGTTGGTGCTTGCATGTTTGGAACAGTTAACTGAAACTCAAGCTTTAGAAACGCTAAATTCCCGTCCCTTTCTCCTTTTCTACTATAGAATCAATCATGTTCGACAAGCTGCGAATGAGGCTCTCTGACGGCCATCAGTCTGTGGGTGATCACTATAGAACAGTAACACTGGAAGAGTACAGTGGGAACTGTAATGCGGGGAAATTGTAAGGTGGGAAAGAGGACTGGGCCGCCATGGCCTATGTGGGGGGCACCTAGTGGACCAACGGATAGATAGTTAGATATTTTAGCATAGAATAGTCCTATTGGTGGAACGAGAAGGTGGCGGTAGTAGGGCCACGTGTCCTTTAGGAGTAGCGTTACCGTAGCTTTACAGTAGTAGCAGAAGGGTACGACACCTTATAAGGAGATCGTTAGGTGGGGGAGTAGTAGATTCGTAAAAGGCAAGCACCCTTTGGCCCCCAACTCAAAGGTCTACAAGCCTTCGAAACCTCTAAGGTTACTCCTTTCCCCCCTTAAGGTTAAGCGCCCGCCCAATGAATCTACATCTTTACTAGTGCTTCCCTCGACTACTCCTTTAGGCGATTATCCGTGTCCCCGCGGGGCTCGATTGCGTTCCAGGTGCCCCTTTAGTTTGTGGCAACCGACGCACCCCTCTGCTTTTATACAACAAACTGGTCTCCCGAGCTAGAAAGCTTTTCTTCATCTCAAGTCGGTGGAACCGGATCTCACCTCTCGGAGCTTCGTCCGAGAAGAGTACAGGGGAAAATCAAACTACCGTTTTTCTTGGTTCACCGCAACCCGTTTCGCCATGTCGACTAGGAGTGGTCGTTCTGCACGCAGTTCAAGGAAAGCGCCCGTGAGCCCTTCCCGAGAACAAGAGAAGTCCGATCAAGCGCCTATTGGTAACCTGCACATCCCATTGGAGTCTGTAATTCCAACAGTCACCGCCGCCATACACCATCCGGAGGCCGAAGGAGGGCCTATGCTTTCGGATAACCACCAAAATCGTTTTCAGAAGGAGTTGGCTCCCCGTCTCACCACTTGGCTAGACGCCAAGTGGAGAAGAGGATCCCCGCAGCTGTGCACCGTTTGGTGGGAACGTATCTAGAAGAGTCTCTCTGCCGGAGACCCTTCATGCAATGGTTGGACAGTTTATGGACACCCGACTGAAGACGTGGATCGCCGAGGGAGTCGAAGTTCCGATTGGTGCAGCATGCCGTCACATCATCCCCGTAATAGTGGCTGTCAATCTGGCAAAAAAAATAACGGAGGATCCCCTTTTATCAAAACCCGCGTTAGTGAACGAAAGGCAGCCTAGGGAGATACCACCCCTCACAGGTGGTATTACCCGAACCCGTACCGAAAGAATACGCCATTAGGAGTCACGGAAAACCAGGTGGTGGTCCGTCGGACTCGTCGGATTTTGAGTCTGGCCGTGATCGCCGGGTAGGTGGTCGTCGAGGGAAAAGTCACCGCAAGGAGAAGAAGTAAAAGCGGCCAAGTAAGAAGAAAAAGAAGTCAAGGAGGAGCTCGTCTACCTCCTCGGGGAGTTCGATTGATTGATTCGGATTCGGACTCCAGTTCAGGTGATGGGAGACGGAAGCGCCGATCGAAGGTGAGAATCGAACGTATCATCCTGTTGAACGAATTGTTTTCCCGAGTGGTGAATTTTAAGTCCTACCGGTTCAAGGATCGTTCGTCATCGTATTCGGCTAGTTTCTCCGAAAACTTGTCCTCGTATCACAAAAGGTTGGCTGTGCAGATGCCCGCACAAAGGTTTACCGGAAAGGACCCCATTACGGTGTTAGGATTCCTTACGGATTTCCAGATCGCCTGTGATCATAATGACGCCAGTGAAGGTCTCGCCTTGTGGTTGTTCCAATATTTGATGGACGGTTCTGCAAAGGAGAGCTTGCAGTCGCGTCTAAACACCTCTAGCAACATGGCGATCGATGATGAAGAAGATGAAGACCTGGTGTCGAGTTACCCCGAAGCGGCAAAATACCTCCTGAGGACGCACAACACCGACGAGGTGATCGCTCAGGCCTACCATCAGGTGATTTCGATGAAGCAGGGAGCTTAGATGACGGAATCCACCTTCGCGGAGTTGATTCGAGCCAAGGCACGCCGCTGTGGCTACGTTTTCTCCGAAAGGCGTTTGAAGACGATTTTTGTGGATGGAATGTCGCCGAAAATTCAAGCCACCATTCGCAATCATCTATCGATGAGCAAGACGATCACCTTTACGGAGCTCAAGCAGTACGCCCAGGCGTTGAGTGATTCGCATCGTAACTCCCGACCAGGTTTACTGAAGAAGCCGAGAGGAGTGTTCTCGATTACACCACAAGGTGAACTAGAAGAGACGGAAGAGGGGTCCTCGGCGGAGTTTGAGGATCCGCAAACTCGAAAGATGACGGATCTCCAACAGGAGATGTATCAAGTCCAACAGGAGATCGATCACACCTTGATGGTGTTGCCGCCCATGTCGACGACGTCGTCCACCATGTCCGCAAAGGTGTGCTGGATCTGTGCCAGTCTGGAGCATTTCGCGGGTGATTGCCCTACGGTAGACCCTGAGGTGAGGCGCCGTATTCTACAGGAACGGCGTTCAAACCTCATGCGAATGGAGGGACTCAGCCGCCAATGGGGGGCACCTCGAAGGACAATTATCTCCTATGGGACTTCCGTCGATGCTTTTCGTTCAGGGGTTAAAGCTCGCCTACAGGAAGAAAAAAAGAAACAAGAAGGGAAGGTTGCCTTCGCCGAGCCGACCACCGTCGAGGAGGGGGTTTTAAAAGAAATAGTGGTGTAGAAATGTCGTCTACGCCCTTGGGTATCAAGCGCACACCCTATCCGTCGGTGAGCAAGGAAGAGTTGTGTCACCCTCAAGGAGAGATCAACGCACCTGCATTGTTGTTACATAAGAAGGATTACCGAGTATCGGTAACTATCGGTATTTCGCAAATGGAATTGCGACACGCCAAGGAAGTGTTAGATACCGGGACCGGGCCCAAATTGGTGCACGTTAAGATGTTACCACCTTCGTGGAGATCGTACAAATCACCTTACGGATACCCTGGTCGCATCTCTGATGCATCTAGCAACCCCATGAGACCTTTAGGTGTAATCCCCCTGTACCTCAGAATTTGGGAAGTAGTGGCTAAAATCCAATTTGTGGTGGTCGACAACCTGGCGGTGGAGTGCATTCTAGGCAAGTCGTTCATCGATCGGTTTGTGAAGGCCATTTTGCCCGGACACCAAAGGGTGTTGTTCTACGATGCACATTCCATTGGCATTATCTCGTCGTCCAATGAGGTGAAAACAAACCTGGAAGGTGTTGCTACTCCGTCGAACAAGATCCGCGTGGCAAAGGCGCAGAATATCCCTCCTATGCCCCATGCTGTGGTATTAGTACAGACGGACGCCGTCAGGTTATCTCTGTTACAGAAAACCCCAAGGACTGTGGCGACGAATCATCTCCTTATGGAGAACGGAGTTCGAGACGTCATCCCCGCGCAAGCCTTCCCGGTGTTGGTGACGAATTTCAGTCACCAACCGGCACGCCTGCGAAAGAAGCAGGTATTGGGACATGCGCTCCCCAGTCCAGAGGCGATCTTTGCTCTTGCGGAGAGGGGGGTGCTTGACGATGGGCTTGACGATGGGCTTCACGATCCAGCAGTGAAGGATTTGGAGGTCAACGATTGGAGAGACTAGGAGCACATTGGTGTAAAGTGTCGCGAAGACTGCCAAAAGGTGATCGATCTGTTAGAAGATTTCGAAGAGATGTGGTCAGGAAAACTGAGCACCGTTAAGGCGACGGAGCACCGAATTCAATTTTTGTCAGGCTCGCGACCGTTTCACCAACAGCGGTATAGGGCCGGGCTAAAAGCAAGGTAAGTAGAACGCTAAGAGGTGAATCAGATGCTGAAGGAAGGCGTCATCGAGCCTTCCCAAGCGGAGTAGGCAAGCACCGTGGTGCTTATTCCGAAGCCAGATGGATCCCTATGGTCCTGTGTGGACTATATGCGGCTGAACTCCTTAACGGTGCGCGACGTTTATCCCATTCCTAGAATGGATGAGTGTATCGACTCCTTAGGTGATGCCGAAGTGTTCTCCATATTGGATTGTAGTAGTGGGTATTGGTAAGTACCAGTAGACCTCACCGATATGGACAAGACGTCGTTCACCTACCACTCGGGGCTTTATCGGTTTACGCGCATGTCTTTTGGTTTAAAGAATGCGCCGGCCACCTTCCAAAGGGCGGTCGATATTATCCTGTCGCGGTGCAAGTGGCAGTACGCGTTGGTGTACTTGGATGACTTCATAGTGTACTCCAAGGACCGGAGGGAACATTTCGAACACTTCCGTATGGTTTTGTCACTCCTATAGGCGGCCGGAGCATCTCTGAAGCTGAAAAAGTGCAAGTTTTTCGAGCACGCAGTGGATTACCTGGGGCACGTAGTGCGCTCCGGTAAACTAGAAGTGGCGTCGAAAAACCTAAAGGTGCTCGACAAGGCTCGTCCACCTAGGGATAAGACGGAACCATGCTCCTTTCTAGGTGTGTGCAACGTCTATAGAAGATTCGTTAAGAACTATGCACGCATAGCGCATCCCTTGACGAGGAAGCTTTCGAAAGATCAGCCCTTCCAATTAGAGGTGCTCACCGATGAGGAGTTCGACGCGTTCATGGGGTTGAAGAAGGCGCTGACATCACCGCAGGTTTTGGCTCTCCCTAATACGAATCAAACGTTTTAAGTTGACATGGATGCGTGCGATCGCCAGGTAGGATGCTGTTTGCTACAGGAGCAACCTTCAGGAGATTTTTCACCTATTGGATATTGGTGCCGTACCCTCTCCGAGCCGGAGAGAAACGACAGTGCCACCGAAAGGGAGTGTCTAGCCGTGGTGTGGAGTGTGATCACCCTACGGGTTTACCTTGAAGGGCAGCGTTTCATACTCCGGACGGACCACCAACCGTTACAGTGGTTGCTAAATTTAAGGGACTGTAACGGAAGGCTGGCCCGATGGCGTCTCTGATTGGTGAATTTCGACTTTGAGGTGCGGTGCAATCCAGCAAGGACGCCTAATCTCATGGTTGCCATGTCGAGATTGGCCACCGATGGGAGCGATCAGTCACCTTTGGATGATGAGATTCCGTGTTTCGCCTTGGGTTACGACTTGGACGCACTAGTGTACTTCTCGATACCGTAATTCAGAGGAGAAGCGATCACCATTGATTCGGATCGGCCTGTCAGCCTAGAGGAGATTCTAGAAACACAGCGCAAGGACCCCTGGTGCCAAGAATTGATGAAGCTCGCCGATCAGGAGCATTCTACTTATCACCTTGGGCGAACGGACTCCTTGTTCTATTGTCGAAACTGGATGGAACCTTACAGGCGGGCGTACCGCGGTCACTAAGGGCGAAGATTCTCGCCCGAGCACATTATTCGAAACTTTCCGGACACCCTGGAAGTTCGAAAATGTACTACACCTTAAGGCGGGAGTTCTACTGGCCGAATATGGCGAGCAACGTCTTCCGCACTGTAGGAGATTGCGAGAGCTGCGTCAGGAATCGAGGCACCGTAAGGAGGTACCAAAACTGTCTGAAACTGTTCCCAGCCGCCGGCCCATTGGAGTTTTTGGCAATGGGCCTACTTGGTCCTCTTCCCCGACCGGATGATGGGAACCGCTATTTTTTGGTGATTACCAATAAGTTTTCGAAGCTGTGTCGCAGCCTCCCGTTGAAGGAAACGAAGGCCACGACTGTCGCTCAAGCCTTCCTCACCCATTGGGTTTATCCGTATGGTGTACCGTTCTATCTCCTAACGGATAATGGGCCACAGTTCGCCTCTAAGTTCGTTGCGGCGGTATTTCAACTCCTAAGTGTGAAACTGTGCTCTACGACGGCATATCATCCAAGGGCGAATGGAAGGGTCGAACGATTCAATAAGACGATCGTTCAACGCCTCAGGCATTACGTCTCCGAAAACTAGAAGGATAGGGATCGCCTTGTGGAGCCTCTAACTCACGCCTATAACCATCAGGTGCATCTGAAGACGGGGACGACGCCATTTGATTTGGTGCTGACGCGTCATCCGCCGTCTATCCATGGGACGAGTCCTCTATCGGAGGACCTCTCCCATTTGGCGAATAAGGAGTTAACACCGGCGGGGTTTAAGAGGTACGCGCTCCGAAAGGTTGCAGATTCTCTCCAGAAGGCGAAATCGAAGGTTGATGACACCGAGAGGCGATACAAGTCGGATTTTGATAGAAAGGTGCGGTCTCCTTTAAAGTTGAAAGAGGGCGATTGGGTTTTTTGGATCGTCCCACCTTTAGGAAGCGATACCTAGAGGATACGGGATTGGATTATAGAAAGTCCGCCAAATTGATGGTGAAGAATACAGGCCCCTTTAAGGTGTTGAAAGTGCATTCGCACACTGTTACCCTCGAGGAGAACGGTAGCGCCATCACAGTGAGTCAAGATCGTGTTTTTGTATCTCCCACCACGAGGAGAGATGCAGAGGAACATGACACGCCCCCAGAGGAGCCAGTTGGAACACCTGAGGTGAACCCGCCTGCGGAGACCGACATGTACCCAGTGGAAAAGCTAGTGAGCTATCGCCGAAACGGCTCGGGATACAAATACCGTGTAAGGTGGTTCGGTTATGCCCCAAAGGATGATGAATGGCTCTATGAGTCGGACATTCGCGGCTATTTCGTTATACAGTTTTGGAGGGCGAAACGGAAGCCGATTCCGGCTCGGTATCTCCGACAGGTTGATATTACTGTACTAACCTCGAGGTGCGCCGCTAGCTGAGAAGGTTCTAACCCGGTGCAGTTCCCCGTGAGAGAACCGGAATTCCGACAGGAGTAGGAAGCGAACACCAGTTGAGACTTTACACGAAGAGAAGAAACACCCCAAGGAGAAAGGAGACTACTAAGAATGGCCTTGAGGGTGTGATCTACGCAAAGAAACGACCTCAATGGTTAAGCTGACGCTTGGAACCGAGCGGCGAAGAAGGAGCATCCAGTTGACGACGAATCCCCGAAGGGCGAGCGGAACCCGATTCGGTGAAGTCACGGTCGTAACGCTCCACCAACAAGGAGGGATACAATATGGACTCCTAATGAAGGTGACGCACCATTTCGGACACGTCCTGTGCCGGGGATGCTTGCGTTGACGACATATTGGCGATCTCGCTACGCAACCATCCACCAAAGGCGAAGGCGACCACCCACGAACGGGACATCTCAAGAGCCTGTTCCACCGATTTGGGAACTGTAACGCGTCGAGCGCGGCACAGCTCTTGGAGTTCGGCGAGCAGAGAGGCTGTACGGTCCATGACAGGATCGACCGTCAGAAGGGTGGCCGGAGTACTTCGGAATGCGGTCGCCGCAAGGGGGTACGTACTTCGCGGAGAAATCGGAGGAGAAACGTGGGTAGGACGTCCCATCGTTTCGACAGGAGGTTCCGCGGTCGAAGGCACATCATTCGCCGCCAAGGGAGAGGGAGCATGATAGTCGGGATCGACTTCTTGGTGCTGCGCGGAAGCCGCCATCGGGTAAGCACGATTTGCTGTATGGGTGTTCGGTTGTTGAAAGACACCGTTACCGTTGCTGAGGAGATAACACTCTTGGTTGTCACGAGTCCACACCATTTCGGTGTCGAATTTGTACGCAACCCAAGTTTCGATCTCCTTCCACGGATACGCGCGTACCACCGCAAAAAGCCGTTCGACATCAGTAACGGGGAAGTGGGTGTCCCGTACAAGGGAGTCGATCCCCTCTCGGTGAAGTACGCCATCAAGGTGGTCAGTCGGAAGAGGCGTCAGTTAGGAAGGTCGAAAGTCGCGTGGTACCCCACCTCGTGGTTACGAAAGTTGAATCAGACACCATGTTTGGCGTAGACGCAAAAAGCCACAAGAGCGTTCACCAGAAACTCAAATTTCCTGATGGTCTTCAACAAGAAGGACGTGGCGCCACGATGGAGAAGTCGACTCCCGAAGTACGAGAGCGCCGGAGGTGTTGGAGTTGGCATCCAGCGGGGCACTTCAATGTCGCGCCACTAATAAGGGGTTGTCGGATACAGTTTACCCCGTAGCCGACCCGGCATCATCCAGAACTCGACGTTGTGGAACCCCGCATGGTGACTCCGTTGATGGCGCAGAC
This sequence comes from Kappaphycus alvarezii, assembly GCA_002205965.3. Taxonomy (NCBI): domain Eukaryota; phylum Rhodophyta; class Florideophyceae; order Gigartinales; family Solieriaceae; genus Kappaphycus; species Kappaphycus alvarezii. The sequence goes on along the minus strand of NADL03000612.1, from coordinate 1,028,334 downwards.
GAGTCCCGCTTTCCATGTCAGCCGCCCACCGTTTGGAGAGCCACCACTGTTGGTCGAAAAGCTTGGAGAAACAGACTAGGGAGACGCGCGCCTTGAGTAGTTCGTAGTCCGAAGGGGGATAGAGAAGAAGATGATCGAGACGACGAACGTATTCCTCTTCGTCGGCGACTCGAAGAAACTCCAAATCGGTGGGCGCATCTCCGACGAGAAGCTTAGGAGGGGCATGCTTCTTGCTCCCCGTCCAGGGGTCGCGTCCGTGCACCGGCTTGGCGAAATCGAAGCGCTCGACGTCGAAACGATGAGAATAGAGGGTGCGATACTCCGGCGAGGTGATGTCGTTGCTTCAATGAGATGTGGATGCGGGTGAGGATGAGGGGTACGGATCGGTATAAGGATCAGCGGCAACCCAGGCACCTTCAGGAGCATCCGGCGTCGAGTTAGCCATCGGAGAGATTGAGACTGGCGCCGTAGTCGGAGGCAGAGTCGCCGCGACAGGTGGAGTGGGTGCCGCCGCGACAGGTGGAGTCGGAGCCGCCGCAGATGCAGGGGGTGAAGGAAGCGGCACAGGGGCCTTGGGCATCGGAAGAGCGGTCGCAAGCAGAGGGGCAGAAGTGATCACCGCAGGAGGAATCGCGTAGCACCGACGAGGTGCAGTCCAGGGGTAAAAGAGAGTGGAAGTGTCGGGGTCAGGCATGATGGGATGTTGAGGTGAAGAGGAAGACGAAGAAGCCCAGTATGGAAATCGCCGATCGGTGTCTGGGGCGCTCAAGGGAGGCGCAGAATCGGGGGGGAGCAAGTCGCGCGTGAGACATGGGGTCTTGTAAGACTGTACGCCGTTAGGTGAATTGGGCCAGATCAAATATTTTCAGAGCGATAAAAAATGAAAAGAAATAGAAAAAAAAGGATGTTTAAAACGAACCGGGAGATGACGCCAAATGTGAAGCGACACGAGGGAGTTCCGCCAGTGGAGGAGGGGGTTCTGTAGTACTGTAACACCGGAGGAGTACAGTAGGAACTGTGATGAAGGGTACCGGCAAGGTTGGGAAAGAGGACTGGGCCTCCATGGCCTATGTGGGGGCACCTAGTGGACCAACAGATAGATAGTTAGATATTTTAGCATAGAATACTACTATTAGTGGAACGAGAAGGTGGCGGTAGTAGGGCCACGTGTACTTTAGGAGTAGCGTTACCGTAGCTTTACAGTAGTAGTAGGAGGGTACGACACCTTATAAGGAGATCGGTAGGTGGGGGAGTAGTAGATTCGTAAAAGTCAAGCACCCTTTGGCCCCCAACTCTAAGGTCTACAAGCCATCGACACCTTTAAGGTTACTCCTTTCCCCCCTTAAAATTAAGCGCCCGCACAATGAATCTACATCTTCACTAGTGCTTCCCTCGACTACTCCTTTAGGCGATTATCCGTGTTCCCGTGGGTGTTCGATTGCGTTCTAGGTGCCCCTTTAGTTTGTGGCAACCGACGCACCCCTCTGCTTTTATACCACAATCTCCTGTAGATAGGTTGAGTTTGATGTTCATTATCTGAGTATTTGTTGCTCAGTAGTGAGCTGTGAAATTTGGATCTCTGTTAGAGGGAAAGTTGAGAAACACACCATGTTGTGAAAAATATGTTCCGAACAGTCGAGCTGCATCTCCAGATGTAATACAGTTTTGAGTAGGATCAAGTATATATGTTTAGACAGTTTTTCAACCATGAGTAGTACTCTGTGAAAATTCCTTGTGCTCTTGGGGAACTCTGACAAGATGTCAGTAGTAACCAAGTCTCAGCACTTATCAGGTATGTCAAACCCTTGGAGGTCCCCTGCTAGAAGTTGACTTGCAATCTTATTACACTGTCATTCGTGGCAGTATGCAACAAAATTTGTAACATCATCGAAAAGGTTTGGCAAATACAATTGTAGAGCAGTAGAGTTGAACACCTTATCGGCACCAAAGGGACCGGTGTTATGAAATCCATTGATAAAACATGTTCATAGAGTACCTAAATTTGAGACATATTCCAGAGTGGTATGGGTATCAGTACAATAGAGCATATTATTGGCGAACTTGTAGTTGGATAACTGAATTGTAACCTTGCTATGCTCAAGTGCCTCGTCGGATGTGAGATTTTTAATAATATCCACAGCCCATTTACCAAACTTGTATCCGTCCCGGATACGACCCTTAAATCTGGGATCCTCTAAGAAAATTGAATGAAGCTTGGGAATGTGATCAGGTGGACGGGAAAGTGCATCAAGTACTTTGTTCTTCTTTCCCAGTAAGTACACACTACATTGACATAAGGCAATAACAAAACCTAAGAGCTCCTGATCTTTAGTAACCCAATTGAGCTTTGCATCAGATATGCGATGGGACAGGAAAGCAATCGGATGCCCCTCTTGCTCAAGCATTTCACCGAAGGCGAACTTTAATGCATCTGTCGATATGATGAAAATTTCCGAACTCTTTGGTTGTGCGAAGACAGGTGCAGAAGTGATCTCCTCTTTCAATACGTGGAAATATTTATGTTTTTGGGGGTTTAATACGACGTTTCTTTTTCTTATTGCAATGAGCTTAGGCCGCACTATACTTCCGTAACTCTTTATAAAGCAAAGATAAAAGATAGAAATTTCAATAAAACTTCGTACAAAAGTGACAGACTTAGGAACCAGCTATTGCACCAAAAAGCCCTCTCTGCATTTGGACTCCTCTCTAATAAATCTAGAATCATAAGAACACAAATTCCGAAATGACAATGTTACATTTAACCCTTTTGGCATAAAGGTTATGTTAACGTAGTTTCTCGAATTGCTTTCGCTGATTAATCTTTTGTTCTTCAATAGAATTACTATACACCAAGACATCATCTGAGAACATCACTAGACAGTCGGCATTTAAGTCCATTATATTTGCTGCGATAAGCATTGCAAAAGCGGCGGGGCGTTTTTCAAACCGAAACATAATAAACGCATTAAAAGGACCAAAATATATTCCTGATTGCTGTCTTGTGGCAATATTCTTCAGTAATGAGCATTTGGTGATATGCTACAACTAGGTCGATATGCGAGAAGAAAACAGAATCAGAGACGTGATCAAGTCCTTCCTCAACTAAAGACAGCAAGTTCTCGTCAGGTATTTCCATCTTGTTTAGAGCCTGATAATCGTACGCTAGGTGTAGGTCGCCGTCCTTCTTCTTAATAAAGAATTCAGGTGCTCCATAAGGAGATGATGAATTTCTAATGAGCTTCTTGTCGAAGAACAATTTAAGTTTAAGTTTTAGCTCTTTAATATCTTCTTTGGAGAGTAGAATGACGGGTATGACTGGTAATGTTTGGTCAGACTTCAAATTAATCTCAAACCCTATATCTCGTTCAGGTAGAAGTTCTCTGGGAAGTTCTTCTATCTTAAAAACCAGGAATTATCTCCTTAAACGCAGACTTGACAGACATTATTTACATTTGCGGATGTATTCGTACGGCGAAAGCTCCCACTTTCGTTTTTGAGCCAATTTAAGATCTTCTTTACAAAGATTTTTTTGAGCTGCAAAGTACGTGGAAGTGCATTAGTCTATGCAAATACTAGACCACCGACAAGAATGCAGATGATCTGTGAGCAAGAAGTTTACACAGTATGAAAAATTACGCAGGAAATAACTGTGAGTGCGCAGGGTACCTCCTCAACGTAAGATTGGAAAGAACTCTCCCTCACAAAAACTTTTTTCGAGACATGGTTCCGATTAGTTTAGCATGCGACTGTTTTCCCAAACGCTTTAGCAGTTTTTGAATGCCTGCTAGGGGTGTTCATTAAGCAGCGGAATAGTGAAGCACAACCGTGCGAACTCTTGCTTTCAGTATTGTACTATCGTGAACTGATTACACAGCTATGACCCAACCAGATGTTGCAAATCGGCCACGTGCGATAGGGCGCGAGAAACAGTAGCCGCCGCGATTACCCACAGGATGTAATTAAAGCACTGATGAATGCAACGCCGTACCTTGGCGTCAAATGTTTAGAAGTTTTGGATTATGCGCGGAATAGACTCTTCTAGGAGAATCTTAGTCGCTATTGAAGGCGCATCGAAAGAGCAGGCTAAATCTGTGTGGGCATAATTTGTCCGGTCAGAGGAAAATTTTCAACTTGGATGGATCAGATAGCTTTGAAAATGACTGGTAAGACCTGCTCAAGGAGATGGACTGGGTTTCAATAGGGGGAGCGGAAGGGAAAGTGTCATTTTTTGGGATTACTTATTAAGGAATGAAATATCAGCCGTAGTCTTCTTACATGAAAAAAACATGGCCACAAGTACGTGAATACTTTTGAAAGATTAACCGCTTCAATTCTCCGAGGATCAACCAGTTAAGTGAAATTTCATGCACAACGGAGTGCCCTGTTATCGCCATAAGGCCATTCAGGAACGGTTATTTAGCAACTACATTTATTTACTTAACTGGCTGGCGTGCGCCCCTGACCCCTATCCAATCGAATATTTATATTTTATATATTTTCAGGAAATTTTACGCGAGAAAAAGCCAGTTTAAAGACGTTTAATTGCCCCTATAACGTATTTCGGAAGCATAAGATAGCATAAGGCATGTAACACTAGCCAAGATAACCGAGTCGATGCAGAAGCGCTGTATTTGAGTAACACATGCGACGGGAATGAAAATGTGCTACTGAAACGTTTTTCAGCTCTTCTTAGGGATTTGAATACTTTATCGTATTTTTGTGCGAAAATACGAGTTCACTGAAAATCTTTATGGTATACTATGGTTTATTTTATTTCCAGGCTGATTTGGCTTAATTTTTGAAAATATACAGAAAAAGTTACTTATCTTAAAATCTATTTCCTGTGTTCTTTTATTCTTTAAAAGTGTTGTAATTATACAGAAAATAATACCTGAAGACTAAAACTTCTCGGTCATGGATACAATTAGAATAAGTACCGTATACTAATTTCCGCCATTGCACTGTACAAAGGCTGCTAAGAAAGCGAATAGTTTAAGCTATACTGCACTCCCTTTTATGTAAACTGTGAAGTATTTTACACAGTAAGTGTGCTCTGAATGAAAAATGGGCGACTCATTTACGTCAATAGGCGGCAGAAGGAAACATAAATCATAGCAAATGCACGTCAGATAGTGCAATGTTATTATTCAATACGTTACTGACGTTTTTGGCTTTCAGCTCCTTTTCAACCGACTGAAAAGGTATTTCATTGTACTCGGACTGTAGAAAAGTGACATTTTTTTGAATTAAAATTCGGAGGTCCCAGAACCATACAATTACGGACAGTAAAACAGCCCCATTTTAACCCCTTACTGTGGTGAAAAAAATGGAAAATTCTTTATCACAATTGATTGGTGAGATTAATTCCTAAAGTTGACCATGTTTTCAGTCACTTAAGTAAAAAATCAAACTACAAACAATAGGCAGCCATTTCTGACCATTATCTGAGGTATGGAGCCATTTAGTGGGGGCAAACACCATGAAATCAATTTTTATGCATATAGATGGCCTTGAAATTATCTATATTAGTTAAAAATCTTTCTATGTTTGTCAAGGCTCTCTTGAAGTGCTCTAATTGCCTTTAAAAGGAAACCAAATTCAATCTTTAATAAAAGTCACAAATTTACGGCAATGATTTCATTATCAAAAATGCTTTTTTAGTTTTGAAAATGAAAAAAATCAAATCAGGAAAGTTTTCTACTGGAAAAGGTCCATGAATCCAGAAGATGACTCTTCTATATCCTGCAGCATGGGCCTTTTTGAAATCAAATATTGAAATTTCACCTTCCAATAGATCTATTGGCGTCGAATCATACAAAAATATTGCCTAAATCAGGTTCTTGAAAAATTTAAACGTATTAATTCAAAAGGAAGCGACGTGAAAAGATATAATTGAAAGGAATTAATAGAATTTAAAGAATATTAAAGTTAAATCTAAGTCCATAATCTAAAAGTACCAATAAATCTAAGCAAATCTCTAAATTATCTGTTGTACTGTAACACTATTCCGGGTTTCTTCTTTTATTTTATTCTGGAACCGATCTTTCTCATCAAATATTCGTAATCATCTTTGCTCTCCAATTGTGTATGTTTTCTATTATTTGGCTTGAACTGGTCTTTTTTGTTTCATTTTCAGCTGAATATGCATGCATGTTTTAGCACCCAAAAATTACTTTCTGAAAATTTTGCTCTCTTATAGACCAAATACCAGATACTAAATTCATTATTATGTGAGTGGTCAGAAAAATGATATAGATAGGCAAATGCTTACAATTTCTGTAGATTAAATATTAACAAAGCGTTATAAACGCTTTGAGTCCAGTGAATCAAATTTATCCTATAATGATCCAAACAATAAGAGCTAAATATAATTTCAGAGTGGTATATGGTGTAATACATTAATAATGGAACTTTGCTCTAAATAAATGTAAACAAGTTCGCAGACTTCCTGAAGCCCAGTTTATTATGGATTGCAAGAAAGTTTAATATATGCCTCTTCTTTTTAGATACATCTTCAGTCGTCCTACAGCAGGAGCGAGAGGGGAGATCTAAACCTTTTCCTGAACATTACATACAATTAAAGGTTCAAAGAGGATATCAAATTCAAATTGAATATTATTTAGTTCAGAAAAGAGAAGGTTATGATCAATCAGCAGATTGTCCATGGGAAAGTATCCAAAAAAGTGATAATACTACATATATCACAGTTCAGCAGGTAAATTATATGTAGAAAGATGCTAAAGAGCCTGAAAAGGCAACATGAAGAGCTTCTCAAACTGCTTTCGATTCCAAGAAAGATAAAATAAATCATACCTCAGCGCTAGGTTTCACATTGATATAGATAAACATTGGAGAATTCTGAGAAATGGTATAGAGAGCCCAGGATAGATTATTGACGCTGATAATGTAAAATGTATTGATATGTAGATACATAATTGGCTTAATGTGCAGAAAATATCAAAACTGACAAGTTGCAATATATGAATTTTCTCGAAAGTTTTCGCTTTCTTCTAAAAAGCTTAACCAATGGTACATTCGTGTCGGAAAGCTTCGTATAGTGACTTTGACGGGAATAAAAGCGTTTATGAACGTGGTGTACAATATTTTTGGAAGCAAAGGATAAGAAGAGAGTCACGTTGGATACATTTACTTCAAATAATGGGGAGAAATAGTCGAGAAAACGATTTCTATGCGCACATTCCAAATACTGGGATGATTTGTTCTATAATATTAATTTATATTCGTACCTATTAAGGTTACTCATTTTTGGATAACGTAGAATCAAATGATTTAAGTGATAAAGCGATCAGTTCTGTTTTTCAAATATACCTGAAATAAGATTTATGTCGATTGTATCGATATCCCGCCCTCCAACTAAGTCTTATCGGAGGTAACGAAATATTGATGTCAAATGATTTAGTTCTCACATCAGTAGCATTACTGTAATCCCGCAAAGTATTTCATTTAAAAAATTAATCGAAAACATAAAAATTATATCTACAATATTCAAAAACCTGTTCATCCCTAAAGTTGAGGGAATAGAAAAAAACAGCCAAAGTATAATTCCAATAAGCTTGCTATCTACTCAATCGGCTTTGCACTTGATACCATGAGCAATTTTAATATGTATAGTATCCATAGGGCAAAGTTTTAATTTGTACTTATCTCTCTGCTCATTGAAGTGGAGAATTCTTCCTGAAACATCAAATTATGGATATAATGGGAAGGTGTGATCGGAACGAAGCGCAATACACAATGTCAGACACGATGTGAAGCAACAGAAAATATGAAATCCTTAGAGAGGAACTAAAAAGATTCGCGTTTTCAAATTAATCAAATAGAATCGCAAAATGTTCTCATTATTGGCGACGAGGAAAGATATTTATCAAAATTGGCGCAGAATAAAATTTCATGGCCATAGGAAGCGAGTATGCAGTGATTTTCTGTACCATACGGGCCACTACATCGACGCTTATGAGCCTTTAAGTACTGTTTTACTGTTTTCCTTTATCAGATTATAACTTAAAGGGCTACATGGGCAACATAATGATTTATTGCAAGGGTTAAAACCGGATTATTAGGCAAATGAAGGTGCATAATGTTCAAGGAAAGTCCCAATGGGGTTTGAGTACTTCCTCAAGCTACTGTTTGGTATTTTAGTCTACCAAACATTAAAAAATAGATTACGAACGCTTAGATATTGCTTTGATGGTTTTTTTCAGGCAGGAACGAATTTCAGCGAAACTCAAGTATCAAAAGTTCAATTTGGGTGGTCGTGCTGTAGTTGAAGTTGTTATGAGCTCTTCGAAGCGATCAAAGAGAATATATTTAAAGTGAAAAGGCTTTGATGCGGTATCCTTCGGCTTAAAATTTCAAGTAAGCGTTTTTGAACAAAATGAAGAAGGAAGTGAGGCTGAAAAAGTCTTGGACAAAAATTTTTTCCGGATTAATGTAACTGTTTTGGCACATTATGAAGGAATAATATAAGGTACTAATCTTATTGTATTATGCTTTTTTGCTCAAGGATTTTCTTTTGAATCTTTGCTTTGCCAGAAGAAACCGAAAAAAACTCACCTATTTCTCCTATGCAAAATGGTTATGCATAGGATTGCAAATTCTAAGATATTGGTTCAAATCCAATTCTAGTCTAAATCGAGAGGCTTAAATAAATAAATTCTAAATACAAGGTATGAACGTTACTCTTCAAAGTGCGAAAATGATTGGAGCAGGCTTAGCAACTATAGGTTTAACCGGTGTAGGCGCTGGTGTAGGTATCGTATTTGGTTCTTTGGTTATGGCTTATGCTAGAAACCCTTCTCTAAAACAGCAATTATTTGCATTAAATTACGAATTTAGAGATTGAAAGTTCAATTCTTTCCGAACACTTCATTTAAATGGGTGTATAGCTTAAGTAGGTTAAAGCAGTAAACTTTTAATTTAAAGATTTTAGGTTCAAGTCCTAGTACACTCAATATAAATATGTAGCAATTAACTTGTTCCGAATATATGCTGTAGAATTTTGTTATCGCTTTTTTTATATTCTTTTCAGTTTTTCTGGTTGTCTAATATTAGCCCTCATAAAGACTGATGTCATATATTTAGTCGAGATAATATATCGTCAAGTGATTGCAAGGACATTTTTGGATTATTGAAATATACCTGAATTACTTCAACAGAGAAACCTTTGGGAAAGATTGTATTCATTCCAGTTTTTTTTGAGGGCATGCGATGACTCGGCCGAGAGAACTCGAAGCTGCGTGCGGAATTTGTGAAGGGACTAATGGAAATATAAAGATGTATTCTTATGATAGCTTGTTATTTTAGTAATGCATTTGTAGGTAGGAACAGAGATGCCACCCAGTTTTTTTTGAATAAGGCATAGAAAATTTATGCGCATTTTTCTTCAGATTGTAAGAGTGCAGCGAGGTGAAAGATCAAAGAGGAGAAGGGTTTTTAAAGCAAAGAGAAGAATAGATAGAAAATTATCTGGAAAAGAAGATTTAAATACGTAGGAATTGGTTAAAGCTAAAATCAGAGCAGATTATGAACACAATAAGCTAGTTTATCCAAAATAGCTAATGAATCGAATGAATAATCCGGAATTGTTTACTACTTCGTATTGTTTGGAGTAGATTATCGATAAGATGACGCATCACAAGCGAAATTATTTCGTTGCGAGAACTTAGGATTAAAGGTCCCGAGTAAATATTCTAGTATCAAGAACATGCGAAAAGCTTTAACTCTAGATGTTATCAAACGGAGTATACGGTAATTATCCTGAGAAATTCAATAGGGATATTAGTGACAGTTGTGCACGAAAAAGGGGATATTTGGGTGTTTAAAATATTTTGGATATGAGATTAGCTACGAGTCTTTTCTTTTTTCGGGTATTATCTAATTTTGACGTGGCAAAGTGAATGCGATATGCACATAAATTTGCTTTTCAAGGGCTACCTGTAGCATTGATGGAGCGTAAAGAAGAGAATATATCCTAATATGACGTAATCAAACCGCCCGTAACAGTTAGGTCATGCTATCGCATTGTAATACCACAAATAGTGAAATCAGTTGGCAAGAGTCTACTTGTATATGTCACTTATTTATACTTTCATTAGACAAATATATATTTAAAAGTAATTTTGTAGATGTAAAATCTTTATTATCAATATGCCCTCGAAAAGTTTCCCTCTTCGAACCTTATTTCAATAGGAGAGTGAACATCCCAGACAGACTGACAAAAGACAACCCTGAAACCCAGAAGATGTTACATCAGGTGATTGTTACTGGAAAGCCCGAGCTCCCCGCACACAGATCGCAATACCTTTCTGGAAAAGATTGGAACTAGTAGACGGACATGCTAGCCCATCTGGGGGGAGTGTTGATTTGTGGATGATGTGCATGATTATTCAGTACAATGAACAAACATTGTATTGTGTTGATGATGTGAAAAGTGCGTATGAATTTATAGTGAATGCAAGTCGAGTTAAATATACAACTCGAAAGAACTGTAGACTCATGAACAGAGAGTTATGTGCTGAATGCAGTAGTGATATGTCGGACGGTCGCTCAGAACCCATGAGGAAGATGTTAATGGATAAGGGTTCTGGGGACGGAAGCTACAGATGCATGACCACAGAGATGGAATTTTTGTGAGCTGCGCTCACGTGTGAAGGGGCGCTGAATGTTAGTGCAGTTGATGTACGAATGGAAGTTGAACGAATACATCCGAATACAGGCAATCGTCACTGAATGCAATGGATGTATGGAGGAGGATGTTTTGATTGAGGCGATCAGTTTCCGCCGTGTGAACCCATGAGTTGGGAAGGCAAACTGTGGGTGATGGCTATAAAAGGATAGGATGTGGGAGGCGATCGAGCTCCAGGAAAGCATCCCAGCACATTTGTGCTGATCTATCTGTGTCGTTACTGCACAACAAAATAGCTGCTGCACAGCTCTGACAATCAATCTGACAGTACACGGGATTCAATTTGAGGGAGGAAATTTGGGGTGTTTTTAATGCATGAAAAATATGGTCAGCTGTTCCCTGAGGGATGTCGTGATGGTAAAGGCTTACAATGTAAAGAAATGGTAGGAAGACGTCAAAACGCTAGAAAACTGACGGGAGGCCGGCCAACAGGCACGCTGCGTTGGACATTACTGCTGCTGCGGCATGACGCTGTGAAAAGATTTCTTTGACCTTTGCGTAGGTCTCCCTTGCCCTCGTAGCGACGTTGCGTGCGACGTCGGTTAGCAACGTGTGGGCGTCCGGGTGCAATCCCCCGAGGGAGTCATGAACACAGACAAATGCGACTCCATGACCGTGCAGTACGCGAAGGGCAAATCTGACCGAAATTGGGCTGTAATGCAGTGCGCAAGCTGTTGTAAAGTACTGTACGGTGCTGTACAGTACTATACTATACTGTACGGTACAGTAATCAATTAAACAAACGTCCATCTCTTCTTGACTGGCAACAGCCAACCTTCACTTCATCTCGTTCGGCGCCCGCGCTTGGGCGTCGGACTTTCATCCGGCTCTTCCCCCAGGAGATTGCCCGTCACGGCTACAGAGCTCTCGCTGCAACGTTCTTGTCGATGGCCACATCGAGTAGATTGCCTCTCCGCGCCCCCAGCGCACGTGGCACGAACTGGGAAAGGTGTTTAAGGATGTCTCTACTAGTCAAAAAAAGTTTGCGATGTCCACCGCACCCTGCCGCGCCTAAATCCACCGTCATTTTGACGTCTTGCCAGGGGTTGTGGTCTTCAAAGCCTTGCGGGCTGGTCGTCAAGCTCGCTCGTCCAGAGTTCTCGCCGTTGTCGTCGCCGTCTCTATCTGTAAGACTATGTGCTTATAGCGGGAGTTTTTTAAGCCTCCTGAATCCTCGGTTCAGGTGGTGGAGTTTTCTTCCGGTTCCTTTCTCGATTGAGTGGGAAATTGGTTTAGCCATTGCCCGGAGTCGTCCGTCTAGCAGAGCCCGCGGTTCTGTGTAGTGCGGACTTGCCGACATACAATAAAGCGTCATTTTTCCTTAGTATTAGTTATTGTAGGCTCAATCCCATAAAATGTCGGATTTAACCTTTAACTGTGTTTAAATGTATCCCTCATCACAAAATAACAATTGAAATTACAGAAATTCGTTTTGTTGAAGGGTAAAGGTGGTAGAGATCCTTTACAGCTGCTAAATTTTGAAAGTATTACCAACTATAAATTCTTCGGTTTTGGCTCGGTATTCTTCAGAAAATGAAAAAAGAACAGCACACAGGATGATCTTAGAATTTATTCCCGGACTAGTTTAGGTCCGAATAAATTAAAATGAATTCATAAAAAAGTACCTGATTGTGGACGTAAAATTTCTTAACGGGTCATTTAGCACTAGCAAGCTGCTTACTATGGTAGATGATAGATCCAATATTCGTCTCCCTACCTCTAGCAACATTCGATATACGATCAAGCTAATCAAGAGGCACATTTCGTTGCTAAGCAGCTAAAAATTATAAATAAATACAGGTTATTAGTACCTAAGTAGAATTATGACGCCTCTAGTCACCTTCTTTTCATACTCTGGAAATATCTGGTAATGAATCTCAGTTTCAGGTATTTTGAAAATATAATTTGAAACATTTAATAGATTATAGAGTTGCAATGAGGGATACATACAATATCGGGTGTGTTTTTGGTACTTCTGAGGTTTGAAATAATATCCTCCTGTTTAATTCACATCAAATTAGCCTAACCTATGAATATAAAATCATTTCTCCCCTGAATAAAATGTTTCAAAGATTACATATTGATTAATTTCCGGACGGCTCGGAGCTTGGTTAAGTTAAAATGTCGTTCAACAATCTTGTTACCACGCAGAAAGAATCACGCCCAGTGGGATTTCCCTGATTTTACAGCGAATTTCGTGCGCTAATATACGTTCTTTATACATAGGTGCTTTTTAAATCAAAATTTAGGAGGTTATTTAAATTCAGTTGCGCAGATAGTTGGGTACTTCTTGTCCATACCAATAATTCTTGGTAGTAAATGAATCTTTCTTGATTCTGATTTCCTAAAGTCGGTGCTGATATGATTCAGATATTTACCGTTTCATTTAGAGAATGAGTGAAAATACATGACCATTAACTATAGCTGTACAGAGAAACGGTATAATCCCCCTTCCAAAATATTTTATCTATGATTTTCTGTGGTGTTTCGTGCTGAAGAAAAATATTAGTGTCAGCGGTAAAATTATAGAATGCATACGTTTGATTATTAGGAATTATTCTTGAAGCATTAATAGCACTGATCCAAAATAGGTATCAATTCTTGCGTTTTTTGGTATCAAGTAATTTCAGCATTATTGAACTTGATTTATCATAATTTTAAATGCAAAGTGAGACCTTGAGTTGCAGAATTAATATTTTCTCTTCCTTTTCTCTTCCTTTTCGCTTAATTTTTCCTTTATAAGTTCCGCGTCAAAAAAGCGCTCCTTGTAGAAATATAATACCCGTAAAGATCCCATTACTGAATGCATAAATACATAAACAGAGTTCAGCTTTCAAATATGTTTGGAAGGTTAAAGAATGTCTAGATTTGAAAGGATATTTGAATACTGAAAATTTTCAATGAGCTCAGTAGCAATGAATGGCAATGAGTTTTCATTATCACGATACACTTACTATGGAATAGAGGTTTCAGTCCAATTTTACGTCAAGCTAGAACTTTGAAGTTAATATTATCCCTTTCATCTGCAACTTATTTTATATACACAAAAAATCAATTGTAATAGAATATCCGTGGAGCTCCAAAATAGGCCAAAACGGCAGAATAGATGTCCATATTTCAGCTCAAGCTATATCTTCAAAGAAAAATGCCCTTCACCGTAATCAATAGTTTCCGAAAGATGAATCTTCTAAAATTATTACACTTTGCTTCCAGTAAAGTTCACTCACCTATCTAAATGACATGGATACCCAAAACGTTAAATGATTCAGATTCGTATCTTTACTCCAGCCATATGCAATTATTATGGGAAGCAAATCTTGTTTTCTCCAACAATCTACAAGGGAAAAAGAATCAAAAGCATATCTTTTCATGGATACGAACAGATTCTTAGTTCTTTTCATTAAGAACATTTTTATATAATGGATATATGAATTAGTCATGTGGTACCATCAAAACTATTAATCGAGGACTAGACTTCTCATAGAGGTATTAATTTTTTTTTCAGAAAGGACTCTATCAAGAAGTAAAGTTGAACGTTTGCCAAAAAAATAAGGCTTTGGTTTGAAAAAAGCAAACTGAAGTTGTCAAATGAAAAACCAGTGATCAATAAAAAATTAAATCGTCTAAATGGATACTATTTGTAAATAATAATAAACCATAAGTGTAGAAGAAACAATAGAATTAGATAGAACAAAAAAGGAATGGAAAGGTGCTACAGAGATGTCAGAAAGCAGGTATTTATATAACATTAGGGTACTACATTATGTGTAGAAGAAGGCGAATAGCAGGAATATTTTATGTATGTTTGCAAGTGATTGGATTCATTTGCTGCTAAGTATTATAGTGTTTTTTAATCATACTCTTACATACATGGCGACGTTGAATTTTCATGTGCAGACGAAACTCGATCTTTTCGTCATAATTCAGCCTATTCCAAGATATATCGATTTTGGCAGACTTTCAATAGCTGTCTTTGCACTGCGAATCCGATCAATGATCCTGCAGTACCATTCCAAAAGTCAGTATCTCAATATATTTACCATAATTTCTGGTACCGGATTAGCTTTGGGGCTTCCGTGACATTGGGGATTCAAGAAACTTCATATTACTTACAATGAATTCGGACAATGGAAATTTTCCCAAGAAATTGATGAGAGGCTTGCAATTTAAAAACTGATGCTGTTCCATTTTGTTGGTTAACAACCCTGAAAAATTCGAATTGAGTTTGAGTAGTGGAAGAGAATTAATTCCGAAACCCTTCGCGCACATATGCCTGAACGGAGCAGTAATATATTCTATAGGAGATGCAGAATTTCTTCAGCACCACTTTTCCCGCTTTGATCGTATCATAATGCAACGGGAAGCCGATTCACATTCAATTGAAACCGGGCAGTGATATGTAGAATGAGAATTGTGATAAATGAAAATCGCTTCTATTAACAGCAGGCAGCGAACTATGCAGAGGGAGAGCGAGTGAACAGGAACGAGAGAGGGAGGTAAATAGAAGTCCAAGATCACTGGAAGTCCGCCTAAGGATGCCTCCGACTGATGCATGGCCTTCTTGGACTTTGGTATGTATCTCAACCCCTAGAGAAAGTCTCATGAATAACTTCATGCTGTTCTTGTTTATCTCTACGTACCAAGTATATGAAAGGCATAAAAAAATCTTCGTAATGCTTGGAAGCCTCTCAAATGGTTCTCAAGTACGTATGCGTGAGTACCGCTGCGTTTGATGTACTGATTTGGAACGCGAACCACGCTATGTTTTGAATTATCATCCAAGTTCTCCAAAGTTTCTCTACCAAGGAAACAGTCAATTCAAGTGCACTTGGGACCTTCATCATAAAATCTGTTGAGCAGTAATCGAAATTGACACCCAGAGCAATAAACTATTTTAGTCAGTCCGTCATTGTTCATTCTCTCTAAAACTTGTCTAGTGTGTTTACCCTTATTTAAATTTTCTTGGAGAAGAAATGTTCATCTCTCCCGATAGCTGTTACTCCTGCTTTTAGCTATGCATAAATTTGAAAAGAGGTGATTATAACTTGTAAATATATGGATGCCACTTTCTTGTGCAAAATGAAATGGCACAAAGCACTAAAAACTATATTGAGGTTCACTCTCATTTTTATTTCCTTTCGAAAACGTGAAACCAAATTCATCACAATAGAAATATAGGTCTCTTTAATTTTTTCAAAAATACTGCAGTTACCATGTGATCGCGTTAAAATGACGGTTTGCATCTTAATGCTAGTCCAAGAATAAAAATTATAAACTGTTTAAATTTCAAAGAATGTCGAACAATTTTTGTGGCCAAGGAAGTAATGTTGATGGATTTAAGTCTTTCATCCACAGTGTTTTAGGCGCTTTTGGACCGTTCTATAAAATGGGAATTGTATAATTACGATCAGAGCAAATTGAAAATATACAGATTTGAGTCATTGTAAAGTATGTTTCAAATATGCGATATAAAAATTGAACGCAGTTTTTAGAAGTAATATAGAGGCGTAGGTAAGTAGTCGAGAAGAATGAAATCTATAAGGTTCAAAGTTTTTCCACTCATTTACCGTAAATTTATCAACTGTATTCCCGTTTCCTTTTCATTCGTTTTCATTTTATTTCTTTATTCTAAATTTGTTCTGTTATTATCTCGAATTTTCATCCGAACTGGTCTTTACATAGATTGATTTTGGGTAAACTCCATCCATCACGAATATTGCTATCATGTGCTCCATGATAAACTATCTTGACCCATATAAACATTTATGAACTAAGTTAAAATGTTTTATCCTTCACTTTATATTCAAAAGGCACAGTTTAAATACAACTGTGTAAATAAAACAACAAACCCAGCACAATTTCTACTTGGAACGGCTGAGTCAATAAGTGAACTGGAGCCTTTCAGCCTTTGTCTGAGAGAATTGTTGATAGTAGACCAATCAGTCGTAAAGAACAATTAAAATGGACCACTGCAATGTTTATTACCTCGCTTAAATAATCTAAACACGTGAAAAAGTCTCAAAAAATTAGCTCACCTAGTCTTCTAACAACCGGATTTATTATTCAGAAAGAATGAATTTCTCTGATTTTTATTTCGAATAGAGTTCAATAGAATCACCACATTTTCAAATTCTGTCCTTCAGTCTTCTTCAGTCACGACATATTATTATTTTTATACTCCTGAGAAACTTTTTAGAATTTTAAGTCGTTTCTTAACCATTTGAGGTAATTTAAATGTTCCGCAATATTTGATTTCAAATGATCTATATGTGCGTGAAACATTGTAGGGAATGTATTGGTCAATTATTCCACCATGAGTCGTCATAAATCTAAGAGCATGATCATATTGTTGATTTGCTGGAATTATTTACTATACTGGATAGCTCTCAATTTGGGTGCCTGAATAATGCACTGGAAAACATGTTTACTAGGATTACCAATTGCTCCGAATGTTTTAGTAGAAACTTAGAGTACAGTATGAATTAAGACTTCAAAAAATATTCCAGTGCACACATTTAATTATTAATGTAATCATTATGCTCGTATATGTGACAAAACTACTGTGCCTCAGTCTAAATGTAACATATTGCATTCGATTACTCGCAGATACTTTGAAAAGCTACAGTGTAAGTCAGTGAATGTAAACGGATTTTGAAATGAAGTTTTTATATTTTTCCGATAATTAAATTTTAGGGGCGAGGACCGCAGTAAATGTATCCTTGCATCAATTCCTTATCCATTCCTTAATTCTTCATCTGAAATAATTGCAAATACGAGAATGATGTTTCATTATAACGTATGGCAGAATATTATGTACTGTGGAGTAATAGGTAAGAAGCAACATGTACAGCAGTAGTACTATCTAGTGTATATTAATTATACTTTTCTACTGCAATAAATTCAACCATCTTTTGGATGCAGCAAAAGTAAGTCTATATTTCAAGGTAGCTTGTTCATTTTCGCTGTTATATGACTGGGACTAATATCTGAGCTTAATAACCAACCTTCTATTTTAAGAGTGATGAAGTTTTACAATGGATTATGGAAAATTTCTTCGTCACTAGGAGACGTTTTTCATGATTATGATCTGTATCAGGAAAATAAGACAAAAAAATCATCCTTCAGCTAGCTATTGGTTAAGCAATTTAAGCTATTTAATGGTGATAAGCATACGGTCGAACAGTACTCTTATATTGCCTGCAGGGTATTGTATAGTATAAACGGATTCTACTCTAGTATGTGTACTAGAGTAGAATCCGTTTATACTATAGCTTACTATAATAGAATCCATTTATACTATAGTTCAATATTTTTCACTTGTGGTATTGCTTTGGTCTATATGATGAACGGTGGTGAAAAGTACCGCTGTTTTCATCACCAGAAGACGGGGGCAAAGAGGAATACCTACTATCACGCTTTTGAGATTATTTTTGCGTCGAAAAAAACTCTTAAAATCTATACTGTTTTGCCTCATTACATAATAAAGTACTGTGAATGTTTACGAAAATTTATTTCTAGTTGACGGTAGCTACTGAAAGTCGTTCGAGCACTTCTTAGTTTTCGTTAAAGATGAAGAAAATGTTCAAGAAAGGCTTCTTTTCGTTAAAAATTTAACTACCCAGAAGCACTTAATTTAGACCTACAACATTCTCCAAATTCAACTTTAAATACCTGATAAGATTCCAGAAAAAAGCCCACGCACAAACTTCACGCAAAAATTTCCGCCATGATGGTCGATCAAGGCGGAAAACAACAAATTGCTTGAAAAGACCCTCTACCGGTCAAGGAACACCAAGAAAAAGTCGAAGGCTTTCTTGCAACTCTGATGGTCAGGCTTCAAAAAATAAATGGGGAAGTTCCAACAAAGACTCTACGCGTAGAGCTATTCATATGGATCCCATTATCTGTAAGAGTGCTTAGTCACTACAGAATATGTAAGGTCATCCGCAAATGTTTCATTCGCATAAAATATCATTGCTCGATTTTCGTTTCGACTACGATCAAATGGTACTAAGATGCATCAAAGCAATCCTTACTATTCATGACTACAATATTGAGCTCTTTGATGCAATGTAGAGATGATAAACCTGTCGCATAGGCCATATAATCTGCAGTGTAAATCTCTTTCCCCCAAAAAAATATTTTAAATAAGAGCCAATCGAATATTCATGGCGGCAATGGTGAGCGAGATACACTCATAGATGTTCAGCGACAAGAAGACCCTGCTCTAGACGCAGGTTAAACCCGTGAAACCCAAAAAATCCAATATCTAGACATAACAAAGCATGGATATCTAAAACTATTAAAATGTGTTTTAGAAGTTAGAACACAAAATATCTGTGTTCAAGTGCCTAATTAGTACGAAAACTCAATTTTGAGTTTGAATCTACGGCAGAAAAGCATTTTTTTCCATATTCAAAGATAACAGAAAAGTGTTTTCTGTAAAATTGAAACACGTAAAGGAATGGGAAGGAGTCATCGGTGTTTTCACATAGCGATACATCTACTTTTTAGGTAGTTGTGCCATTATCGATGCGACCTGCCGAGTTATAAATTGCGATTATTCCATCCTTCACCATTTCGAAGCGGATTCTCTGCAAACACTTCCCCATCTCACAGACACGCTCTTATCTAATTATCTAAAAGGTCGCAATGCGAGAAACAGTGAAGAAATACATTACGCATCTCGATAACAACATTTGCTTCAAATTCACATCTTAACCATTTCGATAACAGAAAGAAGTTATAAAATATTCTTAAATGAGCTGTATGTAGCTGAAAAGAACTAGTTCTTTGATCTCTAAATTTCAAGCCAATAAAAAAGAGCGAAGTTGAAACACCAATCCCCAAATAATGCGCAAAATTGATCACGCTTCTCAAAAATTAACAGAAGTGTGTTGTGCAGGACAAGCTTCTCATAGAAAATACTGACGCTCCAAAAACTACAACAAAGTGTCCCATAAAGTTTATTTATGCTGTAGTAACTGCCAGGGACCTGGATGTAGACCATTAATTTCCAAAAAAGGAGTGACATTAGGGATTTTCGCAGCAAGTTCGTATCGAAAAATTTATGCACAGCAAATATAAGAGAGGAAAACTTAAAATTTTAAGAACTGCTCCAAGAGTAGTCCGCCTGTCCCAAATTTTCCGCTACCGAACATTACAACGAGCTCCAAAAACGTTTTACCAAATCTGCAGCATATTCTATGAGCACTGTTTGTATCATTGACTTGAGAACTAAACACGAAGATATAAAAGATGAAAAAAGGAGAATTAGTACCCTTCAAACACTTCGCGCACCAATGAGACGCTCAGCAAAAATTTCCGTACAACTTTTCGTCTCATTTGCCGGAATATGCTATATGAAATCATAGCATACGTAAGTCTGAGACGACCACAGGTTGTGAACTTCTTATGAAGTCGTCAACTGATTACGGCTTCGCAAAAGAGAAGTTAAGACAATAAAGAAGCCCACTCTTAGGCATGATAGACTTTAATGATTGTGATGAAACGATTATCTACCGTTAACAGGGAATGAAAATAGCAAAAAACACGATGAAAGTCGTCTTAGTTTTGGATTTTTATTGCATTAACCTACTGATAGCTACTATAATATACTTGGGTGATGTAATAAGCACTAGAAAGTAAGTGATTTTCCAACCACGCCCCAAAATTGATTAGCCTCAAATCTAAGATGGGTGGTTTTAGTTCTTTCAATATCACTGGAATTTGGGAGCAATTATTGTATTCTCCCTAAAAATTGGTCCACGTGGAGCACTCAATAAAGTTCAATCTTTGCGTAGCGGGGTTAAATTAGAGCACGAAAGCCCAAGACAAGAAATATTTTGTGAAATAATCAAACTTAACGTGACCTAGCCAGCGCTGTTAACATGTAAGCTTAAGTCAACACCGAAATTGTTGGCAGACCAACCATAGACGCTTATAATAAAAATTTCCACCGCTTTTACAGATATAAACAGCTCGTACTACCCAAGAAGCCCCTCAATGAATAAAATATTCACTGGCACGTCTTCATCGATGATTTTTTCTCAAATGACGTAGAACCAACGACACTGATTGGACATATTGTACTTTGGTGTGACCTCTATGTAAAACTCAACTTCTATCACTCCTTTTTCTATGCTAATTGTCATATTTTTAGATCTGTGATTGGTGAGTAAACGTAAGCATTTTTGTATTGTGTTGAATTTGGACTGGAACTAAAAGCGGATATTAGAAGTACCGTTTGAGTCTAAACAGGTCTGAAAACCTTCAATGACTCTATGTTATTCTTATTTCTCAATACCAAAAACATAATCAGTATTGAAAATACCTTGATAAAGAAAGACAAGGCTGCTCGTAATGCATCTGAGATATTTAAGATCTTGTATCCCTGGTGGGTTTCCAGAGATGAAAACAACCCAAAGCTTTTAAAGAGCTTGGAAAACGTCATATGAAACATTATAATTTTAAAGGGAAGCAAAAAACGATGTGGAACAGTTACAAATGAATTCACAAATAAGTTAAGAATTTCAGCTTCCAAATTTTTTTTCGTAATTCCAACCTATACCAGACTGAGTGAGACAGCAAAATTTTCTGATAATTACAAAATGATAGTAATGCATCATTTAAATTAGTATGTAATAGAAGGATACTCTGAGGTTTTATGTGAAGGCACATATCGGTAAGTGACATCCGTTTAAGCTCCCATATTTTCATTTTTTTGTAATTATCTGGTCTACTGGATAAAAACGGTGTCAAATATCCATTTAGAGATGATAAAGGACAGTATTGAAAGTAATTACTGATAAATACAATCTTTTTTTGCATCATTGAAAAATTTAAAACCCAAAACTCGTATAGTCCCATGAAAGATAAAGTCACTAAATAAAAAAATCTTTTTTCATTGACCTTCGCAGAGAAATTAATTTATTTAATATCGACAATATCAAATAAATGAAGGAAAATGTTTCAGTACTTTTATATAAATTTTACAAAAGAACTACAGCGATTTTGATCTTCTCATTAGTATTTCAAAATATATTTAGCGACCCATTAGAATTAGAGGCGTCTGATACTTCTACTGTCGTTCCTTTCTAACATGAAATACTCTATACTACTGAAAATTTTCTTTTTTAGTTGATTTTTTCACTTGCTTTACGAATGTAATAGTAAAAATTAAAATGATTCCAACAAAGTCCCGTGAAAACAAGCAGAATTTTAATTAATATCTTGATTATTTATTGTCGTATAAATATGATCAGTAGCTTTCCATTACTTTCAGGAATTCGATTTAATCTCAGCAATTTAATAACTCACTGTGATCTTTTCAGTTCAGCTTCAGAACATATAATGATATCTCAAGTTACCTCTCCCAAACGTTTCACTGTTTAGAGCAATGGATAAACGAGCATGTTACACTAAAAATAACAATATCATTGCAGTAAGAAGAAATAAGTCAGTTAAAATGCGATCTCAGATACTTTTCATTCGGATTCTGGTTAATAGAAAGGCATCAGTAATGTAATTTATGAAAAGTTTCATAAATTTTCTTAATTTATCTCTTCATTAATGCTGATAACCTGATTTAAAACTAAACCATTGAATTTTTAATATCCATAGAACCACTTGAAGGGAAAACCCGTGTTACTGAACTTAATTGGTGGAAAAGATTACTGGTCTACCATAAATGTGTAATTTAAAGCAAGAATGTCCATGGTATTTGATTTAGGGGGTAAAATGCTTTTATTTTGCCTTAAAAGGTCCACTTTAGGTAACATATATGCCAACAAAGCTTAATAGTATTTTTAAGCGTTTTAATGTCATCTAAAGTTGACGAGATAACCTTTAGAATAAATAAGTTCCCCTTAATTAATTAATGGATAATAAATAGGAAAAATATCATAACTGCGCATATTATTACTTTCGAGGTGCATATTTGTATTTTTACAGCAGGTTTAATTCTCTCTTGATATTGTTCTCTGTTTTCAATGCCCCTTCCGGCATTTTTGCGCCCGTGTTTATGAATTATATGAATTCTAGTATTGTATACTAAAGTACGACAGGCGCCAACGTATCAAAAAATAATATGAAATTAAAGAGTATAAAACTCCCGGTTTATCATCACAGAGGCTTAAGAAGCTAGGTACTAATGGATAGCCTCAAATTAACTCATAATTGCCAGTTTCGGTAAGAATGGAAAAGTTGATTCGAACTAAGGATCTAGGTCCAGAGCGAAAAATAAATATCTAACCAGTATGACTACTGAGTTTAGCGGAAAATATGGTCTATTCGAAAAGATAGAAGACATTGAGAAGCTGCCTTCTGTATATGGTATTTTTTCTAGGTTGAGATCGTCTCTACTCCTGGACTGAGGAAGGTAATTTCTGTTCTAAATACATTATATCCTGGGGATTCAACATTTCTTAGGACAACCGGTGTTCTGCTCTGCAAACTTCACATGTTAGAGTAGCTCTGGAGCGACGTAAGCATATGGGATATGCTCGAAAACCGCCGGTAACACCAACAAGCATGCAATATGATAGCAGTAGGCGTCGGCTTGCAGTGATTCTATCTTTCTTCTGTCAGAGACTAGACGTATGGGGTACTCGTTACCTAAAACTTGTATATACTCAGCGTGCTGCAATTTTCCTACTCTGTTAGCCTGAAATTGTTTTGGAAGAGCTTTTAGAGGCTGGATTCGATGCAGAAACTCCCTGAACTGGTTCGTTTCCAGAATTTAATGTACCAGGTCTGCTTCGTGGAGTAATCTTTATGGAACTAAATAAACACTCTTTCAAAATCAATCGCAGTATCTGAGGTTTATAGTAGAGGATATCAATTCTAAACTAATAGAAGCCTTTGCTGTCGAGCTCAAGATTGCGGCTTAACTATTTCGATTTCTATTGTGCGCAGAAGGTTTAGCTTGAGAAAAACCAGCGGAAAAAGTTGCTATTGGTGCTATCAGCGTGTCTGTAAGTGTCATGAAAGGTCCCAATCGACTAATTCAAATTAAAGAGACCCTGTACAATTTCAGACTCAAAGGGAAGATGTGCCATAAGTATTGAAAGGCTTTCAAAATTTTATTGATTTACTTTCCTTTGTGGGTGTAATTGACGGAGCAAACATCAAATGGCCGTGTTTTACGGAAGAAAGAACAGTACTACGACTGCAAATGGTACATGAGATACCTGAACATCTTTCTATTCGCAGTTGTTACGGAAAATGGACGTTTCTCGGAAATCGATATTGGTTAACCTGTTTTGTTTTCGGTAACTAAAAACATTTATAATAAGTCTGTATTTAACAGTAGTGACGACGATAGTAAATGGTTTGCAGCGAAAGTTCCAAATTTATTGGTTGAGAAAGTTCCGATTCGACAATATCATATAGAATGGTGCTCCTTCCAGCTAGTCATAACGATGATAGAGAGCTGTACAGAACCGTAAAAGACGGAGAACTTTTTATTAAGTGTATAGGGTTAGATTTATTGCACGAAACGAATGCGAAACGGGAGTGTGCACGTTCCAGACGCTCAAACGTCGCTTTTTTGTTCTCAGAGATGGATTTATTTTCCATAGCGAGGACAAAATTTTGTTTTTTGATTTCTCAGGTGTTTTATTTAACTGAGGAATTGAAAATGGAGACAGTAAATAAGACTTTTTACAAGAATATGAAGCGATGACGTATAATTTGTTTTTGTCACCGAAAACACCGGTAGGCAGCAACAAGACACCTTGTTATACAAAATTTATACAAAAAGCCAACGCATTTAGCACAGAATAAAAGTTACCGAAAATTTTCGGCATGGTGATCGCAAATATTTCTGGTCTTCTGTCGCTCTACTTTTTCCCTACGAATCTATTTTATTAGGGTCCCGTTACTTTGACCTGCTTCTCAATAAACTCAGACAAACACGTTTCGTCCCAAGAGTGCTCTAAAACCTTTCGTCTGATGTACTTCTTCCTTAGCCCGTGGAGTAATGCGAAGACAAATATTATCAGGCATTTACATAATCTTTCTAATGATTTTTTTCGATATTCTCTGCAGTATTGAACAGCTCATCATCATCTTCATTTCCTCCTTACTTTTTTCGCTTATTGATTAAATGAAGCACTCCGTTCTGATGCGCGTGAATCTATTTTGACACCCTTAAGCCGTTCTTTTGATCTTTTTCCTCTTTCTTGCAAGCTTTGCAGCATAAAAAACATTTCTTGGAGGCTCTTCTTTTGCTTCTTACTGTCCCCGTGTCCTTCTTGTTTCGTCATGAAAAACGTAAAATTGTTGATATCAATGTGATAGTTTGGAATAGTCGCGGTACCGTGGGATGTGTTCGCATCATTTTAGCTGACATTGTTTAGACTACCAGATTCGTCAGAGTTGTTTTTGAACAGAATAATATTTACCTCTTGTTATAGCTGTTGCAGTTTGAAAACGTGCGGGTGGATGGCCGGATTTAGAGGGCGTTTGTGGAATGGTTGTCACACGTGAATCACCGAACATAAAAACTTTTTTGGTAAACAAAGACCTTTCTGGGATGGGAGCAAGGCAAGTTAAAGCTGCCAAGTAATGTACTGTTTTCTGATTTTACAGATATGAAGGGAGATGAGTAGCGGACTGCAAATTTTCTACTGGGACAATTCCGTGCCGAAAATATGTAAATTTCTCATTTTTCCATGCGCATGTGTAGAAACGAGCTAAGACCCGTCAAGAATAATAGTAGGTCCGAATTAGTATATAATGATTAAATATCACCTTGAAATGGCTAAGCTCACCAGTAATTGGAATTATCCACTCTCTAATTTTAATATAATGAAGTGAAACTACGCTTTCAGAGTAATTCATTCGTCCTTAATACAGATCCGAAGTTTCACACAATTTACAGGGCACAATCAAATAATAATTTTAAAGATTTTTTTGCTGGCGTTAACTTTACTGTGGTTTATAACTAGCTCAGTATTAAATTTGTTGGATTTTCTAATTTTTTTGTGATCTATGCATTCATCAAAACTCTTTTTTATCTTCCTCATAGTATTCAATCAAGAACTGTTTGTTCTTATTGTCTTTTTATTTTTCTTTACTCATCACTTTCCACCGAAGCACTGCCTCCCTTTCGTCAACTTTTTTTGAAAATATAGTGTCTAATGTCCTCTCATAGACACGAAAGCCTTAATATTTAAATAATAACGTGAACTTTCACGTTATCCATACAAAAGCGGTATATATCAACTTTTTTGATCAAAATTTTCCTTATTTTCTTAGTGTGAATGCGGAGATGTATGTTTTCCGACAAAACCTTAGTTATAGATATTATCTGTCCAAAACTGGTACATATTTCTCCTTCTTTTTGCGCATGATCAATTTTATTGCTTATTTATGTATTCAATATGCTTTTTAATGCTATACTTACTTTATTTTATCCATTTTTGAGCACGTTTTCCTTGCTTTTTGCGAATACCTTAATATTTCTATTTGGTGCTTTGTTAAGCAAACCTCAGACAATTATATCAACTAAACTGGACTTTCTAGGTTTAATTTCGACCCCAAGCATTTCGTGAATGCTGATATTACACATCAATATAAATTTTCACTGCTGATATCCGTTGTGGTGTATTCTATGGCCTTTCGATAACAATATGTTTTCTATTACAAATTCGTTTTAATAGGATACTTTGGCCTCCTCTAATATACTTTGATGGATGATTTATCACAAAATACATTAAAGTATTATATTTGCAGATACATTCCAAAATCCCGTTTAATTAAATGATAAGTACCAGTTTTTGCCTTCTCCTTATAGCAATCCCCTCTTCAACCATGAAATGTACTCTTTTTCGCGATAATATGATTTCAAAAAGGCAATAGCATGTTTACGATCTATATACACCCATGGCCTTAGATGAAATTTTAATCTCGCATATTTTACTACTTCTCGACGAATCTATCCTTATGCGATATCGCGACATCTAGCAGTTGTTCATATCAGAGATGTTTTATCCATTAAAGTCTTAGTATTGGACTTTGACTGGTTAAGGGTACTATTTAATTTTTAGTGACCTAATTTCGTTGATAAATATGCTTTTCGAAGTAATTTTTATCTTCAAAAATGTTAACTAATTGTCCTCGCCATATTTTCCGTCTAACGTAAGTTAAGGATAATAAAAAAATATTTTCACTATTTCGATAAAAGAAGTATTTATTTTATTTTGAAAACGTTACTATTACGTTTCCACGGGTAAGATAAGCATTCTGTTCAACATTCTCTTTATTGAAGCGACCTTTAGTGGTGAGACGAACCCCTCAACTGGATAATTCGGACTTATTGGGCTTATGAACATAGTATGTCCTGTTTAACATAGTTTATTCAGTTCCATATACGACAACGCCCACTTTGGAATTGGAATGCATCAAAAGTGCACAAATCAGATGGAACTATTTTTTTGGCGGATATTTGGCTCTATTTGCTCACTCTATATCTTTGCCGTTTTCATATATCTTCTATTTCATATACAGTGGCAACATCATGATTTTTATGTCTTGCGCTTGTCAGCATATTATTTGAGCATGCTAGTTTATTTTATACTTTACGGTATTACATTAGTGGGCCCAATTCACCCACCCTCGGGAATTCCCGCTAAAGATCACTATATATGTGATTCCGCTCTTTCTATATCTCAATTAAAGTATTCCTTTGGATAATACGGCCTGAAGATGATTTTTATGGCATTTTTGGTGGTTAATCGAGCCTTTTAATCGTTAAATCTTATTTAAACTTCAAAGAACGCTATAAAATGCATTTAACACCCGTTCTTGCCTTTCTTGCGATATAGCTTAGGTCAATTGGGTGGTGCGTTTCCATGAGTTTAATCTAAATTTACATTAAGTTCTGCAAAATTGAAAGCAATATCAGAAAAATTACTGTAATATACTGCAAAAGCTTCTATATGAAGTACTTTGTCCTACGCTCAGATAAATGGCTCTGTGTATGGAAAATTTGAATTCAACTACGAATGATATGAATATAGGGAGGAAATTATTTACTGGGATGAGATATTTTCGTAAGCAATGTTCTCGTGAAAGGCCTCCGCAACTCCCTTTAAGGTACCCTGAGCGCCTTTGTAGTCCCTTCGTTCAATTCAAGGGCCTTAAGTTCCTGCTCAAAAATATATTCATCCTCCTCATGATGTTCCTCCACTTATCGTCTGTCCTATCTTTCCTTCATAAATTTAAGGTTGCTTGAAACTCTAAATTTAACGACTCAGTAACCCCATCCTTACCTTTTAGATTCAGTACACTCTAATCAGTTTTTAGCTCACACCATACTCACATAAACTAAGATTCACCACCTCTCGAAGCCCGTTACACTGCCTGCAACTAGGTTCCTGTCAAGAAAATTCTCACTGAAACAGTGCGTAAAATTTTATCGTATACAGAGCAAGGATAGGTCTTTAACTCTGTTTTTGACCCACCCGATCGCAGTCGGAATTTCAGAACTCTAAATTGACTTTCTCCCTGCGTAAACGAAAATTATTCCGATGAGCAAATGAAGCCTATATTTGTTGAGGTGTCAGTCGATTGAGCCTTGGTTACTGGTGGAAGTAACTTCTAACATGCTGAGAGGAGTGGACAGACAAGGCAACAATATGATGATGTTGTATTTACGGTCGACAGGCATGCTGAGATGTGAATCAAAGACACAACAATGCACTTACAGGTTTACAGATTACTTGGCAGAATTGTTTTCTACGTTTGAATACAATGACGTGTATTTGCGTTGTTGGATGTAATACAGTGACGCTTAGAGTATTGTGGATTGGAGTGTCGAAATGCCATTGGTAGTTATACTGTTCCCTTGACTGTTCTAGATAGCTTGTAGTTACGACGAATTCTAGCTCGGTAGTGTACTTATACCGTTTGTTCTTTCGGTTCCAAGTAAACCTCAAGCGACATCTTCACAACTTCAACTTGTTCTTCTTCAACTTCAACAACCTTTCCCTTTGCCCTACTTCGTTTACCTTCACAATATTTAGCCTTGAAAGTAGCGGTTCCCCCGAGTCTAGAGCTTGAATGCTACTCGTAGTACTCGTTGTCAAAAAAGAATATATTTAAATATTTTGGAAGCAGAAAAGGGCTGATTCGGACCAAGAGAGGAGCAATTATCAAAAAAAATAAAAGAATCTCCTTGTTTGAAGTCCGGACAACATGCTTGTCAAGGCGCCCAAGTCAAGTAGAAAAAAGCCTGGTTCATCCATTCTATTTTATGGGTATACTAGCCAATCAAGAGCACATACCCTTACTTTCCTAAAAAATCGTTCGGGTTCTCGTACTTATCAGCTATAATCAAGACAAACTTCTCAGAGCCGTAATAATTGCATCAAGCCAGAAACTTTATGGACTTTTTGTCATTTTTTAAATCCAATGGTCATTTTGACAAAGAAATACCACTCTCCATCAATTATTCTGACAGAGAGATAACCTTCTAGTGGCTGTCAACAGAAAACCCAAATTTATCTCTGGATTCTTAAAGTAACTGGGGGCTAAGATGGCTATTTTTACATGTATCTGTCGGCTCCAAATCTATGAAAGCGTTATATGTACTAAAAGCTTCTCAGTGTACATGCTTTAACTTTGTTCGGCTCCTGTTTTGAAATTTTGCTGAAGCCAGCCCAGCCGTTCAATAACTTCATCGATATACTGTTTTCTTTCTGCAAAATGTACTTCTGCCTCGAAATACAGGCTTTTAGCATGTTGGGGTCAGATTGCTCCATTTTAGCTCCATTCTCTGCGTTTTCGTAAAGCTGGAAAGAAGTTGCAGTCTCAATTTTTAGCCGTCAAAATTTCCTTCTATGTGATTTGAGAAGCTACAGTTATTTTCAGCTGACAATATGAAGAATAGTATAGCTTGATTGGATGCTTTATTGTCATTGAATTCTGTTATTGCCTGTTCAGTGGAATGAGCTTGTGGCGTGGATGGGTTCCTATCGCCGCAACGTTCTTACTCTGTGATAAGTTGGTGTTCTTGAACAACCGGGAACATTGGTTCCATAGAACTGTGGCAGATTGGAACTATTGGGTTCGAGCGTAGCTTCTGCTTCAAAAGAAGTGCTCTTCTATGTCGCTTCTAAGTAACTGATTGCGTGCGGTATAGAGAAGCACTCCACACCGCCGTCTCTAGTCACATTCTTGGCCTCCGACAAGGAGTGGAAGATCCAAGAAGGAGTGGAAGAGATCCCTAGTGATGAGCTGTTATTTTAACATGCTATATTTCGTCGAGTCAAGTGTCCCGACGACAGGCGCAGATTGGAGCAAAAGGTCCAAATTGGTCTCCAAATCCGAGCTCGAACTAACCTCACCCGCGTGCCCAGCTGACGTTTGCCCATGGACGTCTTCGGGGGTGTGTGTAATAGGGGCGGCTTCGAGGGAAGACAGGGGATGCTCATCACCAGATGGTGACAGGCGTGAGGGGCTGGGTGGACACGGATTGTTGACCTTGGGCTTACTTGCGTTCACTTGAGACTTCAGACAGGTGGCAAAGTAAAGAGGAGCAAAGTTTCAGTATTGCGCGGTGTGCCGGTAGTGCGATTCCCGGCAAAAAGGGGGGGAATCTACCATCACAACCGTGGCGCCATGGACTTAATCGCTTGAAAAACTTCCGTTGTAAGCACAATACTCACAGAAAGCGACGGCTACGAAGACAAGTGATCCAGAACGGCCTTGGGCACGACCAGCAGGACCGTTTGGCTCAGGAACCCTTCCATTCTGGCGGGAGAACCGCAAGGGCGACAGGATGCACTGAGCGTTGGGGTACTTGGTCGAGGGAAAGAGCCTTCCTGGCGCGGGGGAAATCGCCACTTGAGAAAGCCATATCCCTAGCCGATGCAACTAGAGCCCCGTAGACGTAAGTGCGGGATCCGCACGACGCGCGAGGACACGGCTGCCCGGTGCCCGCGCCTAATGCGGCGCAGACGCCGAGCGTGGCTGATGAAGGTTGGAGAAATTCAGTCTAGGAGGGAAGAGGAAAGGGTTTAACGAAGATTTGCGTGGACATTTTGCATGTGGAATCTGCTCCGTCGGCTCCCAACGGAGACAAGCCCCTGGTCAACCCATCTTCTCTATCAAGCCCCTCTCGCCGGTCACCATCTGGTGATGAGCAGCTCCTATCTTCCCTAGAAGCGGCCCCTATCACAAACACCCCCGAAGGCGTCTATGGGTAGACGTCAACTGAGCGCGCGTGTGAGGTTATCAAGAGGACGGAGATGGCCACCGGCCTGGCTTTAGGGGGAAGGTGCGGGAACCAAATTATACACCTCTTGGTTCCTGTGGTATGGATGTCATACTTTACTACTGTAGACAGCAATTTAGTACAATACTGTACCGTTGTTGGTTTGTGGATGATGTGCATGATTATTCAGTACAATGAACAAACATTGTATTGTGTTGATGATGTGAAAAGTGCGTATGAATTTATAGTGAATGCAAGTCGAGTTAAATATACAACTCGAAAGAACTGTAGACTCATGAACAGAGAGTTATGTGCTGAATGCAGTAGTGATATGTCGGACGGTCGCTCAGAACCCATGAGGAAGATGTTAATGGATAAGGGTTCTGGGGACGAAAGCTACAGATGCATGACCACAGAGATGGAATTTTTGTGAGCTGCGCTCACGTGTGAAGGGGAGCTGAATGTTAGTGCAGTTGATGTACGAATGGAACTTGAACGAATACATCCGAATACAGGCAATCGTCACTGAATGCAATGGATGTATGGAGGAGGATGTTTTGATTGAGGCGATCAGTTTCCGCCGTGTGAACCCATGAGTTGGGAAGGCAAACTGTGGGTGATGGCTATAAAAGGATAGGATGTGGGAGGCGATCGAGCTCCAGAAAAGCATCCCAGCACATTTGTGCTGATCTATCTGTGTCGTTACTGCACAACAAAATAGCTGCTGCACAGCTCTGACAATCGATCTGACAGTACACGGGATTCAATTTGAGGGAGTCATGAACACAGACAAATGCGAATCCATAGTTATGGGCCCAGGTGATCGAGTTAGAGCTCTGTTTAGTGGGAATCTGTCCGAACCCCCGAAGTTCTTGACGAACGTCACGATAAAGCTAAGATACCGCGATACTTTGCGGCGCTGGATGGAGATGATCGCTGCTTTCGCTCAAGTCGACAAGAAGTACGAAGCTTTATGTAAGGACGCAGGTCACCTGATTTTTTTATCATGCGACCCGCAAGCGCAAGAGCTTTTGAGCAAAGCTGAGAAGACTGGCAAACTAAAGCTTACGGGAAACGACACGGTAGAAAGTCGAAACCGAATGGTTTCTGAAATCATTGAATTCATTGCTAAAGAATCACCTACTGAGAATCTACGCAGAGAAGTCGATTTTTTGACAGATATCCAGAAATGTCAGCGCAGGCCTGCTGAGAAATCATCAGAGTTCTCAGTTCGGTTCAATACTGCCGTAGCAGCATATTCAAACCAAACAGCTGCACCTGACGAGATCTCAAACAGGCAATTTGCGATCCTATTGCTACGAAATGCCAACTTAAGTCCGGATACTATGAACTCTCTGCTATTCAGGTTGGCTTCAATGGAGAATACAGACGATACCATGCGATCATTGCGCCTAAACATGCCCAAAGATATGCTCTGTGAGATTGCAAAAGCGCTGGAATCTGTTGAGAACTTTGATAAATCAATACTGATGAAGATCAAAGAGTGCTTCAACGAGACTTTACTCTGTGAAAGTGAAGATTTACCAAGGTTTACCCTTGTAGACGCCTGTACATGCCTCTCTCAAATCGTTGGTCAACCTGCGATACGGACATCGATGATGGGTAAGAGAGACAGAAGTAGTAGCCCGCACTTCGACTATATCAAACGGAAGAAAGCCGAAAGCACATGCAATGTGTGTGGGCAGGTCGTTCATTGCTTTAAAGACCGAAGAGAATGCTACGAAAAGGCCATGGAGAATAAGAAAAGAGTTAAGCCACGCACAGTACCAGACGACATTCATCCAAATTTAGGGTCAGACAACAAACCGCAGTTTTTTCGCTAATGGGGTTGTCTCTGTCGAATGTAAGAGATGATCCCAATCCAATCTTGGATGAGGGTGCCCCGCGATCTATAGGGGGACTGAAATCAGCTATTGAACTTAGTGATGCTCTTGGCATACGGTTCTCGGCAGATCCCCAAAACCAGTCTTATGTACATGGACTTTGGCCGCCGTGGACATAGAAGGGAAGCCAACTGCAATTCCTATCGATCTCGTGGATGGGTCTGACCCCATCCTGGTGAGTCTTGAGCTGAAACAGTACGCAGATACATGCAACCTAATCGAAGAACCATTTATCCGACTTAAAAGACCTACAGATAATACCATAAGGACGTTTAGGATTTATACAGCGAAAGATCACAAGGGGAACCTAGGATTGCGAATGGAGGTACTGCCAACGTCACAGCGATGTGTCAGCGGAATGTTAGGTAGTCAGAATAGGAGGAGCGGATTGTACATCGTTAAACGCTTACACCGTCTGACTCACGCCAATGCACACGAAATGAAGTCTATCTTAAGGGACGCTAAGGTTTTGACTGATGAGTTATCACGAGCATGTGACCAAGTATATGAGGCCTGTGACATATGTTCTCAATTTGGAAGACCAAAACACCGGAAGAAGGTATCCATAAGCCACGTTAACGAAAAGTTCAACGAAAGCGTACAAGCCGACTTTGTCACCACATACATTCGAGACGAAAAGTACGAAGTTCTGAACATATGCGATTCCGGGACCAACTATGGGGAAATAATGATAGCTCGTAAGAGAGACGGAGAAACGATGCGGGAGTTATTCGAGAGTATGTGGATATGCCACCACAGTGCGCCTAAATATTTTAGTGCGGACCCAGAGTTCACACGCCCTGTGTTGCAAAAATTCATGAAGGCACATGGAATCCATATTTTTGAGAAGCCAGCGCAATCCTCCTGGAAAAATGGTAAAGTAGAAAGGAATAATGGACTGTTCAAATCCGTGTTTAGTCGGGTATGCTCAGAAAAAACGAAGGCATCAGCAAGCTTACTCGTGTCAAGATCATCGTTCATAACTAATTTGATTCATGGAAATTCCGTACTGAACGCGTTCCAGCTTGCTCGAGGATATTCACCCTCGGTTTTAGGTATTGATGGGAGTACAGTTTCTGCAGAAATGATGAACGCACATAAAGAAATTACAGCGGCTGGGGCGTTACAGCACGTTATGAGATCGAACGACAATCACCTGACATCTCCAGATACTGTACGGGGTGAGGATGAAATATGGGTATATTACGACTCCTAGAGGCAAAAAGAGCGACTAAAATGGGTCAAAGCTCGAGTCATTGATGCAACTCCGCATGGGGTTCGATGCCGCAGGTCGGACAGAGGGCCATCAATGTACGTATCATACGAGCACGTTCGTCTAATACCGAAAGGGAAACTCGCTAGAGAGTTACAACAGGGAGTGTTGGAGGATTTACTAGAGGATGACCTGCCCAATGTGCCTGATGCGAAAACAGATAGCGAGCAAAAAGCTTTGTTGGCTCATAACTGTATTGGGTTACCGGAAAGAGACATCTATACGAGTGATACTGTTCGTAGCAATATGGATATCGAAAGACATAATGGTAACTCGGGTCCAAATCCAGGCAATTGTTTAAAGTCCATGGAAAAGGAGGTATTGGATGAACTGCACAGATC
The DNA here is from genome assembly GCA_002205965.3 of Kappaphycus alvarezii. Lineage (NCBI taxonomy): Eukaryota > Rhodophyta > Florideophyceae > Gigartinales > Solieriaceae > Kappaphycus > Kappaphycus alvarezii. The sequence goes on along the minus strand of NADL03000612.1, from coordinate 993,890 downwards.
TCTTGGAAACGAACAGGTGAATAGGTCTCGGCTGGAGGAAGCACCTGAGTGGCTAGTCCAAAAATTTCTGAAAGAGGAAATACAAGGCAATTGGTACGGAGCGTATGAGGTGATCAATGAGAGCATGGTCCCGAAGGATGCTAACATAGTCACTTCGCATGTTGTGTATAAAGTTAAGAATGAGGAAGAGGGAAGCAAAAGATTGAAGACCAGATTATGTCCACATGGTAATCGGGACCGAGAACGCGGAAAAATCAGGAAAGATTCAGCGAATGCCCAATTCGGCACGATTCGTTTGATGTTTTCCATTGCATGTGTACTTGACTTTAAGATAAAGTGCCTGGACATCAAGGGTGCCTACTTGCAAAGTGGTCCGATAAACAGGGAGTTGTACGTTCGACCTCCTCGTGAGTGCCGTGCAAAACGAGGAACATTGTGGAAGCTATTAAAACTACCTTATGGAATCAGTGAAGCTGGAAGGCAATGGGCAAATGTCATCGAGGGGTGGCTGCTTGATGAAGGGGTACTCGAAAGAGCCTTCTCCATGAGTCAGTTATATGTACGACGAAACACGAGAGGGGAGATTCAGCTGCTGGTTGTAAAGCTGACAGATGATTTGCTATTGGCAGGGAAACAACAAGCGATACAGACGTTCTCAAGTGAGGTATCGCAGCGTTTTACAATCAGTAAGGTAATTAATTCTGGAGAAATCAAGTTCAATGGGTGTTCACTGACATGTGGCGGCAACGATGACACTGTGATGAGCATGAAAGAGTATGCTTCAGTGATACAGCCTATTCCTTTGAGCAAGGGCAGGGCTGCAGATGTCGCTGCGATTGTCTCTGATTCTGAGCGAACATCGTATAGAGGGATTGCTGGTGAACTAGTATGGATAGGTTCTGGTGTGTCACCCGCAGCCTCTATGCATGGATCTATAATGCAGCAAAAGACAACCAATCTCAAATTTGGAGATTTGCTTGCTGCGAATCGAATACTGAAGAGGGTACTATCTACGACTTTGGAAGTTAGATTCTCTAAACCTTGGTACAATCCGACATATGCAGAGGTGATACCGTTTGCAGATGCCTCTTTTAATATTAACCCGAGACAGACTTATGGCCAGACCGGTGTCATTATTGGTATAAGATACGGCTGTGAGGATGATGCACGATGTTTCCATGCAATTCAATGTACAAGTTGTAGACAAAAGCGAGTATGTCATTCCTCCTACGGTGCTGAGATTCTCGCAAGCGCTTCTGCAGATGACAGAGGATATGACGTACGCCAATGCTTGAGGTCGATCACAATAAATGACAGCATACAACACGTCTTGAACGTAGACAGTAAGGGATTGTTCGACACCCTTACTACAGTGCATGAAGGAAGGGAGTACCGCCTCCGACAAACGGTACAGCAGATTCGAGACTCGTTCGAAAGCGGTGAGCTTGATAAGATCCAATGGATTGAAGGGAGAGTGAACATCCCAGACAGACTGACAAAAGACAACCCTGAAACCCAGAAGATGTTACATCAGGTGATTGTTACTGGAAAGCCCGAGCTCCCCGCACACAGATCGCAATACCTTTCTGGAAAAGATTGGAACTAGTAGACGGACATGCTAGCCCATCTGGGGGGAGTGTTGATTTGTGGATGATGTGCATGATTATTCAGTACAATGAACAAACATTGTATTGTGTTGATGATGTGAAAAGTGCGTATGAATTTATAGTGAATGCAAGTCGAGTTAAATATACAACTCGAAAGAACTGTAGACTCATGAACAGAGAGTTATGTGCTGAATGCAGTAGTGATATGTCGGACGGTCGCTCAGAACCCATGAGGAAGATGTTAATGGATAAGGGTTCTGGGGACGAAAGCTACAGATGCATGACCACAGAGATGGAATTTTTGTGAGCTGCGCTCACGTGTGAAGGGGCGCTGAATGTTAGTGCAGTTGATGTACGAATGGAACTTGAACGAATACATCCGAATACAGGCAATCGTCACTGAATGCAATGGATGTATGGAGGAGGATGTTTTGATTGAGGCGATCAGTTTCCGCCGTGTGAACCCATGAGTTGGGAAGGCAAACTGTGGGTGATGGCTATAAAAGGATAGGATGTGGGAGGCGATCGAGCTCCAGGAAAGCATCCCAGCACATTTGTGCTGATCTATCTGTGTCGTTACTGCACAACAAAATAGCTGCTGCACAGCTCTGACAATCAATCTGACAGTACACGGGATTCAATTTGAGGGAGGAAATTTGGGGTGTTTTTAATGCATGAAAAATATGGTCAGCTGTTCCCTGAGGGATGTCGTGATGGTAAAGGCTTACAATGTAAAGAAATGGTAGGAAGACGTCAAAACGCTAGAAAACTGACGGGAGGCCGGCCAACAGGCACGCTGCGTTGGACATTACTGCTGCTGCGGCATGACGCTGTGAAAAGATTTCTTTGACCTTTGCGTAGGTCTCCCTTGCCCTCGTAGCGACGTTGCGTGCGACGTCGGTTAGCAACGTGTGGGCGTCCGGGTGCAATCCCCCGAGGGAGTCATGAACACAGACAAATGCGACTCCATGACCGTGCAGTACGCGAAGGGCAAATCTGACCGAAATTGGGCTGTAATGCAGTGCGCAAGCTGTTGTAAAGTACTGTACGGTGCTGTACAGTACTATACTATACTGTACGGTACAGTAATCAATTAAACAAACGTCCATCTCTTCTTGACTGGCAACAGCCAACCTTCACTTCATCTCGTTCGGCGCCCGCGCTTGGGCGTCGGACTTTCATCCGGCTCTTCCCCCAGGAGATTGCCCGTCACGGCTACAGAGCTCTCGCTGCAACGTTCTTGTCGATGGCCACATCGAGTAGATTGCCTCTCCGCGCCCCCAGCGCACGTGGCACGAACTGGGAAAGGTGTTTAAGGATGTCTCTACTAGTCAAAAAAAGTTTGCGATGTCCACCGCACCCTGCCGCGCCTAAATCCACCGTCATTTTGACGTCTTGCCAGGGGTTGTGGTCTTCAAAGCCTTGCGGGCTGGTCGTCAAGCTCGCTCGTCCAGAGTTCTCGCCGTTGTCGTCGCCGTCTCTATCTGTAAGACTATGTGCTTACAGCGGGAGTTTTTTAAGCCTCCTGAATCCTCGGTTCAGGTGGTGGAGTTTTCTTCCGGTTCCTTTCTCGATTGAGTGGGCAATTGGTGTAGCCATTGCCCGGAGTCGTCCGTCTAGCAGAACCCGCGGTTCTGTGTAGTGCGGACTTGTCGACATACAATAAAGTGGAACACATTTTAGTATTGTACTGTACTGTACGTCAATAATCTGTACCGTACCGTACTGTACTGTGCAGTAGAGTGTACTATTGTGGCTACCTTTGCATACTGCGCTGTACCGTTCTGTACAGTACAGTACAGTACAGTAAAGTACAGTGCCGCAAAGTACTGCGCTAGGAAACTATTGTTGTCAACAGTTATTATAAAGTTGACATCCAACTTTTTGAAAGGTGGTGCTTATCGCTGTACAATTTTTTGGGAAGTTTAGCTGTGGTAATATTTACTGTTACCAGTTAAATTGAACGGTACAGAAATGGTAATTCTACTTTAATCATACCTTCGGTAGCATTCCAAATTTTATTCAATATGCTGAGGCAGTATTCTTCTGAATTTTAATCAATAAATCAAGTACTGAAGTTGCTGCAAAATGCTCATGCAATTTCAGGGGAAGAATGATATGTACTCATTACTCATTTTCAGAGATACTGTAATTACAGGCCTTTGCCTGAGGCATGAAATGTATTTCTATGCAAGCAACAGCGTGCGACATATTGTAGGACCCGACGGAGTAGCTGCAAAGAGCAACTGACGGAGTTCAGATTCTATTGTATACTGAACATCCTGCTGTCTTTCACTTTTCTCTTGCCAACGGAGACAGTGCTTCAATAGTGCAAATTGACCGGATATTTCTTTCCATTCGTAAGTTTCGAGCCACTTCCGCCCTATCTCAGCCCTCTTCGCACGTCTCCGAGATAGCCACTACCTGCATGGTTCAGGTTTTTGAACACATCAAAAGATTCCCTCAACCCTCCGAGATAGAATTTCCAGTCTGCTCCCAACTGTAAGCTTAAGAAAGTCAGTAAACCCGGTTGAAACGGAGTTGTACAGTACTGAACTGTTCTTCTTTGACCGCACATGAACGAAATAAGAAACAATTTGTTTTGCTTGTATGCATTTCCCAAAAAGATTGTTAAATTAAAGCACTGTACAATAGTGTATAAAAACTAACTATTAATACTCGAGAGAGAAAAGCAAATACGCATTTAAAAAATCAATTAAATGCGGATCCGTTTGGATCTCAAAAACTTTAGTATGAGAAAAAAGAACTGTATGACGGAGATACTATTGTTACCATCTACTCTGTAGAGGATGTGTGTGGTCCTGAAAGAGTTCGTCACCGAAATATGCAAAGCTGCGAGCTCCGAGATCATCTCCGTGAGGACCAACCGACGCTGTGAATCTTACGGGCTATATCTGAAATATGGTGTGTACCCGCAGAATGAACCAAGCATTTCATCCGGCCAGCGGTCGGATATTTTCAAAGAAAAGACACTTGTCGTAAGGCGATTGTTGTGAACACATTGTGGAGATACACCACAAGCGAGATTCTAGCGAGATGGCATGCCATCCACAGCCCTACCATGTCCAGCCTGCCACACAAGGCCCATTTCAAGCTTGCAAACACACAAAGTTAGCCCCCAGTGCAAGCCATTTCAGTCCCAAAAGGCCCCAGTAACTTTAATTGGCTCTCCAAATTAAACGACCAAATTTATTCTTTTTTAAAGGAAAATCAAATATTCAGTATTTGGTTGTAGATGCAAGGATCGGGTGGCGCTTTTGTGCATACGTTTGTATTCATTTCATGTCGCTTGCGATTCGTACTGCAAGCCGTCTTTTGATGACAGCGACAGGCAAAAGTCGGATCGAATTGATCAGACAAGCTTACAAGTTCATGCGACTGCGGCACTACGGTCAACGGCGTCGTGACGAACTCTCCTCCTATTCTTACTATCCGCAAGTAATTGTCTCAAGAGCAGCTATCCAACAAACAAACCGCACATGCCTTTACCCCGTCCTTGAAGCAGATAACATCATCCAAAGCAGGAAACGCCCACCTCGACCACAAAATCTTTTCTCCCAGGTACGCCCTTTGCGTCCCCTCTGTCTGCCATACGGAATCAACCCCCTCTAAACCTTAACTCCTCGAGCAACGCCTTTCAAGAAACCACGGACCTTTCCTTTCCCGTCTGCACCAACCCTGACTACTCATATTCTCTCCTACTCAAGAGTAGTCACCCTCTCACCCGGAAACCATAACTCCCCGTCCGTCTCCTGCGGCCGATGAACCTGTCATGCGCCAAAATGAGGTTCGTCCGCGCAAGCGTCGTCGCCCACCCACCCGACGAAAGACCGTCCGTTGGTCATCCGGAGAAGTTGACGCATTGCTCTCCGGTGTTCGCGTCCATGGTGTCGGCCGATGGGCCACCATCCTCCGTCATTCTAAAGTTTTCAAGGGTGTTCGTACGTCAGTCGATCTAAAGGACAAGTGGCGTAATCTCACCTCTCCCGTACGTGCCGCTGCACTTGCAGCCCGTGATGCTGCTGTCGATGGTCCGGAGAAAGAGTCTTCTGGAAATCCTATACCCCAGGATGGAAACGCTGACATAGGCAGGAAGGGGGACGGCGTCATAGCGGCCGACGACATTGGTGTGATTGCTACGAAAGGAGACAACCTTATCGGATCACGGGAGTCATCTCCAGTCCTTTCGCTCCACTCCGGCTCAATCCCGCCCTCCCCCAAAATCCACAGCCCCTCTCGCAGTCAGTCTGATTTACACTCACCTTCACTGTCTGTCAACCCCTGTCACCAGGCTGGCTCGTCGCCACCTTCCCACGAACCGTCCTATCCTCAATCTCCTGTCCACTCGGCAAATCATTCCCAATCTCTCACACACACCGATGCTCATACCCCTTCGATTCCGCCGACCGTGGTCAAGAGCCCAAAAGCTGTTGGTGCGGCACCTACTCCGCCCACACCCTCGGAGTCAAGTGTGTCACCCGAAGTTTTATCCACTCCATGTCCACAGTTTCCTGCCGCCAGTGCGGCCACTACTCCGGTCATTGGATATCCGTTCTCGTGTGCATCGCCATACCTGGCAGGGGTACCGCAGGTGCCGTTTCCAAGTCCGGTTACTCCGCAGGTAGCAGCAATGCAACAGACAGTAAATCATGGCTTGTATCAGAGGGCAGCAGCGATGACGGCATACTACAGGGGTATTGGGCATGAGCCGAACCCCTACTCCATTGCGATGGCCTTGACGGCGACATCGGCTTCGGGACAACTGAATCCGATGGCTATGGGTGCTCCGAATGGTTTTCCTGACGTTCAAGGCGTCGATGATGATGACGACGACGACGATGATGATGATGATGATAACGATGATGATGAGCACCAGGGATCGGGCCCGTTCCCGTTTGGTGCTCACGGCTTATACGGAAAAAACTCCCTTAACATTCCGGGTGTGCATCCCGCGTTTGTTCAGGCATACTCAACGGCTGTGGCAGTTTCATCTATGATCCAAAATTGCGCGGCTCAGGCGCCCGTATCACCACGTAACATGGCCTCTTACACGAATTCTCAGCCAGTCATGGCTGACATGAAAAAAGAAGGATGCAGCCAGCGTGCAGAGGTTAGGGCTGGACCTCACGAATCAGCGTTTATGAATAGTTCAGCAGCTGAAACCTCGGCGCCCAGTCCCAATATCGTCACAGGCGAATGTAGTCGCGGAGAAATATTGAAAGATGCGAATGAGTCGAAAATGGAAGATGGGGGTGGTGCTGAAAGCGGGAGGACAGGATCCGAAGCTGCTCATTTACCGGCGGAAAAGCACAAGGAGACGATTGGGGGCAATGACGGGGCGTCTGGGGTTGACTACAGCACTGCAGGTTTCCGAGTGCGCGATGATAAGGATGATGGACACGTGGAGAATATGGTTGAGAAAAAGGATGATAATGAACTAGGTGCTGCTTCGACATTGTTCGAGGTACACCATGGTGATCATCAAACATTCTCCGTCACTGACTTTTGATTTTAGACGTAGTTGAACAAGATCGAATCTTTTGGCTGCGATGCGCGCATTGTAGCTTAGCTGAATTAGTTGTGTCTTCAAGAAAAATACATTTTTACACGCAGACCTTTCGTTCGGAGGCACCCAAAAGTGGTAATCTTGAAAAGCACGGATTCCATCATCTTCGTGCTTAGGAGGTACTTACGGGTCAGTGACATAAATGCTACAAGAATGCCTACATTAGATAAATGGTCTGATTATCTGTCTGACTACAGCATTCACAGAGCGCTACCCGTGCAGAAGACGGACTCCGACGGAAGGTCGGCATAGGGTCCATGCTAAACGTCTTCTGTCTACTCAACGACAGCGTTAAAAGTATGTCGCCATTTAGAAGACGGGCTGCAACAGTGTTGCATTAGGATGCACGCGAAATGTCTTCTGCTTCGTATACTAACTACAGCACGGAAATTCTTTCACATAGATATCTTTTTCTTTCTATTTCTATTTTAATCCTGGATTGAAAGTCTGGAAAGTTCGTGTCGCTCTTGGGACATTTTACTCGGCTGCACTGGAACATATGTCGGGCATTAGTGAGAGAGACTCACGAATTACCATACCCGCGATATCGACCCCCCAGGATACGTTGCTGACCACTCAACGAATCTTCCGGCTTGCAAAAGAGCAATGAAGGATGAAATTAATTTAGGACTTTTACGCCGAGAAATATGAAACCAATTTTGCACCCGTAAGTTTGTTTCATGACCTTGTGGCCTTGCGTTCAGAAGACTAGATGCAGCGGGCTTCAGTACATTTGTGTCATAATAAACAGGACGTAGAAACTAGTGCCAACCTTGACTCATGGCGTTTTGTAGCTCTGAACGATTGCAGCAGTACAGTATTGTGGAGTGATTTCTATTGTAATCCGCAGAGTACTGCAGTCTGATGTACTTTGTACGATAGCGCATGTACAACTCTGTGGAATCATGATTATTGGATAGGACAGCCGTTTTGAACTACCCTTTGATACGATTGCAGACGCTGCTTATAGCTTCTTACTTACCAAACGCTCCCCTGACAAACAAGGAGTAAATATCACTGTAGTAGAAAAGAGACTGCATTCTCTCAGAGTAACATCCCTTACGGTTGGTTGGAAGCGAATGGACCGGTTCACCGTTCTGGAACCAAACGTCTCACGCCAAACCTAATACTGTATTACATTCGTGTGATACGTTTGTGCAGATTACCGATATCAAACATCTACGCATTCATCGGTGTCCTATCTTTCTGCACTGTTTGATGACAGGGGAATATTCAAATGTTTCTACCGTGCTTCCCTGCATCATACTTCAAGATTGAGTCCTGACTCTAAAATGAATCAGCTCCGGTGTGTATCAAATTGTATGGCTTGGTAATTCCATTTGCGGATTCAGCAGTAAACTAAATAGATATGTTACCTGTAAGAGCTGAACCGCAGCTTGAAGGTGGGAGTAAAGCCGTAAATGTAGAACTTATGGGACTGCACCGATGCCAGGAACCGAGATGTTAATCCTAGGATAAAAACAACTGAATTTAAGACAATTCCACCTGCTTTCCATGCGTGAAACACCATTTCTACGTGCAACACTGTACTGTATTGTACAGTACAGTACTGTACTACACAGACCTCCCCCCGCTGCAGTACGGTAGTCTCAGAAAATAGCAGCCCTACATCTCTAATCAGTAATCACCCCAAATTTCCCCTCCTACACAGCACTTGACTGGACGAAGCTGTGCTGTACTGTACTGTACTGTACTGGGCAGTACGATGCCCTACTTTACAAGAGCCGAGTGAGTTGAGTAGGGTATTAGGGTTGTTCATTTGACGCGCTTGCTCCCTATTGACATCAATGCGTCCCGTCACATCTCCTGACACTTTGTTCCGCTCACTTTCGATACCCTCGATGTGATGTCCGACCGTTCGCGACGTATCGTATTATCGACGAGCATACCGTACTAAATACTGTACATCACATTTTGTAGCTTCGCTATCTGGGCCAGTGTCGCTGCAGCGCTAATTACTCGCATGCTCTGTCACAGCAAGGGCATCTGCCATACTGAATAACCTGTAGTCCTCGTTAGGCATAGTCTAGGCTGATATCCCTCAAACTACAATACTGTACCAAGCTAAGTACGATGAGGACAAGGGTGGTGCCGTATCTTTGTGGCGGAGGATACAGCCCGAGGCCGAGTAGACACCGGTTACTGGAACCGCCGGCATGAGGTGAGGCCGGTATGAATCCTGTCAACAGAATTCACAGCGGCTCAACAGATTCACGTCGACTTCACCATCCGAAATGACGCCACAGAGACAGTTGCGGTCATGCAGAGCTGTTGCATCAACTTGGTGCTCTGCCACCGACCTGTAACTTTATTCTTTGTTACACAAAGATTTCCTCACAAACTCCGCTTGTTCTTAGCCTTCCGAGCTCCCACAGTAAGCACACACCCTATTCCCCCTCTGCTTTTACAAATACGTAAAGGTGTCAACTGGAATAGTATCCAAGGCCGTATTCACCGAATTTCGAGGTAGGCACCCTTCGATCCTTGGCCCAGGAGTATCGATTTTTAAATACAGTTCGGTACTACCGTGCAGTGGAAAATTTGGAGGGGTTTAACGATTGAAAAAAGCTATCCTTTATTTGATGCGCTTTGGAAAAAAAGCTATCCAAAGCGCATCAAATAATTGGTACAAATCGTCGGCATGGGGGAACCAAGAAACTATATATATGTATATAAAAATATTATAAAAAACATAGTTTCCAGCCGCGAATTTAGATTAATTAGCACCACAATGTTTAATCAAGAACCATTACAACAATTTTATTGAAAAATAACCTTAACAGTCTGTTTTCGACCCTTGCCTCTCTAGCACTTGTGCACAGCGCTTAGATATACTTTCAAGTAAAATTTTGACCAAATTGTGATCCAATTTTGCCCATTCGATCCGTACAGTGTGTTTGAGCTCCTCAACAGTAGAAAAATGCCGATTGGTAGCATACACGGCCCTTGCAAGAACACCACAGACGTTTTCCATCGGACTCAGCTCGGGGGATCGCGCATGCCATGCCAAAACATGGCCTGAACTGCTCTGCATCCACTCCGATGACACGTGTGAGGTGTGAATAGATGCATTATCTTGCATAAAAACCCACCTTAACGGCATTTTCTCGTCTTTATAAGGAAGTAAATAATTCTCCAGTGTAGCAAAGTACTTCAGACTGTCTTGATTCCCGTGTAGAATAGCCAGATCAGAAAAACCGTAGGCTGAAAAGCATCCCCAAACCATCACTCCCCTCCTCCTGTAGGATAGAATTCGGTAGGTTTGTCAGTAGTAACAAAAGTGGGGTAGGGCGATACAAACCTATAGGGATGGAATAGCCAAATGAAATAAAAGATAACAAGGAAGTACAGGGGTGCAAAAGGTTCAATGGGCGGACGGGTAACCTACTCGGTGTAAAGGAAAACCAGGGAGGTGCTTGCGGCTTGTAAACCGTAGGGTTGAGGGCCAAGGCGTGCTTACCTTTACTGTTCCAAAGTGGATTTGGTATCCTAAATAAATAAACTGCCACTATCGTATCTAACTGCTGTAAAAGGCCCAAATACCTACAAATGGATCTGAGCCAACCAACTGGGAGAGCACAGGGCGAGATGAGGTACGAACACTTCTGAGACACATGGTTACCTTTGTCCTTTAGGAGATTACGTAATACACCCCTTTGGCGACAAAACCATGAGGTACTCACCTTAATTACGGGAATATTACAGGGAACTCGCTTGTACACCAACTGTACACCCTCAAATTTTCCACACACCCTTCCAACAATGTGAGATCCCACAACGCCACGCTCCTTACAGCAACCCATCAGGCTTACACAAAACCCACAGGATTTTCATCTCGAGTCTCCCAACCACCGGGCTACTACTTTACCACACCTCCCACTCTTCGCTTCGATAAAACAACCTTACACTTGCGCATATCATGCCAGTAGTGACGAAACACGTCTGGGCTGTCCAAACTAAACTTACTTTCATCAGACCAGACAAAAAATCTCCATTCATGCGCGGATTTATTGTGGTGCTAGTGGGCCCACTCCAGACGAGCTGTTTTGTGTTCCTTGGTCAAAGGCGGTTCTCTTTTCACCTTACAGAAAACGAAGCGCTCTGAATCAGTTAAAATCTGTTGGACACAACGTTTGCCGATTGGCAGATCCAGCACGGCCTTCAATTCTTCGGCTGAAGCCCCAATATTTGATATGCTCCTCATCAATTCCTGAATAGCTATCTTTGAGATTTTTGTGTTGTTTCTTTTATCGCAGTTGTTTCCATAGCCTTCTTTGTCCTTGAAAAACCTCCAAACAAAGTTTTTGTCCCTTTTAATGCGCTTCGCAATGGCGCGATTGCTTAGCACTTCCTCATTTAGAGCCACAATCGATCTTTTCTCTTGCCCGCTCAGTTGCTTTCCTTTTACCATTCTGTTGAATCTAAATTGCTGTTGCACTGCTCTTTGTATCTACTCGTACTCATGAATTATTTATTTTATGTAACAAATTAATCTTTATGAAACATTATTAAAAATCTTGTTTATGTGAACATTATGTTTTATATTTGCCTCATAAGGGCTGCTTACTCAATGGTAGAGTACTCGACTTTTAACCGATTAGTTCCGGGTTCGAGTCCCGGGCAACTCATTTATTTTATTTTCGTAAATCATACAATAGACAAATTATAAATCTATGACTATTATTTCTAACATACTACTTCAAAGACAATCTAAATGTGCTCTTGTACCATTCATTACTGCTGGTTATCCCGATTTAAAAAGCACTATTGATGCTTTATATGCACTAGACAAAAGTAGTCGCTTCTCCTATTTATAAAGCCTTAAAGCCGTATGTTCTATTTCTATGTGATTTAAAGACTGGAGGTGCTAATCTAATTTCACCTACCTAATTTTTGTTTAGTTCATAACATCCATTTTCCTCCTCCATTTGATTTGGCGTTTACACCCTTTAAATAAAATGACACAGCGGTCCGATTGACGTGCAAATTATCGGGAACGGTCATCTCTTTGCCACTGAACATAAATATTTTGTTGTCGCGCTAATCTATCTTTGCGCACTACAGTATGTAGTCGAATAAATTTTTTTTGTCCCAATATTTATTAGTAAAAAATTTGCACTGTATGGAGTTACTTGCAGTAGTGTTCGACTGACCGACGTAGGAAGAATCTAGTCACTCTATTCAAAATTAATTCTGTAGCGACTTCACTGTGTTGCACATACAAATTAAAGTGATAAAGTACGTACTGAAAAGAAGTTTAATGCATTCAGTATCTACTGGGGACTGCGCACATCCTAACTATACGGCTAAGATCTAATCGGGTGTACCTCGTCGTCCATGCACATCGGGGCTCGGGACAGGATAGCTTGAGCAATGGATGACCAGAGGGTGCAACTCAGTTGCTGGTAGATAGGGCGGCTAAAGATGCAATAGCTTCCAACTTTATATACTCCCAGTCCCTTCTTCACATCTATCACTGGGATGGTGGCCTATGGTGAGAATCGTAGGTTGCTGACCCAGAGATCGTGAGTCCGATTCTCGCTGGGGTACTGTAAGAAGTCCGAAAATTCCAACTGGAACCAGACTGGTTGTGAGAAAGCTGCTGTCTCAGTGCGACACTAGGCATCCACTTGAACATGAGACAGAATACGGTGACATCTCATAAAGGGATAATTGAGTGCGCAATAGACAGAAGCATACTTCACAAGTCAGATGACGCAAGTACAAACAGTAGGGCACTATAGAAATAGAACTCATTGATCATTTTTTCTTTTACAACAAAAAGTCACACTATTTTATATCAACTTGGAATCCTATTTGAGATCCATATGATGTTTTTCGCGCACATAGTCCATGAAGCAACTCCTTTTCTTGCTCGCGTGACAGATATAAACATCACTAAGGAAGTTGTCACGGCAAGTAAAACAAAGAAAATTTGACTTACTGACCTTACAAACTCGACAGAGACCTTGGTAAGATGCGTTAATATACTCACCATTACTCAATTTCCTCTTGTTTCTAATTACAGCAAGATGAGTTCCAATCCCTGAAACAAAGTCCAACATCTCGTTGTCATCCTTATTTTCGAAGCAGTTAAATGCCCTATGTGATATCGAATCAAACTTGTTCTGAATGAGTTCTTCTGAAAGCATCTCATAAAACTTGGATTGTGATAAGCAGAGTCTTGGACTAAAAAGAATGCTCATATAGTAAAAATGAATCAACAATTATGATCGACAGGAAAGAGGAATTGACCCTGAGCAACCAATCTTGGACTTCCAATTTCTTCTCAATTCCAATGGTATCTTGCCTACATCTGTTGTGACAATCGACTTGAGAATACATGTCGGAGTATCTCTCCACAAAATATGGAACTGCAATATCAAATTCCACTTTCCTTGTCTCGCCACCCACAGTTCGCCATCTTTCCTTACAAATTGGGGTTCCCTCATTGGATGCATAGCAACTGCTGACGAAATATCTTCGTTCTCTATCCATCCACAACATAGCTATTAAAGATTTGCTGGTGTTCGGATTCTTCGCAACCATCGAGGTATGATCTCCGCGCCCCGTGAGCTCCTGTGACGACAAGTGTTGCATCGGAAATTCCTTAACCGCATTCTTGATCACACCAATAAATCTCGTTACATATCTCATCAAGGCTTCCGCAGTTGACACCGATGCAAAAAATGAATCCACACAAACGACGCGACCTGTCTTCAGCCAAGGTTGAACAAGACGAAGTGTAAGTGCGGTGGTGTGACAGAATTGCCCCGTGAAGTCAGGCCGAAGGCCACCCGTTTTCCCCATCACCAGCCGCAATCTCAACATTATTCCAGACTGGCCACATGCAGAAGCCGTCAATTCGTAGCCATTCTCGGGCATTCTGTCATAGGCAAAGTAATATGGGAGTCCTTTTTTGATCCAACCTCCCTCCAGACCGTACCATATGCTATTACTTTCATCGATGCAGATATGAGAAGATGGCGTGACATATTGCCTGCGGTGGTCATTGATGGCCTTCAAAAATCCACTTACCAGAGACCATCTCGAGTCATCCAAGGGCCTTTCCTCCCGTTCGGAAGTGTGACTGAAGCAAATGTTTGCCAGAACCAATTCAAACCTTCTAAGTGACATGATCTTTCCCAAGCTCGGTGCTGGAATGTACTTCGATCCAGATTCACTCCAGAGGTCGCCGCGCTTTGAAAATGAAAACCTTTCCATAAGTATGAGAATCACAAAGAACTTCAATATCTCTGCTGACGAGACAAGATGATTTACAATGGCATTCAATTGATCATTTGTAAGGTCACGCATGACGTTTAGGTGATGGAGCGGAGGCATGCTCATAAAGCATTCAAATGGCGATAAATATTGAAGAGCGCAACCAATCGCGAGAGTATTACCAGAGTAGCCGATTATTTTGCAGCTTTTCTCGGATACGTTTTCATTAATAGGTGTGTAAACTTCCTGATTGGTCCATGATCGTCTTGGAGAAAAAACAGGTGCATCTGATTGATGCGCCACGGAATCATCGGAAGTCCCATCTGATTCAGCCAAAAACGGTTGAGGAGCGCCCAAACATTCATTTTCCGCTTCGTTTGGCAATTGAGCGGTTATGTCCCCCACTACGACGTCTGTTGGAGGTAATCCCGCTTTGATATTGACAATATTCAACGTGACAGTTTTGAGACGGTCACGTATCTTCCAGCTTGCCTTCATTGACTTCCTCCTTCGACCCTTGCAATGTCGATTTGGACGGAAATGACGGTTCTAGCAATCAATTTCGTCTTCCAAGCTGACCCATACAAGCGCTTACATTTCACAGCTGGCGTAACAAGAGAAGCACGACAGTGGATGGAATTTCCTGAAACGGTTCGTGGATCTATTTTTGTGAAAATTGAGGGTAAAATCGATGGGCATCGCGTCAGGGAAAGTTGTTCCTGCGTTGAGCAGAGTGAGAATTCTCGAAAAGTTTGTTTTGATCGAGTATTCACATGTTTAAAAGAGTACGTGAGAACTAAAATAAGGCGGCTAAAAATTTGGCATTAAAAAAAATAGTTGGTAAAAGTTGTCCTCATTTGAGGAAAATGGTCCAATAGGCACTAGAAGGCTGGCTAGAGTCCAGCCAGCAGGCAGGCTGCGTTGGACGTGGCAGCGGCCGTACAGTAAAGTACGTAGGATTATACTCTCCGGACTCCTCTTGTTGTAGGAACAGGGGGGGAATTGGGGTTTCCATTAAGGAGTGGTGAGTGGTGATTTTATGGTGCTTTTGGTTGGTTGGCCTCGAATGGTGCTAATGGTAGGGAGTCCTTTGAAAATTAACTTCATGGGATATTGCAGATGGGGAGACAGCAGATTGGTTGCTGTCGAGAGAGAGGGAGGGGATGCCTTGGCAGAATATCTTTTGAGGTTGAAGCTGTTTCTGAAGAACTTGAAGGGAAAGAATGACTCTTGACCGTCTTCTGCACTGCAAAAAAGATACTCTGGTCTGGCAATGCTCTTTACACAACAAAACTAGCCATTATGGCATGTATTGCGATGGGAACCCACAAAATAATTCTCATTGCCCCTGTTTTGGCAAAATGGGCCACTCGGGGGCTACGTATTGGACTACCGGTGCAACGGAGGCGGATAATCACGGAGCACGGCAGAGAATAAAGAAGGCGGGGAAGGAGGCGACCGACTGAAGGTCGTCCGAGAAGACCTGTCTGACACTAATTAGTCTCTGAAGGTGTCAATTTCGTCAGATCAAACATCGATGGCGAGGCGCTACCGAACCAGCCTAGTCAGGATAACCATGGAGTCATTCAAATCTCGGGCCTTGTTACTGGATCGTAAGCTCGCGCTGCACATCCAAGCCTAGCTCTCATTCTGGAAGATTTCCGCCCTTTAAGCCGCAAGAAGAAGACTAAGAGATCAAATCACGGGAAGAAGAGTGCGAAAAAGCTACAGGAGTACGTAGGCAATTACGAGGTTGTCTTAGAGCTTGTAGAGGACAATTTTGGTTTCTAATTTGGCCAGCTCCTCGCATAGATGCTGAAGGAACTAACAAGATCGTGCGCGGTTTGCTCTGGAAACAGTCGATTTCCGTCCCTCTTTTCTAAGGTTAGTTTAGCTCAATATGTATGGTGCCGAATTTTGGACTCTACTGGATTGTGAAACCGTTCCTCATGTCATTGCAGCTTATTTATCCCGCCGTATGTATCTTTCGCCTAGCCACACGTCAAGGAGAATCCCTTTCGCGAATGGTGATAACTCTACATTTGTTGAGTCTTTGTTAAATGTTCCGACGGTATTTGGGGACCAAGCCGTTGAATTGGACTTCCTCATTGTCGGAAAGTATCCATTTGATATTATTAAAGGTACCTACACGCTCTCAGATAACTGAGCGATCATGTATTTTGGAGCCCACAGCGTGAGTATTCACATCAATTCGGAGGAAGTGTTACTTCCGCACGAGCAAGAAACTGAATCTAACGGGGAAAAACTGCTACAGTGCGAGCAAATCGGGACTCTAGGCAAGGATTTTAAATCGAATTTCAACGCTGGCCGCGATTTCTCGGACTCATCAGGGGAACTGGTTATGGCTATACGTATAGATAAAACCACAAGAGCGAATGGAGAGCTATCCAATCCAAGAAGCTACTACTTATGTAGAAGAATGAAAAGAAGAAACTAAGGACGTCCTGATTGCTCGACTTACAAAAAAAAGCACAGGGGAGATCGAAAGCTCGCTCCGCGACACGGGAATCTTCGCGGGGACTATTGGCGAACTATTCTCTTCATTGGTTCCTACCATACGACCCATGGTTCCAGAATGAAGGGCTTCACGGCGGTATACCACAGATCTCGTCGAGTCTCCTCTCGCCATAACGAGATAGTCCTACAGGAAATCGATAGGATGTCAGAAGCTAGCATAACCACCCATGCAACTTCCGCCCGGTATTTATGCCGTGATTGCAACCGAAAAGGATGGAAGGCTCCGTTTATTTGTGAAATAATTCAATATAAAACCTATGATGAAGGCTGACTGCTTGCCGCTACCCAAGATAGAATATATATTAGAGGACCTAAAGGATAGCTCCGTCTTCTTTATCCTGAATATATTTGCTGGATATTGGCAGATACGCATAAGTGAAAAAGAAAAGGAGAAGATAAATGTTGTCAGCAGTGTCGGTTCTTACAAATTCGAATTAATTCCATTTGGTCCCATGAATGGGCCCTTTATATTACAGCGCATGATGGAATACATGTGGTGGAATATCAATTTTGCTCGTTTCTATCTGGATGATGTCTTCGTGTTCTCCAGCTCCATCGAGGAGCTCATTGAAAAATACATATCGTCTTCAAATCCGTAGAAGAGTCTTACCTGAAGCTCAATATTACGAAATTAGAGTTCGCTAAGCAGTTGGATGCGCTGCTTAGGCACCAACTTGATAAGAATGGATTGGATGTCGAAGAAGTAATGGTTAAGGCTACAAAAGAAGCATCAGTACTACGAGCACGACAGACTCGTGTGGCTTCCATGGCCTTGCGGGATACTGTTGCATCTTCATAAAAGATTTTGCGGCTATATTCGCCGCTCTTCACACTGTAGTTTCAGGAAACAAGAAATTAGAATGATTGGAAATAATTTCCGTGGAACTATATAATCTTAAAGAAATGATTTCTCCTCTACCTACACTTGCGTTCCTATACTTCTAATCCCGCTTTACTGTGGAAACGGAAAATTAAAGTGTAACTACTAGAGCCATTCTCGCGCAAAAAATACAAGAAAGAAATACTCTTCATGTGAAATAAGCAAAACAAGCGCCGAATTATGCGTAACAGAACTATTACGCATACGTAAGAGAATTGCTCGATGTCATCCATGCACTTGGAAAGTTCGTAGTTTTCCTTTGTGAACGAGACCGTTCAAGGTGATAATAGATCTCCAAGTTCTTCGTAACGCTTTCAGGAAGAATTAAATACACGTATGATTGCCAAGGTGGATGGATTTCCTCTTGTAGTATGAATTAGAAGTAGAGTATAAGCCGTGGAAGTGTAAGGGAGCAGATGATTACCGCTCGCTAACAGTGCCAGCTGGCACCCCGCCTATCCCAGAAACAGATGGCGGAGACTCTATCCCAGTATTTTATTCCTCCGCTGCTTTTGAGAAAAAGCTCTTGAACTTTACCTGCTTAACATCTTCCGCTATCTACATGGAATTAGTATAACCGAGGAGGATGAAGTGAAAAGGAGCTCGGCCAAGCGGATGACTAGCCGCTTTTTGTCGTGGGAGGGCAAGCTGTTGACGTGTAAAAGAAGCGACCTTAGGCTAGTTCTCTTTTTCAAGGATAGGGCAGAAATCATACCCTCTTTTCATGTAAACTTCAGGCACTGGGACAAAGAAACAACCAAGAAGTTAATTATGGACAGGTACGGGTGATCAAAAATTCACAAGGATACCTATGACTACATCAAAAGTTGTGAGGGTTACCAGAAGTCCACAAAAATCCCACCGCATCGCGAGTAGTCCAGGTGCGGAAATTTTTATGAAAAAAAATGCCCCCATCAAACACTACATTCCTTTGCAGAAGTTGTAATAACAGCCACCTAGATTTTGGATGACCAATGTAGTCAGGTTAATTTTCATTCCCCTAATAGAAACTAATACTGTGCGTACAACAAGGGAAAAATTATGGTATCGATTTCACCGCCGCGCTTGTTGCTTCGTTTTAGTACAAAATCCACCTCTACCTTCCCCCGAAGATCATTTATGAAATACCGGTATTGATGCCCGACGAATAGCGGAAGACCCAATTGTTCATATTTACCTCGTCCGACCTACAAAGGAGACAGCACATTTGCTTCTGTTGCAAGATGACGAAGAATATCGTGCAATTCCGCTCTGAGAAGCAGAAATAAGCCCATCTACTACGGTGCTACAGAAAAAGGAGCATTACTGCTAATATGATCCTGAAAATGTGAACAAGGATCTAGAAGAAACAAAAGGACAAGCCCATAGGATTGTTGGACGCATAAATCAACGATAATCCCAAAAAAGAACCCAAAGAGGTCGATTTTCACGATTAGATGTGCGTCTTTCTATACTGCATGGAAAAAAGCCATGGTAACATATAAAAAGTACCGATCTGTGGTCATTCATGTATAATTTAGGTTCAATGAAGGCCTCAAAATTTCTCAATCGTATCTCTCCAAGCAGATATTTAGAAAAAGAACATAAAATTCGTCCGGAACGTTCCCAATCAAAAGATTCTAGAACCCGAGGCTCCCCGAAGTGTTGCTCTGTAGATTGGTTACAGAAAGCAGGTTGGTAAATAGTCCCCATCATACATTTTTGAGCATCCGAGAAGAAAATAATATTTGGAAGCAAATCCGTCAGCTCAGTGTGCCTAAGCTGCGTAAATACCTCGCGTTCCCATAATAGATCTTGAAGCAATATTTTCACCCTAAATCGCTGTCTTCTTAGACTATATGTCTCATAACCTCCAAAACTCTGTGTTGTGATTTATGGTGGCCTTACCTCACGGCCAAAAAGTACTAAATGAGCTTACTTCTGGGACGGCTTCGGCCAAAAGGGATCGTTTGCGTACCTTTACTGGGGTATAAACACCTTTGATGAATAATAATTCACTTCGGTAGCTGTAGGATTTAATTTACATTGAATTTGCAAACAAATTCATGACTGAAAATCTCCATAAAATCGATTCTATACTCCGTTTGATCCTACTGAATGATTACGGTCTACGGCATCCAATGAAATATCGCACAATTTCCTTCACAAGGCGATGGAAAAGCATCTACTAACCCCGTAATTAGGGGCGTACCAGGGCCTAGATGAATGTGTATTGATATTATACCCGACAAAAGAACCGTGTCTTTTACCAGCCAACCCCAAGGCAATACTATCGCAAGTAATCGAATAGCACTCGCTGAGATATTCAGGGCGCATACCGAGACATTATGCTCCGATGCGTTCATTGATCACCCTATCAAACCAGAATATCACAACTCCCTAAATCTTTGTCATTTATCTGTTTGCTAGCGAGTCTGGTTCCATCTCAAGCGTCGATACAATCGAATCCATCAAAAATACACGATTTATCGTAAAAATAAAGGTTAAATAATGTACGACTTAAGTAAGTCGAATCCGATCGTATTTCAGGGAAAAACTAATCCAACCAGAGATACGTAATTATGACCCGTCAGAAGAGTCCAAAATGATACAAAACTGCCTCGAGTGCTTCGGAACCATAATTGAATTCAATATCGGCGGACTTCATATTCCTCACAATACACAAGTCCTTATGTACATCGGCACGCTGACACGCAATGTAATTATAGAATTCTCTCAAATAATCAAGGAAACCCCCCTGTCAAAGTGGAGTAAGTTTTGTGTATCTTCACAGTTAGAAGATTTATTCGATCCATCTGTAAGTTTTACAGAAAACTTCAAATGGAGACGACAAAATTGTCCTCCGCCAAGGTCCATAATTTTTTTGGTACCATCGATAAAGAAGAAGTTTACCTTATCTATAGCTCATTCACCACCGAACACAAAAAAAAGTAGTGCTCCGGACATCCGCTGTTAAGTAGGGATCCCCGTATAAGCAACCAGCGGTCAAAAGAAGGCGCTCGTAACCGACAAACAGAACGAGATCGAAAATATTGTTGAAAGGCCAGTAACTTCAGTGCTTAGAACAATCCTGAATTTCTATAGTGATTTTTAATGGGTTAAGTGAACAATGTGAATCAAAATTCACCCCAAGGAATCACCAAAACTCCAATTCCAATCATGCCTTGCAAGGCCCTCTCACCTACCCGATCCCTGCTATTCAGTTATTGGGAACGATCTAACCGTCAGTTTAAGTTATTTTCGAATTTGATAGTTTTGGTTTTCACTTGGGATAATCAGCTTAAGTTTAAACGCAATTTGCTCACAGGTATCGTTAGAGAAGTGTAGTGCCTTGGGAGATCACAATACAGTGTCGCCAGGGAGTGATATTTTGGTGATCAAAATTTGATTTAATTTAACACTGCTTACAGAAGTGACCCTAACTTGCTTGACATTACCCAACTGTAAGAACTGAGCGATTGCACTAACGAGGTCCCCTTGTGGACCTTAGTCCTTTACCTGTTATAGACCCGAAGCAAGACTGCTAATTGGGCCAAGCGTACACGACATTAATCACTAACGAGGATCTTTCTCAGCCATCCGGGGCCTCACACTCATTCTCCGAGTAACTAAGTAGTTTATCGTTGCTTGGCTAGACGTAGCCATGTAGTTTTCTGACTAGTACTTATAGTCGCTTTCGTGAACCAGCGACCACTAACTAAAGAAGTACCCCGGTACAGGCTCTGAATCTAGCTCCCATCTCTTGTTACCTTGAACCTTTTTACTTCTCAAGCGAGACACCTTTGGCTATTGCCTGGTTTACTACGCCCGGGTGTAACCCCTTCAGCGTGTTTTTCCTTCTGAACCGCGTGTTCCCTTTTTATTCTTATCCCTCGTGCTTTGTTCTTTTCTTTTCATTTCAGGCATCAGCCACCCTTGAACAGCAAGTGTTTTTGCGTCTACATACAAGTAAAACCACCCACCTGTGTATCGAAGGAGATACCAACCTAGTTGGGGACCGCCTTCAATCTTAATCTATCTACCGACACGCCATCCAGTAGACCTGCTTCCGCCTTAATCTGTTTGCCTGTTGTTCTCCCTGTTTTCCATAATCTACGGATCATCCCCCAGGCCTCCGATACAGGTCTGAACATTAAAATCCAGAGAGGAGCCCACCTTCGGCCGCCCGAAGGTTTCCCACCCAAAATCCTCTACCACCCATGATCCGAGCCTCCCGGCCTGAACGCATAAATCTACGTTCTGACTTTACACCTAGGACTGAGCTACTGCAACGAAAGCTGCTTAAATGGAAAGCAGGTCACGAACGCCTGGTGTAGTAGTGTGCTTTCTGGCTCTCACCGATTGCCTAAGGGATTTCCTCTCGAGGGCATTTATGACTTGCTAAGGCATATTGCACTACAAGACGCCACCAAAACTTACTTGAAAAAACCCAACAGAATCATTTCAACGCCCCATGCTGCCTGTTTACAACGGCCTCCATACTTCAAAAGATTTTTTTCACTTAAAATGTTTTTGCCTATGATCTTTCAAAAAGAAGGAAAGAAGTGAAGAGAGAATTTTGGATAATTTTACTACGGAATACTGAAATAGGGGAACTACTAGGGTATCACATATTCTTCAGGTCAAAGTGGCTACCCAGCCCGCCGTACAGCTCACAGATCACCTGCAGTTCTTTGCAAAAAAATCGCTTGCTTTACAAAGCAACAACAGGTACTTCTTGGAAACTGGCCTAGTAAAACATCTATTTTACTCTTAATCCCCTTTTTCTCTAAGATCTCTTCATAAGGCCTTACTTATACTCTATCCTCCAGTGCGCTACCAATTCTTAATTCTGGCCGAAGAGGCAAGTAAAACGTCACGATTCCATTTTCGAGGATTGTGCCGCATTCTGAGGATACTGTATTTGAGCCCCCGATGGGCTTTTCCTGCTCGCATCTTCTACCCCTTCCATAACTGCTTCCATTTCTAGTCTCCTACCTATATCCTCCACACTTGGTTGCCCTTAATAATCGACTTCCTGTAATTTTGCACTGCGAGATTCCCCGCGTCAACACTCAAGAATCAAGGACTCCAACCATTCAGCAAATAATACAGCGGACCACTAATGTTCCGATTACTTGCAGGTATACGTTTGGTGTCAGTTGTTCAGCCTATATTCACGAGAAGAAAAATGTAAAAACCTCCCACGGCTAATTAAAGGGAGACTTACGCTGAGAAAAGAGCTTCCCTTGAAAGCTAAGCGGGATATTCGAAGTGAAAGCCGCCTAAGTAGAGAAATAACTCCGCCCTTAGCCTTTCGACCGGTTACGAAATAGCAAATTTTGATTTAATTGGACATAACAACCAGACTGATTATGTCGTCTATACTATTTACGGGGTTCGTGCATTATGAGAGGTTTGGAAAGAGTAAAAAAGCATCTTATGACATCAGTTTATCCTCAAAATGGCCAAATTCGAGACTTATGGCCTAAATTGCGAGGGTTTTCCATCGTCTACGCTTCAATAGCTCTAGTCTAGGAGACCAAAAATACGATGTAGATCATTCCGGATTATGGATCATTCATGCGATCATGTGGGACGAACAGACATCGACTTACAAGGCAATGAATGCACAAATGGGAAAAGATCATTCTTGTTAGCAGACAACAATGGTCATAGAGGGCCTACAATGTGAAGATGACCAATTTGCTTGCAGTAATCTTTTTTTGCTCGGGAAGGGCATCATTTAGTATTCTATTGGCTTAGCAGTAGCTTTTGAACACTGATTCCAGTTCTCATATGTATGTAGCTGTAAGCCCCGCGCCAATCCTGTCTCCTTTGTTAATTCTTGGTAATTTTACATTTCATTCAAAGCTCAGACGGATCTTCAGATTGGATTGTATACTAAACAGGTATTCTGATGATTATGGGTAATAATAATCGCAAAGAATGGTTCTCTTGTTTCCAAGAGATCTACCATCTAACGGATTACAATTGTCGACACGTTAGCCGAATCTAATAGATGCTCAGAACCATAATTTACTCATGCAATATCATTTTGGAGCGAATATTTTCATAAAAAATTTCACTTCAGGCACTGTTCATCTCCCATGTGGCATTCATGCAAACTTCTTTGAAGACCTGACCAATATTCAACACTGTGGTTTAATGAACTTTTAAAAAAATCAGCCACAGAATCCGGTTCAGCCGTAGGATCCGGTTGCCAAAATTTCCGTAAAATCTTTCAAGGTCTAAAAGGGGCAAACTATACATTCATTTACGTAATGGATACTTGCGAAATTTTACTTGGACTTAGGGGGTAGTGTAAGTGGTTTCATCGCTCCGAGTGCAATTCTTTGTCGACCTGTACGTGCATACGGCCATTCAAGGAGTCTCAATACAATTAATTAACGTAAATAATTCGGCGATTACTGATTATAGTTTCGTTACCTACTATAGTACATCTATAAATCACTTTAGATCACTCTTAACTATAATAGAAATCAAATTTCGTTAATCTTTCAAGATTTTTTTTGATCTTTTGGAATTTCTTTTCCTTAACTCGTTGAAGTGAAACGAAAACACAGTACTGAACAGACAAAAAGGTGAAATATACTGTCAGAGATGTTTCAAAATGATCAAATTAACTTTACGCAGTTAGTATTTGCCCTACTTCGCTTCTGTAGTCGATAAAACCTCTTACTTTGTACGCCCCTGTGTGGGATGCAAAAAGTTAATGATATGAGTTACTAGCGTACATAGTTGGATTTAATGACCTTAAATGGACCATAACAGGACAATTCGGACGAAAAACAGTTCGGATTCTCATTTAATGCGGGTTTTTCCACAATAAGTACCTCGTACTTCACTTTGAATATCTCGTCTTGTACCTTCTGACTGCCGGGAATTCCAGAACTATCTCATACCTTAAAATTGGAACTTTTCCCACAAATATCTCGATTATTCTCAGGTTCTGGGCTCAGCTCTCATACATAGAGTCTCGAGTTAGGGCTTCGTTGTATAATACTTTCGGGTTCGAACGGTGCATTAGACTAAATGGTGGAGAAACAGCCCTAGGGTCTGTATTCGATCTCGAAGTCGTATTATGTAATTATTTAAATCCACTTTACCCATTGAACATAAATTAATTTGTTCTGTAAGGGCTAATGGAAGGCTCTGTGGGCTTTTCACACCACCAAAGTCATACGTTACAATGTATATACCCGGAAATTCCCGGGGGAGAAAAAAAACAAGTTCCTTCTCTTTTGTAACATAGAAACGCTTCTGAACTATCATCGTATAACAAGCAAAATGAATCAGATGAAAAAATCGTACGAATATGAAAGAATCACTCAAAAATCACCAGAATGATAGTCAGATTCTATCACTAAAAAGAAACTGAATTTTAGAAACTCGAATATTGAAGGACTCTTTGTTTTCTCCTTCAAGTACTTTCTAGTAGATTAAATCTCCCTAGTCCATTCTCAAGTAATTTTAAAGACTTAGCGGAGTTTTGCAGTCTCCAGAAGCTCGAAGCCTCTTATGAAGCGTTTAGAATCATTTCAGTCCGAGAAATTCAAATCAGTCGCGGTCATTTGCATAAAGGTTTCTATGATGTCCTCTATCTTAGTATAGTCAATCTTTAACTCGACTCTGTCGATATTTTTCCTGGGAAAAGCTACACTGTGTCACGTTAGGTTTAGGTTTATCCTCTTTTATCTCCCCGAATGCCTCTTTCGAATGATGGATGTGTTTTTAGCGTCTCGGGTAGGAAGATAACATCATAAAATTAGACGGAGCGAATGGATAATCACAAGGATACTAACTCATCAAATTTTGGACTGCCATCGGTGCTTTTTCACCACAAGTAGCAACAGTCCGAACTTGTACGTTCAATATTGATAAATTTACTTACGATTATCAGCTATCCCGAACTGAAAGTGTCCATTTTAATGGTTAAATGTCGTGAATAACTTTCAACCAGCAAGTTCGTCAATAAAAAGTCTATTTTCAGTTCAGGACAACGGTATTGTATCATCACCTGGTTCAGAATGCTGCAATCAAAACATAAATGGGAATTCCTATATTTCTTTCTAGACATGAAAACAAGAGGGGAGAATATACAATTATGAGCGGAATGAATGCTTAATCTTCTTTTTAACGTTACCGTTGTATTTAGGTGGCACTCAGATTGCTTTTAAGTGTATGAAGATCCCTTACATCAAGTAAAATGAATATGATATCGTCAAATGAATTAGTTATAGATCTTGGAAGTACAATAACCCAACGACGATCAATGATAATTTTCGTCCAGATGTTTCAGCGCGATCTATGTTCTCGTCTTCCTTAACTAAATCAACGTTTCCAGACAGGTCTTCAAATGTTCATGCGTTTTCTCTTTCAGAATCGAAACAGTATGATAGTACCAGTAGTATGATCTATACTCACTGCTACCTGACACCGTGGCGACGAAGCATCGAAATTTACACTTTCCGATACTGTCGCAGGGTGAAATAGCAGCTTTCTGCGCGGGATTTGTAGACCAGTCAGTATCTTCGGAAGCAGAATATCTCACCCAACTATCAGAAGGACCCGCTATCACAATTAATTCCGCATCTTTTGCTACAATCTCAGAGTGGAGTCGCAATAATCCCATCAATTAGGTCATTGTGTCCCAAAAAAGGGCTTATTGACAAAAAAAAACCCAAAATATACCAGATACCTCTTTTACGAATGGATAATCTACCTAACCCGTCCTCTTGACTACGATAAATTGAATAAAAGCTAAACAAGAAAGAGTTCGGTGCGTGTTATGGGTGAATTTTATACTACTTTAAACTTTGGAGCCCCTTAGCTGCCATCGTAGTATTCTTTTCCTTTTGCAGTGAATGCAGCCTTCTCTTATTGCTTCATGACGAGGATATGAAACCAGGAGAAATAACTAGTCGACTAGTATCCCATGTTATCCTACTACGCTACAGGAATATTTTTGCAGTACCGAGCGGATATGTACGCCAAGGCCATTCAAGATTCTAGTGCCTCTCTGGACAGCTCTTTGGGCTTTATAGACTGCACAAAGTGAATGATTTCACGGCCAGGAGGTAATGATACCAACCAATGGGAGTTTTATTCTGGTCACAAAATATTCCACTGTTTGGAGTACCAGACAATCAATACACCAGACGGTTTAATTTTCTCGCTATTTGGACCTGAGGTGGATCTTCGGCACTAAATGATACTTCTATGACAGTCAAGATCGAAAATAGTTTAGAAGAAGCCTATAGTGTAGGTGACAAGCAGGTTTGCATTTATAGGGATGCCACTTGTGTGCTTCGTCCTTGGTTACAGAAAGCATTTGATATCGAAACAGCTAAATAGCTCAAATTCTGTATAAGACTGGAATAAATGGGGCTCGAACTGCTGTAGAATGGAACTAAAAAGATCTGAAACAAATGATGGTACAGAATGACTTAGCACGGCTTTTAAAGGTTCTCCGCTTCACTTTAGGCCTATTGTACGTTTTTTCTGCGCCACCACTGAACTTCAAGACATGTATAGAGACAGGAGGGCAGATCAGTCACTACTTTGCTAATAATGCCCATAGTTTTGAACAGTACGTTTCACTTTAAGTAAATAACGATAATTGAGTGGCGAGCGAGGAGTACAACGTAAAGTACGCGAAGAAGGAGTCAGCGAAGGCAGCGCGCAGCGCACGGAGCACACGATGCAGGCGGCTCAATTATCATCTTTCTCACCAAGCTTTTTGGGGAGCAGCCATAGCATACACACCATTTTATTCCTTTTTTCCCACGCGAGCTGTCTCTCTACTATCTCCATTTGAAAATGCCGCCCATCCAGATCAAGGCGGCGATCTCGAGCTCTTAATATTGCTACGAAACGCTCCATGTTTCTAGCCGCGCTCTCACGAGAGATATTGATGCGCTATTCTTCCAACGACAGCCTCTTTGTTCAATATCTTTGCATTCTTCCTCCTGGGACAGAAGCAGAACTGCAAAAAAAATCTCCCGATTGCCCGCCATTCACGTCTTGAGTTCTCTTCTTACGCAATCCTTCAAGCTCGGTCCGCTGCTTCCCTCCTCGCTTTCTCCGAATCTCAAACTGCGTTTCAGGGAAATCTTGCGGATGGTCTCCCCTGTGGAGAGCAACCGATTTTCATGCCGCGTTTGCTCCTCCTTCTCGGAACGAGCAGGCTCTTTTTTTCGTTAATTTACGCGATAAGGTCATCCAGGAAACCCTCTTTCTCACTAATTTTCTCGACAATACTCTACGCTGCCTCATTTTTTAACCTCTTCGCGCCGTTGAGCTACTATCCGCTTGAATCGACCGACCATAGTCTTACAGGATGGCTTGTGCATGTGTGTAAACACAACCAACTGCACACTCTCTAGAAATTCTCTGAGAACTTTGTCGTACGGGGAGTCTCTCTCTTTCCACCTAGGAATGTGAGCGTCTGCATCGAGTACGCAGCGTATGAAGTAGAAGTCATACGTCTACAGAAAGAGGAATCGCTTAAGTTTCGACGTTCGAGGTCCTGCGGTGCTCGGTTCCAGAGGGTTAGTTGCAATGGAATGGAAGGAATTATAGCGGAGTAATCTAGCATAATTCGGCGCTGTGAGCGCGGAAGGAGGTTCGAGCGGCGATGGAGGGGCGGGTGGCGAAGGAACGGGAGGGTTATTGTCTTTTAGGGTTATTTTCGCCATGATGCGACTGCTCCAGTTGTGCTGAGGTTGACCACAAGCTAGATGTCAAGCACGTAAAAGAGGAGAGAAACAAGTGTCGTGACCATGAGCACAAACAATTTGGCGTCACTTTGGCGCCAGCTTGCACGAAACATTCCTCGTATGGAATGCGATTCCTGCGAGATTTCTTATTTGTATCTTGCATATTTTTCGTGTACGTCATATAATTTTGCAATATACACCACGTGTGTACGAAATTTCTACGAAAAACAGTACGGCGTAAACTCTCTAATGCCATGATTTTTGGACTGGTAGCTGTGATCATGTGATGATCTCACTTTGTCGAGATATTTTTGTATTTCTCATTATGACTTCAAATATTCTTGCTTACTGAATAAGTCTTTTCGGTAAATCTCTGCAGACGGCTGTTTACAAAAACTTTACGCAACAGAAGTTTGAAAATTTTCCACTAGGCGTCATTTGAGAAACTTATAAGCAGAGCATGATAGGTGACAGGACGTCATTTTCGAATACTTAGCACCATTTTCTACTGTATGGTACAACTTTACATAATTATATAAATATTAGTAGATTATCCATCGCACTGCTATATTTATATCTAAATTTCGAGTGCTGAAAATAGGCAGGCTCACTTTTAAGGCGGTAACTTTTCAGTTTTGAATAATATGAAAATGAATCTGCAATATTTGAAAAAGTGAACTTCGGGTTGGGAATAAAACTGATACTTCAAGGTGAACGTGGGGACTGCAGCGGACAAAATAATGCGAGATGCTCCACGGCCGCTAGTGAGTCATCAGATACAACCACTTTTACCTTCTGTCTGGAGCCTTCCGACATGAGCTCAGAGCGATTCAAATAGCTGTCAACGACTTCTAAATCCCATAATTCCTTTTCGCACAACTTGTCCCCCGTCATTGAGGTCAAAGTTCAGATATTATAAATTGTTCGCTCCGAGTAGTGGTACGTACGTTAGGGAAATTATAATTATCAGCGTAACCGACGGTTGCATCCTTATGAAAGTAAGTTAAAAGGTAATGAATGGATGAATTGCTATCTACTTTGTGTGTGTGACGGCAACTGAGAAATGTTGACTTCCATCCGGGTTTTTGTTAGATCTTGTGTAGCCGAGAGCCCCTGGGGTGAACTGATACCATCAGCTGTGCATCTAACTTCATATTGTTCCCGTTTTTATGTGCATCACAGTTTGTATTTGCGGACTCGGATCCTTGATTATGCAACTGACTATAGCCTCGCTGCGATTGGCATAATCACATGACGATTTCTGTGCATATTGTTATCCTTGTTTATGTGACCGAGGATTCTTTGAGTACATTCCGACCGTTGGTTGCGCAACCAACACATTTTTCTGACTACTTATTTGTATTTTGTGGCATTTATATGCGGATTGAGATCTTTGTTTACGCAACTAAGAATCCTCTAAATGTACAAGATATATTTAAATGACGATTTATCATTGCTGTCCTTAGCTATGTGACCAAGGAAAATTCTGGAATCAATACGATCCTTGGTTGCGCAACCGGTTTCTGATTCTGGTTCTTGATGTTTTTCATCAAGGGTTAGGTTCTAAAATTGACATGCGAGTGAAAAAAATTCGGTATTCATGTAAATTTATGGAGAGGTTGAAGTGATATTGGTTCAAAGGAATTTTGCATCCGCTTTCACGTCTATAGAAACCTTCACCTTATCAGGGCTCGAGCTAAACCTACTAATTTCGTAAATAACTTTATGCGTACTCTGCAACTGTATTTTAAAGCTGACCGTGACTTTCAAATATTAAAGAACTCTAAATATTCCCTCTTTTTGGACTCCATCCCCTTAAATGAAGGTAGCATGATACTTAAACCTATTGCAGCACACCTAGTAGCAGGTCTACCTTATTTTTTTAAACATACCAATCCTAGAAAATTACTGTACTGTGCCTGGTAATTTCTCTCCTCCGAAGATCTTAATCATTAAATTGAGTCCTTTCACTAACAAATGGCCTATTGAGGATAATTTCGTTCGTCGAATTTTCACCCAAACTATAGCTAGATAAAAATTTCTACTAATACGGAGAAATAAGGAATCATGTGAGAATAATGACAATACATCCACGTTGATAACCATCTTCTATAGTAACGTAACGTAAAATACCACACAAAAATGAACCTTGCAGAGATCTCCAGCCCGCTTCGACCTCTTCGACGTACCTAAACATTAATGCACTCTGCAAAACATGAAGAGGACGAACCCCGAAAAGTTTGTGTATGTAAAGCAGGTAGTGGGTGCATAAATGAGCACCGTAACACTAAAGAGGAACGCCAACGTATAATTTATAAGTAACTTAATAAAACCGAACTTTTACACGTAACAAATGCTTTAAAAACAATATATGGCCACTTTTTTGGGAGAAAAAATAAACCAGAACATTATAATTAATTTTTTATTAAAAAATCACCAATAACTAGTAATTTTACCCTTCTTATCAACCAACTTGATGTAGTCCCTGGGAAGACGCTAAAAACGTTTATAACAACAATTCCTCTGATGAGAAGCCAGGTGTCATTATTGAACTTCTCGAGCTCCTCTACAGGGATCCAAATTTCTGTAAATATTGATATAACTCACGCGCCAAAATGCTACAGCATTTTGGCACACATGATTTCAATAAGATTCAAACCGGGATATTTGACAAGCAATGGTAGTGCATACACTTCATTTTCTTCCAACCAGTCCTTTCTGTAATCTCCTGTGCGATGCACATTGTCGTTCTGAAATATATAAGTTTCCCTATGTAATTTTCAGTAAATTGTAGAAGAACCTCCCCAGAACCGTTCAGTAAATCTTAGAATCCTGTTTCCTGGAGAAAATAGATTTCAGAAACATCATGGTATGACATCTCAGTCCAAACCGTGTAGCATTGCTTCCCTGCTTACGAGATGAAAAATTTTGGGGTTTTTTAAAATCGTCCCAATAATAGTCAAATCTCTAAAACCGCCCAGATTGGATTTTTGTCGTCGGTAAAAAATAAAATTATTACAATTAGATAAGCTCCAGGTGATTTTTTGGCCCCCTTGCATTTTGCCTTTTTATGCTCGATGTTCATCTCTAGAACTTCTCCTTCTCCTTTACACCAATTTATCCTTACCTGACAGCAATTTCTTAGTACTGCGTACAGATAAAGAGAGTTTTGGTAGCCAAGTTTGATAATTGGACCCTTGAAAATTTTCTGTGTCCTATTTTAGCTCTTAAAGGATCATTTTTACACATTTCCTATATCAAATTCTTTGATGAGCTCAAATCATTCCTTTAATATACAATAACTCTCTCTCTACTGTGAATTACGATTAAGCAAAAGCGCTATACTAACAGTATTTTTTAGAGCATATGGAATTCTTCAGTCAAATTCCAATTAAACTCCACTTCTGATGGACGCCCAACAGTTAGTACCTGAGGAAATACGAGAATTAATACTTAAGTAAATGTATCATCACATTTTTGGTAGTATAATCAGAGTTATACTGTATCTTTCGCGTTCTAGTCAGCCCGGAGTTGTGTTTTTCTGCATCTTCCTTGGCTCGTCAAGTGCATACCTCAATGCAAGGACGCATGAAGCTATTCAAAAGACTTATTCGTTATTTAACCGGGAATAACGGGACTATGCACTTCGAACTGCCCTATTGTTGCAACTTCGGTATCAGAGGAGATTCGACTAGTGCTTCCGTTTACGCCGATTGGGGCTAAGACATTAATAACAGGCTGCCAACTACTGTATTCATTGTCGAAATACATTGGTCACTATTCTACTGTAATTCATAGAGACACACAGTGAAAGAGAGCTATTCCGGGGAGTCCTAATATGCTGCTCACTCGGCTTGCGGGAAAGAACTTGCATGGTGATCCAAACTCTTTTGTTGCTCTACTAGAAAACTTTCTCTGAAGGTCTATAGTTCTGCCCAACCGTGCCCAGGACTTACAGTACAGTAGCCATCTATATGACCATGGTAGATAATTTCACGCCCAAAGATAAGCACATAGACCGTAGGGTACACTAGGTGAAGGTCCTCATTCATGACGGCTTAGTAAGGTTATAATACATTCCTTTCTGTCTAATGAAAGCGTATCTACCTATGAAAGCAATGAAGAGATACTCTTTGGGCCGAGTAATTCGTTTATGATACTTAGATAGCTATGCAATCTTTTAGTGTGGTTACTTAATTAGCTTACTTTAAACATTTATAAATTACAGAAGCAATGAATAACGGAAACTGCGGCGACAAAATAAAAAGTAGTACCCACTGAAAAATAAAAATAAAATGACAAAGAAACATGAAGGCTCTTACGAAATAATGGAAAGCAGAGACAGCTGAGCACCGCTACCGGAGTAGACTGTTCTTTCTTCGAGGGGGCTTGCCACATTAAATTGTACATTATATTCCATACAAAATGAAAGAAAAAATCCTCTCCTGGTTTGCATTTAATTATCAGGATACTGTACTGAGTCATCGAACGTGCATTACCCCCCTTCTGAGATTACAGTACTAGGTCTCAAATCTCGTTACAGAATAAATCGCCAAAGTTTGGGACACCAAACAAAATTCCGATAGTACATCAATTTTTACTGCGTAATATCGAAAGTAAAGAGTAGACAGATGTATGACTAAAATTAAAACGAAACAAAACGAATACCATCTAAAATATAGTAACTTGAAAATTTTTTTCAGAATTCAATGCATAAAAAATATTTAAAGTATGAAGTACTAATGGTCGCGAGCTATTTCTCGGCCGTAACGCTCGTCTCGAAAGCGCAAAAGAAACATCACTGGTCTTCACTTCCACCCTCGACATCTCCTACCCTTGCCAGACTGGATCATTGGTAATACATATACACCCGCTGCACGGACGCATTGCTCCCCCTACGACACTCCAACTCCCCGCTAAATGGCCACCGCTCAGCAATCCAACGATTTCAATGATTTTCCATGATTGTTGCATCTCCCAAGCAACCGTTGCCCTCCCCAGGACAGCTCCAACCGCAAAACACTTACTCTCTACTCTTCCGCTAGTCCAAACTCTCCACCCCAACCCCCTTGAAGGCTCCACCGAAACCCCTCCATCCGCATTGCCGGCCCTGATCCCCTTCATCGAGTCAAACTTGTGACGAGCCCTCCAAAGCTTGAGCCAGCATTAAATCCCCGGACCGGACAGCATGTGCCACTCCATACTCCGTACGTTCAAACACGATCGTATAGAGATGATTTGTTTAATAGGTCCTCGGCGCCAGACTCTGAAGGGACCCCAGCTTTCCTCCTACCTTAAGCCTCTGCACCACGCTTTCGGTTCCAAAACGGCATTGAAGCTTTAATTCGCGCACTTTGGATAACATTAGCAGCGCTTGTAGATCAAGACTAGGAAACCCTTACATGTGACCCCGAGAACGCTTGAATCGCCCGAGGCGTTTCAGCTTACTGAAATCGATCTATGAGCATGCTCCACAGGCTCTCAGTCTCCTAAATTTCAAATACGGACCCCACTCCACATTTTATTCGTACTATACGTCCTAAAATCTCCGAACGGTCCCTCTACGTTCAGTATATTTTTGTTCCACCCGCATTAAACACATTCCTTGCGCACTTCCGATTTGACCCCTGAAACCACACTAAACGGATCCGTGCCGCTGTGGAAATCGTTAATCCGTCTTCAAGTCTCAACAGAAGCCAGGTATAAGCTTACTTGTAGGGTCCAGTTTCGTCGCTATCGTCCTACCACACATTCAGTCTCACTAGGCGGTTTTTTCTATAACATGAGCTACTCATAATCAATCCTTTACTCTTAAAACCAACCCATATTCAACGAAATTAAACGTTTCACAGACACAGAATCTTCACATGTTGAAAATTGATTATCGGCCAATACTATAATTGGTAGCGGAGCGAAACAGATGTCCAGCCTTGCCCTGTGCTTGCGACTGTAGTTTTCTTAGATCTTTTTGTGCTTGAGAACGCCCCTGGTATCATTTTAAAATAATTGATTCCTGAATCGTTTGTGTGTGTCCATATATTCACTATGGAGAGGGTGCAAACGAATCTAAATGTTCGTCGACGCGAGGCGGACTTTTAACTAATTGTCTTAACCCTCATCTGGCCACCATTATTTTGCTTAAATCACTCTTTAAAGTTTCGAAACCCTGCCAAAGCAATTATTCATCAACACCCGATTGTAGGAAGGGCGATCGTCCCGATGATCCTTTTCTCGAGTCAAGCATCCATTCTGTAATTTTTTGGTGCCATCCCACCCACAAACTCCGCGGTTTCCCGGTATTCATTGTCCGCAAGAACCGCCCACGAGAATGGGTAACAACCAACTGGTTCCCACAGATTCTTTTCCCTGTGCTCTTCTCTTGACTTCTCCAGTTTTTATATGATAAAATAGAGATTTTGCCGGAAAATAGTTAGATATGCAAACGATCCAGGGTAGTACCGCGTACAACCTAAAGCCAAGCCATTTGGTAGTACAGATACCTTAACTTTAAATACGTACAATTTTTGCTTCCCGTTATATAATAGCTTGCCCTCCTGAATATTACCGCTCGATTTAAATGCCTGCTGGAATTCCACATCTGTCGCGTCCTATGAGTACTTGAATTGGAGAAACCAACATATCCACCACAGTAAATCAACCCCCCATTTCATCCAATTGGAAAAAGGAAACCTTTTCGCTGCGCATTGAATCCATACGACACTACTCTGCTACGGCTTCAACCGAGAATTCATACATAAATCACAAGCAATGTGCACAAAACGTTTGACTAAATTTTTGAACGATGAACCCTCCCTCCCAAATACACGAGCGAGGAAATCCCACCGACCACTAATTTTCAGAAGTTTGAGCATAATTAAAAACGCGTCTTTACATGGTATTTCGATTTTTCGGCCTCGACCTACTTTTCAACGCGCTATCACGTAACCACAGTACAAACACCATACGCAATCGGGTTCCTCCTAGCTTAAGTTACACAAACGCAGCATAGCTTCAATCCTGCCGAATTCATAAAGCCGGTCAGAAATTTAGACTAGGGGAATTGAATTCTTCATCGGTCTCCTCAAGGGACTGGTCGCGTAGTTGTTGATTTCAGATTTTCGCTCAACCGTGGCCTCAACAGAGGCTGAACTGACTGTGCTGGTAGGGATATCATAGTATGTTAGGGGTAGTGACATGTGTTTTATTAATCCATGCTTCCATTAGGGGGTTGAAACAGAGGGTTAGAGCTTAAGATGCATGAGTAACTGATCATTTAGGTAATTAGTTAGTCTTTTGTTGGAAAATGTGGTCTTTTGATATCCCGCTCATTTTCTTAAAGTGCGTATGGCGCGGTAAAATACTGTGTCTTTGGTTGGCAGTTTTATCGTTGCTGCAATATGCAATGGAGAACATTTCCTTTAAAAACATAGACTAAATCACTACAGGGAATTACTTTGGCCACGTTTAGAAAATCATAACTTCTGAAGTTATAAGAAGTCCTCGAACGAAAATCAACTACCGCAGCCGAGACGAGCCAACCCGAAAAAAGCAGGGCCTAGCATCACAGCAAAAGAAGCTACCTTTTCAGCTCAGCTAAACAAGCAGAAGCTGCAGGTTTGACAGTCGTTTGACAATAAACAGTCACAACAGATTCGAACGCAGAGCAGCAACCACACCCCAGCATAGCCTCTGCCACTCGACCGACAAGTCCGGCACCGAGCAGCCCACTGCGCGCACACCATTCCCACGTTTTTTAACCACCACCTCACTTCTGACGCCTCGAAAAGAAACGCTCCTCATTCCCCACTGCATGCCAATATGAAACGTACCCATGTGGACCATCTAAGTTGAACTTTTTCTCAGCAGAGAAAATTACATTCCGCCGTTGCGTAGCGCCCCAAGTCTCGGTACGTTGCCCACTCGACTCCATTTTGTTGTGATGCGGGATCCGGAAGAAAGTGCCCTTCATCTTTTTGTGCACAAACTTGCCTCCTGCTTTTAACGCACGACGAATTGTTGACGTTGAAACGTCCAGGCTCAGGTGCTTTTTAAGATCAATTTTACTTTCTCCGGTTGCACGAGCTTCGCGAAAAAGTCTGCCTTTTTTATTTGGATTGAAGTTTGGGACCTTCCGGTTCTGTTCTTTGAATAGTACGCGCTCGATGATTCGAGGAAGTTGGTGACCACTGTTTTTGAGCGATTGATGCTCTTTGGCGATGTCGTGGTGGCTTTTTTTCTCGCGGTGGAGTGTGATAATTGCTCCGATTTCTTGCTGCGTGAGAGGTTTACCGCGTGGCATGTTGGTATTGTAGTACGGCCTGATCCTGGTACGGATCATGAGGAGGTGGCTGCTTTGATGAAATCTTTACTCTTTACTTATCTTGAGTTTACACCGACTGACCGACTATTCAGTTAAGAGCTAACTGGATGGACGACATCGGTCACGTGCAGTGGGGCCCGCGATATGATGGCCATAGCCACCGACGACCACAAAGTGCAACTGATACGCTGGTAGATGCGTGTGCGAATCGTAGCGTCCGAGGTGTGGCATTTCGCGGCTACACGTGGCACAAACTCTTCGATAAATGATGCGGAATCCGGAGAAGGGGCACCGAGGGAATCGAAAACCAGAGGCTGGAATCGGAAACCTGGGTCGCGGGCGGGCAGAGAGGGGGGGACCAGACGCCTTGACAGCTTGCGTCGCTTTGGTGATGGAGGTCTGCTTGAACGGTGACGTGATGGCGACGTCACAAGCAATGGGTGGGTCATGTAGTGTAGCTTCCGTGTCGCGGGCGGGATGGACGAGGAGAATGTCAGCGGGCCTGTAGTCCGTCCCGGGGAGGAGATTCGCAGCTTCGAACTCGTAGTCAAGGCCGGCTGCGCGGAACACGTGCCACGCGAACACATTGCGAACGGAGTTGTGGCGGTGAATGCGCGCAAACTCTGAGACGCAGCGGTCGGCGGCATGGTCACCGTGGACATCCATGTCTTGCTGGCAGTGGTGGCATTTCAATGGCACCGAGTCTGCGTAGACTGGGAGACCGAGGTGCCTGCGCAGCAAGATGCACCAGTGTGCTGATGATGCCGTTTGCATTTGGATTTCGGTTGCAGAAGCTACAATTTGGCGCAAACTAAGCAAACGTTTTATTGGTCTTATAAGAGAGCTTACGCACAAAGAATTCAGAAATAAAACTGCCAAATTTCAGCAATAGAATTACAGTCTGTAATTCAATTGCAGAATTCTGGAATGAAGTCGTGAGGTAAATTGCTGAAATGTGACCAGTTAGTGAAGACCCGTTAGAAATGGTTGTGAGGAAAAAACATGGTGCATTCCCATTTGTCCATACAGAAATACTTTTCAGAAATTTATGATACTATGTCTTTCTGAAGACCTTTCAGAATTCTGTTTTTGCGTAAGCTCACTATAGTTTTGGTTTACTGTGTAAGGAGAAAAATGTGGGGTGATTTAATATTTGAAAGATATGGTCGGTTGTGGACCGGAATATCCTAAAAGGTGCCCAGTAATACCTCTGAAATTACCCTAAAAAGCCGGCTTCAGGCTCCTAGCAGACAGGTTGCGTTGGGCATTACGACCGCGGCGGTGTGCCTCTGAGAAGGTACCGTACGGACCTTACCGCATGTTTCCATCGCTCTAACGGCCACGTTCCGCGCGTCGCCGGTTAGCACCCTATAGGCGTCCGGGTGCCACCCTCCGAGAGTAGATATAGGGATAGGCAAGAGCTTACTTCACCCGGAGGTTGCAATAAAAGAATCATATCTTCTATGCTTCGCGGAGGTGGCCGCATTGAGCGAGGTGAGCGGATTAAACGTTTGGGCCCTCCTGTGGGAGGGCGCCAGCGGGTTGACGAAGGTCATGTCGAAGAAGTCCGTACCTCCACTGCTTCCCATCGCCCGGATGTCTGGCCTCGTGCGATGGACCCTGTCCCGCGGTTCGACGGCGGGGTGACGGCCCGCTTTCTGCAGGTCCTGTGCAAAGAGGGCCACTTAATGGTCATGCCGTCGAGTTCTGTGCCCACCATGTCTGCAGTGGAGGTGATGACCTGTGTAAGGGGTTTTATACATATCACGTAAACTACGAAGCGTACGTAAAACCTTTTTGTACGCTTTGCTCAGCTTGTAAAGAGCTTTCAGAGGTGTGTCATTTTACTTTGTAGTGTCGTCGGGGCTATTGCCCATCCCTGGTCTTATAATTTTGACGCGCACTGTAGGAGACGAGAACCAAGGGACTCGCAAATCCCCGCATCTTGTATGGAATCTTGACGAGACTGCAATGGGTGTAACATACGGCTAGAAAGAAAAGGTACTTACGTCAGCCTCAACTCACCACGAAGGTTTAAGAACATGTAACACACCTTACGCCTCCAAT
The DNA here is from genome assembly GCA_002205965.3 of Kappaphycus alvarezii. NCBI lineage: Eukaryota > Rhodophyta > Florideophyceae > Gigartinales > Solieriaceae > Kappaphycus > Kappaphycus alvarezii. Next base: position 954,925 of record NADL03000612.1, on the reverse strand, counting down.
GAGCACCTTTCTCACGGACCTTTTGATCATCATTAAGTTTGCTTTAGCCCGGCTTGTGTAATGTTCGGGTACGAGAATATAACAGTGCAAGAAGTTACGTCAAGCTGCGTAGAGACCGGGATGTTTCCATTTTGACGTGATTCTAGGGACAAATTTTGAAGTTTGGTTGCGAGAGAAGGAACCGGGGTGATCGAAGAGTGGCAAAAGTGATGCCGTATCTTACCAAGAGCTTCAGAATATTATTGCAAACGCAAGCGGTCCGTCAACGGACTTTCGGGGCCTCCCCGCTCACCCAACTCCGAACTCAACCCAACCACTGCGAAGTCTCATCAACATTTCTCTGCTTTCGGCGCCTGCCCCGTGCGACATGTCGTCGTCTGCGCGCGCTGCCACTTCCACTCATCTTGCCAGAATTCCCGTTGCAGCGAGTCAAAGACCGTCGCGGCGTCCAAAGCATGTTGATAGTCCCAGAGGCAGAACACATGCAACATCAGACATGCGGAAGCACAAAGACGATGCATTCAGAAGCTACTTTGAGGGTCTTGGACGAGGGAAAGCTTCTCGAAGGTCCGGCGACAGGACGCGATCGTCGCTAGGAGGAACTTATGCGCATAGTCGCGAGTGGCGATCGGGGCACCAACAAGCTCGAAGCCATGTGGGGAGCATTGCTAAAGAAGGAAGTCTGGGAGACACTCCTCACGTATTGCAGGGAGTGTGTGGGACCAGTAGATGCGTGTCTTGCGCATGTTGAGTTGAAGGTCAAGGGGAGGCCCGAGTTGCCAGCGTGTGGTGAGGGCTCGGCGGAGGGCAGGCAGTGTACCGACGAGCGTGCCATCATCCGCATACCACTGGTTAAGGATGAGGTTCGGGTCCTCCGCAGGCTTGAGTATTAGGGGCTGGATGGAAAGCGAGAAGAGGAGCACGCTGGCCAGATCCCCTTGTTGGGTGCCCTGTGCGCTTGGAATCACTGCGCGGTGGCGGTTTGGGACGAGGAGCGGGGGTTGCGAACGGCCATAGACCATGTTGATGAACCGCGCGAGCGTGATCGTGGTGGCAGGAAGGAGATTAAGCGACGACCGCCTGTCCACAGTTGAACGCATTACAGGCGTCAATGAGAACTCAACCCACATATGCCGTGAGAGACTTTATTTGAATGAGTATCTCGCAGTGAACAAGAGAAACCTTATTTCAATGAGGACCTATCGTGTACGCTGCAGGTCTGACTATACGGCTAAGAAGTAACCGGATGTTCTACGTCAGGCTACAACACACCCCGCTCTTCTTCCTTTGTGTCGGTGCAGTTGTCACTGAAGCATTCAATCGCTTTGTCGCATTCGCGAATCAAGAGCTTTTCAACAGCGTTATTGGTACGGTAATTCCGGGGACCAATCTCATAATTAAGGAATATTTGTGAAAAGGCGAAAAATTTTAGGCAATTTTTGCATTGGCCACTCATTGCGCACTGTCATCGGTCAAGTTCCAGAGCGGGGCGATCAAGTTGAACAGCGCGCGCATCCCTTGTCTTTTTCCACACTAATTGTCACGTCGACGCTCGTACATCCATATTTCACCACGCCATTAGCCATTACTTCGCTCATCCATTCAGCACCGATCTTCTCGAATTCGCGAGTTAAATACTAGAGGAAATTGAAAACAGACCATGGCTAGCGCGGTACTGCGCTTTCGAGCGATCCTAGCGTTTGCAATTTTCTGTGCAGTTGTGAGCACTCTCGCAAGGGCAGTTGAAGAGGGCGCCACCACGGCCGATCACATGAATGCCGAGGAACCCACACAATCAAGCTCAGATGAGACCGCATCTGAGGGGAATCCATCCTCGGAGCCAATTCCAGACGATACCACGTTGCTAAAAATGAAGGTCCGTGAGCTCAAAGCCATTCTTGCGAAAAAGGGGCGTCAAGCTGAATGCGTAGCCTGTACTTCCAAGCGGGAATACGTAGATCGCATCCGTGACACCTGGGATTGGCCTGATGTGCCGGAAGAGGAAGGGGAAGACGATGAGGACACGCCAAGTCTTGAGGAGTTGGCGGCGATGTTCAACAAAGGGCGTGATTCAGAGGACATAGCCAAACTCAAGAAGAACCTCGAGGAAGCGGGTATTGACCCCAGTAACTTGTTTTCTACGGGTGATAATTTTGACGCGGACGCGTTTGCAAGGAAGTTTGCATCGTGGGAAAAGAAACACGGCGCTAGCGCAAATTCCGACGTCCCTCCACCTGCTGATGACGCCAAGGCGGAACTGTAGGCTATCCTGCCTGTGGCAAGTTCCTGTTGCTGGCCTCAGGGCAGTGGTAGATAGGCTGTTCCCTGGGTCTTAGTGTTGAACGTCGTCGATTCCGAAGGATGTGGTCAGCCTTTTAAGTTACGACGCTCTGTACACCTAACCAAGCCCCACTCTAAACTTACGATCCCTACCTCCCCTTCCTTTTTGCATCTCTCTGAAGTGCCTAGACAGCTTCTCAATTGGCACTAAACAAACCCGAAAATGGTTAACCTCCTCACGCGGCGCTCACCCTGTCCGCGCTCCCCACACCCACTGCAATTCCAGGGAGAGTTGCCTAACCCCTCCTTGCCCTTCTCGTGAATTCAATCAATCGCCCAAACCATGCTTTCCCTCGAATCCCCTCCAAATCAGTATCAGTCCTTAGATCCCCCACGGTGACGCCGCCTAATTCTACTGCCCTTTTAAGCATTTCCCCAACGTCCCTTTCCCCATACCCCGTGTCACACCCTCTCGCCCGCCCAATCACAGCCAAGCACGCCATATTATACACATTCTCAGCCTCCACCGGCCTCCCGGCACCCCCCGCCATCCGTACCGCTCTTTCATACCCCGCGGCTCCTTCCCTGACCAATTCCGCTACCCTTTGCACATCACGCTCCCCTCGCACCAACTCCAAACACAAATCCCCGAGCAATGCATTCGCCAACACGCCATTCTCCCCCTCCCCTTCACCCTCCATATCCAATCCCCTAACCGCCTGTCGACAAACAACCAACGCCTCATCCGCCGCCCCGTCACCACCACGCTCTGCAATCCCCTGCAACAGCTCCGCCCTCAACAACAAAACGTCCGCACGTGAAACGCCGACAAGCTCATCATGAACAGCTCGCATCTCAGCCACCTTTTCAGCCGCGGCTTGTCCCTCACATAAGCGATTTTTCGCGAGAACCACCGAGGCGCGGGTGGTGAGGGCGTGGACGCGTTTCCGACGCGCCTGTTCCAACGCTTGAAGATCCGTGCGAATGCGAGAAAGCTCGGAAATACGGGCATCGAGTAACCAGACAGCCTCGTCAACAGGGGCACGAGCATGCTGTAAAAGGGCCGGAACGGTGGGGTGATTGAGTTCTGCGGCGGTTTCTGCTTGTTCGACGAGTGCTTCCTGCAGGGGATGTTGCGAGGGCGAGTGTCAGTATGTGGACGGGGGAGACGGTGAGGTAGTGGTGATTGGAGGGGAGTGGAGGTGAAAACGCACAGCTAGGAGAATGCGGATGGATGGATCGGTAGGCTCTGCATCGCTTCCTGATTTGAGGAATTGGACGGCGCGTGCGCGGTGGGAAAGGGCGGTAGGGAGTGTTGGGGCGATGCGTGCGAGGGAATGTTGAATGGTGGCGGCGGCGGAGAGGGCCTCGAGGTTGATGGGGAAGAGGGAGAGGGCGTTGTTGATGTGGTTCTCGGCGGCGGTTAGATAGGGGCAAGATTGGGAGGGGATAAGATCGGAGAGTGTGTGACAGACGGCGGCGGTGTTGAAGAGTAGGGGAAAGGTGGCGGTGGATGCGGTGGCGGCTTGCTCGTAGAGGGCTAGGGCTTGTTGCAGGTTGGGGATGGAAGGTTGAGACTCGTGAAGCGCGAGGGCGCGCCGGAAGAGGGCGTTTTGTTGTTTGGACATGGTGGTGGGCGAGCACGTGTGGGAGTGGATGGAGAAGAACGGGTTGGGTCGGTTGAGGCTGGTTGAGGAGATATGTGAAGATGCAGGTGGATGAAGTGCTATAATGTGCTGCGCAATGGAGATTAGGGCCTCCTGCAGGGCTACGGTCGCCGTTGCACTGTTTGGTGGGTGGAGGTGGATCAATCGGTTTTTGACTGAGGGTGTCTGTACACAATGACACCAGCACCAATGGAGAGGCAGAGATCCGAGTATGACGACTTGTCATGCACTGTAAAGTACTGTACTTTGGGTGTACAGAGTGTGCTCTCCGTTGCGACCACTGTCATGCCCTGTACTGTACAGAACAGTACTGTACATTGTACCCTATTTGTACTTGTGGCCGGATGACGTTTGTCTTTGTCAAGCGGTGGTCATGTACCGTGCACTGTAATGTTGTACCAATACTTTACAGTACTGTACTGTATTGTACTAGGAGTGGTAGGGTTCCCTACGTGTACAGTATACTCCAGTAAATGCATTGTATTCAAGGCGACCGAGCGTTACAGTAACCTGTTGACGCATGATTGGGCAAAACTTAGTATTGCAATTCTGACTTGCATTTAACCTAGTTGAAATATCTCGCTAGTGTATACCGGTTGATTGTCAAACCATATGCAGCCAAGTGTATCCCCCGGGACGTTGCAACGTTGCCCCGCTGAAAGTGATCATCGTCAGTGTGGTACTGTAGTAGCATTGTTTCCATTTCTGATTAAAAAGATATTAAAAAAATTAGTTTGCCACAAGCTCGAGGCGTGTGGACCAATAATTTTTGCCCTGCAAAAGCCCTCGCGAAACAACCTACCCTTCCAAGGGTACTGTACAATAGACAACGAATGAGAGTCACACGGTAATAATCCCTCCTGTTACACCTCGTCCCATGGCTCATGTCCTTCCCTCTTCTTCTGTCACGTCAGCTGGATTCAGATCGGTCCAGATTCCAAGCTTCCGCGCTTGTACAATGCAGTACAGTAGGGTGCAGTCCAATTTAGAACAGTGCCATATACAGTATATGTACAGTATACTTCCCGACCTTGTTAATGACACGTTGCCACCTCATTAGTATAAAACATTTTAAAGGTTTTTCTAAGTAACATGTATAAATAAGTGTACTCTTATTAATAAAAATAACGGGGCCTTAATTGCCATTCACATGGTCCGCGTGACACTTCTTGTGGACCAGATAAAAAGACAAAGTAGCAATACTGGTCCAAATAAAACCGCACACTACTGTACTATCCAACTGACCAACACTTTCAACATACTGCACTGTATAGTACAGTAAACTGTACTATATTGTACAATGAACAGTCTTCAAACCCAATTTCCTCTTTGTGTGAAAATTTGAACTGTGCAACTGCTCAAGGCACCATGAAATGCGCAATTGGCCATATAAACAGTGTCAAAATGACAAACGATTAAGTTAACATCCACTGCCCTGGTGCGATATAATTTGGTGACGGGCTACTTTCTTCCCCTAGAGGCACTGAGCAATGTCATTGGCCCAATACTGCGATTGCAAGAGCATAGCCTCATGTCAAACTAGTTCACCAAGCAAAGATACCGTATCTACAACACTACAGCTTATCGACCATTGTCTTTGCTCAAAATGGAACGCGGTACCTCGATTACCGCATTCTGCACCTGTCCACATTTGACAGTGGAACCTAGTCACCACAGTCGTACAAGAAAAACGTTTCTCATGTCCCGGACCGCTTTGATTCTCTCCGGGTGTACAGAGCCATATCGTTCAAATGACTTGCAAACACACTCTACACTTATTACACCCTATCGCAACAGACCAAGGCCCCTTGAAGCAATACATCCACACGAGTTTCTCTCCGCAGATGTATTCTCCCACGCAAAGCGCCGCTGTCATAAAAAAACTCGTCATTTTCGGTCACCATGCACATGTATTTCTACAACCTGCTCTCCGGGTAAACGCGTAATCTGTAAAAGTCCACTTTCGTGCAGATGCCTCCTCTAATGTGCCCAGCAGATGTGTATATGAGATTAGAATAACGCAACCATAACAGGTGCGGCCGCAGCCCGCCTGTCCAACGTGTTTTGTGCTAGCGTTCACGATTAGTGAAATACTGTGCGGTATTTGGACCGGATCATGTCCAGATATTACAGTTGGAATACTATTCATCTCAAATGCTTGCGCCCTTGACCACATTTCACTTGCCGCGTTTGACCAGTGGCTATGGAACTACCCGCGATTCCTCCGTTTGCTGCACTCCCTCTCATCATTTTTGCTGTATTACTGTAGCCTGGCCATGTCACTTTTCTTGAATGCGTCCCCGAAACAATGCAGCCAAACTAGGTCGCCTTTACTCATGCGCCACCATGAATAACATGTAACAGGCTACCAGTACCTACCTGGTCATGCAATTACTGCTTGTAGAGGGGTGAGCAGCTTTTGGCAGGATACCGTGCATGTTTGGCTTGAGATACAAGCAGAGCTGAATGAAGCTATTATTAATTTAAACTCAGGAGGGGTCCACAAGCGACTCACTGGAAAGCTCGAGGAAATATTACCGAGTGATCCCCAATTTGTCTCGGGACCCTTTGGACTATCAATCAAGTTAATTTAATGAACAACAGATATTTGCATTGCACTGGATTGTTATTTATTGGAATAGGCAAGGCAGACACACATATCTGACTACATTGATAGAAAACGTGAAATGCAACAAGCGTTACTGTGAGTCGCAAGATGTTCAACTTGCGTTCAAGTACTGCAGAACAATGGGAGGCGTGACATTCTTAAAACGCCTCTACCATTTACTCTCTACTGCTAGAGCAGCTATTCAGTATACAGTAAAATACAGGACAACACACCCGCTCTGAATCAAAGTCTACGATGATCTGCAAGAATCAACACACTTTCAGGTTTCAAATTCTTCTTTTCCTACCGCCATGCACAGAGTTATAACACACAGAGTACCGTATACTAAATTAGTCAAAATTGTCAGAGAGCCTAACTTTCTGCTATGCATTGGATCGTGTTTCGAGAATAACGCCATCTGCCAAACATTTATATTTTGAAATAATAGCAAGCCAAATGAACTAGTACTTCAAAAGTTTGCACCCGATCTTGTATGATTTTCAGCCAAGCCCTCAGTGAAAGCCTCCTACCCGATTAAGCGTCGCACCTTCTGTCCGTTACCTATTCTTGTGTTGGTTTGCTAGTCTGTGTGTAAAAGGGGGAGGTTTGGGTGTCTTTACTGTTGGTGCCTTTACTGCTATTCGATCTATGTGTAAAAGTGCCATCTCGTATGATGTGAGATGTGAGATGTGTGTCACATTGACAGAGATATAAAACCTTTGCAACTACGACTAATGTGTATTTCCCTCGCGAGAGACGTCCTGAAGCTGAGAACGTTTTATTATTTTTGAGCTCAAAGGACAGCAGCATGCCTTATCTCTGGAATTCTACCGTTGCGGAGAATGCGCGGTGCCTAAGTATACGCAACAGCCGAAGAACCCGACCATACTTCACCCTCTCCGTTCTCCTTTTAATTCCTCTGGTGGAATACGAAAATGCCTGGAATTGCCCAGCAGGGCCAGAGGCATTCTGTTTACACGAGAGGCAATGTTTTGAATTATTTCCAACCCATGCTAAGCATTCGCAAGGACATTAGGAATGTCATGTCAATTCTCTTGAAAGCATATCCCTAGATTGACGACTCTTACCAATTCACAGGACAAGAAAGTGGTGATACTCAAGGGAAAGTGATACAGAACGGAAGCCAAGATTATGTGCTTCACTGTCAGTAGGCGCAACCGACTATTTCACAAATTGCCCCAAGCTGCTCAATGGGCTTGTAGCAGAGCCAAACTGGACTCCCTCTAAAGTCTCGTGTAAGACCAGCCAGGAGGCATGATTTGTTGGACGTGACAGCCATCGCGGCATGCGTTTCCATGAGAACAGATCTCAATCTATGGCAAGCAGCGTGTGAACGGTTGTTGCTGTTGAATCTTTAATGAATACTCAGATAAACATGTTGGGAACCGTGCGTATCAAGAACGCCTATTTCAGTGGTAAGCTTGACCAGCACCGGCGTCTCTCTGCAGGTGCGTAACACTAACTGCACCACCCCGGGTACTGGGTGCAAGATACTGCTAGAGTCATCATCAATACAGCTCATTTTACTGGGATGACAATTAAAAGTTCTAGAAAGCTTTAAGCCTGCATGCTTTTACTTCGTTGGCGGATCTTCGCATGTCTAGAATTTGAGATCGACAACCAATATCCTATTCTTATCTCTTGATTATTTACGGGTCTTGCAGCGGCGAGAGGAAAAGTAATTTTGCAAATTTATTTTCCTTATCAAACCATAAGAACAGTAAAAAAGGTTCTTCTGCTTTTAAAAAGAGTTAAGGCTGCCAAATAAGGCGTATATTGATGATGATGATACTTGCCCATTTCTCAGTTGACTATACACTGATTTACGTACTACAAGCTTAAATATACCTGAATGGTCCAGGTAAATTACGTCAAATGTGGCGCGCAAAATGATAGTCATCGCAGACGACCACATAATAAAACTGATACGCTGATATGAGCGTATGGGGACAATTCTGGGAGACACGCGGCTCTTGCTAGCAACAATTTTGATTATTTAACGTTATTATAAATGAATAGTTCAAGTAATGAACGAAACCCCTGAAGCATCCAATATAACAAGATTCATAATAATATTAGAGACAGAAGGAGAGACCTTTCGTTTCACAGAGCTGTTTTACTACTGTATCAAAATATATTTAAGCCTTCTCAAAGCGGGAATTTCTCGGATGATTTCAAAACTAATTTTGTAAGGTTTCCGATGCTGATCGCTTATTAGTACAATGCCTGTCTCAGTGCAACGAATTATTCAATTTATTTAAGGGGTTGCTCTAGATTCACCCTGAAAATATTCTTTAGCTAACGCCCGGAAGGATAGAACTGTGGTGCTCGAGTTCTTCGTTGCCATTCATACCTATAGTAAGTAGTGAAAGGTATAGCATAAGCAAGATCAGCGATCTGAAGAATTATTTTGATCAATTCAGGGATATTATGCCTTTCTAAAATGCATCTGATAGCTGAAAAATCGGCACTTCTTTTGCAAAGATATGACGATTTTCAGTTATTTATTCAGGAAACACAATAGTCAATTTTTTCACAAACACCATGGCAATCAGAATCACCACTCGCTATGTTATAGTCTTATATTATCTATTGGACGTCTGTAAAAACAAGCTTGCCATATACAGATACTGCGGGGTGTTAGTCACAGCGAGACTGGAGATTTTTGTGCATTGATAGTAAAATAGAAAGTCAAAAGTGAATTTGAGCACCCTTTAACGCTATATGGAAAGAAAATTGTTTTTTCATACACTATAGTGCGTCTGTTTAAGATTAATGGAAACTATATTTTATTTAGCTTAAAATTTTCAACTAAATGAGATATTTGAAGGCATTATCCCTTCAATACTTGATAAACATAATTAAAATGACAAATAAAAGGGTATGGATGAAAGCAAGATTTCGATTGCGGTGTGGGAGAAACCGAGGTTGAAACCCCTTTTCTCCTTTATTTCAATTACCATATCAATTTAAAATCGCCAGCAGAAGCAATTATGCTTCTAGCTTAAGCGAACCAAATAAGTACACAACCTACAGACTTCCATACTAATCTTCAAGTCTTATATGTCCATATATGACAAGTTCTAAAAGTTTAAATACTTCACTTTTTTCGGTTGAGGAGGCCCTTCAACAAACTAGTTCACGTATTCCTGTACCTGAACTATTCCAAAAATTTCATCTAATTGACGGAATATATTTTTTGATTTTTCGACCAGATTCCTGAAATCCATTTTCATTTTAGTAAATTACAAGAAAATAATGCATTCATTTTCAAATATTTTAAAATAGGAAAAACCGTATCATAAAATATTTTCGCAACCTTGAAAAATCCGACATTTCTCGTCAATTTTTGGAATAGGGTTTACTCGGGGCAACTAGATTAAAGGATATGAAAAGGCTTTTTAGGCATTTTTATTAGACTAAAACGTTAAATTATAGTCGGAGAAGGTATGAAGAATACATTGATCACCAGTCGGACTAATCGGGACTATTTTAAAAAACTTATCGTAGAAGTGAATTTTTTGCTGATAAGATGAACCTAAATTTTAATTTAGATGGAAATAATGATCGCGTGTCTCAGAATTATGACTAAAATATTAGATCCATCAGATTCGACTAGATGCAACAGGACTAAAACTACATTGCACTACAACATTTTTTAGTTTTGCCCAGAGAATTCAAAGGGAATTTTCTTTATCAAGAATCTGTGCAATAAATAGCTACAGTAAATGAAATGCATGATAAAAACATTTTTTTAAACGTGAAACATAAACGGCTCAATCTACGTAATATTATTTACTGCTTGGAGTTATCTCAAATAAGTAATGTATTGAGTTTTGTATCACTCTGTACTGCGTTCTTCCAGAAAGTTAGATATGAAACCAATTTCAAACATATCTTTTGAACTTTTCAAAAAAAAGTACTGTAATCTTCAAAAATATAGTTCAATTGAAAGATTGTAGGTCATTAATATTGGAATAATTATTCACTAGCCATAAAATACCAACTTGAGCAAGTATTTTATTATACTTTAACAATAATGATTTGGAAGGACTCAAATTTCCGATGACAACTGTAGAGTTAGATACTGATTTCGGCATTAATTTCAGATAAATTCATTCACTAATTTACGAAAATCAATTACGTTTTAGAACTGAATCCTGGGCTCTCCTCTGTGAGGCTTGTTTCTCGCTCTCTGCAGCTCTCAGACCTCGCCGCCTTTCTCTATCCTATTCTCTCCTCTGTGCAGGCTGTTGCTCGTCTTCTGCTTCTCTCTGCTCTCCAGATCGTGCAAGGTCTCGTCCCAGTTGCTGTTCATCTACTTCCTGGAGCTGTATAGCTTCTCTCTATTCGCGACGCTATGTCGCTTGAGAGACTTGATCTCCACGTTGCTGGGGCGTCATTTGAGCCCTTCTGGCTCAAATGACACCATTTCTGGCTACATTCCTCCTCTCATTGCTCCGGCATCATTTGTGCACTCCTATATACGGCACACTCCCGCACGATTCGTCGTTGTTCATCCGTCCGTGGAAGGAACATCATGACGCCGCAGAGTGGTTATTCTCTCGATGAAAGAATGGTTGAGGCGAGTGCGAAGGAAGCCTCTCTGACCGCTACGACGCGCTGCTCAGCAGGTTATCAAAGGTCGAAGTCAAGAACCTATGGGATGGAGAAAGTTGCAGTCTTCTTTACCACTTGAATAAAAATCAAAAAGAGACCAAACAGAAACCAAAAGGTTTTCAGTGAGCGTTCTGCCCGGGTCGATACCGCGGGCGGCAGAGTCGCGATTTAATAACTTACTGCGCGCTTTCCAATTGAAATCAACAGTAAACATAACCACGACAGGGACAGTCAGACAGCAGCAGCACAGCAAACGGAGCAACAAAGCGACAGAAACAGTATCATGCGACAGCAACACTGGCAACACCAGGGGGAAACAACGGGAATGGGGGGTAACACAACAGCAACACCAGGGAGCACCACCACGAGCGGGGGTACCACGGGAGAGCAACAAAGCACACAAAGCGCACACCACCACAAAGCAAGAGCGATAACGGGGGCACCACAAAAGAGCTGGCAGGGGCAGAGCAGACGAAGTGGGGTGGAGTGAGGGATGAAGTGAGAGAATGGGGGTGAGGTGCATTGGTCGGCGCTAATTATACGGCACCGGTCGCTTGCACCGTCTGATGCACAGATTTATTCGGTTTATGTGCTAAACGCCGTCTGATTGGTGCGCTCTATTATCGGCATTTTTTTAAGGCGCGCGCACTAATGGCGGAGCATTTTGCTCCACATGAACGAACGGACAGAGTTACACACCGATATTTTAGTAGGAAGGATTTGAAAGCTACCATAGAGGAAATGAGAAAACGTAACGTAGTAATCTGCAAAAAAAACTCTAGTAAAAAACTAGTACACAAATGGAGTGTTGGAAACCTTTCTATTGAAGTGTACAAGATGGAAAATATCTAATACAGTAAAGATAGTAGCTACTAAATTTGAATTCGTTCCAATATCAGAAGATGGAGAAAATGAAAGAATCAAAACTAATCATCTAAACAGTGAATGACTGCCATGATCAAACTCAATTTGTTTGTTAATTATCAGAGACACAAAAAATGCGCTCGTAACCATGCATTGTTTTCTTTGGCCAAAACTTATAAATAAGCGCTTTCATAATCAAGAAATAGGCATCCAAGTAAAGAAAAGTTGAAAACTACAATGTTCTCCGAATCATCACGGACTTAAAGGAAGGTTCCAATATGAAAGTCGGTTTTATGGGGCTGAATATTCTTTAAAGCCGTTTCTTTCTTCTACAAAACCTAAAATACGCAGATGAAGTAAGCGGAGAATATTCTGGAGTTATATACTTGAGAAAACAGATAAGCTATGTGAGCGATGCCTGCCATCTGTAGCAGTCGACTCCGCTACTTACACAGAGACCAAGATGGCATTAACCTAATTGAACTGCTCCTACCGCCTTTTTGACAGGCGTCCCTTCAATTCTTCTTACTCTAACACTCAATTGTAAAAATCGTTTACCGACGCCTTCCAAGCCACAGTTGACAGGCAATGAGTCCAATTTCAGGGTTAAAGACCGCTACGAGCACCATAAAATTCTCGATAAGGTTCAAAAGATTCTTTCAGAACCCATTGTTTTAGAACCGTGAACCCTAGTTCCAAGGACCGGATGTCCGGAAACCCTGGACGTCTACTGCGATCAACTCATAAACTGAAGATACGACCCTCAGAGAATAGTCCGCACGAGTTACAGGTCATTTTCCTACGTAAAGATCTCAGCTTAGGCGCAAATAATCCCGCTATCGAACCCAAGTTGCACACGGAACACATGACCAGGCCACGTATCAGGAAATCGGGGGCTGCCAGCAGCACCAATTACTTTAATGATACTTTCGTAAACCCTCTGGTCCCTTCTCATCTCAGAATGAGAACTGTCAACCCCCTAACGACCTTTAACGCAGTCCCAGCGGACATAATACGAAAACACAAGCGGTTTATCGCCGGATTACATGGTATGAACAGGTTTATCTCCATTACTATCTCCATGCTCCGATAGTTGCATCCCAGCGCGTTCTTTCTTATCGATTGACTGGTACGATTGGCCTCCGGCCAAGAATCGAACCAATAATCCATGGTGAGGGCAATACTCCTTCAACGACACGCCGCATTGATGGTCACCTCCGATGAGGTCTGCTTGTTGAATGGGATATCAGCCACTTTCTAGTTGGTAGACACGCTCCATTATTTTTGTTGTGGATCCTGCCACATGGTTTCAATTCAAGTTCAAAGGAATCATAACCTTTGCAAAAATCGCGGTAAACCTGCCCCATTAAGTACCTTAGCAAAAAAAGGCTAGAACATGTAGGATTGAGAAAACACCGAGAAATTATATGTAATTAAAAAGAACTATCGAGACTCTACGTCCTATGATGAGGAGTTGAAATAATCCTACAGGTTAGAAATTTCTGTCAGTCTTTTTTTCTTTCGTACAAATTTATCACTAGTGTCGTTACGGAAGTAGTATCAATCTTCAACAAAATGAAATTATTTACCGTTAAAATTAATTTAATTGTGGAACAACTCACGCAAAATTGATGAAAGAAATAAAACGGCGGCTTTGGAAGAAACTGAAGGAGACATTACATATTGAACCAAATCTGCGCTTAAATAATAAATAGTACTAAGGCTCCAATTTCCCTATACTTGATCTAAACATGAAATTTATAGTTATACCATCAACTGGTCCCTATTGCTCCCCTATTTCAACATAATGGCGTCTAAAGTGCATAAAACAATCCAAATGTCAGTTAAAGAAATCGATTAGATTAAAATTAATCTTTAAAGATGAAAATAATTTCTTTCCTGAGAGCCTGTAAAATTGCTTCAATGTAAAAGGCAAAAGAAGAACTTTTCAGTAATTTGTATCTATCAAAAACACTGGAAGAGTTATCATGTTTGATATTGGAATATGATAATTTGTAAAGAACAAGGATGGAGATTGACTACTGCTGACATGGTTAATAATATACATTAGTAATTGGAAATGAATTACCATCGCTACTATCATCAAATCTATCCAAAAATAAAATTCAACGTCGGCCTATATATCTCAGTATAAAAAACGTTTTATAAGTTATTTCAGTAAGGCTTGAAGAAATCTTTTTTTAACTTATTTGAACTCAATAAACAGTCAGTAGATTAATTCTCTAAGAGAGATTGTATTAATTTATATTTAAGGCTACAAAAAATCATGAGCTATTTAATTTGCGCCCTAACATTAGAAAAGGTATGAGAGAAAAATAAAGGAACTTGAAAAGCATTTATAGAAACATTATGAATTCATAAAGTTACGTAAAAAAATTAAACTAAAAAAAATAAGTGGAAGTTTCGGAAGTTTTAATGGAATTAATAACAATAACAAATTGCTTTAGATATATAAGGGAGATTGATAGAGTAAAATATGTACTTATGTCGATGTTACATCAATTTTTATTTCATGCCGTTCACATATGCTTTAGCATCATTAAATAGTAATTATACATATATCAATTGATTTGTTGATCTTTACAGAAAAATAACCTCAATTTTCGCCTTAATTGAGTATTTAATAAGTATTTTCACTTGTTTCCCGCATGAAAATTAAGAAATTTTAGTGTTATTCAATACTTGATATTTTAAAACTATTGTTGTTTCTTGTATAATTGCCTACATTCTTCTAAAACTTTCAGTTCTGAACAGCTTTAAGAGCTAATAATGATAATTTTGGTGTAGTATTTTATTTCTGACACTTCTCTCACAAAATCATTTACACAATTTTTCGTTCTCATGACTATTTATTTACCTCAAAATTACCCATTATAAGCATTATGTTTTTCATTGGTAGCAGGGGAAAAAATATGGACTAAAATTTTCGAAAAAGAAGAAAAACTGCAATTGAAGTAGTATTTTGGTAAGAAATTGTTTGGGCTTCAAAAAAAATTACGGATATCTTCAGAAATAATTTTGAATGATAATGAGAACGGGCTTAATACAACTTAATAAGGCATCATTCTCCATGTTGATAGGCCCGTTCATCAAGGTTAATCGTGAAAATACATGCTTCGTTGTACCCTTGACCTTTTTTTATAAAAATAAAGAATTATTATCAACTTAAAATTCGGCATTGTATTGTTCCATTATTTCTCGTATTCAAATTACAAAGCTGAATACTTCTGTTTACATAAAATGTCTTGTAAGAGCACCATAGTATGTTTCCGTTACTTATACTTAAGAAATTTCCATTTTTCGATTTTGTATGATGTCCAAATTAAGATCCTTCCTCTTCTTTTTCCATTTATGAGGTTCTATTTCCAGTTTACTTCGCAAAAATTTAAATAGTGCTATAGTAAAGTACCTTAAGAAGTACCGTAATTTGATCTGAACTACATTATGTGCCAACTTTTAATAAAGCAATCCTTTCCTCGGACCAGTATCAATCGAAACTAAAAATGCGTATACCATTAAAGTTCTATTGAGCATATTTACTTCACGTACAACATGATATTACGCAGGCCTTGAGGCTTTACAGGAATTACTGAAACCAAATAAATATCAAATGGGTAAAGACAAAACGTGCAGTAAAAGCTAGATTCTAGACTCAGACCGTCATTACCTGCACAGCCTTGGATACCGGGAACTTTGATGTGATTAAACTTTCCCTTGCAGTTTACTGACAGAACGTTTACCCCAATTGGTATACTGGGGAATTCAGACTGAGATATTTTATCACTGCTTCCCAATCCATAGCTGTCTTGTAATCCCATCTGAAATGGATCAATTTCCGTCTTCTATGTTGCCACATTGTGTCACTCACACCAACCACAAGTTCCGAAAGCACTACTTCTAATATATCCAGGGCTTTTTCGCGGGGATTGCTCCGAATATCCACTTTTTAGGCTACATTTACCTTCGGCGGTTAGTTATCTGTAGTTATATACAAACCTTCATTTGGAACTATCTGCTCAATGCAGTCAGACTAAACCCAAGTTTCAACAATAATTCAGTCTGTATCTGCCCTTGTGCGCTCAAATATTCTACAATTATGCCATTTAACTGTAACTGCATTAATTCGAATAACATTTCAACCCCAGCTCTATTTATCCGCTGTATTTTTGTCAACCTTACCGTAATCATTACAGCTTGTCTTACCTTCTTCATAAATCATTTCCGCTTGCCACTTCCACATCCCTTTAACTAAATGGCCCCAGCTGGAATAAATGTTGTGTGTTTTACTCGTACTTATAAAAAATATGTTGCTGGGATTCCGTGAAAATTCTAGGGTATAATACATTGAAATAAATTAGTCTTGAAGTGGACACGAATATTGTCCTCTAAAACCTTTTGGATGAGATAGAGAAACAAAATTATCAGCCTCCATCAATTTTCTGCTCGATACCATTTAAAACATGGCTACTTATTTCATGAAATTCATTTACATGAAGAAGGCGTAACCAGAGGCTCAATTGTGCAATCCGGGCGGAAAGAAAGAACTAACCTGCAGTATAGTTGTGATAAAGGGTAACGAGAAAAAGAACCTGAAGATTGACCTTCTTCACCGTTTAAGAAAGCGGTATGGATCGACTTACTTGCTGCAGATATTTATATCGCGGTGGGGTGGCAGACCGAAAAGGTTCTCTGGATGATGAAGGGCGTTCAATGAAACAATTCTGAAGACATTCAGTTAGTCGGTTGGAACACGTTTTCTTCTCATAATTCCTCAATTCAGGAATCATTCCAAATTGCACATAGATGTCACCAACAAAGGAACCGGATTATGGGTCTGTATTATGTAAGGAGGTTTCCTTATTTCGGTATGCGGTGCCCTGGTGATTTTGAGGGAATTGCGGCATTTTTGCGATTTTTTCCATGGGACACATCAACTTCAACTGTTCCCGAAAGTTCGTAAGTCCTTTAAGAGCAACAATCCATTCAGAGCCGGTACAGTGAATAAACGGTAAGTTTATAGCCGTACACAGCGCGTTTGTGCGTGGAAAGAATTGTTGTTTGAACAATATTGTGAATGATGACTTTATTTTTGTCGGGTGATAATGCAGGGAAGTATGGGTTGGTATAAAATTTGAAAGATATGGTCAGTTGTGGCCCGGATTATCCTGCAGGGTGACCGGTATACCTCTTAAATTTCCCTAAAAGGCCGGTTCAAGGCCGCCCAGCAGACAAAAGCTGCGTTGAACATTACGGCCGTAGCAGCGAGCCTCTGAGAAAGTACCGTTCGGACCTAATCATACGCCTCCATCGCCCTAACGGCCACATTCAGCGCGAAGTTGGTTAGCACCCTAGAAGCGTCTGGGTGCCAACCACCGAGAGTAGATATAGGGATAGGGACGAGCTTACTTCTCACGGAGGTTGCAATAAAGAATTCATATCCCCTGTGCTTCGCAGAGACAGCCGCATTGAGGGCGGTGGACTGCTTGAATGTTTGGACCCTCCGGTGGGAGGGCGCCAGCTGGTTAAAAAACGTCACGTCAAAGAAATCCGTACCTCCAATTCTTCCCATCGCCCGGATGTCTGGCCTAGTGCTATGGACCCCGTCCCGCGGTTCGACGGTGGGGTGACGGGCCGCTTTCTGCAGCTTGCGCGAAGGGGGCCACTTGATGGCCATGTCGTCGAATTCTGTGCCCACCATGTCTGTAGTGAAGGAGATGATCCCCGAAGCAGTCGAGGGTTTCGGGGTAGTTTTGTCTCGGGCGCGGTTCGTCCGAAGGGAACAGGGGACTTGGCAGAAGTACTGGAGCCACACCGCGAATTGGCAGGGGTCTATACTGGTCCCGATTTGCAGATGCCGTGTACAGTACAGTACTGTAGTTGTCCGCGTTTGTTGAAACCACTCCAAAGGCACTCGCCAGTGCTGCGGAGGATTTCATTATATGGGAGTGTATTTACTGTAATGGAAATGTTGGGAAAATTGGCAGTGTCTGTCTAGGTAATGTACTGTACAGTAAAATTCTGTTATTGGTTTTCAAATTTGTTCGGGGGTGTGCAGTCATTTTAAGTTTAGAACATTGCAATATTGTACAATGTGGTAGACTACAGGAGTGTTGTACGGTAATACACTATTACAGTACAGTACACTGTACTGTTGTACTGTACTGTAACTGCGATCACTGTCACTGAGGCAGTATCCAGGCAGCACGGAAATAGCTTTGATCTGATGAGGACACCGACAGTACTGTACTGTCCTGTACAGCACAGTTCATTCTATAGTTCACTATAAAAGCGTTAGCTCTATTTTCCTGTACAGTACACGTACTGTGCAGCGCTACCATTTTAGTTAAAAGTGTGTTTTGTACAGTATCGTACAGTGTATGCGATATTGTCCTTCAGGACAATGCCTTTAGTATGCAAAAAAAAAGTACCGTATTATGCGAGATTTTACAGAAAACTAGCCTCAAATCAATTGATTTGACCACCTGTCAAGTTTGCTCAATACCAAAATGCACAAAAATTCAGGCCTCGTACTCATCCATCCATCCCGCAGCCTGAAGCCACGTCAAAACCCTCCCCGCCACTCAGCCTCCGTCGTAAACGCGAGATCACCTTCCGCACCTGCCGAGTAGCGACACTCCCAATCTACGCCTCCTGCCTCCCGAAATGCAGCACCTCGCGCTTCCATCATGAGGCACAGAACAGGAATCTTCGCTCTCTATGCAATCAAACCCGTTTTTGATGCTGCACATCCACCATTATGCTTCTTTTGATAGCCCTGGATACTAGATCTCCCTGTGCACGTTATGCATTACACGCCTTGCTTAATGAAATTCGCGCTGGCAGTTCACGTCCCATCCCGACATTGGCAAAAAGTCAAATGCTGCCGTTTGTACCGTAGAGAGACAGCAAATAAGGGATTCGCAGGGCGTAATCCTCTGCGTTTTATTGGAAGAGCCTCAACGATGAAGCGCGCGCTTGAGCGCTCATTGTACACCCAGATAAATCATACTACTCTTGCATGGGTCAGTGTCGGGTACCGTCGTTTGGTTCCCTCAATGCTGAGATGTAGTTCCAGAGTTTGGAAAAGGACGGCAAAGTAATAGTAACGTCGATGCCCATTGAGAAAGAGTTCGTTGCTGTGGGGAAAGTTCTGTGGAACGAGCAGAAATCCCCTCCTCTATGGCACATCGTTTAAATCAGCACGGTGCAAGAGAGGGCTAAGGACATCGAGGAGATAATTGAGCTTGTTGAAATGAGCCACATTCTTCTTTTCAGCTCTCGGACTTGGTCGAGAGCGATCGTCGATGCTCGAGGTAATGTTGTGGAAAACACCCGGCGTCTGGGTCAGGAAAGCTTTTGAAACTCTTTTCGACATCGGTGTATCCTAGTTCATTGAAATAATGGATATTGGTTACACTCCTTCACCATGGCTTACTGCCGTTTCACGGTTCGAACTGCGCGGTTTGTAAAGAAAAATATAAAGCTGATGAGGACGGAAAACTTTCGGGATTTGGCATTGGACTGGGTGTGTGAAACCGAGGAGCGCAAACCAGGGATCGAATGTGATGATGAGGATGGAGTTTTGGCTGATCCTCGTAGGAAAATAGCCTCGCTGAAATGGAAGGACCTGGTGGTTTATCGTGTCGTCTTGGAAAACGCCCCCTTGGTTGACATTGCCGCGAGTAGCACTGGAAGGATCAACGCCAAATCGGGGAAAGATACACAAGATGAAATCGGAATTGGTGGTGGGAGAAAAATTCTTCGCGATCCAAAGGGATGTACTGATACGATGGGTTTATCGGAAAACTGCGTGGGACTTCTGAAACCATTAGTTCCGTTTGCTATCCATTCGGAGAAATCGCAATGTCGCGGAAAATCTGCACTCAAAGGAGGATCTATGGTTGTTTTGGTAAGAATGTGCAGATCAAAGTTAGACTTGAGTGACAGATCCGCGACGTGTTGTCTCGGGCGAATAAATGATAACGACGGGACAGAACAACTGCCTCGTGAGTAGGGGAAGAGTAACGCGAGGAATCTGGCAGGTGTTTTACATAGGCCCTAGGTACGGCAAACTTGCGGGGTGTTTGAAGAGCACGTCGAGGGGAACGATTCCGGGATCTTCATCCCGAAATCGTTGCCCCGGACTTATCGCAGGGATACCGGGGAAGAACAATCTTGTTGAGCGAATTATCCGTAGACAGATGGAGTGAAAGATTGACTACGACCTTTTCTCATGCTGGCATGGCAATATCTTGAACTATCCGGAAATTATCTGCATTTGAAATGCTGGGAAGAACGATGAGCCGCGAGCCAATAGGATAGGGTCCTGCTCGTTTCAACCGTTGGCCACACAGCGCATGTAGTTTAGGTCGAGGGCAAGAGAGGACTGCAGGCATTGCTTTTCAGACGGGATAAAGACCGTGCTCCCCTGTAACCCTCTCGTATCATCTGGAGTGGCTGCATTTCCAGCGGCAAAATGTGTACTGCTTTGTCAGCACTCATTCTTGCAGTTACATTCCCAGCCTTCGAACCCTCTGAGACGTAATGCGTCAGACTGAAACCCACGTTTCGCGGCATCAAATTCATTCGCACTGTCTCTGTGAAGCGCAGACTTCATTGCGCAGGCCGATAGTGCGAACAATCAGTGGGAATGGACGCACTCGTGCCTCCCAAGAAATTCTTGGCGCAGACAGCATAGCTCTTGCCAGAAACTACATTCTGCAGTAATCATTGCGCAGCAATAGCCCAGCTCCTTTTTATGAGCTCAACTGTAGCATACCGCAAACAGATGCAAAGGCACGTAGAGGATGTGCTTTGCAATGAACACTGGTTTAGTCAGCAGATTTTCGACTGTCTATTAATTTCAAACAATGTCAAGGAATTTCTACTGTACAACCACATATTGCCATCGAGATACGCCCTGAGGGGAGATTCGGGCCAAACGAATGACCGCCATTCAAATTTTGCCGAGAATGACTTCATCCACCAGTGAATCGTCGGATCCTGCACCCACGTATGATAAAGTCAAATACATCTTTCAATGTGTACAGACGCCGTTACGGTCTTTGTGCCGCTGGGAACACAGCAAATGACGCGATGGGCAATGAGGGCCCTTTTGATCACAGGGACGTCTTCTACCACCACTCGCCACAATTCGACATTCGAAACCATCTGTCGTGAATGCAGATAGATCAGACTGCGACTCAGCAGCTTAGAGGCGGCGCAGCAGGGGCGCAATGTACTTTACTTCCGTTGCACTATGGCCCACTGCCTGTTGCATCGAGGCAGAAATGAAGACGACGGGCACGCTGCCAGTAAGTCTGTCTTTTGGCGGCGCGCCAGATGCCAGGCCCTGCTGCAGTAGCGTTGCGTCGAGCAGAAGCGAAACCCTTACTTGTAGCGGTCTGATGTCTGATTTCGAGTCCGTACCAGAGTCTGGGCATTTGTCAAATGCAAACAAGAAACCAGAGAAAGTAACATCCAAATAGATGCTGTGGCCACGCAGCAAAAGGTGTAGCACAGGATTGACCTGGTTGATGTTAGCTGAGACCAGCCAGTGGCCGAAGGACCAGGGCCAGGGAAGAGGGGCTTTGAGGGGAGAGGTACATTTTTGACCCGGCTGCGAGACAGTGGCGAGAGCATCGCGTTGAGTCATGGCTCAGGGCGTGATACAGGACCGGCAAATAATTTCTAGTTCCAGCCGTTGAAGGACGAAGGGCCACTGCTTGCCGCGCAGTGGGTGGAGTCATACTGTTCTTTGACTCGATTGAGTCGCGAGTCACTCATTTGCGCATTTCACCCTATCATATATCAGCATTAAACCCTTTGCTTTACGCTGTTTTTCTGGGCCATCACGCTGTCACGATAGGACCGCCCACCAATTAATCTCTCTATTAAAAAATTAAAGCAAACAAAAAAAAACCATATTGTCAATGCACGTAATCAATAACTTAAACCCCCTGCCAATCCAATCCATCGCCGTCAGCTTATTTAGCTTTCCTGCTTCATTCTCAGAATCCTACCTGGCCTTTTGTCCTAGCCATCGCCTTCATGTGATTTTCGTGTTGCCATAAGGTCGTACAAATGCCACTACGTCAATCATTCCAGCAGTTGCTCTTCCACTCGTTCTCCCCCCATCATCGACTGGCCTCCAAAAGTGTCTGCACACCTGTTAAATTCTGCTACAAAGTCACTATGGCTGCCCCATCCTCTAGTTAAACTACGAACAAACTGGTCAACACAATCTGTCTGCTTGCAAATTTGAGCAGAGTTTCATTCATCTCAAACTTTTGAGCTTTATCTTGCCCTCAATTACTGCGTGTTCGCTTCTTACAAAATCAGTTAAATAGCATAATCACGCTTGCGCTACTCTCACTTGCGGCTGAAACAGTTCAGCCTTGGGTCCTCAAATCGTGCCAACGCGCAGTCCTACTTATCCATACCCTTCCTCACATCAGTTCCGCATATCGTAGTTGTTTTCACCGCCGTTACTCACACTTCTGGCCCCTGTGACAAGCAGACAAATGCTTCTGACAATTCGGCGGCCAGACTTCCATGCCACAAGAGACGCAAACCGACCAGCCCTTCTTGGCTTTGTGCTTGACAAAACACTTTCCAGCTGCGCCAGACCCCTGGACAGACACCGGCGAGGTCTTCTTCTTAATCGCATGTGCCTTTGAAACGGAGTTGACCTTTTTCCCAGCATTCACCTTTGCCCTCGTCACCACTGCCTTGCCCTTATGCTTGGAACCCTTTGACGGCGAAATGCACCGTTTCTTGTTCCCTCCAGCAAGCTCCCCGCCATGACCAGACTCGATCCTTTTCCTCTTGTCTCCTTTTCCATGCTTGCCCCCCACAGCTACCGCATCGTCCTCCAGCCCAAACATACTGATCAAATCATGATCCATTTCAGCAGCAGTCAAAGTGACACGGATATTCTTCTGGGCCTCAGCCGTCTGAAATGTTGAAGCAACAGTGGCCTGTCTCTTGAGATTATTCTCCTCCCTCTTACCACGACGGCCGCTGCGGCTTCTCTTCCTCCTGACTTCATCAATGACTTGCCTCTCCCTGGCCTCATCCTCCTCAGTACGACGCCTGAGAAATCGGCGATAATTCTCACGATAATCACCCTCTTCATCACTGCTAATGTCACTGTCCTGAATCCAAATGGGACGATGTGGGAGATGTGCATCGGGTTGCTTCTTAGATATCTGCGGGGAGCGATGCAGAAGAGAGATCTGACGGTACGGATCTGCAGGCTTGTGGGGCGGTGCTAAAGTTTGCTTGTGAGCGTTCTGAAGTATCTTGTGACTGTCTGCGTAATCCTTGTCCGAGGTGATGTCGGGGGTCATATCCAAGTCGTCGTCGTCAGTGTAATGATGAGCGGTACTGCTGTCGGGCTCAGGGGCATTGGTGGAGGGTAGAGCGGAATGCGGATGCGGCTTGACCTGAGTGGCGGGACTGACTTGAGAGGAGGGGTGGGACAGGGCGGGGGAGTTGGAAGCGGGATCGGGAGAACGGGGCCTCGTCTTGCGACGGGGGGTGGAGGGAGGACGAAAGACAGGAGGCGGGGCAGTTGTGGGAGTAGTAGTGGTGGGGGGCCAGGTCGGGGGCAGGACGGTTGTCGATTGGGGACGCATGGCGGCTGTCTCCATCCGACGGGGGAAGGCAACTGACAGACAAGAACCGGGGAGATGGGGAGGGATAGTGAATGGGAATAGTTTGAGTGTGTTGGGCAGAGATATGTCAACTTGACGTGAGAAAAAGTTTGGCTGAAGTGAAGCAATAGATGAAGAGCAAATGGCAACTGAAAAGCAAGACAAGTAAAGGCTATGGGTTGAATGTAAGGTTGGGGTAGACAAGGAGGTCGAGTTGAAACGAAAACAGGACACCAAGAGAAACAAAGAAACAGGAGGGGAGGGACGGGCGAGGAAGTACAAGTCGAATATGGGTTGCGATCTGGTGTGGGACACAGAGATGGGGAAGATGACACTCGGCAAAGGTAGAAAAGAATGGAAGATTATGGATAGGCCAAGTGCAGGGCGAAGAATTGTAAACGGGAAAGATGAAGAGGAGGAGAAGGGGGATGCGAATGGCAGACAGTGAACGAAAGTAGAAGAATGTTGGTTTGTAGGGGGGGAGGAGGATTTGGTTGATGATGACGGTGAGGGAACGAGGAGGGGTGGCGGGGGGGGGGGGGTGTGGGTTGGGCTTCAACTGCGTGGGGCTGAGGGGATTTGAGTAGCGACAAAACTGCCCGAGTGCTTTGTGTAGTCTCTGTGTGTGTTTTTTGTGCGTCTGATTGTCATGATGGTGATAGAGAGAACTGCGGCAATGTTAAAAATAATTAAAAAATAGACCTTATGTTTTTTTCGGTTGCATCAAATGAGACGCCAATTGGAACTATTGAAAAATTAAACGATAAAATATGAAAAAAAAACAAAAAAAATTACACATCTCACACCGCTCCGGGGCTAACACTGAACTCTATGTAGACAGTACAGTAGATAGAGTATAGAGTAGATGCGATAGGTCAGCGTCAGAGTCGGTACGGATCCAAAATTAAACAAAATTTTTTGTCCAAATCGAAAAACACAAGCCCTACTGTATTATATTGATACATCCTTCTTCAAAAAAAAAACAGAGACACATTTTCCAATGTGGACCATATGGCCCCCGCAACGAGTAGAAGATGTGTGTCGGTCCGCTACAGGGTCATCGACTGCGTCAATTGGGCAGTTTAGCCACATGCTCTAGAATGCGCCTTGCAATTCGGAACGCGGAACACCACATTGGCAATAACCTCTGGACCTTTTGCGCCGAGAAATCTCGGTAAAAATTATTCTACTGTACAGTACTTACCCCGTTCACACCCCATCTTGTCTGTTCCGCTCACGAGTCATTTCTTGACATCCCTGTTGTGATTCACTTTATCGCGTACCCTTCCATTCTTGCTACACCATACAGTGCACAATCACGTTGGCGCCGATTCTGTCGCCGTATGCAGTACAGTACTGCACAGTACACTACACACTATCACCACGCATGAGATCCACATGCAGACCCACTCGACTTGTTTTGACCAAATGCAACAGCCCCTGTCCTGTCGCGTTGCAAGGAACACCGCAAAGAAAAAAATGCAAAACCCACGACTTGATTGCCAGTTTGTTTACACAAGCTGTCAGGCAACCACGTTATTTGCAACCGCCCTACAGTACACTACACTACCGCGCTGTCTATACACTGTAACCACAAACTCGTGCACTTGTCACCTACCGATGCGCTCGACACAAATAATATTCCCCCCACTCTCGCAATCATTCCCTATCGAGACGACAAAACCTGCCGTTGGAATCTTCCCCATCCCACCCCAAGTACACCAGTTCACTTCCCCACCTTTCACCCAGAAAATTGCAACCCAACCCGTCGACTGCTTGCCAACAAGAGAGCGGATCCGCCATTGACACTGCGCCTCCCCTGTTTGCATCGTCGCTCCAGCGAAAATATTCTCCCCGCTCCAGTCAACGCAACCGAGTTTGTCTTTCACAAGCTGCTTTTTTTCCCGATGACAGAAGAGGGAGCATCGGCAAGTTTCGACTTGTACTGACAATATCACAGCACAAACGCGGGACATGAGAAACAGTCGTTTTCATTCTTGAGAAAACGATCGTTTTCATTCTTGAGAATGTCTAGATCTGACGTCCATACACCTTAACCTGGCGCCAGAATTGACGGATAAAACGGCAGGTGCGAAACGGCACTTTGCGCCAATCGTAATCTTTGAGCAACTGAGCTTGCTGGCAATTGAAGAGATGCGGCAAACAAAAGTTTGGAGAGAGACGTTATCGCAGCTGTGATGGCTGTCGGCCTAGGTTGAGTGGTGTCAAGGGGGAGAGAAGTGAACGTGTCGTCTGTTGAACGCATTGCATGGGAATGAGCATGCGGATGTTGTTGAGGCTGGTGCCTTCTCGAAAATGCGCATGGTTCAGCTGTTGTGTTGTGAGTAGAGCCATGGTACTTATTTGAACAAGGGGGCTTGTAGTCGTCTTTGGGTGACAGACTGAAACAGTGGGGACAGGGCATGCAAGCCAACGGAGTCTTTTCTGCGAGCAGTTGGTTCTCAGCTAATTTAGTAAATTATATCGCTACTTGGTGGTCGAGGAGCGGAAAATTTGTGTTGCAACCTCGAGATTTTATTCTTTTTCTTCATCACCCCAATTAAACAATATTGTAACCGGGCCACAGCATAGCAATTCCAGGGAAAGAACTTGCGGTATTAAATAAATACACTTTGACTTTAGATAAGCATATTTAATATATAGAGGTGGTGACAACTGGTCACGCAGCAGCACATACTGTAGGCCCACTGGCGGCTGGAACGTGGTATCATAATTCGACGCGTGCAGAGTTCTATCCCGGCGGTTTACTCGCCGGTGGCTTTCATACTTTTCCTAGAGATTATGACAAGAGTGGCAGGGAATCTTTTTGGTGTGGTTTTTTAAATTGAGTGAATTTTTCCGTTAATTTTAGAGAGGAACAAATGGTAGCAGAGACGGAAAGCTGATAAATATATACAGAGGCTGTTTGCATTCAAATTTGTCTTTTAAATCGGAGCTTTACCGTACGTCCATTCGTCCTCTACAGTATATTGATGGGTATTATAGCGAACATTTTAATATTTGAAAAGGGGCATTTTATATTTTTGTTTTTATAGTCGTATCTGTAGTACAGTGTAGTATATTCCGAGCAATAGTTTCAGGTAACTGACTTGAATTTTTTCGAACAAATTTGGTAAAACTGATTGTACAATTGTTTGTGACACACACAGATCATTGTCAACTGAGATTTTTTGCATATAAAAATAATCGCTCCCCTTCTAGTGTCAGGAAAATACACAAGTTGCACTCGTGGATTCCTGTCTGCAATTCGAAACTCGCACCCCGAATAGTTTAAGTTTCATATTTAAAAAACCCTCGAGTTGACACACTCGCCCCGATTGGATGGAGGGAAAACCTCATGATTACTTGAATAAAATTATTCAAATTTTAAATTGAAAAACTGTCTCGTGTCTCGTAAGGTTGACAGTCTACCATTTGAATCATCTCTAATTGTTTCACAGTGGCTTTTCTGGCAAAATTTTTTTTGTCTGAAATGAATTCACGCCGAGCAAACTTGGGGGTGAAACAAAGGGATGTGAATGCCTCGCTATTGTGAGCGATCTGGCTGGGTCTGTTGCTCGGGGCGCTCGACCAGAGCAATTTTTATTCGGAACATTCGTTTTGTAATTGCCATTGTTTTACGACGAAACAGGGAAGGTTTCATTCTCCCAAACATTACAGTTACCCACCCTAGGCGCCGATAGTTTCGATCTATACCCAGGGTACACATTGTACGGTTGTACCGTAAGTACAGTGTGGTACAGTACAGTACAGTACAGTCCAAAGTACAATGCGCCGAAATAATCCGGATTTCCTACTTTTCTTAAAAAAACAAAGGTCACTCCCGATGCCCTACTCCTCGGCAGGTCATGGCTATCTCTCGGCAGCATGTTGACGGTAACAAATGCAAAAAAAAACACCAGCAAAACCATCACCACATGCAAAACAAAGGCCGCAAAAAAACCAGCACGTCAACCCGCACACACAACAATGCACCCACGTGCTACTCTACTGTACCGTACATACAGCACATACAGTGACCCGCTACCCCCCCCGCGCTGCAACACACAAGCACACCAGCACATTGTCGCCCGCTGTGCCAAAGCGTATTCATTTTGCAACACGCCACAATGGACGTGGTGTAACCGCCAGCACGAAGCCCAGTGTCTCGCGTTGTCGACGCGGGTTGCATTTTGGTGGCGGGTCTGAAACCATGCTGCAAAGCAACCACGCTGTGGCGTACAGTACAGAACAGTACACTAGCACAAGCTGTGATACGTTGGCCACTCCCTGTTGGTCGAGGTGACAGGAAAACTCTCGGTCCGTGGTGTTTTACGGCCCATTGCAAAATACTCGTGCTGGCAGGGCTCAGGATCGGGAAGGGAGTTGCGACATTTGGGTGGCGGTGTATGTTTTCAAGTGGCATGGGCCAATCCGAACCTGGTGGCTGGGTTGTGTTTGGCAGATTGGTCATGGCAATGGGCAAATTTGAGTTGTCAGCAACTTGCTACTCGTGCGTTGCATGCCCGCAATTGCTTTGACTTGGGGACTGAACAGGACGGAATGTCAACCTGATGGAATGGTGCATGTAAGCCGAAAGCTGTGCAAATTTGCACAGCAACTTACTTGGGCACACCGGACGGTACAGTACTGTAGTGTACAGTACTTGGCGGATGTCGTGAAGAGAAGCAGTGCTCGCCACAGCCACAGCCACAGCCACAGCTCGGTGTTGCGTTGTGCAAGATGTACAGTATTGCACTTGAAGAAAATAATAAAGTTACAAATTAATGCGTGACCACATTTAGACACACCACTGCTGGATTGGCGGTACTATGTAGAGGCGTCAGTGTGGCCTTAACGACTCGTAACAGCCTAGGGCAAAAGTGCCCAAGGGGCTCTGTGCCAGCGTTAAAAAAAGCCGCCCCACTGTACGTTACTGTACCGTACCAACCACGGGCTCGTCAGTCTATCGTAAGATATCCTGGACACCGTTTGTCTCAGCAGTCCACTGCAAATTAAACAATTAAACAGGCGCTGCCAACACAAGTGCAAATTTCGTCTCATCTTACGAATCCAACGGCCCCCAAATTACAGTACACCATTCTTGCTGACTCTAGCTAGCTAGAGCGCCATCGTTCAAAACAAGGTTCAAGAATTGCGGGATGCGCTACTCTAGCAGACGACGCCCAGTGAAAGCAATGCATTACACAGAGCATTTTCCTCACACCAACTCACACACCTTTACAGTACCACCCTCAACTGTAATGCCACATTCCACACGCCCTCCCTCATCCAACGCCTATCCCCTAATTCCACTCGAAAACACACATTTTACCACCATCTGCACCATGCCGTCCTGCCCAACACCAGACCCCTTGTTCACACATCCCACCGTCCCTATCGCGATTGCGGGCGCAGTGGTTGGGAATGTGTGGTTTGAACTGGAGAAAGTGGGGAGGTATAGGGAATGGAGTTAGGATTTGGGTGCATGATGGATGAACGGCTCGGGGGGGGGGTGATCAAGTGCAATGAGGCGACGTGGGCCGTTGCAGCACAGGGGTGACGTTTCGGTGTTGCTTGAGGGGGGGGGAGGGTGGCAATGTGGGTGGAGTATGTGATGGTGGCGGCAGAGAGAGTTGTGTAAGAGTAGGTGTGGGAGACGTGTTTGTTTTGAGGTTTTATGACGTTGATTTCGAAAGGGTGTGTCACGGCGGGTTTGTCTTGTGGAATGCTTGTTTATGAGAAATTTTGCTTGTTTTATGAGTGCTCAAATCGCGAGATTATGCACCACTCGTGCTCTGCAATCAGTGAAGGGCATCTAGCAAAATCAAACAGGGGGGGTTGATCATGCTGTCAAAATTTACACAGTATTTTTATCTCGTGTATCCAGTTCAGAATAATTCAATTTGCCACCGGCATGCATCCAAGCATCAGCAACAGCAATCTCTTGCGTCTCCACACGCCCCGCAGACATATTCCTAAGTGAGGCAATCCCCCCCGTTCCACATCCAGTTTCCAATCTCACGCCATCATTGATTTCACCCTCTTTCACAACCAGCAAGCATACCCGACCCGCCCTCCACGATAGATACTCTGTGAAGTAAAGTTTCAATTCAAGGGCTCAGTCTCATGCAAGCAACCCAAAAATCCCATCCCTCTCACCTTACCGACGCTACCCCGGAAAAAAGGCCAGCTGCCCGCCCTCAAATCTTTCACCAGCCCCTCTCACAGGCCCAAGCCAAGCCCGCAATCATCCCCAAAGCCAACTCGGACAATAATTCCAGCAACAGTCGAAATTCCAATCGCACTGCCCGAAACATCAGCAGTCACAAATCCCACAACCTACCTTTCAAACCACGTATTTTTGCAAGAAAGCGTGCTCATCTCAACCATAGTTGGAATTGCTAGCAGGCTGTTCTGTGTTTTGTGACACTACAAGGTGTACCAAATGGTTCACCAGGTAGACGGCCAAGACTCTTTGAAAGAGAGGCGGCCAAAGCGCGCGGTGGACACCATGTCAACACATGAATCCTACGGAGCGCATCATATTCGCTTTCTTTACTACAACCCTCAAAATTCGTACAAATGCTCATTACCCCGACATCCCGAACAACAACGCAAGTTACAGGGTTCGGAGGCGCACACCGCCTCTGCCAGCAGCATGCGTACGGTGTACTCCCAGAATAGATATGCACAACAGGGCCTTCACGAAATAACCTCACTCGCGAATAGCGAATGAATTTGTCGACCCTTTCGTCTAGTGCATGCTTGGAAAGTCTATTATTTGCGAAAGAGTATTCAAGACAACCCTACAAATCTTGCGGTACCGATGGAATGTCCGTCCCATTCTCAAGTCTCGCCTCATGCCTCGCCTCCGCCTTCCTCCGCAGAGTGAGTCTCCGCTTCGGTCCATATGCCCCGGACGTGGCATCATTTGCATCAATCCCACGAACGTTCCCATGTCCAGCTGCTTCGCGAATGTGCTCTCCAAGTTTCCGCCGCCTCTCTGTGGCCGTCTCACCGTCCTCCCTCTCAGTTTCAGAACCAGACAGGTCGCTGTCTTCATCCTCATACTGTTCGCCAGCCTTGCCCTTCTTCCTTACGTTTTGAATAGCCCTGATGGCGACTGCTTCCGGTACAAGACTTGCATTGTGGAGAACAAAGATATAGTGCTTCGTGATACCAGCAACCCTGAACAGGACGAACAGTAGCGCTACTGTGGCCAGCCCGAGGGATACAATGTTCAAAGCGGATATTTCACGGTCGACTTCCACGCCATTTAGGAACACCGCAGCCGTAGTAGCAGACATCAGCACCGTAGTAAAGAACAGGGTAAATTCCACGCACCACATAAAGAACATGTGCGATCCAAACCAAAAGAGCTTTTCGACCGGACTCGCTACCCGTGCCAGACGCGGGAACAGTTTCCTGA
This sequence comes from Kappaphycus alvarezii, assembly GCA_002205965.3. Lineage (NCBI taxonomy): Eukaryota > Rhodophyta > Florideophyceae > Gigartinales > Solieriaceae > Kappaphycus > Kappaphycus alvarezii. The sequence goes on along the minus strand of NADL03000612.1, from coordinate 923,755 downwards.
TCCATTTCGGGTATTGCACTGGTTCCATCTGGCTGGCCTTTTGCTGGTGCTCGAGATTCTTGACAATCGATGCGTTTTGGAATCCAAACGACAAGTACCTGGACAACGTGCGCTGCACTACTCCTCCGTCGTCATCCGCACCCTTACCAGCGTCGCGCCCGCCCAGTCTGCCAACGTCTCCAGTCTCAATGTCTCCAAGAGTTTTCGGGGTCCTTGTGCCGTGGTGACGCACTGCCAACTCATCATGAGGCATAGCTTTCACAAGTTCAATCGACTTTTTCGCTCGTGCCTTGCTGTCTGCCGAAAACCTACTATAGTCACTCCCAGATACCCGGGCGTCACTGTCAGAAGAAAAGCCTCGCGATGAAATCTTGGACATGATGCGTGGGTTGGCCAGTCGACGAAGTGGATCGCGATCACGTCCAGGTCGCCCACCAATATCCAGACGGTCCGTGGACATTTCGGCAGACTGACGATGGGTATCAGGCTTTTGATACTCGAGGCTGCGTCGCTCTGCCTGCATTTCCGCACCTCTCTTGCGAGCCGATTCCAAAATGTCTCTGTTCCTGACACTCTTGTTGACAGAAGCTCCATTCAACGACGATGCCAATCGGGCTTGGCCGGTTGGAAACTCGAGAGAATGTCGGACGGCCATCTCGTGAGCTTCAAGGGCCTCGGAGAGCTCTGGCGGCGGGGGAGCATGTGTCCCTCCAGCTCCCAATTCGACACTTCGACGGCGGGCCTCAAAGTCTGCGGTAGCCCGTCGATCGACATCGATGGACTGCCAGCGACCGTCCTCACTACGTCGATAATCTAGGGATGAGCGACCTGTCCCTGCACCCACGCGGTTAGAATCCAACGAAAAACGTCCAGAGTACATGGCGTCATCGTCCTGCTCGGTCCTCCTGATGTTTCCAGGATCGATGCTCGGACGAACCACATCCTCCTCTTCGGCCAGTGCCGCCCCCTTTTGGTTGTATGCAGACACCAGTGACAGGGCACCATCGTCCGCAACACCGAGTCCCTTTCCTCGGGGAATACGCAAATGCATGGGGTCTAGCAACTCGTGTTCAGGGGAACCGTCCGCCCCGGCAGGCGAAACTCCATCGTCATCTTCCACAAGGTCATCGCCGTCTGCAGCGGGGCCGTCTTGGGACTTGGACTGGCGACGACGTTCGCGCTCCACAGCCTTTCTGCGGCCAACCTCTTCCAGCTCCTCGGCAAGGGCGTCAGGGTCAACACCCTCATAGTAGATGCGAGGGTGCTTGGTGAGTTCCCAAAAGATGCTCTTAATCTTCATGGCGAGTATCTGAACGCCACCCATGAGGATAACGGCTGCAACAATCATAAACACAGACTCGGCGACATCCTCCTTTTCCTTTTCATCTTGGCCGGAAATCTCACGGCGCACAATGTCCGCCAAGACAATGCCAAGAAGGATGACATACAAAGACCAATGCGACTCGACGAGGTGAAGGATGGTCGACTCTTTGATACGACGAAGAAACGAAGAAAACCGAAAGCCCTCTGGCAAATTGCGGTAAAAGATAAACTGAAAGCGGATATCATGAAAGGCCATTAGCTCATGGAGCTTCCAATACTGCCGCAGCGTACGAATACTCGGAAACCACCACTGAAACTTTCTCCAGGCCGTACTGCGATGCTTGTGCACACGCTCCTTGAGGCGGGTATACTCTGTCTTGAGGCGCAAATAATCCATCAAATCAATACGCTCCATATCCTTCCACCGCTTGGACAAACTCAAACTGGTATACGCGGTACTGGTCACGACAACCGTATAAAAGATGGCAAACAAAAAGATAAACACATGTGCAAACTCAAACGACAAAATTGTCTTCTTGTCCGGCTTTGCCGACAACTCGTAAACAATAAAAATAAACGACACGGCACCCAGAATCATCAACTCTCGATACAGCACCTTGACGACACCTTGCAAATGATGATGCTTATGACTGACCCAATGTTCAATCCTATGCAACACAACCTCGGCAACCAAGGTAAACACAATCAACAAGACCAAAAGCCATTCCGACAATGTGGTGGATACCTTGCCGACCTTTTCCTCCTTGGGGGAATCTTCCTCTGCGGCAGCGGCGACGCCCTCGGCGGCGGCATCTGCCGCGGCGTCAGCGACCTGCCGTAACAGATCTGACGGAATCATTCAGGTGGGGTTGGAGGGGGGTTGCGGATGGGGTGGGTTGAGGGGGGGGAGGCAAGGGGTGGGTAGGGGTGGGAGGCAAGGGGTGGGTAGGGGTGGGGTTTGGGCGGGTGCGAATGGAAGGGGGGTTGCGTGGCGTGAGGGGTGGGGCACGTGGCGGGTTTGAGTGGGTGGAGGGGGGTGAGCGGTCGAGCGGTGGCTGATGTGTGGGCGGTGCGTTGTATATCTGGTCGGGAAAGTTGGTGGTGGGAAGTAGCGGAGCAGTGGCTGATGTGTTGACTGGTTTGCAGCGATATATATATATGGAGATTGTGCGTGGGGGTAAAAGGTGGAGGTGGAAGGAGGTTGGGGGTTGGAGGTTGGTGGTTGGTGTTTGCGGATCGGTTTTGCAAGTTTGACTGGAGGAGTCGTTATAGCGGAATATGGAGTGGGGTGAGAGTTGCTCGCGGTAATTTGGAGTGTTTGTGGAGAGGGGGTGGGTGGGTGGAATTGGCGATAGAGGGGCTTGTTTTTGACCCAGCGGCATTGGTGATTTGCCTGAATGTATGATAAGGCGGGGATGACGCGGCCTTGAATTTCTATGTTTTTTTGGAATGGTAAGCCGGAATAGGGTGTTTTTGTTTCAGTTTTTGCTTGCGCTTGGGAGTTGGGGTGGGCGTGTGGAGGGAAAACGTGGGCCATTGTCCGGGCGTGGGCGTGGGCGATTTGGGGCGATTTGGGGCGGTTTGGGGCGGTTTGGATTGTTTGCGGTGGGAGACGGTACTGTACTGTACTGTAGTGTACTGTGTTGTAAAGTACAGTGCCGTAATGTTCAAGCTGGGCTGGTGTGGTATGGAATTGAACAGAAAGGGCTGTTTGCGTGGAAAGAGGGAAATGTACAGTACAGTACACTAGTGTATCCGGCGGTGTGGCCACGTGGATTGGTCAACTTTGGTAACCTTTCTTTTTTCTTAGATTGCAATCAAAATAGAAAAGAAAAGTAATACAGAGTGTACGTACTGTACAGTATGGGGAGAATTGCAGGATTTCTCTTGTAATATCTATGATAGCGCACTGTATTGTACAGTTTTGTACAGTAAGGAGTAATGGGCATGGATTGGACTCTATGCTCAAGATGCTGGTGCACAATAGTCGTTTATTGAGTCGTGAACAGTATGCGTGTGCAAGACATGAGACCAGGCAGGCCATTGGCTAACCAGTGTCTCCAACATAGGGTTGCTGCACAGGACAGGGCTTGTCGTAGAATGCTTTCAAATGCAATGTGGGTCAGGGGGCCAATGATTGATGAAATGAAAGTGTTTTGTACAAAAAGTGGGTCATTGGAACCTTCACTTGACACGGATGGCAAAAGATCTGCAGTCGATCTCGGTCAAGTGGGTTTTCAACCTTTGATGTGAAAATGGATGAATGACGGGTGCGAAAGGATGGGTTTATTTTTTTGCGTTTTTGAAAAGCAATGCCGCAACAAGCATGTGAGCCTGAATTTTCTGTCATGATCCGTTGGTCCATTTGACCAGTGGCTCATTCTCGTCCAGCAGTTTCCGAGTTGGAATACAGTAAGACGAATTGGAGAATACAGATGATTGTACTCTACGTAGTGCGTAAACTGAACAATTTTTCTAAAGGTATGAGGATTTGAGTAAAAAGTAGTTTTATTTGAGAAAGACTGATCTTTTTTGCTTCCACAGGATTCTCCAAACATCGCACTTTTGTGCACATATCCCCTTGGAGAATATTGTAGTATGTAATCTGGGCAGGGCGATTCGCAATGCTCGACATACACACCTCGATTGCGTCACAGCGAATGATGTCAATATCAATTTGCACATTGTGCAAGGCATACCATTAACTGTTGACACTTGTTGGTTCTTTGACGCAAAACACACAAAAGACGTTATCCCTGCAAAAAAGGCCTAGAGGCTTTGCTCTTTCGACTGCATTTCACTCGACTCTACCGACCACATCTTCCATGCATTAAAATAAGCCAAAAATTTCCCCTTCTACGCACAAATCACAACACTGTCTCTTTCTCACTTACAATTGTTGTACAGTATTGTACTGTGCAGTACGGTATTTTGGAACCAACGTTACTGTAATGCCAACCCAACCGTGACCAAGATCACATTTGCACCACAGTATTGTACAGTATTGTACGGCTACAGTTTACTTATCTGTCACAATGCACAGTCCTGTACAGTCCTGTACTGTACTGTACAACACAGTACAACACGGTATCCAGTATCCGGTATCCAGCGTGCATTGGCAGCCTTTGCATCGTCTTGTCCCACTGAACAAAAACAGGCAATGAAGCGCTGTACAAGAGTGTCCACTGCAGTACAGTACAATACACACACACAGTGAGCGTTTGAGCCGACGCCGTTCCACAAGCGCGATAAATGCAGTAAGGAGCACCAAACGACTCTTGGCGCGTACAGCAGCGGTTGCTCTCACGCTGACCAAACAAAAGTATGGTACAGGTGGTTTCGGGTTGCTCGTGTCCACAAGTTGCCGACGGAAGCGCGATGCATTTGCGCCATAGTGTACTGTACGAGTGTCGGCACGGATGCGCAGGTGGGCCAATTCAGAATTTGACAGGGTAGAGGGAATTGTGTTTTCTACGATTCGATTCGATTCTGCTTACAGAATCGGTTACTCGACTGCCAGTGCCCCAACGGCGGTGCATTCATGCGCCTGTTTGGTGAAATGCGATGTGCATGGTTTCCGTTTGGTGGTCCAAAGCAACATGAATATAAACATGGTACAGTACTGTACAGTATCACCACAGCAATGCTGCGCCAATGAAGGCACTCCCAATACCGTAACACCATTGCGCAAAACCGAGGCATCCAAACCCGGAGAGCAAGCGTTGTTTCCAGCCCCTGCCCAATGACACGGGCTCGTTTCCCTGAAAACACCCCCGCAATTTCAGGGCTCCACGGCGCGGGAAAAAGCGCGCGCAACCTGAAAGCCCTGAAAGCCGGTATGACCCACAGCCCAACCGTTGCAAAAATATCCAAACACCCCTAGCCCGGCAAATCCCACCAGCGCTCCCAAAATCAACCCCCAAACCAAAAAACAAGCGCCCTGTTTTCTCGGGGAAAAGGCGCGAAACGTCGCACTATCATACCGTCACACACGCTTGTCCGTGCCGCGGCCTGTTGACCTCGATCTCGACCTCGACCACGACCACTCATTCGACGGCAAGCGGCTAGGGGCGCCCACAACAGCAACCACCCATCCACCGCGCCTCGCCGTTTGAAAAACTCGAATCGAAAACTCAAAACACTCCAAACTCCAAACTCAAATACTATTAATCATCATACCCAAATATAAATCCCACTCGGCGACATGCCATGACCCGCATCGCAGCTCGCCAACCGCGGCATCCGCATACCCGAGACACATGTGCGCACCGTACAGTACACTACCCTGGGCGCCCGCACGTAAAGTACAGTATGTACCGAGCAAAAGTGACCCGTGCCGCAAATCCGCGAATCAACGTAACGCAATGTGACGTATGACCCGCACACCCCCAAACCCTCCACCCCCAAACCTCCACAAACAAACAAACAACCCCCCACAAACCGCCGCCACCACAAAACCCATCACCCATAACCCACCTCCCAATCCCCAATCCCCACTCACGAGCAATGCCCACGACCAAAGCGAGCCGCGAGTCGACTCCCCAAAAGCCCACTCTCCCCCCCAATCTCGCGTGCGCCACAATTCCATGCACGCAATACCACCTTGACAACCAAATCGCACAAAATCTCCATACCCTTTATCCAAACAAAACAAAACAAAACAAGACAAAACAAACACCGCACCCAACCCGACCATCTCCACAACCCCCCATCCACCCCCAACCAATCAACAACCCCCCCAAAAATCTACGGCCCACAACCCCCCACCCTCAAACACCCCTCTCTCCATTCCTCGCACCAACCAACCAACCAACCGACCCCGACCTCACACTCACCCCAACCCATTTGCAACACCCAAAAAACCCCCCCTCGTCTCCCCGTCGCAAAATCACCCCACACCCCAGTCGCCACCCCCTCCACACCACACTCCCAACAACAACCCCATCCCTTCCCACCCCTCTCCACCCCGCCTGTCGTCGTCCCGTCCCACTCGTCACACTTTTCCACCTCCCCCGCACCCCACATCCCCCTCTCCCCTCCATACGACACATACCCCCCACGCCGCACAACTCACTCCACTCGGCCCATACTCACCCAATCTCCCACCATCTCCCACCCCTCTCGCTCCGCATAATAAACTCCCCCAATCCACCACACCCTCCCCCTTCCCGCCTCTCACCGTCCATACTCCTTCCCAATCGCCCTCATCGCCTCATCAAGACCCGCCTCAACATCCGCCCCCTCCACACCCGCACGCCACTCCTCATCTCCTTCCCCCATCTCTCCCCCTCCACTCCCCCTACTATCCCCCCGCATCTCATTCTCACGCACCGCTTGTTTCACCCGCTCCACCGCACACGTCTCCCCATCCTCACCAACAAACCAGTGCCCATGCTCCACCGCCCTCTTTTTCTTGTTTTCAATCCCAATCAAAAAGTTGTTATTAATCACACTCGGGCTCCTCGACCGCTTCGATCCGTATTTTCCGCTCCCCGCATCATACCACCGACCGTCAACAAACAGCTCAGTGTCCAACGCTCGGAATACAACCGGGTTCCGGCTCTTAAACTCCTCGTCAAAGAATATCAGCTTGGTCAGCGTCGATTGGTCATTCTCCATATACCGTCGGTATCGCGACGTATGCCCCTCCATCCCATTCGCCTTGTACGCCTTTGCAAACCGTCGACACACCTCCCCCCACACCCTCCGTGTCGACAATGTAGGGTTGAGGTACAAAAAGTTGCCCCCAATCTCATGCCGTGTGTCCATCGTTCCAACCACGTCCACCTCATCCCCACTATGCACCAGGCGCTGCACAAACGGCACCGGATCTCTCAGCCACACCTGATCCGTCTCAAACAAAAACACTCCAATACCCCTGTTCAAGATCCCCCGAATCAGCTGCGTCCTTTCCAGCATCAGCAACCAATACCCCGGCGTCCCATAAGACGTCCCCGTCTGTGCCCTCGCCCCACGAAACCCAGTCATCTGCACCGTCTGCGATCCCTTGACATCCCTCAGCCCCTCATACGCCTTTTCATCCGTGGTAATCCACACCACCCCCGGCGGTCGAATGCCCGCCACATCCACATTACAAATCCAACTTTTCGCCGTCTCCAGAAACGCCTCATTCACCAAAGTCAACGACACCGCCCCGCCTTGCCGTCTTCCCAACTCGATAATCCGCTCCAAATTCTCCTCCCCAATTTCCTCACTCCTCTCCACATTCCTCCCTCCAAAGTCCACACGCGTCAGCGGCGGCAACGCAGACACCCGTCCCACAGGCGGCAACGGCTCTGGCCGTGTCTTCCGCGGATACACATTATACACTGCATACTCTGCACAAAACCTCGAAAACCACAGCGTCCAATGCGCACGCAAGTTGCCGTTGTACCGTCCCCACGCCTCATCCGCCTTATCCTTGGCTCCCACAACCGTAGGCCACAAGAACCATTCACTCCTATGCGCGGCAAACCAGCGTTGAAAAGCACGCCACACATCGGAATTGACGGGGGAAAACGCGGGCACAAAAGGTAGATTCTGATACAAAAACACATCATCCCCCACTGTCGCCGGTGGTGGAAGCGGGGCGGAAACCAGGTCACCGGTGGCTTGTCCCAGAAGAGAGGCGGTGCGGCGGATGAGGACGGGGTCCAGAGTAAAGCCGGCAATGTCTGCGGCGGTGGCAAGGTAGCGGCGACGGACGCTTTTGAGATAGCGGTAAAACTGCGGGGAGAGGGGCTGTGCACGGGAGGCATCGACGAGAAGGATCTTTTCAGGGTCTGATTTGGTAGGGTTCCATGCGGTGATGGCGAGTTCAAAGAGACCGCCCGTGGTGGCGTTTCGAATGAGCTTGGTGCCGTGGGGCCAGGACAGGGCGGCGCAGAGGGAGTGACGGGCGGTAAAGGCGGTGGCGTTGCGATCGGGGGAGAGTAGGAGGTCGAGGGTGACTGGCTCGTTGTCGTAATGGGCGGCGACGAGGGAGGAGAGGAGGGAGAGGAGGGAGGTTGGAGAGTAGTGGGATGTGTAGTTGGGAGTGGGAGGGTCATCCAATGGGAGGTCTGTGGAGTAGCGCGGGATCGCAAGGTTTGTAAACGGGGGTATGAGCAAGATGACTCGGAACGGAGTATTCGGGGTGATCAACCCTTGGATGGTGGAATCCGGGAGCGGCAAGGGTTCAAAGACGTGCGGTAGAGGGCGAGGCGGCGGGGTGGCAGGCGCGTGGAAAACAAGGGGAAGGAGGAGAAGCACGGCGAATATAGCAAAGGTGAGAAACAAGACAAGGCGAAGAATCGAACAAAGGCGATTGTGAGATGGGGTTGTGGGCTTGGTGGTCGAGGCAGTAGGTAGATGATCCGTGGAGAAACGGGAGATGTGTCGAGTGAAGAAACGGAATGCACGGGCAAAGCGTACAAACGCGGCGGAGAGCTGCGGCATGTTTGGTGTTGCTTTCTTTTTTTTTCCTTGTCAACTTGCTGCGTGGTGATTCGGGTGGGGGTGAGCGAGCGGCGGGGTTTATTATCGCATTGGGAGTTGATGGGGGGCTGGATGGAGTTGGTTTTTGAGGCGATTCGTCGAATGTCTGCTGCTATGAAGCGACGTTGAGGGAGGCTGCGGAGAGATACAGATATCTTGACGTCGATGGAATTTGGATGCGACTGGCCTCTGCGATTTCAACGACATTGTCCCGTACAATTCAGTACAGTAGACGACCTATCGACATTACTGTGCTGTACTGCACATTATGGACAGTATGGGGTTTACACGTGTACTGTATGAAATTGCTTACACCGGACATGGTTGAGCTGGATCATATCAAACTCAATGTTGGCATTCAGAACTGCCCTGGACTGTAGCTGATGAAACATCTTCGAATCACATCCGCCAGTTTTTTCCGAGACGATTGTCAACACCTCCACTCTCCATGTCGCAGCATATGCCTTGTGCATCACTGATGCCAAGCAAGAGCGATGAACTGACGAGCCTGTTTCAACAGATGCGCGCAAGCAGATGGACACCTCGCGGGGTATGTCCATCGGCTCCACCGGTCCTTTGCTACCGAAAACGGCGCCCCTCCACAAACACTGACAGCGGCCAGCCTTGTTGCCAAACCTTACAATCCACAACACATTCTCTATCGAACCGACGTCTCCCAACCCCGCAACGCACTGCAAACCTCATATTCAGCGCAGCATCCCCCGTCAAGCGTACGAGAATCCGCCTGCCGCAAACCTCCTCACCGCGCCTCCGTCTGTGATGAACAAAACAAACCACGAGGTATGCGCAGTGAAGCTGCAGTACGTCACGACCTGCTTGTTCTCATGTTTGATGACACCGCACCGCTGCGGTGCGCAGTGTGCGAGAGACGCTTGCATCGTTTCAGACACCGTGTCGCAGACGTTTGAAACAGCGGCCTGGGGTGGACGAACCGGTACAGAGCAGTGGTCGAGGTGTTTGCTTGGGGGGTGTTCAAGGCAGCACGAATCGCCGTCCAGGACGAGGTCGAGTACCTGCTTGCCGCACTGAACGTGCCACCCGCGGACATTCTTGTACAACCGCGGTCTGATGCAACAAACGCCTTTCCTCCCTCCCGGGGGATATGACCTCACCGTGTCATCGCCATTACAAAAGAGCTACATGTCGATGGTAGCACTGGAAGCGTCAGCCGTTGCAACTACAGCAGAAAAGCGGCAGCCTTTCCTGGCGAGGCAATGCCGGGAAGATCGAGGCTAGGGTGGAATTTCCTGCCGCTCGTTTGCGACTCGATAGGGTTTCCTTTTGTGACAACATCCAGGGTCGTACAGAGATACGCGGCAGCTTTCGTCTCTCGCAGCGGATGTTCGCATGGAGGAGTCGACACTCGCCTCTATCGAAAGCTTATCGACACAAATCTGGTCAACGTGTGCCGCATCTGTAATTTATCGTGCCCAGCCACTCGCAGATTTCAGTCACCCTGTTCAAACTTCAGTTTCTTTTAGGGACTCTGCGGCGTTGCAATCCTTTCCAACCCCAACGCACAGAAGCCACGCACCGACTACAAAACGACACACCACGGCACGCAATTGCCCAGGCGATCGATTAGCATCGACCACCTCCACACCACCCACCAAAACCCGCACCGCCTCGTTACCCACACAGCAAACCCCTGGCTGCTCCACAATCGCCGCCCCTTCCCCCACCCGACACAAGTGTCACTGCTGACGGGTCGGCGGGCACTGCCCCCCAGACCGTGTTCAAGCCGTCTTGCCAAGGAAGCGCGACATTGTACACCTTTGCTTTACATACCGCAGCCTATAACAAAAACACAGCCGCTACCCCGGCTGCCATTGCCCACGCCGCCGCAACTCGCAGCACGGCAGACTCCCCGGCAAACTGCGCCACCTTGCCGGTGTACAACGTGTCTATCAGCTGCGCGCCCACGCAGAACAGGTTCCTGTTTCAGAAAACAAGCCACATTGAAACACCACACAACCAAAACAGACGCACACTCCATCGCACAATACATCGTCAGTAATCCAACCCAATCCACCCGCTACATCCCCGCACCCTTGCTATGCACGAACAAAGTCCATCATACGTACATCACGCCTAAATTGCTCGCAAGTCGCTCCGGAAATCGCTGCACCACAATGGCAATCGGGATAGTCTGCGTCGCAATAAACGGCACTGCCCCGAGCGCAATCACCCCCCCAGCAACCAACACCTTCTTCGTATACGCCAAAGCCCACAACACCCATCCAAACCCAATAAACGCCGCTCCAAACACCACTCGTTCCCCCACCGCCCCAACGCACATCAAAATACGCGGATAAAACGCACTAAACACCAGCGCCATCCCCGCCTTTGCCACATTTGCCACCGAAAACACAGTAACCCCTCTTTGATATTCCATCGCCTCTCTACTCCCCGCTTCGGCATTCGGGTCCCCGTCCAACACCTCCGCCCCCAACCAATTACTATAAAACGGTAGTGACGCAAACCACACAAACCACGCCAGCCCGTACACAATCCCCACCTTGACTAACGGCCGCGGAAACTTCACAACAGCCCCGCGTAGACTCTCCTTCAACTCACCCCACACCGTCGCATGTTGCCCATCCGCCCCCACTCTCTCGCTCCGCTCAACCCTTCCACCTTGCTGCAAAGGCCCTGCCATTCCATCACCCTCCTCACCTTCGCCACGCCCCTCCGTGCCTTCCCCCTCTGCCACCGCACTCGCTAATCGACTCTCAATATCCTCCTCATCCTCCACCTCCTTTCCCTCTACTTCACCGTCCCCACTCCCCGCCGCCTCATCATCCCCATTCAAAACCTCCTCACCACCCTTGACCCCACCCCGCTCCCCCTCGTCATCCCTACCCGCAACCCCCCCAACACCCGCCTCCTCATCATGCACTCCCTCCCCCAACGGCCGCATCTGAATATCCCTCTCCCCCTCCCCAACACGCCCTCGCACCCCCAACGGCTCCTCCTTACACACCCACAACGACACCGCACAAGTCACCCCCAGAACCACACTAGCCATTGCAAACACCTTATGCACATTAGTCACCGGATCCTTCCAACTCCACAAGTAAACCCCCGCACAAATCTCCGCCAAAGAGGCCACCACGGCGGCGGCACTCTGAACGGCATGCTGTTCATACGGGGGTAATAAATCGCCCATCAAGGCGCGACTCGGAAACATGATGGCATTGGTTGCAAAGTCGAGGACGCCAAACGCGAAAAAGGCAAGCAGACGGGCGGCAGGGAGGTAGTTTAGTGTGATTTGAGGGGCGTAAGAAAAGAGATTCATGCCGAGGATACAGGCGATTGCACCAAAGAGGATAAAGGGGCGACGACGGCCAAAGGAAGAGGTGCAACGGTCGGAGAGAACGCCGACTAGAGGCGCTACAACGAGCCCGCTGAGGGGTCCCATGATCCAGACCAGGTGGGAGAGAAAGGGACCTGCTTTTAGGGTGTGTTGGAAATAGGGGCTGGTCATAGGGGGGGCGGGGAATCCGGAATTGAACGGGGCATGGAGGGATTTGGGTTAGATGAGTGTGGATTTGAGGGGATACGAAAGAGATGCGGAGGACTGGATTTTCTGTTCAAGTGAGTGGGAGATGGGGGATGTGAACTTACGTGGCGATGGCAAATTTGCAAAGCCATGTGAAGGAGAGGCCAAAGTCAGCAAGGACCATGAGGAATAGCCTTGAACGCGGAGTTTGAGGGTGCGGATCGGGGGGATGGTTGTCGGGTTGATGTTGTTGTTGTTGCGAGGGAGGGGACGAAGGGGGGGGTGAGAGGGACTTGGCGGGAGCAGTGTAAGGCGGGGGTTGAAGGTTTACCGTGGTGGCATGTGCGGGGGTTGTGGGAATTACATCGTCTTGGACTGCCATGAGATGAGAGAATTGAGGGCAAGCATTCTTTCGCTCGCCAGGAAGAGAGGGAATGGCAGTGCGGTTGTTCAAGGAATGTGGAGGAGTGGAGAGAGCTGAATGCGCTAGTTGTTGCTGACTGACAACTGAGATTGGAGGAGTTGAAATGCCCAGATTCGTGCAGAGTGCCGATTGGAAATGATAAGGTGGATTTTGCCTGCATATGAAAGTGTCAATTTGCAAAAAATGCTGCCACCAACTACAGTACAGTGTACAGTTACTGTACAGTGCAGTGTGACTGTCGAGAAAAACCCTTGCCTCGATTCTTCCCACTTTGTAAATTACTGTAGATTACAATGCAAGCTCTAGTGAACCTTCCTCCCTCCCTTCCGACGGATTAAACCTTTGATATCATCGTCACCACAACGTCATCGTCCAACACAGCTCGACAGCCCTCACCCTTTCCCTCAAAAATCAAATCGCGTGCGGTCATCTTCGCCTTGATCCTCAACCCCGCCACATCCAAATATGCTACCTGCGGCGCTTTTACCCAAGGCACAACATTGATATCCACATCCCAGTGCAACCGATTCAGATACCCCCCCTCCTTCAACCCCCCACACTTTTCCTGATTGATACACTTGACAGGCACCCTAACCCTCACAGGCTCCTCCTCAGGACAAAACACAAACCCAATCGACCGCGGCACCTCCACCACCCCCTGCAACTCCATATTCACCGCCTTGACCCGAACCCGTTGAAACGGTATCCGCTGCCAGGGTTTCATATCCCCACTCCGACACAACTCCCCATACTCCATCTCCGCCTCGGCACTAGGCCGCAACTCATACAACGGGCCACTCCATTTCACCCGCCCATGTTTCGCCACCGCGAATAAACGCTCCTCAAAATCACGCAAAAAAGGTTTCAACGGCACTCGTATCAGCAAGTCAGGAAACTTACCCCGCCCTTGCAACACACTCGGAATCCTTACCCCCACCCAAAAAGTAAACACACACACACAAACAACCCCAAACAAAAATCTCACCCAGTCAGCACCCCGCCACCCCACCCCTCACCCCTCCCAAAAAAAATCACTCAACACATCACAAATTTCAACATACCATACTCCCTCCCGTCGCATCTCCTTCTTCTCCCTCTTCGGCCCCGCACGCAATGCAAACTCCACGCTACGGTGAAACAATCCACGCCGAGACACCGCCTCCGAATCACTCGCCAACTCCACGTCATAATCACCGTCATCCACCGTCATCGCACTCACACTCACGCTCCGTTTCTCAACGCGTGACGCAGCTATGCGTGTCGTATGGACGACCGATCCATACCGCGCGAGCAGTGGTACACGGCAGGCCATTGGTGGCTTGACACGGGAGGTGGTTGTGGAATGTGCACAGGTGGTGAGGGTTTGGTGGCGATGGGGGCGGGTTGATGTGTGCGAGGTGGTGGTCTTGGGGGGGGGGTTTGTGTACTGTATTGTGCTGTTGTTGGTGGTGGTTGCCGGCGGGCGTGCAGAAAGTCTTGGGTTTGTGACAGGGTGTCAACTATGGGGCGGTGGGTGGCAGTCACGTGACAGAGTGTTGATGTCATTTCAATGCTATCCTGCGGGGACTGTTGTGATCTAGTGGAGGCAACATGAATAGAGCAGCTGTCTGATTTCCTCTCGCTTTGTTCTTTACTTGCTTTGCGCTAGAAAGTTGTGAGGATTCGGGTCAGGCAGAGTTGGTATCGCAGCCACTCATCATGCCGTTTTTGTACGTGAGTAATTGCAGAACTTTTAACTTGGACGCGTCTTGTTCAAGGCGATTCATACCACATTGAGAGTTAAAAAGGCAATAAACACTTGTGCAAATCGAGAGGATGCATTGTGGCTCTCGCTTCACTCTCCGATGTTCTTCTTACCATTCCCGCGTGGGTGTTGCATTTAGAGTCCCGACAGGTGACCTTGCCGGAAAATGCGGCATGAACCTCTCTCCCCGCTGACTTGCTTTTGTGCTACAATCCACTCCCGCTGCCTGTGCAGTCCATATTTGCACCAGTCTCACTTCAACTTTCAACACTCTTCTCTCCTCTCCTACTCTGGCGCACAGCCTATTCTCCCTTACCATCCGATGTGCTATCTTCACACATCTCCTTAAAGACATTCATCCACTAGAAACCGCACCATTTCCTTCCCCACCACTGGACAACCTCGTCAAATCCCCACATACATCCGACGAACCGCCTCACCCTCCAATATGCCCGCTGCCACCCTCGCAGCACTTCTCCTCGCCCTCCTTTGCTCCCTTTTCCCCACCTCATCCGCAAACTTCACCGATGTCCACGGCTTTCAAGACTCCACCCCTGCCCGTCGCGATTTCACCCCGCAAGATTTCAAAGGCCAGTACTCCCGCTTTCTCGAACTCTCCAACGTCAATCACATGTGTCCCCTCAAAATCCACATCTCCTCCAATGGCCAACTGCTCCCTCAAAACATAGTCCGACTCCAGCATTCCGCCCTCCAATTCGACCAGGCCCCTTGCACCGACGCAGGCTCACTGCTGTTTCACTATGCAAACCAACTCACCCCCGACCAGATTCGTACCCACTTTCGACTCACTGGCTCGGAGCCCGACTTTTTTCAACGTGGATTGTACAAGTTTCTGTCCGAGGTTCGCTCGTTTTATCTTGCCGTCGAGTCGATTCCGATTTCGTGTGGCAACAACTCGTTGCAGGCAGGCGGCGCCGTCTTGTTCAGCTCGGACAGTGCAATCTTTGGTGGTGAGCTTCATTTGCCGTACCATGGATTCCCTAAAATTGTTTATATTCGAGATGCAACCAAAACTTGCGCATACTTTGGACCTTGGATGACGCACGATACAAACACGAGTGATGCTTCTATGGGCGCCTCTGGTTCAAATGCAACGGGTACGCCGTCTGTTGGGGCTACCAAGACCCCGGCCCCGAGCTTCAAAGGTACCATCACTCCAACACCCACCGTCTCTCCCCCCTCGGGTTCTACGAGCGGGTCTGCCACTGGCGCGGGGGGTACGTCGGGCAACAATGGCGATGGAATGACGAGTTCTGGAAATGGTGAGTCCATGGGGAGTACCGCCGGAACTGGCGCTCCGACGACTACGGCCGGCTCCACGATGTCAGGCTCCATCATCACGACGACTACTGCCCCAGGAACCGCAGCTAATCCTACCACAAGCACTGATGCGGGCACATCGGGCTCGCAGGTGGTCAGTGGGACAACTCCTTCCACCACAGGGACTAATCAAGTTGGAACTACGGAAAGCCCTGGCACGAGTGCAAATGGAGGTATGGTTGATGCCACTAGTACCACAACTGCACCCCCGAATACGGTATCTGGCTCCACGGTGGATGCCTCTGCTACCACTCAGAGCGTTGATGCAGCTGGTGGTGGTACTAGTTCACCATCCTCTACTGCAGCAGGTGCGTCCTCTGCGGTTGATGCCGCAACTACATCACTGGCGGGTACTGAAATCCAGAATGCAGGAACCGGTGGAACTGGAACTTCTGCACCGACAACCACAATCTCTACCCCTTCGACATCGACACCCACAACAACTGGGGTGGATAAGGGCGTTGCAGCGGGCTCAGGAAGTGGAAGCAGCACAAGCACTACGACTGTCGCTACCACCGCTGTAGAGTCTGGGACACAAGTGGATAAGGGCGTTGCCACAGGCTCGGGTGGGGAAACCGCAAACACCATGGATGTTGCTACTACTCCTCCAGAGTCTGGGACTGACGGAACTTCGTCATCCTCGGCGAATTCCTCGCCGAGTAGTTCCCCAGCGCCTAGCTCCGGCTCAACTACTGCCTCTCCAACCACCACAAACCTAGTCCAGACAACAGATACTTCATCTCAATCTAGCACTACGGCTGCCTCAGGGGGCAGTTCAATGGGGAGTGATGTTTCTGTGGGGCCGCAACCGGAAGCGACAGGTCCAGTCCAGGACCAGGAATCGAACACGCCGCAACCTGATACCACATCGGCTTTTAATCTATTTGAATCACCTTTTGTCTTCCCGATGCCGTCATTCCAAGCCCCTTCAGCTTTAGCACCATCGCCGATTGAACAGGGCATAGAAACCATATCTCCATCAGTCAGTGCCACCACTGTTGACTTTCCAGTCTTTCCTTCCCCCAGCACGGAGCCGGTCAACTCTGGACAAGAACCTATTCCTACTGCGGATGGCCACGGGAATCTGACCCCGGAGCCGTCGGCCGCTGAAATTTTCGAGTCTTTCGAGCCAAATCCCGGGATGAACATTACCGAGTCCGATGTGGAGTCAGATCCTTCCTTAGCGGTGAAATCACCCTCACCATCCCCATCTCGCAGTGCAAACTCAAACGACGAATCGACTTGTTTCCCAGCACACGCAATCGTGTTGTTGCAGAGCGGTCGCAAGTTGAGAATGGACAGCCTTCGGATTGGAGATATGGTCCATGTAGGTGAGGGACACTTCTCTCCCATCATTGGATTCACCCATGCCAATCCATGGGCACTATCCAAGTTTGTGAAAATGACGACACTTTCCGGTCTCTCTGTGCTTGTGACGCCTACTCACTACATGCATAGCTCTCGCGGACTGCTCCCCGCCAAATCATTGTCAACAGATGATTCGCTTATTCTTTCAGATGGTTCCCAGTCGAGGATTACCGCAGCAGTGATGACTCAAAGCTTGGGTCTGTATAATCCACAGACAGCGCATGGGGACATTGATGTTGATGGTGTTTTGGCTAGCACTTACACGACAGCAGTACATCCGGCCGGAGCTCATTCGCTGCTTGCTCCGGTGCGAATGCTGCACAAACTTAACGTACATATGCCTCTTGTCTCTGTTTTGTCCGATGCTGTATGGCTTGCAAAGGCGGCAAGAGGATTGCTTGGAGCTAGTTGAAGCACTTATCTCTTGTAAAAGGATACTGCCCTGTGGCTTTTGTCTGTTCACAGCGAAACATAGAGCGCACTGCAAAACTGATCGACGACGTGCCAAGTCTTAATGTATGCGTGGAGTATCTTTACAACATGGCTCTGTGAAAAAGTACCATTCGCACTTCCTCTCTGTCCGGTAAAAGCAAGCGTTACGCATATTGTTTAGAGGTTACCACAGGTCCTTCTAGTTTTGACACTCGATAACGAGCAGCCGTACGTGAAGTGCGTCTGTCCTCGCGAAAACTCTATTTAACACCTCGCGCCCTGATGACCTGCGCGAAGTGGTTGCAATTTCTATCATAGCATATAAGCCCGACACGGAGCAAAGTCTAACGCAACCTTCTCATGCGCTACAGCACTGTGTGAGCCATATCTCATCTTCCTGTCCACACTGACTAAGAATCAAATCCTTTTGTTGCCCTTCCTCCGCGGCATTTGCTCGCAGCACTGGGCTCATCCCGTAAAATTAGAGAGCGGTAGACTAAGGAGACAGGTGTTGCATTTAAACTGGTCAACCAAGAGCAAACTGCGCGAGACAGCTCTAAACATGGCAACCAGAAGAGACGCAAGTTCAGACAGCGCCGCGGTACAAATTTGGGGCGACACTGCTGAACACCATGTGTAACATAGGAACACGCGTGGAAACGCATCAGAACTCGAGTCTTCTAACACCACTTACTTGAAGAAAAACGCCGATATGCGCATGCAAGTAACAGGCGGCAATTGGCTCTTGTCTTCCAGCCATTGTGTGAGTTTAGCCGGCGCTTTTAGCGTCTCAGCCAAGAATTGAATATCCTCTGCACAATCAATATCTAAATCAGCAAGCTTTGCGACCACGTCATCAATCCGCTTTTGCGGTTTCCCGGGGAGTGCAGCACGGATCAAATCCTCCAATGGTTTATCTTCAAATTCCGGCACGACATTGCGAAGCACCGGTAACGGCTCTGGCGGGGGGGGAGGTGGTGTATTTTGCTGCGGAACTGGGGACGAGTATTGAACGG
Source organism: Kappaphycus alvarezii (assembly GCA_002205965.3). NCBI lineage: Eukaryota > Rhodophyta > Florideophyceae > Gigartinales > Solieriaceae > Kappaphycus > Kappaphycus alvarezii. Next base: position 905,108 of record NADL03000612.1, on the reverse strand, counting down.
CCTCATTGGAACGACGGCCACGCTCCAATCTTTCCTTTGATTTGGAGCCCCTTGAGTTTCCCCGCGGATTCTTGCTTGAACCACGTGAAGACCCGGATGAATTGTTAGAACGGGCATTTTCGGATGAGCGACGGTTGCTATCGTGCTCTGCGGGTTCGTAGTCAACGAGAAACCACGGATGTTGCTTAACTTCTTCCAAAGAGAAGCGTTTCTCTGGATCCTTCTCTAGAAGCTTGGAAATGAGGTCCTTGACATCGGCGGGCATCCAAGAGGGATAATCCACTCTGCAACGATTGATTTGCTCATAGAGCTTGGTCATATCGTCATTCTGGAACGGCAAACCACCAGTCAGCAGCAAATATAGAATGATACCACAAGACCAGGCGTCAATCTTAACACCCGAATAACCCTCCTCCGCACCGTTTATGATTTCAGGTGCGCAATAGTAAGGGGTACCACAAGCGGTGTAAAGAAGGTCGCTACCGCTAACGCCACCCTTCATGGAGGAAACTCCAAAGTCTGTAATTTTTAGGGTTCCATTTTCATCAACGAGTAAGTTCTCCGGTTTCAAATCCCTGTGACACACCCCGCGACGATGACAATAATCGATGCCATCGATGAGTTGCTGAAAATACTTGCGAGCAAGTTTCTCGTCTAGCTCGCCGACACTCTCAATCTTGTCAAAAAGTTCGCCACCGCGGACAAGGTCCATGACAATGTAAAGCTTGGATTTGGAAGAGAGAACCTCACGTAGGTTGACAATGTTCTTGTGGTTAAGAGCCTTCATGATGGCAATTTCGCGACGAACATTGACAGTAAGTTCATTTGCCTTAATGTCCGACTTGTCGAGAATCTTGATGGCATATTCGACACCGGTTTCTTGATGCTGGGCTAGTTTCACTTTTCCAAAAGTGCCTTGCCCGAGCGTCGAGGTGACAATGTAAGGGCCAACTCGAGAGCCCATGCTGAACGAAAAGTTGAAACAAGCAAGCGGCGGAGGAAATCACGGAGGTTATGCGAGTGAGTGCGGTGTAATGTTGGGGAGAGAGCGTGTGGCAAAAGGGAGCCAGTGGGTTGTGTACGCGGAGGGGGAGGGAACGGAGCGTAGCAATGAGAGAGAGGGGTTGCAATGCCGAGACGGCGGGGTGGTAGCGGGGTGCAAGCGTTGAAGAAAAGTTGCAAAAAGGGGAAAAACTAGGTGGGTGTGAAATGTGATTCTGTTGTTGGCAAATCTCTTGTGGAGAATAACGGGGTGACGCGAGGAGAGCGCAGCGAACGATACCGCGACGACTTCAGTAGGGTCGACAGCGAAGCGGCGTATGGATTTGCAGTAGAAAGACACACCGCGCCGGGCGCGGACGAGGAGATTGTATGAAAGCGGAGAAAGTTAAAGCGGATGATGTGGCGGCAATCAAGAAGTGAAATGCATCGATATGTGGATGTAGAAATATCTTTTTGGCGAAAGTGGAGGGTATTCCAAGCTCGTTTTTCGTTTTGTAGGAGGCTGAAATGAACCGGTCGAAAACTGTCATTGTGGATATTAACGCTGCAAAATAACAAGACAAAATTAAAAGATAAAATCAACAGCGACCGAACAGCCGTCAGTTTGAGTCAGCCCAACTCAATTTTGGGTGCCCAAGACATCCACCAATTCCCATGGGTTTGCAAGGAACGGCGCAATTTACGGAAAAATTAAATATGAAAACACACATAATTTCCCAAAACTTTTAAAAAAATAACACAATTATATCAAATTCTGGCCATAATGTAAAAAAAGAAGAAGACCAGAAAATGCGAAAGCATTACTGTACACTGCACAGTACAGTACAGTACAGTGTATGTAGTGTACATGTTGTGGTCTGTCCAATACCGCGCAACCCAGCACTGCCAAAGGCAGGTACAAGTTAATACTGTCCAGTACTGGACATCTCTGTACTAGGCTAATAGTCCCCTTTGTTGCTAGGCTGGCGACGAAAGACACTGCTCCACTAGTGTACCAAAACGCCCTCAATTCCTACCTGCTTCCTACAGAACTATATTCAACGGCTACTGTAGATACCTGCCACCGTCTGCATTATTCTTGCTTAATACATTAATATGGAACTTTATCAAAAAACGACAATTTTCCCAAATTTTGAGTATTTAGGCTCTCCATTTCCGTATCTGTCACCGCAAAGAAATAAATAACACACCATTCAGTTCCAGTTCCTCCCAAACACACATAGCAGCTTGTCCCACTTGCTCAACCAACCCATTCCCGCCAACTCCTCGCCACAGGCACTCGATGCAACTTTTAATTGGTCGCTTACACAAGCCGTGCACTTGAATTATTCCACCGGAATGGCAACCCATTGCCGCCACCATGCGTTGTTTCCTTGCCACGTTTTGTTGGACTTTTTCTTACCACCTCCCCTGTTCCTTTCACAGTACAGTACAGTGTGTAATTCGCCCCGATTTCGCGCACAACAAGGGCGGACCTACTAGAGACCGCCATACTGTACGGAACTTCTAGTCTTTTCTATGGCCACATCCAATAAGGCGATATTCACATTTTATTGCATCCCTGCCAAATTTATCCCGGCAATCAGGGTGCACATTTCATTCGGTTACCCAACGGTCACATCGCTCGTCTTTTTTTTTCAACAAAATTTCGCCATATTTTCACTCACGCTCTGAACCGTACGATACAGTAATGCATTCTCCTTACAGTCCAGTACAGTAGTACCAATAGCAACTGAATATCGCAACATTTTTTATTTCAAACTGTACCTGCACTGACTACTGTACACTCACCGGGCTGACATTTCTGCTCAGAACTAACCATGTGTTCCACGTCGGCCACGTCCAATACTGAACTGTACTAGAGAGTACAGTACAACCCAGTAAATTGCAGCGGATCGACTGCCGCAACCACAGTACAATAGTGACACGTATATCGTAAGTAAAAAATCATCTGTAAACAATACAATACATTTAAAGAATAATATTCTTAACTTATTATGTTGTACATAACCAGGCTGCGACTGCAGTGATTTGGCAGATGTGATCAATAATGCCATGTTCGACAGGTGGGAGAACTACTCTATGGTGCTACCGGTAACACAATACCTTTTGAGCTATATCTACTTCTGTATTGCCTTCCCAACGGCTATACAAGGCAATCCTCACTACCCGATCGGGGCGGTATATGGAAGAGGGCTTTTGGAAGACTAAGAAGCTACCGCTAGAATTAACCGTCCTACTGTACTAGATCGCCCTACTACAATATTCAATTAAGGGACTGCAACGGCATCCTAGGGAGCCTTTATACCCGATCACAATACCAGCCCTTTTTCGCTCCCCCTTGCTTACACTGCGCATACCACAGTTATGGGCCCAGGGTAGGACTTCGAAAAAGGTCTAGCTATGGTGAACCCTCCGGTATTTGAGCCGCACCAGGAATCACTTTCGTGGAGAAAAAAAGGCACAAGTTGTGTTGGACTTAATCACAACAGCAGACGAGGAGGGAGAAGAAATGTTCTACAAGACAGTATTCTACACCCTTAGGCGTCAGCTGTATGATCAAAGTCTTCGTCAAGCTCAGCCGAGCCTTGCAGAAGAAGCATAAGAGAAAGGGAAGATCGATTAATAGCATGAAAACCAACGACGGTGTTCCTGGAATGCCAGTTATTTGCGCTAGATCGCTAGTTTCGTAAATTAAAATCCAAAAAGTCTAAGATTTTTGCAGTTTGCACTAGTTCGGCGCCAAAATTCTTTTGGAAATGAAAGCCACATACCGTTCAAAATTTCATTCTCCAAGTCCATTTTACTCCTTGTGTGTAGTTTGCTTGTCACTATTGACTACCTTGAGTGGAAAAATCTACCAAGGAAGTCGCCAGTACGCTACAACTGCACACTTACTTCTTCACGCATCGCGGTCCATTCTTCCACCGAGGCGGAAGGTTAGATGAAAGGTGTTCACCAGCGCGTGCGTTCCTCTCACTTCCGTCCACTTTGCAACCGCTTCCTCAGTTCCACGTTCTCCCTCCACAGCTTCCCCACTTCCCGCTCCATACATTACACTATCCTATCAATATGCTCTTCCGCCATCGCTCCAGCAAACTTCAACCCCCTCCGAACACTTGACACCGCATCAAGTGCAGCCAAAACTCCGAAGCACTTAACACTACACCTCCCATCTCAAAAATGACCTCCGAAATGCAGTCATCCACACTCTCTCTCAATACATCTCCAAGCTCCATCACCCGCTCCTTGATCTCCTCACAATACTTCCTTTCAGGCCCCCCTCCTCCATCTCCCCCACCTTCCTCTCTATCACAAACCTCCTCCTTCTTTTGCGTACCCTAAAAAATCTCCCCTCCACCCTCCCCGTCCTCCCGCTCCGGCGTCTCCGGCACCTTCATTCTATCCAACAGACCATTCATATCCTCGTCGGCTACGTACCCACTTAACATTGGTAAAGCCTGCAAACGCTTTGACAAGCGCCACTTAAAGACCAGGGTTATCTCACCACAGCTCACCGATGGTCACAGCCTCCCACACAGCACTCTCGTTAGAGCTTTCTCTCCTCCCACCCACCTCCCCCGGTGTTTTATTTCCCTTTAGACTGAGATTCAAACGCTCTTCAATCCTCCTTTGCGCGAGTTTTATCCTCTTGGATACAATCCCCGGCCACAATTGTTCCGCTCTACTGAGTTCCATCTTTGCAGTTTGCATACAAAGGTGCTCCATTAAAGGCACTTCGATCTTTCCCATGAGCAAGGTCGTTTGTAACACTTGCTTCACACTCAGTCCCTTGTTCCTTCCTGATCTCCAGCACTAACGAAACATACCTATGGCACATTGAAAAAAGTACTTTCGCATGTCCTGAGAACGACCCATTTTCCCCGAAGATCTCATTATCTCCCCAATGTGCAACTGCAAGCAACGTATTGCAAAACGAAACTCATCGTCGTTGAGTCCTAACAAGAGGTCACTCGACTTATGCGCCAACTTCAGTACTTGTCCCTTCTTGCACACCTCCTCAAAGAACTCCAGAGGCCCTTCACAGTGGAAGAATTTCGATCCCAGAGCAGCGTAGCGAGTCAAGTGTCGCACGCTGTACGTACAGATAGCTTCGCTTCTCTTCAGTGTTCTAGCGATCCGGGTCGGTGAAAGATCTGTGACTTTAACCTTTGTATCCTTCATCAAGTTATAAATGAAAGAGACGGTTCTGTGGACCTTGTCCACAAAACCCATCTACAGCCCATTGGAACTTATCTCTTGAGTACATTACCAAGACTGATTACCTCGTTAATCAGTAAAGCCTTCCTGTCCTTGCGTCTCCAAAGCACAACATCCAAAAACCGCACCATATCCATCCACTTTCTGCCCTCGGAGGGATCATTGATCAGTTCGTGCAGCACCAAAACGCGATGATTTCCGTCGAAGTATGACAGGCACCACTATTCTTCTATCCTGAACCATTTCGCTGAATTCTTATTCATCCACGACGGCAGCAGCAATCGACCCCGCAGACGGAAGCCAGCTAAACGTCGTGCACTTTGCCAACTTCGCTGCCTTGTGTTCAGCATTAACACTCCTTACCGTCTTGTCGGGGATTTTTATGTGTTCTGTGTCCATAATCAGTCGATACTGATCATAGTCTGAAACACAAATCTTGTGCCCGACGAGAGTGATATCCACCTCAAACGCCGAGGTGTGGAGGGGTGCGAAAGGGAAGACTTTGTATGGAGAGAGAAGTGGGGAGATGTTGAAAAGGGGGTAAGATTCAAACAGGTGGGGGTATTTTGCGAGGGAGAGGGAGTGAAGTGCTTGGAGGGCTCGGCCCTTGAAGTTGCGAAAGACTATAGGCTTGCGGAGGAGGAGAGCTGTTTAGGAGTCTCGGAGAAGGGAGGAGTGCATGTTGCGGGCTGCGAGTGTGAGCTGCTGTGATCGAGGAGGATGGGCGGTAGAATGTTGGTGGAGTTGTGAACGAGGGACCGTAAATCTATGACACGGCTGCTGGGGTCGATTGAAGTGGGAGATTGCGAGGATATCCTTTGCCGTAGGAATGTCTGCGCAGTAGCTGGCGATGATTGGGTGCCATTGACGAAGAACACCGTTTGCATCGCGGAAGGGGAAACTGGAGAGACCGGAATCGAAGAGGGGTTGAAGGAGGGAAGGCATGGATTGGTGTTTGAGTTCCAGTTTGTTGATGTAGCTTTCTGAGTAGCTTTTCTGAGAAGCTCAGAGGAGCTATTTAGTAGCTCTCATAGTCCATCTAGAAAATGTTCATGTAGACTTCAAAAAGAGAAAGATGTATGCTAGTTAACTCTCCAAATAAACTAGCACAAACTGCAGATAAGAGCTAGTTTCTACTTCAATACAAACTAGCTCTAATGAATGAATGGAAATATTTTCGGAAATTGAATCGTCCAAATTTGGATAAATTCACCGGTTTTTTGGTCATTTCTGTTCGTTCTTATTTGACCACCAAACTAGCATTCCCAGAACACCGACGAAGTAAAAGCTGTTCAAGAGATCGTGGAATTGATCGCTCAAGATCCGTCCATCTCAGTGGTCACCTGCTTCTATGACTCCTTCAGTAAGGTGAATTCTTGCAAGGGAAAGAATAATAAGGACCTGAACCATTATGTGTCAAGGTTCTGCAGACTCGCAGCTGAGAACTTGATGAAAGCAGGATCTACCAGGCAATCTCAAACCGGATAGTTACTGGCAGCTAATCTGATTCATAACGACTCACTCTCTGAAGCGCCCCTAACCAATGCCAAGTTAGGTCTTATCGGAATGGCAGAGGAACGAGATAAGGGATCGAGAAGCTCTGAAAAAACATTCAAGTTGACACTGGAAGAGGCACAGAATATATTTTTGAGTACCAGGAAGATTCTTGTTTCGATCGTGAGAGCCTCAGGGAGTTCAAGTCGTAATGAAAAGCTCTCATTAAAGAAGGTCAAAAGTCGCTACAACACCGTGTGTGGAGATGCAAAACCCATTTTGGACAAAATCAAGAAGCTGTGTGGTGCCCAGGATGTAGCCAACTCAATTACTTGCTCTAGTCGCCGTTGCATTCTGATTCTTGACGATGCACTGAATTTACTTCGCTCTATTGTTCTAGCTACCAACAGAAAAGAATCTACAATCTCAAGGTCTCTTTTTGAGAACCCATTCAATCATAAGTTCAGGAGTTTCTTAGATAGTCGTGAGGCGGATCATTAAGAGGAAAGGAATAGAAGAACATCTACTGATACCACTTTCAACGGATAGAAGCGGAGGAAACATCGAAAAGACGTCGAAAATTACAGATTCAATCGGGGTAATAAGAGGAAGAAGTCAACAGTACTGGCGGAACTCTTCGAAGAAGCCTGCATGGATTGTGAAAAAAAGGACCACGCTCGCGATGATTTGAAGTGCAGCGTAAGATATTTGCCAGTTTGAAGATCTGAAGAGCTAAATAAAAAAAACATAAAAAAATTAGTAGAGCTCACTCGGAGCAAGATCAGATATAGGAAACACCTAAAAGTCGCATACGAGTATATAAGGCTGTATCCATCTTCATACCTTTTTCAAGAGTTGAGTAGTATCGAACATGCAGAACAAGGGCAAGAGCATCAGATCCCGATGTATGAAGAAGGTGCATATGATGTTTTTGCACCCATTCTATCTGCTTCCGCGCCAAAAACAACATCAGAGATAAACAGGTCTCATAACTTAGCTACGAATGGAGAAAATAGTTCTTCATCGCTCTCGCGTCGGAACGAAGATGTAGATGATACACGGAAAAAGGCCCCAAAGCCATTATCGTTCTTTGTGACAAAGACAGAAACCAACTGGGCTCGAGATATACCCCCGCTGTGGACGAGATGAAATTCCCACGAGAGTTGAAGTCACAGAAGCGAGCAATACTTCGGCAAATTCGAAACGCTATTGGTGGTGAACCTGTGAAAGAAAGCAAGATAGCTTGGGTCGCACCAAGGTGGCTCATTAACGAATCGATTGAGAAGGAAAAGTCCAATTACAAGGATAGAAACTCATATCGGGAAGCGAACGACAGAAACGCACCAAAACATGCAAATCTCACATCGTCACTCTGTTTCTCCCAAGTTAAGTTCGATGGGGAATCAGAACAATTGAAATTGCGTGCGGATTATTCACACACGGAAATAGGCACAAGAAGAAGGAATTCATCCGTAAGGATTCAAAAACGGCGCAATTTACTGTTATATGGGCTCTGCGCTCTGCTACAGCGATATTCAGATGTTACGTAACAAAGATATACATATCTGGAGCATTTTTTCAATCTGAAACGTTCAATCGCAACGTATATGTAAGTCTTCCGAGAGGCCGGACAACGAACAGCTTCTTCGTATGGAAGCTGCTCGTCCCAACATACGGTCTCGTCGAATCAGGCCGGCTCTGAAAAATCGCAATTGGAGATTGTATGTTAGAAAATGGACTGAAATGCGTCTCAGAGATTCCGCAATTATTCTTGAAACGAAATTCATCTGGAAATCTCCTTGTTATTGTTGCAAAAGTCGTAGATGATTTCTTACTTGCAGGAAACCGACATGTAATTCAAGATTTCTATGACGCACTTTCCACACTTTTCAAGGTCGGCAGATTACTCTATGATTCTCAATAAACTTCGTATATCTCACGACAAAAGATTTAACATCACTGTTTCTATGAAGGATATTATGGGAACTTTTGTCAAGCTTCCATTGGATCTCAATAGAAGAAAAGAGGGAGACGATAAATGCTCATTAAACGAAATCAAACAATTCCAAGCCCTCGCTGGACAACTCAATTGACCCAGACACAGCGTATTGAGTCCTGCCGCATTTTTCTCTAGTTTCTTGCAGCAATGGACATCCGCTCATCCGTACCTGCCTCTATCGCTTCATTTTCAACTAAACGAAGCCGGGGATATTAAGTGTCAGGGGTATTTGACGTCTCTCCAAATGACAAAGTGCCAGTGACTGCGGGTGTTTGCAGAGAAGGCAGGCTTTGACCAACGTCTGAGCTCATGCTGTCAATGCCATCAAAATGCGGACCTGTGGCACTGACAAAAATGACATATGGTATGATATCTATTTTTGATATTCGAAACAAGAAAAAGAATACCACTTAGCATCAAGGGAGGACAGCACAGGGGAAGTAGAGGGTTTGGTACGCAAATTTTTCATATCCGTATCGTTGAATGGAAATTTGACATTGGCCGACATTTTAGAGTGGCAAAAAATAACCTGAATAGGCAAATTTTGTGGTGTAGTATTTGGAGCCACCTGAGTCGTGGTTGAATAAGTCTTCTATACACACAAAAAGGAATAGGGTAAATCGGGGAATATTAATGTACAGTAGCGGTCATGCGCAAATATATGTTGATGCTATTTTTTGTAAGGTGCAGTATCTGCCTGTGTCTTATTCTTTAGGACTTTGCCGCCAACTAACTGTTTAGGCCGCATTTATTTCCAATTACAGTATTAATAACCGAATGGCAAACGGCTAATTTCAAGATATTCAGGATGCACAACATTTAAATACACTGCCGCCTATAATTGTAAAGCACCCCTTCAGAATGCAGGTGTATCAGCTATACACGTATATTTTTAAAAATTAGTAACAGATATGAATTCACTGCCCTTTTAGACGGCGGAATCAAAGGAAAATTTGCAAAGTTCGTGCACCTGTAGTGCAAAAAGTATAAAAATGCCAATTGGGGGGCAACTGCAATTATAAATTAAGTTTTTTTGTAATATTTCATATGGTTCTTATTTAATTAGGCCTAGTACTGTATACGGACTGTTTCGCCCCAATTTGGGGGATGTTGTATAGTGCATACTTTAAGAACGATAGATGACAATCATGGGCCTGTACTACTTTTGGCAGATGTGATGAATAGTGGCGTATTCGAAATGTGGCAGAACTATTTTTATGGTGCTACCCGAAACACAGTAATGTAACTACGGAGCCATATGTACTCCTATATTTCCTCCTGAACGGTTATGTAAGGCAGTCATTCATCACTCGATCGGGGCGGTAGGTGGACAAGGGCTATTGGAAGACTAGGGCACTACTGATAGAATCGACCGTTCTAACTGTACTAGCTACCCCTATAAAACTTCTCAAACAAGAGAGTGAAACGGTATCCCTTGGGACCTTTGTACCCGATCACGGTGCCTGCCCTTTTTCGCCCCCCCTCGGTTACAACGCGCATACCACAGAATACACAGTTTGATAGAACGGTAGTCACGATACAGTGACACTTTTCGTAGTGATTTGAGCGAGTGAACTCTCTGAAATTTGTTAGGAGGCAAGTCAGGTTGGTTCACTCCAATTAGTGTTTAGAGATCTTTGCGGCGCCCGAGGAATTGCTCTATTTGGCCACTTGCATGTAGATTTATTTCTTCTTGGGTGGCAAGCTACCATAGTCTACTGAATAGTATATTTTCCCCTTTTTTTGCTATTTAATATCTATTTTCAATTTTTCGCACGTTTCAGTATATCTTTAGCTCTATAAGCTTCTTAAAACAGTGAAAAGTCACTGCTAAAGACCAACTAGGCATCTAGGGGGCACATAAGGGGACAAAAAAAGTAGTAGTCTCTCCTCAACATACATAACGCTGAGTCCTTTTTAGCACACCTTTGACAAGAAGGTAATAAAGGTCCGGGTCAATTCGGAGAGATTTCATTCCGAGATTTCCCTGTTGTGCTTATCGAGTGTTGAATGCCATAGATTTAATGCGTTGTACAGACCGTAGAGGGGAGGTAGCACTTGAAAGGCTCTAGAACTGGCTTATTGACTTAGGTCCGAGGTGATCTTAAGTTGGGGGAACTCTCCGAAGACCAATGATGAAGGGACTAAACCCTCTGGTCCCAAGGTTTCATTCATGGCTATATCCAAACAAGCCAAAGCGAGATACTTGTCTATATCGAGTTGCGCTAACTTGATCTTTAGATACATATTTATCAGTGGTTAATTATATATTTCAGCTAGGCCAAGGCTCGAATGCGCCTCGATGCCAGTGCAGCACATATCCACATCAGAAATCCGGGCGAGATGAATGAATTTTTCTCCGAACTGAGCTCCTTGATCGGTAATGATCCTATTTGAAGGCCCCTTGTAGATAGAAGCCCAGCATTGGACAATTTCTTTTCCAAATATTTTCGGTATAGATATTGAGTAAGAAGCGTGCGGCGCTGAAATTAGTTCCTCCATCGACGATGTGGAGAACATAGTCATCGTCGATGCACATTATATCCAGCAGGATTCGCTCGTTGAATAGAGTGTGCCGGGCTCCTATTGTGACTCGGAAGCGTGTTGGAGCGTTCCAAATCCTTTGAAAGGGATTTCATCGTTGCGTTATCTCCTTTAGAGGGTTTAAAATATCCGTTGTTGCCTCTTCGGGGCGTGAACGCTTGATTAATTGGAACAGTTTCATAGCAGATGGATGGAAGAATTGCTGGTGAATGTGAGACAGTTGCCTCTTAGTGAAAAATATTTTTGCCGACTGACTGATGGGGACGCACAGGTGATTCCTGAAGGATCGGACAATAAGTATGTTCCATAAATCCAAGTATGCGGTTGATCGATCAGGTGCAACTGTTAGAACGCCTCTGAAGAGGCGATTTGACACGGTGGAAGGAGCCAAGGACTCGAGATTCATTATTTCCAAACCAAGAAGGGCTGGGATATCCGCTTGGACAATTTAAAGTTCAACGAAAACCTCGGTCCTGCCGCGTGGTGTCCCCAGCGGGAGCATCACTCTACCAAGGGATTAAAAGGTCTCATCAGCAAACTTAAATTGATTCTTGGACGGTGGGATCTTTCGGTCATGAACTCCAAGGCGGATAGGATGCGGTTTAATCCCTTTCGCCAAAAGACTGACTTGGAAGCACCCGTATCGCACAAGTGGCCAACAAGCCCGTCACGCCGGGACTCTTTACGGATGTTTGCGACATGAATCTCCGTCATGTCGAAAAATTCTGACCCTTGGTCCGTTTTCTTTGAATCACGAAATCTTGGAAGCTGATTGAATGCGTCTCACCGCCCAAGCGAAAATCGTCTAGAGCAATGCTTGGGGAGTCATCCACACCAGCGGCGACCTGTGCGGTGAATATGTCATGTTCAGCAGCTTCAATAGGTTCGACGCCTAGAAATTTGTCCAGGTATTAGTCGTCAGCGTCAATGGCGTCATCACCGTTGATCTTATGGCCAAGCACGTTAAATTGGGAGTCAAATTCACGTAGATCTGGTGATTGTTCAATGTCCAGAGATTCTAAGTTATTTTCACCATTATATTGCTCAGACCCATTTTCTTCTCCCTTCATGAAATCGGCAAGCTCATGCACTTAGGATTAACTAATTTGAAGCCCGCGGCGTGTATACGCCTCAGTTTCCCCAGTTACCCCAGTTGGGCACCGGTGCTTTGGATTCCAATCAGCAGCACAGATTTTTCAGCATTCCTTGCTGTTACTGGTGTCTTTCAACGACCTGCGGGGCTCGAAGCCGTGACTAGGTACAGGATTGTATCCTCGACGACCAGTCCTTTTACCACCTTGGCCAAGGTAGCGTGTTTTTCGCGCGTACCGTAGAACGTTAGTCTCGATTAAATCTTCGACGACCTCTATGTGTGAAGGAGACTTATTTTGTCCAGGGATAAGGCGAATCTGACGGATATTCTGAATCAATTCGTGGAATGCAGTGAAGAACTTGTTGAACGAGAAATCTTTCAATGTTATGCTCTGGATTGGTACACGTGACCAGCTCGGGAACTCCATTACCGCCTAGCGGAAATATTCTTTTTTGTGGGCATCTGTCCTACAGTCCGGAGGACACTCAGGAACAAGCTCGTTAATATTTTCGACTAGTTTCGTCAAACCAATTCAAACATCTGAAATCTTCTTAACTTCCATAAACGAACGGAGTCGAAGTTATTCCAACGTACCTTTGACTCGAAGCTGGCTTGTATCACTCAGGTATTCGGGAGTCATGGCTTCACCATCTCGGAACAGTTCATGAGTTCATTGCAGTTATCCAAAATAGTCAACGCGCAGCACCATCCATGACGTGCACGAAGAAATCACAATTTTGATAGGGAAAGGTGATACTGGTGGGCACACATATTGTAGACCTAAAGCATCTTCATTATATCTTGGCTTATCGAAAGGTCTTGTTTCAACTTCGGAGCCCTTATATTATTCAACAATTTGTCAGTACTAGCCTTGCCCATAGCAGTCTGTGAACGAGAAGGTGGCGGTATTTCGATTTTGGTTACTGGAACTGCTTATAAACTAGGGAGAGTTGGAAGAGGAATGGTAAGGGAAGGGAAGCAGTGGGATCGATTGAAACCGCAAAACAGGATTCGTATCCGGATTTACGTGGGGCCCAGTCTTGCGGTTTGGCCGCGTTTCTCTTGTACGACCAAGACAGTGAAGCAAGCAGCGCCAATGGGCTGGGATCTGGAGAGAAATAAAATGTTTCGTATAGGACGGGCGGCGCTGACCACGTCGGCAGGGCAACGGAATTTATTGTCTTCGCTGCGTATACTATTATCTCTCCTCTGAAGAAGTGGTGCGGATGGATACGGGTAGGTAACTTATGTACCGTAATGTGGTAGATTGCAAAATGCGATAACTGTTCCGCCGTAGCCAAGACGCGACGGCAGTCCGGTGAACATTACATTGTAAAGCAAAAACATTTGTAGTATGTGTAGTGGCAGCGAGGGGGAGGGAGGAATGAAGGCACAGTGAACGGGTACAAAGGCCCTCTGGATGCTGTTGAAGTCCTGTATTTTGTGTGTTTAGTTAGGCTGATGGCAGTGGATAATTGATACATAGGTAGGCAGTCCGATTGACCATTTTCTCCTGTACCTCCGTTTTCCCTCCTATCGCCCCGATCGGGCGGAGAGCTCTTCCTTTTATAGCCGTTCGCGTGGCAGAGTAGGAGTAGACACAGCTCGATAAGTACTGCATTACCGGTAGCTCTTTACAGTAGTACTGCCACCAGGCAAATAAGGCAAAAGTCATCGAAGTTGTCAAGTCATTGCAGTCGTGGCCAGCGATTGGACGCGACTGTTTGCACAGTGTGCAATGTAGACAACAAAATTTCAATACTGATTGCACTGCAGAGATTTGTTTTTGGTTTTACAGAGGTCTCGGTGTCGTAATGTGTGGGTTCTCGTTTATTAGAACTGTTACTCATCAAGATATCGTGATAATCGACCCGACCATTTGTAGTGTTTTTTCTTCTCGATTTGCATTTCATGTCGGATGATTTAATGCTTGGACTCATATTTTTAACTGTTATCACTCTCTCCCGATGTTTGCATTTGGTTGCTCTTACCTTGGTCCACGTAGTTCTCAACAAATACCGAAGGTCGGGCAGGTTGGGAGGGACCAGACCAGACAACTTTCAATTGAACCAGAACGACCTAACGATTACCTCACACGTGGTTATCACCGACCTTGGGGAGCATGCAATCCGAGGTAAAGCGTAGATGGTGGAAACCGGCAGAGGCTCCAAGCCCCCCTCCCGACCGAAGCTTTGCGCTGTAGTGCGATAATGGCCAGTCACGCATTTTGTGCACAGGCTAGCTAGACGACATGTCAGACCGATTGAAAAATGGACTGCAGGAAGGAGCTACTGATGAGCTTAGACAAGAGTGCGCAGAGTATTGTACACATATTTACACCGAAGAAGACTAGAGCGGCAATGTGCTCTCTGAATACTATGCGGATGGCTTCAAAAAATTCGCATTGGATGATTTTATTGGTCTCGGCACCAATACTAAGAGAAAGCCTCGGGATTTTTTGAGAAAAAGAGGTGTCTTTGTTAAGAAAATCAGAAACAATCTCAGGGCAGAAGCACTATATGATACAAAGCGAGAGGACATCACATGGCCATCTGAAGACCCTGTAAATCCTCAAATTGTCAGTGACACGAAGGCGAAGGTTGCTATTCAATGTTCTTTTAATACAAATAGGGGAAGTAAGAGCCACGGTAATGGAACAAGAAAGGATAGTGGAAATGATAACTCCAAAAAACGAAATGTACAAAGTGGGGACAATGATGATAGCAGTGACCTGTACATATACCATTTGCTCATTTTCTAACTTATTCAGAGCGTACAATGGGGATATTGGCAAATACGGTGGAAGTACTGAGGATAACTCGACCGAAAGTTAGCTATTTTTGAAGAACGTTGTGACCAGATTTTATTTTGACTCTCCTCGTAATAAGGGATTCACCTTGGGTGACTTAGTCCATCGCACTAAGGAAAGATTCCAGACACCTGAACGTGTCCGAAAGTCACACCGAGAATGGAAATACATAACCTTCGCATAAGGTATGTCTCGGCACGGTTGAAAGACGAGGACGGAGTGCTTACAGATCTTAGTCATACGCCTACATGATATTCAGGGTTCTTTACCAAATGAGTATCGAAACTATACAATATTGAAGAACAAACTCCTCAACGCGGTTCCTGATGATGCATACTGTCAACTGGCGTACTTTTAACCTGCTGAAACAGTGCAGGGCGTAATTGCGGACCTACACGCTGCGCTTACTGTAAAAAGGAAAGAAGGGAACATAAATACCATGATCGTTGACAAAAAGTTTTGCATCACCCGTATGTCAAGAAAAAAATGCTATGTCTGCCGTCGGGAAGTATGTTAGTCCACGAACCGCTCAAAGTCTGAAAGAATGGAAGCCCTTAAAAATAACTAATACTTAAAGAAACTAGAGGTTCATCTAAAGGAAGAACCGAGCATTGATCATGAAAATGATAACTCGGAAGATGATGAATATTTCTTGGAAGAATTAGAGGACATTTCTGCGCACGTCACGACATTGGATAACGAATCCACTGAAAGCTTAACAGATGTGAATACAATTCTAACGAAAATGCTCGGAATATAGCATTATTCGTATCCAACCTACGTGATTTCAAGGCCTTACATGCCCCGACATCTGACGTACACCAACCTGATCGCTACACGGACTATATACTATATGGCATCATGGTTTATTCTAGATATGCAAGGGGAAGTACAGCATGCTTAGCGCATTATTATGCATACTAAAAATACGTGGGAGCTAACCAAGACATTGATTTGTTCCGAACCGCCAATGTTTCGTTTGGTAAGGGTTCTGCAACATCTATTGGCACAGATTTTATTAAATTTACGTTTCGGAACCTTATTATTTTATTCGATGTGCACGTCATGGATGGTTATCTGCCAATACAACTTGGTTTATCGGAAATGGACAGTATGTGTTTATTCTACAATAACATCTGCGACAAACTTGTGCTTACATATTCCGGGAATAAATTGTCTGTTGTCCGAGAATTCGGCCATGCTTATATCAGATGGAATCCTATAGCAGAATTACTATATACCGTAATGAGTTCCATCGTCTCCCGAAGTTTCGGCATCCCTAGCGCACAAAAAATTGTTCAATTTTCTACGAAAAGCGGATACTGAAAACGTTTATGCAGAAACCTTGGCTGTACTTGATGAAATAGTACGCAAAATCGGCCCTTTTCAAATTCACACCCAGAAGCCATGGCGTTTTAAATTTACATAAAGAGACGAGAAAAAAATTAACCAGAATATATTTGTGGACATCTTCACTTTTGAAAAAAAGATGGTACTACATATTGTCGATGAATCGACAAAGTATCAAGTATGTAGATGGCTGAATACTGTCTCCAGAGAGTCTGTCTGGCGTGCCCTACGCTTTTGTTGAATTGATACGTACCTTGGTCCACCAGAAGTGATCAAGTATGATGCAGGGAAGCAGTTTATATCTGTTGGCCCAAACGGCTTACTACCTAATCTTCTAGTGTACGGCACCCTCCCCCGTCTTGGGTTCCCATCTGATCAACCCTCAAAATCACTATACCAAAGAAATACTGCACTGAAAAAAGCGACTGAAGATGTAACGAAATACTTCTCCCAGAGACAAGTCCGCACGGCACTACACACTCGCAACAGGCCTAACGTATCTGACATCCATAAGGCGCCAATCGGTTCTCATGTGCTTGTCTACCGCCCAAAGAAAGACTGCTGGGACGGATCCTTCGTCCTACTCGCTATCGAAGGAGAGAAATGCACTGTTTTGCTATCAACGCCTTTTCGAAGCTCTGTTGTTAAACTTTTTTTACACCATCGACCACTGTGGACACTGTAACCAACACGAATGCTACAAGCTTTACCGAAGCGACCCCCAGTACCGTTGAAAACTACCTGATCTCTACAATTTCTTTCCGCCATGAACATGATTTGCCTGAACTTATCGACGTGCTCTCTATCCACGTCAAGCGAAAGTCAAATAATAACGAGAAATTTAAGGAGTCCAGACAGAAAGAGATCACTGTCTTGATGTCTCGAGGCGTGTTTGTGGAAGTAACAGAACACGAAGCCAAGGGCAATTGAATTTACGGCAGCAGGTTCGTGGATGAGGTGAAGCATGAAGGGTCCCCGGATGCCTACGAAAAGTCTAGGCTTGTTGTTCAAGCATAAAACAATACAAAACATGGCCTACTCACCGTCCCCACAGTTCAACGTGCATCCCAACGGATTTTGTTGGCAATAGCTGCAATTGATACATAACTCCAGATTTTCTCCAGAGACCCAAGCGTACACCCAATCAGATAGACCCATTTACCGTGACTTTTATGTTAAACTGCCAGCTATCCTTAACCTACATCCAGGGGTCTTATGGAAAATTATCAAAACTCTTTATGGTATCCCCGAAGCCGTATTTCATTGGTATTCGCCTTACCACTCTCACCACGCTAAGAAATTTGACATGAATCCATCAGTCCATGACCAATGTTTGCTCTACTTCCCAAACACAATTGACAACAGCAATTACAAGAGCTCTTCTAGCTTACCTACACGGCCGAGGGGTATAACATGCTTACAAACTGATGACACCTTAACAGCAGGGAACAAAAGATTTATTGATATCGAAAGGAATGAGCCTTCCATATTTCAATGTAAGAAGGCCAATTTTTGACAGAGTCCACTCCCATAAGATTTAATGGTGCAATAATATCATAAATTGGATCTACACTGCACCTATCTCAACTAGATAATGTAAGGAGGTTGGGCTTACTTGAAAAGGAAAACCCTTCAAAGGATGTTTTTATATCCCAACCAGCAGGGGGTTCTTACATCGCCGCTGTCTGTCGGCCAGATTTATCTTTTGGGTTTGCAGTCGCTGCTAAAATCACTGCACCAGATAGGGACTTGTGCAAGAATTTAAATAAGTACATTCGCAATTGTATGAAAAGTCTGACTTAGCGACTTAAATTCGTCACTTAGGACGTGAGCTCATTTGCTGTTGCTGTATTTATCGATGCAAGTTTTGCTACCAATAAGGATCAGTCTTCTCAACTCTTATCGTAACATTAATGGACAAAAATGGATCTGCTAATATTCTACACTATGCGAGCATGAAAGCGAGGCGAGTCGCGAGGAGCGTGTTGGCTTCGGAAATATGTTCTATGGTGCAAGGATTTGATTTTTCCACAACCTTACGACTCGTATCAACACCAACTTCCGACGACTCGTCCCACTTCAGATATATGCTGACTTGAAGAGTTTATATGACTGCGTGGTCCGGATTAATTCAATATCGGAGAAGCGTCTACTTATTGATCTCAACATGACACGTCAGTACTATGAAAGAAGGGAGGTTACCGACGTATTCTGGATACCAACAGGCCAGAATTCAGCAGATGCTCTTACAAAAGGAAACCCGTGCCTGGCTCTTGATTCCCTTATCAATGGCAACAAACTGGACCTGACGCCTAACGCATGGGTCGAACGACAGACACCGACCTGGGTCGATGGTCAACATTAGAAATTGTCGAGTGTGGGTCCTCGTTTATTATAATTGTCACTCATCAAGATGTCATGATAATCGACCCGACCATTTGTCGTGTTTGATCTCCTCGATTTGCATTTCATGTCGGAATGATTTAATACTTGGATTTCTATGGTTAACTGGCATCACTCTCTCCCGATGTTTGCATTTGTTTGTTCTTACTTTATTCCACGTAGTTCTCAATAAATACCGCTTGTCAGAAAGGATTGGAAGAACGAGACCAGACAACTTTCAATTGAACCAGAACAACCTACCGATTACCTCACACGTGGTTATCACCGACCTTGGGGAGCGTGCAATCCGAGGTAAAGCGTAGATGGTGGAAACCGGCGGAGGCTCCGAGCCCCTCCGGCCGAAGCTGTTGCGATGTCGTGCGACATGCACTGCCGCCTGAAAGTATACGACAGTGTACTGATTTGAACGAACTCCAAATTTCTTTATGAAAATTTAAAAAAATTTAAATCAATGTAACCAGCCGTTCAAATTATATTAAAAAATTGAAATGCTTTATACTTGAGCGAAAAACGCCCTGACCGGAAAAGAATGACCCTGACTGAAAGTATACGACACTTTTTCAATCGCAACAATAAAAACCAATATTGATGCAGTAACCTTAAAATTAATAGTTCATGACACCTCCTTGAAAATAACCTCAACATCACGCCATTGCATAGAAAAAACCAAATTTTCCGAAGTGATAGCGGTACTTCCCTCGAGCAACCCAAAAGAAAATCTTTTAGGTCAGCAACAGTAGAAAACTGGCGCCTATTGGCGTAAAACTTCCTCGCGAGGACGCTCCAAAGGTTTTCAATTGGGCTTATATCAGAAAAGCGGGCCAGCCACTTCATCAAACGTATCCGTTGTTCTTTAAACCAGTCCATTGATCTCTTGGTCACGTTGATCGGGGCGTTGTCTTGCTGAAATATCCATGTGGTTGGCATGCAAATGTCCACTTTTGGTAGCAAAGCCTCTTCCATTACCATTATGTAGCTATTTAAAGTTTAGAGCCCTGTAAAAAATTGAAAATCCCAAATAAAATCTTTTGAAAAAGCCCCACACATCATAAGACCAGCTCCACCATGCTGGCGACGAGAAAACAGCTCAGTGCCTTTCATTAAATCATTTTCATAGCTGTGTATTCTATCGGGTCCATCTAAAGTGAACCTCTTCTCATCAGAAAATACCACACGGGACCATTTGAGTCCCATGTGACAAGTTCCTGTGCCTAATCCATTCGCGCAAGTTTATGGGCTTAAGTGAGAGTTTAAGCCGCGCGTGCCTTTTTGGAACGCAGATTAGCGTTTCTGCTTCGATAGTACCGAGTCTTGGAGACCAAGAGGTCGAAGTTGCGCTCTTCTCGAATCTCCCTGGCTGTTTTTTATTGCTTCCAGCCGCCCGAACAAGTCTTTTTTCCGCTTTCTCGGAAAATTTTCGAGACCTTCCAGATTTTGTAGCCTCTATATAACTCTGTGGGGCGTCTAGGAACCTTTTGACTACATCTCGGCTCCTGTTAACCGTTTTGGCAATCTGCGAAATGTTGAGACCTTCTTCCTTGTAGGCTATAATATTTCCGCGCTCTAACTCGGAAAGATGTGTTCTCCTTGGCATGTTTCAGTGCTAGTTGAATGCAGGGTCTTTAGGGGAGAGGAGGTAAGCTGGATTCGGGCTTATATCCTCTATATCTTGCTGTCGGTGGAAGATATTGTGATCATGTCGTATACTTTCAGGCGGGGTCGATTTGCATCGGTAGTCTTTGGTTGGTCTGTTTTGATTTGAGTATAAATAAATATCTTTCCTTGCAGGTTTTTGGTACCACTGATTTCAAATATTAGATTTTTAAAGTTTTAATTGGCGCATCTCGAGATATATAAAAATTGTAGGGTGTCGTATACTGTACTTTCAAGCGGCAGGTAGTGCGAGTTACGCGAGGGTGTTCTTTGGCATCAAGCAGCACTGTACTGTACAGGTACAGTACAATACTGTACCTTCCGATTTGACACACGCCAATAATATATGGA
Source organism: Kappaphycus alvarezii (assembly GCA_002205965.3). Lineage (NCBI taxonomy): Eukaryota > Rhodophyta > Florideophyceae > Gigartinales > Solieriaceae > Kappaphycus > Kappaphycus alvarezii. The sequence goes on along the minus strand of NADL03000612.1, from coordinate 884,189 downwards.
AAATGCTCCCTTTTCAGTCTCACAGCCCTCGCGTAGAATCTCATCCTCCTCCTGAAATGCCGTCGCAGTATGATGTTCCACTAAAATCCCTCCTCCCCGCCACCCATCCAAAGCAATCGCCACACGCAGTTGCTCTACACCACTTCAACTCACAGCATGCCCCTCCTCCCCACCTTTGTCCCCGCGACCCTGCTCTCCCTCTCCACAGACCGCATCCGCCGTTCTCCCATCAACCCCTCCTCAACTTTCATGTCCGCCTCTCCCCCTCGTCGCCGTCCTCGTTCTCGCCAACAAAAATCCTTCCCCCGCATTTCTGAACCTGACGAGCGCTACTCCCCTGAAAACCTGGGCTTTATTCACATAGCGACAGTAACCGGTCCACACGGGATCAAGGGTGAGGCAAAGGTTATCACCGAGAGTCAATTTGCCACACAACGTCTCAAACGGCCATCATCGGCAACCAATCTACGTTATCTGCTTCTTCCCGGTCGCAAATATCCCCGTCCTGTGAAGCTAGGTCCCGGACGGAAGGCGTCTCAGAAAGGGATGTGGATATTACGTGTAGGCGACGTTGAACAACGGGATGACGTATTGGCTTTACGAGGAGCGAGGTTGTACGTGAAGGATGATGATCGGCCGAGGATGGGCGGTGGTGAATGGATGGTGGGGGAGGTAGTGGGTGGAAGGGTCAAGTTGGTGGGGAAGGATGACGTGATTGGTGAGGTTGTGGGGGTTGTGACAAGGCATGATTTGTGTCGTGCGTCGGGTGCGGGGGAGAGGTTGGAATCGGTGGCTGCTGATTTGATAGAGGTCGAGTTGTTTCCAGAGGAGGATGAGGGAGAGGGGAGGGGGCGCGGGGACGGGGAGAAGAGAAAGAGGGTGCTGATACCATTTGTAGAGGAGATTGTGCCATTGGTAGATGTGGATGCGGGGGTGGTTGTCTTGGATCCACCGGAGGGATTGCTCGATATTGCGGTTGTAAATCAAAAAGAGAAGAAGGTAGCGCCGAGGGGACTCTTGATGCCAGTAAGGGAATGAAGCGGAAAAAGATTTTTGAGAGAGTGGAATCGGGGACGACTTTATGTGCATTACCACAGGATTGCGAGTTAGAAGACGGTGATGAGGGCGAAAGACGTGTAAAGTAAGGCAAGTGGATACCACACGAGCCAAAACTGATTATGCAAAGCAAGCACCGCGACGAAGATTTTGGCGGCCGTGGTAGTGCTCCAAATGATACAACCGCCACCGAGGACGACGCCGAGCACCTTGATAGACTTGACGGGGAGAACAACAGCGAAGAAAGAAAGCAGCACCATGGGTAAGAGGGAGTAACCGAGAATGCTGGTTGACCTGTAAAAGTCGATGCCGCTGTTGGACATAAGATTGAAGACGGTGTAAACGGCAAGACAACCTACAGTGGCTTGACCGTAGATGACGCCGAATTGAACCTTGCCCTGCATGAGGAGGAGAAAGCCGAGAAGGAGACAGAGAAGCACGGGACCGGTCATGTCTGCTTCATCGGCGAATGTGGAATCGATGGTGGAGAGGGGATTTGCCACTGCACGGGCTTTGGCGATGATGGAGGAAATATTGATGCCTAGTTCCTCGAGAAGTGGGGGTTCGTCGTCGAATGTCGTGGTGGATTGTTGGGGAGTGGGAAGGTAGTATTGGGGATCGGTGGAGTGTGGGGGATTGATGGAGACGGGGTTGTTGGCAGGGGGAGGAGCAAAGCTGGATTGGTAAAAGCCGGTTTGATGTGGGTCTGTTGACATGTTGGAGTTTGGGGGGTAGGGCACCCCGGCCATCTGGACAAGTGGTAAGGGCAGCTGTTGGAAGCGGAAAGGATGGCTGAATGAAAAGGTGGACGATGACTCTTTGAGCTTTGAAGATTTGAGCAAATCCGAAAGTGTTGGTGGCGGAAGGACGGAGTCTTATCGTTGGGCGTCGCGCAGAATGAAAAATTGGGTGGAAATGTAACCAGCGTGATTTCGCTGGATACAGTAAGACAGCAGGTCAACAGTGCAGTACAGTATAGTACAGTACAGAAAAATAAGCTATGCAAGTACAAAATAATTTTCAAAATTTGATACCAACAAAACGAAAATCGACGCAACTTTGCAACTCATTCGTTCCGACAGCAAAGCGTTTGAAAGCGGAAAAGGGAAAAACTTGTTTGAGCTTTTCTCAATTTTCAATTTCTCGCAACTTATTTCCATTTTAAACCCAAGCCAATGCAGCGTGGACGTTGCCTTTGCTGAGAAAGTCTGCCCTACAGTCACATCACTTGCACAATACCAAGGCTGCCCTACCGGCACCAACACAACAACCCATTGCATCTCACCCTTCCACATCTCACCAGACTGCCATCATCCACCAACTCAACGCTTCCCCTCCCAGGTGTCGCAATGCTCCGCCAATCCGCCCGGCACTTTTGGCGCGCCCTACCCCCGCCCACTCAAATTCGCCGTGTCCCCAGCTCACCCCTCTACCGCCATACCACTCCTTGGCACCACCTGCACGACCGACCGCACCCCTCACTAACCTCCTTCTCCACCAACGCCAAACCCACCTCCTCTCCATCGTCACCGACCGCACGTCGTCTTTCCGAAGATCTCAAAGAATATAACTCACGTCTCTCCACTGGTACCACAGCCGCATTTGATTCCCATTTGCACCCCGCACATTCCGCAGACCCGTTTCCTCGTATCAAGACCACGTCACTCTCTACAAAACGCGTGGTCATCTCGGATCAAGCACATGCTCATGCTGTGACTTTGGTGCTACTGGCATTTCGTTCTGTAGCAGACCAGCAGTTACTTTCGTGGCGCACGGCGTTTACATCGCGTTTAGGGTCTCATGCGATCGCATGGTATGATGTGACGATCAATGAATCGTTTGGGGCGCAGGCGTTGTCGGGATTTGTGCAAAGAATGCAGAGAGGGAGGACTGATGTGGCGGAGCATGATTATCATGTGGCGTTTAATTGTAGGGCCAGGGAACCGTTGGAAAGACTGTTACCGTCTGGGAATCGATTGTTCGGGTATGTGCTGCTGTTGGATCGTGAGGGTAGGGTGAGATGGAGGGCGTCCGGGTTGGCGTCAAAGGAGGGCGTCGAGGTTATGGTCAGGTGTGCTAGGGAGTTGATTGAGGAGGATGAGCGGGCGGGGAAGTAGTATTGTAGGAGAATGTAGTGGATGGGGTTTCAGTTGCGGGGGAGAAGGGGTGGTGAATGTTGGATGAGTGGAATGTGCGTTACAAGGGGGGACGGAACTGGTTGCTTTGTTGGTTGGATTTTAAAGTGCTAGGTCTGTTGCAACTGTTGCAAAGTGTGGCGTGGCATGTACGCGTTGTGGAGTTGTGCTTTGCTGACGAATGAGTTGTGGAATGTGAACACCTCAAGTTCAGGGGTGAAGCAAAGGTGAGCTACAAATGTATTTGCAGAGTGGAACCACGTGATCCCAGAGAAAGACTTGTGAGACAGGGATTTGTTAAGGCAAATGTATGACATTTCAACTGCAAGAATAAACACGCAAAGTATGCACCCAATGGCGAAATGACAGTGTTCTGCGTTAGCCTTGCAGCACTCTACAGTACAGTACAGTACAGTATGCTACCCTGACATTGGTGCTGTCAAACTGCACGAAATCATCCCATGCGGAACGAACTCTACTTGGATCAATTCAATTCAAAGCAGATCATTGATCCGGGATCAGCCATCGCTCAAATTGATCCGATTGCGTCAATTAATAAATTAATTACAGTAAATTTACGCTTCTTTTCTTTCCCCATTCCATTTACACAACGTGGACACCTTCCAGCGATGATCGTTCCAAAAATCGACCTCTGTAGGCACAATACCGTTTTCCGCCATCTTCCAACCAACCTCCCATTCAAAGTCTCCAATTGGCATCGAGTCCCGACTTTTCATCCTTCCTCAGGCGCCGATTTCACCCCCCAATCCGTCCATCACCCCGATCCCGCCCGCGCAACTCCAAACTCAAATTCATCATGGTCAAATTTGACTTTCTCAACGCAGAGCACGCCATACTAGGCCATACCCCACCCTCCGATCCCTCCGCACCTGACGCGCGTGACCTCGCCGACAAGGATCTGCTCGTCATACCGCCCGGTCCACGCCCCGCCTCGTTTCTACGCGATGCTTTTGCAGGCATGTCACCCAAGGATCGCATCCGCTTTGCGCACGGTACTACCACATTGGCATTCAGTTTTAAGGGTGGAATTATCGTGGCCGTCGACTCGCGAGCCTCTATGGGACAGTATATTGGATCGGGAACCGTGAAAAAGGTTATTGAAATCAACCCTTACTTGCTGGGTACTATGGCTGGGGGTGCCGCGGATTGCAGCTTCTGGGAACGGGACTTGGGACGCAGGTGCAAGCTGTATGGTGCGTTGTTTGCGTCACTTGGGGGGTGATGATTTCATTGGAGAAGTGATTTCCAGGAATGGTACTGACAATGTCTACGTATGTGTTGCGCTTGTGTTTGCGACGGGTTTGTGCCGCGTGATGTGTATAGAGCTGAGAAATAAGAAGCGCATTTCGGTCGCGGCGGCTTCCAAGTTGTTGGCTAACACTGTCTACTATTACAGAGGCATGGGGTTGTCTATGGGGTACGTGTCAGGTGGTTCCTCTTGCCGCAGAAGAATCGTTTCAGTACCTCGTCATTGCGTGAGGACTATGCGGGCTTGCTAACCTGCTTGTTTTGTGTCGTTGCTATTTTTCCAGCACAATGATCTGTGGGTGGGACAAGACGGGTCCCAACATCTTTTATGTCGACTCTGACGGAACGCGTCTCAAAGGACACATGTTTTCCGTGGGTTCCGGATCTACATTTGCGTATGGAGTGTTGGATCAGGGGTACTCGTACGAAATGAGCGTGGAGGAGGCGATAGAGCTGGGGAAAAAATCAATCTACCATGCCACCCATCGCGATGCGGCTTCCGGTGGTGTGATCAATGTGTATCATGTGAAGAAGGATGGTTGGGTTAAGATTACATCAGAAGATATGATGATTCAGCACAGGGATCGTGTGGCCAAGAGGACGGCGGAGGATGAGGCATCGGACAAGGCAAAGATGGAGGCTGCCAGCTCTAGTGTGCCTGCGCAAGCGTAACAAACCTTGGTGGAAGCTCGGGTGAGATGAATGATGGAACTGGATTGAAGATGCCACTGCTCTGAAGATAACTTTTGGCTGTTTACTTACAGAACAGAAACACTTGCCTCCTGTAAAGACAACATCATTGCGCCCTAGTGCCTGGCCGAAATTCTCGTCGTATTCAGGCTGATTGCCAGACACACACGGACCTGCAAAAGAGGTGTAGACAGGCAAAACCGTTTAGAAGGGTGAGTCTGGCGGAAGAGTAGGCGTGGGTGATGGGGTAAGGGGGCAAGTGCCTGCTGCGAGAGAGAATTTCATCAAACATGCGGGTGGCCCAAGTGTTTTGCATGGCACGCTGCGACTAACGCTCTCTGCTGGTTAAAATACGTATCGTCGAGCAAAAGCACCCAGAATCCGCAGGCTGTGTGGGGCACGGTTATTGACATCATTACGGGGATATACTTGGTCGTCTGACCCTTGGCAGAAAGTTTTGGCATGGTGTCAGTTGAGACAGAGCCCGAGACATGGGAGTCAAGGACGCTCTCGGGAGGTAGGAGATGCGTATTTATCAGGTAAATTGAGCTGTTATATTCCATCACTCCCGCAACGCTGATCCCGAATGGAAGATGCTTCCACCAACAGTTGGGCTCCAACGCACCCATTGCAAGCTCAAAAAGTAAATCGCATCATTTCTCCCGCTCCTCAATCTGCGCATCCCGCCTTATCGGTTACTTCTTCCTACCATGCCCCACTCTTCAACCGTCCCATCATCCTCCCCTCCCATTGTACCTATCCCTACTGCCATTGCGGGCTCAACAGCGCAGGCTCCCGCAGACCCTCTGCGTTCCCAAGTCGACGCGTTCTTCATCAAGCACGAGGTACTTCACAAATCATGGCTAGCATCGCTTCATTCGCAGGCTGAGCTGGCATTTCAAGAACACAAAACGGCTGCATTTGTGCACTCAATCCTCTCGAAATATGCACCGTCGCTGCATGTCACCATGGGGCTCCCGTCACTCCCGACGGCAGTAGTGGCGGTTCAAGAAGGGATTAACAAGATACAGTATGAGAGACATGGGGCGATTCTGTTACGCGCGGATATGGACGGGTTACCATTAAAAGGAACGGAGCAGAATGTGTGCCGCTTGAATGAGGACGTGCATCATGGGTGCGGACATGACGGACACACAGCGTGTTTGCTCGCATGTGCCCATTACCTAGAACACCACCGTTCGGGACGAAAGGTGGTTCTGTTCTTCCAACCGGCTGAAGAACGCGGAGGCGAGTTCGGATCCGGCGCCAAAATGGCGGTGGAACGTGGCGGGTTACTGCGCCAAATACACTCGGATGTAACAGAGGTGTATGCATTACACGCATGGCCAGGATTGGAGTTGGGAGACTTTGGTATAGGAAAGGGGGTGATGATGGGGGCGTCGGGAAGGTTTTGGGTGTGGTTTGAAGGGAAGGGCGGGCATGCGGCGGAAGCGAGCCCAGAGGGGGGCGATGCCTTGTTGGCGGGATGCGCATTTGTGACAACAGCGCAGACGGTTGTGGCGCGAGGGGTTGGGGGATTCGAGGCGGCGATGGTGGGGTTCAGTAGGTTTGAAGTAGTGGGTAGCGAGGGGATGGGGGTGGTTGCTGGAAGGGTGAGGGTAGGGGGCACGGTTCGCGGAGGGAAAGAAGGTGTGATTGATCGGATCATGAAACAGCTGAGGCGGTTTGCGGAGGGGGCGGGAATGATGTATGGGTGTGAGGTGCGGGTGGAATTTTGGGAAGGGTATGGGGTGACGAGGAATAGTGTGCAAGGAGGGGAGAAGGGCATGAGGGTCGCAAGTAGGATGGGGGCAAGGGTGAGAGAGGTGGGGATGGATGGTGAGGTGACGGCTAGTCTGTGTGCAGAGGATTTCTCGGTGTTGTTAAGGGAGAGGGGGGGAGGTTACTTTTGGTTGGGGGTGGGAGAAAAAAGGGGCCGGCTGCATGAGGCGCGGTTTCGGTTTCCGGCGGAGGCCGTGTGGTGGGGGGCTAGGTTTTGGGCAATGCTGGTTGCGGAAGAAGGGGAGAATGATGGGTGAGTTGATGTGGGGGTTTGAGGTCGTGAACGGGTTTGGAGGCTTTCGGAATTAGTGGCGCAGTGCTGTAGTTCGCGATTAGGGGTGGCTGTGCTAGAAAGGCAGTGATTCTGCAAGTATAGACATGTGATAAATGTTGTCGCTTCATGTTTCGGGAGGCTGATGAAGTTGGTGATGGTTTGCGCAGTGTGGATGCGAAGGTGGCGAATTATTGCACGGCAACTAAAGATCGCGACGTTGACAGCGCCTCGCCAGTTTCTAAGAATGCCTCTTGTAATGTTTTTGATCAAAGTGCGACTCTGTCGTTCCATAGTGGAAGGTCTGGGTGTCTCATTCTTGAAGGATACATATGTATTTTGTTTAGAACTACGACAGATACATTCGACTACTCTTCCCAGAGTTGCTCTTTCATCAGACTGCTGATTGATAGTCTCGGGAAGAGTCTTATCAGACCGAGTGTATTCACAATGCCACTGTCGAACTGAGTCTGACTTGTAAAAGCAGGAGATTCCGAAACTACTATCCTGCACGTGTTCTTAGAGACTGCGAATGGAGCTGCGGTGATGCAAATGACAAACTTTTGTACTGATGAGTTTGATGCTAATTGAACTACTTTGTAAGAGTACAATTCTCGTCCAACGACACGCGGCGTTGATGGTCACCTCCAACGCAGCTTGCTTGTCAACCGGTCTACCAGCTAGTGTCTATTGGACCATTGTCCCCATATGAGGACAACTTTTACCTACTATTTTTTTAAATACAAATTTTTTAGGCGCCTTTTTTTAGTTCCCACGTACTCTATTAAACATGTAGATACTCGATCAAAACAAACTTTTCGAGAATTCCCACTCTGCTCAACGCAGGACCAACTTTCCCTGACGCGATACCCATCGATTATCCCCTCAATTTTCACAGAAATGGACCCACGAACCGTTCCAGGAAATCCCATTCACTGCCGTGCTTCCCTTGTTACGTCAGCTGCAGAATGTAAGCGCTTGTATGGGCCAGCTTGGAAGAAGAAATAGCTCGCTGGAACCGTTATTGCCGTCCACATCGACATTGTAAGCGGTCGAAGGAGGAAGTCAGTGGAGTCAAGCTGGAAGATTCGTGACCGTCTCAAAACTGTCACGTTGAAGATTGTCAACATCAAAGCGGGATTACCTCCAACAGACGTCCTAGTGGAGGAAGGAACCGCTCAATTGCCAAACGAAGCGGCACATGAAGGTTTGGGCGCTCCTCAACCGTCTTCGTCGGCATCAGATAGGAATTCCGATGAATCCACGGCGCATCAATCAGATACACCTGTTTTTTCTCATGGACGATCATGGACCAATCAGGAGGTTTTCACACCTATTAATGAAAATGTATCAGAGAAAAGCTGCAAAATAATTGGCTACGCTGGTAATACTCTCGCGTATGGCTGTGCTCCTCGAGATTTATCGCCATTTGAATGCTTTATGAGCATGTTTCCGCTCCGTCACCTAACCGTCATGCGTGACCTTACAAATGATCGATTGAATGCTATTGGAAATCATCGCGTCTCGTCAGGAGAGATATTGAAGTTCTTTGGGATTCTCATACTTATGACAAGGTTTTCATTTTCAAACAGCGGCGACCTCTGGAGTAAATCTGATTCGAAGTACATTCCAGCACCAAGTTTTGGAAAGATCATGTCACGTAGAAGGTTTGAGCTGATTCTGGCAAACATTTGCTTCAGTCACACTTCTGAACGGGAGGAAAGGCCCTTGGATGACTCGAGATGGTCCCTGGTAAGTGGACTTTTGAAGGCCATCAATGACCACCGCAGGCAATATGTCACGCCATCTTCGCATATCTGCGCCGATGAAAGTATTAGCAGATGGTATGGTCTCGGGGGAGATTGGATCAAAAAAGGACTCCCACATTACGTTGCCTATGACAGAAAGCCCGAAAATGGCTGCAAATTGAAGGCTTCTGCATGTGGCCAGTCTGGAATAATGTTGAGATTTGAGCTCGTGATGGGGAAAACGGGTGGCCTTCGGCGTGATTTCACAGAGCAATTCTGTCACACCACCGCCCTTACACTTCGTCTTGTTCAACCTTGGCTGAAGACGGGTCGCGTCGTATGTGGGGATTCATTTTTTGCATCGGTGACAACTGCGGAAGCCTTGATGAGATATGGAACGAGATTTATTGGTGTGGTCAAGAATGCGGTTAAGGAATTTCCGATGCAACATTTGTCGTCACAGGAGCTCACGGAGCGCGGAGGTCATATCTCGATGGTTTCGAAGGATCCTGATACCAACAAATCTTTAATGGCTGTGTTGTGGATGGATAGAGAACGAAGATATTTCGTCAGCAGTTGCCATACAACCAATCAGGGAACCCCAATTTGTAGGGAAATATGGAGAACTGCTGATGGCGAGACAAGGAAAATGGAATTCGAGATTTCAGTTCCAGATGTTGTGGAGAGGTACTACGACACGTGTTCCCAAGTCGATCGCCACAACAGATGTAGGCAAGATACTCTTGGAATTGAGAAGAAATTGGAAGTCAAAGATTGGTCGCTCAGGGTCAATTCCTCTCTCCTATCGATCATAATTGTTGATTCATTTTTACCATACAAGCATTCTTTTGGTCCAAGACTCTGCGTATCACAATCTAAGTTTTATGAGATGCTTTCCGAAGAACTTATTGAGAATAAGTTTGATTCGAGATCACGTAGGGCATCTAACTGCTTACAAAATGAGGATGACAGTGATATATTGGAACCTGTTTCAGGGATTGAAACTCATCTTGCTGCAACTACCAAGAAGAGTAAATTGAGTAACGGTGAGTATACTAACGCATCTTACCAAGGTCGCTGTCGAGTTTGTAAGGTCAGTAAGTCAAAATTTCTTTGTTCTACTTGCCGTGACAATGGGCTTGGTGATGTTTATATCTGTCACGCGAGCACAAAACGGTGTTCCTTCATGGACCACGTGCGCGAGAAACACCATAGGGATCTCAATTAGGATTCCAAGTTGATATAAAATAGTGTGACTTTTTGTTTTAAAAGAAAAAATGATCAATGAGTTCTATTTCTATAGCTCCCTACTGGTTGTACTTGCGCCATCTGACTTGCGAAGTTAGCTGCTGTCTATGGCGTACTGAATTACCCCTTTATGAGATGTCACCGTATTCTGTCTCATGTTCAAGTGGATGCCTAATGGCGCACTGAGACAGCAGCTTTTTCACAACCAGTCAGGTTCCCGTTGGAATTTTAGGACTTCTTACAGAACCCCAGCGAGAATCGAACTCACGATCTCTGGGTCAGCAACCTACGATTCGCATCAGAGGCCACCATCCCAGTGATGGATGCGAGGAAGTGACTGGGAGTATATAAAGTTGGAAGCTATTGCATCTTCAGTACGTCGGTCAGTCGAACACTACTGTAGGTAACTCCTTACAGTGCAACTTTTTTACCCATATTTATTGGGAAAAAAAGTTTATTTGTCTACCACAGTACAGTACTTCCTATTTTTTGTCCTCATATGAGGACAAAGTGTGCCTCATATGAGGACAGCGCTTGGTCGGATAGACACTAGTTGGTACACACGCTCAAGCACTTGCAATATAGGTCCTGCCAATGGTTTCATTACAAGTACAGAGGACTCCCAACCTTTCCATTACTCATAGTAAACCCCTCAAGCCCCTCCTTTGTAAGAGAAAGAGACCATCAATGCTAAATTTAACTACTCTTGTAAGAGGAAGAGGCCGTAAAGCACAGTTAAAGCCTAAACCCTGCCTTTTGGTGGAATGATTGGAAAATAATGGGTGAATATGATAAAAGGGCTTCGACGTGGCTTTGATCCACAACTGGAAGCAAGTCACGCTGTCACGTCCGCATCTCGGTTGCATTTACATCCACTGGACTGTAAGCCACGCGAGATAAGGCCACCTTGGTAAATTACCGTTGCTCGAGGACTTGATGGGCGATCGGAACTAGTCGAACAGTTCTACATAACAGACAACTTGGAAAGCTTAGCCACAACTTCTGATAGATACTCAATGAAGTAAAGTTTCTTCAAGTCGTCGCTTGTTCTCAACCTTCGAACTAGCTCCGGACGAATCCTCGTCTAGTACGACATTTACAAACACGTTAACAACACCATGACTAATGACTCCTCCTCCTCCTCCTTTGCACGATCCTCTCAGTCTCGCATCGTCACCCTCGATAACAAGGTTGCCGGCATTGAAGGCAGCTCTCCGAAATCGTCAACCTTCTCAGATCGAACTCAGGAAACGCAGCGGCTCCTATGCCAGCTGCGACTGCAGGTGCCGCCGAGGCTTCGTCGGACCCGCCTGCCGACAAATCTCCCTCTGCCGCAGAAGCCTTTCAGTTGGGAAGTATACAGTTTTCAATACCAACATCCTCCGCTGAACTCGTCGCTGACATCTTCGCAGCACGACGAGCTTACATCGCTACGGGTAAGCTCAACAATTTTGGGAAACCGGCAACTACCGCGCAGTTCCCCGCAAAGAGGTTCATTACGGAACCAGAAGGGCTATTCGGAAGGATCAAGTGCGCATATTTTCGCGGCGGTTGGGAAGCAGAAGTCCTGCGGAACATCGGTGACAACTGTGAAAACGCCCTCGCCACCGCGCACAAGGTCACAGAAGCGCTCGCCGCCAAAGACGTTGACGCCGCCACTGAGGCCTTTGCAGTGCTCAACGACTTTCTTAAAGCTTCTTAGGATCGTGTACTGGAACTTGTGGACTTCTTCGCCGACACTCTCGAATCAGGAAAGGCGGAGGCTTTTCTTCTACAGAAATATCTATGGGATGACGACTACCCCTATTCTTCGGAACTTTATCGTTCGACCAAACAGATGTTTGCGGAGCTCCGATCGTAGGCCTACGCCAAGGAGTGCAACAAGCAGAAATATGCTTCAGAAGGAAGCAGAAAGGCCCGCGAACAAAGAAATTCTGAGTAGAAGCCCGCTTGCAAGTGAAATGGTTGCTGTCGCGACCTTTTTATTTTGGTATGTCGCACATCCTTTGGCACAATACCAAATATACCGCTCCCTTTTGGTATAATACACTTCATTATTCAAAATTCCTACTCCGCGCTCTCGGCTACGGGGTATACGAGGCTCCCATCAAAACTTCCCATCACCATACTCAATTCTCTCTCCATCAAAATCCTATTGGCCCAGAAGACAGGGAGTTCTTCGATTGAGCCATTTACGACGCTATACATCGGAGAACTTACGAATAAATTCCAGAAGACACCGCACGAAGGCTGCATCGCGTTACCCAATATCCGACGCGTTTATAGCCGTCTGGAGACTGGAGACAAGAAGCGCCTGGTTGTCAATTTATCTCGACAATCAACGCTGTGCCGAGATATGCCGGTGAAAATGGAAACTCTCGAAGGGTTCGCTCTGGAATTCAAACAGGCGGATCTCATATTTTCTTTCGACATCGCCAAAGGATATCATCATTTCCGCCTCCACCCAAAGATACGGAATTGATTCCAATTCAAGGTCGACAATCGATATTTCCGATGTATTGCCCTCCGTTTCGGCTGGAAGCTTTCACCCGCCTACTTTATCAAGTTTACGCGCCCTATGGCTCGTTACATACTCCACCATCTCCGTCTACGCATCCACCTTTACATGGACGACTTCCTCATCGCTGTAAGGACTTGTTCCTGACTACGGAAGGCCAAGCAACAAATCGACCGGTTGCTACAGGCCTGCGGGCTGTTGCGGAAAAAAGAAAAGGGAAATTGGACAGGAACTCGCTGTGTTGAGCACCTAGGATTCGTTATCGATACCTTTCGAATGGTTTTTGAAATTATGGCTCGGCTTATATCCAAACTCCACGGTCTTTCACAGCAACTGTTGCGCCAAGGCCGCCGGAACAAACTTCCAGTCAACTTCCAGCTACTACGCCACTTCACCGGGGTAGCGATTTCATGCTCGCTCGCTATGCCGCTCGCCCGGTTCTACACCTGGTCACTGTACGATTCCATAGAGAACCGATTAACGAAGTCAGGGAAATAGGTTAGACTGCTCCACACTGGAATGAGGGACATCAGGTTCTGGCGGGATCTCGCCAAACACCCACCCGAACGGCTAATGTCCACTCCATTCTCTACCATGGCTCTCCACTTCGACGCGTCCACATTGATCGGTCAGGGGGTACACTGGGGTCGGATCTTCGGCCAGGGGTTCAAGGAACTTGCGAAGCACGGAGGTTGTGGGACCCGGCACTGCGTGTGAAACTAATCACGTTCCTGGAATTACGCGCGGTCATGGACAACATTAGGTCCTTCGCAACGATGCTACGCTAAGGGACACATGTCAAAATCTGGGGGGCAAACCAAGCGGTCGTGTCAATCTTTAATGCCATGAACACCAAATCCAGACCTCTTATGCAAGACCTCCGAGTGTTATACCGCTTGATGGACCGATTTCGAATCTCAATCGAGTCTCATTATCTCCCCTCCGCGGTGAATCAGTTCGCAGACAGGCTATCCCAGCTCCACACGCTCGAAGATTGGAGAATCAATACGAAGACAATTCAACCCCTTATCGATTCATTTACGCCAACCATCGACCGTTTTGCCGACAGCACCAACAAGGTATGCAGCCGATTCAACAGGAAATTCGCATCACCTGGCTTCCTCGGGATCCACGCCCTCAGTCAATATTGGAGTACGGACATTAATTTCTGTAATCTGCCGCTCAAGCTAATGCCACTCGTCGTCAAAAAAATCTGCCACGAATGGGCCAAGCGGATTCTGGTCACGCCGTATTGGCCCGCGCACCAATGGTTTACTCGCTTGCTTCATATGGCACAAGCGCGGATTTTCGACGCAGAAGACCTATACCTACCTCCAGTATGGGCTCCGCCCAAAATGCCTTCGTCACCGTGGAAACTCTCCGTTTGGAAAATTTAGCTGACGAAGACGACTCGCTGCCGCTGGCTGTCACCTTACAGCAATCAGTGTTGGCTGCAGCAGGCATGGGTCATACGTCGGGTGGGACTACAATTGCACAGTTGATGCACAAGGATCGAGCTCCGAACACATGGCGTTCGAACGAAATCTTGTGGACGAAATGGATGCAATTCTGCTCCGCAGACAAAATTGACCCATGTGGAGGGTCAGAAAGTTCTTTATGTCGATACCTTGGTTGTCTATTCAATCAAAATAAGGCCAGTGCTTCGTCAGTCCGTAACTACATTTCTAACGTCGTTAACGCACACACACGCATCAGCCGGACCTTGAACTATACCCCTTTAATCCATCTCTCTATCTCCGCATATAAACAAGTAGACCGGGAACGTAAATTGATCAGTATTCCAACACTGGCCTCCGAACGCCGTGCGCTACCCAGCTCCGTCGCTCACCAAGTGTTTACAGCTGCACTGGCTACCACCGAAAAGATATTTCTACGAAATGCGACTGCTTTATTGGTTAGCTATGTGTTAGTCGAACGGGGAGAAGCTGTTGTGTCTTTACTCCTCAGCAATATTTAGTTGTCTCAAAATTCAGTCGATATCGCAATCGTGTTACGGAAAAATCAGCAACGAGTGGCTCACACCCTTTCGTATTGTCGGAATCTCAATTTCGAGAAGAGTTTGATCGACCTCGTCGCACGCTGTGACGGTATTCGCAAAGGAAACCGCACAACCAGTAATTATTACTGGGCCATGTCTGGCACCAAGCTGTCCACAAGTGCCAGAACAATTACAGTTTGGCTCCTTACATGCTTAGAAGAACTCAACGTGACTCCACCACCTCAAGTATCATGGTCCTTGCACTCGCTGCGCATAAGACCAGCCCTGAATGTGCCGCCATTGGTGTTCAAGAGTACATTATTTTAATTTGGGGTGATTGGATGGACAGCCGCACGTTCTGAGAATCTTATTTGGATGGTCGTGTTTTACAAACGGAGGATTCTCTATTTTTCTTCGGTCACTTGTAACCTCACTCTCGAATACTCCCTGCGGTCCTTTGGTTTTCTCAATTTTTTAATTCGGTGGAATGATTGGAAAATGATGGGTGAATATGATAAAGGGGCTTCGACGTGGCTATGATTCACAACTGGAAGCAAGTCACGCTGTCACGTCCGCATCTCGGTTGCATTTGCATCTGCTTGACTGTAAGCCACTCGAGATAAGGCCACGTTGGTAAATTATTGTTGCTCAAGGACTTGGTGTGAGATCGGAACCCGTCGAACAGTTCTATATAGCCGACAACTTGGAAACCTTAGCCACAACTTCTGGTTCCCCAAGCCGTCACTTGTTCTTCCGCCTCCCACCCTCCATTCATCCTTCGTGGCCCAATCAGAAGCCGTCATTTGTTCTTGATTTTACGTTATATTTTATGTAATGATTCTTCTTACTATGGATATTTTGATGATTCCAGTCTCCCGCAAACGCAGCAACCGGTGGAAGTATTGATTTGGTTGTGGTCAGAGGATCAACGCGCATATCTGTCACGGGCGTATGACCGAGCTACTCTCCTTACAACTCTTGCGACGCGAACACACCAAATCCAAAGAGTTTACCCAATCGTATGCATGATAGAACGAATGGAACCGGACAAGGATTTCAGCGTCTGGGGAGACATGCCGATCACCTCATCCAAGTACACCATTCCATCACTCCCGGTCCATTATCTCGGTCCTGGCAACTCAGCTGCCTTTTCGCTGGAACATCCTCTCCCCTTCGTGCGCCTCCCCAGGCCGGCCATTGCTGGCAGCGTACATAAACTGAAGACAAGTAAGGTTGGCACCAAACGGAAGCTTTCGCACTACACCCAATTGGGGTACCATCTTCGGAAGAAGCGCCCCGCGCCTATAGCCGCTGTACAGCAGCATCTGGAGATTCGAGTGTTCAAGCAGTTTTAACCCTGCCATTATCAGTTCTTTCTCGAGCAAACGTCCAACACAAAGGTTCAAATAAGTCCCAACTACTGGAGCAAGTAAGCTGCCTAAGTTATACCTAATTGCTGTAATGAGTAATTATTTGGTTACCACTGTTGCTGTTAGCTATTTGCTTTGAAAGAAGAGTTTGTATTTCTCAATTGTGTAATTAAGTGGTTGTATCTGTTAATTTACAGCAGCCCACCTGGAAGTCTCGCCAAACTGTCGCCACCTCCTGAGTGGCACATATACGCCAATCAGGTCCATTGCAGTAATACTGAACACAAGGTCCTCTTGCAGACGCACACAAAGACACAAAACCAGGAAAGAAACCGTGAATCAACGGCAACGTTGACTCTTTCAGTACTTTGCCTTTGCTAGGGTGTACTGCGTAGTTCTCAATATTGTCTCCTTTATTATATTTACCTCTATTCTATGGTATCCACTTCCTACTTGCGGCTCTCTTTGCCTTGCGGAACTACTTCAGCAGTTGATCGTGAAAATGCGCACCGCGCTGCGTAAGAGCAATTTCCTACCAAATTTTCAAGTGTCAAGTATGGCAAAAACTGATAGTTTCATACAATGTCGTTCGAACTGAAGAGTTCATGGTTTGAGAGATTGTTCATTTGAATTTTTAGAAAAGTTTACTCATTGGCTTACATCAAGCCTGTTAGGGATATCGAGATCATGCAGGTATTGGCAACATCGGTTAATGATGAAAGCAATTACTAATATTTCAAAATTTCTCTCAACGCTACTGATGAGCCATTTAAGACACAAATCAACTATCTATTAATTATGAAAATTTAAGTAGTACTTAAACCACAAGCTTAAGTTCAAGGGATTCAAGTTTGAAGTTTTTATTATCCCGAAAATGATTTTTTGGTTGCTCTTCCCATTATACACATTAATTGTCACAAATGACGGGTTTAAAAAATTCACAGGTTCCATGAGAGTACTACTTCGAAAATGGGAATGAACAACGATTCTTTTCTGATATAAGATGAAGATATTGATATCACTCAAAGGTCTTAGATATTCTTAGGATGATGGATATAAGGGCCCGAGATACAATGGAAACTGTATTTCCATCGAAGAAGAAGCCTGAAATTTGAATGATTTCTACGTATGGGTTACAACAGAATAGGAAAAATTAGCCCTTACTGCACGAGCGCAGAGGGTTTTTCGGTCGCTTCTTTTCGACTTTAGCTTTTATTTTTAAGTCTCTGATGCTATGATTGCAATTGATACGATATTTTGGTTTTCCTAACAGTTGAAGATAAGATTTTGAGTACCGAATTGCTTCTGTCGGGCGAAGATAACGGAAATAGTTCTAAAATTTGTAGAAGTGCGTTAAGAGAATTGATTCTTGTGAAATAGTGGAAGACATACATGATAAACCTCTTTTTCGTGCAAAACGTAAGTATTAAGTTTATTCTGGGCTAGGAAGCAGGGCTCTTCGTATTAAAAATTGGAACTTTTTTGTTATAATTGGCCTATATTAGCTGAGAGAATACATTTTCCAAAGACGATGACTTATTTCTATTGAATTTGAAGTACATAGGTAATATTTTTTGTAAGTATTGTATTATTGTTATATGCTGCGTTTTTTATAAAAATTAATTATTGAGTAAATGCTTAGTCGTTTTCGTAGCAGCTATGTTATTTCTGTTGAGAGATTTTTCGATATATTATGGATTTATACGTATTCAATGAGAATTGAAGTGAAAGATAATGAGAAATGTTTTCACGATTCCATTCAATTTTATACTAATTCGTGGAAAAGATTGACCAAAAAAACCTTTTAACGATCCGTTCTTGTCCATTTTATTGACGGTTTCATTCTTGTTCATTTTGACTGAGTGCATTAAGTAGCCGTAAAATAGCCCAACTTACCGCGAATATAATAACAACGAATATTGCTCTAGTTATATCCGGGTTTAGATGATTTTAATCAAGTATCACGGCAAAAAGGAACACAATGGAAAAGTCTTTCTTCTCAATGCTGACGAAGAAAGTTTTGAAATCTGTCTATACTTCCACTGCTCTACTCAACCGGAAGATTTAGGGTTTATGTACGCTCTGCTATCATTCCAGTCATATTAAAAATTTTCTTCGCTCAAAAAGCAGAGCAAAAAAGGACAGTAGGTCTGAAACTTGGAAATAACACGTCGAAGATGTGAATACGCCATTTTTGAACATTAAAAAATATGAAGCGATCCAGTAACTAATTAGACCCAAAGAATGGGATAAATTACTTCAAATTCTAATACTGACACACATTTAACGAAAGTAATTTTAACGTAGAGATATTTCAAATCGAGCCTCATCTTGCAGCCTCTGGTTCTTATTCAGAGAGCTCAGAATGTCTTCGCACAGCTGATTACTAGTCTGAAATCCAGAAAGGGCTACTCAAAAACCATGTTTTAGATGTTTTCAGATAAATAGATTCTATAAGCTATTTTTGCAAAGATATCGTAGCTATGCTATACTGTTTGTTAGGTGCAGTATGGATATATGATATATTTTTGTAAGATTTAGCTGCAGTACGACTAGGTTTCAATTTCTCTTCAGAATAAGTTATTTAAGGCTTCTTTCTTAAGGATAAGAATCAATTTGAAAGATACGACAGGCCAGTATCCTATTTGAAAAATTCCTCCCTTAATCAGCAAAATTTGTTGCTTTTATCTAATCCGATACAAAGTTTGTGGAATAAGGGTAGATGTATCCGTAACTAAAACGTTCTCCCTATTGTGCAGAGATGGAGAAAAAATATAATGGAGGACTTAGTAAAGCGCAGAAATGCGCTATTCTTTGGATACCTGGCTGCAGAAAGGGACCAGTTCATTCGAATTACAGGAAAAGGGGGAAAAGCTTCCTAAGATATTGGAAGCAACCATGTATTTATTTCTCGTACTCCAAATTACCAGCTTATTTGTTTTCTCGAGAGTGTCTCCTTAGTCACAAATCAGATCTATTATCCTTCTTTCATTTTTGAAAAACGAGAACAGATCTGAAAACTTTTCAAATTTTCAAGTAGCTCAGAAGATCAATTTTCTATTAAAGCCTCGAGAAATTTGAACGGTATCGCTTCGGAAAATTACTCTGGTTATAATTCAACACCGAAGCATGAAGAAAAAGGAGAAACATGGTTACTTGACTACCTCCTAAATCTCGACACATGATGCAGTAGAAATTTCAAATGACTGCTTTGTTGGCGAAATGGAAATAAAGCACATACTTTCGCCTAGATAGATGCTCGCGCTTTGTGAGAGATGCGTTGTGGTCGAGTGGGCTATTGGAGAATGTTGTGTCACTTAAACAGTTCTAGAGTAGAATTTAGAGGAAAGAAACCGAAAGAGGAAAGAAACCGAAAGTCAATTTTGGAAGTAAAAAGGTATCGCACAGTACGAATTTCCCTCAGCCATTTATTTCTGTGCCCGTAAATTGGAGATAAAACTGAGAATCATCATAATCCAATTAAAGAGATGGACGTAGAAAGGAGATCAATGAAGTCAGCGAATAGTAGAGCTAGGAAAGATATTTCCAGGAATTATATAGAGATCAAGAACGCTGACTGCAACGCACTAGAAACGTCAGCATATAGTAAGAAATCAAGCTTGTAATAAGTTCCAAGTAAAATAAAATGTTTCTTTATGTTTTTATGTAGGTGACCTATGCACTCATTAAACTAGTTGAAAAGAATTCCAGGAAGTTTTGGAGTTTTCAGTCACCGAAGGGTGACAAGGGATGAAATGTGATGATCATGTAACGTATTATTTGTTTAAAACTGTAGAAAATATGCTGCCCAGATAGTTTTGGATTGGTCGAAGCGTCAAAGTGGCACGGAGGGGAACAAACTGGTGTGATTATATCCAAGACTAACCAAGAGAACGGAATTGAGGAGGAAGGTCAGGAATGTGATGCAATCCTCTAAAATTATGCCATGGGGCGCCGAAATGCGAAGGACAAAACTGACCCATCGTCAAGTCCTGTAACCAGGGACTGGTACGTATTCTTTGAATGGAATGATAGGAGCTGGGTGATAATTTTATAGGCTGAGTAGGATCTCTTGGGTGCCAAATTGGTGAATATCTACGGGAGAGGAATAGTAGAGGAGGTTCTGAGTACTTAGATACATAATTGAAGATGATTTTTTCGTCGCGCGAGTGACTTCGTGTGATTTAGGTTTGCGCTGCCACTTGGAACTTTGATTAGATTCTATGAATTTTTGTGGCATTACTTTGGTTCTTCACATCTCTTACGAAAAAAACTTGTACTTTTAAACACCTTTCTGTTAAATGTAAGAATCTATACTGGAATATAGGCAAGAATTTCATGGCAATCGCTTACAATGGGCTAAAATCTTTACTTTCATTTCAATTTCGAATTACTTATCGACAGAGATGCTACGGATAAAGGAGTAGGGATCATTAGAGTTTTTTCCCTGAGAAGGGCGGAAGCCGAAAAATTCTGCAGAACCGCAGTATGTATCGAGGCTTCTGACATTTAAATGATGATCAGTGAGATGAATGCGCTATATATATTTTGGATTCAATCGATACAAACCCATCAACAGTGTAACAATACTAATTAAATTGGTTTTGGCGATCACTTATAATCTAATGAAACGCCAAAAGATGTTGTCAAATTGCTCTGAGGGTACCTTAAAATACAGGTTAAGCATATAAATAAACATGTATCGCTATAAAACTTATCGTAAAGTAGCACAACTTCATGAATTAACGCGGAAAGAGAATAATATTGTTGAACAAATGAGATATTAAATATTGGATCGGAAAAGGGAATGCAGTTACTTTGGAGAAGACTAGATGGTAGAAGGAATCTTATTAAACGATTGTTTCATAATCGAAATTTTGAGCAATGCTACCAGAAAGTTTTATTCAACCCACAGATTTTGTAGTGAAAATTCAGGCTACACATAATAGATGAAATTATTATAACAAAGCCGCGTTTCGCAAAAAATCTTGGGAGTTTTCTGCAGCAATATTGATAGAAAGGAGCTCATTAGAGTGTTTTGAATGTCTCAACCGTATAATAAAGATATTTCGACATCTTCGGGCGCAAAAAATGGGAATTGGGTAGTTAAAATATTTTCTCAAAAGTATTTACGGATATGGAAGTTTAATTGAAGAGAAATATGCGAATTTTCGAACAAATGTTGACGAAAGTACTCCCGTGGTAAGTTAAGGCTTCAATTGACCAATTTGAATGAATAATTAAGCTTTAATTGACGTTTTGCGTGGAGGCTAGCTTTTTCATGAGATACACTCCACCCACCTCAAAATATAACAGCATTATCTGTTCAAAAATTCATACTCTCATCGGAAATGTACAATACTGGATCTTTTATATATATAAATTACATTTAAAATTATTAGATAGTGGAAAAATGAATCTTTCGTGGCAAAAGTATCATTGCAATTTTTAAAAGCAAATTAGTAAAAACTTGACTAAGCGAAGATACTAAAATATTGAAGTAATCGTTCACATAATCATTTTCTGAAAGAATGAAAGAAACGTTCTAATCGGAACTTCTTGGTTCAGCAGGCGTAGATAATAATTCAATGGAAGAATTCAAGACAATCAACTTGGGGACTGCAGGCTCATTTCGAAAAGATAAAGTATTCACCTTGTTCATAACATTGTTGGCCGGAGTAACCTTGAAAGTCGAACGAAACCAACTGGAAAATAAACGTAAAACTCAATCAGTAAGGTTAATAGTGGAAATCAGGAACTCGTAAAAGAGTTTGGTAACAAAAAAACGTGAGAAAAGAACACATTTAGCACAGCAAAAGTACTAACAAATCAGAATTGAAGTTTTTATTGATTTAACAGCTCAGCTATCGTACTTTTCGCATACCTAAATAGCTGTTAATACCTTAAGTAGAGACTAGGAGGTAGAGAAAATAAAATGTTTGAGTAATGAGAAGATATAGAGCTGAATACATTTTTAAAACAGTGCTGGATATGTATACTGCTACGAACAAGATCTGGTGCGCTGAGACCTGAAAGACCATGCAAAACTGTTATGAACGCCTTCACGCGCGTTTAGACGGTCGTAATACCGCTGAAAGCTACAAAAGGGGTATTGAATGTAATTTTAGGGAATAAAAAGAGCTACTGAGAGATATAAGCGGGAAAATAATGATAAAGGAGCGTAAAGAGGAAAAATGATCCGATCGAAAAGCGAAAGCAGGAAAATGCGGACACCAGTGCGCTGTTGCATAATCAAGAAATGATCCTGAAGCTAGTTGCGGTAGATATGGACATTCAGGGAAGTAGAAATGAGAGATGGAAGCACGTTCTGCGGAAGAAGTGCGACATAGACAACCCGATGAACTATTTCGACGAGCGGTTGGCTGATTTCTACCAAATGATCCGCCGCGCTGAGAATTCGCGTGCGAAAATCAAGAAGGAGAAACTGTAGTTTGCGCAAAAGCAGTTCAAAAAAGAGAAGCGATGACGCGCGGAAGACCGAAAAGAACGACGTCAGGAACGCAGTGAGTAGTGAGTAGCATCACAGATACACTAGGAGCGCCGACAGGGCTCACCTTCACACTTAACTTCCGTTTAAGGTCCATATTTTTTGCAGTACAGTTTCAGCTCCTTGAAAATCCACCCAACGGTCACGCGGCTCCTGAACATAGCTACACTGAATAACGTATGGTCCATGATGAGAGACAAACCTTTAGAGGAAGTCTCGGGGAAGCATCTCCAGCTATGAACGTAGTATACTCAGGTGCGATACTTTCTTCCACTATGTAACCCAATATTCTCCAACATCTCGTATAGATTGGGCCTCACCTAAACAGGATACAGTCATGCATTGGTCCTTCTAAAATCCGTATCTGTACAAAAATTCTATCTGTAGTGGTAATAGCTTAGAAACTGACATAATGCTTCGTTTCATGCCCGTTATGCGCAACTTCGTACCCTTCTGCTCATCATAGACGCTCAAATACAATATAAGTCCCATCTATTAAACCAAAGCAGCTCCCGAGAGCGTTAAATGTGTTTTACGCTCCTCAGCATAAATTTCCATCATCAGTACTTATAGAGCTGTGTTGAGTCCCCCGGAAATGAGGCCGCGTCTTATATCAAGGAAGCCCTCTATGGTTTACTAAATTATCTCGGATGAATACTCATGTTTTTGTCTACGAAGCACGATATCTAGGTCCTTCCAATGAGAAGGAATAGCCATGCATCGCGTAATGACACAGGTCCGTAGCGAAGGTGGCGTTCGATAGTGGTTAAGGAGATGAATGGAGCACTGGAGTTACATGCTACCGCTCTAATCATATTTACGGCATGCTAATTCTCAAACAGAAATAATAGTAAGCACTGGTTCTCAGAGTAGGCGTCTATTTTGGTATACGCGGAAGGGAGTTGTTTAGTAATAGCTCATTAGAGACTGTAATGCAGTGTGGGGCAAGCAAAAATCAGTAAATATATAACCCAAATGCAGATATTTTTTGAGTTGGGGATGAACTAGAGTCTTTTGCGAACTCAATTTTTCAGCAATAGTCCAAGTTCCAGTCTGCACCCCCAAGCTGAGCAGAGCTCTTCCCGGGATCCAGTCCAATTACAGCCTTAACGGGCAAAGTTTCGAATTTGCCAGGGCTTCCTGAGTAGGTAGCGAAATCAATGTAGCTCACTCACTGTTTTGAGTAGGGATCCGCCACTAAGAAGCCAAACGGGATAGGATGTCTTTATAAATTGAGAAAGGGTTCCCTGTTGGGGCAGCCAAAAAGACAGAATGTCCCATGAAATGAGCACGAGTTCCCCGGTAGCAGTCCCAATTGACAGTTGCTTGCAGTTTATCGGACCAGGGTTTCGTCCTTGTAAGTTCAATTTCAGTACTCTAGACTCCGAATAGAGAAGAAAACACGAACATTTATAGTCTCCGGATAGAACAGTCGACTATGGTGCGGTGGAGGTCAGCTAAAGTCCCCCCTTCGAGCCTACGGATGGAGTTACAGGCACAGAGCACGGTAGCCTTTGTATTTCGCAGTCGATTATCGGGTGGTGGAGGCCCACTTTGTGAAAAAACAGCAAAACGACAGCAGCAGCAGCGAGCGACAGCAATCGGTGTGGTGGTGGTCTATTGGTGTATACAGACTCTTTTCGTAGGCCTAAATCGATATTATGGTTCAGTCTTGGGGCTATGTATTTGCGGTTGACCCTGAACGAATGGGATCGGCATAAAAACATATCTCGATGGCTACGGGTTCCCCCTCTGACCTTTTTTTTGTCAGCAAACCAGGTGGTCATATTCGTTGCTGTGTGCGTTATCGTATGCTTAACCAGAAAATGAAAGCTGAGAGATGTCCATTACCTCCCATAGAAGAAATGGTCGATGAACTGATAAGAGGAAAAGTGTTCACCACTCTGGATCTATTTACGGAATATTGGTATGTTTGTGTGCGCGATCAACGTAAGTAAATGACAATAATAGTCTGTATGTATGGTACATTTAACTTCGCACTATGTAGTTTGGCGTTAAGAATGCCTATTTGAGATTCCAAAAATTGATGGATAGACTCATCCAGTACATTCCAGTCGGTCGGGTACACCTAGATGATTTGTTCATTTTCTTCTCGAAACTTGAATTGCATGTGAATAACCTCCAGTTTTTCCTCCGTTCCATTGCTAACGCAGGGTTGAAAGTAAAGATTACGAACAGCACGTTTGCGAGGCCTTCTGTCTCCCTACTTGGTCACTGTGTCGACAATGAGGGTATCCACATCGAGAAAACTAAGATCAAAGCCATCAGTAAGGCACCAATTCCAAATTCTAAAACGAAGTTACACAGCTTCTTTGTAGTAGCTGGATACTATCGACGGTTCATTAAGGGATTTGCTGATATCTCAGCTGCGCTACAAATAGCAACATCTGCGAAGAAGATGTTTAATTGTACAGCGAAGATGATATTTACATTTGAGTTTCTTCAGGAGAAGCTTGTGTACCTCCCTTTCATCGCCGATCCTGACTTATCTATTCCCTTTACTGTCGAGAGGGGTACAGCAAAGGTTGCTAGTGGAGCCGTCCTCGCCTAGAAGAAAGAGGACGGGCACCTGAATCCTATCCAGAAAGCCAGTCGTACATTGAACTCTTCGGAATGAAATTACACCACAAGACGAAATAGTCCATTGGGACCTGAAAACAATAAAGAAGATTTTTATCGATCTTTATTGGTGGCCACAAGTATATCAAGATATCATAGATTATGTCAAAAGTTCTAAAGGTTGTCAAATTGAAGAGGCAGCCTCAAAATATGTGACTAGTATTCGCGTTCCTTTGACAAATATCTTCGACAATTTTTCTATTGATTTCACAGGTCCTCTACCAATGTCGGGGATAAAACATAGTTCTTGATTTTATTAGAACAACTCACAGGCTGGCCCATTGCAATAGCGACTGAATCTTCCACCTTCAAGATTTTAAATGGATTCATGCTAAGTGATATTATACTGTCTTTCCGCCTAGAGGAAAATATAAGATAATGCAAGTTGCTTCGCAGCTAAATAGCTTTGAAACTTTACCGGTAAAGTACAGCATTTCATGGTAGATGGCACTTGCATCTGCATCAATGTTAAAAAAAAGCGCCGGAAGAATGATTCGGAACATTAAATCATCCATCAATAATATAGTCCTTGGCCAATCCATTAACTAGACACAATATTTGCTCAACTTCTTTTACGTATATAGGAAACATCGAATGAAAGATTTAACAACCTAATTTGAGTTCATCTTCAATGTTCCATCCCGAATGACGCAGGTGGAAGCAATGCACCTGATCACATGTCCTAACTAATATAATTGCTTGCTTGAGGTACTAGCGGCAAAGGCTTTACCAGCTCCAAGAGTCGACCGGCCACTTCTCCTGGACGAGAAACAGCAATTGCGATCGAAAATTTCGTTTAATGTAGTTTTTTGGATCCTTGTAGTGCGTGGCACAGCCTTGAGGCAAGCTGTCGATTGGCCTAAGTCTAATTCCCGTTTCTATGGACTGTAACTAGTACATTCAAAACTCACCCTTTACGAATACGAACGTCTCTCAATAACCGTATTACCCGTCATACAATACACGATCACCGTTTAGCCCTCTTCAGACAACGACTGTTGCATCTCAAACACTAAAGATATACCTCACAAAAAAACTACATACTCGCTTTATAACTGAAGAACGTAGTTTTATTCTTTATAAAGCCACGTCATATAGTGTATTCTGTGAACCTTGTTGCATTTTTGGAAAGAGATAGTCTTTTGACGTCGAGATATGCTCTTAGGCCAACCCTATTAGTGGAGGGGTAAGCCTCAAACACATAGCCCTAGGTCTGTATTCTAAACACCATACAGGCCTATGAAAAGAGTACATATACACCGACAAAACCCAACCATACCGAGAGAACACAACCGTTTCCATCGTGTCGGTATGATGGTGGTCTGTCGGTGTATGTGTACTTTTTTTCGTAGGCCTGCATCTTTATTAAAATGAATCGTTATTACACAGCTAAAGGCTTGCATCGTAATATCGTAATAACGATGCAGGCCTACAAAAAGAGTATATATACACGTAATATCGTTATAACGATGCAGGCCTACTTGCATTCTAATATATTAATAACGATGCAGGCCTACGAAAAGAGTATATACACACCGGCCGACCACCACCACACCGACACTATGGACATGATAGTGGGCCGTTGCTGTGGCTGTGGCCACGATAGACACGTGATGCCGCCAAACTTACACGATCGCGGTCTGTCGGTGTATATATACTCCTGCCGTAGGCCTTCCTCGTTATTAAGATGCAGGCCTACGGCTATGCGTTTGAAGCTGACCCCTGCACCAGTGGGGTTTGCCTAAAACATATCTAGATGGAAAGAGGATCTCCCGTACCAACAATGTAACAGCTGTTAAACGTAAAATCCTTATTGGCTACACGCGGGAGTCTAGCACAGAGTTCCTGTAGTTACGAATTACATTGAACAAAACTAAGTAGCTAGTCATGCCAACAAAGCGCGCTTGTAGGGGCAATGTTTAACCGCGTTGCGATTCCTTGGTCATTTTCAAGGCTATTGCCTCAGTAAACGCACGTCGTAGAGTTGCAATATTCGTGCTTTATCAACAGAATAGAGGGAAGTGCAACGTGCAGTACCACTTAACTTAACTAGACTAGATTTAAATGGGGAGGCAAACATTCGCATGTTGCGGACCACGACCAATCACTGAAGCGGCACACGTGGACCAAATGGCATAGCTCAGCTTTTAATAAGGGTATTCATGGCACGGCGCATGGCCGCCAAGAATTTCTTGAAGTAAACGTGGACCAATAGGAGGGTCGGATTCGGAGCATTTTTGAGTGCCAAGAATCCGGTCAGGGAAGACAAACGGTTCGACCGAAGGGACCTGACTGAGGCCTGACTGTAAATACGTGAGATTGGTAACCAATGTAAAAGGCATTAGGCCACGGAGAATTATCTTGAGACCTAGCGAGCTGGCCCGCAGTATTCGTGGGAAAGTTAACTGACGAATGAACTTTCGATGTGCGTACACACAGTTTCAAAAAAGCTGGGCGGTACCTTTGATCACCGGTGAACCCAGGTAGTTTGAATTGCCTTGAAAGTGTTTAAAGTGTCAAGATCTGCTGCGGCCCACTACAGGCCCCCAAACCCTATGCCTATCCGTCAACCGAATACAAAAGACGACAAATACAGAACCCCTTCCCCTGTGTAACCGATCAATCCTTCGCGTAACTCCATTCGCCCCTGTTTCATCGTCTAGTAGTTCCGTTTCCCACTATACCCTATGTCATTTCGCACACCACTCAACCTCCAAAGAAAACATCTTCTACATCTCCAGAGTCAACATCATCATCAGAATCAGATCAAATGCCGAATCTGGGTCCAAGAGACCGAATACTGAAGAGGATGCGGAAACAAGGTCATTTGCAGGCGTTGCGTCAGTGTGTCGCAGCCACAAACTTCTCTGGGATGCATATACAGGCAATAAAAATTCAATTATGGAACACTATTCATTCTGGGGAAGGAAACACATCTGCAAATGGTGCCAGAGGAATCAATATGCTTTTGAACGCGAATCAGTCATGTTTACACATGCAAATGTATTCTCTTCGAAAGGCTTTATGTGGTATCAAATCAATTCTTGATTCACGTTTCACATCACCTCGCCAGAGAGTCCCGAAATCTTTCAACTTTCTTGATAACATTCTACCCAAATTTTCAGAACGGACGTTCCGAATGCATACTAGGATGTATCCTTCGTCATTTCAACGATTGGTTACGCTCCTAAGGACTGAGGCAGGGAACTATTTCATGAATAACTCGTCATCACCCCAGCTGGGTATTAATGTCCAGTTAAATTTGGCGTTACAGTGCTTAGGGGTTTCAGGGAACGGATAAAATATCTTACGGACTCAAGTGTTATGCGGGTATGGGGTTGGGACGATTCACAAGTGTAGAGCCAGGATTGTTGATTCAATATGTAGCCTTTAGCACAAGTTTATCAAATGGACAGATTTTGAAAGAGAGAGCAGCGCTCTGTTCTGATATCAAGAGAAAGTACGTGTATGAATGGGCCTTTTTTGTGACAGATGGTACTACACGTAAATTTGCATTCGTTCCCGTATTTGAAAAAGAAACGTTCTTTGATCGTAAGAATGCAGGCTTTGGTCTCTAACGACCAAAATCTAATAATTCGTGATATTGTGGTGGGATGGCCTGGATCTGTTCACGACGCACGTGTTGCGAAATCTGCGTCATTTTTGGACCTAGATAAGGAGAATGAGTACATTACTGGACATCAGCACGGCCTCAGTGATGCAGCGTTCGGAATTTATCCGAGGCTCATCCCGAATTATAAGGCTTCACATACAAAATTCGCAGATAGTCTGACATACAGCCATTACCACAGTACTCTCCGTATTAAGTCCGAACACGTCATTGGGCATCTTAAGGGCCGTTTCCAAGGACTGCGATCCGTGAGGGTTAGACTGCGTAAGAAAACTGACTATGAAAAAGTAGTCAAGTTTATATTATCCGGATACATTCTCCACAACATTCTCAGGGAGTTTAGTGACGGCTAGGACAAAGAATTTTCCCAAGATGAGGATGCAGTGCCAGAAAGAGAGGGGAGCGGAGACCTGAATGTTAGCGGATAAAAGTACAGCCCGCCCCCTATGGAGCATGGAGATGTAGATATGAAGAAAGGGTGGGACGTGAGAGATGTGGTTAAGAAACAGGTACTGTCATTCTACGAATACGCTTGAGTTGTATTCTTAGGCTACCTGAATAGAAGTGCGAAGTATGGATGGGATAAAATATCGCAGGTTAAAGAGAAATTGCTGAAGAGAGAGCCGTGGTAGGACAAATATGATAGTAGTATTAGTAGTTAGGTTCAAGCCGAGGCCACCGAGAGTCAATGGTCGAGTAGCGAAGAGCCAAGCGTCATCATGAAGGTATCGATAGATGGATTCGAAAGCTCCATGCAGTTCCAGATCAAACCTTGTTGAGCTAGAAAGTTTGAGTTGCGGCGGGGCAGTTTGGAGAGCACAGACTATGCGAGAGGCACTTGTGCAGTAGCTAAGTATATGGAAGGCCGTTTGTGAGTCACGATGTGATCTGGAAGAAGACCAAAACTTCAGTGCAGACTCAAGCCGAGTAGAAATGAGGGACTCGCATGCCTCGGTATGACCAATTGGAGCGCATAATGTCTATATAGCGGCGCTGGCGATGAAGGGGTAGAGTAGGGCTTGCAGAGGTGGTGGGGTGAACCACCAAGCCTCTATTTTGGATAAATTGATAAAGACATCCTAGTCGGGCCCTTCGGTTTGTATGAAGCACAGGAAGGCCGGGGGTAAGTCCCGTTGGATGAAGAGGTTATCGTAGTCCGCGTACCAACTCTGGAGGGTAATATCAGGGAGGTGGGGTAAAGGGGAAGGGAGCATGTGTTTGAGGAGGGAGAGAGGGGACACAGAAACCCCGACCCAAGATAGGGGGGAGGGGGCAGGCGCAGGGAGGGGGTTAGTGAAGATAGGAATGAGTGAGAGAGAAAGGGGGGGAGTATCATCAGGAAGTGGAGTGAATAAATTTCCTGTAATTCCGTGCTGCACATTTTGACAGCTTACACTTGATCAAATGAAAAGTGCAGCCACCATTAAGTTTTTACCATACAACCTACCGTACAAGCACACGAAGCCCTTGTACGCCTTCATCTCCTTCTCGCTGTTGTCTTGACTTGCATGGCTCAACTTGAGCCGTAAATGATGCAGAAAGATATTTGAAATGGAGTTCTCAAACATCAGCACTACCTGTGGCCTGGAGCATGCCTGACATCTGAGACATACACTCTCTCGCCTTCTCTCGTTCTCCGAGATTGTCCCAGGTAATGGGTGCTTGTCGCAGGCTTGCTATCTTGTCCTGTCTCATCCTCTCGCGGGCTTCATTCTTCTTCATTTCAAATTCCTATTTTTCCAGAGCAACTTCGGTCTTGAGAACATCAATCTCTAACTCCCTTAACATAAGAGAGCGCTTGCGAAGGGCATAGTCTTTCTCCTTTAGAGCGGGTTCATATTTGTTGATTGAAACATCCTCCCCGCGATAAACTAGTTCCTGGTCATAAACTTTTCGCTGGTGTGCCATCTGCTCACAAGTGGCCTTGCTTATCTCCCGCTGAGCATCTTTATCTTCGTTAATACTGTCGTCTAATTGCGTAATTTATTTAACGCGATCATTAACTTTGCGACGGTTAGTACTGTCTCGATGCTTGCTATTGTTCCAAGCATTATCATCACCAGTCGCTTCGTCAAGATCTTCGTTGATCACTAGGGCATCACTTGAAACCTGCCCTAAATCTCTTATCTCCTTTTATCGTCTAATTTTGGCCACAGATTCCATAGTAGCACACGTTGGCGTTTCATTCACTGGCACAATATCCATGTCATCGGCAGTGCCATCGCTATCTGGGATATGAGCTGGTTCCGGAATGATATGGCCCGAACACAAGCGGCCTTGAGGCTCAATTCGCTTGCTTCAGCATCAGCTACGGGAGTAATCCCTGCGAAATTGGCACGTTGAGTCCGTATTACTGCATTAGAATCTCTCCTGGTTTCAGAATATCTTATGTTGACCTCAGAGATATGTTTCCCGCATATCCAAATAAACAGTGGCGAGACATAAGTCTTGTCGGATAAAAATCGATGACATGACTCGAAATGGATGAACTCTCGCGAGATATGTGAGGCTAAAGAATATCCGTCCCCAACTTCCAACCCGGCGCCTGAGCTCGAGAATTTGTCCAACCATCCTTTTAGCGTCTGAACCAATACTTCAGTTTCGATGTGACTCACGAAGTTTGAAATTGCACGATGTTGTCTCCTCTCTTCTTGAAAAACTCCCGATTTAAGTGAGGCACAGCCTGTTTTCCAAAAGTATCTTTTGAGAATTTCTTGTAGTCGGCATAGTGAGTTTCCCAGTAGTCAATCAACAGGTATTCGTCGTCCACAGTCCACTTGTAAAGTAATTTGAGGTTGCCGCCTGATCCCTTTCCCCTCTTTGACCTGGACCTTTTCTTTCGGTGATTATGTTTAACAGAGGGCTTTCTTAAGACAGAAGGGTAATTTGGTAGTACTCCTTCACAAGTAGCCGGAACACAACGACAATCTACCTCCAATTCGTCATAGGCGTAAGTAACAACTGTCGAGCTAGTGGTAATCTGAGATTACTGATTTGATTGTGTCCCATGGAGTTTTGTAACTTCCGTCGGCCTCAAAGAAGCGTCAACGCTCACATCGGAGATCCTCTCTGCCTCAGCTCACCGCTCCACCCATTTGGAGTAGTGTCCTGCAGCCCTTTCATGATGTGTCGTCGCCATTGTAAGTTCCGAAGGCGTGTGAGATGATGAGATAGAACTAGGGCGAGATCTTGGATCAGTGAACAAAACCATACCATTTAAAGACCTTAGCAATAGAGGAACAGCGGTTGTCGTCTTGTGAGCTTGTGTTGGAGAGGTTACTGGTACATATTCTGCATAGGGAGAAGATTAGTCGGGGATTCTGGGTGGAGGGGACTGGGGCGGACTAATTTTGTCAGAATTTGGGGGCATATCGATTGATATGATCGAGTAAACTCTTGTGTGTAGACTGACTGCTGTCTGGCAAATAGATGGTTACATGCTCCAGAAATATGTGAGATATCATCACGATATAAGTACCTTCAACAACATGTCACCACCTGTCCCATTCAAAGACATTTTCCTTGAATAGCAGGGAAAACAGGATTCCGTGATCCTCCCTTGGTCTGTAACCCCGCCTAAGACAGGTCTACTTGTCCCGATCCATTGCCGACTTTGCCAATGCTAATGTTTTGAACTTCGTTTATTCCTTACAGACGCTTTATTCATCCCCCCGCCTGATCTATCTGGAGTACTTGTTTGCGGTGTATCGGAGTTTCGGTACCGCTTGTCCCGCCATTTCAGAATAGTGCAATTCGGTTCGCATAAATACCCGTAGTATGTACAGTAGGTACATGCAATACTGTACATAGTACTATGTGCAGTATTAAGATTGAGTGTCGGCTACGTATAGTAATGAATTTTTACTCTTTACTTATCTTGAGTGTACACTACATCGTGGTGAGCGGGAAATAAGAGCTATTGCTGCCCATGACCATAAGATGCAACTAGGGCGTAAATATATACGCGTCCGAAAGATGATAGGAGAGTCGTAGTACTTCGGAGCACTGTCGATAAAATCTTCAAGGAAAATTACGGTATCAGAGCATGCAGCACCTTAACAGTGAAAAATTGTGGGCTGGAACTGGAAACCTAGGTCGCGAGTTCCACGAGAAGGGGCCAAGGAGGGGTGGACCATTCGCTAGGACAGCTCGTGTTCCAACTTCTGAATATTCTGGCAGTATCCTTCGATAGCCGAGCCTTCGGCGACTCGCATCGCAGCTGCGGCGGCGGCCGACGTAAGCAGCGATATGATGGCAACGTCACAGGCAATGGGTCTCTCACAGGAGCCAGTGGGGGAGGCAGGAGGTTGTACAAATATGTCTCCGGGCCGAAGCTCGGAATCGGGGATGAGGTCAGACACTTCGAACTGAGTGTCCAAACCAGCGGCACGGATCCGACGAAGGGCCCTACATGCGTGGTGATATCCTAGGCATGGTACAACCCCCAGTGATCATCCTCCCGAACTCATTGGCTCGGGCCTAGAACGCATTGAAGACAGAGAAACACCTCGGCCACCAATGAAAACAGCCGCCGTAAAGGAAAACACGACGGTACAACACTGCAGAATTTCGTTTCCTTGCCAATTGTCCAGGACCTGCATTCATGCGAGTCCGAACTGCTTCACAATCTCCGACTACACATCTAATACTAATGATGTCCTCTGCCATGATACCAGGATCCTGAAACCAACCTAGAGGCTCTTGCCACACATGACACAGTTTACTGCGGATAATGTTCCAGCGCAGATTGCAGATTGCCACCTGTGTACCTGAAGTCCCTTAACGTACTTTCCAGAGTCCTCATCCACAACGTGTTTCAGACAAGACTGGGTTCAGCGCTAAGATTGATTTTAGCATAGACACTTTAAGCCCAACTCGTTTTCCCTTTGAAGCTGTACTTACTTTCTCTTGCAACTGTGTGCGGGAAAACTGCACGCTGCCGGTTCGTGCACCGGATCTGCACACCATATCTCAACATCCCGGTCTCTCCCGTATGTTGAATCAAGACCAAAATCTCGCGTCGATCGATAGCCTTAAGCTTGCTTCGGTAGGAACAATCCTACAAAATCCTAGATGCTTGTTTCGCAACCAACAGGCTTGTTGAAGAAGTATCCCAATCTTCGCAAGTCGCCCCGTACCCCTTCAGTGCTAACTCGAAGCTTTCGCTACACGACCGTATATCGACAAGTACAGCACAGAGGCAGATAAAAGAAAATTATTTCCGGCTGTCCCCAGCAGACCACCGGCCGGCAATGGTCCAATCTGCTGCTCCGACGTCATCATAACAGTCGGCACGGGAAATCTTTCACAATACATAGTCCGATCCGCGTCTGCCGCAATGTTACCGTACAGGTTTTCCCCTCGCTCTGAATCCACGATTATCATCGCACCCATCAGACTCATCCCATCAATCATTCTTGAACTCCCCTCCAGCATCAACCTGTTCAACAGCGTCTTCAACTCAGACCGTGCCGCTTCTTCATCTCGAATTTGAAACTGCACCCGGCTGCCCAATCTTACATCTCCTTCAACTGCCAGGCTCCTGGTACCTTGATCAAATCCCACTACCTTTCGTATGACCATTTCCACAGGTTGTTTTCGTTCCTCTTCTGCATCAACAACCTTCGGCCCGCCTTCTGACATGCTCGACGAAGAAGATACCGCTAAATCCACCACTTTCGGGACCTCAATCCCCATAAGCAAGTACTTCCTCGCGTACTCGCGGTCCTCCTGCGATATGGCATCAGTACCTGCCCACGTGTCCATTAACATCATAGGAGCACCCTGGCTCTCTGCCGGAGTTCCAATCTCTTTGACGCGCGTTATCTCATTTCCGTTTCGGACTTCCTGCACCTCTAGCAACGGCCCTACTCCCCGTGACCCTTGTCCTACAGTGACGTCAATCTGAACGTGAGGGGAGGCGAAAGAGAGCCCAATTGCACCGCGTTTCACTTGACCTTGGGAATTGAACAGGTATACTTCATCAAGCGCATGGGCATGGCCCGCACAAGCTCCCAGCTTTCGGACACCTGGGTAAGCAAAGTCTAGCCAAGACAAGAGATCGGAAACGGAATCAAACCTTGGATGATACAGAAGCATAATGGTTTGCTGCGATGATTGTGCGGAAGGTGTGCCTATTACGTCGAACCATTGTTGCTGAGTCCAGTCTAAATTAAACGCCTTTGGTTCGATGTAAAGCGCCCTCAGGTGAGTATCGTTAGGAAATGAAACGAGGGCAACGACGGCGGAAGGATTTTCAGGGGCAGGGTAGTCAGCGGTGGTGCAACCGAAGAATTTGGTATCGCGAGAGAGGACGCGATACATGGGCAGGGAGTTTTTGGCGACGGAGATGACATGTTTACATTCATGGGCAGGATGGGATTCGGACGTGGTTTTGACATAGAGAAGCGCAAGACACGCAGTACGACCACGAGCAGCGAGATTGGAAGCGGCGATTGAAAGTGACTCTTTCAGGGCGTCGAGTATTCGCGGTTTGGTGGATTGACCTACCACGTAAGAGATAGAGGTCGCAAGAGGAGCACTTGCTTGACAGGTTTTCGGGATTGGTGCCGGGAGAGATACGGGTTTCCGAAGGGGAGGTGGACGACGCTGCTGAAAAAAGGATGACAAGTAATTGAAGGAACATTTTGAATTGCGGGTGCAAGTTGTTGTCTCCGTGAGAGAGAATGCAGAAGCGAATGCTGAAGTCATGATGAGATAAACCCAAAACAAGGGTTGGGCACGGAAACTCGTCACAGGAAGGTCAATTTTTGAAAGGGGACGGCGCTACATTGTAGAGCTGCGCTTTGAAGCGGTTTCGAGCATGACTTGGATCAACGGCTCCAAGAGGATGTTTTAGGGATCGAAGAGGGGAGAGGCAGCTCCGCCAGCATAAAAATCAGCCAAATCGTTGGAAATGAGAAGGAGAAATGACATATTCGCCTTTGAGCAGCCGCGTACTAGTCGACCAACTTGGATGTGGTCGCAGACGGACATGCAAGGGAGTCAAAGGCCAGCGGCACAACATGGCATCCCAGTTTCTAGCGTCCATGTAGGGCTTTGCTAGGAATGGCGGCGATTTTGGTGCCAAGTCCCTCAGCTTCTGTCTTAACGCAGCATTTGCGGGGGCTTGCGCTTCGCCGGCTCCCTTGGAAAGGTAGCACTGTTGAAAAGGCGAGGAGACTGTAACGTCCAATGGTACCGTGAGGGGGGGGCGTGTGGTTGGTTGTCCGCAGCGTTAGTTGGGTGGACGAGAATGTCGACGGTGGGCGTGAATATGGGACCTCGCAGTGGACGCCGGCTCCATTGAATAGGTAATTGCCGAGCAACTGTTGCCACTGCTGCGTGGCGGTTCTTCCAACCGAGAGCTTTGTTACCAATGTCAGCGGCGTTGTGCCTGGGAAAATGTGGGGTGATTTTATATTTGAAAAATATGATCGGTTGTGGCCCGGAATATCCTACTGTACAGGGCGCGCAGTAATACCTCTGAAATTACCCTAAAAAGCCGGCTCGAGGCCCCCCAGCAGACAGGCTGCGTTGGACATTACGGCCACGGCAGCGTGGAAATACTGAATGCATTAAAGTTCTTGCCAATTGTGAAACACTCATAATGTTGGATGTAATGATTGGGATTGAACAGAAACTCTGCAACTTTGCTCTTTTACGCACCGCCTCGGGGGGCCTAATTACTGCAAATAATGAGCAACGCCATTGAAGCAACAATACTGCCTCGTATGGTATTGGAGAGCTTGAGGCGGCATTTAGGATAGGGGCGCGGGTCTCGAGGCCCAATCAGAGAGCGCACCTTAATGTCAGTTTGTCTTTCTGCACCAGCATGTACTGTACATACAGTATGTAATCCGAGGCGCCATTCAAACAATAACGATAACGACAATGTGTACCTTTTGACATGCTATTCATAGCAACCTCGCGACTACAAAAGTGCAAGTAAATCACTGCCGCTCCCCGCCCCCCCGCGCAGCGCAACGCTCATCCGCGTGACCTCTCGCCCCACCTCCCCTTCCCATCTCCCTTCGTCACTCCCTTTCCCCCTCCGCGCAATGGACGTCGAGCCCAAAAACGATGACCTCTGGGGTTTCATAGCCCGCACCGCCTACGCCGGCCTGATCACATACCTTGCCATACTAGTGCTAGCCTTGTTTCGAGACTTACTTCGCAAGTCAAAATGGTTTACGCGCTACACTGCAGCAAAGGGCACGCCTTATACCCCTCTCGGCTGGCATACTCGCTATCTCAAACGCTACCGCAATACAAACCTATTCTACTATGTCGAGCTCCTTCGATTCCTTCTCAACGGCACCATCTGCGTCCTTTATATCATCGGCACCTACCGTCGTAATGTCCCCGAGTACATCACCATCTTCTATCGAGTCGCTGCCGCCTTTTTCTTCGCCGATATACTCTCCATCTTCCTGACTGAGGATTCGGCCCTTACCCGCACCCTCACCATCGTCTTTCTATTCGAGGCCTTTTCCATCCCCTCCCTTCTCATCACCGAGGGTCCCAACGCCTATCTCAACTTTTCCTTCCTGCGCTCCATTCAAACATACGTCGCCTTTGAGAGACTTGAACGTCGATTCATCGTCCACTTATTCAGCACTCGGCGTCTCATTGGCAAACTCGCCCTTCAGTGCCTCACCCTCTTTTACACCCTCGCCGCTGGTATTCAACTTTTGGAAGTCCCCGGCGATTTACTCTCACCCCAATTCCGCATCGAGTGGGGAGCCCTTGGCGACTGGAACTTTTTCAACTCGGTCTATTTCATCATCGTCACCCTCTCCACTGTCGGCTATGGTGACTTTTCCCCCACCACCGTCCAGGGTCGTATTTACACTATCCTTATCATCATCATTGGCATCGTCATTTTTACCTCTGTTATCGGTGAGCTCGTCGAGCAATCTAGTCGCGGGCGCGGCTCCGGCTCCTTCCTAAAAAACCCAGATGTGCGCCATGTTATCGTCACCGGCACTCCAACTCTATCCGACCTTACTCTCTTTGTCTCCGAGTTTTATTCCGATATCCGCGATTCCAACGCAGACGCCAAGATTGTCGTCCTCGTCGAAAACCCCACTTGGACCGACACCGAGTGGTATCAGCGCATTGCCCGTAATCAGTTTCTCCAGACCCATTTGCAATACCTCATCGGCTCTCCTCGCAACCCAGGCGATTTGCAACGTGCACGCATCGCCATGGCTGATGCTGTATTCTTCCTTACCTCCCCCTCTGTGGGGGAGGAGCCCACCCTTCAGGATACAAGTACCGTTATGAACATTCTTGCCGTGAGGAATATTCGCACCGATGTTCCAATCTATGCCCAGACTTTGCTGGAAAAGTCCAACTTGCAGACAGACGTGGCGCTGCGTACCCCGACATCATTTGGGAAGGGAACTTTTACTAGAGGTACAAAGCTTATGCGGAAAGGAGCCTCGTATCTGGGGTTGTTTCATCAGGTTCTCAAGAATGAGTTTGAAGCCCTGCCAAGGGCCCATAAGAGGGATGGGAGGCAGGAGTTTTTTGAGGTGCTGCGCCAACATGGAGAGATTCAAGGGAAGGATCAGCGACTGGGACCAAATGTAATTATCAATGACCTGGACCGCTCGCAGCTGGTTTGCCTACAGGAGATTCATATGGCACTCATGTCGGGTAACATGCGCGTCAATGGCCTCGGCACTTTGTTGTCCAACATGTATCTGGATGTGCATGTCGCAAAGCCAGCACCTGACGACCCGGTGTGGATTTCCGAGTACCATCTCGGTGCTACCTGTTCGTTAGGATACGCAATTATACCAGACAGCCTGGATGGGGTGGCCGTGCGGGACGTTTCAATGGAAATGTTTCACCTGGGCCTGGTCCCCGTGGCCATGAGCAATCCAAGAGATATTCAAATGAATGCCATTCTAGGAACAGACACAGTTTTCCAAGAGGGAGATATTGGTATGTTTTTAACTTACCATGAGCAACGATTTGTTGGGGCCGCTTTGCACCTTGTGGCTGAGAGGTTTCGGACGGGAGGAATGCGCCATTTGCTGCAAGCCCATGCGTCTACCGATGCTATTTCGGGAGGGGTGTTGCACAGTGGCAGGGCGGGTGCAGCAGATGGTTCTTTTGGGCTTAGTACCGGCAACCCTTTTACTCCTCTGAGCAGATTCTCATCCCAGTTTCGGATACGCTTTCAGAGCGTAGACGTGTTTAGCGACCTAGACAGGAAGCCAGGAAGCGGGCGTAGGAGCGGAGCCCTCGAGGACTACGATATACCGGAAAAGATCTCTGGTCATGTAATCGTTGCCATGGAGGCCGATACGCCCTCAACCAATCTCGCTTTGTTTTTGACCGGATTGTGGCGACAGGACGATCGACGATGTATGCGAAAAGCGAAGAAAGCGAAGGTAGTCGTGATTCATCCCAATGTTGACGATGATTTGAGGGAGGACTTTGCTCATCACGAGGGCCGCCACTTATTCTTTGTTGAGGGCTCGCCCGCGTCATGTCGAAGTTGGACACGGGCCAAGCTGACGACGGCTAAGTCTGTCGCAACTATGGCTGACTATACTCAACCTTGGCATATATCTGATGCGCGCTCTATCTTTACCTTGCTTACCCTGGAAGTCAGTACCACTCCGGACCACGACGTATACATATGCACAGAATTGGTTGACGAAAAAGCACTTGAGTATTTGAGAGAGCCAATACATTCCCGTCGAAAAGGGGCACTGCTTGGGGACCATGTCGCGTCGCCCTTGCCGAGTGCTGAAGCCAGCCTTGCATCTCCAGTTCAATCTACTGGCGCCGCGCCAGAGCAGGGGGCTGCTCTTGAAGATGAATCTTTAAACTTGACTCAAGGGCACGCTACTAAAGTCAATTTTGATGCGGAGGAGATATCCAGGACGGTGGCAACTGGAGAAGATCCCACCGATGTTCGAAAGAATGAAGCTATAAGTATAGGCCAACAGCGCAGAATTGCTGGACCTCCTGGAACAACTCCGAGTTCGGGTCCGCACCTGACTTCTTCGAGGTCTGTCAAGAACAAGGTAACATTACGTGAGACGAAAGACAACAGCGCTAGTATAGCGAGCGTGGGCTCTGCAGATTTTAAAGGTATGACACAGTTGATGTCAATGCGCGATGGAGCCCCGAAAGAAGCGGCAGGTACAAATCCAAATGAGACCGCTGGGGCTGCGAGGGCGAGACGCGGATCTTTGTTTTCTAGAAGTCGCTATGCTTCTGGAGAGCTCCTTGTGCATTCAAGTGCAATAACATTGCTTGCTCGCGAGTACACCGAGCCTGGATTTTCAAATTTCTACTCAAATCTTCTTGGGGCTGCGCCAGACGCCCCAGGTCTCAAGATTCGGCTGGTGCGCATTCCGAAGGCAATATTTGCAGAGGAGCATGGCGCTGTATTGAGACAGAGGCGGCTTTTCATTCCGTACAATATTGTGTTCCGGTCCCTTGTTCGGCAAGGTGTTACCCCTCTTGGGATTTATCGATCTGGTGAGGCACCTGCACTGATTCCCAAGAAAAGCAGAGCACGTCGTGGGCTGGCGATTCTGGAGCAATTAGAGCCTTTCTTTGATGAACATGATCGGAAGAAGCCTATTTCAGTTCCCAAAGTATCTGGGGCATTCAGCTCATTATGGAAATTGCTGAAAGATCTGATGCCCTATCGAGCGGAAGAGCAGAAAGGTCGGAACGAGATTCTGGGAGGTCGTGAACCGGGGCACCAGATGGATGAATCTGAAGATTCAGATGAAGACACCTCTGAAACCGATGGCAATGAACCGGTCCAGGAGCCACCAGCGGACGAGGCCAAAGTCTCTCCCTCGAGTGGTGCGCCAGACATGCCTCGCCTGGATTTGAAAGACGACAGCGAGGAAAGAGAAAAAGAGGGGGCACAAGACGGCGGTGGAAAGTCTGCAGGCGTTTCGCCGCGGCGACTGGACTACTTTGCGCGGTATCTAGGGAATGGCGATAATTCGTTTGAGGTTCCTGGACAAGCAAAGTATCGAGAACGTGCTGTAACTCGAAATTTGTTGCCCTATGTGTACACACTTCCAGATCCAAATACACTCTGCGCGGAGAGCGATGCCGTTTATGTATTATGTGATCCTACTTTTGAGTTGTCCTCAAAGTGGACTGAAGATGTTCAAGGGAATGACGACAGCGATGATTAGAATTAAGGGCAATCTTTAAACAATTTACAAATCATCATAGTGGGCCGCTGAGACAGCTCAGCGGGGCGCGGGAATTGCAGTATCATTTATATCTTGCACAATGGCAAAGCAGGCTTTGAACCCGTGCTACATAGTAGAGCATCGCAATGAAGAAGGTTGCAGGGGGATTTGTGTTGACCCGAGGACTCAGATTTGCTGAGGGAGACTTGCCACAAGTAGTAGTGACAAGCGTTGCTATTTACCGTACAGAGCGATGCGTCTCTTCATGAGACTCAACAAGAAGTTAAAAATATACTGAAATGCCACCCCCGAATCTTGGCAGCACCTCTTCATCCACCAACAAAACTAGAACAGAATTAGAATGTCCACTACATATAAGACGGTCGGCGATTCACCGGCTGTAGCATCCAAGGGTCACGCCAGTACTCCCCGGCAAAAATAGCCGCGTCACCCATTTCTTCCTCGATTCTCAGAAGTTCGTTATACTTTGCTAACCGCTCCGAACGGCATGGTGCACCAGCCTTGATTTGCCCAGTGCCCAACCCAGCACAGAGTGCAGCAATAAACGGATCTTCTGTCTCCCCTGAGCGATGACTCACCATCACGCCGAAACCTGCGTTCCTTGCCAAATTGTTTGCCTCAATGGCCTCTGTCACGGTTCCAATCTGATTCAGCTTCAGCAGTAAAGCGTTGCAGGCCGAGCGCTCGATAGCCTGCTCGATACGCTCCGGATTGGTAACCAGAAAGTCGTCCCCTACAATTTGAATGAGCTCATTCAACTCACCTGTCATCTTTTCGTACGATCCGAAATCATCCTGATCAAAGGGGTCCTCGATAGATATAACACCATATTTGGCGGCATATAACTTGTACATGTGCAGCAACTCATCCGCCGTCTTCATCTTCTCCGGCTCCGTACTCCCCGAAGTCGCCTTGAAGTTCAAATTGTATTTTCCCGCATCTGCATCATAAAACTCACTGGCTGCCACATCCATACCAATTTGAACCACTTCCTCATAGCCAGATTCGCGCACTGCCTCCTGAATCAATTTCAATGCCTCCTCATTATCCTTAATATTAGGAGCGAATCCGCCCTCATCGCCGACTGCGGTCGAATTTTGTCCGTATTTTTGCTTGATAATACTCTTCAACTTGTGATAAATCTCCACTCCCACTCGCATGGCTTCTTTAAAAGTCTCGACCCCTGTGGGCAATACCATAAACTCCTGCATTGCCAAGCCATTTCCCGCATGCGAGCCGCCGTTAATGACGTTGAAACACGGGACCGGGAGCATTGGTGTAGGATTGCCAGCCAAATTATTAATATGTTTATACAACGGGATCTTCTTCTTTGCAGCTCCCGCACGTGTGACAGCCATGCTAACTCCCAGAATGGCGTTAGCGCCCAACTGCGACTTTCGATTATCATCACTCCCATCCAAATCAATCATAGCCTGGTCTATACCCTCTTGATCTGTGGGATCCATGCCAATGACGGCGACGGCGATTTGGTTATTGACGTTCTTTATTGCCTTCAGTACACCCTTTCCGTTGAAGGTCTTAGCATCACCGTCGCGGAGCTCGTGAGCCTCGTACTTGCCCGTGGATGCACCTGAGGGGACCATGGCTCGAAAGGTGCCATCGTCGGTCTCGACTTCCACTTCGATCGTCGGGTTGCCACGAGAATCGAAAAGTTGCCGCGCTTTGACGTCTTGAATGCGGGACATGGTTCAGGGTATGGGTAGGGATGGAGGACAATAACTGGATCTGAGGATAACACGGGAATGCAACTGCCGTTCCGAGGGCGACCAACTCAACGCCTAAGAAAGCAGAAAATGCGGCAAATCGGAAAGTCCTTTAGTAACGGTGCTTTTAATCGCCGATTTGTTTGGTAAAATGCCTACAGGTCACATGTAATAGCACATTTATATCTACTGTACAGTACTGTACGCACTTTACTGGACGCCACCAAATTATTTGATTACGCCCAAAGTCTTGTTGTTGAATCTGTTACATTTCCAAATGGATCACGAGCATTAAAGAGAAAAACTCCAACCTCCACGAAAACTCTCGAGATGCGTATACCAACGAACAGTTGTCCAAGCACCCGTCATTCGGTCAAGTATCAAACGCCCCGACCTGTGCTGACGGCAGCAGCAACGCGGAAACTTGACCAAGGTCCAGTCCGAGGCCCTCAGTTTGTACAAGGCTGATTCCTTCGGCTGCCTCTGCAGGGCATTACACGTACCTGCCTCTGCTGCAAACAAAAATTTCAAACTTCGGCCAAGTTCCAGCCAAGTGCTGTGTACTGGAACAGCCTGCCTTCCTCATGAGATACCAATCTGACCAATCTTCCAACGCTGGCCACTTTGCACCATTCCTTCCACCCTGCAAAACCCGTCACCATCCTACGCCAATACAATGACGTACCCCTTTTACACCGTAGACCCCGCTTCACCAGACACAAACCATCTCAACATGACTCCCCGGCTTTCCATTACCGCAGACCGCACACATTTCTAAATACCTGTTTGAAGACCACAAAGTTAATACTCAACAGCACAACCTCTGCCCCGACCGCCATCAGCATGCAAACACTGCCTACGAACTATCGCCTTCGTCACCGCCGGTACAAATGTTAAAGAAAGTCATAGCCCATATGCGCGCCAACGTGTAGTGAGTTGAAATCCTGTGGGATTCTAGTTCCCGTGTACCGCACGAAATAGCTATCAGCCTCTACCCAGCCCACGACAACAGGGTACGCACTGGCAGCCCGCTAGAACCAACGCCAACCTCTACTACTTCACCGGCGACGAGCCGCGACGAGCTGTCTCTCTACCTCAACTACTGGCCTGCGCGCTAAACCTGCTGTATACAATATTCAACCGCATCTAACCGCGGAGAAACTATACATGCCTACTTGCGGCACACGCGCGGGATGACACTATTTCGTAATCAAACAGCTCAATGAAATCAGTTTACCACTCTAAGCGGTCATACCTGAGCGC
Source organism: Kappaphycus alvarezii (assembly GCA_002205965.3). Taxonomy (NCBI): domain Eukaryota; phylum Rhodophyta; class Florideophyceae; order Gigartinales; family Solieriaceae; genus Kappaphycus; species Kappaphycus alvarezii. The sequence goes on along the minus strand of NADL03000612.1, from coordinate 840,128 downwards.
AATCTCGTGCGTCCCAAATTGGCAGGCATTGCGGCGCCATCCTCATCACCCGCAGCGACAGGGTCCTGCGGCTCACTCAAAAACAACTCCACATGACACGGCTGACTCATAAACGCGTTAATCCTTCCATGCGCCCTGAACGTGCGACGACGCCCACGCATCGCCTTATTCACCTGCACATGGTCCACTACCAAAGTATCGGTATCCAGCCCGCGGACCTCTGCGTTACTCTCAGCATTCTTAAGTAAACCTAACACAAATGTGCATGATTTCTTCGGCCACCGACCCACCGGCACCTTCCAATTGCGACATTGCGGCTTTCCCTTCACACCAATCTTGAAGCGACGGAAAGGGACGATTTCACGCTTGTCAATTACCGCCTGGAGATACTTTTGCGCACGCTCCAACGTCATGCCTTTGATGGCGGCGCCCACTTCATGAGTGTTCTTAAAATGCACACGAAGATCGCTTCCTCGTGCCTTTACCGCTGTACATGGCGAAATAGAGAGTTGCGGTCGGGACGTGAATTAGTATCGCAGCGGAGGGAGAAAAGTCGTCAGTGTTCTGTCAGAGAGCATTGTCGAATACAGCGGCGAGATGGGTGTAGTTGTCCAATCCGTGCTGCGCAACGTGCACTGCACGAGCGCGGGCCATTGTAAAGGAAGGAATTCGTAAAGCTAGACGAGGAATCAGGAAAGATGTACCATGGGCGGTTGGTACCGGAGGTGAGACGAGTCGGGGAGGACTTACATTTTGCCGGGTTGGCTGGTTCTCGTGAATAAGTGCCCTTGGCCATTGTGGCGGGTTAGCGAGGGTGCGGCTGTTCGGTACTGACGGAGAAGACGAATCGACGGCCGAGGAGCGTAGCGCGATACGTTCACTTGACGATACCAGACAGTGTGATGAGTTGGAGCGCCGTAGTGGACTGGGGCACATGTGAGGCACTTGATCACGCCGAAGTCGACGACGACGACAAACCTAAATATTTGTACACCACTGACACGTGTAGTCTGGACAAGTATCATAGAATGATACTGTAATACGGTACATACTGTACAGTGAACTGTATATGTCCGCTGCATGCGCGAGACAGGCCCTGATTTAAGCACTACTGTGCAGTATTCTACAGCAATACTTACAGTACAATAGTGTACTCGTTAGACGGCATTTGCTGTAATGAAGGCCATTACCGTCACACTCTCTAGTAGCAGCAGCATACGTTTATGCGTCAAAGGCGCCGTTCAACCCTTGAGTCCCACGACGCGCTTGTCAACCTCCGGAACAGCCAGCAAACGAGGCGCCCACCGTCTTGCTGGAAACCCTGCTCGGCTTTAATCATGCCGCGCGGTGGAGCGCCCACGGATCCAAACGCCATTCGCAAAAAGCAGCGCGCAAACGCTTCCTCTGGTCTACAATGGTGGCGCAAACTATCCCTCCCACGCCGCGGAAAGAAGGCATCACTCCTATCCCCGGCACCTCTACCGACAGCACAACAGGCTAAAATCAAAGAACGGGTCGCCGCCTTGCGAAAAGCGGTAGCTGCACCTAGGGCGACAAGGGCCAAGGGAATGGCAATGGCGGAATGGCATGAGGAGAGTTGTACGGCGCATGTGAGCGTGACAAGGGGGGGTAGCATTCAGAGTATGGGCGAGTTTGTCAACGGTGTGCAACGTTTGTATGCAGAGGAGGCGTTGTATTTGGTGGATCGTGGAGTGTTGGACTGTTGTGTCGAGGGGTTGCCGATGAGCGTGCAAAGGATGTGGGCGGTTGCGGTGGGAGGTGAGCGGGGTGTGACCATGGAGGAGTATTTGGTGTATGCGCATTTGAGACGAATGGGATGGGTGGTGAGGAGAGTGGATAAGGAGGTAAAGGGCGGCGGTTTGAGCGTTTCTTTTGCGGTGTGGCGGGTGGGCGGTTTCAAAAGGAGGGATCAAACTCGTCCACAATTTTATGTCGCGGTGTACGCGTTGGGAGGAACTGTGGAGGAAATGGAACGGGTGGTGCGATTTTGTGATACCATGGACAAATGCAGATTGAAAATTGCAACGGTCGATCGAGGCATTGTTGTGTTGATGGATTTCGCGACAAATGCTACTCCGCTTTCAAACCGCTACCTTCGCCGAATTGAGGACCCTGACGCGCGAAAACAGGCAGATCGTCTGAGACAAGGTGACATACATGGTTTTATTACCCCTCGGTTGGATGGTGATTTATCAGCTATAAATCCAACAGCAAAGGGAGCTACTGCCCAAGATATGGAGGCCATAGAATGATTGAGGAATCGATTACGAATCCCCTGACAAAAACCAATCGGAGAGACCAATCGGAGCGAAACGGGATTTGCAGAATAACCAAAGACGATTTACGGATCCGGGCAAGGTAATGGGGACAAAATTGGCTACATTTTCTTCTATCCTAAGGTCAAAGGAGACACACTCCACTTTCTTCAGCGCCAAAGCTCAAGCCCGCATAAGAAGTGTGTGCATTATCGTACAATGAATACCGCTTCTCTTCTGGCGAAACGATTCACATAAACCTAGAGGCGTTACCGATACAGCAACAAGACATCTTCACTTACGACGGTTGACAAGGATTCCATACGCTTGCTTGCTATTACACAGAAGGGTCTCATCGTAATCCTTCCATCTACTTACATAAAACCAGCCCTTTCATGCTGGTTACAACAAAAACCTAAGCTCTCAAAACAACAGTATCGTCTATTCCTTCCCTCCCCCCCCACTACCTGTCCCCTCGCTGCAACCTACATTGTCACCAGGGGTTCATATATGGAGGCACAGAGACGCCAGCGCACAACCCCCCCATCGCGACGCATGCAACTCAAGTTGTCCAAGAGTCCTCCACAATTTGCTGGACGCGCTTGTCATACTCGCGTCTGTTCTCCTGGAAGAGACGGGCGGCCTCTGAGTTTGCGGGAGAGTTGGGGTTGGGATCACAGAGCAGGCTCTGAATGGAGGTGAGAACAGCGGAAATGTCGTATATGGGACTCCAATTACTCTGCAAAATGTCGAGACAGATGCCGCCGTCATTGTAGACGTTGGGGTGGAATAACTTGGACACAAACTTGACGACCGGCGGTTTGTTGGGGTAATCCTCTGTGAATTGTAAGGTAAGCTTGAAAGTGCCGCCTTCCCACGGAGTGTCGTCGGGACTAAGTGGGGGGATAGTATTCAGGGGTTAGATGTTGAAGAAAAGAGATTGCGGGATGGGTGTGACGAGGGACGGGAAATGGGAAGCGGGGGGTGGCAACTTACCCAAAGATGACGGCATTCCACTGCATGATATTGTTATCACACGGGGCACCGCTGATGCCTGATGGCGGGTCCTGTGTGCACGTGAGACGAGGCGTGGATTTGAAAGCAGGATTTGTGTTAGTGATGCCGTTTGCACTTAGTGAGGATGGTGGAGGGGGGGGGGGATGGAAAAGGTAAAAGGTGGACAGACAGGGGAGGGGTGCGGAGAAGGTGACTTACGTTTTGGAGCTTTTTAAAGTCACGGATGAGGCGTTTGCGGGCGGGGGTCGACATGGTGGGGAAGGTTGGGTGAGAAACGGTGGTTTGGATGGGGGGTAGTGGTGAGGGTGGTGAGGAAGGACGGGTGAGGGGGAAGGTGAGTTGAGCACAAGGGGCGGAGTTATGAATGGCGTGGAGGGGCGTGTGGAAGCGCAATGGGGCAGCAGTGCTCGGTATGTTGATTTTTTCCTTTTTTTTGGATTAAGCATTGTGCTGTACAACGTGTGCAAAGTGGGAATACTGTACCTTTGGAGGCACCGGTGGTGGACACGTGTAAAGTGTTGTGCAATGCTGGTTGCAGTTGATGTTGATGCTGCAATGGTGCAGGTGATTTCGGCCGCAGCAAGACGGGCACCAGCACCATATTTGGTTGATGCAGCCCGGACAATTACAGTATCGCCAATACTTACAGTGATATTTTCCGCAACGAGAACAACCTCTTCCCCCGACATTGCACCTGAAAACCCCGCAAGATCCTCTCCATCTTCCTTCGTCGACCGCAACTCTACGCAGCATGATGCACATATTCCCAAACCTTATTGCCAATCAACAAAATCGGCACCAAACCCACCACCGCCAATACCGCATCTCCCCCTGCCACCATCCTACCCCGTCTCCCCAAACTGTCCTTCCCCTTTCGATTTCTCCATGCCATAGCCGCCGGCAGTCCACCAAACAAAACCGCAATACCATAAGTCCCCGCCGCATCCAGCGCCCTCAAAAACACATCCGGCCACACCACACTCATCATCACCGGCGGCACAACCGTCGCCAAATAATCCTTGTACCGCGACCCGCGCACCCGACTCTCACTCTCCCCCAGCCTACTCATTCGCACATCCGCCCACAATTCCGTCAACCCCTCCACAAACCCCACAAAACTAGTCGCCACCGCCAGCAGCGAAAACCCCGCCACTGCCGCCCCATGCCCCGTCCCACCACCCCCACCGCTTCCCAAAATCGCCGCATTATACGCTAAGAACATACACAATGGCAACCCAGACCCCGCCACAATCACACTTCGGATCTTCCCTCGATCCCCCTCCAGCCGCATCGTCACCGTGCTCACCACGTTGTGATACACACACGATACAAACAACACCGATAGAATCTCCCCATGTACCAATCGCCCCCAATCCATCTCCCCGACCAACCGACCCCACTCCACCTGCCCCGCCCTCGCCCCCAACACCGCAAAGAACGATAACAACACCCCGCACACCAGCACATTGTTCACCCGCTCCACAACCCGTGCAGAAAGCGCGTACATCCCCCCGCCAAGCACCCCGGCGAAAACTCCCGTCATCCACACAGGAGATATGGCCCACTCTTGCACCTGCGTCAAACTTTCAAAGTCATGCAACAGTTCCGCCAGCATGGCACCGCCTTGGCAAGTATAAGCCGTGAGAATCGCATAATGGAGCAACGTGTACGACCCGGCGCTGAGTAACGCCCCGACCCGTCCCAGCGTCAACTCGCCCAGCGACAGCACCGATACCCCCGTGGGGCGCCCTAGTTTACACGCCGTGTTGATTGTCACCTCTGCACTCATGTCCGCATTGGCAAACTTTGACGTTAGAGTTTCACGAGTCATTTGCCCAAACGTGTGCCCGCATCCGCGATGACAGTGTGGATGGACGCTACGTACCACTAATTAACAACCCGGTCGCCACCATGTACACCCAAACACCCATCAATGCCGCTGCAGACGGCACGAATCCGGCTGGTGCAGCGACTGTTGGCAGCGCGAGCACCCCGGCGCCAATCATTGTACCCTGTCGTCGCATAAATCGAGTGGAATGATACTACGGTCAGCGTCATCGCCCAAGCACAGGGGGAGTGAGGGAATCATAAATGCGAATCATGTAGGTGCAGAAGGATTAGGAATTGACTCACTGAAATGAGGGCAGCGCATCCCAGTTGCGACGCGGGCTTTCGCGTCAGCGAACCGTCCGAGTCTACGCGGAGGTTGGAGAACATGCGCGTGGGTGGCTTGTCAGATGCCGGGGGTGCAGTGCAAGCTGGTTCTGTGAGAGAGGGGAGCGGAGTGTGTGTTTGTTTTGCGGAGAGTGTTGGAATGGGTTGGCGGCGCGTTGGTGGGGTAGTGGGACGAAGACGGACTGCGTATCGCTGAAATTTGAGGAGCGATTGGGAGTGGAAGATTGGCGGGTGAACGAGGACTGGGGAGGGAGGGAGGAAAGCGGTCATTGTGGAGTGATGGGGGCGCGGTGTGATGGATGGAAGGGGCGGCACTTGTAGTGAGAGGAGGAGATGAGGAATACACTCGGTAAAGGATGCTATCTTTGGCTTTGGGGACGACTGCACGTCTGCGGAGCGCGATGCTGGTTGCTTGACTGAAAAGTGTCTGGGGAAAAACGACAAAGCCCGTGGGGTAGTAGTAGAATTGCGGCAGCAACCTACAGGAAGAACGCTGTTGTAGCTAATCGGCACAACAAAGGGACCATAATGGCTCTAAAGGAATAGAGTTTGCAAATAGCATGGATAATGATTTATGATTGGTAGACGGCTGAAGAGTTGGCACTGGTGAACTGCCTCTTCGCTTTTTGGGCCGCTGGTTTTCAAAACTGGCGGCGGATTGACATCAGATTTTTTAGACTACCGTCATCGCACATGGTGTCTCTCTGGTGCCGTGCGGCCGAGAGCAAAGACTTGAAATCAGCATTTGCATTGGCAAAGTGTCCATGAACTAGTAATCTGTCAAATTAGACTCGAAAGCGATTAGAATCGCTGCCCCTTCGGTGCAGACTGATCAACGAAAAATGCAACCCTGCCGGGTCTACACGAGTGACAAAATCCTCATCAAAATCATTTCGCCGCCGCCAAAGTTCTTCACTCAAAATTCCCCAAATACCTACAGCCATCACTATTGCACGCCCATCGTATAAAGCTACTCAAAAAATCTGATGTCAGACAGATCTGAGCGGAGGCCCGTCGTTGAATGGAAATCTTGTCGCTTTTCGCTCACGGCTTTGAACCTTTACGCCGAATTTCAGCACCAGGAGAAATGAGCGCAGCACTACTAGGCCGCCTGCCAAATCTTTTGCCGTACAAACTATTCATGTCTGCTATTCCCAGATTTCCCCCATCGACTACTGCAGAACTGAAATGCCTTTCTCGCAAGTCACCTGCTCCTGCGTCCTTGCCGCGTAAAATTTGCATCCTCCCACCGAGATCACAACCACCGGCAGCTGCGTGAGCTTCCATGTACGTCGGCAAACGGTTGCTTGAATTGATACCCAGAGTCCCGCAAGTGCTCTCAATAACATTGTGCCTCAGCTTCAGTTATCCATGACACTTGAGTCTTTGTCCGACGCAACCACGTCCACCATGCAGTCGTCCTCGCCACCTTCTTCACTCACACCATCATCATATCGCACAACCTCTGCAAGCTTTTTTCTAACAGCCGGCAACTCAATGTCAACATATTGCACCTTGTACATAAAGCTGCCGCCTCCGTTAAACCTCGTCCTGACCATGGCAAGCCGAGGCCTGTTATTTTCTATCAATTCCTGCAAATCTAAACCGCCTGGTCCTTCCACAAAAGTCACAAACTCCTCTACAATATGTTCCGGATTCACTAACAACGGGTTCATACCACTGGACATCACTCTTAGAAGCCTCATGCTGTGCATCAAGCCCAAATTCCCTTCGAACGCGTCTTTTCTCCCGACAATCGTTGACATCAACACGCAACATGCGCAATAAAATGAAGCGTGCATGCTAGGGTCGACATATCCCCCACCCCCTCTCATCCAGCGATCAACATAACCATTCAGCCATTTTGCAATCTCTGCCACCCACTCAATGACGTGCTTCTTTGTCATGTCTCTAGCGCGAACCACCACTGCACTCGAGTGTCTCAAAAACTTTTCCTTCAACCCCTCCGAAACGCGATCAAAGAACCCAACCCGCAGTCTCTCCACCAACGTCTCCAACATCCCTTCCTTAACAGCCGCGTACATAACCACATATCCCACATACCTTGTCCCATCCACCGGCACAATAGCACTTTCAAACGCGTCATAAATATCCTCAAATACCCCTCCATCCTGCACAGAATCTACATACGCAATCACCTCCATCATAACCCCCTCCAATTTACCAGCCTCCAAAGTCAAGCTCTCTCCCTTTACCTCCCAAACGTCACTCCCGACCATTGCCTCGATTGCCCCCAGCCTCTCAAACACCATCGCCACCACCCCCGCTCTCATCCTCCGTACCCTTCTCGCAACTTCCAAACAAGCCCTCGCATAGCTTACATGCTCCTTCGTGGCCCTTACCGCATGCGGATACCTTCGTACCAACACATCACCCAACACAAAAATCGCCCGCGGATACAACTTGCATATGGCTTCAATGACCACATGCACGCGCTTCAATATCGGGGCATACACATCAACACCAAGTGAAAACACCTTACGTGCAATGCAATCGAATACTTGCTCAACATAACCCGCATGTGCAGAAGCAAGGTTCATGGCAAAGATCTGAAAGGCATCCAGGGCTGGAAAGTCGCCTGAGGTAGGAACGGCACAGGCGGCAAAGTCGAGTTCGAGTGCGGTGGCGACGAGCTCGTGGAGATGCTCGGAGGAGGGTTCATGGAGGGAAGTGGCGTAGTGAGTGAGGTCTGTCAAAATAGCTGCTATGGCGTTCGGGTCCTTGCCTGACAAGGAGTGTTGAAGTTGGTGGTATAGAAGAGGGTTGCCGCTTGAGTTAGCCGAGAGGGCATCGGAAATCGACGTGTTAGGAAAGGGTTGTGTGAAGGAGGGATTTGGGGCGGATATGGCACCCATTTTGACAGTGGAAAGGAGAGAATGTCTAGTTTGGAGTAGGGTGATTTATGTGAATTGGGGACGGGCTGCAGCTGGGCTACCTGGTAGGCGATGGGTTTTGCTGTCGAGGTTGCGTATGTTTTGCCGAAAACGTGCCGAAAACGTGCGCATACGGTATAACCGGCCACCGGCGGTGGGTGACTTGCACACCTGCGCTGTCGTTTCCTCATCTTTGCCGTAGAACACGCAGTTCTTTTTCTAGATAAATTCTCGAAAAATTATTCGGAAATAAAGAGCGCTCTTGATCGTATTGTACACTACTGTACTGTACATAATATTCAAAATATTTTGAGGGTCACAATCTGCTGAACTACCCTAAATAAAGCTAGCGATATCGCTCACGATAGTGTAATTATTTGCTTGCTGTAATTCTACATATACCGTATTACACGGCGGGGTTCGTTACCGACGCGTAGCTCTACATGCTGTCTTTCGTGGATTGCATCCGTCAAGGCCTTCTGCGATGGGGTCCTACTTGAGCGGAAAACATTGAAAAGGGTAGAGTTGGCGCACAGTGCATTCTGTACAAACGTTCGTGCCCAGCCAAGGGCCACGACTGAGCTGAATCGGCAACATGCTGTGACTGTGCCCAAAAAATCCAGATGGCAGGGCTATCGTAAAGCGCGCTTGGTGCTGTAGTACTGCACAGTACAGTTATGTAGTAGAGCATGAGGTATACTACTCTGAACGACCATTTGTGACAGTCATCGCCACCAGATCAACGGACGCAAAAGATTGTGGAACATTGACGACTTACCACTCGCTCGTAAACTACTGTTAAAGTCGGGCTTTGTATTAAACTATTCGAATACGGAGCTCCAACACGATATCATGGGACCTCTGTTCATGTCATTTCCACTTTGAAAATCCGAGAAACAAATAGTTATTATGGAGAAGGCTCCAAAGGAAGGAAGAAATCGAAAACCTAAACGGGTGTTTTCGTCCACGGTCACAGCATGTCAAGGGCAAAAGAGCCTATTAAGCGGAATACCCATCAAGTCTTATACGATACGTATGCAAAACGACCTATATCCTTTTCTGGATCTTAGTTTCCCCCAATCGGTAGAAAAAATTAAGTCATCAGTTTGCGCTGTCTTTTTTTGGCGATGGCCATAGAACTTAAGTTGTTGTCCTTATATTTTGAGCCATTCTACTATATTTATGTTCATAATGGGAGGGATGTAGAGCTCAAATTCGTTAGATGGATATTTCCTCGTGAAATTATGAAAGTGAATAAAGTTCTTACTCCCATCTAAATCAGAAGTTGCGATGATCATCTTCTATTTGAAAAATTGTTTCCTGAGCTAAACTTATGTACCCAATTCACAGACACCTCGTGTGCTCATAATTATACCAGGCGTTCTCGAAGTATTGGATAGAAAATTGGGTCTTGCAATATACGTTTCCGAGGGTAGTGAAACTCAATCTCCTCTCCATGCTTTCATGTCTCAAATATCGAATTTTTAAAGCTATCTTTAGAAACAGCAATCACTCCTTGAAACGAAAGAATTTTTGGATGATTTCTGTAACCCAAAATCGCGCTTTATGATAAAACCAGCAGATATAATTCGTTTCAAAACTACACCTTTACTCGCACTTACGTCTAAAGGATATGAATATTCTCTGCAAACTTACCAGATTTCTTCGCAAGTCTTGGAGCAAATCTATCGAAGCTGTCGTGCAAAAGCTCTCCATCTAAAAACGTCTGTTAGGACACTCGATGTGCGCAAAATATCTTTTAGGAAGCTACTTTGAACTTTGAGGAGGACGTTAAAATAAATTTCATATGCGTGGCTGAATTGAAGGAGCACCAATATTTTATATGAAAGATATTGCTTCACGATTTTGCAATGCGGTTATTGTTTCGCTCGTAGATGTGGAAGAAGCGTCGAAAATAATTGAGATGCACTGTATTTCAGTGGATCAGAGTGAATGGAGCTCCTTTATACACACCTGTCGATAAATTATTCGATAATGATGTTATCTGCAAAATTTATGAAAAGGCATAGTCTCAAACTAGATCCTCTGCGTGCGAGTAAAGTTAGCAATATCGGTCCTATTTAGAGTTCAAACTTCGCTTTTGATCAGATGTCTTTGCTTAATTCTAAAGGATGCAATGCACGAAAGAGACACGAAATGTCCTTTGTTCACGGTTAAGGATATTGTAAGAAGAGCTGTTCTATCAAAACATCTTCCAAGTGAAAAAATCTAATCAGTGCATTTAAGCTCTCTAGGGGGTAGACACCGTCCGTTCTTGGCTTTTAATGGACTTTAATGGAATCTGAGTTAAGTAATCCACATTATAAGCAAATTGTTGAACGCAATCTCTCAAAGATTATTTAATCTCGATCAACGGACACCGGTGTATCAAATATTCTCACGCAAGGAACTCCAAAATAGTTCCGTGAGAAGCAAGAAAAACATCGGGTTTGGGATATGGGGTACTTTCAAAAAGAAAAGGAACCTTTAGAGGAGCTCGCTGGGAGCAAATGCGGAAGCAGAAAGTTTTGAGAGTCGCATACGAGGACAGAATGCTGTAACCATCATCATCCTCCTGAGATAGTTTAACTGTATCCAATAGTTAGAACAAGGATACGACCAGCAGACAATTTTGGATGAAGAAGGTGATTTTCTGGTACTGCACTCATTCCATTTGCTTCCGCTCTTGGAACAGCACCAGAGATTGAAAATTCTCGGAACAAAACTTTTAATGAAGAAAATTATTCATCATTTTTATTAGATCGCACAAATAGCGTAAAAGGTACCTCGATAATCGCTTCAGAGTGAACTTCATTCTTTGCGTGGAAGAAAGCAGGCGATCGGGCTGAGGCTTAAAATGACGAGATTGACATAAATAAGACTACTATAAAAACTCGAGCGGACGAGGATGTTTGGAGTACTCTCCTTATGAAGGATATAGAATTACCACAGAAAATGAATCCACAGAAGGAAATAATACTTCGAAAAATCCGAAAAACTGATGGTGATGAACCTGCAACGGTACTTTAAGACGGATTTGATCCCATCAAGGTAGCTCATTGAGGAATTCATCGCGATGGAAAAGTGCAGTTAAATGGAAAAATGCGCATAAATAAGTCAATGTTAGAAATTTAACAAAAAGAAATAAATCCTTTATTGTCGCACCGTTTGTTCCAAACCAAATTTGACAGGGAATCAGAAAAAATGGAAGTTAACTGCAGATTGGTTGCAGACAGTAGTAGGGACAATGAGAAGAGCTTAATACGTAATGACTCAATAATTGCTCAATTTAATTGTATACGAGCCCTTCTTATTTCTACGGCGATACTTTAATTTAAATTGGCGATTATAGGCATATGTGGTACATTTATTGGGTTTAGACCGTCAAATATCAACCTAGATGTCAGCTTATCAAAAAAATGGACTACGTACACTTGCTTTTTGTAGAAAATGACCGTTACGTCATACGTCGTCTTCGAATAATGCTGGCTTTGGGAACTTGTAGTTGAAGAATGGGTTTTTGGAAATGGACTTAAACTAGTCCCTGTAATACCTCAATTATTCTTGAAACGTAACTTATCTTTTAATTTACTTTTCATGTTCGCAAACCCTTAGATGAATTAATACCTCCCAAATACCACAAACGGTTCCCAATTTTCATGCATCAATTACTAAACGCTTCAAAATCATCAGATTCGTTTCAAATCTATTACACTGCAAAAAAGAAAGGATGAAGAAGAAAAGGATGAAGCTAATGTGTTCCAAGCTCTTGTAGGTCAGTTTAATTGGCTCTGGAACGGATCCCCAGTCCTGTTGCATTTTTGTCTAATACTTTTCACCAATGGACATGCAATCCTAGAGTGCACAATTCGATTGAATAAAATCGTGTCATCCATGAAATTAGACAATTTAATCTATTCCTTATTCATAGTTTTCCTTCTAAGAAATAAAAATAAATTATAATGGTGTGCCAATACGTAGAAATTTCAAAAAATCCGGGGGAAATCGTCCTGCGGCTTATCCGAATACTTGTTGGGTATTTTTTCTCAAACTGCAAACTATTCCATTCAATCGACTGGCAGAGCTCTAGGTAGGCTCGTATATCGTATGCGAGAGTGAGGGTGGACATTCTTATAGCAGCAGAGTCAGTTGTTCTGGATGGACTCATTGAATACTTATCTAAATTGTATGCTTCCGACCGTTCTTCGTCACCTATCTTGACCCTTTATTCACATGTATTCTATTCGAACATCAAGACTCTTCCCGGGGTCTCCATTCAACAAGAATGCAACATTTTAGATCATAAATGGCATGAAACTACCTTCTATTGTATAGAAACTTTCTAGATAGCATCCCGAATATACTTACGGTAGTATTTCAATATAGAGAAAGAGCGGAGAATGGAATTATTTTTGAATTTTTTGACACAAACTATTCCTATGCCAAGTCACTCTTGTGCCTAGATCAGTTATCTCGCTGAAAATGCCGAGGTCCACAAAAAGTAGAAGACGGGAACAGAGCTGAATATCTCTTCAGCGTATTAAAGTAGTTTGTAGCGATCTTACTGCCTGAAAGAAACGCTATTTACGCATAAAGAACTTCAAAAAAAGCTATTATTCAAAGCGTAATCCCATTTATCCATTCTGGCGGCAAGATAGATCGTCTTCTGGAGGCATTGATCATGCCAGTACGATTTAAAGTCATAAAATATAAGTAAAAACGTAAATTTAATTTTTCATTCCCAAAACGACACAGTCCTATTATCTCTTCGGTAAATTATTTATTTCACGCCCAAACTATAGTTCAACTTGTTTGTGGAGTGGCGTCCGCGGAGGGGATTTCTGAGTCTTTGAAAGCGAAAATGTCGAATAACAGAGAATAATTTGCTTATTTTATGATCATGGAAGGGTTCAGAAAGGTCGTTTTGAGTTTTTGGGAAGTCGGGAGTGATTCAGAGGTCTCCGATTTGTTCTAAGCGGGCTTTTGTTGCGTTGTAGTATTTCAAGGTTTGAATGAATCTCAACGCCCGTATGGTTTACTTTAACATCTGTCATCTTGGCGAGTTGGATAACTTTCAGTCTAAGGAAGGAGGTTTTATCAATAAATATCTTGTCCCAAAGTCAGCTGTTCTTTTTTCTAGAATTCGATAATCTTTTTACAAATTCGATGTGTCGATGAGTTGGGCAGGCAACGCGCAACGAGTCCTATCATTGACGATATGGAGCACTAGTTCTTAATCAGTGTAATTTATTTATACTCTTTAGTTGAAAAGAGCATCTTCTGCGCCGAAGGAGACTTGAAACGAGTCTTTAGACGCTTGATTCTTTGAAAAAGGTCTCATAAATTGTAGAATTCGTCAAAATTTTGAAGCGTTTATGGGGGCGCTTGTTACGGACAGAGTGCGGGAAATTTGGCTTAAGAACTTCTTCGATGTTGGCTGGAATAATAGAAGATGAATTTTAACGTGATGCGTCTAAACGAAATAGGTTGTCGGTGGGGACTGAAAGGGGACTAAAAATAATTATTTGGGGAGCGTTTTATCAGTAGAAGCCACTGATCTTTCTAGCCCTTGCACTCGTCATCTAATATATGATCTGTGCGATGTAAAAAGTGGTTTGAGCAATGTAAGGAGTGAAAAAATGTCTGTCCACGACCTCTATACATAGGAGCGCAAGGATATCGGCGTAGAAGATGTCCAAAGTGGCAATCACTTCGGGAGCTCAAAGTGGGGGTTTTTTCGACAATTAAATAAAATAGAGGGAGAAATAAGAGGAATATATGAAGTAGAAATTGTTTAAAGAAGGATTTTTTTAGTCTTGTGGATACCTAGAGTAGTTAGTATATAATTCAAATCCTTTCTATCGACGACGAATTTTGCGGGGCCAAGTAATACAAATAATTCAAGTATCCAACAGTTTTTTAAATCTCTTCTGAGATTGTCGACGAATATGTCCCTGATAAAGGTTTTAGAATCTTCCTGTAGCAAGCCAATGAATGAAGATCATCCTTATAATTTTCAATTACATACAAGGGGAAGCGTACTGGGATTTTTTGATTGCAAAACAGCGACAAAATGGTTACTTATAATGTTTTAGTCTTCCTCTTGCACGTGTTTGCAGGTGTACAAGAAGTAAAAAAATCGTAGCTGTCATTAGGGTCTTTTTTCCAGTTACGAAGAAATGCTTTAAGAATTTCAGTCTCTGAACCTCTGCTCGTAAGTTATGTGGCATCTTCGGCCTCTCTCGTACCATATTCCTTCCCATGAATTTTTTTGGCGTTAACGAAGTCGAAGAGAATATCGAGTGAGGGCTCCATATACTGCATGTGATTCATTTCAAAAGTCGCAACTGTGTCTTGTGAGCAATGGTGCTTTGGAATCTAGTCCCGCTCATTTCCAAAAATCGCCATAACGGGAGTCGGCACTTGAATATAGCTTTTGAGATGAGGTTCGCATATTTTTTGCCCTCTATTTTGTCTTTGAATATAATTGTTGTGGCGACGAAGGTGACGATGATTCTGCTTGGTCGGTTGTACTATACCGAATGAAATGCGCCACATAGTCTTCTTCCTTTATTACTACTCTCGTTAGATTGATCAACTTTGAATCATGTATCCCGGAGAGCAGCTCAATTTGAGGGAGACTCGGGATAGGTTCGTGCAAAGTTGTCTAGAATTTTCTGTAAAAGAATATTTGTGAAATGATGATCGGGATCGGAATTTTTAACTATCCTTGAAACTCTGTTATTGCTTTGTAGAGTAAGTTTATCTTGTGGGCACAATTTATAAAAATTGTAATAAAAAATTAAGTATTTAATCAAAATGATTTTTAACGTTTTTACACATTTATTAGGCACATGAATGGTACTTAACAGAAAACCGTATTTGAGGGTGCTAGAACGCAATATGATGAAAGCGATCACGATCTTATTTGTCGCCGCATGGTGAGATCTTCTATATCAGAAGTTCAAAAATTACTTGGCTCAAAATGAGAGCATTTTTGGGTCGTATATCCCTCCACTGCTACCACCAGCTCATCAGGAAGAAATTTTATTTTAATTACAGACCAATCGACATGTATATTCGTACCGTTCTCTCAATAGGTCGGTCCATAGGACGAAAAATTGCTTCCGCCGTTCCCCTTCACTAAAATAACATTCCTTAGAAGGGTATCTATATATTATTTCTACTGAATAATAATGGAAATTAAACAGACAATGCTCCCCGATGTCGATAATGTACCATAAACAGGTATTTTTTTAATGGGAAAACTGCTCTCTATCAAATTATTTCCAAAAGAAATCCTAAATACGCCATGAATTCATCTTGAAATTATTTTAAAAAACAAAATAGCCGATAAACGCAGAAATATTCCTAAAATACGGAAATAAAAATTCCAAAACATTTTTTGTCCAAGGTAAACTTTCCTCAATATGCCCATAGTACTCTATCAAGAACAAAGAAGCAAAAGTAAAATGCCTTGGATAGGTACCCGACGAAATAAAGTAAGAAGATTTTCCAAGATTTTGCGAACTTTTCAGAAATTGTGCATAAAGCAGTGAAGAAACGTCATTACTCGCTGTCAGTATCTGAAAAACTCTTCTTATTTCAAGAGAAAAGGCTACAGTCAATAATTATTCCTCGCTTCCTTGAAAAATCAACGAAATTATAACGTTTATTGCCAATTGAAAAAAATTAATATATTGGAGACAGTACAAGTTTCTTCTATTAAATATAATAAAATTAGATGCAAAAAATAAGCAAAATGTAGAGAAAAGTTTTCAGAAGAAACTCAAAAAAAACAATGTAGAAAAATAATGACTGGTAACCCGAGCGTTTTGTTTCTGGATGTACTCAGCTCATACTGGGCAATTAAAAACCTTTCTTAGTAAAATATTTTATATAAACATGTATATATCCAGGATAATTTGGTTTGAGGTGCCGACTGCCTAGTTCCATATATATTAAATTTCAAAATAAAGTTCTAAATGGCGCGAATGTTTGGCTATAAATACCGTATAGAGTTTTTTCAAAGGTTCATTTCGTTGCATTTCTGCAATATTTTCTCAATGGTTTTCTTTAACAGAGATCAGCTAGAACTAGAACTTCTTTTCGGCAGAAGAACATCTTGACTGATCCAAACATATTTGACATAGTCTTGTTCTTTTTTACGCCAAACGCTCCGAAAACTATAGTGAACTAAAAGAACTTTTGAGGTTATAATGGAGCGTTCTACTACGTTTTCTGATGTAAACAGACAATGATACCGAATTTATTATCTCCAAGAGCGACCTAGAAGTTTTCGTTTGCATTTTTGAAATAGCGAGCAAAAAAGATAAACGAGAACTCGTATATATATGTATATAGTAATTGTAACCAGTAGTGTGCGACCACCGGCAAAGCAGGTGTTAGTGATCCTATATTGATCTACTCTTTTGATTTCTGGGACGACCGGGTCGTTGCTTGCAATTCGTATCAATGGCCCCGAACTTAGACCTGATATTTTCGGTTAAAACGCAAGTACTGAAACAAAGACTGGCCTAACTCTTCTCTGCGTTCAATACTTTTTATGTGGCTTACTTAGCTGACACAGACTTCAACCACTGCCCGCTTTTGATAATTGTAACCTCAATGACTACTCATTTTACCGTCTTGGCCACCAGGGCTGCATGTCTGACAGCCATATCGGTGTTTTAGCTGCACCCGCCTCCTAATCTTCGCATCTGGAATGACTTATTCAACTTCAAGTTGGCTAACTACACACTTATCAGTCCGTGTTTTGCCACTCATACTATCTCTATGACATCTAACATTACCTCTTTTATTGTTCTTCCGTGATATTTACTGAAACATAGTGCTACGGAATCTGTCATCCTTTTAGCGTAGAAAGCTGAAGTTTGTCGTTGCTGACAACACAATATAGCCCAGTAGAGATATTCAGAGCTGCTCAACTACTTCTGTCCATTTTTGAACCCCTAGTTTTATTGGTTCTCTTGATCTGATTCTTCGCGAAGTACTAGCATTCTGTAGTTCAAGGGGCAGTCCTAATACTCGTAGCAAATATATAAAATCAATAAATCTATTTAACCAATCTATTTCTACGTTCAACTTCTCCTCTGCGCTGAAGATCTGATCTATTGCGCAGAAAGTTTAGTAAACAGAAAATGTTACATCAATGTACACGTTAGTATATTCATGGGTTTGGTTATTTCTAATTTCCTCAAGCGCAATACATTACGTGAAATGATTTCTATTAATTTCGATTGCTTTTTTACATCGATAAAATCGGAGAAAATGAGAAACTAATCTGTTTCTATGATGTATCAGCCTTTAAACTAGCAATGTTTACAGGTTGTTCAAATTTTTTGCAACGCAAGGAGCCAATACAGGATAAAATATTGAACCTGTTCAAGGTACTTAACGCTCCTGCTTAACTTCCCTTGTTCATTAATATGAAACTTATTTGCTTTACCATACATACGTATTTCTTTTCCGAAAAACACGTCTTACGCCAAAACGCACTCCTTCACTAGAATCTTTTTACAAAAAAATTCTATTTGAAGAGACAATATGTCAAGAAAATGAGTCCGACTAGAGCGAGAGGCCTATTACTTGTCTAATTCTTCTTTTTTTCATCAGCCTACTCTGTTGCTACATTATTACAGCCAGATACTACTACCAAAAGAGTTAGTCTCGCGTTTAGTGTACATTTGTTTTACATTAGGGTATTTTCAGCTATATATTTTTTAACCTACTCACCAGAGCTACTTCTAGATTCCCGTGAGATAGCGTCGGTGTCTAAGAAATCATTTTCTAGATTAAAAATGACTGTAATATAATGAAAATAACCGAAACGGAATATCTTCCAAACATTTTGGCTTTCGAAAATTTGTTGAAAAACTTAACAAAAAGAATAAATGGATGTTTTCGTAAGCATTATTTCTTCATCCTTGGTCTTAGAGACCAATGTATACAACCGGTTTGATTGGACCTCGAGAAAAAATGATATTAATCTTTTGACCGAAAACTTTTAGGCTTCAACTATACTATATAGACACCTGTACATTATTTGAAAGAATTAACACTAGATGTTTGATATTTGCAAGTATTTTTTCTTTTAACTTTTGAAAATGATGATTTTGTATAATAAGATGGCTTCAACGTTTGTCTCTTCGACATCTCTCAGCAAATTAAGCTTTCACGTCTATTTTCGCATTTGATACACCGGAAAAACTTAAAAGGAAGGCTATGTAGGGAGTTTACTGTTTCCGAGACCAACATAGACCTTTAGCTAGATAGTTATCTGTCGAAAAGTGCTATATAACTGCCAACTTTGGAATCTATACTGCAAATTACTCTTCCTCAATTCTTGGTTGTTCTACGGCCTCCCACACAACAATAAAGGTCTAAGTTCCATTCATAGATTGCCAATTTTCTTTAAGTGGTTCTTTCTATTGATGCTCTCTGTGGCTTTCAAATCAATTCTTTTGCATTTTTTCCTTTTTTTCTTATACTATCGTACGGATCGCTCGCTAATCCACCGCATTTTACCGCACTAATTGCATATTTTGCTGCTTTTTTACATTCAATACCGCATCGATATCTAATTTTTGCAGCCAAGAGATACGTTGAAAGTTCTTTGATTCTGGATTAGCTGTTAGACAACTTCTCGGTACTCGCACCCAAAGGGGAAAATACAGCCTGTGCAGGTTATGGAGATTTGCCTTTCCCGCTAAAGTTTTACATGAATCGAAGCACTTTGCTGTACTTCTCAGTTCCGTGCTCCTACACACACTCACGGCTGTAATATTCTTAACTCCGACACTGTTTCCCTTCACGGGAAGTGGTCTTGTCGCCAAGAAAATCTCCGGTCCGATATCTGGATCGTCCGATATCTGGATCGTCCGGAATCAAGAAACTTGCGGGGCGATCGAAGGCAGGAGTAGTGTTTTTTTGAGACTGCCCCTCTCCACGTTTATTTTGTGGTATAAGACCAATAGGGTGCGTCGGTAGCCACTAACAAAAGGGTACCTAGAACGCAGACGAGCACCGCAGGAGCACGGATATTCGCCTAGAGGAGGTTTCGAGGGAAGCACTAGTAAAGGAGTAGGTTTATTGGGCGGGCGATTAACCTTAAGGGGGATAAAGGGGTCACCGTAGAGGTGTCGACGGCTTGAAGACCTAGAGTTGGGGGCCAAAGGGTGCTTGCCTTTACAACTTTGCTACTCTCACTCCTACCGTCCTCCTTATAAGGTGAGCTACCCTACTACAACTACTGTAAATCTGCACTACTGTACGTTGCTCCTAAAGTACAAGTGGCCCCACTACCGCCACCTCCTCGATCCACCAATAGGAGCTACCTATTCTAAAATATCTAATCAATTACCTAATGGTCCACCTGGTGTCCCCACATGGGCCATGGGGGTCCAGTCCACTCTCCCCGGCTTACAGCCTCTACTGTACACCCCAAATGCTACTGTACTACACATTTCCCTGTACCACTTCTCAAGCCTCTTCTACAAGTTTGTTTTATAAAAATAGTACCACTACGAGCAATATTGGCTCTCTCTTGCTTCACTCACCCGTTTCTCTCTCATCTGAGAGGTATTTTTTGTATTATTACTCTCCTGCTTGATCGCTCCTATTGATTTCAAATTAAGAATGGGTAAGGAAGGGATGACAGCCAGGGAGATTGCCCATTATGACCAAAAACAGTGAGCCCTCGTGAACGAAGTATATTTATGAGGCAATCCTTTCCACATCAACGATTTGCGGTGGTAATACAAACTTGTAAGGTCTTCTCTCCCTTCTCGTCAACGGTATTGGCAAGCAGCATGATGAAGGACTCAGTTTGCTTATTTTTTCTTGAGAACTTATTTCTAATGCCATGCGGAACAGCTCCTCGGAAACGGCGTCGGCAGAATTCCCCTCCTTGTCTGCCTTCCCAGCACTCAACATATTTACCTTAATTTCTGATGGTCGCGTGGTCGCGTGGTCCGCCGAAAATAGTTCATCGTTTAGAAACGCAATTAATTGCAACAGACAGGAAAAAAGCCTTCCTGGTCCCCTTGAACACTGAGTATTCGAACTCTAGAATACTTCGTGTTTGATAACTTTGTAAGTTTCAGGTGATCACTCCCTCCTCGCCCCTCCTTGTAGGAGAGTATGCAAGCAGGTTGGAAAAGGTAAACCACGGAAGACGGAGAGACAGCAAACTAGTTCATAATCCCCCGATAGAAACAGCAGTCTACTCAAAATTGAATGAAGAGAAGTGAGTAAAAATCAATTTACAGGAAACGGTACAATTCAGCCGTGGTAAGAGGATCCTCTCCGTACTCATGTAGGTTAATTTATTCATTCATCCGGTCTTTTATCTGCGTCAAACAAGACTACAAACCCACAGAGACTGGGCGCGATGACTTTTACCGTGCACTGAGTGATGAGTTTTTACACGGCATTGGAGCAAAATATGCTCGCCCGTTCGCCGATAGTCATCTCAGAGAATTCACTTTCCAACGTTTTCTTCTTGCATGCTCCGTTTTTTAGCTTTCATTTCGCCTGCAGATATAATATGGATCCTATTGAGACACCCTCTGCGGCACCTCGACCACCTCTGCATTCGCGACCACCTCTGCTACGGCCAAGGCTTTGCCCCCCCCCCCACCCCGCAAAAAGTCGAATTTTGTGCTTTGATGCTTGCGCAGTAGCACTGAAGCTCCTCGTATGAGCAGAATTTTCAGGCTTTATCATTCCATTCGCTAGCGGAGTTGCCCATGAATTTGTAATATTGGCAGCATTCAAGGAGCTATAAGGTTGCGGCGTCTGGGAACTGAGGTCAGCGATTGGACTTGGCATTGAGAGGGTTGATCGAATCGGTGTTTTGACTGCCTCATTGGATGGCGATTGGGCGCTTATAAGCCCTGATTGGACCCCATCTTCGATTTCTTCGTCTTCCGTCACGACGTCGGTAAACTACACCTCGATGGGGAACAGATGGAAGATGTGTTTGGGGAAGCTTCAGTATGTGTGGGGTGTGATTGAAGAGGCTTTGTGGAATGTGGGTGTGATAGATGGCGCTTCGGGAGATGGGATGTGACGGGGACGCTTGGAGGAATGAGGAATGTGATGGAGGTTACTTTGGGAATGTAAGATGGTATAAGAGAGCAGGGCGTCTATAAGAGGTGAATGCGGAGTCAATACTTTTGCATGTCGACTGCGAAACGACGAAAAACGTATCTATGCAGCCAGTGGCCTAGCTTTCAGAAGTGAAGATGCTAGTGAATAACGGGAGCACACTGACAGCGATATTGGATAAATTTAACCATTGAAATAGCTACGACCGCAGATGATTGGACTTCAAAATATACCCTAAAAGATGTTTTCTGATCGCTATCTTGATTAGTACCGATGTAAGAGAAATTTCCTTTTTTGCTTTTGATCGCAATAGCGATCAGGAAATTCGCTAGAGATATGCTCTACAGTACTGGTAGAATTTCCATCCGTTCTTCAAAAGCAATACGACAATTATTAAGTCAGATCCGCGAGAACTCGGCGGCATTAAGTCGACGACATACACTGGGCTCGCAGAGCCCGAAGTGTCTCCATGGTCTAATATCTGATTTTTATCGGTCGGTGATAGCACAACTACATATTATTCTGATATTTCTGGATGGGGTTTCGACTTAAACATGTTTCAAGCCAACAAGAATATCAAAAGAAACATAGGCGGCGGAAATATTCCGGGCATGTAATTTGAGGTTCACTCAGGCTTGTAGAGCAACTTCGATTTAACGCTTGCGGCCTATGGTACCCAGATGTAACAGGGCTGCAGGTCCCTGGTTAAGCTTTTCACAATATTCAGTGTTGCACAGTGCATTTCAGGGCCACGTTGGCACATTGCCGGGCGTACTGGCGCAGGTCCCTACACTGGAAATTATTGTGTCAATTAATCATTCAACTTTGCATGGGTTTGAAAGTAGGGGTGAGGAATGTGTGACAGATATGGCAAGTGACCCGAATACATGGCGGAAATCACGTCAGCCATTAATTGGTCAGAATCCCAGTTGAGAAGCACCTTGACCCAACCAAGTTGTTTCTATTGAAACTAATACATGAGCCTACTGCAGTTTTTATTTGGACAGAAAACATAATAAGGGATTGTTCTGACGGCGAGCTTGCTCTCCAACACTTAACGGAGAGAATAAATACCTTCCCTGTATCTTCGACCTTCCCCCCCCCAAAAACCAGCATGGTATCATCGCTGAGTTTTTTCGCTCCAACCTACCAGAACTATCCCCACATCCTTCCTTCTCGCTGGTCCGCTTCTCTTCGGTTCCGTGAGTACCCCTCGCCCATCATCAAAAACCTCTTTTACTGCAACCTACAGAGTTTTGCGGCTAGTGTACGGGACAAGGGATACAGGTGCGCATGAGTGGTCGTAAATCACTGCTTTTCAGATGCGTCGTTTGCCTTTTGGGTGTGTTTGATTGTCACTGAGCTGTCGCCTACTTCATCTCATGTCCACATTGACCGGTTTCCTGGAGCCTAGAGAGCGCTGACGACATATTACGTCACGGGTCAGGAACAGAGCGAAGGACTACTACAATCTACAGTAGTCGGTTTTCTTTTGTCCTTGGAAACTGTTTTTGTGGTTTGGATCGGTACAGAAGAACACACCCGAGGTGTGTAACCGGGGATCTGAGGTCCGACCTCGATCTGAGGTCCGTTAATGTCGTTTGAAGTGTATTAGAGGGCCATGGGTCCGACCTTAACACGGCTTTGCAAGTTGATCAAAGTTGTTGAAGAATTTTATTGTTTTTTAATACTGGTTATCAGGACCTTCTCTCTCTCCTTCATTCCTTCTCGAACCGTGTTCAAACATGGTAGGTGACTACAATGAGTCCCTGAGCAACGTTCCCGAGCTTAAATCCCCCACTGACTACATCTAGTGGAGTCGCAAGATAAAGGCCTATCTACGAAGGCCCGACTCGCTTCTCGTCGGACTCAAGCCAAAGCCGACGGGTTGAGCTACGTCAAGCGATTCTCTGGAGACATGAAACCTGAAACACGATATTGCAAAGGGTGAAGTATCGCTTTGTCACCGTAACATCACAGACAAGACATTTTGTCGACCATGATGACAAAACGGGCGGCCAGTTTTGGGGCGAGTTGGAAAGTAACTAAAAACACCGTGTCGAACACTCAACTGATCTAGAATCTCAAACAGAAATTGAACTCCCTAGCTTTGAAGAGTTGAAAACTTCGACAAACATGTAGGCTTCTTTCTACCCATCTTCCGAGAACTCGCTACTTACGACATGGATATATCCGAAACCAAGAAAAACCCCAAAAGGTTGCGATATCTCCCTCTTTCCTTCGCTCTGCTGGCTAGAGTTCCAAGCCTCCATGAGCTTAGCCTCTGGAAGTTGGTGAAAGCCGTTCAAGTGGAGCACGCCAGGCGATCTAGCCCCCGCAATCTGCAGTTCCAAGAAAATTCATCCCAAGATCCAAAAACAAACACTGCCGATGCGTGGGGCTGGGGTAAAAAGGACATTGACGATGAAATAGTCGTCGCAGTCATCGTGGTGGGCGCAGTCATGCTAATGAATCACATCTTCGAGGTGATATGGACAAACGGACCAGATATCTCTGCTACAGGATCGTAAACTTCATAAAGGAATGATGGGACCTGGGACCTACCTACAAGGGCATTAGTTGCCATCTAGGCAGCCTAGTCACACGGATAACCAACGGAAAAACTCACAAATCCTCACCCCACACCGCACATAGCTCCTCCTCCACAGCGGAACCTCCAGAACGGGGGTAGCGCTAGGGGCTGGAACGTCCCCCCGCCGAGCCTTAGAAACCCCCCAAAACAAGGCCGTCACACTTCTCAGTTCGCGAACACTCAAAGTGACTAGGGAAAAGAACCACAAGGTTTCATGGTCGAGTTGAGCGAGCGTCGTTTTCCGCAAGAAGGCTGCTTAACAAGGGGTCATTGTTCTACTGCGTTGATTCTGATGCAACCCATGAATTCTTCCACTCGCGGAAATCCTTCATCCCGTACTCTCTAATTCCAAGTCGAGATGTTGAGGTCGCTTCAGGATTATCAAAAACTTGTCGGAAAGGGATAAATCGGATACCAGTACGCGTAGGGATAAACTTAGAGGCCCTTCACGCCCCTCATTTCTCTTCCAACATTCTATCCGTCAGTCTGCTCAGGTCAGAATTTATAATCGCGTTCTCGGGTGTTATCAAGCCCAGCAACGGCTGCTTCTTCATTCAAAAGCTGACAGATACGATTATCTGGGAGAATTTGAGACAAAAAGGATTGTTCAGGATGGAAATGAGTGATATAGAGTCGATTTAAACACTCAAAGAAACTTTCCGTGACATCAAAAAAGTAGCGCTTGAATGGCATGGACGGACAGGCCCCTTGGGCTTTGCTCTGCATCAAGCTTTTTGAATTGGTGACCTCTTTACCCTTGCTCAACATATAATCGCTTCAAAAACTCCAGTTCGTCCCTTGCCTCAAAGGAAAGGCACGAAGCTCATCCTAATCGTCAAGTTGTT
The DNA here is from genome assembly GCA_002205965.3 of Kappaphycus alvarezii. Lineage (NCBI taxonomy): Eukaryota > Rhodophyta > Florideophyceae > Gigartinales > Solieriaceae > Kappaphycus > Kappaphycus alvarezii. The sequence continues at coordinate 815,197 of NADL03000612.1, read as the reverse complement.
TCGTCTCCAACAACCCATTACATCTCATTCGCCTTGACATCTACGGTCGTATAACGCCAACTATCGCTGGAAGTAGGTGCACACTTAGCGTCGTTGATAGATATACCGCCAATTCAGATTTCTTTATGCTGAAGGCAAAGAATGAGACTTACCAGAAACTGGAATGGTGGAGCATTCGTTCCGAAACCGAGTTCCATGGTCAAATTCGGCTATACCAATCCATGGTTAGTCGGGCTGGAGAAAATAGGGATGAAGACATGCATCAATTTGCCCACGGGCACTGGATTGGCTTCAATTTTTCTCAATCTCATGCGTCCGAAAGCGAGAAATCTGCCGAGTGCCTAATCCAAGAGCACTGGAATCGCGCTCGCGTCCTCCTGATGGCAAGTGAACTCCCCAAATTTTCTTTGGGGAGGAGCCATCGATCATTCCAATCGGCTCCGGAATCGCGCACTATCTGAGAAAATTGGCAACCAAAAACCCATACCTATAGAGCCCCACAACCGAACATCCCCGAGCTTTGAGTACAAATTTATACCTTCGTTTATCGCTCGAAAATGACACTCCAAAATAATTTTCATCCTCGCACAGTCTTCTGCCACTTCGTTAGTATGGAAAGTGACGTATCTCTGTTTGAGTCTTCGCTCCCACGGCGGATAGAATCATAATCAGGTGCACCAAGGACTTCCACTTCGTAACGTCTACGGAATTACTGAATCTCCTGTTGCTTATGGACGGCATCTTAAGACAAATGGAGCCCCAAGCACTTAATGAAGTTCAACTGCAGGAACCAAGTCTCAACTACGAAACTGACGAGGAACATCTAATGTCCATCCTCACTGTCGCTACCATCAAGAAACCTTATTTTTTCGTTTCGAATTCAACATTGTCAGATGCTAACTTATCACGATCCTTCAGGCAATCTTATGAGGACCCTGACTGAGCAGCAGCAACAGATAAAGAGTTCAATGCTCTTATTGGGCGCCGTACTTGGCACAAAATTACCCGCGCACTAACTATATGCGAACAGTCCCGTACCTTTTGTCCTTCCGTCTGAAAACGCAAACGGGCGGATCCTTCTTCCACAAGGCTCGGTGCGGCGTCCGCGCGGACCAAAAATAATTACTTGGATATCGATCTGGAGAACACATACGCTCTATTCCTCACTCACGAAACGTTGCGCATCTTAATCGCCTTCGCTGCCGTCCGCAATCTTCGATTGGAAGTAGATTATGTCCCCATTGCCTATCTCTTCGGGAAAATGAACGTTACAGTTCTCATGAAACAACGAGCGGAATCTTCCGGCGTTACTCTAAAACCATGAAATGTCGCAGAGCTGTTGATGTCAATGCTTGGCAATCGTCAGGTCGACGAAATTTGGGGTTACCTGTTCGATAAATTACTTCGCTCATTGGGTTTCTTCACCTCCCGTTACGACACACAACTCTACTTCTATCGGGACCGCCAGGACTTTATAATCATCGTCGTCGTCGTCAAGGATCTCACGCGTGCCTCCAATAGCAGCTCGCTGATGACTTCGTCCGAAGACAAGCTCTCTGCTCGCTTCGATGTCAAAATTTTCCAGGCACCTCGCTCTCTCATCAGTTGGCACATATCCCGAGGCCCTGGCTTTATCAAGGTCTATCAAACACAGTACGCGAACCAATTATTGCAAACCCACGGCCTTCATCAAACGAACAACGTTCGTACACAACTCCCTTCGGACGCCGATCTCTTTCCTTCTTATGCAGACGAGACTCTCCTTCCTTTGAGCTTCCCATTTTCAGTACCGCCCGACCATAAGCTTACTGCTTACTTTATCTCACCGTCAACACACGCCCTGAATTATCGTTTCCTTCTCCGCCCTCGCTCGTCACCTCCACACCCTGAAAACACGCCACGCCTCTTAACGTAACCACCTCACACGTCATCTCGCCGCTAGTACAGATTACATACTCCACTTTAGGACCAACCGCGATCTTGACCCCTCCTCTCTTGTCGCGATCGTTGACGCCGACTGGAGGATGTAATGAAGCTAGAAGTTCAACCAATGGCTCAGTAGTCGCCATTAACAACGCTCCAGTCTTTCGGAAAGGCAAGCGGCAATACGTGCTCGCATTGTCGTCAGCAGAATAGGAATAAGTCGCTCCATCATCTTTTGCAATGGAAGTTTCGTGGATCCGCAAACTTTTTTTGGAAATATGTCACTCAGAGCCTTGGGATTCAAACGTCTCGTTTGAACCCACGGACGTGCAAATAGGCAGTTACTCAGAACAATCTTTGGGATCGCGGATGTCTATATCGGCTAGAAAGACTTGAGTACTCACCATATTCGAGAATCAATCTCCTTCCAAGTCATAACTTTACCTCATGCTGCGTCTGCGGAACAACCCGCAGGTTTTTTAACGAAAATAGTCCCTTTTTTATCCTTCTTCTTTTTTGTCCCATCTTGGCCTCGATGGTCCATTTTGCTGATTCGTTGTGTTTTCTCTACGTTTATTGGAGAAAAATTTGTAGTTTTGATTGAACCCAGTGAGTTACTGGCTTGAGATACAGTAGGCATGCCTTCTCCGATTTTTCTCATATAGTTTTTTGTATGGAGTTTAACAGTGTCTTCAATTGCATAGATTGTTCGTTCCGTTTACGTTTCTAATCCAGATAATAATCTAGATAATGTTGTTTGCATGACCATTAGGTAATACTTGTGCTCACGTTTATCGTATTTTTGGTTCCATTTGTTGCGCTTATCTTTTGTTGGACTTTGGGGTATCTATTTATCTTTCCTGTGCGACCGTTTTGGTTCGTTCTCCTTGAGAGACCAAAGCTAGCTGTCCTCCTACTTCATCTATAGTTTTTGCCCTCATCCTATGATCCTAGTCAGCAATGCACAGGAAAAAGCTCCCTACGCCTTTGATCTTCATGGGGAAGTTGTGTATAGGGCATAATGACCTTCGAGTGACGGTGCCAGATATGGCAGGTGGGGCTTTTTCGCCCCGTAGTTGAGCGGGACGAGAGCCAAATTTCGGCCAATTCCTTTGTGCTGTACTAATCACAGTCAGAGCATGCACACGAACAATGTGTCTGCGGGTGGTTTTGGTTAATGCTGTTTTTTGGTGATGCTGTTGTTGGTGATGCTGTGTGTGATGTGACACCATCACTCTTTTTTTACTTTAGATTCCCTTGCCTGAGGTGCACAGGTCAAGAGTATACTGTATACTAGCTGAAAATTTTCAGTACAGTTGTAAAGCCGAACTGACAGTATAAAGCACATTAAAATAATCTAATCAATCCGAGTCATCCTACGAAATAAACTGGAACTACTGTCGGTTGACATTGTCTGTTTAATGAAACCATCCTCTAATTCTAACAGGTGGTCTGGATGCATGTCGAAAGTCACGTCAGCCATTTATTGGTCAGAACGCCAGTTGGGAAGCAAAGGAATTTGAGAAGATGAAAAGTTGTTGTTCTCTCGAGTCCCGAAGATTGGGACTCGTTTGTATACAGTACTGTAGCAGTCCTAGGGAATTTTACTCTACCAGAGATAAATTCATGTTGACTCTCGATGATTTCTTGTAGACCCAAATACAGTATCCCGATGATTAAGTGTACCCCACGATAATAATGTGACCCAGGACATAATTTGTCCTTTCGCATTGTACATTAATAACTTCAATGTGACACACTCCCTCGGACGGACGAATCATCCGTTCGGACTGGGGCTTCCAGCTGCCTCTGCTGCTTTTCGTTCAGCTGCTTCTGATTTTCTTCTGGATTTGAATTTTGTATCTGCTGTTGCTTCATTTTCTTTCCTGTTGCTGCTATTTTCACTCCGCTGCTCCTATTTCATTTTTTCATGATTTGTTTCAGTTACTGCAGCATATACAGAAATAATTAAACTAAACATAGAAATGATTTCCACTAAAAGGACCCGTAGCTATGTAAATACCACAAGCCAATTATCCACCCAAAAAAGTTTTTCGACACTGTATTTGTTAGTAAATCCGCCTTGTTGTGGTTAGAACGAATGTGCCTCAGCTTGATGGTGCCCTCACGGATCAGTTACTTAACCTTGTGTACCCTGACATCACCTTGCTTATTCTTGGGCGAAATATGGTCTGCCGAAACCATTGAAACGACCACTGTACTGTCTGAGTTGATGTCTGAGTTGATTACAGTTGGGCAGAAGTGGCTACTTTCAGTCTAAGGAGCTTAGTGACATATTTCCCAAAAGATTTTCCTTATCCAGGATACCTCTTTTCCACAAGTCGCGAACGCACCATATTCGGATTCTCCAGAAGATTTTGCTATTACGGTCTGTCGCTTCGATTTTCATTAGATTGGTGAACCGTTGATATCGACCATTAACCCAGTTTTGATAGCCTGGTGTTCACACATCCGCCCCAGTCTGCATCAACGGAAGCACCAATAGAATCTGCTGTGATACCTTACGTGCTACTGTAATGGAGTCCCAAGTGACTAGTCCTGTTTAGATAGCGAAGCAGTCGTTTAACTAGCTTCATGTGACGATCAGTCGGGGCGTGGACTTGAAGGACCAATGCGGACACGGGGAATGAGAAGTGGGGTCGAGTAGAAACGGCTACGTAGAATAATCCGCCAATTATACTTCGATAAGCGCGATAGTCATTCCCATTCAGTGTCGACTCCTCACATTCTGCTGGAGCAAGCAGTTTAACGTCCATCGGGAGTGGAATCAAGACAGCATTTTATTGGTCCATTCCATATGCCCGCAGAAGGTTCTTAGCATAGCGCGTTTGGTTGATCCGATTTCCCAGTGGAGAACGAGTGATTTTCCATCCGATGAAGTATTTCAGTTCACCAAAAAATTTGGTGTCTACTGTGGATGACAACAAATCTTTCAAGTTCTGAAGTAGGGAATGGGAATTTGAATGGATTCCATATCATCTACCACGACTGCTAGTATTATGTTCTCTGTGTTAGAAGGGAGAAAATGAAGTCGTTTCTCGAAGTTAGAAGGTTTTATTCCCCAATTGACGAGCTTTTTGTGGAGAAATGAACCGTATATATGCCTCGCTTGTTTGGCGCCGTAGATAAACTTCTCCAGCTTACACATGTGCCCAGGTATAGCAAGCTGACGGGAAGAGTTTGTCGTCTGTTCCATTTTTATTGCTACATCAATTGTTCCGTGGATGTATGCATTGGAAAAAGCGCTTCGTTTCAGGATAAGAATTTTTGATGCAGCTACAGAGACCAGTAGACGTATAGTCTCATGAGACGTGACTGGAGCATAAAAGCTTTCCTTATCGAATACCACGTATGCCCACTAACGATCCCCCCTCAGAGTACATCGTGCTTTTGCCATTTACTGTTTCCCTGTGGAATCCAGAGGCTTAGCTTTGGAATGGTAAAGGCACTATTCCAGGGTTTCGGGGAATAATAAACCAATTATTTCTCTTTTTGAGTGCATTACACTCTCTGTCTCAGCCCACTGAGGGATGTTAAAGGCTTCCGCAAATGTCAAGGGTTCATACGCCGTCTTCAGGGGTGCCTTTCCATCAGATTAAGACTTTTCCGGAGTCTGTTTATGCACGATAGTCATACATAGGATTAGGTTTTCCTGTCCCGAATCCATGTATTCTCCGTTGGAGGCCTCAATGTCGTTCTGCCATGCAAGACCATCAAGTAAGGAATAAATTTCAGGGTGCTGCTCGTTCGAGATCGTGGTGAAGTCGGCCCTCTTTATGAGTTTAACAGGCTGTCATTCTGGAATATATACCCTGATCAGCCTCGTGTCTGATTCCATCCCGACGAGGTGTCCGGGTTCGGAACGATGATTCATCTTTTTGGCTTGCTCCACGTGAGTACAATAAATGAACTTTTACCCCTGTTGACCGAAAATCAGCAGTGATGGAAAATATATCTCTATACTAGGATCAAAAATTTGGATCAGAATATTTCCATTGAGTTTAGAAGCCGGAATCCTATTACGTAGCCAGTTTACATGCTTGAAATCCTCGCCCCATAAGTTATGTGGAAGATCACTGTCGTATGGTAAGACTCTAGCCCTTGTCCAGTGCTCTTGGACGAGACGTTAAGCAATGCCATTGCTCTCAGGTGCTCGTGGAGGAGAGGTGCCTACTTCAATTCCTGATGAATTGAGGAAAGTCATCATCCCTTTGCTTATGTGATCAAAAGCTTGAGCAAAGCGTGTTCTCCACAATTTGTATTTCGAGGTCGAATAGTGAGTTTCGGGCATATCTTTGTAATTAAGAACTACTGCAGGGAGCGCAGATTGCTTTTTATCATCAAAACGTCGGATTTTGCATTGTGCGGTTCGAGAAAGTGAACGTCGTACATATTACCTTCGATAGAGCTAGTGAACGGACCAGATACATACATGTGAACATCACTGAGTGGCTGCAGTGTCCTGCTCGTCGCTGGTTTGATGGGTATTTTTCTGGCTTTTCCGGTCAGACATGGAACACATTAGATGTTGTCGAATTGTGAACGATCTAAGGACGGTAAGTCAGAGCGCTGGCGATATAGCTGCATATACCAATCTGTCGCGATTTGTTCAGTTTTCCGGTGCCATTTCATGACCTCACTTTCGGGAAATTCCTTTGTGGCTTTGTTAGCTTGCTTCGGGTAATCGATTAACTCTAACTGGTAGAGTCCGTCAACACATTCGATAACCCAGACAATGTCTTCGATGCACAAGGAGCCGTACCTAGAGATAAAGCATCCATTGCGTTGGAACAGAGACTCTTAGAATATCACATTACAGTGTTTCGTGAGCAAGTTAACAGCCAGGATGTTTGTTTCAAACTGAGGTGCATGGTAGGCTTCAACATATGTTCCGCCGTCACTGGTAACCACACTAGACGCTTACAGAGAACATGTGAAGTTCCAGCTGCTGCCTGCAAAATTTCTTTGGCAATTGGGCCGTAGGACGTAAACGAGGAACGACTATGGAAGAAATGGTTTGTTGCACCAGATTTCATGAGCTCGGTTTCTTTCTTCTTTCCTCCCATTTCAACACTTATTTTTGACATCGAAACTTGCACTTTGTTATCTTTGTGCTGTAGCGAGGCTCCCCATCGAGCTTGACCGTTGTTGTATTTCGGTCATATTCTGTGGATAAGCAACTTTATCCGTATTCGTGAGGGCCGCAGCGGTGTTTGCTGAAGGCGTAGAAGGACGATTCGGAGGTGCGAGTCTCCATTGTTCGTGTTTACTTTGTTGGTTCAATCCTTGGTCAGCTTGTGAATAGTGACGCTTTCCTCCACGAACACGGCTGGGTTTCCGAATGCGACCATTTCGCTCATCCTCGAGGCGTCTCCGACAGATTTGAAAAAAATGGCCTGGTTCGCCGCAGTAATGACAGTTCCCTAGTGGTCTGGCTTGCCCATTGCGGCGTCCACCGCGACCTCTTCCACTAAAATGTCCATCTCTGGCGTATGGGTAACTCCTTCTACGTCCTCTAACATATCCTCGTATTCCACAGACCACGTTGGCTTGGATGAATTCTTGCCATCGAGTAGTGTTATGAGAGTTGTTACGGTTCATCTTTCGACCGAGTTCCGCTTGAAAAGCATTCACGAGTCTTTAGTGATCGTGGAGACCACGGGGAGAGCTGCAAAGGAAGGAGAGAGAGATCTAATGAATTTTCAAGTCTTCTTCGATCTGGCAGTTCCTCGTCATGTGTTGCGAGTTCTCTGCATATTCTGTTAAACTGATAGACGTGTTTGTGCCAGTCTCTATTCTCTTCGAACACCAACGTGTCTAATCTGTTCCGGATATGCACGAACTCAGGTCGAGCGCTGCACACCAACACTAACGTGAAGGATCGCTTAGAGCACGGACTCTCGGCCCCTGGTTAGACACTCCGGGTGTGATGCGAATTTCAGCCACCACTACCCTCGTCCACGCAAAGGAGAAAAAGGCACAAATGATCTCTACGAGAGCGTCTCCCGAAAGATTCCTAAGTCAGAGACTTTTCCTTTTTAAATGTCGGTCTGGCCTCTTACGAGAAGTTACTCAGTGCTTCTAGGCTTGTATTCCGTACAACATCGTGTCAGATCACCCGTTTGCATTCCAACAGATCTTTCGATTGACACCGTTATCCGCCGAGCAAGCTCGACCGGAGGGGGAAGCACGTCAACAAGGTTAAATTACTTCAAGTTGCGTCCGTTTGCTTTGGACTGTTTTTAGTCTGTCGACTTTGTTCCCTTTGGTCGGCACTTCAGCCCTCGAGCAGAATCCACGTATATTTCACGTGGCCGTTTTGGCACTATTTTTTATAGTCGTTCCGGAGAGGGAAGTTTAAAAGTCCAGAAGACTCTTATTTACAGTCCTCCGACTGCAGTTCATAGTCCGGGGACTCTTGTTTAAAGCCTGTCGACTGTAAAAGAAAAAGTGGTAGACTTATGTGGTGAGGTTCGTGAGAGGTGGGGGAATGTAGGGGAAGGTGGTGGTTGTTGAGTAATAGAGGGCGGAGGGGAAGGCAGGTTCAGAGCGATGCTACCATGAAGGAATTTGGGAAGATGGCAAGTTGTTGTTCTCTCGAGTCCCGCAGATGGGGACTTGAGTGCCCTTTACATACCATACTGCGTGAAACATAGGTACATAAATGTAAAAGGATACTGTAGCTTCAGAAGGAGAGTAATGCACATTGACTCCTGATGATTCGGTACGGTATCCTGGTAATCAAATGAAACCTAGGATAATAATGCAACTCAGGAGAGGATTCGTTCTTTCGATTTGCACTGTAATAATTACATTGTGCCAAAGACCTCATTGTAGTACCGCACACGATGGGAGGAAGCAATATGGCATGAGGAAATACGATTTGGTTGTAGGAGTGATAAGAGGTGACAAAGTTGAGTAGATGAAGCTTGATGAGTCGAACTTTGATACGAACGAGGTGTGGAACGATTTTTCAACTTGATGAATCGGAAAAGGCTGCGAAGAAAAGTTGCACGTATTCTTCGACACAATTTGAAAAGACTTTGAGAGGGCGGCTGAGTACAGCAATGTTGAACGTCTGACGCCCATGTGTTAAGTAGCGAAAAACACGAAGACGCGATTGAAAAGTCGTGGAGAATGGGCCCCTGACGAGAAGCATTTCTTATCAGTATCAAACCCTCGCATAGAACCCAGGAGAGACGTCCCAGGATGACAATAATGATGCCAGTGTGCAACCGTTGCCCGGGACCTAGGAGGGACGTGTCAGGATGACCGTCACGATGTCAGAGTGCAATCCTGTCACGGATCCCAGGGGAGATGTGTCGGGGTGAAGAGAATGGCGTTGATACTGATGACGATGATGACGACGGTGACCATAGTTGCAACGACCACGATGCGATGTGGAATGAGGTGACGTAATATTGTGTTCCTGTTGTGCAGAGAGAGTTCTGGGTGCCGCCGATGTGGGGGCCTACCTTACTATGTCGTTCAACGGTAGAACATCGTGCATTTCCTCGTCAGGAGGTGAGCGCGAGATGTGGGTTCGATTCCCACCCCAGTTGCTTGCTTCCACCTTGCGTTTTCTCCGGATGAAGTGAGCTTTGGAGTTCGATTGAGGAAGCGGAGCATGTTGATACTGTACTGACGGCTTTTGTATTGTGCATGGACTGTTCTGAGTTGTGCCTGTTTGCGCGTGCGATGTTCGTTACGGAGGGATGTGGGGGAAAGTTTGTGCTGCGATTGTGAGTACATGGGGTTGGAATGGCAACGGTATTTAGGTCGAGGTTTCCAGGAGATGGAACAGGTGGGGCTGGAAAAAGGAATCTCAATGGCATGATGTAGACGTCCCGTATGTTGAGGCAGTATGCTGGGGATGAGGCCGCTCTGTTGAGGCGGCTCTGCTAAACAGAGCTATCTCATCACTGAAACATCACAGCAGAGACTGATATTCTGGAAGAGACACACAGAGGCAGTACAGTAGTTCCAGACTAGTTTAGTTCGAAGAGGAATTCGTTGCAAAGGATGACTGGAGGCAACGCGAGTGGAGCTAGGCGATCCAGATTTGTTTCACAAACAAGTCTGCAATGGGTTGGTGTGTTCTGTTGCTCCCTAATGTGGGAAGGCTTGGATGCAGGACGGGGATTGGATGTAGGCTACAATTTCGAAAATTGACCTCAGCGTCGTTATAGTCGTGCCTACAATGATACCCCGGTGTCTCGATGGCCGTTGGCCGCAAAATCTGAAATTTCACCGATCCATTGTGGGGATTAAAAAAGAAAGAGAGAAATGCATCATTTACGTAATGCGGAACTAATTTTCAAACCTTCGTTTTACGCCAGACCCCTACCGTCACCGCCGAGAGTCGGGTTCGTCTTAAAGCTACCGTTCCGCTCCGCCTTACCGTCCTGCTCTATTCCCTTTGCACTATGGGCTCGACTCTATCGCATCTGGTGCACGCGGACGACAAATGCCCGGTCGACCACAAGAACATGACCCAAGCTGAGATCGACACTATGATGGCGCAATACAAGCGAATGGCATCGACTGCTCAGCTTCCCTCCAAGCACCCTTCCCCTCCCCTCGCTGATCCCGCTCCCTCAACCTCACCCACAAAGTGTCCTATCGATCACGCCACCAGTCCAAAAGAGCATTCCAACGGCTCATCCCTGGATCCACCTTTTGCCAATGATTCCTCCCCCACCAACCCTGACCAAGACGTGATCTACGATGTATACGGACAGCGACTGGATAAAACCAACCTCATGCCGTCTACTCCGAACCAACTTCCCGCCCCAGGCCAGAAGGAACCCCTCTCCACCGACCGCATCCAATCCTCCATTCCTAAAGCTGGTGGAGAGCCGTCAGAAAAGTGGACATATCCATCTCCTCAAATGTTTTTCAACGCACTGAAACGTAAGGGCAAGGCGGATAATGTTCAAGAGCAAGATATGGATTCTGTTGTCGCCATTCACAACCGTATGAATGAAAAAACCTGGCAACAAGTTTTGCAGTGGGAGCAACGTTACCATTGTCATCAATGCGCGGACCCGAAATTGAAGCGTTTCAAAGGGAAACCGAATGATCTATCTCCAGCTGCCAGGGTAAGGATGTGGCTTTGGGGGTACCCGCGGCCGTTCGATCGTCATGACTGGGTGGTGGATCGCTGCGGAAAGGAGGATGTGCGCTACGTCATCGATTATTATTACCGCGAGGGGCCGGACCCGATCGAGATTCATGTCAGACCGGCCATCGATTCGGTATCGGCCCTGTTTGATAGGGTCCGGTACGATGCGGAGAGGATAAGGGGGAGAGTCCTCGGCAAATCCGATATTGGGGAATACAGCGCTGATTCCGGCAACATAGGCGGCTATTTGGATCAGATAGGAAGAGTAGTGAAAGGTGAGAGGCTGGAAGAGCAGGAGTTTGAGTTTCTGAGTAGTCTTACTGCAAAGGGCCTAGAGGAGATTGCCGAGGATGTGAGAAGTCGGTGCAGCGGAATTGGGGAGGCGTTTCAAGAGGCGGCGGGGGATCCCGTGAAGATGGAGCGTGCAAACATGTCGGTGAACTACTGCATGGCACAGCGGATTTGCGGGGAGCAAGCTAAAGGGTTCATGCAGGTACTGGAAGGGGGTGGGGAGGATAAGGAGGTTGAGATGGCGTACGGGAAAATGACCAATTGTCTGGATCGTTTTCACATTATGGCGAGAAGGGCGTTGATGGAGGCGGCAGGGGTGTCGCAAAGTGGACCAGAGTTTCCAGCAGGGGTGGTGCCTTCCGTGGGAGGGAGGACGACTCCCTCCGTCGCGTCGAGCGTGGAGTAGGGAAAAATCGTGGGATTCGTTGCAGCTGCACAGGCCATGTTGCGGTGAAGTTGCATAAGGCGGCCCGTGTCTGCTGGTACCCTCATGAGGGCATTGAAGCTCGAAAGGCTTTTGCCTCTTCAGCAGAGGTATAACACACCCTGAGCTCGTATTGAATCAACTTTCCCAGCGCAGTCTGGCGCCGTGACGGGGATTTGGCTGCCGTTGGCAGCCGCCTTCAGATGTAAAACCTAACATGCTCTTTGCTTTGCTTAGTAGTAGCCAATATGCCTCGTTTACATAACTCTAGCCATCTTTGCGTTGCCCGGTCAAGTACCGTGGTCCCTTGACCTGTCAATTCATACGCGCTGCGAATGCTAGCTGAGAAACACTTGTCTACATGCCGTCGGGATCCTCTCCGGTGTCCAGGAACAAGGTACCTGTTCGGGCTTCGTATCCAAACAATTCAGCAAACCTCCCCCACTCAATAGCAGTCTCCAATTGACGTCTTGCCTCCATGGGCGAAAAGTGCTTCAAAAGAATAGTATCAAAAATGAGTTCCTGCGGCAGCTCCTGATTCCCTGCCTCTGACAACAAACGATGAATTTGCGCAATAAGCCGTGCCCCCGGCGCAGTTAAAGAAGCGGAGCGAACCATGTTCTTCCGGTCATCAATCGACACCTCTACAAACTGCAACCCTCTTTCATTTATACGCACCGATCCATCATCCAATTCAATCAGGCCAAGGACATTTGCAGCATCAATCAAGGGGTACAAATCATCCACATCGAGCTGCAAGCGTTGACCAAGCCGGTACAAATCCGACGGCTCCTCTGCAATAAACGACAGCAACCCGCCGACACTCCCGATACGCACGGCGGGTAACTGCGGGTACCGCTCTGCCGCCTTTTCCGGCTGATCCAGAGAGTCATCCTCCAACTGCAACCCCATTGGCTTCAAGGGCTCCGACAAATCCAACCCCTGCAGCTCAAGCTTTTCCGGCTCCTCTTCCCCCTCGGCGTTGCCTTGGTCCACCGGCTCCGCGGCTTTCCCCACGCCATCATTACCCCGATGATCCTCCTCCTCCAACACATCCCAATCCTCCTGACTCATCGAATAATCCCTCTCCGCCAAGATGGTATACACCAAATCGGTAATCCTTTGAAACTGGGGACTCTTGCGATTCCTTGGATGCGGCATACGGACCGGCAAAACGGTTCGAATTTGTCCTGGATCCTTCCCCAAAATAACAATCCTATCTGCCAAACTGACGGCCTCCTCAATACCGTGGGTAACAATCAAGACACTGGTGGTGGGGACATCGCCCGCCTGCCACAACCTGAGCAACTCTGAGCGCAAATTCTCTGCGGTGAGGACATCCAATGCGGAAAACGGCTCATCCATACACAAAAACTCGGGCTCTACTGCCAAGGCCCTTGCAAATCCGACACGCTGTCTCATCCCCCCGGACAATTCCCTCGGGTATGCATTTTCATAGCCATCCAAACCGATGACATCAATAGCCCTCATAGCACGAGCCCTACGATGCTCCAAATTGGTTGCATGCGGATGTGTGGACAAGCCCAACTCGACATTTTCGAGGACGGTAAGCCAGGGGTAAAGCGCAAAGGTCTGAAAGACGATAGAAGCGCCTGGGTTTGTGCCGCGGAAGGGGCTGTTTTTATAGAGCGCGTGACCAGAGGTGGGCGGGATGAGACCGGCGAGGATGCGAAGAATGGTAGACTTGCCGGAGCCGGACGGGCCGAGAAGACAGACGATTTCGTCCTCCATGAGATCGAGGGAGACGTTTGATATGACGCGCACGCCGGCGACGTCGTAGGAGACGTTTGATAGGGAGGAGATGACGGGGCGGGGGGTTGGGGTGGGGTCGGGGGTGGTTGAGGGTGAGTGGGGAGGGGTGGGTTGAGAGGGGGCGGGAATGCTGGAGGGGGTGGTTGTGGGGGCGGAGGAGAGAGTGGGGGGTCGGGGGCGACGGTGTGGGCATCGGATGGGGGGTTGCAAGTGGCGAGGGAGGGCAAGGGGGGGGAGAAAGGCGGGCATGGTTGCAAGGGGGGTGAGATGGTCGGGGGAATTGAGGGGCGGTGGGTGGCGAGCGGTGAGTTAAGAGAGTTGTGAGATTGTCTTGTGGCAATTCCAAATTGTCTTGTAGAGCGAAAGCAGAATGGGATTATGCAAACATGCCAACAGCAAATGAGCCGCTCGGGGCACCGCCGTGCATCTGGTTACCCCACTACGGTACTGTACTGTACTGTACATGTACTGTACAGTATAGTACAGTACGCGAGCACGAGCCCCTCCCTTACAGTATAGCCCCTTTTGTCAGCGAGTGCAGTCGACAGCATGGACCACTGTACTAACTGTACCGTACTGTACAAACGACAGTCCTGAAATGTAAATGTTGTTGGAAAAAAGTTGCTACACGACTGTAACCGGCAAATCAAACAATGACAAGGACCATTTCATAAATGGCTGGTGCCCATCTGGCCCCTCGTCCCTAGCCGCAAGCCGCAAGCCGCAAGCCGCAAGCCACAGGCTGCAAGCCGCAGTCCGCAGTCCGCAGCCCGCAACCCTCAACATGTCTCTCCACGCCATCGGGTGCCACCAGTTGCAGCTTTTCTGCTCTGGTAAACATCCTCACAACCTCACTCTGCCATAGCAATGCCCGCATTCCTGTCCAACCACTGCCCATGTCCGCATCTTGGCACCCGCCCGCCCCCGCCGCACCACCTCCCCCCTCGCTCCTTGCCGCAACTCCCCAACTCACAATCAACGGGCAATGTGTTTTACTCCACCACACCCACTATACAACAAACAACACATCCACATGACAACCCCACCATCTACCACACCTCTAAATCTAAACCCTAAAACCTCGACGGCCTCTTGCATCTCAAACAACCCAACATCTTCTCCCGGTCCTGAAAGTATGCCCCGCATTCACACTGAAACGCTCTCTTTGTAAAATGTATACTCTTCGTATGCTTATCCCTGTTAAACTTCTCCGCAAATCCAATCCCACAAATCTCACAATTAAACTTTCTCACCTTGTAATGCACACTTCTCGTATGCTTCAACAAATGATCCTGCCTCTTAAACTTGTGCGGACACGCTGTACAAGCAAACTTTCTCTCCTCCTCATGCACACTTCTCAAATGCTTAAACAAATTACTCCTCCTTGCAAACCGCTGCCCACACACCTCACACCTCAACGGATCCCCATTCACCGGCCGAATCATCCGTCTCCCCCTCCGTCTAGCCCCACCATTCACTATAGCCCCAGTCGGCACCACCGGCTTTGTCAACCCCACACCCCTTCCCCCCACACCCTCCCCCACAATCTCCATACGCCCACTACTCTCCTCCCGCTCCGCACCACTCCCCCCAACCAACCCACCCCCACCACTCCCCTTTTTCCCCTCCTCCCCCCCACTCATAGAACTACTACTCCCAAACCCCCTCCGCATTCCCCAAAACAGGCGCCGTCCAATGATCACCACCTGCTCTCTTCTGTGCTCCAAACCCCCCCCCCAAAATATCCCTCCCAAACCCAAGCGGACTCAACCCCTTTGGACTAGACAAACCCCATGCACTCGGCGACAACACAGGCGCACCCACCATACCCGTCAGCCCCCCCGTCCCACTCCTCAACGGCGCCAACTCCAACTTCATAGCCGGATGCCTTGGTTCATTCGGGGCCGACACCGCCCCCTCCCTCAACCGCGCCGGTTCCGGCGCACTTAACATCATAATCGGCGGCCTCGACGCACGTCTCGCCGCCGAAAACATACGATCCGCGGATTCCTCATCCACGACGCCAACGGAATTGGAGGAAATGCTAGGCAACGAGGGTTGAGCGCGAGTCCATTCGATACGACGTGCACGTTCTGCAGCGTATGCTTGTTCGCGGGGCGAGTCGGGTGGACGGGGGGTAGGGTTTTTGGAGGCGGGGTTGTTTGGTTTGTAGGAGGTGGAGAAGGGAAAGTCGGGGGTGTCAAAGTCGGAAAAGTAGGGGAGGACGGGTTGCTGTTTGTCGGGGGTGAGGGGCTCGACCATGCGGGGGGAGGCGGAGGGGGGGAGGGCGGAGGGGAGACGGGGGGAGGGATAGTGGAAGGGGAGACGGGGGAGAGTGGGGTGGTGGTGGAACGGGGACGGGAATTGCGGAGAAAGGCGGCGGCGAACGAGTCTTCGAGGAGGTTGTAGGAATCTGTGGCGGCTAGGGGATCGGAGGTGGCGAGAAGGGTTGGAGGGGACATTGTTGTGGGAGGTGGGGGGATTGGGTGTGGTAGGTATGTGGGTGTGGGTGCAGGGGTGGGGGGAGAAGAGGAGGGATGGGATGGAATCGAGTAGGGGTAGTTGACAGGAGGGGAGGGAGCGAGGAGGGTGGGTAGAGAGTCGGGTGAGCAGATGAGAGGAATATATTTGGAGAGGGTAGGGCAGGGATTTGAGGGGGGTGGGGAATGTTTTTTTTCGTTGTTTTTTTTGCACTGTACTGTACTGTATTGTACTGTACTGTACTGTAGCAGTGAAAAAATTGTTGCAGAGTGGTGTTGAGAGGGATGGGAGAGATTTTGAGTGAGGTGTTTTGGGCCTAAGGGGAAACTTGTTGGTTGGAGTTGGACGTTTGGATGTTTGCAGCGGGGTTGAAAATAAAATTTCATGTTATGAAGGTTTTGGGCGGTCACGCCAGTGACTATTCCCTCCCTGTGACGACACGTCGATAGTGTCGATCGACAAAATATATATACAGTACTGTACTGTACTGTAGCTATAAAGATACCGTACAGAGGGGGACGGCTGTTTTACAGTGACCAAATAATATTTGAATATTATTCAAATGTGTGTGAGCTACTGTACTGTACTGTACTGTACTGTACTGCACTGCACTGCACAGTAGTGTCATGCGGTGGTTTCTTAACCCTATCGGCGTTTTGGCTGTGATATTTTGGCACCCCATCCTCCTCCATACTAGGTACTGTACACCACTGTATATGCAACAGTCAGGCCCGTTTTTGCTTTGCTTGCTTACGATAATCTTTTTTTAAAATATACTCACAAATCACATCCGTCTCTCTTGTCATTTCGAGTTCCTATGTACGTACATACATACAGTACCGTACACGATGTAGTTATGTATCTATTACCAACTCTTTCACCAAATTCACAAACTCGACGCTCCTTACCTTATTTTCAATCGTCTCAACTTTTTACTTACCATCATCATCATCATCACCAAATTAAAATTATCAACGCCCCACAACCTTACTTTTCACACCACCCACGCCCTCGTGGTCTCCTATAATCTCACCTCTCACCTCTCCACCAATCTCTCCGCCAAAGTCTGCAAACTGCACCACCCCACCCCACCCCACCCCACCCAACCCACCTCACCTCCACTTCCGTTCCCACCACCCTCCAAATTCCCCTCTCCCTCCCCCGAAAAACCCCACTCCCTCAATCCCCCCAAAATAAAAAAAAAATTAAACCCCATACCTTCTCAAAACCCCCTCAAACACCAAAAAGAAAATTAAAAATTAAAATCCACCCACCAACCCCCCCCGCACCAGTCACGGCTCCCCCTCCACCAACCCGTCACCCCCCCCCCCCGCCTCAAACCGCAACCCGCAACCCACACTCACACCCTCCGCCACCACCTCACACACCCACACCACACCACCTCCTCCCGCTCCCCCTCGTCCTCTCTCTCCCAAACCGCACCCCCCGTGGACCGAAACCCAGCGCGTGGCGAAACTTCAATCCCGGCCACACCGCCCGCTCCTATCGTCACTGTGACGCCCTTTGATACGCGACGTACATGAGAGATTCGACGCTGCGAATTGAAAGACAGTGGTGGAGTTGCGGACGATGATGGGCTTGTGGCGGGTGGCGTGCACATTTTGAATGGTGCGTCGCGGTGGTGCGTTGGTAGGGGGGGGTGGTGGTGGTGTGTTTATATCAGGGGGGGGGTTGGTTGCGGGTTTATTGCCGTGTGTTTCATGGTTGGTTGTGGTTTGAATGGGGGTAGCGGGTGTGGGCGTGGTGATGGGAGAGGGTGCGTTGCGTGGATGCGTGCGGTTGGTTCGGTTTGGGGTTGCTGCGGTTGATGCACCGGATGGTACAGTACTGTACAGTAGTCTACTCTTTGAGATGGGGGGTTGGGGTGGCGGTGTGGTGCGCGGCTGCAAGGAGAGGTGATGGTGGAAGGGTGGGAGGGGAGAGTCGGTGCGGTATCTTTGGGGGGTAGGAGATGCTTTGATTGGACGATATGTGTTGATACGTCTTCTGCACCTGGCTGTGAATGTGACGAGGACCTTCCACCAGCGGACTTTTTGCTATCATAGACAGCATGTTGTGTTGAAATGAAATGTTGAAATATTTTTAAACTAGGGCTTTGGTTTGAGATGCTTGCACTATGCGACAACTTGACCTTGGCACAAGCGATTTGAAATTGAAACGACCCAGCGTGACCACCGCTTTGCCTCGTGTGAGGGGCATATTGTCACATGCTTGTTTTTTGGTTACTTTTGTCGGGTTTCAAACTACATGAGGTCATTTGCTGCAGGATTCAAGCGATTGGAAATGTAAACGCTGTTCGCCTGTCACGTCAACACTCGACCACATCGAGCGTCTTTATTGTGCATGAGGGGAAAACCTCCCATGTGTTTATCCAGTCTCAACAAATACTCATAAACCTGATGGCGTAAGCAAAAATACAAAACGCACAGCCAGTCCAGACCTACAGTAAATCCTTGTTTCACTGTACTGTACTGTACAGTACTGTTCTGTGTATCTCACTGAAACACAACCGCAAGCCTCAATCCTCCGCACCGCCGTGTCCCCGACTCCAACAGCAGTTCCACAACAGTACTGAAAAGATATTTTGCCATCACTCCTCCGACCGATTTACGCACACTCACGCGCAGCGCAGTCAATTGCTCCTTGCTCCTTGGTGAAAATGAACCGAGAGCAAGGCAACTAGCAGTAAGGAATGATCTTGCCACCTGCGATCCTGAAACAGTGCTACACAAGCCACAACTTTCCGTTGAACCGAAACACCAGGCGATAACCGTTGGCGGCAACACCTCCCGTCAACAGCAACAAGAAACCAACCGCCCTTTTTCAATCCCCCGCCCGCCACCGCCACCGCAACCGCAACCGAATCTGCAATCACATTATGCATCATTTGCATGCCTCGAAGATTCGGCCATCCCTCCGAATCTTGCCCAGTGATGCAGTTTCAAAATAGACAACATCACACGCCCTAAATTTCACCCCATGAGTACTGTATTGTACAAGTGCCGCCCTGCCCCGTTTCATTACAGCTCATATTTTTACTGTAATGTTTACTGTACTGTGCTGAACAGTATCCACGCTGCTCTACCGACTCCCTCTCTCTCTACCTTCAGCTCCCCCTTCTCCAAGATTACAATGCGATTACTACTGTACAGTACAGGTACAGTACAGTACAGTACAGCTCCTGCCGAGCACATGCTCCCTCTTCCCCGCCAACCATCTCATCCTTGCTTATCCTGCGACACAATCTCACTTTCCATCACCGCCGCATTTATTACACACTCAAAACTATCACACTCCACTCCACTCCCCACAGCCCCACCCAGCCCCCGCTTTCCAATAGTTTCCCAGTTTCCCCAACCGTCCCACACCGCCCATACCCGATTCCATCCGCCACCCACCATCACTCCTCCTTCCCACCCACCTCCACCTTCCACACCCCCCTCGAGTAACCCCACCTCATCCGCACCATATCCCACATCATATTAATCGTCGCCTTGACAACACTCAACTTACTCCCACCCACCTCACTCCACCGAACCTCCACCTCGGCCACCTTCATCCCCACCTTTTGCACCCTATACAAATTCTCCACATCAAACGCCCATCTCCTCAACTTTTGCCCCACAAACGCCACCCTCGCCGCCTCCCTACTATACAACTTAAATCCACATTGCGTATCCCCCACCCCCACACCCCCCCACCCAAACCACAACCCATCCAAACACCCATGACACAAACCCCCTCACCAAACCCCTCCGCTCCGCACCCCTCAAATGTCGTCTACTCCCCACCACAACATCCACCCCACCCCTACTCATCACCCCCTCCAACCGTTCCACCTCCTCAAACACAGTCGCCGCATCCGCATCCGCCATCAACACATACTTGCCTCGACACACCATCACCCCCTTTCTCACCGCACCCCCCTTGCCAACATTCTCCAACATCCTCAACACCCGCACTCGCTCCGTCGTATACCGTCTCACATACTCCATCCCAACCCCCACAGTCCCATCCTTGGACCCATCATCAACAACAATCACCTCCCATGTAAACCCCTCCTCCTCCTCCGATCGCGACTCTAAATACCGCAACGTCTCTTCCAACATACCCGGCAATCGCATCTCCTCGTTATACGCAGGTACCACCACCGATAATTCCACCGTCGCCTCACCTTGTATCGATCCCAATTCCCCACCTCCTCCATCCTCGCGTGATACATCCTCCAACGTCTCCTCTCCCCGCGGGTGCACTCGCCCGACTTTACCGGCCATTGCCATCTTGCACACCCCGTTTTGCAGTGACCAGGTCGCTGTCGTGTCGCCGTGGATTCCGGGGTATGTACGCGGGGGCGCGTTGGTTGCGCGCGATGCAGTTTGTACAAGTGAGGTTGTGCGGGTGCTGGGGAGTGGCGAGGTGGTTTGAGTTGTCGGAGGGATGGGAAAGGGATTGTGAATTGGTCGCCTGCCGCCTGGCTTGCGTATTGGAGGAGCTGGGGGTGTACACGTGGATTTGCAGGGTGTCGGGCCGGGGAAAGGTGTAATTTCATTGATGTAGTCGAATGTCAGTGGCGGAATGTTGATTGCATTCGGAGGGTAGTACACTTGGCGGGTTTTGAATGGAGTTTTGCTGTAACTGGTTTTGGCGTTACGGAAAAGGTTTTTGTATTTTTAAATTGGTCAAGACCAGTAATAGTGTACTGTATGTATCTTGATTCAAACTGTCTGTGCGGGTGCAACTGGTGCGATTGCGGTACAGTACTGTACAGTAACAAAAATTTCCGTTCTCAAGACGTTGGCCACAACATCATGACGTCAGAAAGCATAAAAAGCTTGCTATTCCTTGCTGTCGGCCGCCAAGTGTTGAATTTGCAAATTTGCAGGCACACGTGGGTGACGCTGACGGTCCCATGCCATGGCCCATGTTGAATGGGACAACCGACTGGCATGGTAGAATATGGTGTGTCTCTTGCAGGTCACCTTGCACCATCGTTCCTTGTTTTGGCTGCGCTATCGGACAGAGAGCCAGTGTCGCCCTCGCAACAATGCAACTTCAAATCATCACCTGCATTACTGCGGAGGGAGAAGACTCAGCATGCTGTCGCTCACTGCCGGCTCTATGTGTGACGCACGTGGGTTATAGACACTCGAGCAAATTCTTTATGTGACTTGTTATTATACTGTTTAGTTTTAGCATTAGCATCAGCTTCTTTATCGGGGGATACAGCAGGGGGTGCAACAAACTAGGATAGATACACAGTTGCTACCCGGGAAAAAGCGGGAGTTCGACAGTCATTCAGTCGAACTGAATGGCATTTGCGCGTTATAAATTGTGGCACTCCGTGCCACAATTTAAGTTGGCAAGTATGACAGTATTGAAAACAGAGTCAACGATACAGTCGTATTGGCTAAAATGAAACCCGGTCCAAAAGCAGACAGAGAGAGGGTTGAAATTGAGATTCCAAATAGAATAATTGCCCCGTTAGCAGCGGTGGAAAACCATGAGACTTGCTCCCGCTAATCCTCAAACCAGCATTCCGTAAAACACCCCACTGCATCTACACTTCCTTCCTCATGAGACTCAAACCTCACGCTTTTTCAACCAGACCGTAATCAACACACCGGTCTTGTGATGATAGCGGAGGAGGCTCTGCAAACCACTCCTTGTCCTGATTGGAACCCCGCCTCTGATGTAGCGTAGCCACCACTCGTTATTTCTTGAACAAATAAGCAAAGTTCCTAATTTATAAAAGTAACGCGTACCACCATCACCATCAGTTTCTCCAAGATTGCAAGCCGACACTGAAACTGGAGAAGGGCAACCAGGAAAAATCATGCGGTGGCACTTGTCACCACGCAATCAGCGCCTCCTCCGCTGCGGACTGCGTTCCTATCACCACGGACAGCAGGAAGAGTTGCCTCCATTTTGTCCATAATTTGGATACACGTTATGAAATATGAGAGCCGAACGGCCTATAATATCCCAACTTGATTGTCCCGCTGATCACATTTTCAAAAATTAAGGTTGCGGAACACCGAGCAGCGGGGAGGTTGGCAGAGAATAAAATGTCTGAATTTTGGGCCGCTGAGTTTCGGTATGGCTATGCTTTAGTTTGCTGATCCACCTTAGCAAAGGTGGGAAATATACAGGTTGGTGCGTCTGAATTTATGCGGACGCAAGGTGTCACGGTGTAATCTGTGTGGAAGATTCGAGGGTCTCCAAGGGGCTCAACCGTAAGCGGTTGATTCGCCTTTAGAAGAGCAATAGGGTTCCGCAGTTAGGCAATGGTGCGAGGGAAGCAAGGGGAAACTCGGTGGAAGGAGTTTGCTTGGGCACAGTGAACATTACAAAACAATCTACTGCGTAAATTGCGCTTGAAATAGTTTTCTTCATTGAGATTCAACAAAACTCTGACTATTGAAAGTCGATGTGCGATCTGCAATTCTGATGCCGCAAGACCGACAACGGCGGAATAACACACGTGTCTTTAGTAGCCTTACCTGCTATCCATAAGATTTGCTGTTCTTACTGTAATGTACAGTACAGTACAGTAGCGTACAGTTGTGAAATTATTGGAATAGGACACGTGTGAATGACTGGGTCTGGAGGGTTAAGAGGGATGAGACTCACTCGGCTTCGCGGTCGATGTAGGCAAACAGATTCTGCACCAGGTACTGGCTTACACCTCTCCGTATTGGAGGAGGTCCGCATCAAAATCACTTTACATATCTCTCACTGTGGGATTCTCGCTTAGCCCTACATCCTCGCCATTGTACTCTCTCTACTTGCATTCAGCTTATCAGAGTACTTGGACTACATTCTCAGGCTTGCATTCATGCACACAGGTATTCAATCCAAATATATATCAGGTTTGATGGTAGCATTCCATCTCTCTGATCTGTTCATCAGTCATATGCATTTGGGCTCTCAATTCCACATGGACACGAGTGACCCGTGTCCGTAGAAATCTACAACAGTACGGTATCGGTAACCCGTATCGTGCATTACAGCCTGACTTTATGTACCAAAGTAACAATTGGATGTATCTCAATCTACTGTACTGTTGTAAATGTGTTCTGTTTTGAATGTGTACTGTAATGCTTTTTCATGTGTTTGGCGACTTTTACAGAGTAAGGGTCTGCCATCGGGCGGAGGCCAAAATGCAATGACTATTCTCATGAGAATAGCGACACTGATCTGGATTCGAATGACATACGTGGTTGCGAGGCTGGATCAGATGGTGGTGAGAGTAATCCTGCCTACGGCCTGCACGTTACCACGGACAAGACCCGCATCTTCTGGCCAACTGTGCGACGACCAGAGCGCGAAGCCTATCTCCGGGATTTCCACCTCCAGCAGTGCTCCTCGGACGGGTTCGAACTTCTTGGGGCGCCGCTCGGCAACCGGGAGTTCACAGACTTGTTCCTCCGCGCAAACATTGAAAGTTTCCGCCGCACTTTCCAGCTGCTTCACAAGGTCGCCGAACCTCGCGCACGCTATCACATGCATTGCGTCTGCGCGTCGGCATTTCTAGTAGACCATGTTTTCAAACTTGCTGATCCGACACACGCCCGTACCGCTGCCGAAGCTTTTGACGACCTTCAAAGGACGTCCGTCACGGAGCTTCATGGTATCAAGCTGTCGGACGAAGCATGGTAGCAGGCCAAATTGCCCTTTCGACTTGGTGGTCTCGGCTTCTCATTCATCGAACCATTCCTCCAAGGTGCCGCTGCCGCAAGTCTCATCAATACAGCACCTGCCCGTGTCAGGTCCGGGGCACACATCGGACCACGCTACAACGCCCTCACTGGCTCTCAATACCGCCAAGACAAGCCGTTCTTTCTCAGCCAAGCTGCCGTTCCCATGCGCGAGATTGTCCTCCGCGTACCAGCCCTGGCGCCGCATTCCTCCTCGCCCATCCATCCCACCGACACGGAAGTGTCGACAGTAGACTGGAGGACCATGGTACGTCGCGACCCTGGACTGTCTGTCTACCATGACTCGCTCCTTCCGACCTGTGAGCATTGCAAACGACCCATGGAGAGGCTAGGGGACCACAGAGTGGACCTGTGTCCTTCGGGTTTCGGCCGCAAACACCGGCATGACTCTCTACGCAACGTCATTGCCGGCCGTATCGCCCGTGTAGCCGGTCTGGACTGCTAGTTTGAGGTCCCGCTCCTGGTACCCGGCACCGAGGTAAGGCCCGCTGACATCCTTTTCCCGCCACCACCAGCTCCCGACGGCACTGCGAAGCGCCCCATCGCCTGCAACGTCACCGTCATATCACCGTTCAAGGCCGACGTACGATCAAGGGCTACCAGTGAGGTGGGAGGCGCTGCGTCATTTGTACACTGCAACAAGGTCACTGACCAGGAACGCAAACTGTCGTGTCGACCCCCCCGCCCTCCGATAACCACACACAAGCTCCCAATTTCGATTTCAAACCGCTGGCTTTCGACTCCCTGGGTTCTCCTTTCCCCGCTACTATCTGCTTCATAGAGGACCTCCTCCCGCGCATCGCGGAAAAATTGCATACATCTGTTGGAGTCGTTTGACTGAGAATTTACCGCCGCATTAGTTACACGATCTGGTCGTTTCTGGCGTGTTCCGCACAACTGTGTACATGGCCGACGTGGACCACCCGGTTAGCACTTAGCTAGCAACATAGTCGGTTCATGCACTGGACCCCCGATTCCAATGCATTAAAGTACAATTATTTGTTGAGTGGTCGCAGTTGCAAAATTTATTTGAAGTTGTGCTGAGCTCAATTGGGATAGGGAAGGATATGTGCTGCTTGGAGTCATGAAAATGAGTCAGAAACCTTCTGTGAGGGGGCAAATGTAGGTGATTTAATATTCGAAAGATGTGATCGGTTGTGGTTCGGAATATGCTACAGGCTGGACCTTCTGTGAGTACAACGAAAGGTTCGGACATCATTCTGTATTTTAGCGCTTGCTAGGGAAAAGCACTGTTGATGTTGTCGTAGAATAAGTGACAATGCAATTCGTTCTTGGCGGCTCGACATGGTGCTGACACGACTTGTTAAAGGTCTGGGTCAGACTAGCGAGAGAGGAATGTAATTAAGTCCCAGTTATTAGTCAGAGTGGGAAACTCTGAGACAAGAGGTTCAAGAGTCCCCATGTTTTTGTTGTGATGAGGATATTATAGATCTTACGCACTCAAAAAATTCTATCAAAGTTCATCAATGCTTCATTAATTGAAATGCCCATCCGAAGATACAGAATTCTTTGCCCACAATTTCAGAACTGGCTTTACGCAAAAAAATGAATATAGGAGTATTACAATTCAAAGGCCTTTTCACCCTTCTCCCACCTCCACTTTCGGACCGCATTCATCATGGTCGCAAGGGCAAGCTTACGCTTCCACACCAAGACGGTTGCTACGCGGGGCATAAATGCCTGGCGTGCAATTCTTATCGCCTTGATTAAGCGCAGAAGCCGCGGAACATATTTGCCATCGCACCTTCTACAAAAGGCCTTTAGTAAGTACTGCTTTCATAGGGGGGGCCTACTCTGCATTCATGCGACGCAATCTTGCGAATTGCAGCATGCAACTTCGATGAAGTGTTTTCTAACTTTTCTGACCGCGCCTGTCTGTCGTATTTTCGCTTTCTCAATGCGAAATACTGGCTTAAAGGCCTCTAATTTGCCAAAAAGGCGATTCTTACCTTACGAAACGAAAACGCTACAGATCTAACCCGTTGCTCGCGACTTGTGTAACACTGAGTAGACTAGCGACTTCTTACAGGTAGAACGACCGCGAGATGATGTTCAGAAAACATGCACCGCATCTGAGCAAAATATTGTGGGAATCAATAGACGAATTTCTGGACGGATATCAGCACTTTATTACAGCTCCCATAGTCCCGCAATTTATAGCACACCGAGCTGCCGACTAGCCTAAAGTGGTACACGACAAGACGCATGCGCTTGAGAACTGCGTCTGGTATATAGACGGAACAAGTATTGCGATTGCTAGGCCAAGTGACCAAAGTTTGCAAAACGTTGTTTACAAAGGACATAAAAGGTTCTACGCACAAAAATTTCAAGCAATGGTTTGCCCAGATGGGTTGCTACTCCATGGATACGGCACCGTTGAGGGAAGGAGACATGATTGGACGTTATATTCACGCTCCGGTTTAGATGGGCAGCTTGATGACTACATGGTTGTAAACAGTCAACAATACTGTTTATATGGAGACTGCGGGTACAAAAAACGATTTTATCTTCAAGTCCCATTTCAGGGCTCAGTGCTCAACCAAGATCAGCGGTCATTTAATTTAGCTATGACTATGGGGCGGATTACAGTCGAATGACTCTTTGAAGAGCTGAAGATGTACTGGAAAACAATGGATTTTACGCGGAAGCTGCGTGTTTTACAAGCGCTAGTGGAAACTATGTATTTTGAAACCATGCTGCTGCACAACTTCAGGACATGCATGTACGGTAACCAGATTTCGAAGTACTTCTGCTGTACTCCACCCACCTTAGCCACATATATAAATTCACGCAGTTGAATAAAACTTGTTACATTTACATCAAGGGTTACAAGAAGCTGCAGCTGACAGCTACTGGGGATAAACAATCAGGGCTACACTACCAGACCCATCATACCATTCACCCTCGCCCATTCGTCCAAGAGCAAAGTACGGGCCCGTCCTCTCCCCGGGCCGAAGCTCTTTCTCCTTCCTTTGCGCATCCTCATTCCCCGCCTCGAATATTTCAACCCCCATCCGGCCCACCATGATCCGCCGCCAACTATAAATCCCTGCATGACAGCTCCCCCCCGCTGCGCTAGACCCAGTACCATGTTCGAGTGGACCCACACGGCGACCACGCTGTGAACTGCAAATCTGGCGCCGGCATTACCTACTGACACAAAATCGTGCGAAACATCCTCGCGAGACACCCGCTAAAAACATTAGGTTAAACAACAACTACAGGCCCCTCCACTTGTCCCCGGCACATCACTGCGGCCTGCTGACATCTTATCTTAACTCCCTACGCCATTACTTGGCACTATTTTTTCTCTTCGAACGGTGCAAAATGTCACGGTAATAAGTTCTTATCGGCCTGGAGTTATCTGCCGTGGTACCCAAGCCCTCAGTGCTCCAGCTGACATCGCCGACAGTGATAAACTTAGGGCATACAAACGGCAAATTCGGAACGCTACTCACCTATCACCCTCCAATCCAAATTCCGTCCTTTGATGGCCATTTGTACGGCTTGCGTTCGATACGATCGGGGCACTGTCCACGCGAACTGCACAACTGCTGAAAGACGACACTAACCGAATCTCGTACAAATCTTGTTCTATATCAGCCACAATTATGTACTACCTGTGTCAGCACCTCAGTTTTGCTGTGTGATTTAGCGTGGCCGCGGCTATCTTGCTCGCATTCCGTCAGGGCAGCAGGGCGTCCAAACTGTGTTACAGTAATGATCTGTAAAGTCATCTAGCGATCACCCTCTTTACCGAGAGAAAAAAACTGCTTTCGTGGGTTAACAGCCTACGTGAAGGCTAACTGCATTAGATTAGAGAGGCGCCGCCCTGTGCTAAATCCCTCCGCTTCGCTCCGCCTTTCCCGCTATTTCCTCTGTACTCATCACCTGCAACACAGCTTGGATCCTCTAAACGATCCCCTGCACGCAGGTTACGACCAGTAGACTGAGCCTGCTGGGAACATCCATCATAAACCGGAACTTTTCAAGCTCCATTTTCTGAGCTGCTTCCCATTATTCTCTCCTGTCTAAACGAGCGCGCTCGCGCTCAGCTTTCTCTTCATCAAAGCGCTCCCGATCCACCTCCAGATGCTGCGACTCTATCTCATTTCTTAGAGCTTCTCCCTTCTCTAAAGCTGCAATAAAGGCGGCAGTCTCCTCCTCTATCATAGTTTTGGCTTTTCTCTTTTTTAGTTTTCTCCCTCTACCAGGCATGATTCCTATATCACTATCTTGCACCTTATCCCCATCTTCAAGGACCACAACCGCATCTTCATCACTTTCCCCTCGGCACTGTTTCGCGTACTTCCTGATTTCCGCTCTCAGTAGCTCCTTTCGCGCCTCTTCGTCTGCCACCTTATGTCGCTTGGCGTTTCGTTTTTTGTCAAATTCGGAACGAGCGTCGTGCATTACGCTTAAGAGCTCCTCCAGCTCCCCGAGCTCTCCTCCGACGCAACGCATGCGGCTTTCAATTCTGTCATAGCGGTCTAATCGTTCCTGCAACCGTTTATATCTGTCTTGAACGGATTTCCATGCCACTGCATCGCGGAGCCGTTTTGTTGCGTTTGCTTTGGCCGCCGCAGCTACCCCGAAGCGCTCGCGTGTTTCCCCATTCGGAGATATGTCCGCTTTGGCAGCGGGGACCTCTCTTATGAGTACAAGGTCGTCTTCGCTGGAAAAGCGCAACCGCTGGCCAAGCTTATGTGGCACACGGCTGGGCCGAGTGCGAGCCTCGAGAGCGCCTTGCTGCGCATGAGGAAGGGACGAAGGATCAGGGAGATGTGGTGTGATAGGGATAGAGGGGAGGGGGTTTGGACAGAGTATTGTTGGCGTTTCTGAAGAGCTGTGGTCACGCCTTAGCCCTGCCATTTCTTTGCCGGTGGTGGTCCAGTCGGACAGTTAGAGGAAGCTGTTCCTGCTTTTTTCTGCACACAAAATTTCTCACGTGACTTCACCAACTACACACAATTCTGCTTGGTTCGTCACGCAGTGTTTGCTGAATTATGCAATACGTATAACACGTATTTCTACGCAGTTCGTACTAGATCGGTGTCATTCATTTTTCGGGGCCCCTCCTGAAGCGAATACGACACAAAAAGATCCTTTAGACCGGTACTACTGTGTAAACCTGTTACCACTTTGTTATCGTAGTTTTCCAACAGATCAGTTACTCGTTATAACCCTTTTTATTGTTATGAGCCCAGACAGTTCATCGTCTGAACTATCCAGCAGACCGAAGGTGAAGTTCTCGTGGGATGTTCGGAAAGCACCATGGACAGATGGTACGGGCAATCAAGAGTCCTATCCCACTGACGTTACACAATGGGAATCGCTCCACAATGGCCTGCCAGATACAAATAGTAACAAAGGTCCTAAGAATGTACATGGGATAATGATCCAATCCCATTTATATGGACGTGCTCGAGATATTTGCAAGTCTATTGAACAAGTTGCCATTATTCTGAGAAGTGTGTGGCAGCTATTGTCAACGCCATTCACAAGAGCGACCTTCTCGCTGTTCTATCATATGTTTTCCAATATTTTGTGTCTTTGTTTATCACCCGCAGAGGACAGAATGAGCCCTTCAACAACTGTGAGTCACGCTTCCAGGTACTGATATCTAAGTTACACTCACACGGTACCGAAGCTAAACTTTTCGATGCAGTTTTGGCCTTCAACTTGCTGGCCAATGCTGACGTGGTTAGCCCACAAAGAATGTCTGTCCTGGAAAACTCTGCTCCGCGCACGGAATCGTTCAAAGATACAGATAAAACTGATGAATTTCTCAAGAAAGTATCTTATGATGCCATCGCATCAGTGCTAAGGCAGCTGGAAAAGACACTTTCTTCGCTCTCCTGATCCCCGGTATCCGCCTCTACCGTTACCACCCCTACTAGAGACACCCCCTCCACTTATTTTAAGGAAAAGAATCGATTGACACCGGCTGAGTTCGCTGATCCCAAATCTTAATCTCAATGCAAGCAATATTTTCAATTTAGACACTGGAGTCGTGTCCATAAGGCAGACGGCACTCTGAAGGATGGAGTTACCTGTCATGATTAGCCACCTAAAAATGAAGATAAGAAGAAAACATGATGTTCAGTATGGTAAAACTAGTTACAGATCGTGAATCAATGTCGTTCCACTCATATTTTGCAGGACCGCTATTGGATGATTGTGCGCCATACAGTGGAGTAGGATTTGTTGAGCTTAGTATTATCAAACAGCTCATTTTTCCAAATTGGAATGGTTCATTGGACAAGATATCCGAATCAATTGCCGACAGGCCATACTGGCAGTATGGAATCGGCGAACACTCAAACTCAGCTCGAAAGATAATGGCCTCTCTATTCATTGATGTCCGTACTGACGGTGGAAATGTTATCAATATACGCCACCTCGTCATCGAAGGATCCTCACGGTGGGTGATCGGACGAAATGTCACAAAGCATTGTAATACATACATATTGGTAGAAATGCATTACAGCTACCCAGTGATGACAGTGTTTGTGATAAGATAACCCTGGTCAATCAAGACATGGAGTCATGCATTCCTCACGAGAATTTTAACTTCTCTGCCCTCCCCCTGTCAGTTGAGAAGAAAGTTCGTCTCTTCTGTGCAAGAGCGACCACAGTGTCTGATCTGGTCGAGCGCCCTTGGCGCGAACTAACGCAAATCTTTGAAAAGGAGCATAGACATGTTTGTGGGCACGCAAGCTACACCGACATCAAGTTACTACTACAGCTAAACAACCTCTGGAATGAATCCGTTAATAAGTATTTATCGACAACATTCGAGGAATGCGCCAGTTTTAATGTTACCGCTTGCCTTCAACCGGCCCGTAAGGTCTCCCTCGGCTCTATGTATCGCTCGTTCAATGAGGTCGTTTATGTGGATCACTTGTTTCTGATGAGTTTTGTGTTATACACGCCATGGATGCTACCTCTCGTTACTCCGCAGGTTTGTTGGTACCAGATATAACTATGATTAATGAGATATCTGCATTTGAGACTGTTTGGATTTTTGCCTCTTGGGCTCCCGATACAGTTCTATTTGATCCGGCCTTTGACAAAGACGCTTTTACTTCTTAACTAAGGGCCTATGATGTGAAACACTACCCGATACCTCCGAGACGCCATTAAAAAAACGTCTTGGAGTCGAAGCATAAGGTTACAAGAGATATAAAATGATACACTACTAGCCAAGCGCAAGCTTACGCTGATATTGTGGTCTCAGGCGACTCGCGAAATTCCGGTTGCAATTGGGGATATGGTGCAAGTTTTTCTCGAACATCAACACCAGAAACGTTGACACTGGACAGCCCCAAACCCGTTCTATCCTATGAACATGATACCCGTACAGTTACCCTACCAGGCACAAGTGGAAGGACTATCAAGGCCTCGGTTGAAGATATCAGGCCTGCAGTCAGCAAAGACTAACTCGCTGCTACCGTACAAGATGCTATAGATGAACTTGATTCTTCTATACAGATGGCACTCGACGAAGAAGGACTGTTATCCTCTTAAAATAAGGATGCTCCTGATCCGATCAGAGAAGCAGATACAAATCGGGAACCCACCTCCCCAGTCATCCCTCATTTACCAGAAGATGATGAACTTGCTCATGATTTTGCTGAGGCTACTAGTAGCGCCGGAGCTCAACCTACTCATCTAGATGACAATTTGGTTCCTTCTGTTGGGGATAAAATTGACGTTTATTGGCCTCTTGATGAGGTTATTTCCCTGGTACTGTGGATAAGTTCACCTCGCGCACTGGGAAGCATACTACTCGCCATGAATATGGTATGAATAAGATACTAGATCTCAAAAATGAAACTTTGAGATAACAAACCACCTCTATTACAGCTGAAACCCAACCACTCGGTCCATACTCTGCTAATTCTGATCCCCCCGTTGTTACTACCGATAAACCTACCAATCAAAGTGATCTCAACAGTTCTGAGGTGGATCTAACCCATGGTCATGAACTGCGGAGTATTGAGCAGCGGACGATCTACGAATTCTACAGTGTTTTGGGAAGCAAGGAGTTTATGCTCCACGAGGCACAAGGCATGTCCTCTTATGTAACTGACAATGCCCATGCGAAGGATGAACATTTATTAAAAAATAATGCAAGGGAGATATCCGTCGCTAAGATCCCTGATGATGCTAACATCATCAGTAGCCACGTCTTCTACGAAATAAATGTATATGATTACTCCTAACTGTTACTGAAGTCACGCATTGCACCACACGAGAATGAGAAAAGGGATAAGAAAGATCTAAAGACTGATTCAACTACATGTCCCCCCGTCTGAATTCGCATCTTGCTCTCCATTGCTTGCGTCAACAAGTGGCCAATTGCTAAGATTTTTTTCAAGAGTGCGTTCCTGCAGACATGAGAAGCTCCCAGAGATGTGTACATAATAACCCCCGCGAATGTCGAGACCGTCACCGTTTTTATTGGTTATTGCTTGCAGCTGCGTACTGAATCGTAAACACTAATGCCAAATGGGAGAAGCAGAGTAATTTGTTAATGAAAAGCTTGGGATTGAAGCAGCTTGTTTTTGGTCTGCAGTTGTTTTGCCAAGTGGACAAAGGGGTTTTCGCCTCGAACGAGTAATCCGCCAGATAAAACACAGATACGAGCTTGGCAGAATAGTTTAGGGTCCAGGGAAATTCCATTTTTACGGTCTTACTGTCACTCAGGATAATAGATATGCCGTTAATTTCCATGGAGAGGAGAAACTTAAATCGTTCGAACCTTATCCTATCGGCAGTAACAGACGCAAAAAATTGACGATCCCCCAAATAAAATCGAATTCAACGCCTTACGCTCTCTCAACAGCTCAATTGGTTGGTTGAGAACTGCTGCATCACATTTCTGTGGTACTATTGCCAGTTTGCTTCAACAGAAACGATTGAAGCAGTGTGTCAACAACTTCGTTACTCACTTCAATTTGTTTCGTGATTTGAAGAAGAGAGGTATTAATACCCGTTAAAAGTGCCCCCAAAGGGAAATTACTACGTTTCTGTTTTGATATTCGCAGATGCTGGCCGTACAGTGAATCATGGTCAGCTTGGATTTTGTGCTGGTTTACTGTTCGGAGAAGTTAAGAAAAAATCTGTTTTTCATGTAGTATCCTGGTCGTCGCGCAAGTCCTGGAGAACTGTGAAGTTAATAGGCTCCGCTGAGATTTTGGCTGCAGGCGAGGCTCTCGATGAAGGCAAAGTACTGGCCAAAACCTTCAGCAGACTACTTGATATTGAAGTCAGCTTGACTATTTTTGATTATTCTAGAGATTAATTTGACATTCTGTCCACTCGCCGCAACGCCACTGACCGATCTATCCGAGCTGATGGCAGTGTTGTAAGATATGAGTTCGAAACCAAGAATGTGAATCGTATGATATGGATCCCTGGGAAAGTGAAATTAGCGGACCAGTTGACTAAGTTACATAGTCCACTATCCTCAAGTTTGGAGCTTTTGCTCTACACTTGTTGCATCCTCATAGACACTGACACCTGTGAGGCCCGCAACGCAGACCGTTCTACTGGATGAAGTTCCTCTGTTTGTTGCAGTAGCTTATGCTCTCTAAAACTTTTTGATTGGGGAAGCCTTATCAAAAAAGGGGATGCGTATGAACATTGAGCCATTTGATATTTGGCTATTTGATCTAATGTTTAGTCTGGTTCATCCGGTATTATTGTGAAAGGTCGCGAACGACATCTCCCGTTTCAATGGCATGGTTTCTTATTTCTACGAAGTTCGTACTAGATCGGTGTGCTTCATTGTTCGGGGCCCCTATTGAAGCGAAGACGACACAAAAAGATCCCTTACACCGGTAGTACTGTGTAAACCTGTTACCACTTTGTTACCATAGTCTTCCAACAGATCAGTTACCCGTTAACACCCTTTTGATTAGCGGCCTATCAATATTGAGCGGAGTTTCTCAAGTGTTCCTTATAAGAAGAAATATTTACTACGTTCCGCAACAGTACACTTGAACGCCACCCCGTAGCTTTTACAATGTAAGGAGGTAAAATCTGTTATGCTGCCAGTAGGCGTCAAAGAAAATTACAGTTCCCCTGAAACGCGTTTCTTTGTTTACTTTTTGCCCTCAAGGGCCTGGTTAACAGGTCACAGCAGCCTCGTAAGGCCTAGTACCCCTGCTCCGCTAGGACCGGACTTTTGAACTAAGGGTGTTCTCCATAAAGTATCGTAGCATAAAAGGTATGACACGTGGAACACGCAGCAAGGTTGCTGGTGGAAGTCTAATGTAAGCCCGGAAAGCCGGTCTTACAATAGAAGTTCACCGCAAAGACTGAATAATAGCGCAAAACCCAGTGTTTGATCAAAATGAGACCTATCTATAGAAAAGGTCAGTGATTGAATAAAATAAGGTATAATTAATAAAAAACTCCGTGTTTTCAGAAATGGTTTCGTTTGAATACACTAGGTTTTTTTGTTTGATATGGCTCAATTGTGATGATAGGTGAATGTATGAATAGAATAATTGTCACTCTGCAGTAATACTGTAGAGCGGTGGTCACACTGGAACATGTTTCAAACAAAATTTCCCAGGCTCGAAATTAGAAAATGGCTGGGTAAGTTGGGTTCAAGCGTGCTTGAAATATCGTTCCAAACATATTTCTCAATAAAATACAAGATATAACAATTGCCGCGAAATAAAAATTCCTAAAAAAATACATTTTTCATACGCAGGGTATTCAGGGGGTGGTCATACGCAGGGTATTCTGAGGTGTGGGCAACATTATCATAACGCACCAAACCTCTTTCAAAACAACAATAAGATAAAATGACAAACGCAGCTCTTTCTAGAACACGGAAAAAACGACTCAGAAACTGCTCTGAATCTAAGGAAAACTGGCGCTTTGGCAAATATATACTTATATTGCGGATAGCACGGTAACTTTTTTGTGCTAGTTTGCGTTTCTTCACAGATTTCGCTCGCACTTAATACTGATTAGTTTTGACATTGATGTAGTGCTACCCATCACCGCGACGAAGCAGATGGTTCAGAGTGTGAACATTACTAAGGGAAACATATAAGGTCGGAATACTATTCCGACCTTATGCGTTACCTCGTAGTATCGTAGCTTGACTCATTCCACCTGTACTTCAGCGGCATTATTGAACACAGAGAGCACATGCGCCCAAAACAATTTCCACAGCAGTGCGACCGGTCGACTTATTCTTATTTTCTGCTTCATTTTCAACTGTTAGGTGACCATGGGCGGACTTCTTCTTCGGATATATAGCTTTAAATAGCGCAATAGCACCTTGATACCCCATGTCAGTGAGAACTGCCCACTGGTCGGGAAGTTCTTTGTCTAAAGGCCCAAAATCAGTCATATCTTCCTCGTCCGCTTTTTTTCGTAGGACGTGCTTGTGATAGGCATGTTCCGCATTGAAAATTTTTATATCGTAGATAGATCCCGGATAGTGCTTTATTCTGTAAATGGCTAATCCGTTGGGCAAAATGGAGACCTCCAGCTTGTAACCGTACATGTGGTACTTTCCAGAAAAGTACTTCTTGCCCTCTTCTGAATTTCCGTTTGGGAGGTTACATTGGTGAAATGTCACATCAGCAGCGTAGCGTGCATATGAATGAGATTTAAACAACATCTTTTTCTTCGCTTTGAGACTCATCGGGTACGCATCCTCAGCGTCAGCAACCAAGCTTCGGCCAAGTCCTGCTCGCGTGTGAGAGCCGCATCAGCAAGCTTAGCGAGTGCATTTGCTGGCATTGGAGGAGGATAATTGCTGCATTTTGCGAAGAAAAGGATGTAGCGACGTCGCAAGTGGAGGTCAGCAGTAATTTTGGGGAACTGGGCAAGCAAAAAAGCCGTATAAATATAGTTTGTGTAGCTGCCGTCGTTTTTTCGAAATGACTGGGGCGGTGTGTATACATTGCTGGTTTTAAGTAATATTTTTGCTCAAATAAAAATAATTAGCTAATCCAAGAATTGGATGATATCCCCGTAATTTGTCGTTCTTTTTAGTATTTCGATTCGTTTTATGCCATTCAGAAATATTTCAATTAGAACCTATTTTTATAATTTATCTAGTCTTTTCGCAATATTCGAGTATTTGAGGAGAAGCTCTAATGTCTGACAAAACTACAGGCCGCTGTGCTCGACGCGTTTGCCTCCCCTTACTGCGTCAAGACCAAGTGTTTACTTCTTCCGTCTGATGCTGATGATTCTTTTCTTTAACCTGCTCCGCTACTCGGTACGGAAACCATTATTTATAATTTTGGTCGCCCCTGTACTGCATCTACACACAAGTAGATTACAGTGCCCTTTATAGTCAGGCTACCATAGAAAGTAAATCTAGTGGCCAAAGTAGCACCTTGTACTAAATTAATATCGCAAAAAAGCTGGGCATTCCTGCTGAGCTGTAATAGATGCTGCGCTACCAAACCAAACAATGTGCTTGCTGTGCTAGCATAACTACTAGCCCTTTTTGCGTAAAACTACTGGACTATGCGGAATAATAGGGGCTTCTCTAGTAGGCCCGAAGGGCGACACGAATATGAACTGTTCTGGGGCGTAGCTTGGCCCGATCGGGCCCTATTCCGCCTTTCGCCCCCTCTCACCATTTTGCCTCACCGTTCTCTCTTGGGGTTTCAGGGGGCGCCCGCACGTTAATGTCTTCTGGACTGAACCCCAGTCGGCGCAATTTTGCTGGTTTCTTGCCTCCGCCCGTCATCTAAAGCAAACCCAAAAATTCTTAACAAAGAGAGAGGAATTTGGTTGGCTCCCAATTGGGCGGAAAGGCAGAAAAGAGATAGGCATACCGGTCGAGATTCGCGGTGCCCGCCGGCGAATGAGAAACATTATAGACGCCGTTCGGTGCCGGACGCGACGATGCAGTAATCCCGGCCATCCGAAACGTTTCGCACGGGTACGCATCGTGCGGGTCAACCAGATAGACTCCTCAATGTTCGCCAATTGCATTTTTATCCACATGACAAGTCTACACGGGACAGAATATCTGCAATAGAGCAGAGCGACATCGGTGGGTCTTCCTTACGTTACCTGGACTTTCTGCTGAGTAAGAATTAAATCAGCGGGCCACTGAGGACCAACGCTGAAATACCAGTACGATGCCGCTGGAGTCTTGATAGTGGAATCAAATTATAGCGACCAAGCATCCCCTTGTCAAATACGTTAAAATAGATCTATTAGACTACGAGAACCACCATGCACCCTTCCCTACAAACTCCTTATTCCAAAACAGGCCCTTATTCATAATATAGCACACCTTTTTCACTGCTAGCTTGCCGAATCCCCTTTGTTAAGGCACGCTAAAAACAGGCCGAATGACGAGAAGATCCCCCACTAGAGCCAACGACAAGAGGGCGTCACCATCTCCCCAGAATGACTCCGGCGATGACAAACCGAAGTGAGGCAAACTTGAAGATACGGTTTACTTGTTTTGAAAGGCGTCCCCTAACAAGTAATACAATTTTGGTACTTTCCTTCGACAATCCAAATCTTTCCAGACGAACTTGAGGAACAAAAAGCAAGATTTGCTCAGAATGAGAGAAAATACGGAGCGAGTGTGGAGTAAACTTTACTTATGGGTTTTAAGACCAGGCGTTATTTAACTATTAAAAGTTAGTATGCAGAAGTCAAACTTCCTCGTAGCCATATTCCGGTTCCCTGGTATCCCAAAAAGGCGACTGTTATTTCATCTGACATCTTCCAGCGTTTGAGTAAGTCCAATGGAGACGAGAGATCGGAAAGCCAATAGTAGGCGATGATTAGCCGCTTTTCGCTTAACAAATGCCAAGTGGGCAGACATCGAGTTGTCTTCAATGCAAAACGACTTCGTTAACAAAGAAAAGACCAAAATCCAAAATGTCCCTAATTTACATTGAAGCAGTAGGCAAAGGCATAATGCACTGCAATGGTGTGCCCTTATACTGCTGCTCGTGTTTATTCCAAAGGCCAACGCCTGTTGCATATAATTGGCTGGAATTCCACATTGAACTTGTTGGGCTGGAAAGCTATGCTCTTACTACTTGGCACAGGATCGAATGACGAAGACAGACATAAGTTGAGTGAACTATAAGCGAGATCTCGCCCAACTGGAGGGTAAGGCAGTGCAGAAATAATGTCTTCTGTAGTAATAGAATATGAACCAGCCGCGCATGGGAGGATGTAAACGAAAGTGCCGGTACCCGCTGTCGACCTCCATTGAGAGAAGGTACTAGCCCCGCTGAAGTCTGGGATCAAACTCTGCTATCGCGTTCAGGCGTACCGTTCACTTTTTGCATTTCTTGGAATGCTTAGAGAGGTCTGCTACAAACTGAAACTCGAGTTCCTCTTCCTTCTCTCGCAATATGATGTGCGCAAATTCGCACACGAAAAAAATCTAGATGAGGACCATGAGTGTATACAGTATCGGAATTGGGAAGATATTTTTACAGTTTTTGAATTTGCAAGATATTTTTAATTTGGGTGAGTGTGGCAAATTCATCGGTTGATTTTTTTCATTTTAGGACACGCTGTCATAGTAGATGTCAGTGCAGTTCCAGGTTGTGGGTGATACTGCAAGTAGCTCTGAAAGGTCTATATAATGGCCACATCAATTCCCACCCCTGGCCGATGAGTGGCTGGCATGGGTATGGCACCTAGATATTTACCTTGAGGAAATATCTTCTAATTGTCTCTCTGGTTCACACGATTACCGTGAATACATTTTATGGTTATTAGTATGTTTGTTTGAGACTTTTGGGGTAGCCAAAAGTCTATATAAGCCGAGTAAACTGCTTCCTTTAGTGGAGGTGAAGCAAGTTGGCAGACAACTTCAAGCCAAGTCCCCGAGTAGTAGGAAGTTGAAAGTCAACTTCAGACCCAAGAAAAAATTTTTCTTACGCTAGTCGCAGAGCGTCGGTGGTAGACCGTGCCCCTTTTATACTTGCTTTTAGCTTTCTCAACTCTCTTCTATATACACTCCCTTTTGTTCGTTCAACAATACCAAGGTAGCACTTTTGTCGCTCGCAACACCTCCTTCTCAGGGTAATTGGTTCTGAAGATCTCTTCCCCCGCCGATTTACCCCTATCACAATACTCCGGCCTACTTGGCCCTTTCGGCGTGCTAGACTGATATCACCTCATTTATTACTTTGCGAAATCCCTATTTCAGTTCGCTCCTAACCAAGGGCTTGTTCTTCTCGGACTGCGAAATTTCGAGTAGCTCCTCTCCTTCTAATCAAAAGAAAGCAAGGCGCTTCCTGGATACCGAACTGCACAGATCTCAAGAGGTACTATGATTCACCGAGCCGGAGTCCTTCCTAGGCTCGTTGCTGCGCATCAAACCATAGAGGGCGCTATATTTTGGGAATCAATTTTCATCGACAGCGCCAGCTATTCCCTTGGCCTCCTTCGTGGCGTTACTGACACGCAGTGTGGCTACTGCTGCAATATTTGATTTTTCATGTGAGAATCGAGTTGGGCTATGGTATCGTCAAGATCTTCAGCGACGTGGACATCTCTCCGAAGCTCGAGACTTGTGAAAACCATTTTAGCATATGTCGGATAATATATTGCCATCTTGTAGAACTCAGCTCGAAAACCAAGAACACGCAAAATGTTTCGAGCGGCGATGATAGCACGTGCGTTGAAGCACTTAGTGTCCTCCTCGTTACCTGATCGGGAGTCCTCCTGGCGTAGATCAATGGTCGTCTCATAGAAAGAGCCCCAGAGTCCGGTCGCGTTGATTTACTACGCTTCATACTAATCCACATTGCGTAGCTTTGAGTGCGTATCGAGACCCGTATGGAGGGGCCCTCGCGATGATCGAGCAACTGTCCAACAATTGCGGAAACTGCGGGTCCCGGGATGTAAGGATAGCGGCTGAGCTCGAATCGACGGTCCCTGGCATTGCGCGCTCCGATGGCCGCGTATACTTCGATCTAAGCTACTTCATTTCACGCCTTAGCAAGTGCCTTTCATTTCGCCACCACCTTCGCCTTGGAAAGGGGCCCGTCGGCAATCCGCTCATTCTTCTCGAATTTAGAAATCTTGATTCGTTCACCTTTCCTAGGTCCTTGGTATATACGGACTCTGCCTTCTTCTTTTGACCTTCTCGCAACAAGCATACCGCTAGTCGACTGGGGACTCTCTGAAAGGGAGAGGCATACAGGACAAGCGTCGCGGCGCTCATAGGCGAACGATAAATATTGTACAAGAAATTCGGTACAGGACGAGATGATACGGTAAGACCGCCCGCCTGACGCGTATCGCACGAACATGCATCGTGTGGGCTAACTAGATGGAGCCATCGCTATGCATTAACCACAGTTTAACCAACATGAACAGGTCTAAACAGGACAAAAAACTTGCTACTACTGTACTGTACTGTTCTTATACAGCAAAGCAGGATGGTTCTTCCAAATGTCTCTATAACATAGCTGTAGGTTGGATTTGTGACGAAGTAAGAGCAGGAGAGCGCAGGATAGGATTCTGCGCGTCCGGGCTCTAGTTTCCCCTTTCAGCGAGTTTACTAGTAAGATTCGTTGAGCTGTTGTATCTTCGCATCGTTTCATTACTCGTAGCTGAATGAATCCTATTTTTTGACGTTGAATAGCCAGTAGAAAAGCAAATATTATTAATCAAAAAGCTGGTTGACTCATTC
The DNA here is from genome assembly GCA_002205965.3 of Kappaphycus alvarezii. Classification (NCBI taxonomy): domain Eukaryota; phylum Rhodophyta; class Florideophyceae; order Gigartinales; family Solieriaceae; genus Kappaphycus; species Kappaphycus alvarezii. Next base: position 774,725 of record NADL03000612.1, on the reverse strand, counting down.
ACCCCCTGTCAAGCTGATTTTTACGAGTATGAGTGTACAGACATAATTATATTGAAATTGAAAGTTTACGGACGCCTTCCAGTGCACCTTCATTTTCGTCCGTTTGTATTATTTGTACTACATGAATCGTATGAAGCTTTGTATGTTATTGTTGTGAGAGACATGGTACTTAAATCAGGTTTTGCTTGAAAAAGCTAAATGATAAGAAGAGACAGTGCGTGGCAGCTCTATCCAAGACCAAAGTATTCCGCAATCTATCACTTCTGACAACAGAATCAACATTTCTAACAGTATCGTACCGCAGCCTTCATTCATCGCGCCTTCTGGTTCATTCGAAAAGTATCTAATCTGTTTCAAGTCATGAAAAGACGCTGTAAACGGGAATTTGAACTTATCAGTGTTTGCAGTACGTTCGGCCGACAGATGTGCAGCCACAAAGTCTTCTCTGGGCCTACGGCGAGAGTGACCCGTTGAAATATACGTACATCGAAATCTATGTCCCTCAATAAGATGTGCCTTCACTAAGCAATCCAAAGCCGTAAAAGCTCGTCGGCGTTTCCATAGAGGATGTAATATTCCTCTTAGATATTCGTACACAGGATTCTCATATTTCCATTTTCTACTGACATATCCCTGAACAAGCGACAGTTGCAAATTGTCCTGCTACCGGCGACGTTATCATCTGCGTACTTTGACGCGCTTAATCCATGTCAACAGCCACGAAATTCGACGTACTCTAAAGACGGTTTATTCAACATTCTCGGATCCATTGGCAGGCGACCCCTCGATCATCATGCGGATTGCCACTCAGTCTGATATACTCAATCTGCATTGACATTACCATTACCATACCGCCGGTGGTGTCAAAATTACAGAGCATGTTTTAACCACTCTCTAACAAATGTGCAGTTATAAAAATGGATAATGCGATTGAGCTGCCCGAATACCCAAAAAGTAAACTAAACTAAATGCACCCCCACCACCCACAATCTGCCTGATTCACAAATTCATGTACCTACTGCTGTGAATTAGTAATCCACATATGCAATACAACTTGGAAACGTGCTATAGTTGACTGATACAGGGCTCGGACAGACGGTCACTTAATTGAAAAGCTGGCGTCTTAATCTAATGCTACGGATTTTCGACTTCTCCCCGTAAAAATCGGGGGAAGTGGAGGTACTTCTTGGGAAGGGTCAGGGACCGATTTTTTATAACAGAAAAACGACAACAACCCATATATGATCACTACAGAACGAATATTTTGATGGAAGATCCTTTTTTTCGATCCAAATCGAGCGGCTTAGCCGACTGGGCTTTTTACAAGTATCAAAATTTGCACATGCTGTCCGTGGAGCATCAATTAGAGAGTTTGGCACCCTCTCAAACTCAATCTGAATAGGCTTATCGACATCGTCCGACTCACCAGAGGCTTTGTCGAGAGATTCTCAAGTTGGACACAGAGTGTTTTTCAGCATTGGAACTTTTCGTAAAGTGCCAAATATACCAGCAACTATTGTGCAACGCAACATACACGCAGTTACAAAGTGATGAGATATAATGGATACGAAAAAGTCGTACCGTGCCGGCGCCGCCGCTTTTCGATCGGTTTTTTCAAACCTTTTTGTTGAACGCAGAGGGCGCAGTATTAATACACACCTTGTCAAGGTATGTGATCTGTATTATTCAGCCTAAGCATCACACTACGATCTGAGTTGATAAAATATTTGCGTTTTCTCCTCTTGTCAGCTGCGAGGACCACTAAAGCCTGTCTGTAACCTAAACCCTCTACTTCTTCGCATTATATAACAGATATTGATGTTGATAAAGCCTATGCTTTGTATAGAATAAAGTACGCAGTGGACTGTAACTTTTCGAAGCATTTGGGAAGGTGTCCAGATTGTCGAAATTTTCTAGGCTATGAAACGCAACTTTCCTATCTAAAATAAGCCACGTGAGGAAAGCGGTAACGTAGATTTTATTCGACAACTGACACAAAAAATTATTTTACCAGGTTAGTTGAGACACTGAGCTTCTCAAAACATCATGTTGCTGTTCTTAGCCTTCAACACCAATATGATGTTTCGAATTAAACTATTTTGTGGCCACTAGATTTATCGCAGTTGTTTTAATACTCTATAACTCCGCTGTAGATCCGCTGCCACGACGCAGCTGTATTGAACCTCCTCACAGTTTCCCGCAACCATGGACGTAAGTAATAGTTTCACTAATTTTACGTAAATGTCCACTCTTCTGCGGATCTTTTGGGCGAAAATAGTTCATAGAAACCCATGAGCCACTGCATTGGCAAAGTTTCCCTCCTTGTCAGCATTTTGGTTACTAAAGTGTAGTGCAATTGATACGGACACTGTACTGCCATCGGCAGAGCTGATTTCGGTGATCTTTTTTGATCTGATTCACTGCTAACCAGCAAGCACCGTACTGCACAGTAAGGAAAATTTTCGCTTGTCGCCCACTATTACTCTTGGTAATGTATAACCACCCAAGAGGGTTTGACAGCTTTCAATCCGGACCATTCGGCCCCCAACTGGACCTGATATTTCGGCAGGTGAGAGGCACCTGTTGGGCCAAGTGTCGACTTTACTTATCTCTAACATGGATGGCCATTACTTGGCTGACCTTAACTTTACTTACCCCGTCGTCGTAGATAACCGTAACCTAGCTAACTGGTATTTATACGTACTTGACCACTAGGGACCCAGATTAAACAGACACTTCGGTGCTGGCTATGAACTTGACTCCTAACTTCCGCCTATGCAGAAACCTTACCAACAGAAACTTTGGCTATATCCAGGTTTAACCGCCCGGGTCCCAATTTTTATTTCCCTCTCTCAATCCAATATTTTAATACCAATTTTGTTGTTTGTTTGTGATATATACTCACACCTGGCACCCCAGACTTCAGCGTATATATATAAATAGGAAATCCAAGGTTGTCCTTGGTGACAACACCCTTTTCCCCAAGGGAGATATTCAGCACTGCTGACCCATTACTACATATTCTTTGTCCTGTATTACAACCCTAGTGTCTGGAATCGATCTTTTCAAGATTCTAGCATTCCGCGGACCAATGTCCGGCCTTAAACCCCAGCGGACAAGTATACCGTCCAGCCGTCCAAGGAATAACACCCGCTCTCCCAGCTCCACTTCTCCTCACCATCTCTGAGCTGCGTTACTGCATCGCAGGGTGCTTAAAGAGAAAGAGGGACAGCGAACCTTCTGTGGGTCCTGGTATGTGTTTGTTCGTTTTCTCATTGTCTGACGGTGTTCCGTTCCTAAGAGAGAAGAACTGTGCACCGCGAATTGCACTACATATTGGTTTAGTCCTGATTATCCGATACGCGGGTTGTGAGGGGGTCTTCTTCAAGAGACAGGAAGAGATATATGATGTGCATGGAGAAGTTTCACTTCTTCGTAGGCTCTCTGTGATTAAAATCGGTAAGCTTTAGAGTTTAACTGCGCTCATCCGCTACACAGCTGGTACCATTTCACCTAAATGCGTCAAGAGATCAATCGAATTTTTCCTCGTGAGCAAAGTCATGTGCGAACAAAGCAGAATGGTCAGATTCTGTAGCTTATGTTTCCTACTTCAGTTGGAGTCTTCCGTCCTCAGTCAGTCTTATCTATCTTTTCATCCACTCTGTGACGGTATCCGATAGTCAACCGGCTAACTAAAACTTTTCCTTAACGAAAAAATAGTGTTTTGCACTCTAGATTCATCATTTCCGAAGCTACTGAGTAATATGTATATATATGCGCACAATGTGTTTAGAGCTTGTTAAGAAAGTCCTTCCTGTACAGAATTATCGGAGAAGGGTTCTAGTTATTGTCCAACCTATGGAAGAGTCTGAGTGAATATTCCAAGTCGTTGCTACCTCTTTCAAACCCCTGTGCTACATCTCCATCCAGCCCAGCGACGACCTTGAGGTGGGATCCTTTCACCCGAACTCCACCCCTTCGGGAAACATGGAGTTCAGTGCTTGCAGGGGCTTTTACTTTCGCTACAATTGTCTTTCTGGGTTTTCTGATCAGCTCAGGGACATCTGTGGACTGCAAAAGAGCATAGTGAGGCGCTGATGTCTCGTTGAGTGGAGTGCATTGTGCACAAGCTTCCGTTGACTGCTACAGGAAGGCGTATGCTAGTGTTGCCGGTTCACGTACCATATTCGGTACATCTCCAGCGTCAGACGGCGAAGGAGAAGGATAAGTCGTGGTTGTGTACGCAAACAAGAATCTTGAGGTGTAATTTTATTTGACATGTGATAACATGCAATGAGAAGATGTTGTTCTTGAGGAAGCTGCTGTTAAGCAAAAGTGTAAATGGGGGGTTAATTTACTGTGGTAGATATGTGGGTTGGTATCCAGTAAATTTGTACCGGAGCGTAGATATCGTATTATTGTGTTAAGCAAAAGGACTCGTGATAGTGCCAGTGCAGCATCTGCTACAGCTCAGCAGGAGTGATCGGATACTTTATGATATTAATTTAGTGCAAAATGCAACTGTAGCCACTAGATTTAATTATTACGGTTGCGTAGCTCTAGACGACACTGTGCTGTACTTTCACACACAGTGCAGAGGGCTACAAAAAGTCTATATAGGGGCTTGCGTACTGAGTACCAGAGCATGGCCAGGACAAGACTCATCAGTCACCAGATGGAAGAAATAAACACTTGTTCCTGCCGCAATAAGGGGAAGCCAACCCGTCGAGCACAACGGTCAGTAGCTTTGTCAGAAATTGTAAGCTCGGCTTGTAGGGCTTACAGTAGACTTCCATCAGCAACCTTGTTGCGTGCTACACGTGCTCATACCTTTTGGGCTGTGATACTACAGCAGCCAGACTTCTTGCACTAGGCCGATTTGATCACAGCCAAACACCATTGCAGTCATTCAAAATGCGCTCCATAAAATGGACGAAAGACAGAGTGCTTACAGCAGCTCCTTGCGCCAGTAACATATCGTCAAGCATGACCAGATTTGTCTTCTACTGTAGTGATCCATACATAGATCATTGAGGTCACAACGGAAAATGCCGAAAGTAGCCAATGATCCATATATGAGTCACCATATATGGATCGCTAAAGGCAGTTGGGATATCTGCGAAGGGGAGGGGAATCTTCACGGCGGTGGAAACAAGCACTCCAAAGGCGCCGAGGTATGCGATAGAAACTAATCGGAATGACGCCGGGAATGGAGCTGACGGGCTTCTTGCACGGCGTGCAAGGAACGAAGAGATCACCCCTACCGTTTCCCACCCATGCCGACACACCAAACGAATCATGAGACACTCATCTCATCTCAACCTGGCTAAAATTACAAAATTTCCCCTACTAAATGCTGTATAAATCCCGTATCTTCCCATCCTCACCGTCACTCCGATCCAGTCGCATTCTCATTGCCCACCAATCAACCTGCCCCAACTCCCACTCAACCCCTCCAACCATGACGCAATCCCCCCAGCCACGACACCACACCCCACTCACCCAGCCTGACCTCACTCAGCGCTCCACACCCGCCCAATCAACCCACACCCCAATCCACACCACGCGAACCACTCCCCCTTCACCCTCCCATCCTTCCCCCCCTCCCCCTAGCCCACTCTTCTCCACACTCCTCGCCTGTTTCCTTTCTCTCCTCGGCGCGATCCTTATTCTCTACCTTCTCGACCTGTTGTCCCCCTCCTCATGGCAACAACATCCAGTCAAAAACCATGTTCACTTTCCAGCTTCAACTTTTTCCCCCCTCCGCCATCAAATTCTTCATTCCTCTCCCGATCTTCCTCCCAGCTTCCTTGTCTTCTACTCCTCCTCATGTCTTCATTGCAAGCAAATGAGGACCCCCTTTCTCACCCTCTCCAATCATTTTCCTGCCGCGCGTTTTGTCGCTATTGATATGGAACACCCGACAGAGGATGATCGCAAGTTGGCTAAACAGCTTTCCGTCACCCATGTTCCAACACTGTTTTTCGTGATATCTCAGCAGCGCAGAGCAGGGGAAGATCATCAACTGGTTACATTCAAGTACGGAGGTAAGCCGAAGATAGAACTAATTCGCCAGTTTATGACCGATCAGCTGGAATGGGCCAAGCTTGCGAGAGGGAAAGAATATTCTGAACCTCGCCATTTACAACATGGTATGCCTCAAAGTGATGACAACGCCAACGAATTGTAATCTCCTTTCTGCCAAATTCAATCTGATGTCTGTTAATCCTGTTTAGGCTTGCCTAGCGTCAAGCCTCTTGATTAGATGGCAGACATAGACATTCTCAGTCAAGCGACTAACTAATATGCCCTATACTGCCTGCTATCGGTCGCTCCAATACATCTGCTTGCGACCTTCCGTGGCAGGTCACCCCTCTGCGTCATTTACTCGTCATTCTCTCTCGACTGAACTCTCAGATTCCTGCCCATCCTCATCACTTAATCCCCGCCCGTTCATTTTGGTATCGGCGTTCCGGACTCTCCCTCCCTTCTCGTACTCAACCCCATTGGCTCCGCTGAGGTCCTCCATCTCTTCATCACTCTCTTCTTCATCACTGCTCTCGTCAGATCCACTAAAGGCCCCCGTTTCGTCCTCCCCATCATCTTCCTCGCTTTGCGATTCACCGCTTGACTCCTCCCCGCTACTATCCTCCTCTTCGGAAGATCCTGCCTCCTCTTCGTATTCTGCGACTGGCACCGCGTTCCCAAGAAGTTCTTTTTCTCCGCAACGTTTCTGCCGTTCTACCTGATTCACAACCAGCGCCAATCGTCCTTCTAGTCGCGCTAGTCCCTCGAGAGCCTGAGTTCGCTCCCTTACAATTGACATAAGAGCAATGAGCGCGTCATTTTTCCGCTTTGAGATTAGTGCCCCAGTATGTTCATACATAATTTCACGAATCCACAGTATCAGCACCTCCGCCCGTCCCGGAAACTGTCGCAATCGCTCCACCAACATATCAAGCAACGCCCCAGTGGCCATACTTGATGGCAATCTTTCAACAGTCCCTCGGATTAGTGGCCTTGACTGCAGCTTAATAATTGTTTGGTCAAATAAATCCGAGTCTTGTGCTTGTACGGCTTGCATTAATACGCTTACTCGCGACCCTAACACTGTCTTCTCGCCAGCGCTAAACTCTGGTAAGCCAACGTAAGGCGGCTTGCTCCCAGATGAGTGAGGAGTCACACCTAATTCTAGCAGCTTTTGTTGTATTGAAGGCTCGTCGTCCTCGTCTCCGTCGTCGTCCTCGTCTCCGGCGCTTTCCAATTTCTCTGCCTCTCTTTGCTCCTCTGACATTTCTCCAGGTGGCACCTCTATGACATACCCATTCTCTTTCCTCTTATCCTTGTGTGGCAGAGCAGGCACCGCGGACCCTTCTAAAGCGGCCACTCCCTTCACCAACTCGGCCTTCCTTCGGCAAACGTCCTTTCCTTTGCTGGCCAACACATTGGCGTCCACCTCCGGCAGAACTAAATCCCCGCTATCCACCTCCCCTGCATCTATTCTCCACAAACTAGGCTTCATAGGGTTTCCGTGTACGACACTGACCGCCATCCCTCGCACCACGGTCCCGAATACATCCTCTCCACTGGATCCTTTAACCATAGCCCGACACGGCACGGAAGATTCACGCCCCACGCTGTCCCACAAGCCTACCTGGCCGTCCCTCAACAAAGCTGTAACCACTTCCCCCTTGCCTTCTGTGTCCACTCCAATGTGGCGGACTCCTCCTTCGCAGCCTCCCAGCACACAACTTGGGGCCAAGGCCATCTTTTTCCTCCTCTTTCCCTCACCTCCGGTTCTGCCTTCGCCATCCCAAACACAGATAAAGTCATCAGTACCACCAGTAACAAAGCGCCCATCGGATATCGAAACCGCGACAGTCACAAAACCGACATGACCCGCAAACCGTTGCAACAAGTTACCTGTATTGACATCAACCATGGTTATAGCCTGCGAGCAAACCAACGCACGACGGGCTGCACTATCAACGGCTAATGCAGAAATAGGCGCCAAGTGATGAAGCAAACTGTGGCGCTTCAAGACCTTTCCCGCAGGCGACACAACCAAAAGCTCATGGCGCGTACCTCCCGCTGCCAAGAAGCAAGATGAGGAAGCAGCGACGGCACCAACCCCACCAGGGATTGTAGTGATGATAGATGTGTCGAGACAGAGGTCTCCGCCTTGAGAACCGATGAGGGTGTGAAGAGTCGAGGAGGAAGGGAGGGACAGGGTGAGAGCGGAGGGACGGGCGGTGAGGCGGGGTAGTTTTGGAGAGGGAAGACGTGAAAGTGTGGGGAACGAAAAAAGGTCTAGATGCGCGTCGGGAAGTACGCGAGCGAGATGGGTCGAAGTGATATGCCACAGGGGACGTGGGGCCGTCTTGGTACGACGGTTGCCGGCCATGATGAATAAGGGGAAGGGATGGAAGGGGGAGGGGGAGGGGAACGGTGGGTAAAGGCGACTGTGGGTTGCTGGAAAGAGGGTTAGGCGGTTATCGGGGTATGCGTTGGCGAGAAATCATCGAGTATCGTAGTTGATCGTCGCCGTGGAGAAAAGTGTTTCTGAGGATCAGCGTCGTAGGAGTGCAATGCCCAAACCGACTTGCTACGTGCGAAAAGTTTCAGAAAATTAGGGGAAAAGGTGAAAGACAACCAATGAAGTTGTTCGCATTGCAACACTTTTTAATTTTGTGGAGGTGATCAAAACGTGCAAATCGACATTTAGTACGCCACCGCCGACGCCAGATGCTTAAAGATTTCGTACATTATATAGGGTACCGTATACTGAACTGTACAGTAATGTACATACTACTGTACTCTGTACACTACACAGTACAGTACAGTACAGTACACCCTGAATTCAGAATTTCAAAATACCCGTTGTAAGGGGATACTCGTACAGTACAACCTTACAGTATGGATACGGTACTGTATGTACGGTACTGCATACTGTACCAAATTGCCATCAGAGTACAGAATAGTGCAGTTCGGTATAGTTTAGCACATTACAGTAGCTCAGACTTACAGTGTACGAATGCCTCTATCTTTCAACAGAACAGTGCATTTACAGTATTTCAGATACTGAACGCATTAAACTTCTTCCTCTGAGGGTGGTCGTCAAACAATTGAGAACATACGCCGTACGAACTTTGTAAATAAAATTCGTATGCTTCTATGGAAAAAACAACGAAGTTCCCAAAACAACTTTACTTACGGGGTAGGAAATTCGTGGAACAAGCTCAATTAAGAGCAACAAGATAATTACAGTTCATTTTAACTCAAATAAACCCCTCCCTGTGGAACATCAAGGGAATCACTGGATCCAACTTTATGTTCCACTTCAACACTCCCTAGCAGAACCATGCCATACCGAGACTACCAAATTGGAAAACAGCGACAACGATTGCAACAAGCAATCCACACTACTCACCTAACCATACTTGCAGATGCAGAAAATGAGCTAGCTGTAGTAATACTATTCAACTATTGCAAATTCAAACTGAGATACGGCAAATTAAAAAACGAACACGGAAGAATTCAGGAACGATTTTCAACTTGAACCCACTGAGCGACATGGAATGCTACAGCCGATAAAGGTTCCCAAAGAGAATTGTAGGGACTCTATCCCATTATCTTTCCTTACATACTACCTTTACCAAAAGGAGTACATACTACTGTGATGATGTAACGTCTTGTTGCGTTGTATTGAGACGGCTTTCTACACCGATGCGTCTAGTTGACATGGAGGAAGAATCGCTTAAGTTAAGTATTCTGGGAAACCTTGGAAACTTTTACTTCGACATATGGTCATCTATTAGAGTTGCAACCTGGACTGATGGCAAATCGAGCAACTCTATATGGAACCGCTTTGAAAGATGCTGGTTGTCCTTTCGATAGATTTGTGGGATTCATAGACTGTACAAAGATAAGAATGACGAGACCAGGTAGTCATGGAAGTTTTTATCGAAGCTGTTACTCTGGCCACAAAATAATGCACTGCCTTATTCACCAAATCATATCAACACCGGATGGGTTGATGTTCTCAGCTTACGGCCCAGTCGAGGGTAGACGCCATGATTTAACGTTGCTTTGTTAATCAGGGCTCGAGAATGTGCTTGCAGCATGCATAAATATAAATGGAGATCAATTTCATATCTACGGCGACCTTGCATACATCTTAAGGCCCTATTTGCAGCGGTCATTTCATGAAGCTGGCGCAACTGCCGCACAGAGAACGTTCAACTCCGTCATGGGTGCCCTCAGGGTGGCAGTGGAGTGGAACTATAGGTATTTAAAGCAGCAGTGGTCCAGGAATGATTTCGCGCGATGCTTAAAGGTTCGACAGGCGCCAATCGCTCTGATGTACAAGTCATCTGTCCTTCTCCACAACATGAGAACTTGTTTACTAAAGCAAGGACAGACGATTTCACATTTCAACTTAGATCCGCCCTCACTTCAAGAGTACATAGAATCCGCGTAAAGAGCATGTTTGGAACATTGTTACTACTGCAACATTCCAGAATGGGTCCCGAATTCGCGGAATTCGCTCCTCGCGGAGGGCACCCTGCGGGACTCCGCTTCAGGCTCGGGGCGCAGACTTTGCTCCTCGGGGCCTACCGCTTGAAGATAACTGAAGCTTGTTGAGCATGGCCCCCATAACATCCATCATTTTTCCCTTTCCCTCCGGGCCTCCCTTCTTTCTTCCATTTCTAGCTCAAAATTTTTCTCTTCCAACTTAACGCTCTTTTCCATAACATCGTGAGACTTATTAAACCTCATTTCGTCAACAGAGGCCCTCTCTTGCTCAAACTTAAAACGTGCTTCAGAGAGGATCAACTGCCTTTCCTCTAGATCCCTCCCCCTTTTCACCAATTCCAGAAGAACTCAATTAACCTCAGATCCCTCCTCCAAAAATTTTGTCCTTTTCTTACTCGGTGTTACCCGTGCCGCAGTGACATTATCATCACAGGATCCACTTCTTCCTGACGAAACGTTGTGTCGTTCGAGATCATCATCTCTAATCTGCTCTCCGGCAGGAACTAAGTTATGGTCTGCCGAATTTTTCTCATCCCTCTTCCTCTTAGTTTCCTTCTCGTACTCATCAATCTCCAGAATGAGGTCATCAAGTAGTTAATCTTTTTCAGATATTTCTTCCGCTAGACCAGACGTAGCCTCGTTTTTCTTGGATCTTGCTCGACGCATCTCGACTAAAAGAGTAAATCGATCGGTAAGAGACTTCTGCTTAGGCTTTGCCTGGTACTCGAATACCATAACCGGAACCTCTGCGGGAAAGAGGTCTCGTGCCGCTGTGAACGCTTTGCCCTTTGAACCCCGACCCTGACGATGGGCATCAGTAGCACGTACACATTTGAGTAAAGTATAACCCCAATTGCTGTAGTTGAATCGGCGCAACTTGCGCTTCTGTCCTTCTCCTCCAGTAGCTCCCTCTTCTTCGTTGTTGTCATCCCCTGTGATGACAGTTGCCCCCTCAACAGTGATTTCATTGTTGTTTGGCTCCTGGGTGAGGACAGGAGGATTTGGTGTTTCGGGGGAAGGGAGGGGGGGTAGTCGAAGTGGGGGAAGGTGAGGCATTGTGGAGGGAGACGGTAGTGTGGTAGCAGATGCGGTTGGATTGGGCAGCTGCAGAGCGGCAATCTCCAGGGTGGATGAAACAGGAGGAGGATGGGACGTCATGCCGACGCTCGTAGGCGTTGAAGTGGTGGGGACGGTGGGGATGGAGCCGGTGGTCGCGATGAAGCCGGTAGTCGGGATGGTGCCGGTGGTCGGGATGGTGCCGGTGGTCGGGATGGTGCCGGTGGTGCTCGATGCAGTGGCTGGGTGTTGGTTGACAGCAGATCGCATTCTGAGGGTGTTGGTATTCATCTTGGAAGTCAGGAGGGTGTAGTGAGGTTACCTGGTCTTGATCGGGAAACCCTATCGCCAAAAAAAACGAGATTCGTTTCTTAAAATGTCTTGAACCGACGAGGTGTTTTATATTTGCCGTGTGAAAATTTCGTAGGAATACGAGACGTGTTCAACTTGTCCTTTCTGTGGACGAATTTATTTACGAGATTCGCTCTACAAATGTTCTCTAATGTCACGACGTACTACCGAAACTCAGATTGAGGACCCCTCCGTGACACAGCATGCAAGGAGAGATGAAGCAATACTCGACCAGATACCTGTACTGCTGCACAGCAAAGGCCTTGCAATACAGTATGTGGCCCTTGATGGAATTGAGGCGCAGACCGAAACGGGACAAATTTTGGCACAGTCGTCGATAACTTGTCGCGGAGGGGTAGACAGAGCACGAAGCGTATCAAAAGCTAGGGGAACAAAATTCCATCGGACATATGGGGAAGGAATCGTGTCGCTGGGAAGAAGTAGTGCTTCACGCACCATCCGAGCATGTAACCGAAGTTTGGGCGATCAGATAGTTCGCCAGCGCCAGGGAACTTCTTCGCGGCGTAGCGTATCCCAGGGGTGAACTTTGAGCGGACCGTGCTTTCTTACGCTGCCGCTTTGTCGTGAGGAGCACTGTGGATTGGCTGGTGAGGTTGAACCAAGATATGAGAAGGGCGACGACCGGTACCAGGGAGGAGGAAGGGGGTCTGCTTTAAACATCCGTCATTAATGAGAATGTCTTTGTAGTATACACGGACTGACAGACTATTTAGTTAGGATCTAAATGGATGGTTCCGGTCGAACACATGCAGCGGAGCCCGAGATATGATGGTCACAGCCACTGATGGCCGCAGCGCACAACTAGATGCGTGTGCGAATCGTAGCAGCGGTCGTGTGGTAGCTGGCCGCACCACCGCTGCTATAATTCGCATAATGTACTCCCCTAGAAACCAGAAGGTGACCAGAGATGGCACACCAAGAGAACCAAAGGTGATGGGTTGGAAACCGTAGCCTGAGTCACGAGAAGGGTTTTCAGAGGGCAGTAATACGCGGCGGGAGTGCTCGCGCGAGGTCCTGGACCTTGCATCGGTAAGCCTTGGCACCGGCGCTTGCAGCAGCTTCCTTAGATGCTGTCACGGAGGCAGATATATACGGCGAATCGATGGTGAAGTCACAGGCGATATGCCGATGAGGGTCTACAACCGGAAGAATAAGGGGCGGGACAAGGAGGTCTGCTGATCGTAGGCAAATTGTGACGAGCCTTGACGGAGTTGGATCTTAGTAGACTGACAGTAACCGGCTCTTGCGCGAGCAGTAGAGGGATTAAGAGGACGATGGCAGTAAAAGGACAGTTAGAAGAGGCGAGGAAAGGGGTTCATCGCCAATAGATGGAAGTTGGCAGGCAAGATCAATGGGTAGCAAACGCATACCCCCGAGTGCTGTGGACTGCCCTTGGATGCTCTCCTTTTACAGTGCGAGTCAAACGTATAGAATTAAGGGTATATTCTGAACTTCTGAAGTCTGCAGCATGGACGGCATACCGACTGAGAGCTGCCGTGAAGCTGAGTAGAAACAGTGCCACTCGAATTTGCTTTTCGAAAACATATAAGAGCTTAAGTATAAAAAACTTTTTTCTTAGCCCATAAAATTATAGAATAAAAAAGGTCTGGAACACCTGAGAAAAGTTTCATTCAACCAGTAGGGGATTTTCGCCCCTTTCGAGTTTAGAATGGCAAGACAAGGCCGCTACATCAATTTGACAAGTTATTGCAGCGTTACTTCTGGGATTCTAGAAGAGCTGTCAATGATTGAAGCTCTTAACTAAGAAAAATACTAAACTGCCTCGAATCTTGGTAGACCTCCCTCGCCACAATCCCCTAGATATTTTCGATGGGATTGAGGTCGGGGGCACGCGATGTCTACTCTAAAATCTTGACGTTCTTTTCATTTAACTACTTCTTAGTGGCTCTAGATACATGAAAGGGACAGTTGTCTTGCTGATAAATCCAATTTTCATTGTGCGTAAGAGCAACCCAAGGAAACAGATGGTCCTGGAATAGTCCAAGTATACTTTCCTGAGTCCTGTCTTCCGCTGATGAAAATTAAATCACAACAACCAAAAACGAAAAACATCCACACACCATCAAGCTTTGACCACCTCCCTGGCGCTTTGAAAAATGCGCTTTTTCTTGTTAATTTCATGCCAATACGAAGCCAGCCCATCTGATCCGTCTTGACTAAATTTCTTCTCGTCTGAAAATACTACAGACTGCTATTAGAAAGCTCCCATTCCCCTGTCTTCGTTGCACACTCCATTCTCCTTTTTTATGAGATTCAGTTATAAAGAAAGACTTCTTCATATGCTTGAGTTCTATTTGATGATCTTGCTGTAACACCCGCAGAGAAGACACCCTTAATAACGAAAAATCCTACATATTTTCGCTCGCGATTCATTCCGTCACTTTTCTTTGATTCCTCTCTTATGTCCCGACGGAGCGTGGCCTACTGGTTTTTGCCTGACCTTCTGCTTTTTATTTTTGTCCCATACTTTTCTCTGTTCTTCAGATACGAGCTAAATACTTTTTGAGAGCCATTAATCTTTTTAGCTATTGCTTTATATTAAATTTTGTCCACCACCAAGGTATCGATTGCCCCTCTTTCTTCTTCCGAAAGGGAAGTTCCTCGGAGGATGTTTGATGATTGTTAGGGGGTGGACGGTGCTGCTAGGGGTTGACCTTGCTCTTCGCAGTTGTTTAAAGTACCAGTTGACTGCAAAAACTGTTTTCTTATTCTATTTTATTGGCTAGAAAAATTAATTTTTTTACGTAAGTTTTTAATATTACTGAAACGCAAATTCAGGAGGTACTGCTGTACTCAGCTTGACGGCCACTTTCAGCCAATAAGCTGTTCATATTGCAGTCTTTAGTTGTTCAGAATATACCTTTGACTCTATAATTTTGACGCGCACCGCATCATGGCACGGGAAGGGTCAATGGCTCTCGTGCCACCCAGGAAGTTAAGTATTAAAATAAACTCTACAGTAAATATTTTTGTCCTTCATCTAATGTTAGTAACGATGAGCATTTCCCGCCGTGACACACACCTCCCGTTGGCCCTAAATTCCGCGATTTCGGGGAAGGCGGGTCAACCCAATACGAAACCCTTCGAATTGAAATTGTGTTCCAGGCGTCGGACGATCTGCGCCGGCGAAATCAGACACACTCACCCACCATCGCACTTAACATCCCACTTAGTGGTGGTGGTCCTTCTCCCTTGAGTTATCGCCCTTTCTACAGTACCTCCTCGATCCCCTTCCCATATTGCCAATTGCCCCTTCTCTCCATATATTAAAAAAATCTCTTTCCTTTTCTTCCACCAACCTGGCTCGCTCCATTTTCCCTCTCTTTTCTCAATGACGAAATTCTCTAACGCACCCTTCTCCGCAATGTCCACCTTACTTGTTGCGCGCTTCCCCTTTCCACACACTTCTGACGTTCACTACAAAACACTCTCCAACTTCCTTCCCTTGCCGCTTGCGTGACGCACCGACCGCAAACTACAGAGTGCCGAGGCCTTGGTACGGGTGCTGTTGAGCTGGTCAGGGAAGGGATCAAGGTCAAAGTCGAATGGAATGTGTGCTGTGTCAACGGGATACGGATTAGCCGGCGAGAAGCGGATAAACGCAATTACTCGAACATTATCTTGGTTGGCGGCGGCTGTATGACGGCATCAAGGCAGATTTTCGAACATAGGTTGCTATAGTACAACAAGGAGGTCGTGGGAGCTTGGTTTGAGCAGCAGAAGGATAAGAAACTCATGGTTGAAGATATCCGCCGCCTTGGGTTGCTTCGAGAGAAAAGTTTGGGCTCTGAGGCGGTTGAGGAAAGACGATGGGAGATCAAGAGGCTTATGGTAATCTCTGAGAATTTGGAGGGACTCCTGCCTGGCCTTTACTATGCCTCACACAAGCGATTCGGTGGGAGGATGAATTTTTGGTAGGTGGACTTTTATACCCATGTACCAAAAAGCGTATTCGTCGAGGATGTGCGAAGCCCGATCACGAGCGGTGTCGGAGAGTGTATCTTCAAATTCGAGCTTAAAACCAGTCCACCTCAAGCATGCGATCCAAAAACAGGATGAGTACGTCGACTGGCTCGATGAATATTTTTAAAGTCACCTGGATCTTCATATTCCCCTGGGAGGACCTGGTGCTCGAAAGAGCGGCAATGGGACTATTAAATTTAAGTTGAAGTACGTGCAGATCTTTTGCTTTGCTTCTCACGGCGAGTGCTTGCGGGCAGCGATATTTACGCCCCGATGGCCAAGCACGATGGAGATGTGGCACGAAAAATCCTCGAGAAGGAAAGAATACCTGCAAGGAATATTGCTGATGAATAGGGGTGGCTTGAGAAACACATGGTTTCTTATCATTTGCGCAAGGATGACCATCCAGTCCTTACTGAGCTGTCATCTTGGCTTGAAGAACTTGCATATGGAATTTACCTTCTTCGCTTTCTAAGTCGTGACTATCTCGAGTAATCTACCGACTATTCGTTGTTCTTGACAAAAAGAGGAGGCTGACTATTGACAGCGCTGAGCAACACGCCTTGGTAATGGAAGCGGAAGCGGTGCGTGCTTGTGTTGGTGATCTATTTGTCCTGGAGATTTTGGTGGAGGTACGGATGTTGCAAATTCAGAAGAAAGGCAAGGGAAGAAAGAATAGAAGAATCCCGGTTGCAATTCGCCGTGCAAAGAAGAGGGAATCTTTAGGAGAACGGATAGTGAAAAAGCAAGCACGAAATATTGTAGAAGACTCCGACGAAGAGTAAACACACGACTCAATTCCTTTTGATGCTGCACTGCTGTCCTTTCCATTGATTCGCTTCGCGAATCATAGGATGTACAGAAAAAGAAAAACACATTTCATCTCTTCGTTAATCTTCCATTAAATCATCACGTTACGCTTCGTTAAAGCGTTTGCGAGGATCTTTTGACCGTTCACCTACTGCATGGTTTCTATCTCTCCTGCTTCGAATGAATCTAGGAGACGAGAGACCGTCTGATGCAAACGATAATAGGTTCCCTC
This sequence comes from Kappaphycus alvarezii, assembly GCA_002205965.3. Taxonomy (NCBI): domain Eukaryota; phylum Rhodophyta; class Florideophyceae; order Gigartinales; family Solieriaceae; genus Kappaphycus; species Kappaphycus alvarezii. The sequence goes on along the minus strand of NADL03000612.1, from coordinate 757,735 downwards.
ATGCAACGTCCTGTTTGTTGAATATAGACCATATGAGTCTCCATTGAGGACAAAAGGAAGGGAAAATTGATTCTTGCGCAAGACCTAGCAGATCCGCGAATAAGGAAGCCCGGCCTGCTGAACTGGCAGTGGCTATTGTCTCATCTCCTATGCATGAGAAACTGATCCTAGCTTGCTTTGTGCTGCTCAAGTCAAGAAAGTGATGGACGTCCCGACCCCGCGCTGGAAGGAGAAGTCTTGACAGGTAACCAGTTTGGCCATATGAGGACGTGACTTGACTGGCATCAGAGAATTCCAAGTAATCTTGGTTGGCGAGTGACATTAGGGAAAGGAAACGGAATGATGGGCTCAAAGTGCGGATTTAGGATAGCATCTGGGTGGCAGTGACGAGGTGTGACACGCAAAGACGGTCGACTTGGCGTTGCAGATGTCTGCCAGTGAAAGAAGCCTGCGGAAGAACGCCATAGCCCAGGAAGTTTAGAGACCCCGCAAGTGCTTGATAGCATGTTAGCTAGCTCGATTTAATTGTCTCGAAATCGTGCCTGCGCCTGGCAGGGTGCAAGTTCAAGGGCTCAACCTTATCAATGTACTCCTGTATGTCAGCGAAGACGGATCCATTGGGCTATTAATGAATATGCAGGCAATTGAAGACGATGTCCTTGTCAAAGACGAATTTGTCCACGGTAAACTTCGATCCTATCGCATCATGGAAGGTGTGAATGGCAGTGGGAGTTCCCGCGAAAAGAAAGTCGTTAATAACTTTCGCGATAAAAAGTTGAATGGTTTTATCTGTATTGTAAAGGAATAATAGCTGTGAGAGTCCGGTAATTGGAACGAAGCCGTAATAAATCATCCAGGGCTCTACGTTGATTTTCCATCGACTTCTAAACTCGATAATATTGTATGCGGGCTTCAAGAGTTTCCAAACCATCTTGGAGGAAGTGGCCCAACCTTTCAGCGGTCGCAGGAATACATTGCGAGGGAAGTCACCGGCTTGTGAGTAGGCATGCTTGGTGTAAATCGAGGCGAGTCGAAAGGATAACACTGCCCCGATCGACAGAACCGAGCAAGTTACTGGAAACTGTGCCGTGGAAGAATCTGTTCAAACTGAGTCCTTCTCCTTTTCACGATTTACATGCGGAAGGAGACGACAATTGAGCCGGGTTTTTCCTGCGTCAGCTGAAAGACGGACTTGTAAGAAGTGATAGGATGAAATGACATTGGCGTTGCCAGGAAGGTATTGGTAGTCAACTTCCGTATATGCGCCGGCCTTGGAGTAGTTGCATTTCTCCGTCGCAATAGCCTCATCAATAATCCATCGCGGTACTAACTGCAAAACGGAATTAACTAACGGGTTTGTCCGCAAGAACCTTGTAAATGTCACGAAGTATTTATTGTTCAGAGGACTGCAGGGAGTGAGGCAAAGAAGGTGGAGAATGAAGGGATGCCGTTTCGACATCTTTCTCCGGCCTTGGCGGATCGTGCATAGCTGAGATATCAGAATGCATTGCACGATCAGAAGATGAATGGTGAGTACCGAACAGTGTGTTCCATAATGTAATTACGTTCCTTGAGACATCACGAAACGGTTGGTTGTCCCTGATACTGTTGCCTCTTGAAGACTTGTGATGGGTGCATGATGTTGACCCCAAAGCGCAAATTCTTTTCGATCAAGTTCAAGACGTCATCGGTGTCTGCAAAATCCAGACTTTACAGTACATCTTGGTCATGGCGTTTTGGGTCCTTGGGTGACGAACCCAGAACAGGAATTGCGGATTCGAAGTCAGCGGGGACTACATCATCGAGCTAAATAAATGCCAACGGCCCTTGAGTTGCAACTTCCTTGAGATTATCATGGATGTCCCATCAACAACGGAGTAGCTACGGGGAAAGACGAAGTCAATCCTGGCCAACTCTTGAAGCAAAGTGCTTAAAGGAGCTCGACGAACATCCTCGTGGGCAGCTTTTACTGGCTTCCCAGCATGTTTTTTTTTGTATGGAGGTAATGATCATGTGTGTTTTTGTCGAAGCTAAAAAATCTTTTTCCTATTTTCCGAACTTTGGCCCGCGCTTGAAGTAATACACCTTTTCGCCGCGCTGCAATTCAGCAAGGGACATAATTTTCGGCTGTTGCCCTTTCCTGTAGAAGCAGAGGGCGCTTCATGTAACTTGCTCTTGGTGCGTGATATGAAGGTCCTCAGATAGTTCTGATTGTGCAAGACAGACTAAAGAGGGAGTGTAACTGCGATACATCTCAAAGCTGCCCATGGTTTTGCTTCCATAGAGCACATTGTTTAGTAATGTTGCTCGAGAGGGAACCTCCTCCTTGTCCCACATGGTACCCTTAGTACCGGTGAAATGCTCAGCGTCTTTCGAGAATCGCTCAACCAATGTGCGCAATACCCAATTTTTGCGTTCAACGATTACAAGCTTGTTATAACGGCGTGCTGGGCATGGATCAAACTGAATGCCGAAGTAGGAGAGGTTATCGCCTAGCTTCTTGTTCAAGAGGCCAATGTCCCCAGAAATTTTGGCTGGAGCTCCGTGAGCGTTTATCCACTTCAGCTAGAGTTCCCTTGCGATTTTTTCGATTTCGCGAGGTGGTCGGATAAAAGCAGCGTAATACGCAGTGGAAACGTCGAAATTGTGAAGGAATGGCTCGTTCTCAGATTTCGAAAAGATGACGAAGTCAATCTGAAGATCACCGTTGAAGCTAGAGAAGAGCTTCTCCATAGATACCTTTCTTGATTTTAGAGGCCTCCTAGTCTCTTTGCGACTCTTGCACTTGTCTGCAGCGGATTTCAAGGCTTTCTTCAGGACATTATTCATAACTCCACCGCGTTCACATAGAATGAACGTGTCCTCGAACGGAAGGTGCGATTATCCATGAAGCTTGTTTGCGAATCGAGGAGCTTTGTTTCCATATTGAAAGCGGTTTTTCAATTCTTCACTCTTAGTAACTGTCTTGGAGAAATAGGCTTAAGAACAAAAAGAACGTCTTGAAGAAAGATGTCTTTGAGGGAACGACAAACAGATAGGTGCGAGCGGCATTTACGTTGGAAGTTGCGTGAGTTCTGTGTACGTATGGAAAACAAGACGGTGGGAAGAAATGTCACGGACTCCAAGGGGAATGGCGAAAAGATTTCCTGAACCTAGCTGGTAAGATTTGTGTAGCAGACCATTTCCAAGCAGTAGAAAACCTTCACGAGGTGTAATCTAAAAGGGATCTTCACGGCAACAAAATTTGAATCCTCCAAGGGAAGATCCTAGATGCCAACAGTCACTTCGGCATCGCTTTAATTGGGACCGAGCCCATAAATAAATTGATCTCAATCCAAGTCCAAGTTCGGGTTTGGGTCGTGTTGGCTGTTTAAGATGCCCGACGGAGCTCCGTGTGAAGCAACGTAACTCATTTGCTTCATTGAATCCCGGAGCCTGTCCGAAGAAAATCCAGACTACAATTATTGTCTTTGGGTTTAGAACCTGAAACACAAGCCATTTTCTTCTTTGTGTAGTTGCTCGGTGCCTTGCTCTCTTCATCTACACGATAGTTCCCAGGTTCTCCACAATCAAAGCAAGCCTGGTCACTGTCTCCTGATTGTGAATTACTAAGTAATCTGCTGGAGGAAGACCCTTTTCGTTTGCGTGCACTCCACCCTCCAGACTGGAGATGACTGAAGCTTCCGACATCCTGAGACTGGATGGAAAGATCGGCATGAATGCCACCAAATCGATTTTACGATGGTTCGAGAGGAACGGCTTAAACGTTTTGTCAGACATGGCTTGCAAATCATTCACCAAAACAGACGGCGATTCAATATTAGAAGAAGCAGTAAGATTTAGAAGAAAAATCCAGCATCTTCAAAGTTCAAACTGCAGGAATGGCTTTGGGACAAGAAAACCTCAACTAAAATTGTTTGAGAAAATGTCGCTGGTTTGGGGTCAGCCTCGGCCGATGACAAAGCGGCGAAAGATTTTCTGTTTTTCCATGCGACAGGCGTATCGCTTACCAGAACAGTAAAGTCAGTAGTTGACTTTCCAGAATTTTTTTCAACTTCCCAGTCTGAATCCACCATTGCTTGAATATTCAGTGGAACTGTATCTTTGTTCTCTAATTCGTCATTCTTCCCGAATTTGATACCCAAGTCACGTGTACCAGAGACATGACGGAGCAACCGCTTCAGTAATGCACTGTGGTGGACCGTTCGCATGTCGACTTGAAGAGCAAGGGAGTTGACTGCGAAGGCAATTTCTGGGCGTGTGCAGACAGCCAAGTGCAAAAGTTCACCAAATGTCGCGTGGTAAGTTAGAAATTTTAATGTTCATTGCTGGATCTCTCTACACTAGTCAGCGACTAGCTCGCAGACCTGGCGATTCCGTATATAACTATGTCGCCCTTTCCTGTCTGATGGGGGGAAGCAAGGTAATTCATCGAGTTAAAGTAAAAGTCTGCTTTACTGCTCGTATTTTGTAGGCGGTCGGCCACACTACTACCTATCCCTTTAACCAAAACTATCCTATCCCCGTTCCATTTCACCTGTTCCACTCCTCCCTTATCCGCACCAATCACAACCACCCAGAGTTCCTTTACACCCATTAGATTTTACTACTTTGTGGAACTCTGCGCACGTCAGTGACACTTTCATCGGCAATCCGGATTTTGAGCAGAGTTTTATCTCCTGTTCAATGCAACATTGGAATCTTGAGCAGTGTTGATGTCCTTGTTCTCAGGTAATGGCGTCTAAGCGCCATTTGTATGGTGTATGCCATGTCTTTGAAAGAGTCCTTCGACATATCGTTTCTGTGATACCTTAATACCATCTACGTCTTGCATCATTTCCCAGACAAGAAACCACTTGAGATCTCCAAACAACTTCACATCTACTTCCTCGCAGAGTCGTTTCTTGAAGTTCTTAAGCAGTAGCTTCGAATTGCTTGCAAAATCCATACCATCAACAATAATCACTAATACTATAAACTCCTTACAAACTGTCATACAAAAAACTCTAGCCTCAATTTTTGGCTGCATAAACTCCATTTAATAATTATCACAACAAAAAGCGACCCCCATATCTTACCTGTCTGAAGAAGTCCGTATATAGACCTAAGCAACTTGCAAACATAACCAGGGCGGTCAAGCTTCCCTATAGAATCGTTAGTTTGTTCCATGTATGTAGAAGTGCTAATTTCGCCGCTAAATTATGCATGCATAACCTCCCCTAATTCAAAGATGAGGCCTGTTGCGGCGTCCAAAGCAAGAAGCATTCAAATGGATTTACAGGAGGCAACTGGGGTGTCCATGAAATCTGTATCAAAGTCTACCCTTGCCATCTGCTTGTCACCACGGATGACACAACGGGCCCCATGAAGGAAGTTAATGTTATCGTTGTACAGTGGTTTGAGACGAAATCACCAGGTGAATGGGATCACATGCATCGAAGGGTCGTAACAAACTAACTCCTATGTTTCACATTTGGGGAGTGCGAGCTATTCGCGGTTTATAGCCTGACACCAAAGGTTGTTTTTGCATTGCTTCAACAAAGGATCGCGGCAATCTGGAATCAATTTGACGCTTGCGGGAGGCATTAGCACGAGGAATAGTTTGAATAGCATGTTTAAAAGGGAGAATATGCAGACAGAATGCCTGAGCAAGAAGTTCTACCAAATATTAAACGTCCTGATCTACTGCATTTTCAATACAATGCCTTTTTATATCATCAGTGAGAGTAGAAACTTCCAGAAGCTGGTCCGTGCGACAAATTCGGAAGTATTGACCAGATTGAGGATGCTCTATACGACTATGCAGTTCCAATGCAAGCTGTCCGTCTGTTTGTGTTCGAAGAGAATTACTGCACTGAAATGATGGCAATTATTCTTCAATTGGAAGATGGCAACCCAATACAGCTTGGCCCACGTGCGATAGCTGAACATCTGGTCTTCCGAAGCTTGCCGACATCGGCAGGCGATAAAATCCGTCTCTGTCAATCTCAATTCCTTTCAGTACATCCTGTTTGCCACGAGGTGAAATGATGCAGGTGCTTACTCCATCTCTCGGGGGGAAATCCATGTTAAACAATATGTTGAGATGTTGAGTGAGCAAAGCAGCAGATAAGATTTGGGTTTGGAAATTAGGAGCATGATAAGGCTCCATGAAGAATCCACCAGCCAAAGTAATGAACAAGAGACCTTTTCTAACGGGATACGAAAGTTGAGAAGCAGCTTGTACATCTTTCGGTTCGATCCATTTACAATTCTGAAATGATTTCTTGTTGTGAAAAAAATGTTGTGATCTTCCTGGATCAATCAAAGATTCACAAGTCTTTGCTAGTACGCACTTCGAAATTCCGTCTTGAACTTGGCCTGAGCCATAAATCCATAGGAATTATGATGTGGGCAATGAGGCTTAGGTTGATCGGGCATACAAATTGTCATTGGTGAAGGATTAAAAGCCCCAGACGGCCCTTGATTGAGCTTTCCATGTGATGAAGTATTACCGCTCCAAGAGTGTCCGTGAAACTGCTGGTTGTTGTCATGCGGCTCGTAATCATGCCCGTAAGAATAAGTACCTCCACCACGCCCACGGCCTCGAAAATACCCTCTGCCAATTCAACGACCTCTGCCTCGACCACTGCTACGAAATTTACCATTCATCTTGTCTACGCGATAGTAACAATCTTTTGGCCGATGAACTGGTCGAGAAAAAAAAAGACAAAGTTCTGCATCCCTTCCACCATAACTCTTGTTCACTCTACCCTCCAGAAAACCGTTTCCTCGATTCTTGTCGGTTGCTCCTGCAGCAGACGCTTTTAGTATGTTGACCCCGCTATGTCCGTCTGTGCCTTTAGTTTTCCTTCTTGAATCTCGGGTGCAATCTTAATCAGAAGTTCTTCGTATGAAAGGTTGTTCGAGATCATGGCAATCTGCGCGAAATGCCAGGAGAGCTCGAATTAATTTCGAAGTTTTCTCTTCATTCTTAACAGCCTTGTCCAGTGATTCCAACTTGCTGAGAATTTCATGAAACTTATCCAAATGTTCCTCCGAGTTCGATCCCTCCGTAATTGCAAACTATCTAGCTCTTGAAGTAAATTGATAAATGTCTGCTGGTTTGATATTGTGCAGAGCTGATCAAGAGCACCCCAAGATCTTTAGCCCTTCTGTCATCATCTTCAATGATCGCGCTCGTTTGAGCCATGGGATTAGTAGCGAGAGTGAGAATAATGGCCGTCTTAGAGCGAACGTTCGCATTGTTCCAACGTGAAACTTCAGCCGGTGTCGCATCATCCGGTCTGGCCTTCAAACCAAGTACATATAGATCTTCCCTTTGAATATATGCCTTCATCCTTCGTGGCCAATGCATGAATTCTTTCGTTCCTGCAAGTCGCGGTAGCCAAGAGAATCACCTTCGGAAGCCATTGTTGCGCTCAACACTCTTCAAGATGTGGACGAAAAGAAAAGTGTGGGTTGGTTTGTTAGTTGTAGCTGTACTGCAGCGTTTTGAAAAGGAGAATGGAACCTGGCAGAACCCACGCGATGGTACTACGAAGTTCAAAATCGTTGTCGTTGTCATTGTCGTGCCTCTCCACACTAATCCGTTGGCCCTCAGCGGTCGTTAATTTTACTGATCCTCTGCGGTCCCACATCCACCCGACCGGTGTACTTACAGTAAACAGACGGTGGTTACTTTAGGGACATGCTGTCCCACATCCCGCGAATACTAGGGTAATTACCACCAGTATACAGCAGTTCCTCTAATTAGTGGTCCTTTTAGCCAGGCCCGGCTTACCCCCCGGCGGGCCACATCACTAGAATATCTAGCGCCGCACAAAAAAGGTCTCAACACAGAGTACAGAATAGAGAGCCCAGACTCTAAGGAGCACAATACAGGACACTCGGTTACAATATTGCTAGGAGAGCTCTTGGCCAACGGGGCCGAGTGGACCGAGGGCAGGACCGGTAAGGGTCAGAGGGATACAGGAGGACCATAGAGGAGCAGTGTACATTGGCGACACACATATTGGCGGGCTTCATTGAGGGCTGTAGTTAGGCGACGTGTCCTTTAGGAGATACGCTACAGTAGTTCTGGTAGGGTAGTTAGCTAGCCTTTTCTCCTGAACTGTATTTTGGACAGTGCTGTCCAAAAAAAATTTAAGACAGAATATTACAAAATGGGTCCGTTCTGAGCATATTGCGACGGCAAAAATGGAAATTTTTTTTGCCTCATGATAACTCTAAAGATGTTTATTCTTCCACCATGGAACTTATTCGACGATTATCACCTTCCAAAATCCCCTTCCGATAGAAACTACCATCTACACCGCACTAATAGCCTCACGACTTACTGCCAAGCTTGCTACAATATCAATGGGTTACGACTCTGAGGGCTCGTCTGAGTGAGTTCAGGGAGAAAATGAGCTGTGCCAGCCTTGTGCAGACATCTATCAAGAGATTGATCCGCATCTGTCTGCGGATCGCATTGAAAATGAGGATGATATCGAATACATCCCAATAGCCCATATACCAGCGGCGTTTGCAGCACGAACACGAGCTGAAAAAGTAACTAAAAGGAGATCTACTGAGCCACCTATCGACCTTCCAACTACGCTCCCCGACTTCGAACCAATGCAGCTACATGCATCCCAATACCCTAGAAATCGCAACCCAAATTCCATAGGGTTACGAAATCGTTTTACACTAACGCCACTCTGCATTTTTCGTATTTTCATCCCTACTGATCTCCTCCAAACCATCGCCGACAATACCAATACCTACGCAGCTATGAGATCCACAATAGCGCGCGCTTTGGTAGAGACAACCGCAACTGAAATTGGATGTTTCATTAGCTTATGCCTTTACATGGGAGTTCACAAAAGCCCATCCAGAGAAGACTACTGGGATAAGACTTCAAAGGGACCGTTCCATTCAATCACGCGGTTTATGCCTCCCATTCATTTTCAGCAGATCAAAGATTTCTTCATGCTTGCGACCCGGGAGGTGATAACGGCAGATCCTTCTATTTCGAGAAAGTGCAACTACTTTTAGACTCTATCATGAGGGTTTCGGAGCGGCTCCGGGTACCAGGGCTAAATCTGAGCACTGACGAAATGATTGAAAATAACTATCGAAGACCCAATGAAACGGTGAGAATGCGAAACAAGCCTATTGGCTCTGGATTTAAGATTTGGGCAATATCCGACTCGGGATTCTTGTACTTGGTGTTCCCATACTCAAACCGTAATATTTGGAAATTATGCTGGGAGTAAAATGGCACTTTGTCACATTCATCCGCTGTTGTGGCCCGTTTGACGGACGAGTTGACTCGATACCTACCAGGATATTCCGGTGCTTTCCAATAAACTATTTACATGGATAATTCGACCCCCTCTCCACATCTTTTCAAACTTCTCCTGGACAGAGGTATTGGGGTTATGGGAACGGTGAGGTCAGATGCTATTTGGTTTCCAAGAGTCTTGCTCTGCGCGGCCGGCGTGACATCAGGCTAAAGTGCAATATCCTTAGTGCTGCGACATATGAAAATGGCACAGTACTCGCATTGACGTGGCTAGACAACCGGCCTGTTCAAATGCTCACTAAGGTACACTCCGTTGGGGAAAATTACACTGTGGAACGGAAGCGAAAGCGCCCTAGGTTTATATCCACGAATGGAGCAAGGGTTAGGACTGTTTTAGGGGACTCTCATACTAAACGTCTCCCGAAACCTAAAGTTGTTGACGATTACAACTTTAACATGGGGGCCGTTTATACTGCTGATCAGTTGAGTTCTGTCTAAACCTCCCACATTCCCTCTCTCCGTACGTGGATGTCTTTTTTTCTAGTTAATTGGCAATGGGCCTACCAACAGTTATTTACTGCTTTCTAAAATAAATAAATCTTGGGATACAAGTCACAAGCGTTTTATTTTTGAGCTAGCCTGGAGTCTTGTGAAAAAGCAACGCTTTTTTGCACGTCCAGCTGTGAGAAGCAGATCGAGTAGCACAGGTGAAAATGCCGATGAATTCTTTACTTCTAAGATGAAGGTTAATGCTGGAGGTTATGTGACGAAAAGTAATCGTCACAGGGCTATTGACCTGATATCTTCAGATGACCACATTTTGATCCGTGTTCCAAGTAGCAAAAGCGGTGAGTGCTTTTTTTGTCGCCACAATGGAACATCTTATGGGGCGAAGCGAAAGTCTTCCTTTGTGTGCTGCCGTTGCGGTTTATTCCTTTGTTTGGAACAAACCCGGAACTGCTTCCTGGACTTCCATCGCAGTGGTCTGGAACAAGGTAGAACCCCCTGAAAGTAATCAATGAATTTGTTTTAGTCTTTCGTACTTCGCTCTTGCACGTAAAATTGAGTCTTAAGTTCAATTTGGAAGTCTATTAGGTCTCAAAACGCCTCCTTCTGACCTTAAATCGTTCTAGAATGGCTGTTTGGGTGTTTTGGGACCAAAAGTAAGTATTTTAATTCCAAATTTTGTAAATTTTATTCAGAATCTGTTTTTGTTCCTTGGATAATGCTGTCCAAAACCTGCGACAGTCCAGGGGATAAGGAGAGCCGAGGGTATGGGCAGCCCGAAAAAGTAAAGGAGGTAAGCACCCTTTAGTCTACTGCTCTGCGCTCTCAAGGTAGGCGTCCCCGAAAAGCTCACTCCCTTTTATTCCTATCGGACACACTCCCATCCATTGGACCAACTTCCTTTCCGACGCTATTTCTTACTAACCCTCTTTTGGAGGATCTTTGTATCCTTTAAGCGAGCGCAGTTAGGTAATTTATTTTTTTTCTACCTATGAACCCCATACGGTCTCGCTATTCCACACGGTGGGGGTTTCCAACAGATCCCGAGATATCTCTAGCTAGAATTGAAGGGAGAGCAAAATTTCAGATACAAAGCCCATAGCAGCCTGGAAATCAGGCTCGGGGTAGCGTGAAAGAATTGCAGAGACGACATCCAGCATATGGCGGAGCGGAGGGTCTCGCCAAGTCTGGCGTGAAAGTAAGCATATATGGTGCCAGGGGGCTTGACGGACGCCTTTTCTCCGGTGATCCGCTGCCGTATCTTTGCCGTGGTTGGATCTTACTTCTTGCCAGTAATGCTTTCAATTTCTTACTCGGTTTCCTCTGCGCTTACAGGCTATGCAAGCTGATTTAGTTGCCACTCACTGCCTATTCGTCCTTTGAGGAGACCCCAACGCATACCGGTTCACCTTCATCGGCCTTACCTCTCCGCCTGTAAGGTGCACTTCGCCTTTCGTTTAACCCCTCGGCCAGAAACTTCGTTGCTTGAATGTAGAGGTAAACTTAATACATCCAAAGAAATACCTTACAACGGCATCGCCGTACAGTACCTATTTAGGCCCCGTTACGGTATCCATTGAGGCCCTGTTATATTATTCATTGAGTAAGAGTAACCAGTTCTACTTTAATCATCCTGTCACCTTCAGCAAGGCTTGGACGAGAAGCGTTTGATGCGATTTATCACGGACGCTATTCTAGAGACTTGAATGAATGCCGGATGTAACGCCGTTCTGCCTTGACCGGTCTTTCGGGGCGGATAGCGGTGAGTACAAGCGCTTATTTCTGGCGGACTGTTTGTCGTGGCGTACATTCTATGTGTTTCAGTGCTTCTGTGTTGCAATCCCTTAAGTTTATCACAAAATAGTGCAGTGAAGTAACATATCGTGACACAATAAATAGATAGATGGATATGATTTCTGGCTTTGCGACGTTTGAAAAGAAATTAGAAGCGATTCATAATTGAGCAGGACTCCTTATATTCCTTTCTTACGATTTTCAGGCGCAGAAAATACTTCAAAAGGGCGGAAAGTTTTGAAAACTTAAACCAAAAAGGTATTTTTATGAAATAAAGTCGTGATTGCATGATATCTTACATATTCAAAGCTGTTGCTGAAGACTCTTCAACCGAAAAGTGCGTAGAGAGGGCAATCTTCTGGGACAGATATAATTCTGTCAAAGAATAATTGATGAGAAGACTTCAGAGACTACTGCTTGCTACAACACGGCCATCGCTCGATACAAAAATCATATTCAATCATTGGATGCAAGATGCAACAGGCAGTTTGACATTTTGATGCTTTGTACCATAAAACTGAGCCCAGAACAATCAATGATTCGCTTTTTTGGATTATTTCGAGGTTAAAGACTCCAAAATGCGCAAAACTAGTCAATTTACATACTGATCAAGACATTCTGTGCACCATGGTTTAAGATTTTGAAACGTCTGATTTTGAAGGCAAAAATTCCACCGAATTCATCAAAAAAATCTGAGAACGAGGCTACATGACAGGGAGCACATGGTTTTTTCTACTTTCACCTAGAAGATGCATGTTTTTCTTGTCTCGAGTAGTGTACGAGACCAAAACTCGGTCATCGATGCTCCTAAGACGTTATGGAAAGGCCGAGTCATTTGAAGAGTACTTACTGAGAAATAAGGCACCTGAAATGTTTGTGGGTCCGTCGTACATTGCTACAAGGACAGGACTGAGTGTTATGAAAAGGCTATATAGCAGATGAAAGTGGCTAGAGCAATTACAGAAAATAAAAGAACCCCACCAAGACCAAATTTAATGGAACCAGGCATTTTTTTCGCCGATGGGGTGTGAAAGAGGACTGCCAATGCATGTAGAACCAAAAAGAAAACTTGGCAAGGACTTACATGGAGAGGGTCTTGGGGACATTCTGTAAAAGGAGGAACCGCAGGCACGGGATAGAGAGAGAGATACGAACTGTGACGTTTGTGGATTGTTGGGGGGATCACATGTACTGTCCATCTTAATCTTGACCTGGGAGAGAACACCGATATGATTACAGAGATGAATGTAGGCAAGTACAGTGCAGTGGAAGGCACGGAACCAATCTCATTACTTGGGTCTGTATAACATGAGATATTGGATCAAATGTACGAACTAATGTAAAACGATCGAATCAATCGCTCAAGAATAGGTAGTGCTCCTGAGTGTCAAACTGCGAAAGCACTGAATGAGGAAATCGAAGTAAGCTGGAGTAGGGCGTACGGAGAATTTGAGGAATCAAGAGTTCCGAAGGATGCGAACGTGGTAACCTCTCTTGTATTTTGCAAGGTAAACAATTAGGAAAGAGGAAGAAAGAGACTCAAGGCCAGCTTATTTCCACACGCCAACAGAGATCCGCAACGCGTTAGGATCAGGAACGACTCATGTAATGCCCAATTCGGAACTTTTCGGCTGATTTTATGAATAACATGTGTGTTCGAATTCAACTTAAGATGCCTGAATATCGAGCGCAATTACCTTCAAAGCGGTCTGATCACAAGAGAAATATTCAACCGTCCTCCACAGGAATGGAAGGCACATAGAGTGGTTTTGTAGAGATTAATGAAGCTTTCTTGTGGTGAAAGTCAGGCAGAACAACGGTGGGCGACAGTTATCGAAGGCTAGTTACTGCCTGGAGCAGGTATGGAAAGGGCATTCCATATGAGCCAGCTATATATACGGCAGTATAAAAAGGGGATAAATAATTTTCTTAGTAGCAAAATTGACGGATGACCTACTGATGGGATTGATACCTTGCATATGTAGAAGTTCTCCTCAGTGATTTCTCAAGGGTTTACGTTCAATAGATATATACCACCCGGTAGTATCAAGTCCAACGTATTAATATTGAAACAAGGCGGTAATGGGGATGTGGTTCTCAGTAGGAGATAGTACGCCGAAGGAATACGTCTTAGAGAGGTCAGTAATGAGAAATCGGCGGACTTGGAATCATCAGCAACGAAACTTTGGAGAGATTAGAATCGGAAGCTTGCATTGGAGTTAGTGTGTCTAGACTCAGGGGTTTCAAATGAGGCATCTCTACACAAATCGCTGATGCAGGAAAACGTTCCCAATTTACAAGTCAAGGAAGTCGTTTATGCGAACTGGGTGCTCAAAAAATGATTTCTAAAGGTCAGATTTTCGAGTCTATAATTTCAGTCGAGGAAATTTAAGTGATGCAATTTTCCGATTCATCGATCAACATCAATCCGAGGCAACTTTACAGGCATACTAGAATGATAATTGTGATAAAATACAGGGTACGAGATGACTTCAGGTACTTTCGCGTGACTAATTGGTCTATTTTAAGGCAGAAGCGTGTCTGTCACTATTCTTATTGAGTTGAAATTCTCTCGAGTGCCGCAGCCGATGATAGGGGATAAGATGTGCGATAATGCCTATGGTCAATAACTCATCATGATACTATAACCCATGCCATGAGCGATAGAAGCAATGGAATACTCAACACGCTCATAACACTGCACAAGGAGAAATAGTACAGACTTAGACAGACAGTGCAGCAGATAAGGGACTCTTTCGAGAGTGGGGAACTTTATAGTTTGAAATGGATCAAAGAAAGGGTCACTATTGTAGATGGCCTCACGAAAGACAACCATGAGACGGAGAAAATAATACACACGGTACTATCGACTGGAACTCTAGAGCTACCAAATCATAAGTCTCACCAACTTACGAGTAAGGATGAGAACTGACAGACGAACATTCTGGTCCTTCTGGGGGAATTGTGAATGATGACTGTATAATGACTATCTAAACGTATTCAAGATGTTTTACGTGTAGATTTTATTGTTTATGTTCGGATTCTTGTATAGAAAAGCGCTCGCATTGCTTTTGCAAGCGTCGTAGCAGATGTATTCTGAAGTGAATATTTTACGCGCTAAATGAATGGTGGGAATGTGCTTCGAGCCCCTTGAGGAAATGTTTTCCAAGCCCGTAGAACGTAAATGCAGGATTTCTATTGAAATGTAGAATGAGCCTGGAGGGGACTCGTGCCTGTCAGGTGGTGAATGGAAAAGGTGCCTTGTGAATTTGGAATATTTTCACGGTATCATTGAGTCTGAAAATGCAGACCCATCGTCGTAATTCATATCAGTTGGGAAATTTTCGACCAAGGAAAGTCCATTGTGAATTCATTTTGAGAAAAGTTGTAGGAAAGCGAAAATATTTCTGTAAAAGGAACAGGGCGATTGTGAATAGCGAATAACACAGGAGCCGGGCCCAAACGGGCTGCGCAATTTACTGGAAGAGACTGGCTTAGATTTAAATTTTGAAACCGGATCCCCACCATTATACTTCTTGGTAAGTCTCATGGGGATTATATGTACCCATGCCGTATGTGTAAGGATGCAACAAGCAGCTAAAATCATCCCATTCCCAGCATTTCATGCGACGGTTAAGGTGTCAGACACCAAGGGATCCTCGCAGTTAGGTGAGGGTACCTGGACTGTCATGATTCGCGCATGATGTGATTAGTGATGGAACCACGTCCCACCTACAGGGTCTGTGAAGGTCTAGAGTCCGACTCCCGCCAATTTTCTCGACCGAGAAGCGTTTCTTACATCTTTCTCCGAGCACGGAACTCAACTAATTGCTGGATTTCCTCCAAGAACAGCTTTCGTTCCCTATGAATGTCAAACAGGGGAGCCACGGCCTCCAGTAACTCACTTTCCAGGGTCTCTATCTTGAGAATTTGTTCCAATGATCCCTTCTTTCCATTCCTTTTACTCTTATTGTTAAATGTCTTCTTTGAAGTTCGCAAAGACCCTAGTAACACTATCTTTGATGGATCACCAGTCTCAACGACGGTATCATCAACCATGTGATACCTATTGGCATGATATCGTGCTATTTCCCCCCACTTTGGACTTAAAAAGACATGAAACTTGGCCTAACGGCAATTAGAGTTCTCCAAAGAACTCCCCTACCTTTTTTGTGCAACATGAACTGAATGTATCCTTCCAATCTCTTCCCTATATCTCCCCTGATGATCTTCGTCTCCGGGTAGCCCGATCAGATGACTTCTTCCCGTGTTGCTTTCAACGGACCGGCGTACCGAAAGCCTCGAAGCTCTACTCACCTTCTCGGTAAGTTCTACAATTTCCTTAAGCGCGGTCGAGATACTATTCATTCCCTTGTGGATTTATTCCACTACTTCGAAAGAATACTTACCGTCCTTTGACATGTCTTCTGGCTTTGATTCCTTAGCAACGTCCTCCACGATATCCGTCCTATCCATCTGGCACATATCATTTTACCGGGTAGCTTCAGGAATGTCATTACTTAGGTGTGCTCTTGTCCCTGGGCGAACCTTTTCTCTGATTACAGGACAAAGTTAGCCTCGTAATGGCAATTATATGCCCTTGTACTAACTGCTCTGAGAATTTATCCTCTTTTTCAAGCGAAAATCACCCCTGAGTACTCAAATTGTTGAGGGAATTCCCTCCTAATATCTGGTGATAAATAATTATGTTTACGTGCCTACGAGAAGTCGGAATCCCGGGAGCCTGCGAAGTGCCCAACAGATTTCCAAGCACAAAAATCTTCTAAAAACGGCGTAACCTTGCCTTAACGACGGAATACCGTCCAAAAATTCCAAGACATTTGTACCTTGATAGCATCCCTTGCAAACCCAAGCTTGATTGGTCGTCCTGGTAAAATCTATTTTATGTTGCAACTTCACCCTGAAGCTGCAAAGCACAGACCAGGACTGTTGTACTTCCAATCACTGATGCCTAACCAGTATCGGAGATCAGATCAGGGGGAATTTATATAGACCATAGAGGAGCTCGGATGTGAGCTGGCTGGCGAGTAACAAGCAGAACTTGTCGTGCTGCAGTAGGAGCGTTGCCAGTGGTAAGGGTTTAGTGACGAGGTCAGCTTGAATGATTGTAGACAGAGTATGAAAAATTGTGATTTACCTGCTGTTTTCGGCCTCCTGAAGGTGGTGGTAGCGTACTTTGATATACTTACTACGCCGAGTGTGGGATTGGGACTCGTCGATTGACTGCGCCGTCTCTTTTTACACCTCGTGCAGTGTGGGTGGGGTGAAGGCGGCTTGAATCTCTCCGAGCATGCATCGAATCCATTGGGTTTGCAGTACCGTGTGGATGGTGACGATGTACTCCGCCTAGCACGTGCTGTTGACACCTTCTTTTATCCGTCGCGAACTCCATGAGGTGAGATTTCCCGTGTGGTAGGCCAGGTTGCCGTAGGTCGACTGTCTAATCTCCTTACACGCGGCGAAGTCAGAGTCTGACTGGCTCTGTAGTATGTTCATGACTGGTTTGCCATACAGTGAACAGGATTCCATGCGTTTTTGTAGCCTGTACGAATCTAGCCGCTTGCTTTGGGCATTCCAGTTTCGTAGCTCTGGTTGTGCTATGTGGCGTGCGAGCGTACTGGCAATAAATGCCAGGTCAGGACGAGTCGAGTCAACGAGATAACGAAGCATGCCCAAAGCTCGGGTATAGGGGTATGTCGTTGTGCCAAGTAGGGGCACATCAGGCCGGCGAGTAGATATTTCAATGCCGGAGAAGTAAGGGGTGGAGGCAGGGTGAATTGCGTGCATGCGCATCTCGTTGATGAAGGCCTGGGCCAAGTGCGGCTGGGAGATATGTATGGTCTTCACGGCCTAGTCTTGCATGGTGCTCTATCCGATGAGATGCGAAGCAGCGCCTAAAAAATGTACCCTGTATTTGCGTGGAAGTGCGTCAAAGAGTAATTGGTAAAGTTAATCTTGTCTTGTAGCTACCCCAAAGTCATCTAAGGTAACTGCCATAAAAATTATATCTTGTCCGTTCCGCTTGCAGTAAAAGTTTTTGTCTGCTTCCATCCATACGTAGCCGTATTGTATGAGGTGGGTGCGCATGCCACGCGCATACGTACTTGTGGCTTGAGGTTTGCCTTAAGTGTTCCGAACAACTTGGGGGATGGTATTGGTATTCTGTGTTACCCCTTGGAATAGTAGCATGGTCTCGAGCAACAACAGGGTACGTCCCTTGTATGGTTCGTACAGGAACGCGTTTTTGAGGTCCAATTGCCGTATTGACATGAGTAGTACTATGCGGATTGCGTCTCCATCGGCAGTGTGAAACGCGAGAGCGGTGGGGTCGA
This sequence comes from Kappaphycus alvarezii, assembly GCA_002205965.3. Taxonomy (NCBI): domain Eukaryota; phylum Rhodophyta; class Florideophyceae; order Gigartinales; family Solieriaceae; genus Kappaphycus; species Kappaphycus alvarezii. The sequence goes on along the minus strand of NADL03000612.1, from coordinate 739,792 downwards.
ATTGTTTCCAAGCTGTGAGGAGATGGCTCGGGAAATTAAAGCATTACTTGTGTCTCGTTATGGCATCATCTGCGTCGTACTTGTAAGAGAAGGTGATGATAGATTTGTATACCTTTGCGTCTGGGAGTATGGTTCTGCGCGGCACTTTTTGGAACGTGCCGAATACGTGGTGCATGTCCGCTTTCGTTTCTTAGGCCGACTGCCAGCGGGCCGCGTCTGAGCGAGAGCTGGCCTTTTGGAGTGTGCAATGAGTTATGGCGAGAGATAATGAAGGTTGGCTGCTGCCCTCCCCCAAGACTGTGGGTTCGCCTGTGTTCGTGGCGTTAGCTGCGTAGGGCATGACATCCTGTTGATTCACGCTGGCTTTGCATCTCTAATTGAGAGGGGATCTCGTGATGATGCAGTATTTGTGGATCATAGTTGAGGTTTTATGGGCGATAGCCGCAGATGCGTGTCGTGAGTAGTTGTTCCGGATTGAGTAGGCAGTAGTGTGTTCCGTCCGGGGTGAATAAGTAGCGAAACAAGATGGAACGATTGGAAGACTTCTTAATGATTTCCGTTAAGACAGGTACGTGCCTGTGTTCTCCGAGCATGCAGAACAGTTGAATGATGAGGCTGCGAAGTGGGTGCCGAGAGTACGGATGTCTGTTTTTTTCCAGATGCGTCTTGGGATGTCGCTCACATGCCGAAGTGACGGATGAGGAGAGGTTTTAGGAACGCATTTGCGTTGTCACAGTGGTTTTGGGCGGCGGTCATACCTAAGTTTCTGGTAATCTTGGCTACCGTTCCATTCAGGGTTTCATTGGCATCCTATAATTTTTGGAGCAGTTGTACATGTGTCATTCTGCTTTGTAAGTCCGTTACTGTGATGAAATATTGCTGTACTTCTGGGGTCTTTGGAAAAAGCCCCGCAATTTGGCGAAAAGGTTGTGTTCGGGCGGCGGTCGAACTGTCTGATGCTGGTGCGGTGCTTTTTGGAAGTGTCCCAACCATCATACCTGGCAGTTGAGAGAAGGGATGCTGTTCCTGAGTTCAGCAGGTAACAGAAGATAGAGATCGAGCTTTGCCATACTCTTGAGCTTGGAAGGGGCGATCTGGTCTAGCCAATGGGTGAGGCCGGTGAGTCGGCATTAGCACGGCGAGGTTGACAGCAGGTTAGAGGGGTATTAGACCGTGTGTGTGGTCTTGTCTGTCTTGCGACCGCGAGGATGATGAGTGGATGGCGGTAATACCTGCAGCGTTTCTTCCGTGGTTGGGCGTCGTGTAGTTTTTTCGCGGAGTTTTACGGTCTTCTGTGTTGTATTCCGCGTCTTGGAGTACCCTTGAGTGTTCGTGTGGGGTAAGTCTTCCCTGCTGCGCACATGAATGAGCGCCGCGGCTAGCGTGATGCGTTCGTAGAGTTTCCGAAGTTGCATATCGGTGTGATAAAGCCGCCAGGGGGCATAAATACCACCGCGTAGTTATTTACCTACGTTATCTGGCGCACCCTCATTATTTTGTGCGTGAAGTATGGTACGTGTACCAGGTGTGGTCCTTGTACATTTTGGCCGTGTTTGGTTATTTTTAGAGTATTTTTTCTGTTCAAGGTGGTTTCAAATTGCCCAACTCCCTTTTTTGAACGTTCTTGCTCCTGAAAAATCTTCTCCATAGCGCCTTATGCTTTGATCTCACTAATGCGTCCATTCATACCCGTCTTCGCGACTTTTCTGCTCCTTCTCGCATCCTTCGTGACTCAAGATTGAGGTGCTTTCCAGATCGCTTTTCACAATTCTTCTCCTCCAAGGATTGTAATAGCAGACTAATATCTGAGCGAGAAACCTCAGTACCAACTGATGGGTTCACAAATACATATTTTACTGTTGGTTCCGGCAGACCACTGCTATTCATGTCCAGAGTGAGTACTCTTGTCTTCTGAACTACATCCCGGACAGGCATCACATCTTGACAACAGATTGATTTACAAACCCTGGATCAAGCTGAGGCCACGAAATTCAGGATCTGAAGTCCAGTTCTTCTAAAATCATCGCCAATATTCTTGTCGTTTACTGTTAGGTTATAATAGTATTGAATAGCGTCCCATTCATGAAGGCCACACAGCTTTGTGAAGTCTGAAGACAATTGTAAGCCATAACTAAGAGAATTATGTATAATAGCTTCTTTACCTTAGTGCTTTAAAGCCCCCAAAAAAGGTACATTAAATGGCTGCAATCGATAACTGATATCTACCGGTAGCGCCACTGTAGCAATTTGAGCAGAGTAAAGCTCTTCTATAGCACTTGAAACCAGATGAGATAGGCAAGCATCGAAACAAGAACAAATCATTAATCTTAGGATTGGTTTCTCACACTCCTTTGATAAAGAAAGATACGCACTTCTTGAAAAAATGTTCATCAAAACTGTCAATATCAGTTCACCAAAAGCGTTCCATCCTTCAGGTACCACATCGCTCACCGTTTCGCTATGTTCTACGTTACTCGTTCTAGGCTCCTGAGCGCCCTTTAATATTGCAGCAGGCGCAAAAGACTTTCCACAGTCGGTTAAGGGGAAAAAAAGGACTAGAATTCGATTTCTGTATGGAAATTTGACCTTTGGCCACGTATCATTCATTTCCACTTATGTAAGTACACGCTTTCAATTTTTCCACTTGAATCACAGCTAAGGGAGGAACGAGTTTCATCCAGGTTGTACACTTTTCGGCAAAGCTTGATGTTGTACACGTAGTAAATCAATGCAACCTGTGTGAGGAATAGAGCTAAAATACCATCATTAAAACATTGAAAACGTAGCTGATCGACAGGTCCGACCATGAAACGACTTAACACATAAGAATGGCGCGACAGAAACCCTTTCAACCGGCCTCGGAAAAACAATGCTCTAGCTAGTCGGTAAGACATTTTTCCAGTAGTTGTCAGCTCCTCACGGTACTTTCGTGCTAAATTGCACGGTGCATCGCTATGCAAGAAAGATTTCTCTTGAGAAATGAAGTTATACGTACCACCAAAACCTTCTTTTGCTCCATTGTAAACAAGAGCGAGCTGTACAGCCTCTTCGACGTAATGAAATACGAACCGTATTCGTTTTGTGGTATTTCAGGTGTTCAAGGCTTGCTCCATCGATGTAGAGCCGATTTGGGGAACTTGAAGGGTTTTTCAGCCGTGCTTTCAGAGAAGCTGTTATAGGAGCGAACAGCTTTGATTTTTTCAAGCGCTTTTACTAAAGAGCTGTGTGCTTTGGTTTTTTATTGGTTGCAAACAAAGCGAGTCATAGTCGCTTCGCGGTGTGAGGTTCATTCACGGCGGGATCAAGGGTTTTGGGATCAATAGGAAAGCGACAAATGGTTATCGTGAATCCAGTTGTGTTCTGTACTGTACCGTTTGCAATATTCATTTTTTTTACTTTTCTGGATGGGCTGCCTCGCAAAAGTTTTTTCCCGGTAAAATATTCCCAATCCAGAAAACGTATAAGAAGAAGGAAGAATGACGCTTTATTGTTTGAAGACAAGTCCGCACTACACAGGACCTATAACAAGAAGTTAATGGCATTCAACGTGTCATTTCTATTCGACATCCTAATGCTGGCTTTCGATCCCCTTGGTTCGCCTTCCCCCGCTACTATCTGCTTCACAGATGACCTCCCGCGCATCGCGGAAAAATTGCATACATCTATTGGAGTCGTTAGAATGAGAATTTACCGAAGCGTTAGTTACACGATCTGGTCGTCTCTGGCGAACTCTATCGTGTCCCGCACACCTGTGCACGTGGCCGACGTGCACAGGTGTACCACACGGTTAGCACGGTTTTTTTCTCCAGCCTCCCTACAAGCAACTCTACTCCCAATGCTGTGACCAAGCTTGCTTCTCTGGGGTTGGCTTCCGGCTGAGATTTGGGCTACTGAAATCGGGTGACTGGCTGGGAGGTAAGCATTTTTTTCCAAAAGGCGAAAACGGTTGGGTCCTTCAATATTTGAAAAATGTGGGCGGCTGTGTCCCAGTATATTCCGTCAGATAGCTGATATTCGACCTGATATCTACACCGTAACCTTCTCTAAAGTAGCGGCTCACGACCAGCCATTAAGCATGCTGCGTTGGACATTACAGCAGTTGCAGCGTGCCTTTGAGAGCACTGCTAGGACCTTTCCGTAGGTCTCCATCGCCCTCACAGCGACACCCGGGGCGATATCGGTAAGCACTGAATGGGCATCGAGGTGTCAGCCTCCTGGGGTGGAAATTGGGATAAGGCAAAAGCCGACTTCTGGTCGTGGTGGCAATGAAGGACTGATATCTTCTCCTCTTTGCGGATATTGCAGCGCTGAGCGAGGTGAGCGGGCTAAACGTGCGCACTCTCCTGTTGGAGTGCGCTAGAGGGTTAAGGAATGTAACGTCGAAGAAATCTGTGCCTCCATTGCTTCCGATCGAACGAATATCCGGTCTTGTGCGGTGAAGTCCATTCCGGGGCTCGACGGCTAGGTGGCGTGCTGCCTTTTGCAAGTCCTGTGCGAGCAGGACGACCTGACAGTCATGTCGCCGGATGCAGTGCCCTCCATGCAAGCAATGCATGATATGATCGCCAAAACAGTCGACAATCTCTGGGCAGCGGCGGCGAGGGCACGGGGTACCTGGGGAGAAAACGGGGAATTGAAAGCAGTATTGGAACAGCACCACGAATTCGCGGGGGTCAATACTGGTCTGGAGTCCGGGGCATGGGGCACAGAAGACCCAGTCTTTGGCATCTTGGAGAGGCATAGAGGCCCAGAATGCCTTCTCCTTTGGTCCTCGAGAGGAATTCCTTCTTGCACTGCTTCATGGATGGACTCTGTTAGGGTCTGCTGCGATGGTGTTTTAGTAGAGCAGAAGGCACTAAAAGGGAAACTGATGAGCGCAGGTAGGAATGGGACCCTCTGCGATGAGCATCTACGGCTGATTCATAGGTTGTCAATTCCCTGACTGGCGCAGGGAGAATAGCGCGCAATGCACTGTTGGCCGTCGAGCTGGAAGCAGGGAAGGCGGCGGCAGCGATGTTTCTGGTCGATGTGAAGCCGATCCCAAGGGAGGGCTTAGGATCCTTTGGTTTCACTGGGAGTTGTAGCTCGCAAAAAACCTCGGAGTCCAGGACTCCCCCTGCTAATGTCCTGAGACACTGCTCCATCATATCATCGAAATGCGTTGCAACCTGGGCGGAGGACGATGTCGACACCACGCGCAGCAAGTAGCCAATCTTGCAGACCCCGAAGCAGTTCCGCAGGAGCTGAAAGGCTACTTGCGTATTCTCCAAGTTAACGATGGCCTCGAGAAATGGGCGGAGTGATTGGACGTGGGCTGTGAAGTGTTGCGTGGTGAATGCCTCTGAGCCGACAGGGGCGTTAAGCACAAGTGTTCCTTCGCTGTATTCTTGAGTTAGCTCCATCGGGTAGAGGCGCTGTACGGACTCCGGCGGAGCAGTAGGCCACCAGACCTTGCATTTCGGAAGGTACAGATGCAGATCCCTGGTAGTGACGTCCAGCGAAGAAAGGGTGTCGACGGCTCGGAGAAGTTGTTCGTGACGCGCGATGATGTACCCGTGATCGTGATACCATAGTTGGAGCAACAGTTGGACCACGGTCTCATCTTCCCCAGAACCAGAGCCCAAGAGCTCCTGGAATTTGAGTATGAGGGGGTGAAAACGGGTGAAAAGGAGCCCGTGGAGATTGTCCCCCTGTTATGTTCCTCGCACGCTTCGGAGAATATGGCGACCAATGCATTAAACTTCGTACTTCTATCGTCGAAACTTCCTCCTCACAGTCGGAACAAAGCCTGACAGCAGCACATTAACGATTTTGAAGATCGGGCGGTTGCTAATACGCGCTCCGCCTGCCCATCTGACTGAACCCTAAGACTTTGCCACACTCAATCAAGACCTCCACATCCTCATCCATTAGCCCATCCCTTGACACGTCACCACTGCATTTCCCATAGCAAGACCCAAATTATCCTATCAATCCTACCGCTCCTTCATCTCCTCAACTTTCCCAAAGTCTCCTTTATCCGCCGCAAACCCTCCCTCAAATTCTTCTCCTCCGCCACATAACTCAATCGAATGTATCCTTCCCCTCCCTCTCCAAAGTCCGTCCCTGGCAACACAGCCACTAATCCCTCTCTCAGCAACATGTGAGCAATTTCCCTGGAGCTTGTCCCCAACTGCTTCACGTCTGCAAATGCGTAAAACGCCCCTTCCGGTGTCTCACACCTCACCCCTTCAATCTCGTTCAGACCCTCCACCACAATATCCCTTCTCCGTCGATACTCTTCCCTCATTTCTCGGACCCCGTCATCCGGTCCCATCAATGCTGCCACCCCTGCCGCCTGTGTAAACGTTGCCGTACAGCCCACAGAGTGCACGAGTAGCAATTCTACCCTCTCCGCAAGCGTCGCAGGCATTATCGCCCATCCCAAACGCCATCCTGTCATGCAATAGCTCTTTGAAAAACCGTCCACAATCACAGTTCGTTCCTCCATTCCATCCATCGATCCTATCGAGGTATAATTCCCACTGTACACCAATTGCGAGTAGATCTCATCAGACACCACCCAAAAATCAAACTTCTTTGCAAGCTCCGCAATCCGTCTCAGATCCGCCACATCCATCACCTGTCCAAGTCTCGCAAGTCGTCAATACACCAAACAGAATATCAGTCTAAGGTCGTTTCTTGTACCTCATCGCTTTGATCTCAGCCTGATCGCAAAAAAATAAAGTTAACTTACCCCCCCAGTAGGATTCCCCGGCGAGTTGAGCACCACCATCTTTGTCCTCTCTCCCACTTTGCGCTCGAATTCCTCCATATCAAACCCCCTCATTCCTTTATCCAACCGCACCGGCACCACAACTCCCCCTGCCACCTCGACCATAGCGCGATACGTTGGAAACCCGGGATCCGGAATCACAACTTGCTCCCCTCTCCCCACTAACGCCAAAGTAGTGAAGAACAAGCCCGGCTTGGCCCCCGGTCCTACCACCACATTCTCCCTACCGACATTCAATCCGCGATTCTTATTCGCCCAATCTGCAATGGTATCTCGTAAGGACGCAATTCCTGCCGGCGAGGAATATTTTGTGGACCCAGATCGAATCGCTGTGACTCCCGCGTCGCAAATGTGGTCCGGTGTGGGGTACCCCGGTTGGCCGATTTCGAGGTGGATCACCCGTTTGCCAGTCTCCGCTTCGATCGCTGTCGCCGCAGCCATTACAGCGTATGCTCCCTCGTTTTGAAGAGTCATGACGCCAGGGGTGAATGGATTGGCGGTGGATTCTGTGGCAGTCATGCGGACAGGGGCTTTCGAAACGCGGATAGTGTGGGCGCGGGACATGGAGGGATCAAAGGCGGTCATTGGGTGGAGGAAGAGACCCGGGCGGAAGATAGGTGAGGAGGGGATGAAGAAAGTCATAGTGCGGGGGGATTGAGGCCCAGACACTGCGGCAGGACGCATTGGTAGCGGGTTGATAGCGGGGATTGATCGCAGGGGAGGCTAGTAGCCATACGGAATACATTGCGCGGTAAGTACAGTATGTACAGTACAAGAGGGTCTACTTCCGGTAGGGTGTTTGATCTCGTCGCAGTAAAGTAAATCCGAATGTTACACTGAAATTGTACGTACAGTGCGAAAAAGGTACTTTTCGCCATCCCTGCGCCACTTTGTTGAGAATACTAAAAGATGTACAGTAATGTACAGAGCCCCTGGATTCCGATACTACTACGGTATATTAGCCGATCCCCGTCCGGCGTCCTTTTGCTAGCACAACCTCACCAGTCCATCATCAGCTCAAGCAGCTTCTCAGTGCCATGCATAAATCTCCTTTCCTCAGACACCCTCAACTCTGAACCTGAATGACCCACTTCGCAGTATCACATGTAATCAATCGGATTCGCACCTCCCTTAAAGTTCACAAAATTCTACTCCCCAACCAAAACCTTCTGCTAGCAATTTCGGGCGGACAAGACTCCCTTACCCTCTGCGAATCCCTTCGTCACATTCGTGAGACCACTGATCCGACCCCCTGGCCTCATTTTGCACTCGCTTATTGTGATCATCGATGGCCCGGCGACGAAGGAATCGCCGCTCACGTTCGACGCTACGCGGATAGTGTACACTTGCCATTACTAGTATTCGACGCTATGGATAATCCGCCGCCGTGCTCTGAGTCTGCGGGAAGGGAATGGCGGTATGCGGCTTTGTCAAAGTTGGCGAAAGAAAAACATTTTGATGCCGTGTTAACGGGCCACACCAGGACTGATTTGGCAGAGACTGTCTTGTTTAATTTGTGTCACGGGGCAGGCAGTGACGGATTATCTGCGATGGGATGGGAACGGCAATTGTGTGATCAGGTGGCGTTGGTGCGACCGATGTTGGACGTGTCGCGACAGGAGACCGCAGCATTTTGTAAGGAAAGTGGGTTGGATGTGTGGCATGACCTTTACAACGATGACTTACGGTACGCTAGAAATCGGATACGGGGAGATATAATGCCAGCACTGAAGGAGGGTCTGCACGGGAAGGTGGAGGAGGCTTTGGCAAGGACAGCAAATTTGTTGCGGGAGGATGCGAAGCATTTGGAGAAGGAGGCTAAGAGGGTGTTTGAGAGAGCTGTCGTAGTGGAAGCGGGCGGTCGGCTGTTGATAGACAGGGATATGCTGGGTGCGTCAAGTTTGGCAGTGAGAAGGAGAGTTGTGAAAAGAGTATTGGAGGAATATTTGAACCTGGATGCTAGGCGCAAAGTGTTCAAGCAAGTTGAGGCGGTGGTTCGTTTGTGTGAGGGGAAGGTTGGTGAGTCATCGCCTTCACTGGCGAAGGGAGGTGGGGCAACGATTGTTTGCGAGCGATGGATTGAAATCAACAGGTAAAGGATGCCAGCTTTTCCAGCGGCAGGTCCAACTCCAGAGGAATGATGAGACGAATTATTCATTAGAGTATTGTTCTGTACGCGCGCCGTGCGCAACCGCCGAACTAGGCTAAGGCAGACGGGGTAGTATGTAGGAATGCTTAGGGTAGAGTCTACGGCTTCATCATATCGAACGGTAGTCTTCGGGCAGCGTGTGCAGCAATCATTGCTCTCTTAATGCGCGGTGTATATCCTGTGCTCACTCAGGGCTCAGCCAACGGTACCAAAGCCCTGGACCTGTAGGCACTGAGAGCTGTGATTTTGGGACTGGGTAGTCGTCTAAACCACTTGACCAAGCTACCATCGAGAGGGCCACCGAAGCTGCATGATTCCAGCGCGATTCCCTGGCTTTCCGGCTTAATGAGGAGTAACTTATCATCACCATACCAGTCTGTTAGTCGGGGTATTCTAGGTATTGAATTAGTAAAATATCATCTTTGCTTCCTGGTCAATTAGGCATGCTCGCCGCTTCGCAACCTTGTCCCTTGGACTCAAGGCAATCCTTTCGTCACCGACCTAGGCGCCTTTGGCCCTTCCTCCTTTGCTAACATGCCCGTCAACCTTCACGCCCATCTACACCGAGCTCATCAAGAGGCAAAGGCATAAGGTGTTTAGGTCATCTGCCCTCTGGAGTGACCCATCCCAGCTATCACTCCGTTGAAGCTACCCGTCGCCGCATACACGGCCTGGAATTTCGTCACAGCGCTGCTGCTGCTTTCCTACAAGTACACCCAACCACCGCGACGAAGGTGTCACCTGAGTTCCAGTGCACTGGAGCATCGTGCGGCGCAGGCACTCTAGTCTCCCATTGTACAGACTCGTTGCCTTTGAAAGGTCACCACTGTCAGCAGGACCTCCATGTCCACGGTGACCACGCCGCTGACCGCTGCGTCTCTCAGCTAGGACGAATTCACCGCCACAGCTCCCTGGCAACCTGTTTGCGTTGTACGTTTTCCACGCCGCAGGCCTCGACTATCAGTTCGAAGGTGAGAATCTCGTCCCCGATAAGAACTACAGGTCAGCCGACATCCTCCTTGCGCCACCCCTTCGTGACCTCGAATCCGGCCTCCCGCCCCGTTCTATCGTGTGTGACGTCGTTGTTACGTCCCAGTTCAGGAAACTCACCCTCACGAAAGCTGCGCATGTCGCCGGAGGGGCTGCCGCCCACACTTACCACCTCGAGGTCCACGGGCTTCAACATAGGCTCTCGGGACTTCTGTTGCCTCCCACCCACAACACCGGCATACCGAGTTACGCACGTGTTCAAACTCGCCTACCATCAATTTGCCACCGGCACCGCACACGAGTTCGAATCGCTCCGCCGGTCCTCATACTAGGGGCTTCACCATGTCCCCCTAGCGGACCTCTAGCCTGGGGACAAGTCTTTCTCCCCCTGCGCCTTGGTGGCCAACGTTTCTTGCTGATCCACCCCTTCCTTCATGGCGCGGTTGCCGCGAGCCTTCTGGATGCCGCCCCTGTCCGCCACTGAACGGCGTCATACAACATGGCCGGCTCCCTCGCTGTTCTTGCCAACTGCTTTCGCGTGGACCGGCCTTTCTTTATCGCCTAAGCTGGGCCCCCCTTCGCCAATACGCTCTTTGTCCTCATGGTAACTCTTTCCTCATCGACCTGGGCCTCTTTCACACTGCATCTCTTGCTGACATTCCTGTCAACCTGCAAACCCATCTCAGTAGGGAGCAGCGAGAGACTGCGGCAAAGGTGCACCGGGGGGACGACCTCTAGAAGGATGTCCCCAGCCGCAGAGCTCATGGTCCCGAAGTCACCCGTCGTCGGACACGCGGTCTCGCTTTTCACCACTCTGCGGCCGCTGCTTTTCTAGGGGCGCATCCGACCAATGCGGCCAAGGTCCCTGACGCTCATTGGAGCATCATGCTCCGTCGCCACCTCGGTCTTCCAGTATACACGGGCTCGATCCCACCGAAGTGTCACCATTGCCAGCTGACGCTTGATCTGTATGGAGACCATGCGGCTGACCTCTGCCTCGGGGTTTGGTCGCTTATACCAGCATAACTCCATCCGTAAAGCCCTTGCATACCATGTCTTCCCCGATGCGGGTTTGGATTACATGTTCGAGGTCCTGCTGCTCATTCTTGGAATCGATCTTCGGCCCTCTGATCTCCTCGTGCAACCGCCGGCCCCTGCCACCGGCCCCAAGGCCGATTGCCTGTGACGCTACTAGTTTTTCGCCGTTGAAACCGACCTCTGTCACGAAAGCAACGCAGGCCGCAGTAGGCGCCGCCGCTCAAGCTTACCGCCACAAGGCCATGGAGGACCTTGAGCGGAAGCTCGCCAGACGCCATATACAACAATCTGATAACTCGTCTCGCCACCCGGATTTCCGCTTCCAGCTACTCGCTCTCGACTCATTAGGGGCGGCATACCCGGCCACTATTCTGTTTCTGGAAAAGTTCATTCCACGGATTATGACCAGATACCAAACGTCGGACACCACTATTCACACGCAAATCTATCAGTGCCTCAGCTATGTTCTATGTTCCTTGGTGGCTATGGCCTTCACTTCTCGCGCCCCACTGCACCTGACCGATGTTGACCATCTAGTGGACAGCAGAGGAACTATTTGCCGTAAATTTGCCGAAACTACTTGCATTTGACGTATTGAAGAACACTTCTCCCCCCCTCCTCTCCTTGAAACACAGTGAGTAAGAATTGACCAAAATTGCGCGACGTCATTTTCGGCCAAATCGCCCGTGCAGCAGTCATGGACTACCGGATCGAGGCCCCACTGCTGGCACCGGGCACGGAGCTGCGCCCAGCCAACATCTTGCTACATCCACCTATTGCGCCCGACGGCACTGCCCGGCCCAGTCGCATGTCACATCACCGTCGTCTCCCTCCAACGACCGCATCCTCATCAGGGCCTCGAGCGATGAGGGCGATGCTGCTGCCGAGGCGCACCACAGCAACGATTCGATTTGCCACGCAAACTGTCTCGTCGCTTCCCTCCCCACTCTGACACCGCCACACCAGCCCCCAGCTTCAAGTTCCAACCCCTTGCTTTCGATTCTCTAAGGACGCCTTCCCCTGCCACCAGCCTCTTAATGGAGGGTCTCTTCCCGCGCATATCCGAGAAGTTGCACACGTCGGTTAAAGTTGTTCGCACTCAAAAATACCGTCGCGCTAGTTACACGGTATGGACATCTGGAGCGAACACAATCATCGTCCGTACACCAATGCTCGTGGCCGACGTGGTCCATCTGGGTAGCACTACGTCGGGTGTCGAGGTTGATTGGGCGCGCCGCAAGACTGGATCAAAGGGTTTGCGCAAGAGAGATGATGGTGTAGCTGTCATAGCAAACCAAGAGGTGGGAGGTCAAATACAGTAGAGCGCGGTGACGAAAGATATCCTGAGTACTGTAAGAGCAATTGCCGGAAGGAAGACTGTAATGGGTGGGCGTGCAACGGGCACTATACAAGCCCACATACTGTACTGTACAGTCCACGAAATGCACTTAGATACGCCTCGATTAATCTTAAAGCAGCTCAATGTTTTATTTAATTTGCGTTTAAAGACTCGGATCTGGACCAGTTTTGTACTCCATTTCGATCTTCATAAATGCTTTTTGTATTTTAAGCACCAGACTACTCTAGATCCCTTTAAGACAATCCGCTTTCCCTCTCTTGCAGGGGTACGAAATGTATTAGAATACAACGACCGAAACACTGCATTACCCACCACATAAAGGCGCTAAACCAACACAGAACTACGAGCGAAAAGCAATATTCAAAACCAAACGTGGAGGGGACGGCAAAACGATACCTTGTACAACATTCTTCCAGTCAATCGTAATGACAAACTACGAAGAAATCGTAAATATAGTAACCTTGCCAAACGACTCGAATCTCCTTATCGTTTGAACCAATTATCTCGAGTCCCGGGTTTATTCCGCCTCGCAGTAATAATTCTCCATGGATGGATTGTCCAACAAGCGCTGAGTGAGACTATCCCATAGTGAAAACTCTGTAGAACAAAAAATGGGAAAGCAGCGAGGCTTGTCAAATTTCGAAAAAAGCCAGATCCTCTCATATCACCACGAACTGTACTCAATTTGGGACATAGCCGCGACCCTCAATCGCGTACCAAAGACAGGCTAGTACTTCTCGCAACAGCACCTAGAAAAAGAAAGAACCCGTAAGTATTTAATGATGCAAAAGTTCGATGCCTCCCTGTCTACTCTACCGACACCCGACACCCGGTACTTATCCTTTTTCCCAGGGAGCCAGTCTGGTCGTCTTGACTGACCTTAAATTAGAATAAAATCAAAGGGAGTCCCCTTTGACTAACCTGAATTATAAATAAATTCAAAGGGGGTGAGCCGCCACGCAACTCCATAAATTGGCGGGGGCCTTGTGGCCAGCCACATTATAACCAAAAAACATATTTTGTCCGTCTGTAGAATCGGACTTCTACCCTAGCCTAGAGGCCACAGCATGACAAAATGTGCCCGTATGACCCCGGGAGGGCCGATTCTCCAGCGCCATCTCAGATTGACTGAGTATTCTTCCGAGTATTACTTTTCCCCGTGCCCTAGCTTACAGTCCATCCTTACAGATAGCAACTCTGTTGCAAAGTCGATAGGTTGTTCGCAAGGTTTCAGACACCGCTCATAGCTTGTTTATTAGAGATGCTTCGAAAGGAGAAAAAATTACACGAGAACTCCGCAAAAGCTTCAATCTCATCGTTACAGTTCGCTGAGCTCAGAAGTTTCTATCAGACTGCGACCACTTGAAGTACAGCATGATGAAAAAGGGGCCTTTGGTCATGCCGTAGCACAAAGAAAAGCGTCTGTCCTGGGCCCGCCGTCACATCAGCAGAGGGGTCGCGTTTTGAATGAAGGTAATATTTTCAGACGAGAAGAAGTTCAACTTGGACGGGCCAAATACCCTTTCACGCTACTTGCATGATTTGAGGAAGGAGCCTATTCGTTTCCTAACTCGTCAAATGGGGTGTGGGTCATTGATGTTATGGGGTGCTTTTCCTTTTATGGAACGTCTTCCTTCATCATTTGTGAAGGAAAACAAGACTCTGTCAAGTAATGCAAGACTCTTGAGCATGGCTTGATGCCTTTTGCGGCTGACATTTTTGGCTAGCGGCAGACTTGGATCTTTCAACAAGGCAACGCACCCATCCACACTTCGCAGCATGCCCCCTAATGGCTATCCGGCAAGTCGATACGTACCTTGCCAATGCCTGCAAGGTCTCCAGACTTGCATATTATCGACAATGTCTTGGGATTTATGGCTAGACGGGTGTATTCTAGGGGTCGTCAGTACCGCAATGTAGCTGAGCTGAAGGATGCTGTGCGTGAGGCATGGTGCTCCGTCACCCCTTATTACATTTTTTCCCTCTACAGAAGCATTACCAAGAAGCTCCTTGCTGTTATTTATGGCAAGGGAGCGCATATAATTTTTTTTATCTTTGTGCTTTGTTTAGCGGAGTTTAGTCTAATACATTTCGTGCCCCATTTGCAGTGCTGCAAAATTTTCTTTAGTTTTCTTTATATGAAGCCTTTTTACGGGAAAATGTCAGTTCTGCTGTCTTCAATGGAAGAATTTTCGATTATTTCCCGAGTTGTTTCATTGGTATGGATTGAACTTGTGAAAATTGCTTTGTTTCTAAGTGGATTTTGCGGGTTGAATAACCTGCGGTAGGGATGAAGTGAAGTAGGGAGAACAGAGACGAGGACGGAGAGAGGAAAAAAAGAGCCCGCGCATCAACTGTTGTTGCGACTCCAAAAAACATCACAATTAGCTACAAGAATCAGATGTCCTGCACTGAATCCTTGATAATACATAATACCGTAAATTGCAGCTACAATGACCTGTAATGTAAGTATAGCATGATGTGTAAGGCGTCGAAAGCCGAATCCGTGCCTTGATGGAAATAATTTACAAGGCTGTACTGTGCAGTACAGATACAGTATTTACGATACTTTCTGTGAAAGAAGAATTGAACCTTAAAATAAAGGTAAAATAAATTATGGTTCTGCTCTCTCTTGGTTTCTATCTTTTTCACCATCGGGTTGATTGCGAAAAGGCTATCTAAATCGACTCCTTGTTGACTGAAACAGCCGAAAGGTAACTCATTGAACATCGTTTTAGCGCAAAGGCGGAGAAAGAGGTCCAATAAGGAAAAATGGAAATTTTTTCCACAACCAAGCAAGGATAATCTGATTTGCCATTCCTGCTATAGAAGAGGTCATCTGTTACCCGAATGTGACTTGAAAGTCAAGTATTTGCTTACGGTGCTACAGAACTACGAAGCGCTAAGTGAACCAGACCGTGCGCGACTCCCTGCGAAATCGTACCACAACGTCCGAGCCATGTTGGGTATGAACCAGTCGATTTCGACACCGGCCGTTCCAGCGGAACCGCAACGAAAAATGGCGCCGCCGCCAGCCAGAACCGAGATCCATCCTCGGAAAGTCCTTACGCGTCCCCAAGCGGAGTCGGTAAACTAAAAGGGTTTCCCTTCTGTACGGAGGGGAGACCCAAAGCAGTTACCTGTGACCCCGTGCGCGTGATATCGCGGAAGGAACCCTTCAGTGACCCTAAGACGAATTCCTCTGCAAAGAAAACTGATACCCGTTCAAGTGCTACCAAAGGCCCTTTCAGGGGCTACAAGCCTCCACGTCACTTTTCGTATGTAATGGTGATGGCGAAGAGAAACTTCAAGGTTTTTGCCGATATCGGTGCAAGGACTAGTTTGCTCTTCCGTAAACTAACTGTCGTCTACACAAGGGCAGGCCCCAATTTTATTCTTCGAAGTTATTTGCCACCGCACGTGAAAATTCAGAAAGCGAACACTCCGCAAATCAGAGACGGGAATAACAAAACGCTGAAAACAGCTGGTCAAGTCGAACTCATCGGGAGACTTGGAAAACGACTTGTGAAGTTACCCTTCATTGTATGGGAACAGTTAGCCACTGCCGTGATCCTTGGATGAGACTTCTTCAATCGCTTCGTCTGTGCTATTTATCCGCAAGAGAGAGAAGTCGAGCCCGGCGATGGAACTTGAGTCCCCATCACACGAAGGCCGCTGGCCAAATGAACACCAACCGATGAGCAGAACTCCGCTCCACCACCTGCGATTAGAAGAAGTTTGTCGCCTCTTATCAACGTGGTCGAGCCCACAACCCTTCCGGCTGAATTGCAAGGCTGTTTGTAAGTCGTTATCGACAGAAGTGGTGTGATTGTCGTGCAACTAATCGACCGCGTCCCGAGTACTGAAATTGTTGCCTCAAATGGCGTCGCACAAGTTAAGTCTGAGCGGCCGTTCTGCATCCTGGTTGCCAACTTCAACCAGCGCCCGCGAACCCTTCAATCTGGTCAGATTATCGCTATGGCGTTACCGCACCATACAGTGGTCATGCCAAGTCACGTAATGTTAGGCAATGTCCTAGCAGTGAGTAAACTGGTCACGGACGACGACGACGACGACCCCGCAAGGCCATGACCCGAACCCTCGGCGGATGCTTGCATTTAGAGCACACTAATTCGAGAACCGGTCACGGATAATGAACGCGAAAACATGACGCCAAAACCTGTACCACCCGCGGAAACACGCACTGCAGCTATGCAACCCACCCTAGAATCATCTACTTTACCCAAATCAGAAAAAAACGAAGAGCTGAAGCCGCCATCGGCTAATGAATTGAAATTTTCCCATTTATTACCTGATCATCAGGAACGATTGAGAACTATCTTGAAAAAGTTCACGTCGATTTACGACGGAATTTTGGGATATATTAATGCTGTGGAAATTACATCGATCTGATTCCTGGGTCACATCTCATTTCTTTTCACTCTTACCGAGCCGGACCTCGACAACGCGAAATTAAAAAAGCGAAAGTCGACCGCATGTTGAAACTAGGTGTCATCAAACCCGCACAAACCGAATGGGCCTCACCCGTTGTGTTTGTTCCGAAGCCTGATGGACATATTCGTTTCTGTGTCGACTATCGACGTCTGAATGCAAATACGATAAAAAACCTATCCCCTCCCATGAATGGATGAATCCATCGACAGCCTGGGAGAAGCGCCTATCTTTACTACGTTGTAATGTAATAGTGGATACTGGCAGATTCCAGTTGCCGACGCCAACAAAGATGAGACATTACTATTCTGTCACGCTGTATTGTTTCGATTTAAGCATATGCCCTTTGGACGTACCAACGCACCGGAAACGTTTCAACGTACTCTTGATATCGTGTTATCAAGTTTTAAATGGCAAACTTGCCATTTCTACCTTGAAGACGTTATCGTCTTCTTAAAGAACATTGAAGATCACTTCAATCATGTTGGGGATATCCTCACAGTTATGCAACGTGCTGGCTCGACGCTGAAGCTACCAAAGTGCGATGGGTTTCTGATTCTGTGAGATATGTAGGCCAAATAGTGCGCCCAGGAACCCTGGAAGTGGACCAATCCACAACAGCAGCTCTGCGCAAAGGAAAGCATCTGCGAACAAAAACGGAACTCCGGGCTTTTCTGGGACTCTGTGACGTGTACCGAAGATTTGTAGAAAATTACTCTCATATTGCTGCAACCTGGAACCAACTTCTGGAGAGGGATCAGTCAGCAAGGCTTTCGCTATTTACGGCAGGACAAGATGCGGCATTCCGCAAGCTCATAACATATGATTACGGAGCAACCAGTTCTCGGGTTGCCTCGTGATGGGCTACCATATTCAGTCGACACCGACTCATCCAAATACAAAGTAGGGTATTCCCTTTTCAGATCTATTCAGATGTAACGCGCAAACCCATCAGATACTTGTCTGACAGTTTAATATCTGCTGAAAAGAACTACGCGACTATCGAGAAGGAATGTATAGCAGTTGCCTGGGCTCTGGGAATACTACGCCCTTATATGCAAACTGAACAGTTTACCGCACATTCAGACCAAGCATCTCTATGCTGGTTAATGGAAATACATGACCCTAGCGGCCGTTTCGTGCGCTAGAGTCTCAGATTATCTGGATTTCACTTCAAGATTGTCTACAAGAAAGGCAAGCTAGACGCCCAAGCGGATGCGCTACCCTGCTTACCCTCATTTGGGTAATCTCCTCTCAAGATTGATCACGAAATCCCCTGTTTACTATCTGAATCTTCTAAACCTTCCAAACCTCCGGACTTGAAAGAAGACGTAGATTTCCTACATGAAGACTACGAATAATTCGATCGTCTCCTAACCACGGAAGACCCTCAAGTTGATGA
Source organism: Kappaphycus alvarezii (assembly GCA_002205965.3). Lineage (NCBI taxonomy): Eukaryota > Rhodophyta > Florideophyceae > Gigartinales > Solieriaceae > Kappaphycus > Kappaphycus alvarezii. Next base: position 721,626 of record NADL03000612.1, on the reverse strand, counting down.
GCACATGTTGCGCGCTACCACACCCGAGAAACTCCTTACAGCTCAGTTTAATGAAGCGTTCTGCGGCAAAAACCGCGTAACTCTTAACGGGGAGGGTCCCGCACTTCTATCTGGATGACATCGTTTATCTAGTCCGCCATGTCGAGGCTAATTCTAAGATTTTTTTGGGTGAAGCACTTCTTGCACGTATGTTGCATCTAGCGCATCACGCCAAATTAGCCAGACACCCGGGTGGAAAACGTCCACCCAGGTGATTATTGATTGTGTAGAAATTTCTACTGGATTTCTATGGCATCTGACTGTTATAATACAGTGAAGTTCTGCGAGAAAAGCGCTAAGGAAGGCGTGAAACTGCGCAAGAACGTGAAAAAGATGCACTCATTCCCTGCTAACGCCCCCTTGGAGTTTGTCTCCATTGATATCCTGGGTGAACTCATCAGAACACCTCGTGTAAATCGTTATCTGCTTGTTATTGTCCACAGGTTTTCTAAGCTTGTACGTACTGTACCCCTCAAGAGGATCACCGCTGCTGCTATTGGCAAATTTTTTACTCTCCATTGGATCTTTTTCTACGGACCCCCGCTGCAGTTGTTATCCGACAACGGAAGTAAGTTTAACTCAAGGATGTTTCTGGATATTTGTCGTATAATGGGTATATAAAATCGATATACAACCACCTCCCTCCCTCAAGCAAACTGTCAGGTGGAACGTTTTAATAGGACTATCCTGTCAGCACTATGTCACTATTTAGCGGATCACCCGCAAGACTGTGACTTGTTCTCGGATGCCCTCAAATTCGTGTACAGCACGCAGACCCATTTCACGACGAAATTCGCTACGTTTGACCTTGTGTTACCGCGGACCCCCGCATCATTGTCCCTTAAGCAGGAACCTTCTATTGAACTGGGACCATACCCTTCAGAGTATCATACCAAGTGGACGGCATGCTTACTTCCTTTCATGAGCACCGCGAAAGCCGAACTCGCCAAGAACCAAGCCCGAAACAAACGCAATTTTGATGCCCGCCTACGCCTTGGGCGGCAAAACATCGACGTTGATGACCACATATTCGTGAAAAAGGAATATCACTTGAAGGAAGATCCCAATCACAACTTGGCGCCTATCGCCGAGGGCCCCTTTAATGTTATTAACCCTGGAACAGTCGTTCTCAACTTAGAAAATGATGAACACGAAAGGATGTCCCGTGATCGAGTTGCGTGGGCATCCCCTCCACGCATCGCCATAGACTTGTCAACCCCGTGACGTCAGCATCCCAACCTGTGCAGTACATTGCTAAAAATATCTCAAAAGTCAAAAGAGGATAGCCTGTCCTACAGTACAGGAAGGACCATCCGACTCCTGCTTCAATGAACTCGGATGCATCCGTTGGAAATGGAAATTGGACCCGCCTTGGCTCCCTTACCTCCCGCGGACTCGCTGACTTTCCAGCTCCTCTTCCCGCCATAAAAGACTCCTCCCATTATCTGCGGACAGACCGCTCTCGAATTTTATTCCGTTCATCAGCCGCTTTTCGGCATGAAAAGGAGAGATCCTCGGAGGATGTTACGCAGAATTCTGCTTTACGATGCAATACGCCGACCAACGGCTCGATTCTGGACGCCATTGATGACGCAAAACAATACGGTGACCTTTCTCCCGGCGTTGGATTGTTGATCAATCTTACCACACCGCGCCCTGCGAAAACTTTGCAGAAACCTGCGTTCCTTTCAATGCCGAACCAAGACTCCTTTTCACGACTCCCTTCCACCAGTGATCTTTCACCGATCTCCTTTCCTTCTGCGAATGTGAAGACTCCCAGCTCCATTACTGCTGACGTTGATCGTATAACCCTTCAGGAGAATTCTCCTACTATCGCTAATGACTACGTACCTACTGTGATCCCTCAGCTCCCCTTGAGCTCGACACCACAGCCGTTAACTATCAGCTCTCCTGAGCAGTTACCTGCTACCTCAGCTGACGGTGCAACCCAAATTCCTGTACCACAGTTGCCCCGAAATATCGTATTAGACCTATCGAAAGTGGATATTCCACTGGCCTTTCAGCCAATCCCTGGGGATGAGCAAACCTGACTGCTCCCCAGTCCATCTGGGACTGTCACTCGCAGTCAATCTGCACTCGCTCCCGAGCTGAGCAGAACCCTCTATCCACGTGGAGATACCTCCTTCTACTTTGTAAATGATGATGATGACCATCTAAACGGACACTCGCCGTTCCCGCTATCGCAGCTTTCTGCTCGAAACCCAACTAAGAGCCCTGAGTATTTTCTCTCGCGTCCCGACGCCAGTACTGGCTTATCGAACAATGCGGACATCTGCATCACTGTAGACGATCGTCTCCGCCTTTACATTACAGTACCCTATGAGGTCATCCCTCACGCTCAATTTATGAGGAAACCCTCAAAACGCCCTGCGCAAACATCGCATATCCCTGTTCCAAGTCTTAAGGGTGTTTCTGTATCATTTGGTGACTACCCCCTTTCAAGTGACTCGACTCAGAGGTTTCCCTCTCGTTCTCAAGTTGTCGATAACGACGCCTAACGCTATTGCTGAGACAATTCAATTACCTGCAGCGAGACGCCCCGTGTCTCGAGAATTGTCTCGATTGGAGAAACGTCCTAAAGAAACCCTGCAGACCTCTGCTTTTCAAGATACTGTATCTAGCGGAAACCCGCTTATGGACTCGATTCGAGCACCCCGCCGCTCACCCCGTCTACTTAAATCCGTACGCTTCGAGTTGACACCAACTGTCATTACAAGACAGGAAGAATCGCAGTCACCTGGTAGCAAGATAGCCTCGCTCACACTCATCTTGCAGACTTCTGCAAAATCGAGACGAGACACTGCACTCACTCGGCCTGTGCGGAGATCCGCAAGACTTGCCACTCCTTCCGCCATCGCAGTGCCGAATCCGGCTACAGTTTCTAACACTGTGTCGACACCAACTTCAGACCCGGTGACCAGCACCACTCCCCCTTCCTCTATGGAAAATCTCCAGTCGATAATAGACTTACTTTTATTATCTCGCAGTTATCTCCTACTCACACCACTCTTGGATATTCGCCTCTACACAGGAATAAGAGGAAATCCTCTGAGCCCCGACGGCTCCTGGTCGACACCGACCCACACCCACCGACCACTGCGGATATTCTGCTCGATATCCCTTCCCCGCAATCAATGTAAGAGGATACAGAAGGCGAATTTTTCATTGACAAATTGGTTGAACACGGCTTCACAGAAGACGGAGAGCTTCTTCTACGTGTACACTGGTACAATTTCCCGTCGTTCTCCGACACATGGGAACCCGTGTAGCATATCCAGCGTTCTCACATCGTGCGATATTACCGCTTACGCCAACTACCGCACCCACCAAACATGGGTGAAGCTCAGGTAGGCTATTGAGTACACCCTCTTTCTATCTACTCTACATTACTGGATCTCATTTTCCAAACCGCTCTGGCCGGGCTATCGGATGTGTTTAACAAATGCACATCAGTGGATCTCCACTTCTATGGGTTGGTAGCAAAGAAAGCCCACGGGATCACCCCCTACTACGAGATGCTGATCTATCCGTATACCCTCCCTTCACCTACCTACGCCGACAGCTCTTTCTTTTTCTCTGTACTTTCTGCGGCATTCGTCTCTCTCACCGATGCAGACCTCTGCTCTTGACTCGCTGATGCTTGCACTGCTCCTGCAGGGACCTGCGACGCCGAGGCTAAAATGGCCTTCACCCTCGCCTGCAACTCGAAGAGGGGCGTGGTCAACTCACTTTGCTGCTCTCCGCTGCTCTTCAGTAGTTCACTCAAGACCAGACGAGTCGCCGCATCGCTTGACCCTGTGGAAACTCCACTATCCATAGCAGACGAACCTGCAACCGACGTGTCACCGTCATATGCAGACACCGGCTCGGGAGAAATCTCTTCCCCCATCTCTTCAGTGCCGATCACCGGCTCTCCACCAACGCCTGGGAAATCCCCAAGGTCATACGCTTCGGATGATCGAAAGCCTATCGGATGCCCGCTCGGAATTGGAGGGATGTTTTACGCAGATGAGCTGCTTCCTCAACGGCCACCGTGACTTTTTCACGTGGGTCGAACCACAACCAGTCGCCACAAGACTGATAGCCGTGACATACTGAATACCTCATCGTGTTAACATTGTATTTCTGGTTCTCTGGTGGACAAATTTCTGGATCATCCCAGTCCAACTCCGCAGAAATCTTCAATAACTCGCGGATTTCCTGCTCATTCGTCTCTCTGCCGAGAACCCGGCTCAAGACAAGCTCGTCCATTACCTGGCGCATCTTTGGTGACAACCACCACACCCTGTGTGTATCGTACACTTCCCACAGCCACATCGCGGCGCTGGTCGCTACATACTCAGTGTAGACCACCCGCAACAATCCGGACACCCCCGGCTCCTTCAGTCCCGACATGTGGTAAGAAAGGACCAATGAAAAAGGCACCAAGAATCCGTAGCATGTCTCCCTTTCGGCCCATTCCGGAGGAACCTCCAAGTAGAGATCGCGCAGCCGCTCGCGACAAATCATGTAGACTTCGATGTTCATGAAAAGAACAAAGAACCCAAGGCTATAACGAGCTTGTCGCTCCCAACGGATGAATTTCCAGTAACGCCGATCGTGGTGCACCTTGCGACGGTAGCGGAACTCCGGAATTAGCTGCTGCCCAAGTTTCAAGGCGCTTTGACTAACTCGTGGATCTTTCGTCTCCCACTCACTCGGCCAATCCAGCTCATAAGTGGCAGAGGCATACGGGATCTCCCGATCAAAACGATACACGCCGAGTTCTCCCTTCATATCTGACGGAATAATCGTGCATATCGTAGCGCGGCGCATCCGCGCATAGACTAGTTGACAATAACTGGTGAGTCCGCTGTAAGCGTGCTTAGGCGCATGCGTCTTAACATATTCACGGGAAACCGCTCAATGGTAACGCCAGCGCTTGGCGAAAACGCAACTTACGGCCAACCGCCCTGGCAAGCAGGAGCTTTTCTCCTCCACGTATGCCTCAATGAGGCCTCGATTGCAGTAGGCCGCATGATGAAACCAGGGGGCTCTGGCAAATAACTCGTCATGTTCTGAGAGAAACCTCTCGATGTACTCCAAGCGGGAGGGAAACACCAACGGTTTCGCCGGCGCCGCCATGAAGGCGTCACTTCTATGCCCCGCTCCCGCTGGATACTGTGATTGATTTCTCATCTTCAAGATTGCTGACAATCAGCTTTGGGGTTACAAGATTCTGTATTTCGTTATTACGGATATCCACTCTTGGTCATGTGCCTCCCCCGCCCTTGCACTGCAAGGGGGAGACCCTTCCTTATATCGCCGACACCGGCCGAACCCCCGTGAAGTATATTTGCTCTCTTTATGAACAGTATGTCCTGTGCAGAAACGCCTACCGCAGTAATCTGCTTTCTTATTCGGCGAGATCGTCTGCTGAGAAACACCGGATGGCACGGACTGTGTTGAAAGCGGTGGGAGAGGGCGATGACCATGCGGCACACCAGGAATGTGCCGGGAGAGGGAGATGGTGATGTTAATCAATGACCGATGCTGACCACGGACAACCCGCTTATGAATGAGTAACACAGTGTCCATCCGTGCGTACTCCTGCGGGCGTGGAACTAGTTATAAGGCTGGTTACTTTTGAAATCCTCATCTTGGCCCTAATTTCTGGCCCAAATTCGGGGATATCCCCTTTCAACCGTGCGTATGCTGTTCTTAATTCGCAAATTTGTGCAGCTTGCCCGCTTTCCAGATCATGGATCAAACCGACGGCTGTCGTGCCCAATTCAACACGCCCGACCGCGTACCCTCAACAGCAAAGCACCTTGCCATCGATAGCCAGGTACGGCCTCACTTTTGACGAGGGGGGTATGTAGGACAATTGTGTACTGGTGGTGCGCTGGCAGTGGGTCTATCACTTTACTGTTGTAGTATGCCTGCTTTAATAGTGTGTTATGACCACCTGTACGCGTGGAGTGTCCACTGTAAGTGGTTTTTAAGTGGACAGTGTCCACAGGCCACCTGGTGCTGAACCTCAACCTATTTTTAGACACGGGTTTGGGCACAGCCAATCAGAGACCAGTGCACGCTACCCCTTCCAGTTTTATCCCTTGGTTATTTTTTCAATTACTAGTCTAGGAGTGAGTTACTTAGTCTACCCACCTAACTAACCTTCCTACTCGTAAACGAAGCAACCTCTAGCCTTGCATTAATGTTCTCTACACCACTTCCCTCGTCCTTGCGCTCGAAGATGGGCTCACTGTAGCAGATACCTGCCTTGTGGCATTTTTAACCCCTTTGAACCTGCGGATTACCGCCTGCGAAAGCAGACCATTTGGCCTCAACTGTTCTACCCCTAAGTCTCTACCAACCTACCTCCCTTTATTGCCCATACACCCCTATTTGTGGTTTTCCACTGCTCTCCGAGAAAGCGGTCCCGAACGCCGAGTGACAACCGGAATCAAGATAGCTGCGTAAGCGGATATCCGCGCTACGGTATTGTTCAACAATGAATACGGCTTGCCAACCCTGGGAGAGCGCGTCTACGGCGAGGGAGCCAGGGGAAGAAAACTCGTTGCTGTATCTCGTGTAGATGCGGTTGGTGCCGCCTGCAAACCTATCGATCGTTGGCGGGAAAGCCTCGAGGAGTGGCTGAAAGGGCTCGATATTGACCCTCCAATCATCGAGTGTAATTAGGCGTGACAGTCGGTCTGCGAAACTATTGACTGCCGAGGGCAGATACTGCAATCCGATAGTGATCTCGAGCTTGAGAAGCAAGCGGTGTAGCGAACGGAGCTCTCTCATGAAGGTCTGTTACTTAGTGGTCATCGCATTTAGTATCGATACCACCGCTTTACTGTCCTCTCAAATCTTGACATGAGTCCCGTTCTTCAACAACGACGCGAAAGCGCGAATATTGTCCGTGACGGCCCGTAACTACAAAAGAAATTTATTGGCTTGACACGAAGTACGGGGTCCCAGAGTCCGCGAGCTTCCCAAAAACCCTGTATTCCTGGCCTCGGATCCGATCCCAATGTCCCCCTCTGACCGACTCTCTTCGACGCGTCTGAGTGCAGAGCTAATGTTGGCTGTGGAGTAGCGATAGGTCTTTCTGGAGGATTTGTGGTAAGGTACCTTTAAAAACCCAGATCCCGACGAGCGGCGTTTAGAGGCCTCACGCATTTCCCTGTCTTGCTCAGATTCGTCTTGAGAGAGTCGTAGATCGATCGGGTGTAGAAACGGGAGGGGCATAGCGAGCGAGCATGAAATAGCAACGCCTACGAAGTGGCGTAGCAATTGTATTTCGACTAGTCGGCTATTGCGGCGTACTTGGTATAATAGTTTCCGTGCAATACCCCTTAACTTTTTCATCCTTCGAGCCGTAATTCCAAAGACTAGACGGTCTGTATCGATTAGAAAACACAAATAATCGATCTGCCGTGTCCACTCCCAGTGACCCTTGTCCTCCTTCCTCTGAAGTCCACACGAGCGGAGTAGAGAAAAGATCTGTCTGCGGGCCTTTTTGAGGCGTGAAGGACTATTTAGAGCCACTAAGAAATCGTCCATGTAAGTATAGATTCGAAGACGTAGGGTTTCTCGGCCATATTGAACGAAAGGTCGCATAAACTTGATGAAGTAAGGCGGAGAGAGCTTCCTGTCGAAAGGGAGTGCAATGTAGCGAGAATAAAGATAGTCCACTTTGAAGATGAACCAATTTCGAATACCGGGGTGTAAATGAAAATGATGGTGACCCTTTGCGACATCGAAAGAAAACATCAAATCGGATTCCTGGAGGTATAGAGCGAATCCTTCTACTGTTTACATCCAGACTGTAATATCCGAAAATAGGGTCGATTGTAGATAAACATTGACTACGAGCCGCTTCTTTTTGGCAAATGTTGCAACAAAGGCGTTGGAGATATATAAATCCTTCTGGTGTAAAGAATGAGCCGTAGACTCGGAAATTTCTTCGTACTTGCGACGGTGAAGTTCATCCGATATTTCTGAGTCGAATAATTCCCGTTTTCGGGCATCGATGGGATTTTGAGGGAGTTGGAACTTGGTGCGTAAAGTGGAGGTTGTGATGGGTTTTTCGTAGACCCCAAACTGTAATGCGTGGACGAGTAATTTCGAGGCGCAGAGGTTTTCAGACCAGAAGGAAGCGGCGCGCTGGGTATTTCGCCAGATAACATAAGACATAGGCACAGAAATGAAGTGTCGCGGCGGCAACAGCTTTAGTTGGACCTAGAGTCCTTGGAACCTCTTCCAGGCTGATTCTTGCGAAATCAAGAACCTTGAGCAGCTTTTTTGTTGAACTCCTTTGCGTATGCCTGGGAGCGCAATTAAGCGAACTTGGCCTTGGTGGATCGATAGAGCTCAGATGAGTACGGGTAGTCGTCCTCGCGGAGATAGCTCTGGAGTAGGATCGCTTCGGACTTCTAAGATTCGATAGAGTCGGTACAGGAGTCGGTGAGTTCCAGAAAGCGGTTGTATGTGGCCTCCAGGTAGCGTCCGAGGACAGATAAGAACTCACCAGCGGCCTAAATATCCTTTTTCTGGAGGGCTTCAATGACCCGGTGAGCGCCAACAATGGCGGTCTCACAGCTATGCCCAACGTTCCAGAGTACTTCAGATTCCCACCCGTCACGGACGTCAGCGGACTTGATGCGACCAAAGAGCCCTTTTGGTTACAGAATGAACCTCTTGGCGGGGAATGTAGCGACGGTGCTTAGACGCTGGAGCTTTTTGAGCTTGCCTACCTCAGCGTACTCTTGGCTAGTAGCGAGTGTGTCAGCGACGGCGGTAGCAGAGGGCGTGGGCATCGCGAACTGTAGAACGCCCGTCTTTTAAGCCTCAACGGCAGTTGAGGGCTTGGCGTAAGGATCAGATGCCGGTGGATCTGAAGCGGCTGCGGCGGTAGGCTCTTTGGCAGGGTGTTTGATTGTTCAGCGGAAGCTTGGAGCAAGTTGAAGATCTGTAAGAGCTGAGTTTCGATTCTTTTTACCTTATTCCCGAGCGTATGGAGGCGAAAAGCGTCGTACTGCGAGGATTCAGAAGAGACGGCATGTTACATGGTTATTGTGCAAGTGTGATAGTTGATCTGGAAAGATTCGTCCAGAGCTGATTCGAGGGATGAGAACAAGAGACGACTTGAGGGACGAGGAGTTGCGCTAGAGGTTTCCAAGTTGGCGATTATATAGCCCTGTTGAACCGGTCTTGATCGTGACCCAAGTCCCCTTGCGCAAGCGTTACGACTGCTACATGGATATCAGAAAGCACATGCTGCTGCGGCAGCGAGTGTAGGATGTCGAACGGCAAGCTGCCTACGTGCCCATCATAAAAGTTTCTTTCAGTCATCCGATGCATCCGTGATCGCGTGACTTGTTCGGAGATGCAGATCAAAGCCACTTTCAACCCCCCTGTGCATATTCACCATTAATTTTCTAATTAAAGTACCAAAATAGGATTACCGCTAGCGCCTAGTACTTATACCGGGTTAAAAAGAAGTTTAATGCATTCAGTATCTATTGGGGACTGTGCGCATCCTAACTATACGGCTAAGATCTAACCGGATGAACCTCGTCTTCCATGCGCATTGGGGCTCGTGACAGGATAGCTTGAGCGATGGATGACCAGAGGGTGCAATACCCCTACTGTTAGTTAACAGCATCAAGGAATCAAATGAAAATGCGTGTCTGTAATGTAACCATCACCTAGTGTCTATACGACCATTCTCTGTCCTCATATGAGGCACACTTTGTCCTCATATGAGGACAGTTTCCGTTACATTTTGGAAAGGTACATGTTTTGGAAGGCCGAAATTTTTACTGGAAAACAGGTTTTTCATGTTAAGTTACAGTACAGTAATTTTTACTGTACGTGCGCCCTCGTTTCTGAAACCCCCCACGATAATACGAACTATTTTTCCTTCCTTCGTAGTCGTTTTCACAACTTCTTGCGAAGAGCGGAAGCTGGTGAGGGAAAATTGCTCTAGGCTTAACCAAGGTCAATAATCCTGAAAAGTTTGTTTTGATCGGCCATCTACACTCATGAACTAATGCGGAGGGACAAGAAATGCGCTGAGGCAAAAAAGAATTGTATTGAAAAAAAGAGCTAAAAGTTGTCCTCATATGAGGACAACGGTCCAATAGACACTAGCATTCAGCACTGGGCCCCTACTGATTGAAAGTAGAGACATGGTTGGGAATTTTTGGGTTATTTTGATGGAAGATGTACTGTAGTCGGTTTTATCTATACTGAATGCATGAAACTTCTTCCTTTAGTTGCACACTGTGGTCTTCTATTGCAATAGCGATTCTATCGCGAGCCCCACTGCACGTGCCTGACGTGGAACATCCGGTTAGTTCCTAGACGTAGAGTCAGACCTGCAGTGTACACGATAGATACTCAATGAAGTAAAGTTTCTTCACCACGCCGCTGGGAGTGCGTTGTGCGGGACAAGTCGTCACTGGATAACACTACTGTAAATAACATTTCTTACAGAGCCGGCTCGGCGCCAGCGAGCAGGCATGCCGCGTTAGACATAACGGCCGCGGCAGCGTGCCTTTCGATAAGAAAGAAGTTAAATACGTTCAGTGTAAGCACCGCTCCAGCCTTCCCATAGGTCCCCATCGCTCGGATGGCCACGTTCCGCGCGACATCGATTAGCACTGCGTACGCATCTGGGTGCCAGCCTTCGAGGGTGGAAATGGGTATAGGCACCTGTAGGATATTCCGGGCCACAACCGACCACATCTTTCAAATATTAAATCACCCCATATTTTCCCCTAGATATTGATTCCAAACTCAACTAAATAGGGTGCAGCACGAGGCCTGGGCCAAGACATTCTGGCAAGACGACGCATGGGCAGCCTTCCCCAGCCCGGATCAACACAGCGGAGAAACTTTACTTCATTGAGTATCTATCGTGTACACTGCAGGTCTGACTCTACGTCTAAGAACTAACCGGATCTTCCACGTCAGGCACGTGCAGTGGGCCTCGCGATAGGATCGCCATTGCAACAGAAGACCACAGTGTGCAACTTATGCGCTGATAAATACGTCTGCGGATCACTCCTGTGGTTGTGTTAAACTTTTCTGCGATGCGCGGGATGAAGTCTTCGAGGAACAGAATAGAGGCGAGGGATGGGGCACCCAAGGAATCGAAAGCCAGGGGCTGAAACTGGAAGTTCGGTTCCTGGAGGGTGTTGTGCGAAGGGGGCGGGATCCGGCATACCAGTTTGCGCTCCAAGTCTTTGACTTTGTCTCGGTGGGCAATGTCGGCGGCGCCGCCGGCCATTTGTGTGGCCTTTGTGAGCACGCCTTGTTTGAAGGGAGAGGCAAAGGTAAGGTCGCAGGCTATGGGGCGGACCTGTTGGCCAGTGGGCAGGGGCTGGGGTTGTATGAGAATGTTCTCAGGACGGATATTCGTTCCCGGGACAAGAAGCGGGACCTCGTATTGGCAGTCCAGGCCCGCGGCGCGAGCAACGTGATAGGCGAACACGTTGCGTAGCGAGTTGTGGCGATGCGGGCGATCGAGGCCGGCTGGGCAGAGGTCCGCCGCGTGATCCCCGAATGCATCCATAGTTTGGCTACAGTGGGCGCAGGTGAGCGGGCGAGATTCGTCATATACGGGGAGGCCGAGGTGCCGGCGGATCATGGTCTGCCAGTGGGCCGAGGACACCACTATAGCGGTTGTGGGATGGGCGATGAGAAATGCGGCGGCGGGGCTGTTCCGGAACGCCAGGCCACGAATTCGATGTCGAACTTCTTCGGTGCTGTGCTGAGCCGGGTTGGGGTGTGTCGCCCACGAGTCGTAGGGCCAGTGGACCCTTGCCTGTGCCTCCTGCTCCACACCATTTAGGAATGTTTGGAGGTTGGATGGTTTGGAAGCATGCAGGCATGGGTCAAAGGGGCCAATGTCGACGGAGTACGGGCGCTCTAGGATACATTGCATGAAGTCACAGATTCGCGGAAAGGCTTGTGGGACCAGGAACGCCCTGTCGCCCCGGTATCGGTGACCGAAGAGGGCGGCGGAACGTTGCGTGGTGTACGATGCCGATCTCTCACCGTCCGGAGCCGCGTTGATGATACTAGCGGCAACCGCGCCGTGTAGGAACGTGGACATGAGGGTAAATCCCTGACCTCCCTGGCGGATAGGTAGTGTGACTTGGTCCCATGCAATGTCTGGCAGGGCGATCCCGTATAGCTCCGGGTAAGACGACCTGTGAAGGGCGTCAAAGGCTTGTGCAGCGGGGGCCGAGTGTTGTGGGTCGGCAAGCCGAAATGCGTGCGTAACGAGGCATGGCGACGCGCACAGCCGGTGCATGTGGAAACGGGCGCGGGGGTCACGAACGTGAGTCAGCAGTCGGAGGGTGCGGCGACGGAGCTAGGCACCGGATCCGTGGCCTTGCCTTCCGACACAGCCCCGCCGCTGTGTTCCTCTTCGCCCACCCAGCCAATGCCACCAAGGTATCGCGAGCTCACTGGACCGTCATGCTATCCCTTCACCTCGGTTTGCCGGTCTATACCGACTCCTTCCCGATAACCTGTCAGCATTGCAAGCGAAGCATAGACCCCCTCGGCGATCACGCGGCCGACCTCTGCCCTGCCGGGTTCGGCCGCACACACCGTCACAACGCCCTCCGCAACGCGCTCGCGTACTATGTCTTCCGTGCCTCCGGGCTCGACTGTCAGTATGAAGGCCTCTCCTCATCCCTGGCACAGAGCTTCGGCCCGCGGACATCCTGGTCCACCCCCCCGCCGATCCGAGCAACGAAGAGACACGGCCTTTCGCGTGTGGCATTACCGTCGTCTCCCCGTTCAAGGCCGCTGTCCGTACCAAGGCCACCTCGGCCGCTGGCGGTGCTGCCGCATTGGCGCACCGGGACAAGGTATAGTACCTGGAACGCAAGCTGTCGCGCTGCCCCCCTGCACCGTCCGACACCCCGACCCGTGCACCGAACTTTACGTTCAAACGGATTGCATTTGATTCTCTCGGTGCGCCTGCCCCACAAACTATTGTTTTGCTTGAGGAGTTAATCCCGCGAATAGCGCGGAGGTATAATACGAATGCAGGCGTCACGCGCTGGCGTGTGTATCAGCGCCTTAGTCGCATCTTCTGGTCGTCTATCGCTATGGCTATCTGCTCGCGCACGGCGCTGCTCGTGACCGACGTGGACCATCCGGTTAGTTCCCTAGCCCCATAGTCGAATCCTGCACTGGACACCGTAGAAACCATTTCCATGCATTGAATTAAATAAAAATAAAATAATCAGTCGGATCCTGCAGCGGACACCCGTTTTACTGATGCCATAGAGTTACTAGTCTGCGAATTGAAAATGAAATTTTAATCGCTCAACCCAGCTGGTCTGCGCAGCCCTGTCAGTCCGTCGGCAAGTTCGTTCGTCCGGAGTTTTTTTGTCTTGGTTGTCGTCGTCTGTAAGTTGTCATGCTTACACTAGAAGGAGGAAGTTTAATGCGTTCAGTATCTACTGTGGACAGTTTTTCAAGCTGTCTGGATCCCGTATTTAGACGGTGGAATTTGCTTCTAGTCCCCCCTTTTGTCCTTGTTCGAGTGGGTGATGGTTCAGCCGTCGCCTGGAGATGTTCGGTCTTCTAGTGTAACCACTACCTTACGGTTCAGGTTTTTGAACACATTAAAAGATTTCCCCCCCCAACCTAGCCACAAAGCCATGTGTCGCCATTCGATTGGGCATCACCTGAAATTTTCATTCAAATACCCTATACTTCTCCGGGAACGTTGGCTGGCCCCCGCGGCACCCAGGTGGGACGTGGGGCGGTCCTGGCCTCCCCGACACTTGCCTTGCACCATCGGGTGCCCAGCGGGTGGACTGTGCTCAAAGACTCTACCATGGGTCTTGGGCGGGAATACGAAACTGAATTGCAATTTTACTCAGGTAGAATGGCACTGCGAGGCGTATGTTTATGCCAATGTCGCTCAGAGCGGCATGTTGGGCTTAGACATTGTCAAGCAAACACTCGTGAATTGTGTGCTCCAGGAGGGGCATACGATTCGCTCGGCACTCTCGAAGTGGGGGTAGTCGCAAGCTTGCAGTTGGTTAAAGCCCAACCGGCTTGCCCCACGGTGTTAAAATAATTTTATTTCATCCCGCTGAGGAAATCACTACTCACACGTGCGGTACGTGTGCGGTGATACCTGTACAGAATCGTCTGAAGAAAAGCAACAAAGGGAAACAGAATCTTCATCAATTGCGTGTCTTCCGACAGAGTTGTCTCTGGTAGGGTAACCTTGCGACTGCTCCACGCAAATGGGTTGCTCAACACGGTGAGGAGAAAACATATCCGAGCATCTAGCATCTGGGACAGCGCCGAGCAGCATCCCATTTTGCCTGGCAGTTGCTGATGCCAACATCCGTGACTAAGACTGACGTTCCAGGCAGTCGCGTGGACCTTGTGAGACACCTAGCCTTGGAATTTCCAGTTCAGAAACCCCTGTGACAGGTAGGACGGAACTCAATGCAATCCGGCCATTCGGGTTGGTCTGCATGCACGGTATTTGATGGAGTTTGTGTCGAAATGGATTTCAGTGCCCAGCATCTCCAAGATACTAAACGCCTTCGTCACCTTTGGATTGCCGCGTTGAACCGGCCATTAGCAGCGTACCAGCAGCACGAAAACAGTTCACACACTGCGGACGATTTGTGGGTGGACGGTTGGCAGGCCGAGGAGAACAACATCATCATAGTTGTATCGCTTCGTTGCGATCCGTCCAGATTTTGAGGTAACTCGTGAGAGGTAGATGGGAGGACAAGGATAGGTGCCGCGGGACCTCAATCAATACTGTGGAACCGACAGGCGGAGCGGGTCTAAAGAAGGATAGCGCGGAGCACCTGTCAGCTTGAGATGATGAAAGCATTCCGAGCGTTCACAGCTACCACCACACAGGCAGGGTCGGAACCAAGCACTACAGAGATCTCAACAACCTCCGCATCCCTAGACGACTTCGCTGCCAGAAGTGTCGCCACCTATCTCGGTCCAGAGGTCACCCGCCTTCTAGATAAGGCCCTTCGCTAATAGGATCTGCTCCATCGGGGGAGGGTGTAGGGCTTGCATTCGGGAGATCGTTTGGGGATCGTTGACATCTACGGGCTGGGAGGAGTAGACAAACGTTCACTTCCCATCGTGGGGAATGAGGACGTATGGAGGAGAAAGGGGGTCTTGGCGAGTGTCGAATCTTCGCGGAGGAAGCGTTGGGCCGCCTCGAACGATGCGAACGAGTGGTCCGGGGTCGTGGCGATGCATAGGTGGGCAAGCTGTGGGGCAGGGGGCGGCAAAAGTTCGGGGTCTCTAGCGCGCAGGTAGACTTCGTTCCACGCGTTTGGCGTGAGGGCGATTACGTGTAATGCTGCATACGACGACTCTTACAGTGTGTCGAACTCCATGGCGGCAGCAGAAGCGTGCTTGGGGTCGGCGAGCTTGAAGATATGGGCAGCAGGAAGGCCGAGGCACAGATCCGTTGCATATGGAACCGGGCTCGGGGGTCTTGGTCACAGTTGAGCAGTTGGTGGGTCCGCCGACACTCCTCGATCTAATTCCCCAGGAAACTGTGCCTGAAAGTCCCATTACGAATCGGAGCGCCGAGGAGTTCGCCCCCATCTGTATTGCACTCGGTGAGGGGAAATTCAGGGAGTAATGCAGCACGGTCAAAAGGGGGCGTGGGCGTGTGGGGCCAGTGGCATGAGCCAAGAATATTTTTACGGCATGATTATCGAGGGTTCAGTGCAGGATGGGAAGATGACCCATGGAAGAGGGTGCCCAATCCCAGCTGCCAATCCGAGGAAGCCACCCGTCATCGCATGCGCGGCCTGGCCTTTCGTCACAGCGCGGCCACCGCTTTCCGATTTGCACATCCCACCACTGCGACGAGGGTCTCGTCGGAGCTCTGGAGCATCATGTTGCGCAAGCACCTCAGTCTCTCAGTCTACAAAGATTTGTCCTTGAAATCCCACTATTGCCAGCAGGACCTAGATGTCCACAGTGACCGCTGTTTCTCAGAGTTTGGACGCATTCACCGCCACAACTCCGTCCGCAACGTGTTCGCGTGCACGTTTTCCGTTCCGCCAGCGTTGATGATGAGTTTGAAGTCGGGAATCTCGTCCCTGGTACGGATTTTACGCCAGCCGACATCCTCCTTGTGAATCCCCCCCTTGTTACCCTGAAGCCGGCCTTCTGGACCGGTCCATCACATGTGAAGTCGCCGTGACATTCCCATTTAAGCAGTCATCACTCACGAAAGCGACGCAAGTCGCCGGTGGGCTGCCTCCCTCTCACACCACCACAAGGTCCAAAACCTACAACGCAAGCTATCAAGGCCCCTGGGGCCCCCTTCTCAGCTTTCCGCAACCCGTGTTTCCAACTCCAGCCACTGGTTTTTGATTCCCTCGGTGCCCCTTCTCCGGGAGTTGAGTCGCTTATCGAAAAATTTGTACACCGGGTTGCCAGGAAATGCCACACCTCGGACGCTTCTATTCGCACGTGCATCTACTAGCGTATCAGTTGCCCCTTGTGGTCGTCGGTGGCTATGGCCATCATATCGCGAGCCCCATTGCACGAGACCGATTTGGTCCATCCAGTTAGCTCTTAACTGAATAGTCAGTCAGTCGGTGCACACACTAGATAAGTCATGAGTAAATATCTCTCACTATCTGATCGACATGAACTTTCCAGTTAGATCCTCAGTCAGTGTACACTTCAGAGACATATTAGTAAAGAATGATTGTTCTCTCTCTCTCAAGGACAAACTATTCTGCTCGGTTGGAAAGCCTGTAGTACATTTCTTTCTATAGGTGGTGGTCGTCACACAATGTCATACGAGGAACGACGGGTTACTCAGGTTGAGAAAGACCCCCGCCGTGACACGGCATGCGACCAAGGAGAGCAGTAGCAATACTCGACCAGATAGCATAACTAAGGCGCTGCAATATTTGACCCTTGGCATGATTGAATTGGCGCGCAGGCCGAAACGCGATATGTTTGGCACAGTCGTCGATAACTTCTCGCAAACGGATAGACAGAGCACCAAGTGTACCAAAAGCTAGGGGAACAAAATGCCACTGGACAGGGGAAGGATCCGTGTCGCTGGGCAGGGGGAGCGCGTCACGCAACATCCGGGCATGTGACCGAATTTTTGCACCATCAGCTAGTTCGGCAGCGCCAGTGTACTTCCTCCTTGCGTAGCGTATCCAGCCAGGGACGAACGGTGATTGATTCGTGATGTCATACGCTGCCGGTTTGTCGGGAGTAGCACCATGGATTTGCTGGCGAGATTGAACAAAGATATAAGCAGGGCGATAGGCGGTATCAGGGAGGAGGAAGGGGGCCTCCTTTAAACAATATTTACTAGTTATGTCCCTGAAGTGTACACTGATTGATCGACTATTTAGTCAAGATTTAACTAGATGGTTAACGTCGATCACGTGCAGTGGAGCCCGAGATGTGATGGCCATAGCCACCGATAACCACAGCGCACAACTGAGGATGTGGTAGATGCATGTGCGAATCGTAGCAGCGGTGGTGTGGTAGCGGCCCGCTATGCGCTGCGTGTACTTTTCTAGAACAAGAATATGGCCGAGGATGGCACACCATCAGGGGGCGGTACTAAGCGTCGGGAGAGCTTACGCTCAAGGTCCTGGACCTGGCTTGGGTAGACCTGAGCAGCGGCGCCTGCGGCGGCTTTCGTCGCTGCTGTGACGGAGGCAGATTTATACGGCGAGACAATGGTGACCTCACAGGCTATGGGCCGCTCTTGAGGTCAAACGGAAGGAAGAGGGGAGTGGACAAGGGGGTCTGCTGGTCGCAGATCGGTGCCAAGTATTAGGAGTGGGTCTCGAATTGATGCCCTGCAGCGCGAAACACATGATATGTGAGGACGTTGCGGATGGAGTTGTAGCGGTGGATGCGCCCAAAATCCGAGAGACGGATTTTAGCAGCGTGGTCGCCAGAAGTATCAAGAGGTTGCTCAGAGTGTTAACACTATAGCGAATCTGTGTAAACTGGGAGCCCGAGGTGTTGACGCAGCATTATGCTCCACTGTGCACCAAAAACTTTCGTTGCCGTAGTCGGATGCGCTTGGAGGAAAGCGGCGGCGGATCCGGCGGCGCGTACGTTGAGGACTGTGAGCAGGGGGGGTGGATGTATCCTTCCAGAGAGTATCCTACCAGAACACCTCTGCCCTGGCCTCTTGCTGCGCCCTATTTACATGCGTATGAGGGTTACCGGGTGTTGCAGCAAGGGTAGCAGGTTCTTAGGTGCCTAGGTCGTTGTGTGCAGGGTTACCACTGACGTGAAGCACAAGGTCATAGAGGCGATCGGGCTTGGGCAAGAAGGAAAGACGATCCCCGCGGGAAAGTTTGCCCAGGAGAGCTGATGATCTAGCGGTGGTAAATGCTGCTGTCCGCTGGCGTTTGGGGGCAGAATCTATAAGGCTGACGACAACAGCGGCGGGTAGATATGGAGCGACCAACGAGAAACCTTGACCTCCAAGGCGAAGGGGAGACACATGTAGTCCTAAGCATCGTCCAAGAGGGCGACATTATGGAGGGGCGCGTAAGGCGAGCGCTGTAGAGAATCGAATTCGTCCGCAGGGTCGGCGGAGTGTGCGGGATCCGCCAGCTTCCTCCTGTTGGCACGCGCTGGGGATAAATTTATGGCATTCGTATGACGGGTGTCCGCTGCAGGGTCCGACCCATCCGCTGCGATAAACTTTACGTTTTGTCTTGATTCCTTGCGTTTGATTCCCTGGGCGCCGCTTCTTCCGGTATCGCGGATCGCGTCCAAGTGTTACTCGACACCTGGTGGTATCCGCCGCCGTATCTAACAGTGACTAAGTTGAACCCCATGATCATGCATTGCCTAACCTATCCTCTCGCGGGCCCCCACGCGCATGGACGACGAGGTACATCCGGTTAGGTCTTGGCCGCATAGTTGGACCGTGCGCAGTCCTCAGTAGATACTGAATGCATTAAACTTCTTTCGCGACTATATTGCTAACTGAGAGCTAACCGGGTGGTCCGCGTCGGCCACTTTCAGCTTAAAAGATGCTCCCCTACGCGAGTCTTGATATGGATTTATTTCTGTGAGGGGTGGTCAAACAGGCTTGAACTACAGAGGATAAATATATGGCATTAGTATGACGGGTGTCCGCTGCAGGATCCGACTATACTGCTAGCTAATAGCTAACTGGGTGGTCCAACCCGGCCATATGCAGCGATGCGCGAAAAAATAGATTGTGGAATAGACGATCAGATTGCACAACTAATGCGCCTGTAGATGCGTGTGCGGATAACTCTAGCGGATGTGTTGAACTTTTCCGCGATTCGGGGCAAAAGACCCTTTACGAAGAGGATGATTGCAGGGGAAGGCAAACCCAGGGAATTAAAAGCCAGCGGTTGGAAGTCGAAATTGGGGGCCTGTGTAGGGTTATCGGAGGGCGGGGGGAGTTGACGCGACAGTTTTCGCTCCAGGTCAGTCACTTTGTTGCGGTGCTCAATTGCAGCAGCACCGCCCCCTTCTCGTGTGGCTCTTGTTCGTACATCATCATTGAAGGGAGAGACAACAATGGCATCGCAGGCGATCGGGCGGGTCACAGCACCGTTAGGAGCTGCCGGTGGGTGAACCAGTAAGTCGGCAAGTAACAGGTCAGTGCCTGGCAAGAGGAGTGGGGCCTCGGTCTAGCAATCCAGGCCTGCGGCACGGGCGATACGGCCGGCGATGACGTTGCGAAGCGAGTCATTCCGGTGTTTGCGACCAAACCCAGAAGGGCACAAATCCACTGCGTGGTCTCCCAACCTGCCCATCGGGCATTTACAATTCTCGCAGTTTCGAGGATGCGAGAGCAACTCGAGATGAAAAAACAGCATAGTATTGTTAGTCTTCGTAAATGGACAGCCCAAGGGAGCGTCGTAACGCGATCTTCCAGTGCACTGAACACACTTTCGTCTCGGCGGAGGGATTTGCGAGGGGGAGGGCGGCACCAGACTTTGCGGAATGCGAGGCCACGCATCCGGTGTCTCACTGCGGCGGCGGTGTGGTCACCTGTATTCGAGGAACGAGCCCATACTTCGTCATCCCAGTGAGCCTTGGCTAACATCAAGGAGGCTTACTCATTAACGCCTCCTGCTGCACACTCTTGAGGTACTTTTGGACGGTTACAGCCGACCACATCTTCTATGCATTAAAATAACCCAAACTACCTCCACCACTATTTTCCGACCGTCATGGACTGCTCATTTTCAGCTGGCTGGTGCAAAACGAACTGCGATTGCTGTCAATCGCCGGAAGTTGAAGAGCGATGTTTATTATCATTATTCCTCAGATGCTTTCAAATAGTCAAATAAAGTCTCTCTTCATTTAGAGTGCACTTTACTCATCAGTGACGACTTATCCCGCATAACGCATTAGCGGCGTGGATACCACCGACCACATATTCCATGCATTAAAACAACCAAAAAATTTCCCCTTTAGGCAGCAGGCCGACTGTGTGTTCAACTACAGTATAACGCGAAACCGAAAATGAGGTTAAGATTCGAACCTATGACCACTAAGGCTGTGATGGCGGACATTGCAGCGCATCTCATATGCCACTAGGCCAAACTGCCATTGCTTTGGAGACCAGAGGGCCAGAGAAGCCGTATGGTGTGACCATTCAGCGTCGCTGGCCGTCTGGTCCGACCGGTCTCTCTGGGCCCTCGGCCAGAGCTGTCTTGGCTTTCCAGTATTCAAGCCCGCCAGTTCTGCTGCAAGCCCAGAGCACGCTGTGGACGTGTGCCCCGCAGGGTTCGGGCGCAAACACCGGCATGACTCGCTTCGCAATGTCTTTGGTGGTAAATCTTTATGGGTTGTGCCGCGGATCGCGTCCAAGTGTCACTCGACAGTTGGCATTGTCCGCCGCCGTATCTACCAGCGACTGAGTTGCACCCTGTGGTCCTCCATCGCTGAAGCTATCCTGTCCCGAGCACCGATGCGCACGGACGACGAAGTACATCCGGTTAGATCTTAACCGTATAGTTAGGACGTGCGCAGTCCACAGTAGATACTGAACGCATTAAACTTCCTCCTGTGCAATGTCGCACAGAAAGTGCGTAGTAGATACTGAACGCATTAAACTTCTTCTCTGCGTCAAATCGCCGCGCCGCATGATACATCGGCGTCATTCCCCTTGCCCACTCCCCTGGAAATCCTCTTAACACCCTACCGCGACAGGGATATCCTCCAAGATATTCCCGCCCCCTGCCTCTCGCAATTTATCGTCCTGTTTATCAAGTTGGTGAAAGCTGCGGCGAACGCTCGTGGGGAAGACGCCACTCAACGAGCATTCCTTCACCTCCACATGCTGCCCACGGCTGTCCTCCGTCGCTGTCTTCGAGGAGAGCGCGGATGGCGGGACCCCAAGAGCCAACGGATCGCCCTCCGAGAGCGCCTCCGTCGTGCGCACACGGGCTCACAGTGGGGAGCACTATGGGCCGAAGCTCTCGCAGCACACCAAGCACGGCTTGAATGTTGGGAACGAAACACGCTGTATGCCCCAACGGTCCCGGGCGACATCGGGCGCGCCCGTCGTGCAGAGGCCCTTTGCGCTTATGCGCGATACGGTAAGGCCATGCGCGCCCTCCACAATGGCCCGCTCGCCGACGTCAACGCCCCGGCGACGATTCAGCGGCTCAGGGATCTGCACCCGACCCCGCCGCGCCCTGTCTCGCCGCTCCCGGAAGGACGACTCCCGCCGCCCCCGTGCATCACTGAGGCCGCTGTGGAACACGCGGTCCGCGGCGTCCCGCGGGACACCACCGCCGGACCCGAACGAACGCCGTCCCGCTGGTTCCACCTCTTGGTTAAGACTCGCGTCAGTCCTGAGGCCAGCGTGACCGGTCTGCGTGTCCTGACACAGCTCGTTTCCCGGCTCGCACGGGGGGAACTCCCGGACGCTGCGCTCCCCCTCGTGGCAGCGGCGACGCTCCTCCCGCTGCAGCCGACTCCCGACAAGGTCCGCCCGATCGCCATCGGGTCTGTGCTTCGCAGGATAGTGACGAAGGCACTGCTCCCCGCCGCAATAGCCGATTCACACTCGGTTCTGTCGCCGCATCAGACGGCAAATGGTGTTAAAGCCGGGTTGGACTCTATTGTCCACGACACCCGCACGACACTACGCCGCTTCTCCGCCACCCCGAACGTCGCCACGGTCCTCATAGACGCCAACAACGCCATTAACCGCGTTGATCGGCAGTCTATGCTGGACCACCTACCAATGCTCGCCCCCTCGCTAGCCCGCTTCGCAAACATGATCTATGGCTGAATGCAACCGCCATTGCTTGTCCCGAACAAGGATCGCACCGTCATACCAAGCGCCCAGGGCACCCAACAGGGTGACCCGGCCAGGATGTTGTTGTTCTCGCTAACAATCCAACCTCTCATCCGTCGGGTTGCTGAGATCCCCAAAATTGCTCTCTGCCAATGGTACGCCGATGACGGCACGATCGTCGGGAACCTTGGCGCCATCCTTCACGCGCTCAGGCTCCTCGCCCGAGACGGTCCCAGGGTTGGCTTCCATGTCAACCCACGTAAGACACGGATATTTTGGCCTCGCATCATGCCGCCGGATCGAGCAGCCCTCTTAGCGGAATTCCCTCTCGCAGAATGCTCGCGGGACGGCTTTCCGCTTCTAGGGGCCCCCATTGGGAACAAAACGTTCACGGAGAGTTTTCTCCGATCTAAGATTGCTCAGTGCCGCCGTACCCTGGACCGCCTCCTGCTGGTCCGCGACGCCCGCGCCCAGTTACACATGCACTGGATCTGTGACTCTGCATGGGATAGGGGTAAATCGTCGGGAGAAGAGATACTCAGAACCAACAACCCCAAGAAGGAGGCGTTGCAAGCGAAAAAAGTGCTACCGTGTTATAGTTGGACGAACAAAAAGGAGTGGATAGGGAAGACAGTTGAGAGGGCTACAAGCAAGTATAGAAGGGGCAGGGTCTACCACTGATGTTCTGTGACCAGCGTAGGAAAATTGTTTCTTGGGTCTGGAGTTGACTCTCAACTTTCTACTACTCGGGACTTGACTTGAAGTTGTCTGCCAACTTGCTTGACCTCCACAGAAGGAAGCAGTCTAATCAGATTATTTAGAAATTTTGCCTAATGGTAAAGTCTCAAACAAACATACTAGGAACCATAAAATGCATCAAATGGAATCTAGTGAACGAGAAAGACTAATAACGGATACTACCAGGATAAATATCTAGATTACTTCCTCAATATCTTATTCCTCTAGATCAAAGCCAAAAGGTTCCCCCAAATATTCATTCCCCCCATGCAGTCCCCACAAATATCTGCGAATGGCTTATAATTCTCCATTACCTACTGGGAAATATCTTAACCACTGAAGATGCACCCACCAGGTTCCAGAGTCGGGACCACCTGGTCCATACTTTCCGGCCCTTCCCCAATATTCCAGCACTTTCCATGTATCCCTCCCTCTCATCCTCATCTTCACTCCTCTCTTCATGTTGGTCAGAAGAGTCAGAGATCAAAATTACTCCCTCAGTCTCCCCTTCATTCTCCATGGGAGCACTACCACCGTTATACACTAGTGGCTCCCACGGTTCCACCGAGTTCTCCTCTTCCTCTTCTGCCTCTTCTGCCTCTTCTGCCTCTTCTGCCTGCTCAAAGCAGTTACGGCGGACCCACTCCCGAACGCGTTTCCGGTCCAACCTTCTACAGTAATCATCGTAGTCGGTTGGACTATTTGCTATCAGGGCCAGAGCATTGAGTAGACGACGAACCCGGGATGACTTGGTGATGGTGAGGGAAGGGCAGAGTGGTCATGTGAAGGGACAAAAAAAGGTTGATCCAGTGGCGTATATGATTGCTGGGGGTGGCCTCAACGACGTCGAATTCGAACTTTAAATAATGCGACGTCTTCGAAAAGTATGACGACCTTGGACGTGTAATGACACCGTGTCTTAAAATAAAAAATCAACCCATAAATTTGCCACAATCATCCAAATTAAAAATATCTTGCAAATTCAGAAACCGTAAAAATATCTTGCAAATTCCGATACTGTATCCGAATTTGGTCCTCTTATAGATTTTTTTTGTGTGCGATTTTTGAGTACATCACGCCCTCCCGCTCGAGACGATCGTCCCGGCTCGTCTTCATTGCTCCCGCTGTTCTTCTAGTAGTTCTATCCATTCATCGGGGATACTATATGGTTGACTGAATGGATAGGGCAGTAACTGATTTACAATATGGTGAGAAAGTATGTACCGTGCGATGACTGGCTCTGCCCCTTGGTCGAGAGTTTCATATATTCTGCGTATGGTTTCATAGTGGTCTCTAATGAGCCCCAAACCTTCCAAATGCTAGATAGTAGATATAGAATGCGAAATTCTCTGGCAACGGGTCCAGAAACGGGTATGTAAAGGAGAAAAAAACAAGGAACATAAGGACTGAGTCCTCACGAGTAAGGTGCGCCCCGTGAATGATTTGGAAGTACATGCAAACACTAATGGCAAAAAAGGAAATTACTTCTGCTTCTCGAGGGTCCTCTGTCATTTCGCTAATTGGTAGCCGTCCAATAATTAAGGAAGCACAGTTTCCACCTAGGAGACTAGACGGTGTTTGAGGTGATCTCCTTGGTGATCTTCCTCGCTGCTCTCGACGCCTTGCCCTTCTCGATGATCCGTCCCGATCACTGCATGGTCCTGCTCGTATCACCATGAAGGTCTCGAGATGACCTTGGTCTTCAGCTGAGCTCGTGTTCCTTAGCGGAGAACTTAAGGTTCCCATAGGGGATATGGTACCAGTCGATATTACATATCAGGGGGTAAGGTGTAACCTCTCAGTCGCACATCTTGGTTGTTCTTGAGAAATACGTAATCGGACGGACAATGTTCAGATACGTTTGCGACAATTCTCCGATAGCTACCATTCCATACCTTCCTACAGAGTAATAATATATTACTTCTACAAACTCTGGACCTGCTTCCGTGAACCTTCCGTTTTGGAATGAGAAAATAACTCTTATTAATAGTCGGAAATCTCCTTGAGGTAGCAATGGTACGTTCAACGTACGAAAACATAAGAATATATTAATATAGAAATGGATGATTACGTGAAGTTCGTAGTAGTCCCGCGTAATCGAGATGATGCATTCCCAGGTCATTTTTACTCCCATAGGAATCATTCTATAGTTAAAGATGAGTATGCCTCGTGGTTGCACATAGTCCTGTGCGAGAAGGAATTCTTCAGGCCTCTGATGGTAAGGGAAAAAACGACGTGCATGTATGGCCCTCCTTGATCTCTTCCCTGAGCTTGAGCAGAGCTTATAATGAGGGTGTCTTTCCTCCGTGACGATGCAAGGGTTCGAATACTTTGTTTGGAACGCCGGTCACTTCACAACCTGCTGCATTGCTTTTCCATGTACTACAAGTACTTTAGAGCCGACTGAAAAGGTTTGGACTGGAGGATCTTCATCCTTGTTTCTTGTCTGTGTTAACGCGCGGTGTGATCTGCAGCCTTCTGTGGCCAGTAGTTCAACTTCCCTACTCTCTTCATCGATAATATTTGTTTCCATGTCTCTCTGTAACATTCTAGGAGCCCTTCCGTACATTAGCTCGAATGGTGAGCGTCCATTTCTTCCTCTTCTTCGACGACAGCCGTATAACACTTTTGGTAAGGCATCTTCCCACTGGATTTTATTCTCCGACATAGTTTTCGATATTGCTCGTTTGATGGTTCCAACTATCCTCTCCGCTTTCCCGTTGGACATAGGCCGTATGCGAGAACGGTCTTCAGCTGAATCCCTTTCTCTTCCATAAAACGAAGCAGTGAAGTTGCAGTAAAACAAAGGGCGTTATCCGAGATGATCCTTTTTGGAAGACCAAACGGTTCAATTATTTCTTTTTCGATGAATCTCAGTACCACCTCAGCATTTGCCTCCTCGACTGCAACTGCTATTGGCCATCCAGTAAGAGGTTCCACCCCTATAAGGAGATATTTGTTTCCGGAAGAAGTTTCCTTGAATGGGCCGACAAAGTCAACTGAGAAGGTTTCAAAAAGAGCGGAAACTGGAAAGCTTAGAGTTGTTATATACTTTCGTATCGGAGTGAATTTTTGACAGTTGCAGCAGCTTTTCACGAAATTATAGACGTCTTTATGGATATTGGACCACCAGAATCTTTCCTGAATGAATATTTTGGTTGTTTTGAGATCCCAATGCCCTAACCGATCATGAAAAGTCCTCAAGATCTTCATCCTTTCTTTCAAAGGGGCCACTCGTCGAGGACCGGCTTTAGTGTATCGAAATAGTTTCCCATTCCACAATGAAAAAATCATTTTGATTCCTTTGAACCCAATTTCTGTGTTCAAGATCAACCTTTCTCATTTCTAGTCCATCTAGGAATTTCATTAGTCTGTGAATAATAGCTTCGTACTTATTATCGTTTGGAACTTGCACCTCTGCAACTTCAACGATGTCCTCGGAAGCTTTTTCATTTGGACTCACTGGATCCCTCAAGCGGGATAGGTAATCGGCAGGCTGATTATTGCATCCGGGTCTATGCACAATTTCAAACCGATACTATGCAAAAATGGCGAGCCATCGGGCTAAGCGGTGATGTACATCTTTATTTTGGAATGAAGTCTTAAGTGCCTGGTGATCAGTTATCAAGACAAAATTTTCGAGTGATAAAAGGTACACGAGAAACTTTTTCAGTACGAAGAGGACAGCTAGTCCTTCTTTCTCGCAGGCTGAGTATCTCTTTACGCATCATTTAGAGTACGACTTGCGAATTGAACAGAGTGTGGCCTTCCGATTTCATCTTTTTTGGACAAAGAAGCCCCCAGAGAACGTTCTGAGGCATCTGTTTCCAAAAAAATTGTCTCTTGAAATCAGGATACATGAGAACTGGAGGGAAACATAAGCTCATCTTTAAGCGCCTCAAATGCAGTTTGCATTTCCTTGTTCCAGTAAAGTTTTCCGTTCTTCGTAGTGCTGGCATGTAACGGTGCTACCGTCTTGGCGAAATCTTGGAAAATCTTCTGTAATATGGGGCCATTCCTAAGAAGCTTCGAACCTCCGTCTTTGAAGCGGGCCTTGTGCCAACTTGAATTTTTCGTTTTCTCTGGATCCACTTTAATTCCATCTTTATTGACGATATGACCGAGTAATTGGATAGAAGTTTTCGCAAAGAAGCATTTGCTCAACTTAATTTTCAGGCTGTATGACTGTGGTACAATGCCTACACGCAGATATGCGCTATCGTTGTGAAGGGATTGGTACCCGGCGTTCGGGACCGCTTTCTCGATAGAGCAGTGGGGTTTCCACAAGGAAAGGGAAAAGGGCAGAGGGGGAAGGTAGAGACTTGGGGAAGACCTCGTCGTGGAGAAAATTCGTCAGATGCGCGTTTATGCGGGTGTCCGCAGCATAGTAGGATAGTAGTTAGCAAGGCAGGTATCTGCTACAAAGGAGCCAAGCCTCGGAAGCGATAGGCACGAGGATAGAGGTGTAGTAGAACCAAAGCAATTACCTCCTTTTACTCTATGGTTGTGGTAGAGTAGGTAGACTAAGTAGTGATTACCTCTAACAGAAAAAGTAGAAAAGTAAATAAAACTGACTAGATAGAGTTGTCCAGCCGGTGATTGGATGTGCTCAATGCACAATCCAAAAATATGATCGGATGCACGCAGGCAGGGGTGGACTAAGGACAGCTGTACTTCCAACATAGAGGTCCAACTTGAGTGGACTGATTCCACATGTAAATGCAGTGGGCTATAGGCAAGGTGTAAGCATACTCAAATAAACAGACGAAATTGTGGAGACCCACTGTCAGCGCGCGTACGCAGTACCTTGTGACACTAAATAACCCCCACGTTAATAGTGAGGTCATACCTAGCCCTCGCTGGGAGGGTGCTTGCAAGTGATGGTGGACGAACCTTCCAACGTCTGGGCGTGACAGCCGTCGGGTTGATCCACGTTCAGGAGAGCAGGTGGGCTGTATTAAATTCATATGCACTGTAGAGTGGAGATTTTCCCCAAAATGTAGCCTTGCCATGAGCCAAATAGAGTATTTCGAAAATTAACATTCCAGAGGGCCACGTGGACAGTGATAGGCACGCACGGGCACTTTATTCTTCATTCATAAGCGGGAGTTCCGCTGGCCATCGACATCGGTTGGGCTCGCTCACCCTCTCCCATCAATTTCCTGGTGTCCGCGTTGCCATCCCCCTCTCCCATCAAATTCATTTCTTCACCCTCGTTTCTCTTGTCGAGAGCACGATGGGCGGGACTGCGCCTCTGCGCGCCGATATCTGCTCGGTAACTGACTAACGGACGTAACCGTGCTCATCGGTGTAGCGTTCCTGTATTCAAGTAAGTCGGTATCGGCAGTGGGGAGAGCTGAGGGTGTCCTCACGCAGGCAGTGATCCAAGAGTGCTTTGCTGCTTGATCAGCAATTAATTGCGGAGTTACGCTACAGACGTAAAGTCAATGACGATCGTCGTCACTGGGATCTTATACGTTGGGAGCGTCAGACTCGGCATCGTCTTGCGGTATTTGTCTCCTTCATGAATGTCGAAGTCGACATGGTACGCCGGGAACTGCTTCGTGATTTGTACTTGGAGATTCCTGCGGAATGGGCTGAGGTGGAGACATGCTCCGGGTTCTTGGTGCCGTTGTCACTAATCTTGTCCTACTATATGTCGGAATTCAAGCATCCGGGCGTGTCCAATTTGTGGCTTGTATTTCACAATGAAAATGTGGCGATCACCGCCGCGATGTGTCTGTGGGAGTTTTATGATACACACAGAATGTGGTGGTTATCACCAAAAACATGCCAATTAATGGATAAACTTGATCAGAGCCCGGTTCTCGGCGGGGAAGCGAACGAGCAGGAGCTCCGCGAGTTATTGCAGATTTCTGTGGAGCTGGACTGCGACAATCCATTGCTGTGACCACCGGAGAACTGGAAATATAACGTTAACTCTGCAGGGTATTCCCCTGGTCGTCGCCATGAGACGTGCGGCGACTGCATGTGGTTTGATACACAACAAAAGGTTACTATAACCGCTAAAGAAGCAGCTCATATGCGTAACAAAATTCCTCCGATACCGAGCGTGCATCCGAAGGGTTATCGCAGTACTGAAGTGTACTCAATTGAGGATATCCCCGGAGGAGGTAGTGAGCCGGCCATCTGCGAGGATATAATGGAGGACAAAATTGTCCCTGTACTGGAAACGGCTGCTGAAAATACAGATGCAGGTCCTTCTGCAGGAGCGGGCGGTGGATCCGCGATACGTAGTGAAGTGGCGACCTTCGACTTCTTGTGCAATGTGCTAAAAGACTGCGGAGTTACGCAAGCGGATCTAGTGAGGCCTCTCCCCGTGTTAAGGGAGAAGTTAAAGAGTATACTTTCGTCCGTTAAGCAGAATCCTGCAGCTTCAACAAGGTAGGGTGAATCTGCTCCAACGACAAGTGAGCCGGAGTCGGCGCCAAAAGATATAGAGACGACCTCGTCGAATTAGATAGGAGGTGGGAGCTTTAGGGGTTTTTTACTGTACTCCATTCTCCGTAGGCAGGGGGCGATCCCCAGGGCATGAATGTTAGTCGCCCATGAGTGGATATCCACGTCTTCACTTGATTCAATAAACCAAGCCAGCCTACATTTGAGGCAGGGCAACCGAACTGAATACGGTAGTTATATAGGGTGGAGAACAGCGAGAGGGTGTCCTCGACTAGAATCAATTTGCAGTAGGGGATGTCATCATCACAGTAGATGAGAGGGGGCATCCCCAGACCCAGCGTCTTAAAGGAAGTTGCAACAAAGAGGAGAGGGACACCTCATTACAGTAGTAATACAGGGGGGTTCCTCACAAATTCGTCATTTGGAAAGAGGTCGTCCTCATTAGGAGCCATGGAGTGCGGGATTCCGCCGTTGAGGGAGAAGAAGATTCTCTTCGAGGGGAAGAAGTTTAATGCGTTCAAGTTGGAAGTAGTGCGTTCTGCTGGTTGTTACACATTTGTCAATCAGGAGTCTGCTGTGTGATGGTCCTTCCTGAGATGCTGAGTCAAAATGCATGGGATCGGTTATGGCTTTCATACTGCTTGACAGTATGTAATAGCCCGCACTTCAGTGGAGTCAGAAAGAATTACCTTGAAGACTATCTCCTGTGTACCTATTCGCTAAGAAAATGGTGTACGTTGATCATGGTGATTTGCAGATGCGTTTATTAGATTTTACCCTTCCGTTTATGCATTACTTTATTCTTCTGTGATGCCATATCAGATAGCTTTAGAGGACAGGAATTTTGCTGATGTCAGTTGCGGTCAACAGCAACTCTTTAGAACTTTGAAGTGCATATTAAAGTACTGGCTGCTACGAGGAGACTCAACTCGAAGCGGAAAGCCGGAGTCATCCCGTAACTGCAACTGTTCAGTATCTACTGGAAGGGGTGGAAGCAGAAGTATGCGATTTGAATTACTTAAGGTAGCGAGAGAGTAGTTCTCGAAAATGGGGGCCTTAATGATGAGAATCGAAATCGGAGGAGAGGGAGGCGGTTGTTCTCGGGGACGGGAGGCGTATTGCCAAACTCAAGATTGCGGATTTACGCACTGTACATGGTACTGTAAGGTCCGCGCTGGACGGTGGCGGTGCGTAACGTAGCGACACTGCTGGCGGTTCCGCCTTTTCAGAGGCTGAAATTACAGCAAGGGCCACGAATACAGTATACAGTAGAATATTCTACGGAATACAGTAGGAGATATCTCCAAAAAGAGTGGGTTTAACGGGTCTTCTCATTGAGCAGGTTCTGCAATAGGGCAGCATCAAACGCTCTTGAAGTAATCTTCACAATATTAGAGGTATTCCTCGTGGACTCCAATTCCACTGGCAGGGTTCTGCCAGTGGCGGCGCGAAGTCTTCATCGGTAGGCAGCAAGCAGATGACTGCGTCATTAAGTCAATAACAGTCGGTGTCAACGGAATTCGACAGGGGTCTGTAACAAAAAAGGATGGGGCTGTGGACATCTTGACCAAGCGTGGGGATCAACTTTCAAAGTTCTTGAAAGCAGAGGGTCTGCAATTAACATAAATGATATTCGGCTTTGACGGAGTCTGCCGGAAAACGGCCTTAGAAAAAGGGCACTTGTACGGAGACGATCACCATGAGTAAACTTGTCAGTCGGGTAATCGTCAGGAATGAAGAGGATGAACCTTCGTAAATACTGTAGAGTCGGAAAGTCGACGTTCTTGAAATGTTCCAAGCAGGTAGTCTGCATCAGTCATGTCGAATGCGACCATTGTAGTGAACTGAGAGCCAGTGAAATAGAAATAATATAGTTAGAGAGAGGGATTACTCATTAGCCTACCTGGGATTCACCAATGTTTGGCGGTAGGGGTGGCTTTCGTAAGCGGTAGTACCGCAAGATATGTGAACGCAGGATATGTCGCACGGGTTTCCATGTACCGGAAAACGACGGAAAATTGTACCAGTGTACACGAAGAAGAAGTTCTCCGTCTTCTGTAAAACCGTGGTCAACCACTTGGTCGATGATGAACTCGCCTACAGTGTCCTCTTCCGGAACGGAGGGGGTTGCTTAGGTGAGCGGTATATCCTCAATAATAGGAGGAATGGGATCAGTGTTTACCTCCAATCCACGTGGGCTAGAGGATCTCCTCTTCGAATAAAAAGGCGGTGAGTCCCCGGTGTAAGCGGTGGCAGGGGATTGCAATATGTTAGATGAAAGTCGATGATCGACATGGGGCGAGTCCTCCTCCGAGGATTATTGTGATGGAAGAGAGAGCCGGAACGACGTAGAGTTGGTTTTACTAGCCGGGGACGGCACTATAGAGCCTTGGATAGCGGCCAATCTTGCGGATTTTCGCACGGGACGAGAGGGCGTAGGGTCCTCTCTGGGTAGTGCAGGAGTCTGCAATAAAGGTGATGGCCCTATTTTTTTGCGAGCAAGTAACTGCGGGTTTGATAGGGGCCTCTCAAAAAAGAGAGTGCTAGCAGCAGGTGCCTGCAATTTTTTTTTGTCCATAAATAACTGTTGGAGTCGACTCGAAGCGTACGGATTTCCGTAATCGAGGGGAGCGGCGAGGTACGTCCGTCGAACTAGAGAGCGGGGTCCGTATAATACAGTATCTTGACTAGCAGAGATCTGCGGCGTTGAAGTAGGAGTATTTTACAATTGAGAAGCATCCCGGAAAGCCGGTGGCGGTATTACAGGTGACTGCGAACTTGGCTTGGGAGCGTGCGAAGGAGTCATCTGGGGCGGTTCAAGAGGAGTTTCCTCTGCGGGGCGTACTGTAGAGTTGAGCAACCGACGTTGGGTGTCGCGTGCAGTAGAGAGGGGGTCCGCATCATTAATTAAGCCGGGAGCGGCACTGGAGTTAGCGAGATTATTCGCAGAAGAATTAGTAGAAGGTTGGGCAGATGGCTGCAGTAAAGGGAATGGCGAGGGGCCGTCGGGTTTATCATCATTTTACGATTCGGGGGAGACGTCTCCACGATTATTGATGGTCCTCTTCATTGTGGGGTCCATTGTGGATTGACTGAGCGTGGCAGTTCTAGATGAACGAGAGAGCAGTCGTATTTGATCGTCTCCAGGGATTGGCATAAAGGCCTTCGGAATTTCCAATTTGGATAAGTCGAACACGAAACCTCCGGACAACTGAGAGACAGCAGGAAGGGTTGCCCTGTCAGCTGGAATGGCAGAGATATGCTCTGGAGAGTCGGTTTTCGACTGATCTGAGGTTGAGCTCATTGGGAGCTGAGGGAGCACGGTAGGTGTAGGCACTGTAGCAATGCTAGGAGAGAGCTCCGAGGTAGGAAGACGGTTAGCGTCGGTACTTGAGAAGCCGGGGCTCGGAGAAGTGGAGCTATGGGGTGCATCAAAGGGAGGCCCTTGGATCGGCATTAAACGCGAAAGGGCAAGGCTGTTCAGCGTGGCAGGAGAAGCAGGGATCCGCACAACGCGCGCTGCGCGTGGAGCGGTGAGATCTAACACTGCTCCGCTTACAGGAGGTGAGTCTTCAGATGTTTGATCGCCCAAGATGGCGTCCAAAATGGAGCCGGTGGTCGGTGCATTGCGTCGTAAAGCAGGATCCTGCGTAGCATCCTTGGAGGGTAGCTCCTTAGCATGCCGTAAAGCGGCGGGTAAGCGGGAAAAGATACGAGGGCGTTTTGTCCGCAGCGAATGGGAGGAGTCTCCGTTGGGGGGTGTGGGAAGCTGGTAGATCAGCAAGTCCACGACTGGTGAGAGAGCCGAAGCGGGTCCAGCGTCCAATTCGAACAGAGTAGTCCGGTTTAACTGTGGTAGGAGTCGGGGATTTTCCCCTGCACTGTAGGAAAGGCTTTCCATTTGTAACGTTTTGATTATTTTGCGCAGGTGACGCACAGGTTGGGATGATGACGTCACGGGGGTGTCATGTGGGGGTTCAGTGCGTGAAGGGGGGAGCCCACACTACTGGATTCCGGGAATGCCGTTATTGTTCACCATTTCCAAGGTCAACAACGACCGTTGCAGGGGAGGTGTTGATCACCATAAAGGGTCCTACGGCGATAGGCGCCAATTTTTGATTGGGGTCATCTTTAGAGTAACGTTACTTTCTCACGAATACCTGGTCGTCCACAAAAATGTCTTGCAGTCTGCGGGGTAAACGGGTACCAAAATTGCGGTTATTTCGCGCTTGGGTTTTGCTGAGTTCACCTTTGGCGGTGCTCATGAGAGCGCAAAACCAAGCGGTCAACTTGGCATGATACTCTGAAGGGGATGTCCCCGGTCCGATAGCAGGTTCCTACTTGAGGGACAAGGGTGCGGGTGGCTGCGATAAAACAAGGTCAAAAGGTGAGAGTTTTGTCGCGGAATGGGGTTGCATTTTATACGCGAGGGTCAGGGCATCCGAGAAAAAGTCCCAGTCTCGCGGATGATCCGCTATGTACTGAAGTAGAGCTGATAGGGTAGTCCTACTAAACCTTTCAACTTGACCATTCGCTTGAGGGTGGTAAGTTGTCGTGAACAGTGTTGGGTCTCGAGATTGGGTAGGTGTCGCAGGACTGAAGTCAAGAGTTTAGGGGCAGAGAGGACGGTGTAACTATCGAAGCACATCAACAGGTTGGAGTTCAAGTACAGTAGTGGGTGGTGACAAAGGCGAGACACACTCGGCACTGTAAGCACATTTGCTGGAAGGTGGGCTGTAATGGTGAAGCCTGCAAAGGGCACTGCAGAAGCAAACATATAACGTGCGGTAGAAAATAGGGGCAGATAGATAACTGAGGAAGGATAAGAGGAAGGCATCCAAGAAAGGGCATCATCATCAAAAAGACCACGCATCAACTGGTGTTACGACTCCCAAAAAACCGAAAACAAAAAACACCATCAAATAGATTTTCTATACCTAAAATGTGGCAAATATCTTGAAACATCCTCGCGTTAAATTGAGTTCCGTTGTCGGATAGCAATTGTAATGGTGGTCCATACACGAATACCCAATGACGAGTGAATGTTTTGCAAATAGTGACTGCGGGAATCCGCTTAAGTGGTACTGTGCGCAGCAGCTTTGAGAAACAGTCGATAATGACCAAAAGATAGCGATTTCCTCGCGGTGTGCGGATGCGCTCGCATAAAATTTCAATGAAGAAAAACTCCAGCGGAGCATTTGCAGGAAATAACTGCATCTTCTTTGCGTTTCTGCCCATCTTCAAGCTTTGTTTAGAGCACTCTACGCAGAATGTGACTGTTTTGTAGCGGCCTGGTGCTATAGAATACCAGTGGAAGTATTTACGTAGTCCAGCGTTCATACGCTTCCCTTCGGGATGTCTGGATATTTTGGCGTAATCCGCAAGATGCATCATGCACGTACGTAGTGATTCAGGCACTACAATATGATTATTTTATTCTACGACGCGAACGAGGTATCCTGTTTCATCAAAGGCGAAAGGCAGGACCCCCCCCGTTAAGACGTCAGCGGATGGTGCCGCAGAATTTGTCAGAAAACTGAGCGGTGAGGAGTTCCGCTGGGGTTATAGCCCGAAATAAGTGCTCTTCAATGTGCAGAGGGTCCGCGATTAACAACCGATCGAAGTAGTTGTGGTCCTCGTGCAGGAAGTCTGCGTATTCTTTGAAAGTGCATGCGTCGCGAGGGTCTGTGGAATCTAAGGTCAGGCAGGGGATTTCTTCATCATCTCGAGAGGAGATAACCCCAAGGTTTGTAGGCGGGAAAGCGCATCCGCTTGGGCTTTCAATTTGCCTTTTGTGGGGACAATGTTGAAGTCGTATTCCGACAGTCGGAGTCGCCAGCGCATCAGTTTGCCGCTTGGGTCATGGATTTCCATTAACCAGCGTCAAGACGATTGATCAGAGTGTATGGTAAACCGTTCGCATTGCAGGTATGGGCGGAGTATTCCCAGGGCCCAGACAAATGCTAAAAATTCCCTCTCAATAGTCAAGTAGTTTTTTTCAGCATGCATCAAACTGCGAGACCAAAAAACAATAGGCTTACGTTGCCCATTAGGGTACATTTGGAATAGGGAACACCATACTTGGTAATTTGATGAGTCTGTATCGACTGAGTAAGGCAAATAATTGCGAGGGAGCGCAAGGATGAGCGGTGCCGTGATAATACTTATCAATTTGCGGAAAGCCGCGTCTTGATCAGCCGTCAGCGGCGAGAGCGTGGACGGTTGATCCTTGTTGAGAAGCTGATTTAAAGGAGCAGCAATGTGAGAGTAGTTCTCTACAAATCTTCTGTAAACATTACAAAGACCGAGAAACGCACGGAGTTCCGTTTGAGTCCGCAGATGATTCGCTTTTCGCTACGCAGCAGTTGTGGCTTGGTCCACTTCGAGAGTGCCTGGGCGCACGATGTGACCAAGATACTTCACGGAGTCTGTAGCCCGACTGAATTTCTGCAACTTGAGAGTCAAACCGGCATGTTGCATAGCTGTGGGGATATCCTCAACATGAGAGAAGTGTTCTTCGAGAATAGATGATGACATCATCGAGGTAAAACAGGCAAGATTGCCATTTGAAACGTGAAAGCAAGATATCAAGAGTAAGTTGAGACGTAGCAGGGGCGTTAGAGAGACCGAAAGGCATACGCTTGTATCGATAGAGTCCACCGTGGCAGACCGACGACGTCTTATCTCTGTCGGCTTTGGCGACTGACATTTGCCAATATCCCAAATTACAGTCTAGAGTTGTAAAGACTGACACCTCTCCCATGCTATCGATACATTCACCCATACGCGGGAGGGGGTATGAGTCCTTCACCGTAATTGCCTTCAATCGTTGATAATCGACACAAAAGCGAAGTTGACCATCGGGCTTTGGAATGGGAACAATGGGCGACGCCCATACTGTTTGTGCAGGCTCGACAACGCCCAGCTTGAGAATGCGGTCTACTTCCGCTTTTTCTATTTCTCTTTGTCGGGGTCCGGCACGGTAAGGAGGAGATTAGAGGGGACGAGACCTAGGGATTAAATCAATGTAGTGTTCCACAGCATTAATATTACCCAAACTTTCGTCGTACATCGACTTAAACTTGCGTGATAATGCTTTTAATCTGTCCTGATGTTCAGGTAAAAGATGGGACAGATCCAAATCATCTGCCGCAGGTGGCGTAGATTTTCCATCAGACAGTGCCGTCTTTATGAGAGTAGAATTATCTACAGGTTGTGAATCATTCACAGTGCGGGAGTACGCAGATATAGAAGACTCGAGTGGCGCAGTCGCCTCATCATCAGTGACAGGTTCACTTACGCCCAACACGTCACCAAACATCACGTGACTTCGCACGACCACTGTAGGGTGCGGTAGTGCAAATGGGACTACTTGGTCTTCGTGAAGTCGAATTGGTCGACTGGTAAAATTAGCAACTAGAATTCGGAAAGGCAGCTTTGAGTAAACTTGAGAAACGCCATTGGATGCAACAAATATAGAACTTGTGGAACAGTTAAATGGTTGTATGACAATCATCCCGCTTCGGTCGGTCGTAACGGACACCCAACCTTTTCATTTGGGCGGAGGGACCGTGGAATGAACCACTCTCACGCGAGGGTATATTCGACCCTATTGTTCTGGAGGCGGTACAGGTTTCTGCATATCGATAGTGAGTCCTTTTGTAAGCGCGCTTCGGGTGATCGTAACTAGAGTTCCATCGTCGAGTTCGAATTCGCACGACGAGAATAAATACCTTCTACGAAAAGATCGCAAGAATCGCATCCAAGAATCACAGCAGTGGCTAACCGCTCGCATACAATGAAGGGCACTTTTACAATATGACGGCCAAGTCGGACGATGAGTTAGACTTTTCCAGCTGTTTTCAGCATCTTTTTATTAGCATCTCTGATTTGCGGGAGGTCCGCTTTTTGCACTGTCGTACGTGGTGGCAAATCAGCACGACGAATAAAATTTGGGCCTGTGTCCAGGACAGCTAATTTTCGAAAGAGCAAACTTGTCCGGTTGCTGATATCGGAGAATACCTTGAAATTTCTTTTCGCCATCCCAATCACGTATTGACGGCAGTGGGAAGGCGTATATCGCCTGAAAAACGATGTAATACATCATGGTCTCTACGGATGTCCGTATTCTTCAAAGGGGATTTCCCCGTATATTTTCCACTTCCCTGGTGCCTCACCTACAGAAACGTAGAAAGCTGCTTCGGACCTCCCTTCCGTTGAGGAAGAAACCACGTTTAGTTTCCCGAGTCCGTTGGTTGACGCGATAAAATCGTTTGAGGATGAACCTCGGCTTTCGATGGCGGCTGCGCGGCCGTTGCCGTTGACTCTGCTGTTTTTCCATCTGCAGTTGGTATCGACTTTTCTAAATCAAAAATGGCACGTAAATTGTGATACGAGGTCGCGGGAACTCGCGTACCGTCCACTTCCCTGAGCGTTTCATAGTTCTGCAACTCTATGAGTAAATCCTTAACCTTGAGATCACATTCCGGGGAGATGTGTCCCCTCTTGTAGCAAGAGTGACAAATCAGTCTTTCTTTCCTGGTCGTTGGGTTCTCCCATTTGCGTTGCTGACCCACCCTGGGCGGGCCCGTTTGTCCTCCAAAAAGGGTACAGGTAGGGCCGATACCCACCTGGGGTTGGCATACAGCGTCGGATCAGCAGACTCACTGCTCTCTTCGCCAAATGTCGTCGGCAATTCCGATGTGGGAACGGAAAAATCCACTTGCAATAGGTGAAATTCACCCATAAGATGAGTACGCGAATTTGCCGGATGAGAAGGTATCGTCGCAGGGGTAGAAGAAGAAGGTTCGGCCATCAAACCAGACATACAGGTTGAGCCGCGCGGCGACTTAAGTAACTGCGAGTCGTGCCTAGAGGGTTTCCTCTCTTAACGAACGGATTGGCGGGCGCGTTGAGCGTCACCTTCATCCTGTGCGAAATGCCTTAGTTGAGCAAAGGTCAATTGATGACGTGGGGTCCCTTCGCGATATCGCGCAACGAGAGACGTAATGGTCGGATGTAGTCCATAAATGAACGTGGTCATTTTCTCCCACTCCGGGAATACGTTCCCGCAGCGGTTTGCCGCGTTTGCAAGACGCGTGCCCAATGCACGTTCTGATTCTCCAGATTTCTGGCCGGTTGCATGAAATTGTTCCACGGATTCCCATAAAGCACTAGGGGTAGCGAAGGTTTGCAGCAAGTACTGCACTGTTTCCGGCCATATGGACACACCGATTGTTGAGCGGGCGCTATTAAACTGAACTGCGGCTTCTCTTCTTAAAAAGTACGGTACTGCAACGAGAGCTTGAGCCTCTGACATTGAGAGTGTGTTCGCTTCGTCAATAAACCCAGCTAGAAAGTCTAGAATCATCACAGGATCACTCCGTGAGAAGAAAACTTCTTGGAGGGTGACCTCCA
This sequence comes from Kappaphycus alvarezii, assembly GCA_002205965.3. Taxonomy (NCBI): domain Eukaryota; phylum Rhodophyta; class Florideophyceae; order Gigartinales; family Solieriaceae; genus Kappaphycus; species Kappaphycus alvarezii. Next base: position 682,667 of record NADL03000612.1, on the reverse strand, counting down.
TCCTCTTGATGGGTGGGACAATCTTGGCGGTATTTTTACGAGAACGGTGTTGATCCGTATTATGCAATCGGTAAGTCCGATAACTGAGGAGCTCTTCAAAGAGCGGATTGGGTAGAGTAATCCCCTTGAGACCCGACTGACGGGGACCCATCCGAAAGCAAGACGCACGAGTGCGTTCACTCGGGGATACTCGTGATCTAGCAGATTTTTGCTTCGGTTTGGACCCATCGCCAGAACAGCCAGATGCTGAAGACGATTCCGAAGATTCATCAGTCGGTGAAAGAGGTGTGTAACGTTCCCTAGTGGTGCGTTCCGAATTCTGTTTGTATGCCTTAGCCAAAGCGGAGGTACGTCGGCGAAGACGGCGGCTTCTTCGAGTGGAAGGGCCACACTCTTCATCTTGATCTTGAGTGCCCTCTTGGTCCGCGATAACCTGAGGTCGGTCCGTTCCTTCCATGCGGTCCATCCGTGTTGCCAAGCGCGACATGGCTGCATGTAAGACTTCAACTGTAGCAGAAGCCTGCTGTTCTTTTTCGCGAAGTGGAAGCTGTTCATCAGCTGTTTTGGCCTGGATAATGTGATACTCGAGTAGATGATTAACGTCGCTAAGCATATTCCTCGCGGATTCTGCGTTTGCTTCGATGTCGGTCGTTAATTCCATACGCATCTGGCGGCGTTGTGCTGCAGCCAGTTGAATTTCAACTTCGAGGAGACGTCGCGAAAAGCGTGCAACGTCCTCGCTTAAACTGTGGAGAATGTCACCTTTATCAAGGGATCTGCGGGCATCCGCTGGAAACGCGTGGCCAGACGGAACTGGTGCGGTTGATGGGGGCCCGACCACTTGGGGTGAAAAACAAATCGTCGGTGTGTTTGGGATTGCAGGTAACAGCACGGGTGGTGGGATGCCGCTCAAAGTCGAAAACGACTCGGCAGTGACTTGTTGAGCCGAAAAAGGCTCAGAAATACCCACAGGACGTGGTATCGGAGATAAAGCCGCTGTCGGCACAACAGATGGTTTGCTGGGTGCTCCAAAATGGAGCCCTTGATGGGCATCATCCGATGCAGTCATCTGCGAAGAAGGAGGGGGATGGGGCCACCAGGCTCCGAGGGACCTATTAAAGGGGGCGCCGCGGAAGCTGCTTGGGTTTTTGGTGGTGTTTGTTGACTCGTACGGAAGGTGTCACGAATCTCCTCGCTCGCCTGAGCATTTCCAAAGTGGGAGACCGCTGAGCTCCTCGAACGAGACCGAGTTGTGGTTGGCATGGGGAAAAAGGCTCCGATGATGCAAGAAAAACCAGAAACAGAAAAACAGAAAAACCTTACAAAAGAAAAAAGGGAAACAATGCTTATTACAAAAATTATTACACGCAAGAAGAAGCGGATTTTCACGCTAGGACACAAACGATTGTGATCTTCTAGGTCTGGAGACCAATTGTGGTACAATGCCTACATGCTGATATCCACTATCGTTGTGAAGGGGTTGGTACCAGGCGTTCGGGACCGCTTTCTCGATAAATCAGTGGGGTTTCCACAAGGAAAGGGAAAAGGGCAGAGGGGGAAGGTAGAGACTTGGGGAAGACCTCGTCGTGGAGAAAATCCGTCAGATGCGCGTTTATGCGGGTGTCCGCAGCATAGTAGGATAGTAGTTAGCAAGGCAGGTATCTGCTACAAAGGAGCCAAGCCTCGGAAGCGATAGGCACGAGGATAGAGGTGTAGTAGAACCAAAGCAATTACCTCCTTTTACTCTATGGTTGTGGTAGAGTAGGTAGACTAAGTAGTGATTACCTCTAACAGAAAAAGTAGAAAAGTAAATAAAACTGACTAGATAGAGTTGTCCAGCCGGTGATTGGATGTGCTCAATGCACAATCCAAAAATATGATCGGATGCACGCAGGCAGGGGTGGACTAAGGACAGCTGTACTTCCAACATAGAGGTCCAACTTGAGTGGACTGATTCCACATGTAAATGCAGTGGGCTATAGGCAAGGTGTAAGCATACTCAAATAAACAGACGAAATTGTGGAGACCCACTGTCAGCGCGCGTATGCAGTACCTTGTGGCACTACAATGACGATAAACTATCCACCACTGTCTCGATGTGCGATATGTGCTGATCCAAAGTCTTTGAGAATATTTCCACATCATCGATATAAACTCTTGCAAATGGAAGTCCTTTCAAAACCTCGTTCATCATTGTTTGGAATGTAGCTGGTGCATTCATGAGACCAAAAGGCATCACTTCGAACCTGAACGTACCGGCTGTGCTGGTAAAAGTTTTTTTCCTTACATTTTTCATCCAACGGAATCTACCAATAGCCAGTGTAATGGTCAATTTTGGTAAAGTATCTCCCTACCTTCAATTACTCGAGGTTTTCCTCTATGTTTGGAATCGGAAATAGATCTGGTATCATTCTTTGGTTCAGTTGTCGGCAATCACGCAAAAGCGAAGGTTTCCATCCTTTTTTGGTGCTGACACAACTGTAAATGGTCATGGGGATGAAACTGGCCGAATAATATCATTTTCCAGCATACTTATAGTATTATATGAGATAAATTGGTCATAGTTTGGCGGTTAACGTCTATGCCTGCAGTAAATTGGTTGAGTGTCAGTAAGTTCGAATGAGTGAGTGACCGGTACACTTGCTTGTCTTAGATCTGAAATGCTCCATGCAATTAATTCGGAAGATGTTAACATGTCAGATATTTTCTTTGAGGCGGGAGCTGGAAATGGCTGTACATTTTCTTGAATTTGTGCCACCTCGCGCTTTTCTTCTTCTTGATTCTTACCATCCATATTTTGAAGGACCTCTTCCGGCATTCTCATATCTTCAGATATGAAAATCGGTATATTTTTATTCTCTTTGCAAAGTTGATCTTCTTTCATCCTGTGAATGTCATCCTTTGATTCGATATTATTGCAAAAAGAAACCCATTCGGGTCTCAAATTTTCCGTAGAATTACATTTGTCATCTGTTTCAAACCCAGAATCATAATAATCCCATGCCATGTTTATTATCCCTAGAGTATACCCTATTCCACTTCAGAAAGTGTTAGTTGGCTCGGAATCTTCGCTGTCATAGCTAGAGGTGAAATATACACTGTTCGTTTCTCTTAAATCTTCCGGGTGTATGCTTTTGTCGAAATCAAGGGACATTTTCACGATTCTGCCGTCTATATGACCTGAAACGGTTTGATTCCCCAAGTCAATGCATGCCCCTAGTCTTATCATGGTAATGAAACCATTAATTGCATCGAAAAGTAGATCAGGCATGACAAGAAAGTCTGCATCAACTTTGGAGTCCCCAAAAAACACGGAAACCTTGTCAACGGTGCCCATGCATTTTGATTCGGTTCCATCCGCAACAATTATTCTTCGATTTATTGGAATAATTTTGATACATTGATCTGTCACCAAAGTTTCTGAAATGAGGCGTGGAACAGCGCCCGAACCGAAAAGAGCTTGGGTTTTCATTCCCAATAATTTGATCGGTACCAGGTTAAGACGTCTTGGTGCTATCGAGGCCGATTGAAGAAACAGTTTCTTACCCTGAGCGGACTTTTAGACCTTATATATTTTTCGAATTCTTTTCTCGTATCCTCTGCGTCGCACCTCAAAAGTTTAACAAGCGTTATTCCAGTTGGGGCCGATGCAAGCTCAGTTACGAAAATTGACTATTTCACATACTCTAGTACGTCCTTCGGGATACTCTTAAATTTCTTATTCTTTTTCGTGTTCTTGGGCGTAGTGATTTCCGCTCCTGGAACCACTTGATCGGACCTTTTTGTCCGAGGAGGTACAGGTGCTGGGATATGCTCAAGCATTCTATAATATAGCCTAGGTTTTTTCGATAAAGTGTGCCCTTCCCCATACATTTTTGTCACATTGACTTGACTGATTTCTTCAGCGACGGATATGTTACCGGCATTCTTCAACCTTTTATCCTTCCTGTTTTATAAAATTTTCACCTCTTGTCCTGATTCCCTCCTCCCGTCCGGCAAATTTACCCTTCTGTTGTCTGTAGATCAGCAGTTACTTTCATGATGCCCATATCGACCGCACTTTCCACAAAGAGTGTTTCTATGTGGATTATCAGGACACTTATTTGCGAAGTGTCCAGGCTTGTGGCAGTACGAACAGATTTCTGCTGCCTTAGGACCCCCAGACTTGTTCTCCCTAATGGTAAGAGTAAGGCTCTCTAACTGCGAGGTTATCATGTCAAGTCGATTATCGAATCGGGTTTCCAACCTTTCTTCCAAGTTTTCTACATCGCTCCTGACAGATTCTAATGCCGCTGCACCAGTAGCCGGCCTTTGATAATTCTTTTCAGGATGTACGATAGACATCGATGTATAAGATTCCCTCGGTACCTCACTCAATGACTGAAATTTCTCCCAGTTTTTGAAAAATTCTACTATGATACCCTTCAGGTCATTAAAATTGTGAGGGCCCTTGATAAGGAGGAAATAAGAGAGCCGCTTATCCCCCATCGCCGCCTTACGCAGCATTCCGTGCTTGGGTTGGGCGTTGAACCCAGCATTTTCATATAGGTCACACAAGTATACCAATGAGCTTAACAAATCGTCAAAGGTGAGCCGGGCATCTATAGCAGTACGAATCATCTCATCTGGTTCTACCTACTTAGCATATTATTCCACCAGCAACTCACGTACCTCACCGAAGTTACGCCCATTCCAGTTAAGAGACCAGCCGTCGATAAACTTGTCTTTTATTTGTGCTTTTCGTCACTATGAAGATAGGCGAAGATATGTGCGGCCTTCTCCTCATCGCTCTTCTCACGCATGAAAACATTAACATATGTGTGGAGGAATTTCTCAATGTCTTTAATCTTACCCCCTGTGAAGGTTATCCGAGCAGCGTTGAGATCCATGATTACAGAAAAAATTTTACGAATTTTTCCCTAATTTTCCACAGCTCGAATACTTCTGGTGCAACCCCCTCCACAAGAGTACCAAATGATAAGGGAAAATCCCCGGGAGAAGAGATATACAGGCTCAACTACCCCAAGAAGGAGTTGTTGCAAGCGAAAAAAGTGCTACCTTGGTTTAGTTGAACGAACAAAAAGGAGTGGATAAAAAAGACAGTTAAGAAGGCTACAAGCAAATATGGAAGGGGCAGGGTCTACCACTGATGCTCTGTGACCAGCGAAAGAAAAATGGTTCTTGGGTCTGAATTTGACTCTCAATTTCCTACTACTAGGGACTTGACTTGAAGTTGTCTGCCAACTTGCTTGAACTCCACAGGAGGAAGTACTTTAATCAGGTTATATAGACTTTTTGCCTAACCGTAAAGTCTCAGACAAACATACTAAGGACCACAAAATGCATCAAATGGAATCGCGTGAACGAGAATGACTAACAACGGATTCTATCAGGATAAATATCTAGATTCCTTCCTAAACATCTTAGTCCTCTCTATCAGAGCCAAATAGTTCCCCCAAAATATCCATTCCACCCAGGCAGTCCCCATAAATATCCGCAAACGGCTTAGAATTCTCCATTGCCTCCTATTAAATATCTAGACCACTGAAGATGCCCCATCCGGTTCCAGAGTCGGAACCACCTGGTCCATTTTTTACGGCCTCTTCCCCACTATTCCAGCACTTTCCATGTATCCCTCCCCCTCATCTCCCCCATCCTCTTCTTCAGTCCTCTCTTCATATTCGTCAGAAGAGTCAGAAATCACAGTTACTACCTCAGTCTCCCGTTAGTTCTCCATGGGAGCACCCCACCGCTGTACACTAGTGGCTCCCATGGGTCCACCCAGTCCTCCTCTTCCTCCTCTTCTCCCTCTTCTCCCTCTTCTCACTCCTTCTCCTCTTCTGCCTCTTCTGCCTGCTGAAAGCAGTTACAGCGGACCCACTCCCAAACTCGTTCCCGATCCAACCTTCTGCAGTAATCATCGTAGTCGGTTGGACTATTTGCCATCAGGGCCAGAGAATTGAGTGGACTACGACCTCGGGATGACTTGGTGATGGTGAGGGAAGGGCGGAGGTTGGTCATGTTTAGGGTCAAAAAAGGGGTGAACCGATGGGATATTTGATGGCGGGGGGTTGCCTCAACGACGCCGATTTCGAACTTTAAATACTGCGACGTCCTCAAAAAGTATGACGACCTTGGACGTGTAATGACACCGTGTCTTAAAATGAAAAAATCAACCCATGTATTTGTCAGACTCATTCAAATTAAAAATATCTCGCAAATTCAGAAACTGTAAAAGTATCTTGCAAATTCCGATACTGTATTTGAATTTAGTCCTCTTCTAGATTTTTTTCCGTGTGAGAATTTTGCGCACATCACAATGTATTCAGAAATTCTGTGCAGCCCGGCCTCCGTCCCTGGGCCAACTGAGCCTTAGATATCGAAAGCCATATTTGGAAATCCTCATGGAGCTCGTTACACAAACCGCGGTAGCGACTTTTTTCTAACGGCCTCAGCTTAGGAAAGAAGGGAGGTAGGGTCGTAGGCGGCGGAGCACTGGTAGAGGTTGTAATGAGGGCTGATTTCTTTAACGTCGAAGCCTTGGGGGCGCGGAGCGAACTTGGGGTCATCAATGAAGAAGTATAAGCAAAAAAGGACCGAAGGAAAATGATGGGCGTCCTGCGGGAATTACCATCCCAGGAGGGGACGGAGAGCGATAGCGAGAGTAATGAGGTTGGAGAAAAGATGATCACGAAGTATATTGTGACGTGGAGAACAGAGCCGTTCGCACAGGGGCAGATGGTGGCATGGTGAGCAATGGTTTCAAGGACGGAAGCCACGTTTTAGAGAGAGGTGAGGCAGTGGTGGTGGTGGGAGATATTTACGAGTTGTACAGTATGGCACACAAGTAGGCCGAGGGTATTCAGAAAAATTAACTACGAATGCAGGCGGTGGGTGGAAACCTGTCGCGCCTGCATCAATTGGAGACTAAGCGCAAAAAGGGTAATGAAGTCGCGAAGATCCTGTTAAGGGGGGGAACCGCGACGAGAAGCAGCGAAGGAAGCCAGACGGCGGGAAAAATCCTGGCCGTCTTCACCCAACACGCCATAGATATCAATCCCGGCAGGGGAGAGGATTATATCGTTTTTTGGTCGTAGTAATTGCAATAATGGTGATGTTTCTCGCGCTCTGAAAGTGTCACGGCAGCGCCTACAGTAACAGTACTTGGCGAGATATAGCGTCGAGCAGAGGGGTGGCCAACGGTAATGTCGACGGTAACGTGGCTGACTTCTACTATTCGCAGAGTTCTCATGTAAGATCTAAATACAGCGGGTGTCACGTCTGCATCTACTCTACGTCAGTAATTTGAGCACCCGTGAAATGGTTGGGGTTTTACCCTAAGGTTCTGTTCTAAGATTCTACTGTAAGACGCCCGCGCAATTGCTGCATAGGCTATATCGCAAGTTCGAAGTCAGCCCTTTGAACATTCCGATTCAAGTGTCGACTGTGGTCTTCATCGCTACTTTCTCTGGATCCCTAGTCGTTGCTTATTGTTATCATGCGAGCCAGCTCTAGAAGAATCACTGGTTCGGCTGACATTCACACACACACCCTTATCATGCCAAATGTTGAATCCTCCTTTGTTTAATCAAAACGGTTCCCGTCTTGATATCCTGAGGAGAAGTTTGTCAGCCTCGAGAATCAAATCTCTAAAGTCTTCAATTTCCACAAGGCGGGTGCCGGTCCTACTGCCTCAGTCGCTCCTGCCTCTGGGCCTTGCGCCGCCGCAGATCTACCGTCATACCCCTCGACCAAGCCACGACAGCTGCTGAGGCCTTCAAGGATGAGCACCGGTATTCTTAAATGTAACCCCCGAGTGCAGAGCAAGTGGGCGAGAATTTCGCTATTTGGCGAGCAAAAGAAGCTACTGGAAAGCTCAACAACTTCGAGATCTCACTCACTGTTTCTCCGTTTCCCCCAAAAAGGGTCATTCTGGAGTCTGAGGGGCTGTTTTTCGCAAACTAGGGAGCTGACAAATGAAACGTGTGGGACGCCGAAGTTCTCTGGAACGTGCGCAGCAACTGCGGAAGCGCCCTCGCCAGTGACCATCTTCTCACTGAGGCTTTGGAAGCCAAGGAAGTCCAAGCCGCTGCCGAGGCCTTCGCTGTTCTATCTTATTGGAGGGTATTAGAGCTATTTGATTTCTTCACCAACTCTTTGAAATCCGGGAAATCAGAGGCTATTAATCTCTAGAAGTACCTCTCAGGGAACTAATATCCCTGTGTGTCTGACTTGTACCGATCTAGCGGGCAGAATTTTGCCGAACTAAGTTCGCAATCTTAAGCTAAGGGGTTTAACGAGCATAAAGCATCAGGGAATCGCTGCCTTCTAAACGGACGTGGAAGAAACCAGTGCGGCCCCGCCAAAAAGCCTTGCGAAAATAAAGCAGTCACTTCCACCCTCGTTCTGCCTTATGTATCAAGTTTTACGAAACAAAACCTAGCGAGCCGCTCCCTTTTGGTACTGAACTCTTTAGGACTACGAATTACTTCGCCTGGCACTTTGCTTCGGGGTGTGTGAGTGACCAGTGAAAATTTCTCTTTCAGACACCTGATTCCGCCTCCCTCAAATCCCTATCGACCCCGCCAATTGGGAGTTCTTCGAATCAGCTATGAAAGACACCCTTCACCAAAGAACAAAGGAAGAATCCTCCGCTGCAAACGCTCTCCGCCTACAATAGGTGTGGGGGGTATCCTATTTACAAAGCTTCTTTTGCAGTTACCAGGTAAAAAAGCCCCTGAACGTCAATCCTGGTCGCAAATCGACACTTTTCTGGGATATGAATGTCAAAATGGAGACCCTAGAAGGGTTTGCTCTTGATCTCAGGAGTTCGGACTACCACTTCCCTTTCAATATCTCAAAGGGTATCAGAATTTTCGACTCCACTAAGAAACTCGCGATTGGTTTCTATTTACAATCTAACAAGGATCATTCCGCTGCATCGTCCTTCCCTTTGGTTGGAAGCGATCTCCGGCGTACTTAATCAATTCTATGAGACCTTTCGTCCGTTTCGCCAGAAACAGCCTTCAATTCCGAGTTTCCCTGTATATGAACGATTTATTGGTAGCAATTCGACGATGCTTCCGTCGAACTAAGGCTTACAATCAGATAAGTCGTCGCTTCACGGCCTGTGGACTATTTGGCAAGGAGGAAAAGGGCAACTGGGCTGAAACGCAGTGTGTCGAACACCTGGGCTGCACTTTAGGCACAACTAGAATGATGTTTGGAATAACCGCAGGAAAAATGGCCAAAATTAAGCGCAGTTTGGAACAGTTACTCCACCAAGAACGTCGGAACTGCCGGCTTGTCGACGTTTAACCTTTACGCCACTTCGCAGGAGTAGCATTATCATGCCCTTTGGCCATGCCATTCGCCCGGTTTTACACTCGGCCCATCTACAATTAACTTAAGCTGAACACATCCGACTCGGGGATGCGAGTAAAAATCCTACTCTGAGCAATATGAGACCTCAAGTGCTGGTGTTAGCTGGCTTGCAGTCTTCCAGGGAGGCCCGTGCCTATTCCATCCACTACGCTGGCACTCCATTCAGACGCTTCTCCGACCATCGGTCAAGGGGGAGCTCTGGGCTCCAATCTTCAACCGGGAACCCACGGCACGTGGGAAGCCAGTTGCCTATATGATCTTCTGCTTCGTGTCAAGCAGATAGCCGTCCTGGAGTTACGGCCCGTGACGGAGAACATTCCTTCGTTTGCTAGCGGGCTCAAGTCAAAGCCGAACCGCAGAGTATGAGAAGACGACCGGGCAGTAGTGGCTATTGTAATGACCATGACAACCAAGTCTTGGCCTTTCATGCAACAAATCCGAGTATTTAACCGCTTCTGCAAAACCTAAGGATCTCCATCGAGGCACATTACATCCCTCAAGCAGTCAATCGCTTCGCCTAAAGGCTACCAAGACTGCACAATCTCGACAATTGGATGATAAAATCCGGAGAAACTCCAACCGCTTCTGTAATTACACTAGCCGAAAATCGACCGACTCGCCGTTTTTTCTGCCAAGTTAAACAGCTAATTTTAGTGTCTTGGCTCCCTTGGAATGAACACGATATAGCAGGAATGGCGCTCGGAAATCAGTTTCTGGAATTTCCTTCCCAAGTAGATCCCACTATTTGTGAATAAAATTTCCACAAATAAGCAAAATGGATGTTAGTCACACCCTGCTGGCTCGCGCGGCAGTGGTACACGAAATTCCTCCCTTGTAACCATCCTTACGGTTTCTCCGCAGAAAATCTTCACCTCCCGCCAATTTGGGCCTCGAAAAAAATGCCCGCTACTCTGTGGAAATTGGCCGTCTGGAAAATATAGCAGAAAAGGCCTGTAATTTACCACCAGCCGTCACGCTACAACAATCGATGCTTACAGTGGCTGTGGTTGGGGCTACTATTGGGTCTAATACGATCGCCCGTCTGATGCTGAAAACAGGGGCACCAACCAAACACTTGGAATTCAAATGAATGTTTTTGGAAAACTGGCTGGTATTTTTTCCTCAAGGTGGAATTGATTCGTTACCTGCAAATGAAGGCTCTCTCCTACGATATCTAGGTTAGCTTTTCGAGTAAAATAAGGGCCAACGGGGGATCAGTACGCTGCGGTCTCCCCGCAGTCACCACGACGCATACCCATATTGGGTTGTCTCTGTTACTTACACCATTCATATAAATGGAGGTAGATACTTTTAAAAAAGGAGACAGGGACATAAAGCTGCTACCGGACACGTTTAGAGAACAACTTGCTCTACCAAGCTCCGTTGCTCGCCGAATCTTGGCTCTCGCACTCGCCTCCCTGGATACTGACTTGGAATTTCTACGTAACGCCTGCGATGGCCTAGTCAGCTACATTTTCTTTGAAATTGGGGAAGATGTGGTGTCCTTGCTTTGGATTAACATCAAGGTCACTCATAATTCAATCAACATCTCCATTCCGCTGTGCAATAATCGTAATCGGGTTGCAAATACTCTTGCTTGCCGCGGAAATATCAGCTTCGAACCCAGCGTTATCAACACGGTATTTCGATGCGATGCTCTACGCTGTTCTAACCGATCTTGACGCAAGTAATATTGGACTCTAACTGGGACTCGACTTTAGACTAGCGCAAGAACTATCACTCTGACCCTTTAATTTTTGCCTCGCTCTCGCTCAAGCTAAACCTCCGCCTCAAAGTGCTTGGTGCATGCATTCGCTACGTAGGATTGATGTTCCAAAATTTGCAGCGATTAAGGTTCAATAATATCGTATTTTAATATGGGGGATTGATCCGCTGGGCGCACCTTACGAGAGTCCTAGCTGGATGCAAGGGTGATGCAATGTGATGATTAGTTCTTCCTCTTCGGTCATTTGCTCTAACCTCCCCCGTGAACGAACTTCTTTCAGATATTTGGTTTTCTCTATTGTTTAATTAGGTGGAATGATTGTAAAATTATAGGTGAATTTGATAAAGGAGGCTTCATGGTGGCTGACTTCTACTACACGAAGATTTCCCGTTTAAGATCTAAGTACAAGAGTGTGACGGCTACATATACCCTAAGTCAACAATCAAAACACTGTTGGGATTCTTCTCTAAGGTTCTGTTCTAAGATTCAACTGTAAGTACACCGGCACAATTGCTGCTTGGGCTATTGCGCAAGTACGAAGTCAACTAGTTGAAAAAGGGCCTTTCTAACCGTCTACTTTTGTCTTTTTCGCTACTTTCTCTGTCCCTCAAGTTCCAGTTTGTTCTATTGCGCCCCGCCCTCTATTTATCCTTCATGGTCTAGTCACAATTCGTCTTTATTTTCTCGTTTATTTTCCTTTATTGTATGGAGTCTTTAATTTTAAACATGTAAAATCAAAAGTGTGCGCCCTCAACTCGCTCTTCGCATCGCGATTTTCCTTATCTCTTTTTAATTTTGAATATTTGGATTTCTCTTTATTTTCAGGTTATATCATACTTACTGTTCCCTCGCATATCGACCGCTCTCTAGTGCGCCAGCAGGATTCTCTCTCTCAAAGCAAATAAAATGGAAAAGAACTAAGCTTCTGCTCGAGAAAGATCTTAGACGAGGGCGCAAAACTACTTGCCGATCGATTTCTCGGTCTTCTAAACGAAAATTACCACAAGAGGGTTTTAGCGTGAATTTAATGTTACAGAGATGTTCCGGACGGCCCGGGACAGGTGGAGACTCTTAATATCTCCAAATATACCCTCCATTAGAAAGATGGACACCTCGAGACAGCTGCCACATCTCGTGAACATATGGATACCTCCTTTTTTAGCGTTATTTAGGTTGGCACTTTAGCACCCTAACTGTCTCATGATAATCGCCTATTCCTAATGTTAATCCACTTTGACTTATTAGTATCACCATCTCTTTGGAGGCGGCTACTGACGACGTATGTGAACGAGAATGCGAGGTATGTTATATGTCATGAATTGTCTGTTTACCTGTAGTTACTACATTAAATATGCTTTTTCTCTTTACTGTTTAACTAATTGCAGTATCGTGATAAGTAAATGCAACCCAGAACAATCATGAAACCCAGAAGAGGATTCGTTTTTTCAATATGTACTGTAGTAAAAATATTGTGACACGCTCCATCGGAAGAACAAAATATTCATTCCGATTAAGTTGCACAGCTGCTTCTGCTGCCTTCTGCTTTCCAAATGAAACTGTGTTTCTGCTGCGGTTATTTCTCCCCTCTTTTCTGCTACCGCTTTTTTTAGGGGTTTTCATTGTGGTGCTGCTCTCATATGTTTTTACTCACCGGCTGTTCTAATATGTTTGCATTGTGGTGCTGATAACGTGTGTTTTCGTTCCGCTGCTGAAATTCTGTGTTTTCATTTCGCTGCTGCGACCTGTGTATATAACTACTTCTGCAATTCATGAAAGATGTAAGAAAACCCATTAATTTCACATACTAAGATTTCTCGTAGCTATCCAAGTACCATAAACGAACCATCCAGCTCAAAGAATGTCTCGTCAATGATTTTATTAGCAAATCCATCGTTTCCGAATGAACAAGACGTCCGACGACTTAATTATACCGTTCTGAATGCGTTTCTTCACCTTCTGTAACCTCATGTCGATGTAATTGTTTCTGGGCGTCATATGATCTTGGATTGTCATTGAAATTGCCACTGTACCTTCTGTTCTGTCTGCGGAGAAATAGGCACTCAGACCAAGGAGTTTGGTGGCAAAAATTCCCAAAAGAGTGCCCGTATCCAGTAATATTTTTAATATTTTCCGCAAGCTGCTTGAGCGACATATTATGATTCTATAGACGAATTTTAAATAACTGTTTGTCTCTTCGATTTCCAATATATTGGTGACCAGTAAATTTCTGTGATGATTTCGGTGCTCTCTAGTGTCTTTCTTTCACAGCTCTGTCCTCATATGGGGACAATTTCCGCTACATTTTGGAAAGGTAAATTTTTTGGAAGCCCGAAATTTTTACTGCAAAAAACTTTTTTATGTTAAATTATAGTACAGTAATTCCTAGTTTACATGTGCCCTCGTTTCTGAAACCCCCAAGATAATACGAACTATATTTACTTCCAAAATGAAGTCGTTTTCACAAATTCTTGCGAAGAGTGGAAGCTCTATCCTTAACTGATGTCAGCAATCTGGAAAAGTTCGTTTTGATCAACCATCTACAGTCATGAAATAATTTAGAAGGGCAAGAAATGAGGCAAAAAATTGTATTGAAAAAGAAGTGCTAAAAGTAGTCCTCATATGAGGAAAACGATCATATAGACACGAGCCTGTTATGTATGCATATGCACCAGTATGCATCAATGGAAACAACAATTGAGTCTGTTGTAATTCTGAATGCGCCATTGCAGTGTAATCAAAAGTGACTAGTTCCGTTCAGGTTTCGATGCTGTCTCTCCATGAGGTTCATGTGGTGTTACTTCTGGACTTGCAACTGAAGGGCCAGGACATAGACGGTAAATGAAAATTATGGTCGAGAAGAAACGGGCCATGAAAGAAAACCGCCGATTATGCTATGATGGACATGATTTTCATTTCATGGTAGTGTCGATTCTCCGTATTCTGCCGGTAACAACTGCTCGATATCCATGAGAAGTGGCTTGAAAACGGCATTTGAATGGGGCATGCAGTATCTTTTGAGTAGAATATTGGCAGAGCGTTTTTTCTCAATTCGAATTCCCATTTCCGTTGGGAAGTGACTTAATTTCCATCAGATGAAGGATTGAAACTCACCAAAAATTTGATGTCAGAATTTGAAGAAATGTTTTACGTTCTGTAGGAGAACACTGGAATTCGTAGCGAAGGCTATATCATCCACCACGACTTCTAATACTATGAAATGTGCATTGAAGCGTAGAAATTATAGTCGGTTGTAGCAGTTTTAAGGTGTCATTCCCCAAGTGATTAGTTTCTTGCGGAGAAATGAACTGTAGATATGACCTCCTTGTTTAGCACAATAGATAGAATTCTCTAGTTTGCATATGAACCAGGGTCTAGCGAGCTACCTGGAAGACTTTGTTGGCTGTTCCATGAATATTGGAACATCAAGTCTTCCTTGTAGATATACGCATTGGAAATATCGCCTCCTTCCAGGATGAGTTTATTTGCCGAAGCTAAAGAGGACAGGAGACTATGTTATAATGGGATGGGACGTTACCATAAATGTTATCTGGGTCGAAGTCCACATATATATCAGCTAACGATCAACTCTTGGATTACAGCGTGCTGTTACCATATGCTGGTTACCTGTACAGTCTAGAGGCTTAGCCTTTGAAGTAAATTTGAATGGGACCATGTCAGGGTTTCGAGTTACGTAAGACCATTTATTTCTCTTAATAAGGGCGTTATATTCCATATCCTTAGCCTCAGCTCATTGTATATCGTTACAGGCTTCCGCAAAAGTTTGTAGTTCATATGAAAATTTCAGGATTTCCTTTTCGTCATAGTTAGCCACTTTCGGAGTCTGTTTTGCACGAAGGCCATACATTAGATCAGCTTATCCTGCCTGGATGCCATGTAATCTACATTTGTGACCTCAATCTCATTCTGCCTTGCAAGAACGTAGAGTAAAGAAGATGTTTTGAGAGATTTATTCTTAGAAATTGTAGTGAAATGGACTCTCATGATTACTTTGAAGGACTTAAACTTAGGATATACGCCATTATAAGCATGGTATCAGACTCCACATCGACAAAGTCTCCGAGTAGAGAACGATTTTTCGGCTTTTCTGTTTGTTCCGAGTTAGAAATCTAAATAAACGCGAAACATGGATTTAAAAATGCCAATAAAGATGAAAAGTCTATGTCTATGCTTTGATTCCACAGATGGATCGGAATATTGAGGTTAACCCTTACAGCCGGAATTATTGGTATAGCCAGTTTGCGTGTATTAAAACTTCTCCATATAGATTACGGGGAAGATCTCTATCGTATAGTGAGACTATAGACCTCTTCCATGTCCTTGAAAAAGACGCTCAGAAATAACATTGCTTTGATGTACACGTGGAGGCGAGGTCTTATATTCGTTCCCTGATGAATTGAGAAAAGTCACCAGCTCTCTGCTCATATTTTCTGCAGATCAACCAAAGATATTTCTTCACAATTTGTATTTCTTGGTCAAAAAATGATTTCGACCATTGCTATCAGTCGCGAACTATTACGGGGAGCTCATATCGTCGCTTTTTAATAATAATAATCAATAATAATGTATGAGTAATATTATATCAGATTTTGCTGTGAACTTTTCGAGGAAGTGAAAAGCATACTTATTTCTTTCAAGAGATCTGATTAAATGGCCTGATATATATATGTGGTACTTGCTTAGTAACTGCAGAGTCCTGCCTGATAACAGTTTGATGGGAGCTTTTTTTGTTGCTACCGTGAGACATGGAATGCATTCGATGCCGTCGAGCTGCAACCTATCGAAGGAAACTACATCAGATTGCTGGCGAGATAACTTTACGTAGCGTTTTGTCGCAATTTGTGCGGTCTTACGGTGCCATTTCATGACCTCACTTTTGTTAATTCCTTTATAGCGCTTTATAATTGCTTTTTGTTGTTTCCGAACTCTAAAGGGTAGAGTTATTCAATGCACTCAATAGAAAAGAAGATCTAATTATTGCTCAAGGATCCGCCTTAAAAGAAAAAACATCCATTGAATTTAAATTGAGACTCTGAAAATATTACGTTGAATTTTTTTGACAGAAAACTAACAAACAAGATGTTCGAGTCGAAATAGGTCACATGATACGCCTTGACATATTGTCCTCCATTTAATGGTAGCCAAACCAATGCATTAACGAATGAAGAGATGGGAAGTCCCGGCTGCTGCTTGGACAGTACTATTATAAATTGAGGTACAGGACTTAAAATGAGGAGCGACTGTGGGAAAAATGGTGTGTTACACCAAAGCCCATGAATGCGGACTCAATTTAGCCACCTTTTTTCGAAATTTTACCTTTGCCATTTTGGATTCGAAAAAAGTTTACCCATCTAAAATTGACTGTGATTGGAACTAAAGCTGCTGCCGGTGACTCAAAAACTGGTCCGTATTCGTGAGAACCATGGTAGTATTTGCTGAAGACATGGTAGGCCGATTCGGAGGTATTTGGGACACCCAATGGTTGTTGTTGTAATGCGGGTTCCATGTGCAGTCAGTGTGTGGGAAGTGATCTTGTCCTCTATTTCCACACAGGGGTTTCCGAACGCGACCGTTTCGTTCATCCTCGAGGCATTTTCAACAAATTTCTATGAAATGACCAGGGTTTCCGCAGTAATGACAGTTTACCGGTTCTCCAGTCTGCCCATCAAGTCGTCCATCACGACGTTGTCCGAAAAACTGCCCATTTATAGCTTATGACCGACCCCTTTCGGGTGCTGTAACAAATCATCTAGTAGTGTAGGCAATTTTGGCTTGGATATAATCCTGTCTTCGAGGAGCGTTTTGCGGGTTGCTCGGATCAAAGTTTCGAGCAAATTTTGCCTGAACTGTTTTCAAAAATCTTCCAAAGGTGCGTTTGTGATCTGGGAGACCATAGAATGAGCAGCGAAAGACAGAGGCAGAGACCTGATAAATTTTGAGGTTGTTTCCCATTTTGGTAGTTCTTCGTCGAAATTTGCACTATCTCCAAAGATAAAATTGAACTGAAGCACGTGTCAGTGATAGTCTTTATTTTCGTGGGATACTACTCTGTGCAACATGTTTCGATTATTTTCAACTTTTTGCTCGTTAGAAGACTTGTAGATCCGTTTCAGCTCACTCCAAAGATCTAGAGCAGGTTTGAGTCAATAGCCGCGAATATTCATACCTAAGTCAATGCAGAGGCTGCAAGGCCCATAATGATGATAATTATCGCTTTCCAAATCGTTTGGTACATTCATTCCAGGATTATTGTAAGTTTCATGCAGATTCTCCGAGAATTACGATCATGGCGTGATCTTCTGATCACATAATGGCCCTAATACTGTCGCCCAAATAATGTAGTGGGAGGGCTTTTCTAGAGGTTCGACTCAAAGAAAAATTTGAAAGTCTTTATATTAATCCATTCTGATCCGACAAAAGCTTGTATGTCACAGTAAGGTGGTATTTATGTTTACCTAGGTAAAATTTTGTGTTGTTACACCGCTTTTATGCTTGTTCTGGTTGCTAGGATATGAAATTTGCTGGCTTTTCGGCAGTGACCTTTTTCTTATTATTATTAATCTATTGCTCTTTTTCTTTTTCCTTTTATGTTGTTTCCATTTGTTTGTTTTTTCTGATTGTCTTTCTTCATTTTTAGTTTCTTTTCTTTTTTTAATATTTTTTTTGTTTCTTTTATTTTCATTTTCTTTTCATATTACTTTTTATCTAGAGGATGTCAGAACCTAGGCCCCCGATTAGAATCTCCGGGTGAATGCCATTTTCTTTAATTGAATATTTTTTCACTACGAGAACTCAGGTGGAGCGTAGGGCACCGACAATAATGTAAAGGATAGCTTGGAGTACGGACTCTCGACCGCTGTTTAGACATTCCTGGCGTGATGCTATGTTCAGCCACTACTAACTATCCCCAAGCAAATGAGAAACAAGTGCAAATGAACTCTATGGGAGCTTCCCCTGAAAGATTACTAAGTAAAACATTTTTACTTTTTTAAAGTCGGTCTCACCTGTGACAAAGGTTGCTCAGTGCTTCTAAGCTTCTATATCGTAAAAAAACGTGTCGAACCGCCCGTTAGCTATCAACCAGGTCTTTCTGTGAACATTTTTATTAGTCGAGCGAGCTCGACCGGATGGAGTAGCACTTTGATGCATTAAAATCACTTTAAAGTTGCCCCCGTTGCTACGGGGGGAAAATTTGGGTGTTTTAATGATTGAAAAATATGTTAGCCTGATGAAAGTGCACAATTTGGCGCGCAGTCTCCAGAGATGGATTTAAAAACCATTGATTTTTTTTAGTATTTATTTGTAACTTATTTCTTTTTGTCCAATGAACACTGTGCTTTATGGTTGCATTGTGTGCATGAGGTGCCCATAGAATAGTATGGCCCTGTGAAATTTAAGTGAGCATTCCACACCCTGAGTCAAGAGGCTCACAATTTCAGGCACTAGCTCACCTTTCCAGCTCCGAGCAACCACTCCATTGAATATTATATTCACTGTATTTTATTTTATTTTTTAATGTAATTCTAACCTAACCGTGAACTCGATAGTGGATAGTCTACCTTAGCTAACCTATATATATCACTCAGCACTTTTGCCACCCACTTAGTAAACGGAAAAACAACTGCCTACGCTGGGACATACTTCATACTTGCAACTATTTGGCACTGCCACCGTTTTGGAACTTGGGCAGAAGTCCCGTCTTAATCATCGTTACTCAGGTATAACCTTGGTTGGTTTCCTGTCATGAGTGGGTCTCCTGTCGTTTCACCCTACTCACTATACTTTTACGCTGGAACAAACGTAAACACCTCTAGTGAGTCTTGTACTCAATCTGGGTTCAGAATCCACAACCTCTACCAACCTACTAAAAACTGGGCTTTGAGCACCCAAGAGGATTTACTATCCTGCAGCTGGTATTGTACCGCAGCCTGCAGTATCTTATTGTATTTAACTACGCTTTAAAAATTACCTGAAGAGACTCCGTGTTGCATTCCACAGTTTCACCTTCCTTTTTGACGTGTTATTTCAGAGACCATAAAATTTTACAGGAATTTACTGCATCTACTATACTGCAGATTCAAACCACTGTTAACTTCGTGTCCAGGGCTACTAGGGACTTTTCTATCATTACAATTTTCCTTGCAGTTCTTTACACAACATTTGACCCATTGGTACACTTGGAACTCGGACCAATGTACTTCTTATCTATTCTCAGGGTATGTCACATATGCCGGCCGCAAGTTCTGGAAACGCTACTTAAGACATTTTCAAGGCTGTTTTACAGGGAATCCTTTGCATTTGATACGTTTAGACTACAATTTACCTTTTAATGTTGCTATCTATAGTTCTTTCTAAACCCTGTTTTGGAACAGCCGGCTTAACCCCGCCAACCTCAACCTAAGTTTCAACCTCAATTAAACCCAGATCTGCTTTTGTATTCCTAATACCCTACACTAGGGTCCCCTCTGTAAAGTCCGAGAGAAAAACAACTTACCCATTCCCTAAATTTCCACGTTGTATCATCGCACTGAGTCAGCCTCCCTCTCCCTCACCCAAATAAATTTACTGCCAGTTCCGACCTCCTGTGAGCAAGTCTTCGTTTACCAAAGTTTTTATTTTGCAAATCGCTCCATCCCTCGTCCTTTGAGCCCATCTGCTCCCAATGGCTATGTATACGTGACAGAAAATATTGATTATTTGGCACCAACTGTCCTAATGTTTGTCATCTAAGCCGAATGGGACTTTGATCCCGGTGAGCAAGAGCCCGATGATGAGTCCCGTCTGCCTATAGTTGTGAGTAGCTTACTACGCTCTTGTGGGCTCACAGATGCCCAGGTCATGCGAGACCGTTAGGTACTCCTCGCTTGGGTCATTGATCGCTTCGAATATGTTCTCATGTAGTCCGATGTTGTTCTGGCTAAACGTGCCAATCAGGCGTTGCTTCGCTGCGTGGGTATCATAAATGGGATTTTGGGTGTTGACTTCTTTGAACCGTACACAGTCTTGAAGACTTACATGGTGTCCCATTCCGATAGCAAGTTTGCAACTCATCTTGATAGCCAAGCTTCCGTTGGTGGAATGTCAACTGCGCTCACCACTGCGTCGGCAAAGGATGTCGTTCTTGCTTAAATCTGCGTTGAGTGCGGTGCCCCAGATGAAGTGGGTCCCACTGAACCGACTGCGAGGGATCGCGCTCGCACTATTGCGGCAACTTTTCCCTGTGTATAGAGCGCAGTGGTAACAGTTCGACCGCCTTTTGCTACAGTTCCCGTGATGGCTCCTACGCTACGGGATGCTAGTAAAAAATAACCGACCCTATCGAATGCACAAGGCGATAAAATTCCCAAGTCTGGCGAAAACACCTAAAGTGCTAGTGTCGAATAAGTATCGCCACCGGGAGTACTGTATTTCCCTTTTGTAGCTTGTTCGCGTGGATTATAGCACCCTTATGACCATTAAATGTTCATTTGGCGTTTTGCGCCCTGTCTTTGTTTGAGATCGAAGTCTCCCGTAGAACTAGTACAGTAACGCTTTAGCGTCGTCTGCAAGAATGGACTCAAAGTCCGACCATTAGATCTGGCGTTTAACAACGAAGCAGTGAACGAAATAACAAGTAGCTGAGCTACTTGAGGTCTCAATCTCCCTTAAAAATTTATACCAGGGCAGTGCGCTGCAATTGATTAGTGGTGTAACGCTTCAATGGATTCGAAGTACCGACGTTTGTCATGGAATTGAATTCCGGTGTGCTTCCATGAGGCTTTTTATACTTTTTCCAGTACTTAGAGGCTCCCGTGGGATCTGAAAACGCATAATGGAGTGTTAAATCGTTTGGGATACAAGACTTGAATGGAACTGAAGTCCTCTTAATTACGTTAGCATCGAAGATCCATATATCCTGACGTCGAGCGACGAGTGTGGACACGGTATTGCACACCTTAGATTGTAAATGCGATACTGTACAGCTCCTAGATATAATTTGTTACGCTCAACGCTTATGTTCCTGTAACTAAATCCTGTTGTAACGCTGCGTCACCTCGTTCTCTCCAAACGAGCTTTTTGCCTCTGGACATTGTAATGGTGGACTGAGAACTATTACAAGTACCTAAAGCTATCTAAAATAGAATTTAGAGTACTTGAAACTCCTACTTCCTTTTCGAGTAGCGAATGGACTTTTAATATCGTGATCGACATCATTACTTCTGATATATCTGGGATCATTCCTGAGGTATTTGAGGTTCTTATCTTTTGAAAGCGGTCTCCGGAAACGCTGAAGAGTATTTATCTAGAACAAGTAAACGTTTTGGTTTCAGCGTTAGCCCGAGTTGTACGGTGGGTACAACAGGAGCACCCCAAATTTGAAGCCAGTTTGAAATGTGAGTGATTAAAGCATCATCGAGCAGCGCATCTGGGGGGAAGGGATTTACTTCAAAGAGACGCGCTACGGTAGGCAAAACGGCTGTATGTGTTTCGCTCTCATAATTTTCAAATATGCAGAATCAGGAGCGTGACTTTCGATGTGATCCATTGGTAAGGCACAGAAACAGAAGCAGAAGTGCAGAGGAAAAGGAGAGACAGTTTATAAGCTTAGGGAAGAGAGGTTTGCCAGAGTTGCTCTGGATAAGAAATATGGGTCAAAAATGTGGTTGCTAAAATCATCATTGGATTAAGTTTACTCGCCCAGCTCTTCGGATCCTAAATTATTCTTTCCGCAGGCTATTGTTTCAAAAATTCGTTTCATCTTTTATCACTAGTGTACAGTCCAAATGTGCAACGTTGCAAAGTACTTAAAACTAGGTTGGAATGGGATGACTAAGCTGTGCTTGTTGCGATGCACAACAAATTACGGATGCTGCATATGTTTCAAACCCCATCCATTTCCCTTTTGAATCATTCTCTCGGAAAGTGCCGACAAAATACGCCTCACGAAAATTCCCGAATTTCTTTCATTTTCATGGACATATAATTTTTTGAGATATTTTGCGTACCAAGAACTCATAGGTACTTAACGTGCCAACCTTTTACTTTTAAGGAGGGCGATAAAGACGAATTCAAACTAAAAGCTCTTTATAACTTGATTTTTTTCTCTCTTTCCCGGACATTCTTGATAGCTGTAACTCAACTTTGAATGAATTGTATTTAAATTTATTTTCGGGAAATATAATACTTCCCTTGCCACCATCAACCATTTCTTTTTAACTTTTTCACACTATTGCATTAAATTATTACCCAGTTGTTATCAATGTACTCTGGATCACAGCCGAAGTTATTTCAAATAATCAAAACACTATAATTATTCTCTCTTACAAATTTATTCCTATTGTAGAACCCGAGAGATAATATAAGGCTATGGTAGGAGTGATTTACATGAAACGATTTCCGACCACCGGAATTTCTGGATTTCTAAGAAGGTAATGTGCGCGATATATATCTGATCATTACTATTATTTAGCTTAGGGTAATTTTACTTGTTAATTGTCCCTAGCTTGCCCCACTAGCAAGCAATTCTAACACTACGTTCAATATCTGAGCCCATTTGCTGACTTGAAGCTACTTGCGTAAGTTATCATAAATTGTCGGGCGCGAAATATAGCTGGAAAAAGAAAATTATGGGAGCCAAATATGTTCAAGGATCGTTTATTGCAGAAATTTCGGTACCCGTCTATAACGTGGACCTAACCTCCTTTCTACGATGGCAGAGAAAACGAAGAATAAATACGTAAAGATCCCTTAGATTTTGACTTTCGAGAGCAGAAGATTTCCAAAGCACTCCAATTCCGAGAAATTACACGGAATCTGTCTCGACACTAGTGCTCAAAAATCAAATATTGAAAAATCTCAAGCAAAGCCATATTTTGATCTAGTTGGGATCAGAATAAAACTTTGGTACTTGAAAACTGCCCACAAGCTTGGTTATGTAATTTTTGCAAGTATTGTAAAGATTATAATTCGTCTATCAACGCCTGATGGTGCTTTTTTCCCGCTACTCGTCGATATTGTTAATGCCAATATTCCATTTTTGATTAGTCTAAAAGCTATGGACAAATTTGGAATTTTTGTAGACAACGGTCACAACATTCTTTTATCTAGAAGAAATGGCTGGAATATGCCAATCAAACGAAAACACGGTCTTTTTTACGTCATGTGGATTTTTTCTGAGATCCTGTTCAAAAGTCTCAATTTCAGCGCCTCCATTTACTTTTTTTCCCATCCGTCTGGCTCAAATTTGTATAATCTGATTAACAGAGCTAGACAAGAGTAGGACGCGTCGGCTGAGACCAAGACCTGATTGCGGAAATATCCAAACAATGCTGCACATGTCAGCACTTTGAACCGCAACTCAGATCAATTCAGGCTAGTACGCCAGATGGAATCATATTAAACCAAAATTCAGCTCCGGATATTATTTTTCTTGAAAAATCTTGTACATAATATCTTGCATGCACAAAACCATTTTGTTAATGCTGAATTCTTTCACCGCCAAAATTACGGAATCTGTTTGGAAGTCTTTCCTTGAATTATGGGCTACAATGTGCACTGGATTTACTGAAAAAATGAAAGTCGAACAATGTATCCAATTCATTTTTAAAGCGTGGAAAGATTTGACAAAAACGAATAGGATCAACCTCGTCCTATCTTGAGTTGAAAGGCAAACTTTATTGGTTCCGGTGAACTTCAACGTGATACATTACGCAGTATTAGCCACAAATTTGCCATCCATAGCCTGAAATTGGAGTGTAACTTGTTTTAGTTCTCCCCGTTAAAGGATTGAACGATACTATGAACTCAGATGGGCTGGTTCCGTCGTCACTGTTTTTTGGAGCTTTGCCGGGGTTTCCGGCCTTGAATAGCGAACTTTTCCGAATCAAATGAAACGAATGAAAGAACTGAAAATGGAAAAAGCTGAAATTTAACACCATCTTTTTAGAATTAAGAGTCAAAAATACTTATTTTGAAGCTTCCAAATGCTGCTCACCATGAAATCAACATTGAAAAAAAAATTATAGTTTATCGTGAAAATTCCAACCCTAGGTAAAAAGGGTGCTAAAGTCACAAAATTGATTGACAGAAATGTATTCATCGTCAGAAATTGCGAGGAATTGTAGTGATCGCGCTCCCAAAGAAGCCAAAGTTTGATGGTACAATCGAAACACTACTCGGAGCTTTGCATTCATCAACTAAAGGGGTATAATCTAACAATCTTAAACTTATTGACTTCCAATTGAATTATTTTATAGATCTACGAGATCCCAAATGAAATTAATAAGAACTTTTGAAAGAGAAATTGAAAGAAATAAATGGGCTTTTCTAGATAAATACCTCAGAAACAGTTGCTAGAAACTACATAACTAGAATATTAATATCTTCTCTAGAGGGTTCGTTTTGTCAATCAAAACTAAGAACACTGACAAAGAGATATACGAAGCACGGTCTGTAGTACAAGTCATATGGACAAAGAAAAGAACTATCTCGAACATGAAACTAAGACCATACGCCACTGTTCCACATGCTTTTTAGTTTCAATTGATGCAATACTCTATTTCAGGATTTGGTACCAAGATGTTAAACAGGCCTACTTACATTCAGCTCAAAGTATAATGCGTATATTTTGCCTTAGAACAACCAAAGACTCTAGATTGGTCGAGAACTAGGTACTAGAGTTACTGAAACCCTTTACGGGTTATCCGACTCGGGTGACCATTGCGATCGCACTATGAGTGCACAACTAGGGAAATATCAATTTATTATGCTAAACGCTGGATATTTCGCACTCTTTGCAAAGAATGTAAACAGAGAACTTCAGGGATTATTAGGAGCATATGAGGGCGATTTTATTCTTTGTGGAAATGATGAATTCTTAAAGTCGTCCCAAAGTTATCTTGATAATTTTAAATCGAGACGGAGTTAGTTCGACGACAAAGTATTTGCTGTTTTCAGAGTAAAGAGAACTTATAATAGATTTGATTTAAGTCAGGAATATTATGTTAAGAAATTTCTCAATCTGCCGATAGTCGCCTTTTTTCCTGAATTCAGATCTTGAAGGCATAGATTGTCTTGGTTAACATGTGCCAAGGCTGAAGTAAGTTATGACGTAATTATGGACGCACAAGAGACTGCAACTAAATTCTCAGGGAAGGTAATAAAAAGCTGAGCAATATGTTGAAAATTTGTAGAACAATCCTAGATTTTCGATTAGTATTACAAGCTGGTCAAACACTACATAAGGTTGAAAGTATATTCTGATGACTCTTTATCCGCGAAAAAAGACGACTATACTTCTCAACTTGTATAAATTGTTTTGCTCCCTGGCAAGACTGTAACTTGTAATGTGCTGAGTTATTCATCCTCAATCAAACAACTCTGAAAACTCGTAGGTGGTTTCATGAACTTCAAGAGCTTAATAGATTGAACTGACTTGTATAATTAAAGCAAATGTTCGATGAAAAGAATTCTTATCATGAGTGAATCGCCTTAATGATTTAACACGGACCCTAAAAGGGCGAATCGAAGATTAAGCAATTCTAACTCATTTTAAGCGGCTGCCTATGTCCCACAAGCACGTTGTACCCAACCTCGGCCTTCATTTTTGAACTGTAGAATTACGATTAAATAAAGGCTTCACGCATACTGCAACTAGACTAGAGAACTCTCGTTTACTCTCAATAATGTGATATGTAACTTCTATATCACCGAGAAAGCCATGTAACCGATTGCCTTCATCCTATGATTAGTTCAATGGATCACCCGAAGGCGGAATGGAAAGACTCGTCGGTCCCTCCGGAGATGAAATTACAGGACTCCAGAAAATTCCTCTGCCCAGGCCACTGCGTTCTGCATCATGGATATTGTATTGGAAAGCCGATAGGAAAGGTTGGATAAGGAATGTGGGGAATGAAAATCTAAATTCGCCAGCCTTGGTTTAAAATTTACTGAGAAGTTCATCACCCACAACTAACATACTACTCCAAACTCGCACTAACTGTCAACATCACAATCCAGAATAACTTACACCATGAATTAGAGACGCTTCAGTGCTACCAATCATCACCTAACATATAACAAAGTACCGTCAGAACCAACTCCTGATACTACAAAGCAACAATGTATAGTAGTGTGCCAGCGTAATACAAAAATCATACATAGTGCCACTGCTGTAACACATGTCCTGTGTGTCCATCTACCATAATTGGTTATCGTATACACTGTGCTGGCTGTATGGGGTGGGCAAATTAATGTCCCAAACATCTTCATATTCATACGCCCAAACCCGGAACATTAGATTTCAGTGAACGCCTAAGGCCAATACCCAACAATGGAAATATTGGTCGTGGTTTCACAATCCCGGAAAACCTCTTGTCCTACCCCTTCTTCATCGGGAATTACGCAAAATTTGTCCGATAAATTTCATTCCTAATCACAAATTATCTAGCATAGGATGCTATTAAATCCGTATTAAATCCTTGGATTTACCCGAAGAAGTATTTATCGGCGGCCCGAGAATAAGAATGATTTTCTGTTCCACAAATTTGAGAAAGATTTCTGATTTATCGTCTTTGGTGGTCCACTTAATCGTTCAACTTATTATTCTTTCCACTATGATCAGCTTAAATATGTTTTTTGACTTAGACGACTTGAAGGTTCCCTTGAAGTCGATGGAGGAGTTCCTAAACCCCCTTTGACGGGAGCCCAAATACTACTGTGATACGTAGGAAGCCTTAGAGATTACTGTAAAAGTTTGAAAGCATTTACATAGTGTAACACGTGACGATAATTCCCTGCTAACCATAACTTATCCTTAAGTAAATTATTAGTCGATTTCTCATACCAGTGACATATATTTTCATGAAATGTGTCGTCGGTATCAATTCTTTGCTTAGCGGGAAGCGCAACTCGTATTTTTTCCCTCTCTCGGCGAAATTGTTTGTGAAAACACAGCATGAATTTCCTATCTCAGCACTGGCGCCAGGTAAACACGCACAACTTGGGCTGAGCCCAACAAGTAGTGGCTAACAACCATTCGGTAACACGTACTTCTTCTTTCAACCAATCTTAGAGCTTCCTCATTACATAGTCGGCCGCACCGTTTGACGAGCCCCTGTAATAGTTAAACTTGTATCTGTAGTCCGCAATCAAGTCCATCCACCGTACTACAGTTCTCTGCAGGGCTTAACGGTCCAAGTAAAAGACGATTTTCTCGTTCGACAGGATTTATACACGGAAAATTTTTCCAGGTGAAAAAAATATTGAAAGATTCTTGATTACTGGTAGACATCGAATCTTTTTCTATTATCGTGCGGTAGAAAACTGCACCGGGTAGATCTTTTCCGCAGCTCCTCTTCTGAGAGAGCAGAAAGACTAGAGCAACTAATTGGGATTCAGTTTCTACCACAAATGGTGAGTCAGGATTCAGAAATGGGAACAACATAAGCGTTGTAAGCCTCAACTGCGAAATTCTGTGGTAGTCAGCCAATCATATTTATCTTCTCAATAATGTCACGTTCTTCGTAGCAGGAGCTTCTATGATATCTCTGATCTTAGTAGAACTACCGTAACACTTTTATCGTTTGCTTTATGCTTTAATATCTTGACTTCCAACCACGCGAGGCTACACTCGATCACCTTAACTTCAAATTATCTTCTTGGGGTCGCCGTACCTGTAATCAAAGCTCAACCTCTCTTTTCATGTCTCCGACACAAATAATTGCCAATACACAGCGTAAATATCTATCTTTATGAACAAATTCTAACCCCCCTGCTCGTGCAGCAGTCATTCTAACCTTGGTAAAAACCAGCTTTCTGCCTTTATCAATCTGTTTGGTTAACATTAGCCAGCATATAAACGATTCCTCCCATCTTATTCGTCGCTATTGCAATCGGAAACGACCAAGCCTAATTGGACGGCGTGATGATACCTGTTTCCAACAGCTCTTTATCTTCCTCAAGCATTTTTCGCGCCTTGGAGGCATGAAATGAGCCTTTTAATCTACCTTAATATCTTCTCTCAACTCAAAGGAATGGGCCACCGGAACGGGAGATGGCTCACGAATATCGATGTCCTATGCTATCATTTCTGTACTGTTAAGTATATTTAAAGCGGTCTTCTGCTCATCAAATTTTAGATTTTCAGCTTCTCCGCGAGATGAGTTGCCCAGTTTGCCTCGTCTCCCCCGTCAATTACTTTCTCCTCCGAAAGTTCCTGCAATCTACCTCCTACGGATCTGTGTTCAGAATCTTCAGCACTAACTACTACCACGTAGCCTGGTATCCATCACTTCTACGCGGCTCTGACTCAAATTAATCGACTCCACACACCCCAGTAGACATGAATCCCTCATTATAATTGTGCGTTCCATCTTTTGCAGGAGGCTCAATGAAGAGCAGTAACAGAAAATTTTTCCAAACTGCCAGGGTCACTTGCTGGCGACCCTAAACTTTATTCCCCTGCAGATGTTAAACATTGGGGCCACCGCTAATGGAACCGAATGGGGCAACATGATTTGTATCATCAAAAGGTCCACTGGTAGGACCAATATCCTGTAGGTTATTGGTCCTACAACTGGACCTTTCACAGGTCATCAAAACGCTTCCCAAGCGACCAATAACTCGGCCATCTGTTCCATTTGAGACAGCCATCTGAAAATCCGTGCACATCGATTTCGTGTTAAATTTTCGCAGAAATACCATTGCATAAGGGTTAGGGAGCCATCATTGTCCGAGAAAATATGAGTCTTAGTCTATTTTGCCTCTACAATGACGATTTTCAATCTACGCGAATTTCCTGAATTTTTAGATACTTGTGTTTGCTCTACAGTCAAAGTCTTGGCAACTAAGACTAAGATTCCTTTTCTGGCCGTACCAGCCGTCCCACGAAGAGTTGAAACCCAAGAAGGCTGGTAAGAGCTCCATAACCACGTTATTCTTCCCAAAATGATCATGAAGACCTATGAACGACCCATTGATAATTCATACTTCTAATAAGAGGAGAAGAATGATGGAAATGATGGTATCGAACGTAAGAAGGAAAGGGACAACAGGAATCATATTGAGGTGGAGAAATTCAAGTTGATTTTGGAGTTCTTTCAGTTCAAGTAAAACCAATATGATTGCTTGTAAAATATTCCGGGCCACAACCGAGCATATCTTTCAAATATTAAATCACCCTACGTTAACCCCTATTTGATTGTTTTCTTGTATTATCTTAGTTTTTGTTACTCTCAAACCCCTCGAAACTTTCCTGGTGGTCAGCCTCTGGAAAGCTCATGACGAAAGTTTGGGTGCCTTGCTCCGGCCGCTTGCTCTTCGCGACCTCCGCTACGGACTTTGCCCACGCTTCCTCGCGCTCCGATTGCATTAATAAACAGCAAATGAGAACAGTTTCTATTTTTACACATCAACATTTCGCAGTAGTAAAGAGCAGACACTGGAGACTCTCCGATGCTCAGCTTCTTTATGTAGTCTACTATGCTCCAGAACAACTTGAACTAGTTAAAGATCCATTCTACAGTGACTAGAATATTAGACATCGCCTCATTGAAATGCTTATGGGTACTATTTAGCGACGAACCTTGGAAAAGGATCTCCAGGAAGGACCTCCGATTATAATTATTTTCCCCGCAGATGCAGTACTGCTTCTCAGTGGCATTGAGAATTTTCCCAATTGCTCGGTTGCTCCATATCTCATTTACAGCGTCCAGCCGTGTATTTTACCCTCTATTAGTCCAAAAGCGCATAGAAACATTCCAACTGGAGTATAAATAGCTTGAAATTTTAAATTCTATGTCCATTTATGACCTATGAACACTGCGCGCGATGATTACTGCCAGGCTTTTAATTCCAATAACACTTCCATCAATGAAACTAGTACATTTTGTTAACGCTTTACATTTCTCATATAGCTGCAGATGAAAACGATTCCACCTTATCTTGAATTCTGACTGCGTCATCTCTCCAATCAACAAATTCAGTTCTTCTCGAGGAAAACTCGTAACATTTATCAGAAAATATCACCCAGCTGATTACTATACTTTCCAAAAAAATTGTTAAATCTCCTTCCATCTTTGCGGAGTACTCATATGTTTAGGTAAAATACATAAAATCAACAGGCGTTGATACCTATCTGTTTCTTACGGAAATAGTCTCCTCTTTCGCCCATACAAGTACCTCTACGAGAATTTTTTTGAAACAGAAATGAAATGTGCACTCAGAGTCTTAAATTCTATAGAATGGGATCGCTAAATTAGTTTTTGAGATTCTGATTGCTCTATAATGGTGAGCTTCATAATACCTTCCTGCTCTCAAATAGTTTTGCATTGCTTGAAATATGAAATGGGAATTGCAGTGACGGAATCGGCGGCAGTAGATGAGTAGTAGCATAATTTTCACCACTTTCGCGCACGCTGGAGATTTATGTCTTTTATTTGGTCCCTCTGACGCGCACTTGTCATTAAGAATACATTCATGTACCGATAATCCTATTCAAATCAAGTCTTTTTGTGCTTTTGGACCGTTGGCCTGTGTCAGTTTTGCAACATAAGGAATCATTAATATCTATTATGGGTTTTCAACGAACTTTTTGCAACTATCTAGATTCAACTCATCTGGAAACCTCCAGTTCCCTAAAATATTTGACAAATGTCTGAGGTGGTATTTTCGTTAGTGTATGATGTTTTGGATTTCTTAAAATAAGCTCTCCGAGCAACTCGATGAACCAAAGTCTTAGTCGCATTAGAAATACTTATCTTCATGGTTAACCACGCACAAAATGTGAGGTTAGTAGTCCCTATCTGCAGTTAAGAAATTCGAGTGACAGTTGTTTTGCGCAACTTTTCTGGTTAGAATATTTATATTGCTGACAGGTAAGACATCCTTCGCAGGTATTCGAAAAAATACTGGATCTCAAGGTTCCAGTGCAAGACTCAAGTCTAGATCATGTTTTGGTAATTTGAAATTCTCATCGATTTTGAGTCTTGAGCAATTTTTGTAGGGTTTCACTGTGACATTCTTGGTAAATATAATGTTTTCATTTGAATATCACCTAAAAAATTTCAATTTTATACTTCCGAACATCATCCGTCAGCATTTTATAATCCAGAGCTTTTACGAATGGATCACAGAACTAGTAAACATGGCATCGGGAAATGATTTGGACCAATTCGTATTGCGTATTATACGCATCATTCAAAGGTAAATAAATATTTAAAGTTAACACATGTAGAGGTCTTGACAGCTTGCCTGAGGAAACGTGAAATTTACAGTGAGCGTCAACAATATAAGACCAGAGATGAGCAACACATCCGCTAACATCACAACGTTAAACTTATCTTCTCTAAAAGCTCTTTAAAAGCGGAGAGAAACAGTACAAACTTATCTTATACACACTGCAAACTTTAGAGAATATTAATGAAAACGCTTACAACATAACTCAAGAATATAAGACCGCAACTTGTTTCTTTCTTTCGCGCCAAATTGAAACATATACAAGCGCAATATCAGTGCAACCAGTACCTCCTGCACCCATTTATTCCACAAAAGTCCACATTTAGCCATCGACATGTCATGGGGAAACGCACTCACTGAGCAAGAAAAGGGAGCAATTGTTGTGCTCCATCGCGAGAAAAAGCGCACTGCCAAATTGCTCAAAACATCCGTCGCTCTTTAAAGGTTATCATAAACTTTCTTAAAGCCCCTCAGGCCTACAATTCAAAGAAAAGAAGCAGCAGATCAGAAAAACTTAGCAAGGGTGAAATTGTGTCGAGTAGGCCACAGAACACACAGCCTGGAGCACAACGCAATGGCGAAATGTATTTTTCTCTGACGAGAAAACGTTTAACCTAGACGGCCCCGGTGAATATGCTTCGAATTGGCATTTACTTAGTAGTGAAGGACGGATTTCAGAGCGTCAGAATGGTGGTGGTGGTGTGATGTTTTGGGGTTGCTGTTATCTTTTTAGTAAAGATCCACTGGTGGTTATTGATAGTAATCAGTATTCCAAGATATACACTAATCTTTTGGGGGACCGTTTACTGGTTTGGGCTGCTACTAAAAATGGAGAATCATGGACCTTTCAACAGGATTATTGTCCAATACATGTTTCTAACTACTCTAAAGACTGGTTTAATACTTACAATGTTACTCTGATGGACTGACCAAGCAGATCCTCTGATATGAACCCAATTGAGAACCTGTGGGCTGTGCTTGCTAGGAGTTTTTATCATAATGCGGGCCGGTTTTCCTCTATTGACGACCTTGAAAAGGTGGGTTTTGAAGATTGGTCTAAATTGGACGAAAATGTGCTGCGTGTACATGTTGACAGTATGCAGGGCCGCTGCATTGCTGTTAGGTCCAGGAAAGGTACCAAAACTAAGTATTAAGTGTCACGGTGAACAAGTAGAACGTCTACAATAAAGTTGTCCTATATTTTTGATTGGACAATTTCACTTTTTTGTACATTGTTCTCGTTCCATTAGGCTATTTAATGCCACACCTCGTACACTGAGATTTGCACACGCATCTACCGGCGTATTAGTTGCACTTTGTGATCGTCGGTAGCTATGGCCATCATATCGCGGGCCCCACTGCACTACCGATGTAGTCAATCCAGTTAGCTCTTAAGTGAATAGTCAGTCAGTCGTTGTCCACTCAAGATAAGTAAAGAGTAAAGAATCTCTCTTCGAAAAATCATTTATGCAGCTTCTACGAGCTTTTAAAGAGCTTTCGTACAAGGTGTTGGTCAAAATGAGCCGTAACATTGTCTACCTGTTTGGTCTGGTCCTATATTTTTGTCGCTCACTATAACGGGCCATGTACGTAACGAAAGATTCTTGAGTTTCCGCGAGTTTCAACCAACGAGCTTCCTTACGACTCAGCCTCAGCTAGGTGAATATTTTGGTTATTTTGAAAACAACTTTCAATCGAATTCCTCGAGATTGCTCTGATATTGAAGACTCTTCACGAGCTACAGTGCCAATCGTTGTGTTTTGTTGAACCCTAATCAAGCTAGAGTTGCTAAAGCTTGTTACGAACGCAAGTTCGAGGTCCCCCTTCCCATCCCCGGCACCTAGAGCTATTGCCTGCAGAGGTCCTGGTGCAATCCCCGACATGTCCAGCGCGACTGCTGTTTGTCCCCGTGCTCGCGACAGATCGAGAATAAATTAAAGTTTTCCGCTTATTGTACTGTACTGTACAGTACTGTAGAGGAAAGAAGAAGAAGAAGAATGTCGCTTTAATGTTTGTGGACAAGTCCGCACTACACGGGACCTCGGGTTCTGCTAGACGGACGACTCCGGGCAATAGCTGAGCCAATTGCCCACTCAAGCGAGAAAGGGATCGGAAGAAAACTCCACCACCTGAACCGAGGATTCAGGAGGCCTACGAAACCCACTGTAAGCACATAGGCTTACAGATAGAGACGGCGACGACAACGGGGAGAACTCCGGACGAGCGCTGTGGAGTATAGTACATAAATGAGTGAATACAAAGTACTTGAAATGCTTGTTTCTGTTTACTCTGCTTCTCTCCTTTTTTCTGCGGCCAAGCGGAACCTACCTCTCCTTCCCCCAGACTCCGGCAGCCCTCGCGTCATCTTATAGGGGCGGCCGGTCCGGGGTTTCTACCCATGACCGTGCAAGTACATTGTAAACTACTACTGTACACTGTACGAGCACACCGGGCCAATCAACTAGCGACCATGACCGTCGCGCGACACAAAAATCGCGCGACATACTGTGTGGTGGTAGATCTTTATTTGTCGTACAATGTCGCACAGAGGCGTGCGGAGGGTATTCATAAATTAACTACGGATGCGGGCGGCGGGTAGAAACTTGTCGCGCCTGCATTATTTGGAGACTAAATGCAAAACGGGTAACGAAGTCGCGGAGCTCCTGTTGAGGGGAGGAACCGCGACGGGTAGCAGCGAAGGAAGCAAGGCGGCGGAAAGAGCCTTACCGTCGTCGCCCAAGGCGCCATAGATATCAATCCCGACGGGGGAGAGGAGGATATCGTTTCGGTTGCAGTAAGTGCCGTAATGACGATGTTACTCGCGCTCTGCGAGGTTCGCGGCGGCGCCGGCAGTAACCGTACTTGGCGAAATGTGGCGGCGTGCGGAGGGGTGGGCAACAGTAACTTCGACGGCGATATCGGTACTGTGAAGCCCGTATGCAGCGGGTATGTAAATATCCATTCGTAGCACGGGGGACTCCGAATGCCCAGATGAGTTGGGAGCCTGGTAGAGGAGCAAATGTTCGACGTGGGCGACGATCTCAACTTCCTGGCAGTAACGGGCAAGAACAATGCGGAGGATGTGATAGCAACGAGTCATTCCGTCTTCCTATTTGCAGGTTAACGCGTGGTGACCACTTGGTTCTAAGACGGGTGCGATGTCGGCCGAGCGGCGGGAGCAGACCGGACAGCGAGTAGATCCAGGGAATAGCGCGATGCCGAGACGTAGAGCCAGAGCGACTTTCCAGGCGGAAGAGGACATGTACGTACCGCGGTGGGGGTGAGGAACTGAAGAGAAAACAGACGATGCGGAGGATGTGCGCACGGAGAGGAGCCGTGCTCGGTCGTGGGCTGCCGCGGACGAGAACAGGCTATCGGAGTTCGATAGCATGAGCTCAGTTGTGATCGCAGACTGGAGCCTTTCGCCGGGGACCGGCGATGAACAACGCTCGAAAAGAGCCGTAGCTGTAAGCGACGAAGACAGCTGCGGGTGGCGGGAGGATAAGAGCGAGATGGCAAACCGAGGGATCTCTTCCAAGTGGCGGTCCTGGGAAAGGGTAAGCAGGTCGGAGATAAGTCCAAAAGAATCAATTACAGATGCTGCGTATGCAGCCTCGGTAATGTCTGAAGTTTGCAGGAGACCTAGACCGCCCATTGAGAAAAGGAGAGAGGCTTGGAGCCAGGCTCGCTCTGGACAGGGCAGCTGCAATTGGTGGAACGCTTCCCTCTGCTTCTGATCGAAGCTAGCGGCGAGAACCGCAGATTGAGTGGAGGGAAGCGTACGCAGCAAGTGCATGACCTTGGAGGCGTTCGCGCAGAAGCGGTGTAAGTGGAAAGCCAATTGAGCATCATCCAAGTCTCGAAGGGATTGGAAGATGCGGTCAACTTCGTTTTGGCGGCCTGCGAAAAATTGGGAAACAAAAGCGTCCGAGCCAATCGGGGATCCCAGCACGATAAAACCAGGGGGGGTTGAAAAGGGGCAAGGAAGTGCCAAAGGGGAGTGGGAAGGGGAGAAGCCGTAAACTTGGGTCTTGGCAAGGTTGAGCTGGAACCCTAGTGGACCTCCTTCAAGCTGGATGAAACGGATGGCAGCAGCGGCTTGGGATCGAGGAAGAACAATGTTACCGTCATCTGCGTACCAAGCGTTCAGGGCAGGTGCGAACTTCTCCTGTAACGATAGCAAGAGCGGATGGAGAGCCAGGGCAAAGAGCAAGGGACCGAGGGGATCACCTTGCTGAGTGCCCTCTGAACTACGGACATAGTAGGGTCCGAAAGCAAGCTCTGTAGAAGCATCGTAACAAGAGTGTACCCACCGTGCGAGGCCTGGTGCATGTGTCTGTACGGCTTCCAGAATGCGCTGGCGGGAGATGCAATTGAAAGCGTTGCGAGCATCTATCTGGACCAAGACGTGATCGTGGAACTCGGGTCTCTGGGAAAGACGACGCACAGAGTGCCGCGAGCCTAGAAATTAGGCGTCGGTAGAGAAGCCCAACCGCAATCGGACGGATTCCCCCGTTTGGCTTCGGCAGCGCAGTAAGACGGCCTCCGCAGAAATACGGGCGGCACGCGGCCGGCAGATCGCTGTTCAAACAGAGGTTGAGGAACTTTGTCAGGGCATGTAGGCAATCCCTCCCGGGCGTGACCCCACCTGCCGGGCGAAGCAGCATTCGCAGGAACACTGGGGATAGACCATCGGCCCCAGGAGCGGTTGAAGGATCCAGGCTGTGAATGGCACGGCGGACATCCGAGACCGAGAACTTTAGCGCCGGAGGCAAACCGTGAGGGGGCATGGGAGTGATTGGGATGGGGGGCGGGGGATGAAGTGAAGCCAAGGATTGAAAGATAGCTTCGCTGGGGGAGAGTGGGGGATCGACTTGGAGAAGGGCTGCTGTGGCCCGGGAAGGGCTACCCCGGGAGAGGAAGCGACGGCATCTGCGAAGGGACGTGTCAGGGCGGGCGAGGGTGGGAGGGGATGGAATCGGAGAGGGGGTGGCGGAGATGAACATCGAGGAGGCCTCATCGAAGAGGTCATCATAGAGGCGGCTAGAGGCCATGCGGATGCGGTCGACAAGGCTGGAGCAATTTTCCCTGCGGCGGCGGCCAAGAGCGCGGGGGCGGTTGTGTCGGAAAACCAACTTCGGGATGGCAAGAAGTTCCAGAAGGGCTCGAGTCCTGTGCTCTGGCGATGGAGCAGATATAACGTGGTACAAGGCAGCAAAGTATAAGTCGTAAGCCGCGGCTTGGACCGACTGTACTGTATTTTGCAGTAGAGTACAGGGGGGGAATTGGATTAACTTGGGTTTACTTGAATGGGTTGGTATACGTAATTTTCCTGCTAAGAGCAATCGCAGACTAGGACTACTGTAAAAAGGGTAATCACTTACTGTACATACCTTCAGAACGGAGGTTCTCTGGAATACACTGTATACACAATTTCAAGTTGCGGCCTAAGTGTCGCTCAAAACTCCTTCCAACAAACAACTGGCGTTATTCTGGACGAGTCTCGCCGCGTGACGAGCGAACAATGTTCGCGGGGAATTTGGTTGGTTTACTGTGAGTAATGGAAAGTTTGGGGAGTCCTCTGTACTTGTAATGAAACCATTGGCAGGACCTATATTGCAAGTGCTTGAGCGTGTGTACCAACTAGAAAGTAGCTGGTAGACCGGTTGACAAGCAGGCTGCGTTGGAGGTGACCATCAACGCCGCGTGTCGATGGAGGAGAATTGTCCTCACCCTGGAGTATTGGTCCAGG
Source organism: Kappaphycus alvarezii (assembly GCA_002205965.3). Lineage (NCBI taxonomy): Eukaryota > Rhodophyta > Florideophyceae > Gigartinales > Solieriaceae > Kappaphycus > Kappaphycus alvarezii. The sequence continues at coordinate 645,573 of NADL03000612.1, read as the reverse complement.
GCTCGGTTGGCGACCGCTCGGGCTACCTCCGTGAAGTGGCGGAACGCCTCGGGATGCCACCCCCCGAGTGCGGAGATAGGAACGGGCACGAGTCTGTTCCTGCCAGGTAAGCTGGCTAAGAATCAAAAAGTAGAGTACAGTATTGTACCAATCTGGGGAGCTGATCAAAATGATATGATTACAGTACTATTGTAAGTTACAATTTGTAACGACCTGAAGGTGCATACGTGCAGCACGGCACTGAACGTAATACGTACGGTACAGAGTACAGTACGACATTACTGTACAGTACAGTACTTCTATGCCTTTCCTATTGGATGGCTAATAAATCTTATGGATATCTCCAGAGTATCAAACTTGTGTATTGTCATCTTTTCGTCACGGCTGCCGCAATGAGCGTAACAGAAAGTAATTTTTACTTTTGTGGGAGCCATCTGATGCAACAATGACGTCGCTGCATACGTACTCAAGTCGAACTGGCGAGTTAAGACACCACTTAGATGCGGAGCTCGTACCACGCCCTGCAATCGAAAACCATGCAGTCGGACAATCGGCGCCTTTGTTTCTATCACTCCACCAGAACTTCTTGACCTACCTGTGAATCTGAAACCCTCCTCTCCACATGAGTAGTTCCAGCGCAACTAGGTCAGCCCTCCCTATACCACCCCTTTCTCTATTTGTCCTCGACACTGGCACCACCGGTACTGAGCCTTCCACAGATCACTTGCAGTCCCTCTCCCTCCTCCTCACCTCTACAACGTTCCGCACCGAAGCAAAATATTCCACCCAAATCCGCCCCCCCACCCTCGCTCCTCACCGCCGGGTACCTAACTTCCAAACCGCTTGGTGCTCTGCTAAATCCTTCCTTGACGAAAACACGGGCTCTTCTTCTGTTCCCATCCTCATCGCACACAATGCACCCTTCGATGCCGCCTTCATCGTTTCTGAGCTGCGCCGGAACTATCTCCCGATCCCCGACATTCTCGTATCTGACTCACTCACTCTTGCCCGCTCTCTGTGCACTCCGCCCCCGGCCAAGTGCCCCTACTCCCAAGAATCCCTCGCCAGATACTTCGACATCACTGCATTCAAGCCACACACTTCCAAGTATGACGTCGATGTCCTCGCAGAAATCCTCTCCCACCTCTCCTACCTTGCCTCCACTCCGCTCCCCCATCTCCTGTACCAGAAAGCAATCCCCCTCAAATCCATGGCCGCAAAGTACAGCTCTAGTTTCTGCAAATACCCGTCCTCTTCTTTATCGTCCTCCTACACTGTCGACTCTTCCCATTCTCAAAGCCAGAAATCCCGCACTGGCCCAATTCAAACCTCCTCAAAATCTCCTGGATATACATCATCACGTCTTGCCCGTCTTGTCTCTTATCCCAGTGACGTTCAAGACTCACAAACCTCATCTCACCTCTCCGTCGAGCATTCCTCAATCACTGCAACCAGCCTATCTTCTGTCGCGGTGAATGCCAAAGGCGATGAGCTGAACCAATATGATAGCGCTCGCGGCGGAAAAGTGAAGGAGAATGGATACAGGAGAGAGATATGGACAACAGCTACGGGTGCGTACTATCATGGAGCGGTAGATTGTGTATGGTTGAGAACCGCACGCACGGCCTACAAAGTTGACCAAGTGGCGGCACATTTGAAGCCGTGTACGAGATGTTGGGAGGGGGGACCGGCAAAGCTAGGCGAATCTGCAATAGATGTAAAATGGATGTATCTGACTAAGAGTGACAGATATTTTCACGACAGAAGGAACTGCCGCGAATTAGATACAAGCGAAAAGGTGATGGCGGTGAGTGACCGGCCGGCGGGTTTGAATGCCTGTCCAAAATGCTGTGAGAGTGAAATGGTCGCGGCCTTTACAAGGGATAGAGTCCAAAATGCAAATGACTGTGACTCTGTAAGTCAAAGCAGCGAAGTGAATGGTAGTCGACCATCTGAGTCTGGACGGGATTTCTTTATTACTCGGTCCGGGAAGTATTATCATGAGGATGAGTCTTGTTGGTGCTTATCTACGGCAAAAACAGTTACTCGCGTTTCATTAGTGCCCTCGAGATATCTGGCTTGTTCTAGATGTGTCCAAGAACCGTGGGATACGCCGCAAGCATCAGTATCTGGAGTTGAAGCTAACGTTCAACGAGAACATCGCTTTAATGACACACTGGACACTTTGCTCAGTAAGAATGCCAGGCAAAAAGAAGAAATACAGTTTGACGCAGCTTGTGCAGCCGTTGGTGATGAAAAGAAAGTGACGAAAGAGAGCAGCCTGGTGCCGTTCAAAGATAGCTTCTTCAGATCGAGAACTGGAACGAGATGCTTTCACGTCAGCCGTAATTGCAGGTCTATACGGAGAAGACCCTGTTTCCCATGCTTCCCACTGGAGGAAGGGAGGGATCCCTGCAGGATCTGTGCCCTTGGCCTGTACCAAGAGTGGGAAGCGGAGGGATGGTTAAACGACCAGTAAGTTTTCTTTGATGACTCCGGAATTGACATTCAGGGGCACTCCACTTGGGAGTCGGCCGCTCAGTGTATATGTGACGGCATTAAGACTCATTTCTATACTTTGATACTGTACCACTTATACCGCATGACGCGTCAGGAGGGGAAATAGGGTCTGTTGAGAACGAGATATACGTAGGCTGAGTTCCCGAGGTGGCTAGACTTTCTTAAAGAATTTTCATTCAAGAGATTTAATCAAAAGAAGGAGCTGTCATTGACCACTACTGCCTACTTAGTTGACGGTAGTTGACGTTAGTCGTCCTATAAACGGAGCTTCCCATCCTAACTCGTCGCTATCGCCACCGAAAACGACCAGGCCTAAATAGAGGGCGTGATGATACCGTCTTCCAACAGCTCTTGAACTTCCCCAAGCGTTTTCGGGCTTGGGAGGCATGGAATGAGCCCCTTACTCTATCGGAATATCTTCTCTCAACTCGAGGAAATAACCACCGGGAGGGTAGATGGCCCGAGAACATCGATGTCTTACGGTATCATATTTGCACTTGAAGTATCTTTAAAGGGGGGAAGGTTTGGGTGTGTTACTCCTGGAAGATATATCCGATCTACCGCATAGATTTCCAGACAATGTTTAGAAGCGTCTTCTGTTCATCAAATTTTAGATTTTGAGCTTCTCGGCGAGAAGAGCGGTTCCGTCTGCCTCGTCTCCCCCAACAAATTCTTTCCCCTCCGAAAGTTCCTGTAAATCCAGCTCGTACGACTCTTTGTTCAGAATCTCCAGCGCTAAATACTAACATGTATTTGACCATCCATCACTGCTACCCGGCTCTGACTCAAATTATTCACCTCCACACCCCCAGGAGATATGAATCCCTCGCCATTAGTGCGCACTCCGTCGTTTACGGGAAGCTCACTGAAGAGCAGTAACAACAGCTTCTCCAAACTGCCAGGGTCACCTGCTGGTGACCGTAAATAAAATTCTCCTACAGAAATTACAAATTGGGTCTACCGCTAATGGCACCGAATGGGGCGATATGATTCGTATCATCAAATCGTCCCACGTTACGACCAACGACTCACACGTCATCGGAGCGCTTCCCTAGAGACAATTATCTCGGCAATCTGTTCCAGCGGTGACAGTCTTTTTGAAATCCGTGCGCATCGGAGCTCGTGCCAATTTCTCGCAAAAATCCAACAAACATGAGGTTTGGGACGCCATCGGTGTCCGAGAGGATATAAGCTCCAGTCCCATTCGACTTCGCAGCGACGACTTTCACTCTGGGCAGATGTCCTGAATTTTTAGCCGTGTGGTCCTGCTACACAGACTTATTATCCCTTAATTCCCTATAGAATATAATATATCCCATAGATCTTGACGGTTCAGGTAATGTCAGCAACAAATATAGAAAAAAAGGGAATTTCACACTGCAAACTGGCGTAGTACTGATGCTGACTGTGATTCGTTGAATGGCAAGATTTTATTTTATTTTTGACCCACTGCTGTCAAAGTACAGTAGCTTGTCGCAACTCAGAAGTGCAAAATGTTAATGAAAAATCAAGGTTCTACAAATCACCGCATGTATCATATTGGCCCATGTCTTAAAATAGCGGACACTACTAGCCATAGGTATGCCACCATGATGAGCAAAGCGCCTCCGCTCTAATTTGCACAGAATGGGCTATCAAATTTCCCACCTCTAAGTTAGAGCCTCGTACTGGTCGAACACCATGTACAATATTTGTCGTGTTCACTTTCCTGCACCCCTCTTTGAACATCATGGAAATGCCTGCGCTTGAACCACAGAACCAGACAATACAAGAGGACTAAGTGACTCTCGGTTTGAAGCCGAGATTGATCGAATGCCCAACATCACAAACTCAACGTATGAACCTGTGCACAATCTTACCGAAATTGATGTGGACCGGCGAGCACTCTTTGAAATTTCTCGAGTTCTTTCGCAAATAACCTCAGCTGTTGATGCGCTTTTGCACGTATTCTTACCAGATCGTCTTGTACAACAAGTTGTACTCTCCACCAATGAGTATATCGAAGCGAATGTTTTAGCTTCACTTCATCAACTTACTGTTACGACTGCAGATATTCTAAAGTTTCTGGTAATTTTCATGTACCTTGGGATAGTGAAGCTACCTGGAAAGCTTTATCTGTGGTCGACCCATCCGGAAATGCCTGTACACGCAGTTGCTAATGAGCATGATATATCGAGGGATAGATTTAGGTATATATGGAGAAATATTTCTTTCGTTTCAGCGGATTCTCAGAACGAGGCCGAGTATAACTCGGCAGAGGGTGAGGACTTTTCAGATGAAGACGAAGTTCCGATCGCAACACTAAGAGCCGTACAAAGTGAGGCAACTGAGCGAAGATCTACCCCTCGTTGTGACAGCGTTTGGTTTTCGAAAGTGGCACCATTTATCAACTACATAAGGGACGCTTCTTTGAGTCTTCTGAAAATACCAGGCTATTCATTGTCAATTGATGAAATGATGATACGGTTTAACGGACGATCGGGAGAGACTCACCGATTGAAGAATAAGCCTATCGGTGAAGGGTACAAATTCTTTTCAATTGTAGATTCAAAGACAGGGTATGTTTGTTACTTTCTTCCTGACGGACGCCTTGCCGCAAATCGCCCCAGTCAAGATGAAGCAGGTTGTAACGAATTTAGTCGAGAAGGATCTCTTTCGAAAACAGCTGCCATGATCAAGATTTTGGTTAAAAAAGTGACCGATTCCCATGTTGGGCGAGATATACCTTTCGTTTTGGCAATGGCTAACTATTTCACACTACCAAGTGTTATGCCAATGTTGCGGAGTATGGGAATAGGTTGTGTAGAGACTTCGAGACCAAAGAGAGGATGGCCACCCTCTGTTTTAAATTTACCCAACACAGCTACATTTAACGACCTTTACTACTGTGTCGATGAACACGGTATATTAACGACACGCTGGATTGATAATAATGTTGTACTCTTAGTCAGCACTGTACACATGCGTGACATGATTGTAGAACGAATGCGGAGAAGGCCGCGACTAACATTCACTAACCGAAGCCATGTTCAATGTATATGGGGAAGAAATGCAGTTAAGACAGTATCAATACCCAGAATGATTGATGATTACAATCACTGGATGGGAGGCATCGACCTTGCTGATCAGCGAATTGATTACTATGCCGCAGATTTGGGCTGTCGTCGTACCTGGATGCCTATGTTTCTTCAATGCGTACCTATCATGAGAAATAACATATTGGTGATCTACGCGGAAACATCGTCAGAACATATTACCAACGAAGTTCATAAAAACTTGACTCTGTCCCTCATTGGTTTACTGCGCAATAGAACAAGAAGGGTCTATGTCGAAGTTGTAAATATGCATAGCTTAAGAAGTTCAAGCTTATCTATTGTCTCAAAGAACAAAGAAGCGTCTATGAAAAAGTTCAGAACAGCAAAATTGTCACCGTCTCTTGATGAAAGACGTCTCGACAGACATGTGCAAATTCATGAACGAATTGTCTCGAAACGACAAATAAAATGCCGTTATTGCTCGTATTTTAAGGCAATCTTTCTTCAGTACAATGCGGAGAGAGCGAACGAGGCCCCAGGCCTCGCAAACCTGCTTGCAAGTGTAACTACTGCTATGTTTATCTTTGCGGAGACCATTTTGATCTTTACCATAATGTGGATGATTCGCAATGATTGAGCATATGCCGGTACCGTCAATTAGCTTTCGAAAAAGTTTGGTTGGCCCATAAAAATGAGATATTTCTGGGGATTTATGTTATATATTATATCCTTTATTCCTTCGGGAATTAAGGGATGGGTAACCAAAATCAAAATCCATTTTCTGGCCTAACCCGCGGGACCAAGAAGAGGCTTCCTAATATTGAAACCCGAAGAGGCTGATGCAAGCTCCATAATCACGTTATACTTCCCAAAGTTGAAGACCTACGAAAGACCCTTTGATCATTCATGACTTATTCTACTAACTAGTATGGCGCTGGGAAGACCAATTACGGACGGACATCGGGCTATTTATTTATCCATGAAGTTATCTCACGTATGTTTCAGAAAGGCTCGGAAGCCGACTTCACTCATAATCAGATCCACCACAATAACTATACTAGAACTCCCAGATAATATTCACTGGTTTATCCCTTTCTAGGTCATTCAGTCTAAATTCTTCATTCGAGTTTGACCTAATCTCGGGAAAACGGAATCGTCGAACCCTCTCTAATCTTTTCTCAACGAAAGTAGGGCAGCTCGACAAAATGAGTGGCCAACTATCCCACCTTGCCCTACTGCTGTTCCTATACTCCGGCCTGTTTATCATTCCTCTTCAATATGTAATTTGGAATATTCGCAGCTACGGGGGGGTGGTTTTTGATCTGTAGAAGATCCTTGTGATTGACAACGAAACCTTTTACATGCTTCTCTAGACCATTATTATCGTTCGGATCACGAAAGTGACAAGATGGTATCATGTCCTCATGATTGGGTACTGCCTTACCTAGAAGCCCGAGCAAAGCGGTTTCATTACAGTCACTTATTTAATAAAAATAATCGCAAAACGCTATTGCTATTTATGTCTTCTCTCACACCCGCTGCACGTGACTGACGTAAAAATGTGCTTTGTTAAATATTGGATTCCAATTCGCAAACTATGAAGTTCAAAGGTTTTTTATTTTAACAATTTCGGTATTATGTTACCTCTCCCCGCATATAGCCCCAGAGATGGCAGGAAGCCCTAAAGGGACATTCCGGAAACATTTAAACACATATTAATCAACATTCGATTCTATTCTTCCATGACGGTAACTTCCGGTTTGATGGTAAGTGAGGAGGGAGCTGGGGAGCTTTTGAGATTAGTGAATTGTTTTAAGAAAAAAAAGTAGAGTTTAGTATAATTGTAGCTGGATTCCCCGAAAAATCTAGAAGATCCGCCCCTTATGTATTTAGTACTGTGAATCCAGTGTAGTTCACGTAGAATCTCTAGCTAAAGCACCAGAATCAGCGGAATTTAGTATGAATTAGATATATGTATAAATGAAAACAGTGACATGGGATAAAGTATAGTCAAAGTCGAATAAAGGCAATTGAGAACATTAAATACTCAGAGATAAAACCATGTGCTGATTACACAGATATAAAAGTAACCGCATTGATATAAAATCCGAGATCTATATTAAAATATGCTTAATAGAGAAGTGGAGAACCTATAGCGTTCAAATTTGTATCCTACAGCGCTGTAGCAGGGACTTGTTATGTTCTTCTAACCCCCCAGTTGAATTACTCGCCAATTATATTGTGATTTCCAATATACCTTTGAAATTACTGAAACGCAGGATAGATAAAACATTAGGTCCGACATCAACGAGTTCTTCTGAAGATTTCCATTCAGCGTCATAAAGCTACATGCAGCGCATCACAGTTAAGACTTTGTACCCATAATCAAATTTCTTGTGATCCAGAACAGCATCAACCTACTCCTGGTATTAATGCAGTAGTGAAAGTACATGAGGAATGGGTAGAGCGATTTTACCGTACTCCTCCATATATGGTGTGATAAGAGTGATATATATCAATAGGTGAATTTTAAAGTAATGTAGCAGAATTGACCCTAAAGCTTTTTTATCAGTAAGTTCTTACATTACATATGGTCCATAAATTCTCAAACCAAGCTTCATAGATTATAGGTATCTGAAATAGCACTTAGAGAGCAGAGAGTGATTGATCCCAAGTTTTTCAGCCCTGTAGTTTGGAATATTTTATCGCCTAGAGTCATAAAAAACCTTACAATCTTTGGAAAGTCTACAGACAGGCTCCTAAAATCCAAGAGAAAATAGTGTTTTAGAACAAAGAAGTAAAAAACTGAGGAGGTACTGTAGTAATTGCAAGAAAAATCAAATGATAAATCTGTATATATCCCAAGTCGAGCTGAAACGGAGAAATTTACAGGTCATCACTCAAGTTTCATTCATAAAAAATTTCTGCGGAAAGTAACAGTTGATTCGAGTCGACTTGATGATACCATCAATAGCAGGGATGACAATTTTAGATAATCCTATCCATAATCTCGGAGACGAAATCTTTTTGTGATTGTGGACCAGTGTACTGTGTTTCAGTTTTGCTTTGCGGAAAAAAGAATCATTGACATTTTTATAATTTTTAAACCAGCTCTTTGTTCCAATCTAAAAATTCCCATAATTTGGAAATCTGCGCTTTTCTAAAATATTCTTAAAAAGTCTATGGTAGTATAGTATTTAGTGTATAAGATTTGTGGATTTCAGAAAATAGGCTCTCCGAGTAAATCGATCAAACCAAGTTTTAATCCCATCAGAAGTACTTATCTTCATGTTTAACCACACATAAAATAAGGGATTAGTAGTCCCTATCTGCATTCAGTCAACTCGAGTGAAATCTTTTGCGCAACTCTGTGGTCAGATTATTTATATTGCCGATTTTTGAGAAATACTTCGCAGTATTCGCAAAAATACTGGATCTCAAGATTACATTGGAAAACTCAAATCGAAACCACTTTTACGAATTTTCTATGTCCATCTATTTGTTAATTTTGAGCAATTTAGCAGGTTTTAACACCTACATTCGTGGTACAACGTTTGCATGGGAATTTCGGCACAAATTTTTCAATTTTATACTTCCGAACATCACCCTTCGGCATGTCATCATCCAGAACTTTTTCTAATGGATCACGGAACTAGTAAACATGGCTTTGCGGAATTATTTGATCCAGTTCGATTCCGGGATTATAAACATCATTTAAAGATAAATAAATATTTAAAGTTAACCTAGGTAGTCTCTTGATACCTTGCTTCAAAAAGTGCATTTTATCGGTCCGGGTGCGCAATGAAAGAAAAGAGGTCTATGAAGGGAATCGCATACCTAAATCATTTTCAATTAATAAACAGCCAGTACTTAAAGAGGAGACCCAGTGGCAGATATTCCAATAAAAATTGTCTATATATATATATTAAGTTTTCTAATATCACAACGAGCTTTTATTCTGTCATCCTCCTAAAAATTTGAACCTGAAGTATTTGAAATACCTCAGATTCAATATCGTGCCTTTTAATTTGCTTAAATTTCCTCACTCTTCAATTTTAGTCATCAACAAAGTTCTCAGCAGTCAAATCCGTTTTAAGAATAGATATTTTATCATTAACCAAAGCTTTTTGTAACGTCCTTGCGCTTTTTAGACTACATGCAACGTCTTTTTGAACAGAATGCCGACGATTTGTTGTTTTTTAACATTTTCAGACTGTTTGCAGACTTTAATACAACAGTGTACTTTTTCGCGGGCTGACAGTAGGACTTAAACTTTACAGTTGTAGCTTTTCTACTTTACTAGTGTGTCACATATCCACTTGTACACTTGGAATGACCATTGTAAGGAAAGATCTGGTGGACAGTGTCCACGTGCCATCTGAAGCTCCACTAAAACCTATTTTCGGATATAAATTTTGGCCACAGCCAATCAGAGGCCATTGCACGCTACCATTCTTAGTTTTCCTTCCTTTATTAGCTTTTTATTACCTCATCGAAGGCTACTTTTTTCAGAACATGTAAAATTGGTCTATGTACCTTTGTTTATTGTTTTCTTCGAGAAGTTCTTATTTTGAACTGCCAGTATAACCACTAACGCGAGCTACTGTTGTTTATTAATTACCCTTCTCATTTGTATTTAATATTTATAAATGCACGCAATCTCCGCAGCGAGATTGCGTGCATTTATAAATATTAAAGATAATGTCGTCCACCACTGTGAAGAGATACAGCATCTCGTTACTGAACCTCTTAAAGTACACTAGGAGTTCAATATTTGAGCATATAAAACCACAGTTGCCAGGTGTCTTTGAGAGCAAAGATGCCCATATTTTCCGGCTCGTTTTGCACCATAAAAAAATTTCGAGAGTTAACAGACAATCCCAGTCCGTGCTTGCATCCCACTAGAGTCACATTGTTGTTCCATTAATATCGCAACATGTAGATTTTCGTAGAAAAATACGTTTGAGACGTCTCCGCCTTAAATTTTGAATATAATTGAGGCCGAAAACTCCAGTAATAGTGGTATCGAATCGTATGATGCGAGACGGGGGAAATACAACTGCAAGGGATCAAAGTCGACATTGGGGCTCTGTAAATCCCCCCGGAGGGTGCATCTCGCTTTGGTATCGGATGATTTAAGGTTAAAGTTCCACGTGAATCGATTTGGTTATATGTCTAAGGCTCGCTTGAAATAACACCAAGTAGCTCTACTCACCAAAGCATGGTACTCTTTGTCTATTGCAGAGTACAGTTTCTTTTTTTGAATCGCCTTATTGAACCAGGTTGGTATTTTGCGGTTATACGCGCGTTTTCGGTATGTATAGGAGGAGGTGATAGCCATAGACGGAGGTAAGCGGTAGACTGCGCGGGCTTGAGCCAATATTTCTTCAGCGACATTTTCTCCATCGCTGAGCTTTTTAAGTTTTTGTGCAGATTATCTTGATACACCCTCTAGTAGAGTTGCGACGTCTGGGATTTGTTCCTTTTAACATAGTTTAAAGTCCTGGGTTCAGGTGAGAATTATTTTGTTATTATCAGGAAATAATATTCGATGGGGCGTGAGGTCAAATTGCATTCCAACAAAGTACCCATGAATAGATTTTGCGGCGAATTTTTTGTGCACACGTGCAGCTTTTGTGTAAGAAGGCGAAGCCAGGTTGTTCAAATGTCTTAAAATTGGAGAAATTGATGTTTTTTCTTTGATTCCAGCTGAGAATGAGTATCACTTCGTCGATTTTTGATGCTGGTAGTCTGCTGCATAGCTATTTACCGTGTTGCATAGCCTCAGACCAAATTTTCCGAGGGATAATTGAACCAAGAAGCAGAAAGCAGCATCATGTTGAGATTTTCTGAATTAATCGCTCAGCGGTGCCGTTATTTTGCGGCGCGTAAGGAGGTGAGTATTCGAGAGCGATAACATGCTTCTCAAGATACCTTTGTAAGATGTCGAGGTTTATTCACCCGATCCGTCCAATCGTATTTTGAGCCATCGGAACCCTGTTAAATTCTCGTATCTTTACCTATAGTGCGCTAGGCGGTCACTGACGTCAGATTTATTAGAAATAAAAAAGGTTTAGATTTTGATGTAAAGTTGTCGATGATATCCAGGGCATAAATGCTTCCTCTAAGGCTTGACGTGGATATTTTGGCAGTGACGTCGAGTTATATCAACTGTAGTGGAGCAGTTTTTATGGTGTTGCTACCTATGACTGGAGCTTTTTTCGCTTTCCCAATTGCACAAGGGACGCACAATATCTTTTCCAAAGTGTGGCGAGAGAAGTTTGATACCGAGTCGAAAATTTTAGCCAGCTGCATGTAGCGTTGCGGTTGAGGGTTTCCAACTACCGAGTGCCAATGAAGTACCAATTATGTTCCTCTAGAAGTCTGATTGCATCCCATGCAACCTAAGGTTACTTCTTATGCCTAGTTCTTGTGTCGCTCGCCCGAAAAGGGACGTGTGTTAGAATTTCTGATGAAATCCATAGTATAAAGCCCATCTTTGATGCATATCTTGTATGTGATTTCTCTTGTACCTTTCTCGAAAATATGCCAAGCACTTTTTTTCTGCTCGTCTGTGTCCATGCCACGTGATTTGTCAGAGGAGACTAGTATGCAGAATGACTGCGAGAGTTTTACAAGCGAAATGATGTTGTTTGAGACTCGGAAACATGTTAGGCTTCGACGAATATACCTCCATCGAGTTTGAGCCTGACCGTTCCTTTCCGATTAAATCCAATAACTTGGACGCGAATTGTACTTCCTCTACTTGTATATCTCGGTATTCGTAAACCAATTTATTGGAGTGTACGAAATGGTGTGTTACTCCTGAATAAATGAGACATGAGTCCACCTTGGCTTCGTACAATGTAGCAAGCTTGGAATTAATTTGATATTTGCAACAAATCTATATTCTCTGGGAGGGCTTCTATTATTTGTACTTGTCGGTAGGGAGTTCGGTGGTGGTTCATCCTGAACCGTGAGACTACCATAATGAGCTTGTTTTGGATAAGTGTTGTTTTTGTTATTTACTCCTCTATCGCCATCGAGAGTTGGGTATCGGCTATGAGTAAGTCGATCCCATGTTTATTTGTAGTAATTTCCTTGGTATGATAAGTATGGATGATCTCTACCCACATGATGACCAACACGGAGATATCCAGGGCCACTTTTTTCTCCCTTACCGCGTACTCTACTGTCTCTAAGACCAGAGAATTGAGTTCTATTGTACCCATCTTGAGCCCTATTACCCTTCTTCCACATAGATAACAGTCAATATTGTCTGATCTGGAGGTCTTATGAATTCGTCCATTTCCAGGTTTATTTCTAAAATCCTCTGAAAATCTCTCAGTTTCCCTTCGTTTCTTGGAAGCCTCATTTAAGGAAGGAGTAAGTATCGGTGCTTTCTTTTGTTGGTTCTTGCGACGAGACTTTTACTGGTCTACAGCGTTAAATAACTTGTCGAATGTGATATCCGTCATTTGAAATGCCATTGCCAACGGTGAAAAAGACTCTAGCAGGGTAGGGAGTAGCTTTTTTGCCTCCTCATTGTCGGGAAGGTCTACATTATATATAGGTAGCTTTCCAAGAATATAATTAATTTTCTCCACATGTGTTTTCCAATTATCGTCATCTTTGAATTGCAAAGAGTCCATTTCGGTCCTGAGGCTCAGTATAGCTTGAAAATTTTATGTAGCATAGAGAAAAATGTCCTATAACTCTCTTTCTGTTGCGTTTTAACTGTCCAAAATGCGTCTTTTCTGAGCTGATGGTCCATCTACGAGAAATAGAACGATATCGCTCTTGGCCTTGATCATATATTCTCTCCACCTTCTATATACTGAAGGCAATAGATTTTCAGGTTCCAGACGCAGGCCAATTAAGTCATATTCCCTTCTCCTTATGTATGCATGTACATGGTGTCCCTATTGGATGTATTTGTCTGCGGTTTTAAGTTCGGGTAGCGATTTTGAGTGGTCAATGTCCCCAATATGGGACTTCTTGATAAGAACGTCGGGGAATTGGTATTTTTATAGAAACATTTTAGTTACCCTTGCGATGATACCATGTCAGAACATGTAAAATTACCCCTGTCCCTTTTATTATTGTGTTGACTGAGTGGTCCCCATTTCATACTGCCAGTATGACCCCTCACACCGGTTACTTTTGACTGTTAATTACTTTCGTCGTTTTCATTTAGTATTCCGGAATTAACGCACTCTCCTCAACGAGAGCCCCATTGCCGGTTTGTTATCTTACTCTAAAATGAATTTAGTTGTCAAACAGCAACAACTTTTTCTACTTAGCCTACTCTAGCTATACCAATCCTGAAAGAAATAGCAACGACAGGCACCCGCATCAAGGTCCTACGACAGCCGGTCTTTCGTCTCCAACCGGCCCGAGGATGGGCTTATTCTAGCAGATATCTTCCATATATACTACTCTCTCTACTCTATGCGTATTCATGTCTGTAAAATCAGACTATTTGGCCCTTAGACTCTTACCATCTTAAGCTTCTTCCAACCTACCTCCCTTCACTTGGTGTTTTTTCAATTTTGCTCGAAGAAAAAGATCCCATGCGGCAGTTACCAAGCCGAAACCGGATAAGGGTATATCTTTTGGGTGGTATTGTACCAGACACACCTGGTCTGCAAATAAGGAAACAGATTCGAACAATTGCAGTTCTGAACACACTTCGCAAATTATTATCCTTCCTTGTATGCGGACCAAAACGCGTGTCGAAGACAGCGTTCAAGCCCAGATCGCAGCTTTTTTCTGCCCATATGACTTCTCCAGTAAAACATATGCAGTTTCTTTCAGAGTACCCGATCCAGTGGAACACCTATGGTTACAACCCGCTCATGCTCTGTATTTATTATTCTCACTGTTTTGCCGAACATGGTTTCAGCACTGCACTTCGAACCAAATCTGGCCATATAGGTAACAGGATTGTCGACTTGCGACTCATGTTAGCATTTTTCACCCTATTTCAGTCTTGAGCTGGGCACCCGTAAATGTATCGGACCATTCGCACTCTTGAATCCCATTGGGAAGTGCAAACCCAGACACCGTACCCGGTCTGTTGAGGCATGTAACGATATTCGTGATTTGCACATAGCTTGTCCTTGTAACTTATCTCTTCAACATACTATGCAAGGTATCGTGTAACTAGTAAATTCACCTTAATCATTTTATTTTCAGGTAAAAAAAGGTGTCTGACATACTAACCCGTGGTTTTTTAGTGTCATCCTTGCGAAAATCTTTGCAGGCCGTCTTCGGTTTAGACGGCTGTAATTTCTCCCCAGTCAACTCCCCATGAGCATATCTCTTCTCCGCCTTCTACACCAACCTTAAGCATCTAATCCGCTCCTCCTGCTACGGTTACATCCGTCCTCACATCTGAGTCGCCCCCTTCCATCACTGTTGCTCCACTCCGTATCCGCAAACTTCCTTTACCGGTCCCCCCTCCGAATCTTCTAGTATCAACCAATCCACTGTGTACTCTAGGTCTCGTTAACTACAAATCATTGACGAAGGCCTCTCCCACCACATATACGGCTTGGCGAATGACTTCATAAGAAGTAAAAAAGAAGGAAGACTGCAGAAGTTTTTGCGAGCCGTACAACCGCAACTTCTCCTCAGCTCAAATCAAGGTATATAAGAAAAGGAAAGCTGCACATATACAATATCTGTTACCAAGAACAATCGAACGTTTTTCTCTGTGAACTGTGCGACGCCATTTTTCACATCAAAAGTGACGCCTATTCTCACAACATCAGCAAGAAGTACAACGAAAACCTGCGAATTCGCTTAGTTCTTCTTCAATTAGTTCCCTGGTCTTCCTTTTTAATCTTACACAATACATAATACTTTTTCTTTACTAAGTAGATATCCTGAACCTGCACAACGTAGTACTTTGTAATTTACATTCGGATTGGTTCACTTCAATGTTCTCCTTACAACTCAGCACTTCATAAGACACCACCACCCACTGTGTGCACAATTTTAATGTCAAATATTCTTTTTCCTGAGACAAGAAGTCCAGCAGATTTAATCAGTGTTCTCATAGAGTTGATTTAGTGCATATAATTTTCGCCTAATGCTCCATTACCATCTACAAGACAAAAATTTAACTATAGGAGGGGCGTTAAAATCTCTGTAGAATGTAGTATATTTACTGTTTTGATCTTATTGCAAAAAGTATGAACTTGTTCATTCTTGCCACTGCATTCTCCTTTCGACTAGCAATTCCCAGGTAAGTTGAGCCAGGGAATCCACTTTGTACAAATACGTTCACATGGACGTCTAATGTCGGTAAAGTAATGATATGCGTGACCTAGTGACATCCAAGAGCTCAGTGATAGTTCAAAGAACTGCAACGATACACAAATACATAAACGTAAAACAAACACAGTCAGCGTCCTCTTTTCATTATAGAACCAAAAGCATCGGTTGTAAGACGTAGCTTACCAAAAGATGGTGGCTGTTTGCGATGCGTTTGTATCAATGGGCTTTCAATACATGGGCTCTGTACAATCGAATCAACTGCAGAGTTAGCCACGCTGTTGCACCAATCTGCGCAACTGGTGCCTTTCCTGCACTAGTCCAGCAACGTTGTCGCAGAATCTTGAGTATAGTAATGGAACAGAACAGTGAGGAGGACACCTAAAAACCACTACGATAATAAGACACAATGAATTGGAGTCTGTGAAAAGTAGCATGAACGTCTTAGACAGAACAATAAAGTATCAAAAAGATATCACCATTCCATTTATCCGTCATACTGAGCGATACATTTGAACCTTACCATGTAACAGTGTGAAAGTTATCCGATATTCATGATAAGTGTCTTCTAGAGAAAGGTCAAGGAATGAGCAACACATATAACCCAAAGACGGTGGATAGTACAGAATTGATTCCGATAGCCACTTCTAGACGCTCTCTCGTGGATGCAAATTCATGTCTCAAACTGTAGCTAACTTCACAAGAGTGCTCTAAGAGAGTAAAATACCAGCATATATTCATTGCAGCCGATGATTGTGACCCTGTATCGAGATTACTCTTGAAGGGGTTTCCATCACAGCATCCTCAAGATTTGCGATTCCTCTTCAAGAGTTGTATGCAGGTAGACTTATCTTTTGAGTCAAAACTCGACTTTGATCAACAAGCTCATCAGATTCAAGATTCTTACCTGGAGTCAGCTTTTGTCCAAAGTATCTCGGAGAATAATTCAGGATCAATCTGACGTGGGGTAATCCCTCCTTAAGAGCGCTCTTGAGAAGGCACGTCTGCCAATTTTTCCGTTGAAAAACTCGAATATCTCATTAGATGAGGTTTGCCTAGCACTAGCCACACGACTACACTCAAGAAGACACCTATGAACGGGGATCGAGTAGCAAAGGAACACTCAAAAACCACGATACAAGTTTCTATCGATGGTTGCACACCAAACGGTCGACAGCACATGACTACGAGTGAGGGGACGTGTAAGGACTCACTTGTAACAGTAAAGGCAGCTCTTCGGGTTCATCTACCCTCTCCTTTTTCACAAAGGATAAACTATTTCCCCGATAAAATTGTTGGCCCGAGTACAAATAAGTATAATACTTATGTTTTCATTGCCTTAGTCCTTCCAGAACGCCTCTAGATATACATCATCAGCCAATTATCATAGTTTGCTACGAAGTAGTGTCCTATAACATCCTGTTGCATGCATAATTACATATTTGTAGACCACAAAAATCAGAACCACCACTACAAACGCCTCGTTTGCCTTAAGGACAACCAATAACCAGCTGCGAATTGGCATGTATATAGAGAGCAATCAAAAAATACCCACAAGTAGTGGCCCGGGACATGTTAAAATAACGTAAAAGAATGAATGCTGTAAAGATATTTTTATTCATATTTGAAGTCCACAATAGTACTGCACAGTCCACTCGTAAACTGTAAATATCGCATTTTGCCATGTACGATGGGCCACCGAGCTCAAGACCACCACAGCTTCATTCATTGTCACCCCCATCACTCTACCAAACCCACCATTTACTCAACCATCCAAGCTCCTTCCTCCCCACCTCGACAAGGATGCCTTCCAGTACTTTTGGCACCTATCAACACTGCAACCACCGCTGCTCCATCCTGTCAATCCCTCCCCCACCGCCGAACACCACAAATACCGCTGGTCTATCCTGTTCTCCCCCCGCCCTCACCGATCATAACACACCCACCACTGCTCCGTCCTGCCGTTCCCTCCCCCCCTGCCCTCACCAACCACAACACACCCACCGCTGCTCCGTCCTGCCCCTCAAGTCCGGAACAAAAAGCAATACAACCACCGCTAAGCTGATTTCCCCCCCGCCCTTTTTGCCCAACACTACAACTGCTGCTTCCGCGGTCTTCCCCCTGCCCTCACCGCCCATCACTCCACTAGCCGATGTTTCGTGCTGCCACTCCCTAACTCACTGGATAACTCCACAACCGTCTCTGTTCTGTCCTGTTCCCCCCTGCCCTCACCAATCACAACAAACCCACCGCTGTTCCGTCCTGCGGCTCCTTACCCCACCACCGAACACCATAAACGCCGCTGGTCTGCCCTGTTCCCCACCCGCCCTCACCGACCACAACACACCCACCGCTTCTCCGTCCTGTTCCTCCCCACCATTCGACAACATCACTATCAACTCCCTTTACACCCCCCAGAGACCAACAGCGCAACAACCAACGCTCTGGTGTTTTCAAATAGCTCCCCTCCCCACTAGACGCCCTCCAGCACCACCACCGTCACAACGCTCTCTACGAAAACCCGTCCCCTATCCAAAAAACATATAGGTTACAGTTTGTGTCTAGTAAACAAACTAATTCTTTATTGGCATGGCTAGATACGTGTTCGGCAGAGAATCTTTAAAGCAGCAACATGTGACCAATTGAATGAATAGTGCCTGCTTGCGGTAGTAACCGTGGTAATTGTTTCGTGCATAGGTGTTTTAATAAGGGTAACTCTCGCGATAGGGATCTGAATTAGAGTAGGGATCCCGGATAGATATATCCCATGTTTCCAGTTGTTCCGCACCCCTATTGCGTGTATCTTCACTAGTATGACTGGATCCGGTTCCAGAGCTACCGTTCCCTATGGCAAGATAAGGACCGCCTGTACGATGCCCATAGTGGGAACTACTCTGGTAGTCAGTACGCTACCGCTTGTATGACGGGTAACCAGTCCTTTTCGCAGAGTAACCGCCACCCCCTCCACCCTCAAAATACCTAGCAGAACTTGATGACGGTAAATGGTAGCTATAATGTTCATTACCTTTCATTGCTTCTTCCACCCACTGACTCATTCCATCTCTTTGCTCTCTTGTTTCGATAAATGACTCTGACACACGTAAAAAGTGTCCTATTTGATCCTTATTGCCCTTCGTTAACTTCTTTATGACGTCTCTTACAGTCAGTTCCGCGTCCTTAAACCAACCCAGGGCTTGAGCAAGAGACCTGAGGCCTGGGAACTGGCTATATTCATCTGCAGTAAAGACGCGGTTCAGCACTGCACCAGCCGTCCTTTTCTGCTTGTTGAACTTCCATGCATCTTTCAACTTCAATGAACGACTACGATGTCATGTCATCAACTTTTGGACATATGAGTGGTCCACGTCTACCTTCAGTTCATATTTCAAAGATTCATCATTTCTCTTATCATCGCCTCCAGTTTCCCCTTCTTCAGAACCGGGGCGCACGTTCAAGATAAATTCTGATAACATCCTGTGGTTATCTTCAAATATGATCTTATTCCTAACCACAGTCGCACGGAAGTGCACATCTCTCATGTGATAGATAGTCTCAGGGATAGTGTGCTTCATTCTCAAGTTGACATGCGAGCATGAACGCTCCAATACATCGATGGTCGACTTGTCCATGAGAATTTCCCTCCCGCCCCTCACATACTCTGAATACAACGTAGCAATAAAAAGCAGCATGTGCTCATGCCGCACACAATTCTTGAGCACATATAACATATTGTATTGCAGGTCTGAGAGCCTAGACTCATCATCGCCAATAATACACAAAATTCTGTGGAAGAAACGCATAGCTGGAGTCATGGGAACGGGTATTGCGGCGGTTTTTTCGATATCAAACAATCTGAATGCCGGCCAGTCTTTCCAAAGATCGCCAAATGCAACCCCTGTCATGTCATTATTCAATTCCTCACGTGGGATCCATTGCCTGAATGTCTTCCTGCATTAGTACTCGAAAATCAGGTAGGGATGCACCTCAAACCTGTTCCACGGGCGGGATAGAACAGGGTCCTGAAGTGATGGTAAGTTCTCCACACGTAACTCAGCAATAGGTGTGCAAAGAAAAGCTTGCATATTACAAAGTTAATATGCGTCACGCCGATAATGGACAAAAGTGACGTCTGAGGAATAGCCATCAGGCACCTGGTAAGCTGGTTTCTCACAAAACTTTGCCCAAGCCCTTCTGAACACGGATTGGGATTTCAATCCCATTCTATGAAACAACTGCAAATCAGCTCGTGTTTTCACGTGACCATAAACAGTCCCAGAATCCTTCAACTTACGGGATGCAACATACAAACCATCAGCAGCGGGCGCACGATTATCGTCCAACATCCCCCCTACGTTCTGATCTTTAAATGAGTCCAATTCTGCTTTGGTGTAGAAGGAGTAGTTACCTTGTGTCGTGAGACTCAACTACACATCGAAACCATCACGTTTACTTCTTTCTTCGACACCGTCATCCACTAGCTGTGATCGAAGATGTAGATTGATAGTGGGGGTCCTATCCATGGGAGTGCTGCCGGGATCGGACGATCCTCCGGTTCCTGTTGTGTTCGGGGTAGGATCGGTTGTGTTGGTTGCAGGGATAGTCTACGGAAAACTCGAAGTTGCCACATCAGTGTTGGTGGGATCAACAAAACCTTGTTTTTCAGGTGCGTGTTTGGTAGAAGCGGCACTAGGGCCTGTTTGCGCTTCCGTTGTAGCAGCTGGATTAGGGGTTGAACCAACTAAAATTGTGTCTTCCGCATCATCTGAAGTAGTATGCTCAGCCATTTGGGGGACACAGTGCTGTGAAGCCAAAAACGTTGAATGATTTTGATTGATCGAGGGAGCAGAAATGAAAGGTCGAGGATGAGATAACGAAGGTTTTGGTGGAAAATGGACAACATACCTAGGGCACCTCCCATGAGGTACAGTGCTGATGTTTTGTTCGTTGAGAAGTGCTCCTCGGCGACAGAAATGGGAGGAGTTATTATTCGATATCCACAGATTCAGCACTGGCCATCCCAGGTTGATAATGTTGACTTCATTCCAGAGCAGTTTCTGCAACTCACGGATGTGGATTCAGATGACGATGTAAATTGCAACGAGAAGCTTTCGTGGCTATTTGGTAGAACTATGAGAGAGAATCATGCGCATGATTCTTCTGCAATGTCCTCTGACCCAACTTGGGAACTTGAACAGGAATTGAAAATACAACATTCATCACAGATGGAGATGTACGCGGATCGTATGGAAAGGGAATTGAAGAGAGTCAGAAGCGCTTAATCTTCATTGGTTCTTCAGCTGTACTGTATTAAGGCGGAGCTTGGGATGTTCAAGGGTCGACTATCTTTGCTCGAAACAAATCGGGAACAACGCGTACCAGATCCTCAAGGAGGAAGGATGGTCCTATCCCAATTGAAGCGCACGCTTGCTTTACAATGTGTGAAGCCTATCAAAGCAGTATCCTATGAGCAGAAGCAGTTGGATCCAAAGGGTTTGATATTAGGAGATGTTTACCAAGTTGGTTGCATCAGGAAGGAGTTCCTTGTGATCTCGCGTAGTTCTCAGGAGTAGCGCGTGCTATCAGGAAAATTATTCCTTCTTTTATGATACTATTCTTTACCCAAGCTTTTCTGAGAAACAATGTCCTCCCGAATCTAGAAAAACATTCTCCATCAAGTTCGCCACTTTTGCTGGACTTTGTGATGCAATGTGCATGACATCACATACCGATAGGATTACCATGCTGTGGAAGTGTGGACGGGGAAATTATGGTGATATATTGAGAAAATTAGGATGTATAACATGCGCTGCTAGGCAGAAAAATCCATCTGTTTTATTCATCGGAGCGAGTATCAATCCCAACTACATACCGGCCAAAACATCTGACAACCGTACGCTCAACAGGAATGATCAAGCAAAGGAGGAAGGGCTCCACAGGTTTTCCAAAAAAGAAGGAAGGGACGGGTCACCGGCAGATGGCGACTGGCATGTTGGTTATCGAGGAAAGCTTGAGAGTGAGGTTGAACGGCAACGTGAAGTGTTTGATATTAAGGATGGATTAGATAGTCCAAGACCGACTAGCACTATTCGTGATGGAAAGATTCTGGGTGGGCTACCACCTGCGTGTGCTAGGTCTCTTCATGTGCTGTATCGTCGCTGGAGGAATTTTCGTAACGAAGACGGTTATTTAATCTGTTGCTTGGAAGAAATAGAAGTCAATCGGGTCTGCTCGTGCGATCCAAATGATTGTGATGGTCAATAATCTTCCAATTTCTTTCATATGAGATGGAGGAAAGGGTTCCACTTGGGAAAGGTTTGGTCGTGGCCACTTCGTTCAGAAGAAACAATTCCTGGGTCGTCGGAAGTCAATCTCCCATACATCCAAGCGCACGGGACTATGCTTTGTACCGAACTTGGAGGTACGGCACATGATGAATTACTGAAAATTCAGTTTTTACATGGTAGTAACTAGGAAAGTGAATGGTACAGCCCCTTAGAACTAATAAGTCAAGGTCAAGTAATTAGACAATGATCATACCGCAGCGGAAACTTTTCTTCTGAAACTGCTTCAGCAGGGGTTGTGGAGTGGTATGTCAAGGTTTGCAGTGCTGTACAACAATTTTTACAAGTGCTACAAAGCACTCTGACCTTCCGGTGCACAAATACCGAGGTCATAAGGTTGTACAGTGCTGTAAACGAATAATAAGATCAGTTGCGAAGCGTGTGAAGCACTAGAACATCTCTTGCTGGGTCCGATGCTCCTCTAAATGTACCTCAGAGAGTAAATTGTATAATTTGCCCTGTGAGATCCTTCTTAGTGTCCGTGCATCTGGATTTGATTAGTAGATGGCAAAAAGAAATTTCCAGAACAGTAAATTTATTTCATTGACCAAAAACAGAAAGTAACACGTAGTGCGCTAGAACTGCCAACCTTCCATCCGTTATACTCTACATTATATATTCCGAGTGCTTAAATTGTTACGCTTGAGTACATCCAAAACAATCTTAATGCGTGTAAACCAACATCTTAGTCTCACTTTGATGCTAAAGATACCCTGTGATGTTAAAGATACCCTTTCCGTTTACATCAACGAATATCCGCAACCTTCAAATGGAGATGAAACTATCGGTCTCCGAGAAGATCTTCCATTCGAAATACTATACATTAAGCAATATATTTCAGGACTAGAAACATTGTTCAGGCTTCTTCGCGACTACTTACATCTTAAGGGACTTAAGTACACGCAGCATCCGAATATTACGCATATACTCTTTGGAATTCTATCCATGCTTTACCAGCTGGAACAGGATAAAGAGAACCATACTCGATAATCTCGACTTTTTTAAATGTATTCCGCAGTGCCCTCACCTTCTCATAATGATAAACCCCGCTACATTGATGATTCGAAGGTTGCTACCAAACTCGCTGCTCGTTTCAAATACACGGATAAGTTCGCTGGAAAACTTGGTGAGGATATAAACGAGTATAAATCCAATTATTTCGATGCCACCGTTGATTACGACCTAAATAATAGTACGAAGTTGCAGTACCTCCATAAATTTTTCGCTGATGAGGCAAAAATGTTATATCGTGAGCACATCGTAGATAGATGTCAAAAGTTTGCAGATTCGTTTTCTAAAATGAAGGATGAGTACAGCATTTCTACCATCTGAATCGCATTAGGAAACACCTGTAAAGCTTAAGATGAAATTACATAATCTGAAGGAAGCGCTGCACTGTGCCTCAGGCTTTACAAGAATTGAGAGAAATAATTATTAAGTTTTCTTCTCAAGGTCTTCCACAGCATCGACCAGAGGAAGACAAGTTGTAATATCTCTATAAAGCCATCATTGGTGCATCGTGGACCAACTAGCCTATCTCTAATGCATTTTCTTGTAAACCACCGTGGATTTTCCAACAGCTATACACTTACTTTTATTCTAGTTGGCTCATTTATCAGAGGTAAATTGAAGGAAACCAGAGGGACGCACAAGTTCCAATTCGTTTGGAACCTTTTTTGAGACCTAACGCTCCTCCAACCATTCGTGTTCTTTACTTCAACCACGGAACATACGGTAAACCTCGTAAGCCTGGGTAGCGATCTTCTGCTCCCGCCTAGTATCTTAGTCGTCACGAAATAACCACACGTTCTAACGGCTATAGTAAAGGTACACCTGGTAAGACTGGTATTGACCAGTTTCATAATGTTCGTCGTTGCAGCAACTGTGGTGAAAAAAAATTGTTCGTGATTGTCTAATGCTTCGTACTGTCATGAATAATATTGGCAAAACTTTTATAAACTCATCCTGATCGTGCGAAGCAGATTCTCTTCAAACTATGTCAGCAAATCTATGTTGCTATGTTCAGAGATGACTAGAATGCTTGGGAAGCATTCGGCAACACTGAGAAAAAAACCGACTGTCCCCACGAAGAGGATGAAATTAATGGGGGAATGATCAGAAAACACCCAATAAAGCGCAAATGTTCTACAATGGCATAATTTTTCCCAGTTTTAAAGGCCCTAGTGATGTAGACTTGACGCAACGGGTTTTGTCTGAGTAACAGTAAATTTCCCTCCCGTATTAAATTTTCTTCATTCGGTACTTCTCTCCCAGATAGTAGGTCTAAATCGAAAATTGACAGAGGTTTTTAATTCAGTTGAAGCACCCAATTTCACCGAAAATGGAAGAACCTTACAATGTCTTCATGAGTGATGCGCAAACTGTTGCCGTAAAACGTAAATAAAGCCTGAAAGGAAAAATGGATGAAGGTTCTCCAGGGGCATGTAGTAACTATGGCACACAGAGAACAGTTATAGTGTGTTAAAAAGCTCTTTACTATTACCTACTCACTGGAATTAAATTCAAAATGAGAAAAAACAAAAACTGGTACAAGTTCGGACAAGACGTCCAACGTGATAAATTATATATAACCATTCAAATACCTATGACCACTTCGCTTATACCCTTCGAAGTGTAATTAATGAAGTCGGATATACTATTACTATTCGAACTTGACACTCTTGACAAGTTAAAAGTATATTTCAACAACGTCGAAAAAAGCCTATGTCACCCTGTCCTTAAATGTAAGCTACCACTTGTTCGCAAAAGGGGCCATGAATATCTCGAATGGGATCCACATCACGTGAAATTCAACCATAGCGAGCTGAAAAAACTTCACGTGAGATTTCATCACTCCTCTACTGAAAAGTTACTGAAGCTTCTCAAAAAAGCTCGACCGCAAGAATGTGATGCTTATACGAAACAAATTACTGTCAGAATTTACCGAAATTGGGACACATGATAACTTCTTGGTCCAACTCCTGTACAATTTAAGGTATCCATGAAAGATACTGGTGAAATCGCTTCTGGAGAGGAACTATCATCTGACTTGATGTTTCTGAACAATAATCTAGTTTTTCATGTCATCTACACTTATTGAACGTAGTACATGGAAAGTAGTCTGCAAAGATGAAGTACCAGCCAAAACTAACGATCTCTGCGGACGATTTATAATTCCTATCAAAGACTCGGGCACTGATCGCGGGGTTTAGAAAGCTAGATTTGACGTTCAATTTCATCGTGACCAAATGAATAATTTCTTGCAATTTCTTTTCCATGACACTAGTACTGCAAGTCAATACACAATGATCATTTTGTTTGAACTTGTCTCTGTTTTTGATTTCAAGCTTGCCTCGACTTTCGGTACCCAAGTGTACCTTCAAACTCCTGCAAACCTGCTTAGAGATATTTACCTTAAACCAGAAAAATATTTTAGCTTGTGCGATCGCAATGCTAAGGCTTCTAAAGCCACTTTGTGTACTCGTTGATGTCAGTGATTACTGGGGAAGAAACATTAACGAGCTTCTTCCGTCTGATCTTGGAATCGTATCGACAACTAATCACGGATCATTTTTCTTCATGATGCTTGGTAAGAAACTTTTTGGTAGTTGTTTGACTTATATAGACAACTTTCTTCAAGCTGACAGCGATTATTTCGAGAATCATTCAAGAAAAACCGAGAACTACTCTAGCTGTAAACGTAAGGAATAAGACGATACCCAATTTATGGAACACAAATTGAAAAAAACTTTGTATTTAAAGTACAACAATTCAGCTATATTACAAGACTCAATAAACTCCCTTTTGATCCATCTTCAAGTTTTAAAAAAAATTTGGAAGGATAAACTTGCTTGGCATTCGTAAAATAGACCTGCTATTTCATTTCGAGTCCCCCAAATGGCTCAACTTACTGGAGATTTGTTCAGAAAGGATCCTAAAATCACATCAAGGGAATTCATACCGCTTAAAATGCGCGCGGCTATTGCGCTATGCGGGATAAGTCGTCGCTGATGGGTAACACTACAGTACAGTATAAAAAGAGAGTCGGTGCTGCATCCCGCATGCCTTCACCATCATCAACTAATAAACAACAGCAAGCACCAGGTAACCCCAGACATTCAGCAGTAGGCTGACCAAAACCTCCACGGACACACCGCTTATGTGTCCCCCCTCATTATTGTGCTCGGTACAGCACTAAAGAATTGGTCGACATTCGGCTCTCGCCCCCGCTCAACTACGGGACGAAACAACACCATTCACACAAGGCGGACCACATTGCAGATTGAAACAATGATTTACTCCGGTACTGGTGGTAATATTGTAAGTAAATTTGGTTTTTTAAAGCTCAAAGGGAGTAATGATATTGCACCGTAATTGTAAAAGACTCTTAAAGTACTTAATTGTAAAAGAATTAAAAGCACTTTTTCGGAATTCCCCTCTTCGACCATGTGCACAGGATATTGCAACACCTTGAGCAAAGATTAAGCTTTTGAAGCAAATATATCCAAGTTGGAAACACTCCTATTCCAGACTTGCCTCTCCCGAAAATACGTGCAGTATACCTGAATGATATATTCATCTCATTTCACACATTTATACACATCAAACTCTATTCTGCTTCTGCTCCATGATCAAACATCTTGTCCAAGGTCCTTTCATAGAGCACGAATTAGCAGAATTGAGCAAATTTAGAAAACGCCGGATCGGAGGCTTCGAGAAAGCGTTCTGATTGTTTAGCCAATTATTAGAAGCGGGGCTAAGGAACCACTCCCTGAGGAGAGGGCAAATCTTGGGCCAATTCTTTCCTTTCCTACCACCGAAGGAAGTAATATACCGAATGTCCGGTAGTACTTTACAAACCTGCGTCCCGAAAACGCGACGAGATGCAGAGTTGAGTTAGCATTGTGCAACATTAGGTTAGAGGGCGTATTGTTGAATAAGATATCTGCTTCATATACTTGACTCGTGGAAGTAAAAAGTTGATATGAACTTACGTCAAAATGTGCGTGTGAAGGACAATTACCACGCTTAGGTGTGTAAAGTGTTGGGTTTTGTGAGGTATGTTGCTGTCGCAAAGATTCAAACATACTCGGGGTAGTACCCTTCTTAATACAATCACAGCATTCCTCACAAATAGAGTACAAAAAGTAATCCAAACCTTCCCTATCCAAAAACAAAAACCTGTTGAGTTGCTGTCTTCGCTTCCAATCACACTGGTTCCTATTGACGTATTTCCGTAGCTCAGATTTGCATTGCGGATTATCGACAGTGTAAATTGACCTGCAGTTGAAGAAGTTACCATTATTTGCAGTGGGCTTCAGTCTACATTTATCGCAAAGATTGGGCGGTAGTTCAACGCCCTCACAAAGAACTCCTCTTCCCTGGGCATTTTTCCTTCTGTGACACGGATTCCTTCCTTGCCCTTGCACCACCACGATAATGAAAAGAATAACAAAAAACGTAATAAGAATTGGCCTCGAAGATAACATAGCGGAACAGTTTAGTTTGATGGTAGTCGGCGGAGGTTGTTGCACGCACACATGTAAATAGTCGATGGTACCAATTATCTCCTCCGCCGCTCGTTAAAATGCAAAAAGGAAGTAGTAGAAGAATTTGAAATGACAGAAGTTGCACAGGCAAGAGCTGCAGTTGAATCCGTTGCTGTTTTATGACGACTGCTGATAATGAAACGATGGAAGGCACACCTGTAACGTGAAGTTGCTTTCAAGTATAAATTAGTCATATTGGCCTTGTGCGCTAGCAATAAATCCAGCAGGCCCCCTAGGTAGATAATGGAAATTCAAGATAATGCGGAAACTGAGGTACATTTTGCAGTACTGAGCGACGTGTACGAGTATTTCAGAACGTGTACCGCGTACGGTATCTATACAAGTATTACATTATGCGAGCACATTGCATGTATGGTATATTGAAGTGACAAGCCATGCGGCCAAAAAGAATCACACGGAACTTGCCGCGCTAATACTAGCGGTATTTTCAGCTTCGGACGGGCTCCGTCCGTATCTTCAAGTATGGATGGGGCAAGTTTTTTTCAGCCGACAAAGAACCTTTACAGCTGCTTGCCCGTTGCAATTGATACGCCGTACTACCTTTCTACAGTACCTTTCAATGGAATTACTTTTTCCAATGCTTTGCTCCCGCCCCTCTCCAAAGGCCCCGCACCGGCAGCCAACTTGAAGTTTTCGCCCCTGGCCTTTGATTCCTTGGTTGCCCCATCGCCCGCCACCACTCTAATCCTTGTGGAGCAGAGTACATCCCGCGTATCGCGGAGATGTTTCCCATGGTTGGTTCATTGCTGTACAGAATAATTGGATCCCGTCGTGAACACGATCGATACTTTTCAAGTAAAACGAGTCGCCGTAGGGGCCGTTGTGCTTGAAATGAAAGTTAGAATTTGAAAACAAGGGACCAATGAAAAATTTGCACTTGGCAGGCCTTTTTCGACGTACGGTGCCAGACCTGTGAGAGTTGTCGGGTTCCATGCCAAGTCATCAGCGGTGAAGCATAAATTTCCATATTTTATGAAATTGGGAGGTGTTTCGGTAGGATGACCTATTGTGTGGTCCGTCACCATTCAGCACAGTACTGTACTTTACTGTACGTCTTTGGCGAGCTGCAATTGTCACCCCGTTTCAAGCAATGAGTACAGGACAGGACAGTACTAAACTGCACTGTACACAGCCGACGTTGCTGTGATTTGTGGACAGCATTGAAACTGTCCTGCACCATCGCATTACAGTAAAGCACTGTACACAACAGTACTGTACTGTACACACCAGTACTGTACAGTACTGCGGTTTGATTACTTTTTTAACCGCATTATAATTAAACTGTACTGAATTGTTCGGTATCATTATTAATTCGGACATTGGCGATGATTTCTGTACCAGTACGGTACGGTACAGTGGGATACGGAATACAATAAATTTCAAATACAAATTTGGCGCCATTTCGGTTTTCGCGCCAATCCGCCATTCAACCAATAATATTGCTGCCTTTCCAGACACATTTACCGTCACGCTGTGAACGGCGACGTCAAGAGAGGAATCTCTTGAGCAGTGGACGTCTCCGCATCTCCTCCCTGTTTAACCAACGGGCCGCAAACCCTCTTTTCGTCCCCCTGATACCCTACGCCCTATGCCAACCCAAACAAGGCCCCCGCCCTCCTCATCGCACCAAACTGCGATGAGCAGAAACGAAAACGACCCTCGAATCCCGGGAGGCCAAACCATGAACTACTCCACCTCTTTCACCGCTCGTGTATCAGAAACAACTGTCGAGAATAACACTTCGAATGAGTACGAAAAACTCATTGTTTTGAAGAAGAGCAATCTTGCATCCTTTCTCGTCATGCGCAATATCCGGAAAACATCAGCCGAAGCAGAATCCAGGCATCGGAGTGGAAAAGTTTCCGAATATCCCATCAATCGCTGTATCAGTATTACATCGAGTTGGAAAGAAGTGCAGGAGCAAGGCTCCATGGCCATTCAATTCGAAAAGGTAGACCTGGCATCTTCTGATCCAAGAGGTGATCATAGATATAATCGCGGGAAACATCCCACCCCCAAGGTATCTCGCACAAGAGTAATGACTGTTTACATCCGCAACTGGACCATTGAGTCCTCTCCCCATGTTCAAGAGATCTGGGAAATGTGTCATGGGTTTGCCGTAGAGTACAACCAAATCCGCAAAAACGAGCGCCCCACAGCGGCTTCACGTCGCAAGACTGGCATGGCGTCAACCATAATTGATGAGAGGATCAGACGACGTGAACGAAATCGCGTTACCCAAGACCCTCGCCTGCCGATGTCGCACTCCCGTGCCGCCATGGCAAGAATGACCCAAGGTCGAAAAATGATGGCCGCTTTGGCCAAGAAAGATGATGCGAAACCTAGAAGCTCTTACACTTCACTCTATGGAGCTGCAGGCAGGACTAGCTTCTCCAAGTCCCTCATCGGCTCTCCAATTCTTTCTGGATTCGATGTCAAGCAAAGGACAGCACAAAAAGGTTCTCGTGAGACTGATAAGCGCATTGTGAAAACACTGGAGGAGCGCATTTCGGATGTAGCGAGGAAAGGGAGGTCAGTGTTTTCAGGCACCCCCGTGCAAGTTGAGAATGCAAGGGCTCGAGTCTTACCTCCGTCCGTGAACCAGGGGAAATTCGCGTCGAGCTCTCATGTTCCCACCGCCTCAAACAGGTCTTCGTTGCATTCCGACAAGAAGCGTTCAAGTGCTGATGTATTGATTGTTTCAGACCGGTCATCGCCGCCTTCCACCAAGAATCGTCCGAGTGCTGATGTGCCCAATATTTCAAGCTCTTTATCGCCACCTTCAAACAAGAAACGTCCAGGTGAGACACAAAGCGGAGAAGATGTCCAAGTGAAACGAAAGAGAAACATGTCTGATCAACTATTGGAACATCTCGAATCCTCTCAACAGGTTGTCGGTCGAAAGAGGCTCCGGCCGTTTGTTAGTGACACTATTGCTGCTGCAGGCATTGAAAACGAGGGGAACACCTGTTACCTGTCAGCAGTTGTACAGGCGTTAATGAGTGATTCGAGACTTATCTCAGCTTTGCGGAAGAGATTCTTGCCAGAAATGGAACTTTCGTTTTCTTCAGCGTTGATAACTCTAGAGAATGATCGGGACTGTTCTACGACTCTGAAAGCAGGAAACATTCGAAATGCTATCTCGAAACATTTTCCTGTGTTCTCGTCCTCCAACCAACAAGATGCGCATGAGTTTCTTCTAAATTGTCTTGATGTAATGACCCGCGAGTGCACGTTGCACAATTTCAGAGATTCGCCCACACACACACTCTACTCTTTGGTTCAAGAAAGAAAGATCACATGCGTTTCTTGTGGACATGCCAGATCCCCCCGGAAAGAAATTATGCGGGGACTTAGTCTTGACATCCCCGAAAAAGGAAGCGATTCCGTTCGTCAAAACACAGGTCGCGATCTCTCAGTCGAAGACCTACTCGCAAGATTTTTCGCACCTCAAGACATTGACCTCAATTGCGAGAAATGCAGTGGGAAGAAGGCAAAGTCTGAATCGAAGATTGCTCTCGCCCCCCGCGTTCTGCTCCTGCACATTAAGCGATTTGGGGTGCGACCCGGAGGAGAGAGCGGAGTCACCCTCGAGAAAATTACTGACGCTGTTCACATTCCTCATCGATTATCCTTGAACTCTGTTCTCACTGATCGCGCAATACCAGCTCATTGCATTGAAGATCCTCCTAAATCCAATGCACTTTTAGAGAAGAACAAAATTGCCACTTTCGGTAACTCTCTTGATTCCTTAAAGCCTGGATCGGAAGTTGAGGGCATTGATACCCATGCCACAGCGAAAGCAGGGAGTGCAGGAGCCTCAGGCCAGGCCAAAAAAAGTGGATCGAATTCCAATGCGGGGAGCGGCACCGCAAGTACAGCGGGAAACATTGATTTTGCCCAGCGCTTTCGGATTCATGCTAAAGAATCACGAGATAAGCAACCATATGGTGCAGAGGTTGACATGCATGAATCTAACAATGGCACCGGGCAAAAGGTCAATCGGCGATTGCTGTTCGAAGATGATGATATACTCGAGGACGATATAATTTTATCCCCCGTTCCATCGGAAAGAACTCTTGCTAATGCCCCAGTTAATCCCGAATACGTGAGAGAAATTGCTGCACTCGGTCTTCCAAAGCAAGAAGCGGAGGACTTACTTCGAGCAGCAAACTTTGATCGAACCGCTGCAATGGGGCTGGCGTTAGATCGGCGAAATGAGGCAAAAGAAAGCCCAGCTGACTTGGATGGTGATCTTATCCAGTGCGTCTCAGCAATGCAGCAAAAGAGTACCGCATCTAATCGGACACCAATCGCGAATTACAAACTCGGTGCTGTGATCAGGCATCTTTCAAAATCGATCAAGTCGGGGCACTACGTCGCGGATATACTCCAACCCAACGGGACTTGGTACTGCTATAATGATTCAAATGTGTTTGAAATGGTTGACCAGTCAATCCAAGACCGTGAGGGATATCTGTGCTGGTATATGCTCAGTGACTAGACTAGAACAGTTTATTGTTGTGTGCGATGACAGCGGAACGAAGAGGGGCGGGCGTAGTAGACATCAATTGTTCCAAAGGCGCCCTACATTGAATGGCGTCTTGTTGAAGAAATCTTGGCATTTATCCTATCAGTACCTTAACGTTGACCCCTAAATTCGCCAGTAGTTAATGCGTGTAGGTTTCCGTGAAAGTAGAACATATTAACAGCCCCGTGGTGCGTATAGCGTAAACAGTGGCTCACTCTCTGTGAAATGATCTGCACCAAAGTCTAGGGAATCGCAACCATTCTCGAACGGCGTTAATGACGCTACGATGTAGAGGCTCCTCCCCTTGAGACCCAACGAAAGCGGTAGTGGCTATTGGCTCAAAATTCATTTGCTCATCTTCCACTTGCTGACCTTCCCAATCCTCCTTTCCAACTTCCAACGGCAATCCGGTGGACCGTCTAAGTGACAATTGGCTGCTACTGCATTCCACTGTTGTCCACCTTTTCTGCGACACTGGTAACAATTCCGATTCTCTTGGCGCAGGAATTCCTGGAGCAAGAGTCAAGCGCCTCTCTTGAAACTCGCAAGAAGGGGCTTGTGGTCGTGGAGTGTACCACGTTACGGCGGGTGCCCGAGTCATATTTCGAGAGTCTCCGGGGGTCATCTTCAGAGCATGCCAAGGCGTGATAAGGAAATAGGTGAGGAGTTGGGTTACCGTACGTTTGTTGAAAGGTTGGTCTGTGAGGGAACATGAATACACATTCGCCTCGATGAGCTGTTGATAGCTTGTAGTGCTGAACGTTTGGAGTGTTGAAAGCTTGAAGTGTTGAAAGCTTGAAGTGGTGGGGGTTCAACAGCAGTCATTGTTGAGATTGAAGGTTTGGATAGCTGTATGAGTGACGTCAGACAACCCGGAACGGCTTTAGTCGAGATCGCAGTTGGGTCGACAGAGTGATGGCGTATATGGCCAATGGGGCACGTTGGTAACGACTTTTGGCCAGAATTTGGATGAGGTCGCGGGGGTAGTAACAGCCGCGTACTGATCATCTGACTGCACGCATCGGATTGCGATGAAACAAACTCATTGTACAGGATGGCCCGAAGATTATTTGACTGTACCCATATAGTACAGTATATAACCTGCAAGTAGGATGTGTTTGACAAGGATTCGTTTCCGAAGTCGTGGATGAATCACGACGTTGTTGGCTTACATCCATTTTCCTCATGCTAGCGTTGTGCGGATTTTCCTACGCAGTGAAGCAAAGTTGAATTGGTGCGCACAAGATTTTAGTGACATTCTGTGAGGCTTGGATTATCGAATAAGATAGTCTTAGTTTGAGAAGCCTCGGAGTCCGCGGTAATTACCTAGTTGGTGGTGGTGAATCTTTACGAGTTCTAATGCGCGAAAGTGTGCGGAGAGTATTCAGAGACCAACTACGCAGGCAGGCAGCGGGTGTCAACCTGTCGCGCCTGCATCACATGAAGGTCAAACGCAAAGCGGGCAACAAAGTCGCAAAGTTCCTGCTGAGGGGAGGAACGACGATAGGAAGCAGCGAAGGAAGCGAGGCGTCGGAATAAACTTTGGACTTCCTCGCCGAAGGCGCATAGATATATATCCCGGCGGGGGAGAGGAGGATATCGTTTTTGTCGCAGTAATCGCTGTAGTGACGATGTTTCTCGCGTTCTGCGAGTGTCGCGGCAGCGCCTGCGGCAACTGTATTTGGCGAGATGTGGCGGCGAGCAGAAGGATGGGCAACAGTAACGTCGGCGGCGATATCACTTGCGTGAAGACCATAGGCACACGGAATGTAGATGTCCATTCGTGACGAAGTGGACTCCCAATGAATAGCGGTACTGGGGTCCTGGACGGGTAGCGAATGCTCGACGAGGACGGCGATTCTAACTCCCTTTCAGAAGCGGGCAACAACGTTGCGAATTACGTGATGTCGGCGAGCCATGCCATCTTTGTACTTGCAGGTCAAAGCATGTTGGCCGCATGCATCCAAGACGGGCGCGACGTCGACGGAGCGCCTGGAGCAGACCGTACAACGAGTAGATCCAGGGAGTAGCGCGATACCGAGACGGATAACCAGGGCGACCTTCCACGTAGGGGAGGAAATGTACGTACCGCGGTGGGGGTGGGAGAGCCAAGAGAAAACGGAAGAGGAGGAGGATGTGCGCACGGAGAGGAGCAGTGCTTGGTCGGATGCTGCTGCGGACGGGAACAAGCTGTCAGACATAGACAGCACGAGTGCAGTTGTGATCGCAGATTGGAGTCTTTCACCGGGGACGGGCGAAGAACAACGCACGAAAAGGGCAGTAGCAGCTAGCAACGAAGACAGCTGCGGATAGCGGGAATGCAGGAGCGAGATGGCAGACCGGGGAACCTTTTTCAGGTGGCGGTCGTGGGAAACAGTCGTGAGGTCGAGATAAGACTGAAAGAACCGATTACAGAAGCGGCGTAAGCCGCCTCGGTAATATCTGTCGTTTGTAGGAGACCGAGGCCACCTATTGAAAAGGGAAGAGAGACCTGGAGCCAGGGCCGATCTGAGCATGGCAATTGCAATTGTTGGAACGCTTCCCTCTGCTTCGGATCAAAGTTGGTGGCGAGTACCGCAGATTGAGTGGGGGGAGGCGGACGTATCAAGTGCATGACCGTAGACGCGTTCGCAGAGAAGCGGTGAAGGTGGAAAGCCAATTGAGCATCGTCCAAAGCTCGGAAAGGTTGGAAGATATGTTCGACTGTGGTTTGGCGGTCTATGAAGAACTCGGAAACAAACGTGTTCAAACAAATTAGAGATACCAACACAGCAAAACGGGGGTTAGCAAACGGACAGGAAAGTGACAAAGGGTTATGAGAAGGGGAGAAACCGTAAACTTGAGTTTTCCAAAGGTTCAAGTGGAACTCATGTGCATCCCCTCCGAGATGGATGAAACGTATAACGGCAGCAGCATGGGAACGAGGAAGGAATATGTTACCGTCAAGCATTCGGAGCAGGTGAGAACTTCTCCTGTAATAAGAGCAAGAGAGGATGAAGAGCAAGGCTAAAGGGCACAAGACCGTGGGAATCACCTTGCTGATTGCCCATGGCACTACAGATGTAAAAGAGGCCCACTGCAAGTTCTGTAAAGGCACCGTAACTATCATGAACCTAACGTGCAAGACCTGGGGCGTACAATAGGTTTATACCGCCTCAAAAATGCGCTGACGGGAGGGCCCGCTTCCACATGCATTGCCTATGTGCATCCGCATGCTGGGTGCTTCATGCGTTTCGGCTGGCTGACCCTCAGCACGCCGCGGAGCCTGCAGCGGAGTTTAACTCCCTGCAGCGATCCGCCTACGGCGCGCTGCATAATGTCCCCCTCACCGACGACGCCTGGGAACAAGCATGACTCCCCCTCCGTCTGGGGGGGCACGGGTTCTCCAGGATTGGCCCCGCACTGCACGCGGCTGTAGCCGCCAGCATCTTGGACGCTGCTCCCGCCCGCTTACGCACCGCCGACTACGCTACACCCCGCTCCGTCGCCGTACTTGGGAAATAGGCACAGGGTGATCGATACTTCCTGGTCAACCAGGCACGGCGGCCCCTTCGCAATTTCGTCTGCAAGATCCAAGGGTCGCGGGTTCAAAGGGGCTTAGGTCCGTTTGCCACCGACCTTAGCCCCTTTGAACCCGCCTCCCTTTCCGCCATGCCCGTCAACCTGCAATCTCATCTAAATCGGGCGCAGCAAGAGGCCAGGGCAAAGGAGTTTCGGGAGGATGAACTATGGAAGAGAATGACTCATCCTAGCTCCCACTCCGACATGTCCACACGTCGCCGGATCCGAGGCTTGGCCTTCCGTCACACCGGTGCTGCGGCGTTCCTATATGCCCACCCCACCACTGCAACGAAGGTGTCATCAGAGCACTGGAGCATTATGCTGCGCTGGCACCTCGGTCTCCCAGTCTACACAGACTCAGTGCCATTGAAATGCCACCACTGCCAGCAGGACATGGATGTCTACGGTGACCATGCCTCCGACCGCTGCGTCTCAGAATTTGGACGCATTCACCGCCACAACTCTATTCGCAATGTGTTCGCGTGGCACGTGTTCCGCGTCGCCGGCCTTGACTATGAGTTCGAAGTTGAGAATCTCCTCCCCGGGACGGACTACAGGCCCGCTGGCATTCTCCTCATGCATCCCCCCCCGTGACACTGAAGCTGGCTTACCAGACCGACCCATCGCATGCGACGTTGCCGTTACGTCACCGTTCAAGCAGGCCTCAATCACCAAAGCGACGCAAGTCGCCGGTGGGGCTGTCGCCCTCACGCACCAACGCAAGGTCCAGGACCTACAGCACAAGCTGTCAAGGCGCCTGGTCCCCCCCTCTCTGCCCTCCCGCGACCCAGGGTTCCGATTCTAGCCTCTGGTTTTCGACTCCCTCGGTGCCCCTTCTTCGGATACCGCATTATTCATCGAGGAGTTTGTACCACGTGTAGCCAGGAAATGCTACACCCCCGGACGCTACGATTCGCACACGCATCTACCAGCGTATCAGTTGCACTTTGTAGTCGTCGGTGGCTATGGCCATCATGTCGCGGGCCCCACTGTACGTGACCGATGTGGTCCATCCAGTTCGCTCTTAACTGAATAGTCGGTCAGTCGGTGTACACTCAAGATAATTGAAGAGTAAAGATTCTCAAATGCTATTGGCGGCGTTGTGGGCGTCAATCTGAACCAGCACGAGGTCGTGGAACTCGGGGCGCTAGGAAAGACGACGCACAGAGCGGGTGATCGCACCGGTACCGTTCTTCACGCCTACCCCGGCTTGATGAGGCAAAAGGTACGAGCGAAGGGCGGGAGAAGCATCGTGCGCTGAAAACCTAGAGATCAGACGCCGGGAAAAATGCTATCTAGGACAGTGGCTATGGTGGCTATCTAGAATCTTAAGTGCGAGCATCGATTAGCGAACCTCTCCGATCTTTTCAATCCCCTGCACGCACTCTGTACTCTTGTACTGTGCTGTACCGTACAATACAACACTACACAGTCGGGCCTTGCCTACTGTACAGTATTATTTTGTAGTACAGTACTGTACAAGGCCTTTTCTGTACATCATTTGAACACTGCAATATTCTACACTGGCAGACCATGCTCCGCCGTCACCTCGGACTGCCAGTGTATGATGACTCCATGGCCCTCAACTGCCACCACTGTGACCACCCCTTGGACACCCTCGGGGATCACGCCGCCGACCTCTGCTGCCCTAGTTTCGGCCGTCGTCACCGCCACAACTCGCTATGTAATGCGATTGCGACGCACGTTACCCGCGCCGCGGGTGTGGATACTCGGCAAGAGGTTCCGTTCCTCGTCCCGGGCACTGAGCTCCGACCCGCCGATATCCTTGTACAACCACCACCAACCCCAGAAGGCACAACGTTGCGCCCCATTGCCTGTGACATCACCGTCGTTTCACCGTTCAAGGCCGCAGTTCGCACCAAGGCGACCCAGGTTGCCGGAGGCGCTGCTGAACTGGCGGCCCGCGACAAGGTTACAACCCTGGAACGCAACATCGCCCGACGACTCCCCGCTCCATCGACTGGCCCATCTTCTGCGCCTTACACGCCGAACTTCACGTTTCGACCTCTGGCGTTTGATTCCCTAGGTGCCCCTTCCCCTGGAACTATTGCATTTATCGAGGAGTTAGTTCCGCGGATCGCGTCCAAGTGTCACTCGACAGTTGGCATTGTCCGCCGCCGTATCTACCAGCGACTGAGTTGCACCCTGTGGTCCTCCATCGCTGAAGCTATCCTGTCGCGAGCACCGATGCGCATGGACGACGAGGTACATCCGGTTAGATCTTAGCCGTGTAGTTAGGACGTGCGCAGTCCCCAGTAGATACTGAATGCATTAAACTTCTTCTTCAATACTCATGATGTTCCGCGACAAGGTTATAACTCTGGAACGCAACGTCGCCCGACTCCTCCCCGCTCCCTCAACTGGCCCATCCTCTGCGCCCTACGCGCCGAACTTCATGTTTCGACCTCTGGCATTTGATTCCCTGGGTGCCCCTTCCCCTGGTACAATTGCGTTTATCGAGGAGTTAGTTCCGCGGATCGCGTCCAAGTGTCACTCGACACCTGGTGTCATCCGCCGCCGTATCTACTAGCGACTGAGTTGCACCCTCTGGTCATCCGTTGCTCAAGCTGACCTGTCCCGAGCCCCGATGCGCATGGACGACGAGGTACATCCGGTTAGATCTTAGCCGTATAGTTAGGACGTGCGCAGTCCCCAGTAGATACTGAATGCAGTAAACTTCCCTCCTGTTTCTGGAAGAACTTTTTATGCACCCAGTATCTGTACTTAGACCAAGTCGAACGGTGATGCGAAAATCCAAAAAAATTGCATATAGCGGTGCATCTGTGCTGTGTATCGGATGTTCTATCACTATAATTTGGATGTAAAAAGCTCAATGTAAATGTAAAAGGAGTCGTTTTTACATCTGGATTTATATCTAGCATGTGGTGGGATGCATAATTTCGGTCAACAATATTTTGACACATTGACGCATAGATGTTTGGCGGGAAAAGCAAAGGACAGACAATCACGTTTTCGCACTGATGACACCCGCAAATAAAGCATCCTGCAAGCTGCAACAAACTCAACTCATACCACCATCCCCCATACAACCACTCTACTCTCACTCACCGAAAATGCCTTCTTCAGAAGATGTCGACATAAACAGCAGGGTCAAGAAGTACTCCCCACAAGAGGGTTACGCTCTTGCTGAGGCGTGGATAGAGGCCTCAACAGTGGTCTTTGACCAAGATGCGGAGACATTCTGGGCTTCCGTCGCGGAAGTGTTTGAGAAGAAAAATTATGTTCGTGCCCGCTCGGTAAAATGTTTGGAGAGCAAGCGAGCAACTCTAAACCGCGTGACGCAGTACTTTTCCGTGGATAAGTTTTATTGTGCCAAAATACAGTCGGGAGAGTCTAAGCAGGATTCTCTAAAGAATATCATGCTTCAATATCATGAACGTGATGGGACTGTCAAACCAGATGGTAAAAGGGTCGTTGGGCTCCTGTTATTAAATTTTTAGACGCGGTAATGCTAGTTTCGAAGGACCCTAAGTTTTCTTTGTTAGTAGGTGGTGTTGAGAGGGGCAAGTTGCCGAAAGATGTCTTGGATAATACTGAGCCACTCTCCGGCAACTTAAGTGGCTCAAACAGCCCTTTATATTCAAAGAGAGGTAATGGACAGTCAGGGGCGATTTTCGCGGATGATGAGGCTGCGGATGGTAAGGGTAGCATAGGAAATATCAAGAAGGAGAAAACAAGCAGTTGTTTTCCTGCAGGTGCTGAAAAGAGAAATAATGAGCCCGCGGCTGAGACCGATGTGCACAAGATGGCAAACGCCATGAAAGGCATGAGTGCGGCGATGTGTTGGGACCCTTCGTCAAAGCTCAAGCTAGCAAGTGCTGCAATAAAGTTCAAGATAAGCAATAGTCTTTATTTCCATCGTCTGAGAAGTGTATTACAGTAAACCCCGGAGGAATGCAGTGGGGACTGTAATGTGTGACACCTTTAAGGTCGGGAAAGAGGAAGGCACCGCCATGGCCCATGTGGGGGCACCTAGTGGACCGACGGATAGTTAGTTAGATATTTTTGAATAAAATACTGTAATCCTATTGGTGGAAAGAGGAATTGGTGGTAGTGGGGCGTAGTGTCCTTTACGAGTATATATATTGTAGCTTTACAGTAGTAATAGGAGGTTTCGACTCCTTGTAAGGAGACCGGTAGGTGGGGTAGTAGTACAGTAGATTCGTCAAGGCAAGCACCCTTTGGCCCCCAACTCTAAGGTCTACAAGCTGTCGATACCTCTAAGGTTACTCCTTTCCCCCTTAAGGTTAAGCGCCCTCCCAATGAACCTACTCCTATACTAGTGCTTCCCTCGACTCCTCCTTTAGGCGATTATCCGTTTCCCCACGGGTGCTCAATTGCATTCTAGGTGTCGCTTTTCTTTAGCGGCTACCGACGCCTCCATCTGGCTTTATACCACAAGAAGAACCGGATGATGCTTGAACTTATGCAGGAGTCTAAGATAGAATCACCAGCTGAAAAGCCGACGGTTGCATCTCAGTCCGAAGGAATTGCGAGTACCTCAGCAGCAAGTGTGGGTGCGACAGAGGAAGGAAATGATGTAAATAAGGAGCATGAGTTGGATTGGAGCAGACTGTTGTCGAATGTCTTCGAGCGATGAGGGCAAATTCCACAGCGTAGGGAGCCGCAGGCGACCAGAGCGGAGGACTAAGCGCGCGAAGACAGTCTAACCCGTGATAAAGCAGTGAATTCTACTTAGATATACTCCTCGCAAGCGCCTTTCACAGACCTCAGATGCTCGGTAATATCATTAATAAGATCACGATGCATGTCAAAACTCATTACGAATCTGTCCCTCTCCCACAGGGCAGCTATACCAGACAAAATATCGTCCATTTCTTGTGAACTGTGCACGAAGCCAACGTTATCTGCTACCAAATGCCAGTCCAGAAACTCCTCCACGAACATAGCACTGTCAAAGTCTTCTATTTCACCATCCAATTCTCTATCGAGA
Source organism: Kappaphycus alvarezii (assembly GCA_002205965.3). Lineage (NCBI taxonomy): Eukaryota > Rhodophyta > Florideophyceae > Gigartinales > Solieriaceae > Kappaphycus > Kappaphycus alvarezii. Next base: position 604,738 of record NADL03000612.1, on the reverse strand, counting down.
GACATCTTGATAATCATGTTGTGCAATATGATGCACACCTGAATTTTGTGATGATCATATCATCACTCAATTCATGCCTTTCTAGACTAAATATCTTTAATTTACCCTGCAAACACCTAAACATTCGTTCAATATCTTTCCGAACCGCTTCTTGTCGCTCTGTCATTTTTTTCTCTCGCCTATTCCCAGGAGCAGCAACAGCACCGACAAATATAGACCAATCTGGATATATTTCATCCAACAGCACATATAAAACCTAGTTACGTATTACTCTGTTCTGTAAATATCCTTCTGGTAGCGTCGTTGTTCCCTTTTTCCTCAGTATATCAAGCATTAGAGGACTGTTGGCAAGTACCTTAAGGTCATTGTTTGATCCATAACTTCCCGAAAAACAGGCCAACTATACAAATCTCTGTCCCAAAGTGCCTCAGAACTCAAGTTAGCTAGCTTCCAGTTCTTGGGATTGTAGTTTTGCCCTTTCAGTTCACGAGGACATTTTGCAATGTGTATGCATACAATCCGGACAACCAATAAAACCAGGAAACCAGGGTTCAGCATACTTCTATTCTGTATTCTGCAGTTCGTCGATGCTTTGCTCTCTGTTTAAGAACTGCCCTCCAAAAATATCAATTACTGCTACCACAAAAGTACTTGGATGCAATCAGCGGAACTGACCCCTCAATGAATGCAATGGTACCAAGGGAAGGTTTTGCTGGAGTGTGCACACACTGACCGACTATTAAGTTAAGCACTAACTGGATGGTCAACATCAGCCACGTGCAGTCGGGCACGGGAAATGATAGACAAGGCCACCGAGGACCGCAGAATACAGCTGAGACACTGATACATTCTCTGGCGAGTAGTGGCGTCATAGGTATGATATCTGGTGGCAATCCACGAAATAAACGTTTTTAGAAACAGAACAGTGGCCGGGGATGCCGCTCCAAGGGAGTCGAGAGCGAGTGATTGGAAGCAGAAATTCGGCTGGTGAGAAAGGTTTTCAAATGATTCTACAAGGCGGCTGGAGAGCTTACGCTCAATGTCCTGGACCTTATTTCGGTACGATTGAGTGGCGGCAGCTGCGGCGGCTTGCGTTGCTTTCGTGACAGAAGCCTGTTTGAACGGCGAAAAAATAGTAACGTCACAGGCAAACGACCGTTCGCTGTGGCGGATGGCAGGGCCCGGGGGTTGCAAGAGGAGGCAGGGTTCGGCAGATAGCAAATTATAAATGCAAATTGTGCAGTATTTGCACAAAAATACCGTAACGGTTACAAGAAAAATAGTGCATTGTTAGCCATTTCCACGTTACAACTTGGGCAAAAAGTAATTTCCACCTGTACAATCGGCACACAGCTGTAACGTAAGGAAAGATATCTTACACACTTGTAATATGAATGAACTTAATCACGCAACAAATTCAGAGGTTTCATTCTGATGCAGAATCGATTTAATATTATCTAAAATAATATTCCTACGCAGCTTACTTTCATCAATAATATAGGCTATCAAACCCTTTCCCGACCTTCCAAATCGAAATTGCCCCGAGTAAAATGGGCTGCGCCAGCAGAATACACGCTACAAAAAAGTACTACAATTTTGCAACCGGCAACTGCCACCAACAAAAACCTAAACCTACACACCGATCTTCAACGATGATTAAAATTTGAACGCATCTATATTTTGGCCTAACTTCTAAGGTATCTTCCACTATGTCATCATCAAACAAAGCACCGATCCAAGATCCCCAACATTTTCCTACTACGGAAGAAAGAGCCGATGCAGATCTAAGAAGTGCACTCTGGAACCCAGTCACTCTATCAACGATGATTGTGCTTGGAGCTATAGTGGGACAAGGACAAGCGGAATCACAGCAAGAGCATGGAGTGAATGAAGTTATAAATGAAAGTCAAACTGCTCGTAGGATACCCAGTACTCGTGCGGCAGATACAGATAATAACGCATTTACAACTCCTGAGAGCCAAATCAACCATGACTCAGGTGAAGTCCTTTACTGGACAAGTAAATTTACATCCCCCTCTTTACCTGCAATTGTCATCTTAGTAACATCGGCGCCATTACCGGTAAAAGTACCATTGTCACAGCCTATGACTGTTTCATTTGGACGATTTACACTTTATAATAAAATACACCGCACTACACATGTCAACAACAGAAACGTACAAGAAAGTGGATCTGCAGCTCGTTCTCATATCTTCTATACAACTTCGAGTTTTTCTAATCGTTTCATTTTGTCTTAGCTAGATGGTAATCCGTACTGGTAGGGGATCTACGATGTCATCAGCAGCGATGAAGTTTCGGACAGATTATTATATTTTCGAGGGCATCAGCTAATTACACGAGAAATGATAGAGGTTTGTGACCAATCTACAATAGGAAGCTCAAGACTAGATTGGCTGATTGCGCTGAAGAGTTCAACAAGATGGTGAAAAAAGGGCGAAGAAGGAAGGAGACAGAGTTTCGGCAGGCTTTGAATGATCAGAAGAAAGTGATGGAGCTTGATCAAGAGTTGCTTAGAATCAGAGCGCTTCAAAAACCTGCGGTAATTGTGGAAAAATTTTCTGACACGCGATTTGGCACCGGTGAGCGCGTTTTAAGTTCCTTCCTCAGGGCCAGACATGCGCTGCTTAAAGTCGTTGGATCAAACGCTGAGGAGCGGAACGAGTTCGAGGAGAACTTGTACCGGGTTTCTGTTCACAAGAAACTGGATAAAAAAAATTATCGATCCAATATTATCGCAATCGTTCCTGATGGAGGTTATGAAGGTGCATGCAGTGTTGAAAGTTTTCAGGCGATACCTGCGGTTCTTTGATACTGACGATGCTCAGATTTTCAAAGTCCTGCCTCTTACATTGCAGTTGGAGAAAGACATTCAAAATCTCCCTATTGAACAAGAAAGAAAGGATCAGATAATGACAGTATACCTTCGTCGCCGGGATGGACCGGCATCACAGTCCACCAAGGTGCTGCTACTGCAAGAAATAAATTGGATGGCGTACATATTAGACCCTAATTCTGACCTGTCGAGATTGAGAGAAGAAGTTTACAAAGAGAAACTGAAAAATGAGATCACAGGTTACTGCAAAGTTAAGTACAGTGACGTTCGGCAGCGTTGTCTTAAGGTAGAGCAAGTAATGAGCTCTTTCGAGAAAGAGCAGAGCTCTCGGGACATTATTAGGCTGTCAGACCAAAGTGCAGGATTGAAATATTACGTGGGTAAGCCGTTGCAGTATTGGAACTCTTACTCTTGCAGGGACCATGACTTCAGAGAATTCACGCGACGTGTGTTGTCCTCATCTCCTCCTTCGACAGCCGTGGAGAGAAGCTTCAGCGCTTTTAAGCGAATACATACAAAGCCGCGAAATCGTCTAAAGAATGAGAAGGCAGCCAAGTTGATGTACTGCTATTGGAACTTACGCGTATAAATGTCAGTCGGTTCATCGGATCGCATGATCATGTGGGAAGACGAGGATCCGGACGATCAACTCACCGAGGAATTCAACGATGTTGTCACGACTTGCAGCAGCCCTGATGCACATCGAATAGATTCAAGAGGAAGTGCGGATTCTTCTTCTGGCGGGGGAAGTTTTCTCAGCGTAGATGAAAGTGATAGCGCCGGAAAATTTTGAGACGGCATATTCGATGTGTCGGATGATGATGGCTTTGATCCCGCCCGAGGCTGTGTGTTTTCAAGGGATGATGGTAGCGGAGGAAGAAAGGTGCAAGGCACGGGGCGCGGGGCGCATTAAACAAGCAGCAGGATGCAGGGTGCCGGGAGCAAGGTGAAAAAGAAATTGCACGAGAGAGACGGAAGGCGTCGAAATGTGAAGTAGATTGGGATTCTGAACGGAGTGGGACAAAGATGGGGAAGCGCAAGATAATTTTTATTACAAATAAATGGGGGGGAGGAAGGGAACAATAAAGTATAAATGGAAGAATAAAATTCAGATTGGAGTGAAAGAGAGCAGAGCGGGGGGAGGAAAACGTCAACAGCAAGATCCCGCGGGGCGGACGACGCAAGTTGCAGGATGCAGGGTGCTGGGAGCAGGGTAAACAGGAAAAGGTATGGGAGACACGAAAAGCATAAATATGTGAAATAGGTTGAGGTGATGAACGTAGTGGGCGGAAGGGTAGGGAAGCGGAGTTCGATATCAGATAGCAAAGGAAAGAAGTCACAGGGCACAGGGCACAGATCGAATGGTGAACAGCAAAAGATGGGAGTGATATTAGGGTTGTCAGTTTGTAGTTCGGGCGGATGAAAAAAGTGCGTCGCTTGTGCGGAAGCGGAACGGTAGGGGTAACAGTAGAAGTTTTGTACGTCTAATAAGGTACGAAGGGTTGAGGGTTGAAGATGGCTTGTTGAGCGGTGAGGTTAGGAGGAGGGCATTAAAAGGCAGTGAGTTGTCAATGGATAATGGACAGCAGGGGATGGATAGTGCGGAGTACGGTTTGCAAGGCGCATGTGGCATGTAGCAGGCTGCAGAGCACAAGGAGGCTCCCTGAGGGAGCAGGGAACAGAGCGCAGAATTTATTTCAGAATTTGGGTTTGCATCATACAAATTGTACGACTTACACAATTAGCTTGCAAGATGTTACATTTTACGTCGGCAATGGGAAAGAAAGCCAATAACTGAAGCAACTTGAACTCAAGAGAAGAAATTGTTAATTGATTTGAAGAGCAGCCCATATAGTGTTCCACGTTTAACAAAATGTGGATCTGAGGTTCTAAACTTGTCTGCACTTTAACATTCGCTTCGAGGAGGCCTGAAGGCCTAAAAGACGTTCTAATAATTATGAGGGGGACCTCTAAATTGTGGTCCAAACCCGTAGCGCGGAAGACATGGTACGGGAGAACGTTAGGAATGGAGTTATGCCGGTTGTAGAATAACAGAAGGTTTCAGGCTGTGGACAGAGAGAGACTGTAAAAGAACAGTTAAAGGGATATAGGGGAAGGCAATAGTAAAGAGTAGAGCTCCGAGTGAATTCCCTGTAGGCAACGTACGTAGATGACTTGTCCCTTTGCCGTACAGATAGTCACCCAACGGGCTAGCTTTATTAAGAAAGAGAGCAGTCTAATCACCCGAAGAGGCGCGCCACTGCGAGGATCCCGACGACCGCTGAGGCCAACCAAGAATAGACAAGTACCGAGAGCAGGGCGTCAAGAGCTTCTAACAACCTCCATCCTGATCTCCCAAGGGATTCACGAGACCACTGTAATTGAACAGAGTGTAAATGGCATATTGCGCATAGTGTATGTACTGTATCATACGATGTAGGAGGCTAAACCCCGAGGGGCAGAGGCCAGCCGCACGGTCTCCATACAGATACAGCGTCGGCTGGAAATGATGACACTTTGACGGGATCTAGTCCGTGTATACTGGAAGACCGGGGTGGCGACGGAGCATGATGCTCCAATAAGCATCAGAAACTTTGATCAATTTGGTCGGATGTGCTTGTAGGAAGGTGGCAGCCGCAGAGTATGGAAAAGATAGACTGCGTATCCGACGGTGGGTAACAGTAAGGAGTTTGTACAGGACTGTGCTGTACGTATAATTCATGGCATAATGAGATACTTTGCGATCAAAATCGCCGTCATTCCTTGCCAAGCTTCACCTGGACGCCCTTAGCTCGGATAGTAGTTTGTACCGCTAGCCTTTTAATCCCTGGAATGCCTGTCGGTGACCACATATAAGGTCGTCGACGTGTCCGTAGCGGTCATTGCGGCCCGTATCGGAAGCTCTAAAAGGGGAGAAATTGGGGTGCTTTACTGCTTCGGGATGCAGGACGGCTATTTTCCGAAGACTAGTATCTATTCGACCTTGAAATGTAATCAATTGAGTACAAGTTTTTGCAAAAACGGAAAAACTAAAAATTTCAAAAAATATTGCTTAGAATTCAAAAAAAATAAATAAATTTAAAGCAATCGTAGCGGCCTAGCGTAAAGTAGCAGAAATATTTGCCTTGTACACGGTCAAAAGTCTATCAATGAGTGCGTAGACCCCCTATTTTGAAAATATCTACGCAGTGATTTTTCAGATTTAAATACGACTAAATTTGTTATTTGCATTACAGTCTGTAAGCCAATAGAGAAATATTTCTATTGCTTGTGACATATGGTGCTGAAATCCTGTCCGTTAGTGAGGACCTGTGAGCTGTATTTGGCGGCAACGACGCAATCATTACCCTCATCCTCAAACCCGTCAACCTGCGAACTCCTGGGAGGGGGACCACTTCATATCTCAAGCACCATCCCCTAACATCCACACACAAACCAACAGTAACCTCTATCCTCTCTCCAATAAATGGTATCCTCAACTTGCCAAGCACCTAGCGGTGCGATCGTCTTGATCGATGACAATAACTTCAACGTCCCATCCTCCCCCTCTGTTCTAGCGCCGATCCCATCGGCATCCACACCATCCACTACTGTCGCCATGCCTCCCGTAATGCGAACCACCCCATCCGCTGCTACATACATCCACCCGCCGTCCGGACTACCCCAACTGCTGCTGCCGCCATGCCCCGAGCTGTCCGGACCACGGCATTTAACATGACATACGCTGCTACAACCAGCCCCTCTGCAAATAAATACACTCCTTTTCGACGGACTCCTCCACTTTCTCCCTCAGGCAAGCCTCCTTTTGATGCCATCCCCAATGCTCCGCTACCTGCAATTACTTCTGCAGCCGCTGAGGAAGTGACAGTTGTGGACATTAATTCCCGAAAAAAGAGAAAAGCCCTACATGCGAGATTTTAGCCTAAGAGGATCTTATTTTTGTCCGTGAGGTCACTGCAGCAAAAGCAAAGGTTACATCCTACAGTATTCTGAGCAAAAGTTTGAGGAAGCTGCGGAAAAGGCGAATGAAAACTACTCATTCGACAAAAAGTGACTGGGAAATGCGTGAAAGATTGGTACAAGAGATTACAATCAGCGTTCGATAGGTCTGATAAGAGAGATCAGTTTAGGTCGGGGGTCGATAGGGAGGTTTACGAGATGGATGAGATGCTCACGATGTGCCGGGAAGCTCGCAAATGACACAGAGGCGAGAAAGGGGGCGGAGATATGAGCCGCAAAAGAGTTGGATGATGAAAAGGAACGCGTTGGGAAAGAATTGGCAAGCATGGATACAAGTCAACGGGCTTCAGATACTGGCGGGGATAGTGGAAAAGTGAGCTCAATTGATTCCTCGGGAGTTCATGTTAGTAAGACACAGCAGGTCATTAGTCACGAGGGTGAGATGGAGCGCTTTGCCAACACTTGCGGGATGCAGATCTGGCTCCTATCGAGATGGATAAAGAAAAGATTTCGATTGAAAAAAAAGGACAATGGATGCCATTGAACGGGAAAAAGATCAAAAAGAGCAACGTGAGGCTCTGGAAGCGAGTCAGAAGTTAGAGGTTGCAAAATTTCGCCTCTTGATTGTAACGATAGTGCCCCAAAATCCCCTAAAGTACACTGACAGTATCCCGCCAGTAACCGTTACCAAGATTTACACTGTACCAAGACATCAGTGCAACCTGTGCACTGTAACCAGACACCGGTGTAAAACACAAGACCCGTACCACCCCGTGCCGAACCAATCACATAACGCCATTGTGGCGATCTCGCGTGGTTTTCAAAACTTCTCCCACCCCACCAATCAGCAATTACTTTACGTCTTCTTGCCAATTGGACCAATGGAACTTTGCCATGATGTTTACTGCTGTCAACCTCCCCGATTTCTACATGAATCTTCAAAACATTTTAGTTTCGTTCCTTTAGGGCCGTTCCTCTAGAACACCTTTGAATTTAGCATCGTCTGCCTACAATTTACCCTTGTTGTCGTTGAGTACTTTTTCTATATAAACCCTGGTCTGAAGCTCCGGCCTGTTTACCGGAAGCATCAACCATCAGTTCAACCATCGATTACCTCTTGTGCGTCCAAACCCCCACATCTGGTAGCATCGCCAAAAAGTTTTTCAGTACTGCGAGTTCTTCCAATCCGACAGTAAGTTAAAATCTCTATTAGATTTGCCTTTCTGCCCGATTTCAAGCGGAGAATAACATTTTGTTTTTTACTCTGATCCTTCCGGATAACTCCCAGTGCCGAAAAACAAGACTTCCAGGGACCGCCCCTCGTCACCTGACGAGTACACCGAGAAGGACTTACAGGGATTTTTCGAGGAAAATTTTCGAGAAGTAAGTAAGTTTTGCTACGGTCAAGAACCAGGGACACCGACGGGGATTGAAATCGAGGAACCGAGAACCCCGCCACCTCCCACTTTCGCACTTCCGTCGGCCTTTCCACCGATACCAGCGCTTCCCGAGATCCTCCACTCAAGGCTCGTCAAGTCAAGGAAGGCCAAACCGACCACTATGCCTACGATTTCCAAGAAGGGCCTACCTGTTCTTCCTGACGCCGCCTCTATCGTTATCCAGAGAACAGCCAACCACCGTATCCGAAAGCTTGCCAGGAGGCCTCGAATGACCAAGAACCCTCGGTCGTCTCCCTTCCACTGCCGTCACTGTCAAGTCACCTGCACAGGCCGTAAGCAGTACTTCGAGCATCTTCGTTCCCGCAAGCATCAGCACCGCGCTGACAAGACAAGGCACACCTGCAATATTTGCAAGGTAGAAGTTCCGAGCAAGGAAGACCTTGAGCGCCACCGTCTTGGCCGTCGTCACCGCGAGACTGTTCATAAGTCTGAGTAAGCTTGTATTGGAATAAATGTATCCGTGTCAAACTGGAAAAAAACCCAAAAGTTGCTTTCTCAACCAACTTCGTTTGTGCTGTGTTCACCCTCCCGCTGTGGCTACCTTTCAAACTCGCTTTCCCCAGTTCCTTGCAGTAGGACTTGTAAGTCCGTATCGCCGCCAGGTTCTAGACAGGAAAAAAAACCGTTTGGTAAAGCATTGGAAGGAGAGCTACTATAACACACCCGACGTGACTGACGTCAAACCCTTACGTTAGAGAAAATCAACTTTCCTTGTTTATCGACTGGGATTCGAGACCTACCACTGGTGTTTTGCTGGTCTTGCCAACTCGGCCACAGTGCAGACCGATTCTTGCTGTGCAAATTGGAAAAATTTAATTTAAAGGAAAAGAAAACCAACCCCCCACGTGTCAGTCCTGCAGTGTACACGATAGATACTCAATGAAGTAAATTTTCTTCGTCCTACATCGCTGAAGCTATCCTGTCCCGAGCACCGATGCGCACGGACGACGAAGTACATCCGGTTAGATCTTAAGCGTATAGTTAGGACGTGCGCAGTCCACAGTAGATACTGAACGCATTAAACTTCTTCTTCTGTGACCCTATCAACAAATAGGAAAAGGCCATGGAAACTCCTGGAATAACAGTAGAGGCTCTCGCTCAAGCTGCAAGCGAACTTGAACGTCAGCTGACAAAGGCCCATAATCAGATCTCCGCGCAGCGAAATCAGCTCAATAGTGCTGCTCAAAAGGTAGGAGCCCTCGAGAATGAACTATCTCTCTTCAGGATCAATACTGGTACCTCTAGTAGTCAAAATGAAAACAAGGACGCCCCTAAGAAGAACAAACCGGGATATTTCGGTGGGAAAGGGTCCGTCGGAAGCTGGTGCGTGCAGATGGAGAATTACTTAAGTGAAGCAGATGGGCAAGCTATCATGAACATTGCTCTGAGCTATCTCTTGGGAAATGCTAATGAATGGTGGATGGTCTATTCAAAGAGTGCGGAGGGGAAGGAAATTCAAACATGGAAGGAAATGATGGCTGCTCTCCTCAATCGTTTTGAGACGATAAACAAAGAAAAAATCGCCCGAGACAAACTGGCTCGCTGGAAACAAGTCAAGGACGTTCCAACATTTAATGATGATTTTAACAAAATCTTATTGGACATCCCAGACATTGGAGTAAAAGATCAAATAGATCGATATTCCCGCGGCCTGAAACCATACATTTGGAAAACCTTATGCTCGAAAGAATACACCAAGCTTTCCGATCTTATGGGAGATGCAGAAAGAGTGAAAGCGGCGTACAGGCGTTCAGAACCCCTGAGAAATACCAAGTGTGGTGGAAAATTGCTGAATGGAAGTTCATCTGCCGGAAATAATGGCCCTGTACCAATGGAAATTGGAAACGTGGGAGTAAAGTCTGGTGTCGAGTCATCACATGTGAATCTACAGAAGCTTGATAAGGAAGAGCGAGAAAGATGCATGCGAGAAGGACTATGCCTAAAATGCAGACAGACAGGACACATAGCAAAGAACTGCCCAAAAGCCCGGAAGAACTGATCGACGGTCTTTATTCAGTTCTAGATCAAGGAAATCTCATTCTTTCAACGGTAAGATCCAAACAACTAGTTAGGGCCACACCGACCCCAACCTTCCAACGCCACCACCGCGGATTTCTTATTGTTAAAGGAGTTATTTCCAACGGACCAGCTAAAATCCTCATCGACCCCGGCGGTGAGGTTAATTTCCTCAGCAAATCATTTTGCGATCACCATAAGATTAAAACCGAAAAATCAGAAGAATTTGCCGAAATGGCGAATGATGTTGATCAAAAATTAATGGAAACACCGCATCCTGTTATCGTCCAGATAAAGAAATACACTGAACCACTGTACTTCGCCATAAGCCCCCTGAAGAGGTATGATGCAATCCTTGGGAAAGAATGGGGTGGATCCCATAAAGCGATTATCGACCCCGCCGAAAATCAAGTTTCATTCAATTATAAGGATGAAAATTACGTTATTGCTGCCAATGAAAGGCTATTGAATTCTTTCGTTTCCGCAAATTCAATACTCACTGATTTAGAAAAATATTATGGGACATATGCAGTACTTGTGAGGCCCCTAAGTTCAAAGTCATATTCTAAGGAAACCTATTACGGAGAGATTCAAGACATAATTACCCAGTATGATGATGTATTCCCAAACAGACTTTCAAAAGGCCTCCCCCCGAAGAGGAAGTATGATTTCAAGATTGAATTAGAAAAAGAAGCAAACTTCCAGAAAAAGGGTCTCTACCGTCTTTCGGACAAAGAAATGGGGGAACTTCACAAGCAGCTAGATGAGCTTCTGGAGGGTGATTTCATCAGACCAAGCAAGAGCCCGTGGGGAGCCCCAATTCTCTTCGTGACAAAGAAGGACAGCTCATTGCGGATGTGTGTGGATTACAGAGCACTCAATCGGCTTACTGTAAAGAACAGTTATCCACTGCCACGCATAGACGATATATTTTATCAGCTCAAAGGATCAAAGTACTTCTCCAAAATAGACCTGGGTCAGGCTATCATCAGGTCAGACTGGATGAATCTTCAATACCCCTCACGGCATTTAGAACTCGATATGGACATTTCGAATTTCTGGTATTGCCCTTTGGATTGACAAATGCCCCAGCGACTTTCATGGGCCTTATGAACGACATTTTAAAGATGTACTTGACGTTTTTGTAATCGTATATCTGGATGAAATTCTTATATTTAGTAAGACATGGGAAGAACATTTGAAACACATCGCTGAAGTATTGGAGATCCTTAGATGGGAAAAGTTATTCGCGAAATTGTCAAAGTGTGTCTTTGGTGTCAAAGAAGTGGAGTATCTTGGGCACATCATATGCCAGGAAGGAATTTCTGTGGATCCCAACAAAATTAAAGCCGTTATGGAATGGCCGACGCCTCGGAACAAACAAAACCTTCAGTCATTCTTAGGGTTTGTAAATTATTATAGACGGTTCATTAAGGGTTGTTCCTTAATTTCGAAACCACTTACCGAGTTGACAAAGAACGTTTGTTTCATTGGACAGAAACTCAAGAAAAATCATTTCAAACCTTGAAGAAAATATTGGGCAACGCTCCGGTCCTTCGAAATTTCGATTCAAGTCTACCGATCTATGTTACTACAGATGCTTCTCAATACGCAATTGGTGCTGTATTGGAACAACGAACCGCGAAGGACAAAAGACCAGTCGCTTTCGCATCCAGAATTTTAAATGATGCCGAACAAAATTATGCAGCCCACGAAAGAGAGCTATTGGCCATTGTCGACTGCCTAAAGTAGTGGAGAGCATACTTGTATGGGAACTTTTTTACTGTTCATTCTGACCACTACCCGTTGAGATACCTCGAGACACAAGATAATCTGTCACAGAGACAGGTTAGATGGTTGGAAAGATTAGTTGACTTTGATTTCAAGATTATACCCATCTCCCGGAAATCAAATATAGTTGCCGATTCCCTCTCAAGAGAACCCCAGAATGTACCCTCACCCCACCATCGAAACAAGGAGCTACTCCAAGAAGTAATAATGAAGACATCTTCGGAATCAAACAATATTTCTGTTCCGTTTTTTGAATCATCCGATCTCGAAAAGCTTGTAAAAGACTACCATCGAGATGAAAGCTTCAAAGACGAATAAAAAGATCCGAAAGCACCTTTCGAAAGAAAGGGATCGCTTTTGTTAAGACACGGAAAAATTTGCATACCAGAAGGAGCGTTTAAAGTCAAGTTGTTGCATGACTACCATTCGACTCCAAATACTGGACACTTGGGAAAAACCAAAACAATCAATAGAGTATCACCGAAGTTTTACTGGACAGACCTGCATGTTGATGTCCTTCGATACGTTCGTTCTTGTCACTGCCAAAGGAACAAACCATCTAATCAGAAACCCGCAGGTCTTCTACAACCTCTTGACCCACCGAAAACCAAATGGACGCACATAACGATGGACTTTATTACACCACTTCCAAAGTCAAAAAAGGGAATAGTGGCATCTTAACTGTCGTTGACAGGCTGTCAAAGATGATCCGAATTATCCCCACCAAGCCAAAAATAGATGCACCTTCAACTGCCATGCTGTTCAAGGATCACATCTACAGAAATCACGGAATTCCGACGAAAATCATTTGTGATAGGGATTCTATTTTTATGAGCAAGTTTTGGAAGAGTCTGTTCAATCTTTTAGATACCAAAATATCCCCTTCTTCAGCGTATCACCCACAGACGGATGGCCAATCCGAGATAATGAACAGAAAGATCGAAGAAATGATTCGATCTTTTGTTAGCTTCGACAAGTCAGATTGGGACAAATATTTGGTAGACTTTGAAGTTGCTTACAATTCATCTGTTAATGCAACTACAGCATTCTCTCCCTTTTACCTCAATTATGGAATTAACCCTAGAACTGTCCCTTTGGACATACTCTCAGCAGAAAACCCTGCTGCAACACAGTTCTTCAGGAATATGCAAAAATCACTCCAAAAAGCCCAAGAACAAATCAAGAAATCAAATGAATCAACGGGATCGTATGTTAACAGAAGTAGAAGACCTTCTTTTTATAAAGTTGGTGACAAAGTCTGGTTGTCCACATAAAAGCTAGCTCTTGAAGATGGTGCAGGATCTCGAAAACTGAACCCGAAGTATTGTTGGCCATTCGAAATATCTGAGGATATAAACGGAGTTACGTACCGTTTAATTCTTTCCCAACCAATGATCGATAGAGGAATTCACAATGCTTTCCATGCTAGTCTCCTCAAGCCGTACTTTGAAGATAATTGTGATCGAGAAACTCCGCCGCCACCACCTATACAGGTTCAAGATGGAAAAGAAGAATACGAGGTCGAAAACATTCTCAGTCACAAGAAACAACACGGAAAAACCAAATATCTCATTAAATGGAAAGGATATGCGGACCACGAGAACTCATGGCTATCAGAAAAGGATCTCAAACATTGTGAAGATCTGCTATACAGATACAAGAATCGGGGCGATTCTTCTTCGTAGGGGGGAGTGATGTAACGATGGTGCCCCCAAAATCCCCTAAAGTACACTGACAGTATCCCGCCAGTAACCGTTACCAAGATTTACACTGTACCAAGACATCAGTGCAACCTGTGCACTGTAACCAGACACCGGTGTAAAACACAAGACCCGTACCACCCCGTGCCGAACCAATCACATAACGCCATTGTGGCGATCTCGCGTGGTTTTCAAAACTTCTCCCACCCCACCAATCAGCAATTACTTTACGTCTTCTTGCCAATTGGACCAATGGAACTTTGCCATGATGTTTACTGCTGTCAACCTCCCCGATTTCTACATGAATCTTCAAAACATTTTAGTTTCGTTCCTTTAGGGCCGTTCCTCTAGAACACCTTTGAATTTAGCATCGTCTGCCTACAATTTACCCTTGTTGTCGTTGAGTACTTTTTCTATATAAACCCTGGTCTGAAGCTCCGGCCTGTTTACCGGAAGCATCAACCATCAGTTCAACCATCGATTACCTCTTGTGCGCCCAAAACCCCACATTGATGGATACGTTTATGTAGAAGTAAGAGAATGGTTTAATTTATTGCATATCGTCGATAATTTGTAGGAATTATTCCAGTGTTAGAGGTGGGCAGCTGAAATAACGCGAGGTCTGCTGCGGATACAAGCAGTGTCGTATGTTGTTGAACTGCATGGCGGCTAGATAAAGGGATCACATAGGGGACGCAAGTACCTTCATCTTAGGTTTAAAATCTATTGAAGTAAAGTAAGCCTTGATTTCCTTGTATACCCAATCCACTGTCACTCGCCCCTTGGAAATCCTTCGGTTAAAGGGTGTTCGATAGGGCTGCAAGTAGCTTCCCTAGTATGTAACCTCTTGAATCCCCGTATAAGCAGTACTTCACCCCTCCAGTATCCAAAACCACTGGTGGCGTACCTTTTAGCTCGCTTCGACACCAAATAGTCCAATCATGCCTACGGCTCTCTAGAGGCCCGTAGACATCTAAGATCAAATCACCCGGCCCCGTAACTGTTTGAAACTTGAGTTCATGCTCCCTTTTGTGGCGATTTTATGCTACTAACTGTAGCATATGGGAACCACTAGGCCTCGCAATTCCGATTAATGTACCATCAATAAACCCAACACAGTTTGTTAGCAAGTTTAGTTTAGTTCTTATCTTATCTGCATACAACGCAGCCCTTCTCTGCATAAAATAGCTTGATGCTTTTGCTCTGAGGAAGCTGCTTTTCGTCGTTAGGACCCACTTCAGGACCCTCCAGAAATTATCTGAGAGATGGGATGATTGATTGCCAAACAGAACCTCCAAATCAACCCATCTTGACGGCGTTTCTAATCAACGCAGGATTATGCAACATAAAAGCATCTCATTCACAGCATATCGATTTCGCGATGTGCAATACTGTGTCACTGGACAGTTGATCATAATCATTACCTTCAAAATGCCTCCTTTCTCAAAGCAAAACAGTATGAGGCAGTCTCTATTACTTAGCATGTTAAAATTGAAAGTAAAGTTGGATAGGGTTATTCTTTTTCTTCGCTTTAACATGTTTTTGAGGTCAATGCGCAGTAAAACTTACCCCGGACACGTTTTTCAGCGAGGAAGTTGAAGAAAACGCCGATTTTCTGTTGGATAAGCGGTGCTTGGCTATAACTTGAAGTGCAACCTTTGAAGTACGGAGGCAATCGATGAATTTGGCCTGTGTGAAGTCTGTCAACCGACCCGTTGTCATATTCGATGAATGTAATGTTTGTCTGGGAGGGTTCAGAGTATAAGCACATACATTAATACTCACATAAACTACCATGAGTGGTAGGCGTAATCGAACCCTCGACGGCATGAGAAATAAATACATCCCACTTTTCTGATAATTTTAAACTGTTCACAAGCACAATTTAATTGCAGAAATTGATTAAGCATAATCTTTCTAATTTACTCAACTGATGCCAAATGTACTCAATTGAGTACATTTGCCGATTAGACACTAGGGGGGACAGGTCTGTGTATTGGAAGCTCTAAGCCGAAGGTATCATTTCGGCTTCATCAAAAGCGGAGCAATGCTATTAGGTCCACGTGTGCAGCTTCTGTGATTGTTTGTAGCCCGCAACCCATGATTCCCCATGATTTCGCCTGTTGTCCCTACAGTATGTATCGTACAGTTGATATTTGGTGAAGCACAATTTAACATTTTCGCCTAGCTGTACCGCATAATTCAACACAGCGCTGCCCGCAACATGCAGATGTCTGCCTCCCCCACCAAAGCTAGTCAATTTTAGTTGCCCTGCACATTGCAGTTCTATAGTCTACTGATAAAGCGAAAACTCACGGCGTATAATTCATTGGAATCATGGTCATCGAAAGATTTTATTGAAATCAGATTCATAACAAGCGCTGTAGAGACCATGTGTAGGTACCTGAAAATCAGAGATACCTCAATGGCGATCCCTACTGAGTGTTGCTGCCTCTATGAATATGAAGTCATTCACTAATCTGTTTTCATCTATTGCGTCCGTTTACTGCACCATTGTAATCGTATGTCTGTGGTTGCGGTCAAAACTCTTGCATGTGACCTATTGTGACACCCGTCAACACCCTATTTTGATATTGCAGTACCTACAACCTGTTCTCTATATATATGTTCCTCTCTAATCGAAGTTAGTTTAACTCTGGACACGAGACTCAGTCATCTCGCCACTATCCTATAGCTGTTATACACCAAATATCTGAATACAGTATTCTCGAACTGCTCGACGTAGCAATTCAAACATTCATTAGCCTTTCTCAATTTTACTGCCAGGAAAATTCAAGGGAAAGAAAAAGCGGACTGGAGGCGTTAAAGCCGAGCTCGAAAAACTGTGTACATTGTTGCTAAAGTAGCATGGTTGAAAAGTTTGGAATAAACTGGTTTTTAGTTTTCTCTTCACTCATATGCGCAGATTCTAGTGTCTTTCATAGGCAAGTAAATGCATTTTTTGCTCTTATGGACCGAATTATCCATCAGCTATAATAAACAACGGATGTTATAGAGAACTGTACTCTACAGTGAATACTGATATCATGTATAACATGGTGCAAGTGGGTGGTTATCATAGAGAAAATGTAGACAAAGTAGACCAAAAAAGCAGTTTGATCAAAATAGATATCATATAGCACTGAAAATTGAACTTAAAATCGTATATACCTATCCTGCGAAACTCAACCATCACACCTTCTCTCTCCCTTTGTCTTGAAAAATTATTTTCTTCTTTTTAATGTTTGAATCAACCATTTATGAGCATGTTTTTCGCACTTTCCCTTCTTGAGAATGTGAATGAGTGCATCACATCTTGCAATTTTCTGAGTACCACATGTATTATGTCTGTAATCCATGAAAATAAAACACCATATATATCTTTGTTAGTATATGAATCATTTGCTGGAATTATTAAGCTGATAAGCCATTTTCTATAGTGTAAGAAAACTTCATAATAACATAAATAGACATTCGAATAATTTGATCATCGAGAGTGGAATCAAATTTAAATGCGAAGAACCATTGTCACGTTTTACAATAAAAAAATATCGGAAGTATCAAAAAATGCCCAAACATCAGAGTCAAGGACGTACTCTGTTGGTTTATGGATTTTCAACGTAGAATAAGTGAGCAAATTACAATTACTGGTCTTTTCGGTGAGCAAGAAAATATTTTTAAGTTTAGAATCATTTTCATTCTTGTTCGCGAATAAATTTTACTTCGGAACTCAATACTTCGGAACTCAATAAATGTTTGTCCCACTCGTATTATAAAAGACAAGAACTAGGGGTTTGTGTCCATGTATTAAAAATTCATCCATTTGCTCGATTTCTTCTACGTACACATTTGCGGAACAGTATACTTTGAGCTTCGTTTGTATTTATCATGGCAATGTATTCCTTAAAGACACAAATTTAGAAAAGAGGCGTTCATCGACAGAGTGCTGAATTTCTTCCCATAGTGTTCCTGATTTAACTGTAATCCTCTGTTGTCTTAACCCAATACCTGAAAACATAGTGTCATCAAACTCCATTTCTCTTGATTCAAACTTATCAAGAGTCTTTTAGGTAGACTCAATATATTCAATAAAGGCGAAAAAGTAGAGGATCTTACACATGAGTTACAATTAATTCTTTAATTTTTCATTTGAATAACTTTAAGGAGTTGGAGATCTATATCGGTTGGCTTAATATCAATGTATTTATTCAGATGTGAATTCTGGGTGCGATTTAAGGAGTCTCCTAAATGACATAATCTGTAGAGAAGTTTAAATAGGTCCAATAATTAATTTGCAAGTAATCTGGACTCTTTGGTTGGTATAAGGTGAAATTTACTCATCATAATTTGAGCTGACTGTGACTATACTTCTTTGACATCTTGAAAGCAATCCCTGAAATCAAAAAATGAAGAAGTTTCAACTTCTAAGCGAGTGTATCGCTGAGGTATAGGCGTAGTGAAATTTGTGAGGTTTCGGTTTTCCATTTTCCTGTGGCCTTGACTTACAAATAGTTTTGCATATTATTTTTTTCAGTTTTATTGTTTTTAATAGAGGGAACAAATCTATCTTTCATGTTAAATAATAATATTCTTCGGTACATAATCCCCAGCGACTATAGTACAGGTATTTATCTTAAAAAGTCTCTATTTTCTATCTGTTTTACTCTCAGAAAGTCAGTGGAATTAGAACTAGGATCTCGTGGATAAAAAAATTCATTAATATGGAAGGAAATGAGTTTAAAAGTTTTAGAGTTTACTTTGGTGCAATGCGCGCTGCGTATCTGTTCTCGCTGAGGTTCGGAATCCCGTCAAACAATGAGAAGTCCAACACACACACACCGACGCTCACAGGGTGTTGGCTGTCCCTCTTTCTCTTTACCCATCCTGCAATTCAGTAGCACAGCTCGCCGACGGCGAAGATAAGTTGGGGTTGTAGAGCGTGGGTGATTCCTTAGACGTCTGGACAGCATACTTTTCCTCCAGTTTGTAAGACCGGACCGTGATCCGCGGAATACAAGAACCCTGATAAGAATCGAGTCCGAAGAACCGTAGACATCAGGGGTGCAATATTGGATAAATAAGATGTAGCAGTGGTTCAGCAGTGCTGAATATCCCCTTTGGAGGTAAGTGTGTTGTCACTAACGACAATCTCGAAGTTCCTATTTGTATATAGACGCCGGGGCCCAGGGCGGCAAGTTTGAGTAAATATAACAAACGAACAACGAAAGGGAAAGGTTGACCTAGAGAGGGGAAAAATTAAAAACGAAACCGGGCAGATAAACGTGGCTATAGCCAAAGTTGCTTTTGGCAAGGTTTCTGCAAAGGCGGAAGTTAGGAGTCAAGTTCAGAACCGACACAGAGGTGGCTATTTATTCTGGGGCCCTAGTGTCAAGGTAGGTAGAAATAATAGTTAGCTAGGTTAGAGTTGTCTACAACGGTAGTGTAAGTGAAGTCAATGTCAAGCAAGTACTGGAGATCCAAGACAGAGATAAGAAATGTCGACACTTGGCCCAATAGGTTCTTTTCACCTCCGAAAATATTAGGTCCAAGTTGGGGGCAGAGTGGTCCGAGCTTCCAGCCCTCAGGCCCTCTCGGTTGGATATAATGTACAGAACCAATAGTGGTGGGCGAAAATCGAAAATTGCCCTTACCG
The DNA here is from genome assembly GCA_002205965.3 of Kappaphycus alvarezii. NCBI lineage: Eukaryota > Rhodophyta > Florideophyceae > Gigartinales > Solieriaceae > Kappaphycus > Kappaphycus alvarezii. Next base: position 585,304 of record NADL03000612.1, on the reverse strand, counting down.
TACAGTAAAGTGCCATCTGGTAGCAGTGCGCCAGCATGAATAAAAATTCATGCTTTAAGCATCATTTAAGCATTTAAGCAAATAGGGAAAGCAGGTCAGTATCTTTAAAAAAGGTGGTAGAGGCTTGAAAAGCGTGAAAACGTGTAATTTTAACCAAAAAGTGTGGTGCCTAAGGTTTGTGAAGAGGTGAAGTCCGTTGGAAACGCAAATCGACAAGGAAGAGAGTCCATAGGAGTCTTTATCTAGTGGTTAGCGAGAAAAATTTACGGTATATAGACAATCCCCAAGTTGACGCCAGTAAGCCTCGGGGTAGTGGATGAAGTCCTTTGCAGAAATTTTGCATAAACGGTAGCCTGTACTACAACGTAGCGCTGGCCGAGAACTGTACGAGACGCAATAACAAGTCGGTTGTGCACGAGTCATCGTTGTCCGGTCAACGAGTGAGTGCCCACAGTGGGACGGGGGAGGGAGGTTGTACGGACAGGTAAACGAGTTGGCGGAGCTCGCCTCTTCCCTCGCGTCGGTCATGGCTATCCCGAAGCACACGGATCCGATGGTGGTCGAGGAGATATGCGACGTCCATGTCGTAGTCTCCGTCCGATACCACCCTAGTCTCGTGGTATGTAGACTTGTCCGAAGCCTAGTGCGAAAGCAAAAAAATGCCTTTGAGTAGCCAAAATAAAGGGGGAAAAAATGGGTCAGCCAAGTATCCCGAACGAGACGCTTTAGAGTTTACTGCCGGGTATCATGTTGCTATCCCACGTCCCTCGTAAGAGGGAGACGTTGGGCGCTTAAGTATGGTACGTCTTCCCACTACTACACGTGGCTATCAGCGAAAAATCTACGACAACCCTAGGTCTCGGGACGCCAACGGGCACTGTCAGTACCCACCATTTTAATGCGTCCCGTACAGGTAGCCATCCAGACCGTACTGTGCCGATGCACTGTAAGGTCCGCAGTTTGACGTGCACAGCTAGCCCGCTATACAGTATCATACTGTAACACGCCCCCACAGTTATGCTACAAGGAAGAATGGCGAAGAATAACGGTTGTTGAGACACAATCCTCCCTGATGGCGAAGAGGATGGCTGGGGCACGGGCGCAAAGGACAGGAGTAGAAAGAAAAGGACGAAAGATCGCAAATGATGCCAGTCCGAGGTACACGTTTGGGGAACAAAGGACACAAAAATACTAAAGAGAAGCACGTGGAAGCCCCGAAGGAACGGTGTGGGGCACAAAACAAAAACGTGACTTCCAGAACCAAACCTTTGGTAGCAGTTTATTCCGTGAGCTACAATTTTCCTATAGTTAAGAAGTAGGTTATATGTTAGAGAAGTTGACAGTCAAATCAATACTAGGAAACGTGTGTATTAGATACCTTTGTTACACAAAAATGAAATATGAGTGGCTTGAGTTGCCAAAAGCATGTCCCATTAGGTCCAATATCCAGTGGACAAGTTGTTCTTTCTGGACACTAAAAGTAAACACTAAACATTGATCCAACTTCAATCAATGAAATGGATCAAAGATCCTCTCCTATTGGATTGAGGGTTCATTGCAATATATTCTACTTCAAATTGATTTATTTTAATCCCATTAGACCTAGCCAAGTCTTTCCATGCTTTGGAAAAAGAATTGAATGCATATTTTAACCCTTATTTTGTCAGAAAACCCAGTTTGAAGTCTAGCGAAGCACTCATGTAATGAGCTCTAAATTAATTATATGCTTTGATTTTTTTTGGAAAATTGCGTTTTCGAAGTATCAAAGATATGAAGTACAGGTATTCATCATAACACAAGTGTAAAGAGCTAAAATATTGATTAAATATGATTTCATATGCGTACTCAAGTTCAGCATTGCTTAGAAAATTATGTAATTGATTCGCCTTTCTCAATGATTTCATCATTGGATCTAGATCTGCTCATTAGATTGAATATTTTCCAAGCAGGTGGATGAAACAAATGTATATTGAGGCATATTAATCGGGACTTTGTGGATAGGACTTCAGCAAAATTCCCTGCAACGAAAATGACAGTTTTTCAGTGCCGGTCCGTACTTAGCTTACTATATCCGTGTATTTTGGAGACAAGAAAGTTATGAACGGCAATGAAAACAATTATGAATCTTTCTACGGCTTCTAGAGCAATAATAAATATGAGCTTTGATTTTTCATTGATGAGACCAATTTGTAGCGGGATAAAAGCACTAAAAAGTTGTCGGAATGCGAATGAGAACATGGAAAATGCTTGGAATTATTTCATTACCAAAGTTTAACTCAGCTGCTGTGTGCTATAGTCTCATTTTGATTCCAGCCAGGTCACAGTATGCTATTGCTTGTGATTTCACCATGATGACCGATTTTTGAGCACCAGTATCGAGACATACTACGCGGAATTCCTCAGAGTGTTTATACTCGGAAAATTCTCTCATTGACTTCAATAATCTTCTTCTCCCTTTCATTTCCTCCCGCGGAAAAGTGAAGTTTAAAGTTTTACATTGGATGCTTGTCGCGTTACCTTAGAGTTAGAATTGTTTCAGGAACACTTCAGCTTTTTCTAGTGCCCGGAGTTAAAAATAATTTTAATCCAAAAGCGATTGTTCCTCAACTGTCATTATTGAATGATCCTGAATTTTCAGGATCATTATCGGACTCACCTTAACCTCGTCATCAATTTCAACATCATGGCTATAGCTTAATTCTGACCTCTCCGGGGTATTATTTAACAAGTAATAAAACTTCTTCAACTGACCCATTACCGTGATCCAGTTCTTTAAAAAGATAATAAAGATTACACACTTTGTACCTTCGAAATTATCCTTGAATGAGCCCTTATGATATTATTCAACTTTTCAGCAACGTTTTTACCTTGATGGGAGAAGTTGTGATAGTATTTGGTCGTTTTCACGACAACACCAACAAACTCTTCCATAAAGAGGTTTTCCTTATGCATATTTTGGATGCCAATTTTACTCAAGTTACGAACATAGTTATTTATTTACTTATTAGAAAACAGGCAGTCCATATTGGGATTTTCTAGCATATAATTTATCTACAATGCAACTTGGGAATATAGTGTCTGCTTTTAAGCTTTGTGCCATACTTAGATTCCCTTGGTCCCTCATTTCGCCAAATTTCTCCTATTGCTCAAGTAATATACAGAAAATATTGGGGAGTAATGTTTGCTGTATTGGGGCATGTTAATTCCAAGTTTTGATATGAACTTGAAATATAAGGAACAATTTGAACGGAGTGAAGGCCACAGAAAATAGTTCAAATATATTAATTAATAAACGTGAGCTTGATTTTTAGCTAAAGAAGGTACTTCCAAAGATTAAAGCCAAAAATCTGATATATCAGAACATCAGAACGAATTTCAGGACTGAAAACTATTCGAACTTGTTTCCACAGACTAGGTCCCTTTAACCTCATAAATACATATCCGCAGGAATGATGTAAATAATTGGCGTATTTGTTCCTATTACCTATCCCCTATACAAACTTCTCCATACGCATCCATGAGTATTTGGACGTTGGGCTCATTTTTTTATTTTGGTGGTAAACACAGACAAATACAGTTAGAGTTTGTCCAAGATCCGGTTCAAATACTCTCTAAATCTTTCAAAAAAGCTGTTCTACTGCTACTGATCCAATTGCAATGAATAAGTGAGAGATAATCAAAGGCAGCCACAAGAAACGTTTAAAATAAGGATAGATTTATCGACTTCCTTAAGCGTAGATTTCGTTGGAACAGATGCAAATAATAATTTTATTTCAAACTGGCGCCGGTGATGTTATTTTCTCAGATGTTTACAGTTAAGTACGGAACATTACAGAGAAAATCTGTAGGTATTTAGGTGGGAGAAGTAAGGTTGACATTATAACATGAACTGAAGCAAATAGAACCGAGAATATATTCCGTGTCCTATTTAGGGCTAGACATATGTAGACTTTGAAAAAGCTAAATATTATTATTATGGTAAATGTCGCAAAAACTTTTATCACTATTTTACTGCTTCAAAAAATTTAGTTTCAATACAATTTGTGATATGGAAGAAAGGACAGTAACATATATTTCCCATACCCAGAAATCAACTTAATCCATTGAATTATTTTCATTCAATTCCTTTAATATCGACGGGAAATTTCTATATGATCAAAAATCTATGTCAAAAATGCTTTGGAATAGACCAGGACATGAAATGAGGCAAAGCTATAAATAATGAATCTTTAGACCAATAAAAGAGAAATGAAATGACAATTTAAAGCCTTCTAAAGACTTTTATTTCTCTTTACTTTGAGAATAATTTGTTCAGTCGGTGCAAATTCTAGATAAGACTGCCCAGAAAAGATGGATTTGAAAAACTGAGACTAAACTGTAATATCTTCACAATAGACGCGTAACGTTGAAATAAAAATGACATTTGACGATAGATAGCGTGAAAATGGGATGGAGAAGTTTTAACGTATATATGTCTATAAAATTCATATGTTTCACAAGTTTTCTTCACGCAAAGGTTTCTGAATTGCGTTTGGGCCTTTTTTGTGAGAAAAGACTAAAATTATTATTTGGTAAGAATGAATTTGCAGCTATAGGAATGACTATAGCCTTTGTAGTATACTCTTTTGTAAAAAAAGTACTTTTTGCGATTTCAAAATCTTATAAAATGAGATTATCAACTGATTTATATTTCGAAAATTATACTATCCACTTAATATGATACATGTATATGTATCTATCATTCTTTGTCCCATTAATTGTGTTTAACTGACATATTGATCCCTAAGGGTGCGTCTGAAGCGTTAAAACTGCTGATCCTTTCAAATTAACAACTTATGGCGCATTTTCCCAATATATCATCATCAATAATAGTATTAAATAAAGTTTTAAACCCCCTTATCTAACGTTTAAAACCTCTATGCGACTAAGCAGGCCGTCTCTATTAACTTGAGGACCAGATGGATGGTTCAATGATTGCAAATAGACTTAGTTATTTTGTTTCGGGAAAACATTGACTGAATCTGTAACCGCATCAATGCAGTTGACCCAACCAGCATCAAAAAGCATCTACGAAAAGAAATCGTATAGGAAATATGCCTGAATAGGAAATTTGTCTAAAATTACAACCTGTGGAAAGAAATCAGTTCCAATGCAGACGGCGAAAAATAGAAACATTTGAAGAAATTTAATGCATAAAATTATCAGAGAGAACTCAAAGGTACATGAATAGTTCTGCGAAACGGCATATTACCAAACTGCAATATATTCTTGAAATATTTAGTACAAAAATTGTGAAAACTGAAGTAAGTAGAACATAAGTGAAATAACAAACACGACCATGGGTAATTCATTCCTTTTTGTAGATGTATTTATCGCGTAAACGAACAATTTTTTAAAGGAAGAGTAAACATACTGGCCTGAAAAATACAAATTCCTATGATCTATGATCCTGTATAAAGATAACTTATACTTTCGATAAGTAAGTCAATTATCTCATACATATTTCTCACATCTGATATTCGTATTTTGGCATATGAATCCGATGGTCTCCTGATTCCAATTGCTATATTCGATTTTTTAAACATGAGTTCATCACTGAAGTAATCACCTGCAGATATAGTAAACGGGGTACCCATCTCACGCGTATAACATTTCTTCACAAAGACATCCAAAGCCCAACCCTTATTATACATACTTGGAAGAATGAACAAACATTTATAAGCTTCATGAAGCCTAAATAGTGGGGAAATCTTTAAAAATTTAGAAATCGTCTGTCTAATTTCCTTTTCAAGCGGCTTCACCTCATCACGAACACATCCAAGATGCACAGTCAATGCATAACGGCAATGATAGTTCGTAATGATACCACTCCACTTTCTGCTCTTATTTGCGTGGTAATTATTTATTTGTTTTTCTATTTGATTGTATAATGTCTCGCATGTGGACGAATTCGGAAGTTTATTTAAAAATTTAGTTTCATTTAACTTCCAATGAGTCCCGTCGAGTCCAATAATATTTGGTACTCTCCTATGTGTCATATTTTCAATGTAGCTAATAGGGTGTTCTGTTATGATTACAAATCTTCGCCCTAACAACTTAGCCAGCCTGCAAATCTTCTCGCGTCTTTCCGAGTTGAGTTTTCCACATTCTCGCTCGTTAAGAGTACCTTCATAGCTTAGGGCAACTATGAGAGACCGAGAAGAAATGGCATTGAAAATTTTATTCCTTTGATCTTTGTCAAAATATTTCTCCATCTTTTCAGAAGGGCACCGAAAATTTTAGCTATCGCAGAACCAAATACATCAGAAGAATCTCATATATATATACATAAAAATACCAAATTCTCTGGTTTCTGGCTTCATTCAGTATAAGCATTCTAGAAAAATACCATTACACTCGGAAATTAATTTCTGGAAGTATTTCGGAAGTGGAATTATCAAAATAAAAAGATGAAAATTTTAACTCTTAAAATTCCTTTTCAATCACCTTTTTTGGTAAAGTTTATGAAATACAAAACTCAAGGAAAACTGCATTTCTGTAAACTTTTATAGTTTTTCAACATCTTACCGCATACAAAAATAAATATTCCACAAGCTGTTGTGGAAGACAAATTATCTTATTCCATCTATTAGATCACTAAAAGTAAATTCAAACAAGCGCTATAGATTGCGATTGAATCTTTCCTTAATGCGTCAAAAGTATCGCGTAATGTTTTTTAATGAAGTTTGACGTAAATACTGGAGAAAATTCTAAAATTATGATATTCAATCCGAAAAATTTTCACATAATATCAGAGTTGTGTGTAGAATATCATAATTTTGTGGGAAATATTGATCTTTGTAGAAACAAAGCATCAAAATATATATAAATTTAAGCTGAGTTACGTTGTAAGAACTTAAAACTGTCTCAGAGTACAAGGATTTGAAAATTTACTTCCGGTGGGCATAAAATGTTAGTATAGATTGAACTTAAAGACTTGATTTGCTCTTCGAATGGCTTCTCCAGTTTGAAATAATTTTTTTCAAAAAGAAACACATTCATTCAATTGGTTTCGTATCCGTCACCAAAAACTCAAATTATGTATTTGAAGGATATAAGAAAATAGTTATAAGATCTACACATTCCATGAGACCAAATAGAAATACATTTGAACAAATAATTAGATTAGGGCATAAATTAAGTCCTTTGATACTTTTTTGTCTGTGAATTGAGGGTTTGCGCTCAAGTTGAACGTATCGCTTACAAACCCCTGGCCTTCATACTCTACTAAATCGAAAACTCTGAATACTACAGTTGAGCAAATTTTCAACATGAATAGTTCGTAAATAGAGATATTTGGGCATTCATTGGTGGCTTTAAGGGGATATGTGCATAAAATAAAACTCAAAAAATAAAGCTTTCCTAGGAAACAACTTTTCTGGTTTGCTATATTGAACTACTTTATGGTGAAAATTCACAATTAATAGATTTCTTCCGCTAAAGTTCTTTTCATTGTTTTCATAAAATTTTTTAAAAAATTTAGGAGTGAGCTCTACGTTCCGGTATATATTTATTTGCTAGGTATAGATTTGACAATGGAGCTGAAATGATAGCCGAGCTGTATTTTACGATGGAATTAGAACTACTTTGGTTTTGCGCAATACTTAAATTAGAAACAAGGTTAACTTTCATAAACACTTGTGGGGATTTTCTTTTGAAAGATTATGAAGTACACAAATGCTTACGTGATTAAAACATTTTAGAGTTATTTTAATGATTGGGATGCAAAAATGGAGCAATTTTTGTATATTTTGGAAGTTAAACTGATTAGAGAAGGATACGTACAAAAATAAGCACATAGCAACTAATATAGCAATAATTATTTACACTCAGATATCTATATTTTAGTATTTGCAAATTGAGTTCGAGTAGGAATTGGTAACTTATTATTTCCGTCGTAGCATGCGATCGAAAACAAATAACGAGGTAGTAGGCACAATTTTTGCGAAAAAAGTCTAAAAGGTTACATTTCGGAAGATTGTAACAAAATAACTTTTGTAATTATTATCCCTTATCATGACAAAAGGTACAATACGGGTTATAATCATTCATTATGAAGATGGTCTCCATTCTATACGCCTTTTTGCCAGCAACTAAGTATTTGACTAGATTGAATGCACTTCGAGATTTGGTTAAAAATTATTTGACTGATAGTTGGAAAATGAAAAACTAACGCTTGAAGTGAATCGCACCGAAATGCGTTTTCCCTGGTTATATTTTCCAATCCAGTTATAAAGATTCGATTAATTTCGTTGGGAATACTTTTTCTAGAAAATAAACGCCTTTTCCGCTCGCAGATTCCTGTTGTAGATTTTTATTGCCTCACAGTATGGTGCGATCCTCTAGTACAACACCATGTGCTTTGTTTGTGTGGCATCCAAAAATTTATCTTCTTTATTTTTAGGCGATAGTTTAGTTTCGATCGGGTTGGTCTTGCTGAAAGATTGATAGAAATATTCCTTTATAGGTATATCTTTATACAGTAAAAGTGGAGCCAAAAATCAAAACCACCGCCCCACTAGAAAAATCTCCAAAAGCCTCTCTCATACATCTTTGAACCTACTCAAACTATTCCTATGGGTCTTCTGCTACCCCAGTAAGATCCACAAATAAATACATTCTAATCGCTGTGGAAAACTTGACTGGTTGGCCATTTGCTGTCTCGACCGCATCAGCCACAGCTCAAGTCGTAATTGATTTCATCAGGAAGGAAATTATATCGACTTTTAGGCCACATGTGAGAATTATTTCGTACAACGCCACTTGTTTCGCATCCGGTGCCCTAATAGATTCTATGGAGAAGAACGGTATATCGCGGGAAACAATACTAGCTTATGCGCCAATTTAAAACGGAAGAGCGGAAAGAATGGTAGGGACAGTCAAGTCTGCCATCAAAAAGGCTGTTATAGCAACGAGTAACTCATGGTCAGACGTCTCACGACATTTTTTACGAGTACAAGCGTCTAAGGCTTCCAGGGGGTTTTCACCTTTCGAACTAATATTCGGAGTACCACCCCGCATTATCCATACAGAAATCACTTCGTTGCTGATAAAGTCGAACATAGATTACAGAGCGAATGAGCTGCTGGTTTGTCGCGCATGTTATGGAACGAACAGGAAGCTAGAAACGTTTGCAAGTGGGAGGAGGTGTGAATTTTCAGGTAAGAGACTGGGTCTTAATCGCACATGGACAATCATTGGGTTCCACCGTCAAGTGAACTGCACTGGTATCACGGTACTATGGCTCCCGCCGTATCATTAAGGCAAGAAACCCCCGGTACTGGTTAGAGCCCCTTCACGGACGTCAAACCAGGCTTCCGATTCATGCCCGCAGATTGAAGCCCCACACGAAAGGACCTCTTGGCCTTTGCTAAAACTTCATCAGGATGATGAGTACACTTTAAGCGAACAAAAAACAAACAAGTAGAGAATAATGAGAAGTTATTGAATTTTTATAGGTTAGTGACTTCGAAATTGATGAATATCTGTGGAGGTTGGCGACAGAGCTGCCCCGTGGCCTGCTCTAAGGGCATGATATTCTTGTGTCAATTTTCGTGGACAGCATAGAAATACACTGTATGCACAAACTTGAGCCTCGAATTATTGCTCAACTACAGTATGCGTGATGTAATGGGAAGGAAGTTGGCAAATTCACTACTCTTAGGACTGATTTTTAATCAAAATATTTTATTTTAGTACTGTTTATAGGGATTTTGAAGTTTTGAGCTGTCAATATAAACAAATTTTCTAAAGCTTCAGCCTGAACGCGGGGTATCAACAACCAGTTCAACCTTCAATTACCTGGTGCGTTCCAAACAACAAACACCTGTTATATCGAAAAAGTTTTGTCTATTATGCAAGTTTTTCCAATGCGAGAAAAGGTCAAAATCTCTATTTTTTTGCCTTTCAGTCCGGTTGCAAGCGGAATATAACATTCTTTTCTACTCTGATCCTTCGGGATAGCGCCCAGTGCCGGTTGAGAAGTCCTCCAGGGCCAACTCTTTCGCATCACCGCTTGTCAACCACATCATCGGGCAAGAGGAGAGGAGGGGTGACCGTCATTCTTCTGGTACGCCGCAAACATTGAATACACAGACTGGCGATCAGTGCATCAAGCCTCGCCGTAGTAACACGACTGGAGGTAGAGAAAATGGAGGCAGCTGCCTTACAGAGCCCTCTAGTTGCAGGCCACCGGTACATGAAGTTTCATCGCTAATACTACCACTGTACCCTCCTAAACTGAAGCTCCCTAGGACAGACGTAAACAAAGGAAAAGACTTGAACTTGTTTATGGAAATAAAGTAGGACGACAGAGATAAGAAACGAGGGCCTGTAACCCCTTAAAATCTCAGAGCTTTCCCAACAGGGTTCTTAGTATTCCGCTAGGATAGCCTTCATTTATCAAAAGAGTTGCTTGTATTAAAAGGAGTCAAATTTTTACGAGAATGGAACCCGTCGGAGTCGAAAATTTTCCAGGCTCCACAACTTTATACTGCAAATAAAAATCGCATCATTTTGAAAGAAGTATTTTTCGGGTCTGGTGGTTTCGGAGAGGATATTTTTAGTGAATATTCATTCTGATGCACGTTTGATACGTAAGCTGGTTCCATTTAGGCTACTGATTAGAGTAACTCGAATGAATACGTAGACTGTTGCATTGCAAAACGGTTCTTAGAAGGAAGTTGGTAAAATATTTTACCCATTTATAGAATAACTATAAAGTTTTAAATGAGTCGTCTTTGGGAAAGAAGAGTTTTGTACAGGTTTATTTCAACTAAAAATTCCAGAGATTGCCCTACACCTCTCCTTACCGTCTAGTTTTGATTATAAAGTCACGAGAAAAAATTTTGACGTGTAAAGACACTGAATCAATCTTCCCTTATTACCATAGTTCAATAGGGATGGGGTGTGAACAAAAATCACCTATAGTCGACTTTTGTTTAAAAAAACATTTTTCTTGACAGTGGGACGTTTTAAGGACGTACAGTTTTACGCATCTTATAAAAGTGACACGTAAAGCAGTCTTAAAACGAAATACCCGGGTCAGAAAGAGGTAAAACATGCATTTAGCTAGATTTTTCTACTTTATATTTCATGCTCCATAGAATTAGAGTTATGCCACTGTGTAGTGCACTAAAACGTTAAAAAAAGGTTACAAGGGGTCTTAGTGTACCCGGCTGTACTCTCATGCATTCACACGATGACATATTGAAATTAAGCTCCGATTATTGCATAAGAGCACTTCTAGGTTGTTTATTTAAAAACATATCCACTGTGATATGGAAAATCATACCAAAAAATATTCTCAACCAAAAAATGTATGTTATTTATTTTTTAAACGTCTTATGCCAATTTTTGGAAGACTACGAAGGAATTTGTGCCTTTTTCGTACAGTCATCAAAAATTTTCTTGGTGACCAAAATTAGTAACTCGAAAGTAGTCATGAAGCAAGATTCAAATCTGTTCGTTACTGAGATAAATATGTGTGGTTTGATCTACAGATCACAATTCAAACTTATCCCGGTACTTAGTTCGTCCACCATTAGTCTTTGCTCCAAAGTAAAGTGTGTTCATATTCAAATTTTAATGATTTTCATGGACACCGTGTATCTCTTCAGTTGTTTAAATGACCCAATGATCGCTACCAAGGATATTCCACCAACTTTTGGGGGGTTTTTTAGAAACTAATGCAACGCAAAGTCTCTCGAAAATCGCTCCTTCGTTAGACAAATTAATGTTTTCAAAATTTCTGTAGCTCTCACTCTGCCGTTATCAGTTGTCTTGCGTCATTGGTTTATTTTAGTAACCTTCACATGAGTGACTACTCGTTTCTTATGTATTTGAATTGTAATTTAGGTCCTTCGAAGAACTTTGCCAGTGCCTTTCCAACATTAATACAACATGAACCTTTCCCTCCGTTGTCAATGTTATTGGTAGCTTCGTGCCTGTTATTTCTTCAAACTACTGCATGAATATCAGTATAAAGCCCTAAATTACCATATTTAAATACTTTTGAAACAATTTCATAATGGAAAAGTCACTCTGATAGCAATGAATATTATGACTGAAAACAAAGGGCCGAAGTTGAGCTCATATCAAAGGTTTTACTTTAACCAACTGCTCAAATCTAATCTGTTTGAATTGAGATATTTTTTTATCACTGATGCGAGCATGTATATTGAATAACTGAAAGAAATTCTTCAGGCGCTGGAGTATTTGCGTAGATCAATGGTAAACTTAATGTCCAGTACTATGTTCACTGAGAAGACAGGGGCAGTAATGATAAATTGATTTGTCTTGCTAATTACTTTTAGGTTTGTTGTATGTATTTTTTCATATATCTCTCCGGATAAAATACATGTTTTTTGTTAATTTTATACAGATTCTGAACTTTTTTCGAGGAACTGAACAATTTTCACTTGATTAAACGACATCAAATATGTTTCTGTAATATCTGTTGCAGAGAAATACGTACAGTTTCCATTTGAGCATAACTTTAATTTCTGTGAAGAATTATCAAATAATTTAAGCCAGCTATCTTCTCTCTCTTCTCTACTTTCAAGATTTTTATCAGATTTTGCCCCTAAAAAAGGACATAGCCTGTCTACCGCTAACATTGAAATAGTTTTCAGTTCCCTTCCCAACCTCATCAAACCAGAAGAAATATTCACTGGGATCAACAAGTGTCAGATGTCATATACTTTTCGCCGATCTGAAACATTTTCACTCTCTCAATCTACGAGAAACAGAGAAAGTAGAGAAAATGTAAAGAAATGATTGGGACCTCGGGTGAGATGGTATACACAGCGCAGTTTTCTATTTTCATTTACAAACGAATGAAGTCATGCCAGGAACGCCAGGAACAAGCATGGAGTGGAAAGGTCCGAAGAAGTAAACTACTTTGTCGAATAAAAAGAACCAGGGAATAGAGTTCCGAGTGTGGAAGTTTATGGAATTTTTATTACGAATGCATCTATAGTTACGTTTCTGACCTTCCATATGCAAATCAGCTCTATTCAAGCGTTTAACATATGTTGTGAGAGATGCACTCTAAAATTGAAAAAGACTACCTCTGATTTCTGATTTACTCAGATAAGTGCCAATTGATCGTTTTGCATGAGTAACTGCTGGTTAGGTAAAACTTATTTCCAGAAGTAAATATTACCCATTTGGAGCCTCTATGTTTTTCACTTGATTCTTTCAATTGTTTATATAGTGAAGTTTGGAATTAGTGTACGATTTTCTTGCAAAATGAAAATCTACATCTCTACAAATATTTAGCCCAAATTCAGTATAATTTCTTCTTTTCTACCTTACGGAAACTCTCTCTAGAAAAAAATAGAGATTATGTACTTAAATTAAAGTTCTTGTACGCCATTAGTATACAAGTAATTCGCAAATATACAATATGAACGGAAATAAATATCCGGAACAACACAGGTACTTATTTATATTTTCATTCTACTTCAATAAATAGTACTCATGACCACCAAAATTTTACAACGGAAAAACGAGTTATTTTCTAAAGAAATCATTATTTTAATTTTTAATTTCTTACTTACGATGATCCAGGATTATAAAATTGAAACCATTCTCGTTTCTGAGCAGATACGTATCAAAGCCATTGCAGGACCACTTTTTAGATCTATAAATCAAAGCTAGGTACTTGTATGGAACAGAGGACATTTTCATTCGTATTTATCTACCTCACAGTAATTTAGAATTATTGTGTTTCTCAGATACCAATTGCTCATGGAGTAGAGTGGAAGGAAAGTGAACGAGCAAATTAATTTGTTAATGTGAGGTCGTGAATACTGCTCCAAGGAGTACAATTAAGCACAGTTCTGTGTACATTTCCTCCCGAAAAGCAGAATTTAATTGGTGTCCAGAGATTTGAGAGATATATTTCATCAATATTGCTGAATTAATTCGTCCCTTCCACCTTTCACTAGCATTAGGCGTAATTTTTTGTTGTTTTTATCTGTTTGGGTGCTTTCTGTTAGTTTTTAGTTTTTGGTGACGATATGGTGTGATAGAACACCTTCACTTGCTTGTATAGCCTACAATTCGCCTTAATGATGAGCTCAGTGTGCGGAAGGATATACATATATCTAGGAACCTAAAAATGCAGAAACAAATTAAAAATCTACTAATTGAAAGTATGTCAGCAAATTGCTGTAGTGATTGTAAAAACACAATAAATTACAACTACTATAGGCTTTTGCTTTCTTCTTTCTTGTATTTTCTACTGTAAGATTGAAGTATCTGCTATCATGTACTGTTTAGATTCTAATATTCCACTCTCTCCATTCAATTTCTCATAAAAAACAAACTCAAGTGTAACGATCACTCCATTTCTCTATGGATTGAAAATTCGTCAATCTCTTATCATGGGATGTAGGATAGAGTCATTTCTGAATATCATTAGACCGCCATCGGGATTGAACTTTAAGCGAAGAAATTTAGAACGCTGGATTTCCTTATTCTTGTATGAATTTTTCACAAAAGCAATGTCGATCATAAGTCGCTTTTCTGTTGCTTCAGTTTCCTTTTTGATGACACCAAACAAAGAGAGACTATCTTTGAAAATGTTAATTTGAATACGTTTCATAAACATCTTCTCTAGGTCCTTAGGAGCATATGCCATATAAAAATCGTCTACCGCTGCCATGACTTCACTCCCAAGAACAGATATAGTTACCCGTTTAGTTTTTTGTGATGAATAGTATATTGGTTGATATTTGCCTTCTTTATCACAAAGAAAGATGATTATCCGAATTTGGTATGATTCGTCTATGTTTTTCGCAAACTATGCATCATAGGATGCTCGAAGATAAAGGGAAGATTGGTCGAGCTTCAAAATTTTAGGTCGCATCGAATTTTAATTCCTCATAACACTTGGAGCATGACTGAGCCGTTCATGCTTCTGAGGGTTCTTTTTGAAGATTTCTCCAGTAATTTGAGCTGCTTGGTTGACCCGAAAGGCGATTTCTCGTCCCGAATATAAATTCAGGCGCTTTTTTTCCTTTTAAAATCTGTATGAACTGAATGTACCATCCAAAGGTAGTAAATTTAGTCGTTTTACTTAAAATTATTTGTAAATGTTATAACTGGAGCCATTTGATTCAATTATCGTTCCTGGCAATCTGAAGTCGTTTCGTTCCCTGCTTTTGGATTTGAGAAGATTTTCTGTTTTCCTCGAATACCCCTGAAACTTTTCCTTTCAAGCCTGGAGCACGTCTTCAACGTAAGTAAAGCATTAACCCTATAGCTTTTTGCCTTTTATTTTGAAGAAGAACTCACCATCGTTTGTTGTTAAGTACATTCCTCAATCTGACTTTAAGTGCTCAAAATAGTTCTTCCTCAGTAGCCACCACTATTAGGGAGTACTTGCAATGGTTTTATAAGTTTTTAAATTGCGCCAGGACCCAGTTTGAATTTCTTTAATGGTTTTACATATATGTAACTAAGACTTTTTCCGTACTTTGGAAAAATTCTCTAGTAAAGTCTGTTGCAAAGAGCTTGAAACTGAAAATTGTGGTTAATCCACCTCGTATTTGATTCTATTTTTCCACGTGCAATGCTTTTATCATGCACAAGAAACACTTTCATCTTATGGAGATGTCCTTGAACTACGAATCTTGCATTCCATAATTCGCTATCCGTACCAGAGTCTTAAAAGGCGAGGAAAAACGTCCGCTGAGAATATTGGCGCCCTTAGTTATATCATTCTTTCATACTACTTTCCATGTTCCACATTAGATACGTCCAATAATTTCTTTGTATTTTTCTGGACCGTATTTGGCGGCACAGGGTCAATAGGAGGGATTTTTTCTGTTATATGAGTGGAAAAAAGGAGCTCATGGAGAATAATCCTATATCTGAACGGTCCGAACATATTTTTATATGTTTTGGAAGGATCTACAGTTTCATCCCTCATCTCGAGAAAGTATGGTTTAGCCTGGTGGATGTTGAAGCTTTTTAAATTTGAACTCGCTCCCTTTCTAAATGACATATTTGGTATTGATGCTCTATAGCTTTGTATGACCCTATATTTTCCCTCTCTTTCTCTCTGAAGATGAGAAACTATTCACCAGGTTTTAAAATTCTGTCCGCAGCGAAGTGCATATTACGACTTAGAGTGGTGAGTAGTTTTCTTTCGCAATAATCCTATTCATTTCTGTCATTTAATCTGCGATTATTTTCATTCTTTCGATTTTTTAGGGGGATTGCTGCTGAGTACATCGAATCTGGGTTGCATTTCAAACACTAAAAATGAAGAAATCATACTCTTTTTCCCGATCGTTTCATTCATCGCTTTGTTAGAAATTTCTATCAGAAGTTCTTTCTTGATTTTTGGTTAGGCTCTATGTAGCTCCCAAGGTATACAGCACAATGGGGAATGAAGACGTTCACAAGACCTAGATAATTGTGAGCTTTTACATTGTACACTCTCACTTCTATGCCACATCCATTAAGGAGTACGTATAATATAACGATATCCACTTTGAGAGGTATAGAGAATGTTGGAGATGGGATCTTTATGGTAAAATATCCTATTTCAGGCTTTTTTTCTGATCAAACCTTTAAGACTTATTTTTCCCTTTCGAATTTCACTCCGGCCATGCGTGAGTAAGCGTGAGCTTGGTGAATTACGATAACTTTCCGTTCTGCTCCAGATTCCATACAAGCCCTTTGAATTAATTCATTTTTATTCGTGCAATTTATGCTATATTTGCGTTTTACGTAAAACATTTCGGCGTCTGTGTCGAACACTTAGTACAGCTCCGTATTGTTGTGGTGATTACAATCGCGTCTGTCGAAGTTTTCCCTTTCGTCAGAACTCGGGCCTAATGGACTTAGACCTACTTTCTTGCGAGCACTACGGAATTATTTTTCTTTCAAACGATAGTTTTCTTTACTGTTCCCCTTTAAAATCTGTAGGATCAATTTTCACAGTTGAAAACTTTCATCAGTTTCATTTACGATGCCATTGTGAAATATTCGACATTTTCGTTGATTTCTCTTCATTGTCAGTAATTTCATCCTTGTATTCATGAGGAGAGTACATAAATTCTTAATTCAGATCACTAGAGAATGGATATGACATCTTCAATGTCAGATAAGATTGCATATTACATTTTGACAAGGTTCGAAGAGGATTTGTTTACACAGCTAGGGTACTTTCAGAAGTCCTCTCCACGCTGTTTGCGACATTTTTTGGCATCTTAAATTCTCAAATCAATTGATTCTTGTTCTCCTAATTGTTGCAACGGCTAAATTTACCTAAACAATGAAGGCTTTTTTTACCTATCTATTCTCTTTGTTGATCAGCAGACTTCTAAACAGTAGAATGTTCATTTTCTGAAGGTTTAGATTTGATGCGGGTGCGGAGGATTAGATCCGTTTTTACGAGTTTCAACATATGTTCCATGGTTGGAGTAAAGACGGAGAATATTCGGGGTGATATTGTATTTCGTAGAGTATTCTAATTTAGTTGATATGTTTCCACCCCTCTTTTTACCTTCAATTTCTTCTTGGCTAGTGAGCCACCCGTAATCTGCGTAAAGTTGTTGAACATAATACGTAGGCCTTGCATATAAGCCATTACAAGTAGAGGCTTTAGCCTAAGGTGCACTGATAACAGCTGTGTAGAGGTATTTGACTTTTCTTCCTCTATCCTGTGTTAAAAAGTTCCTCGGGAAGCAAATTTGGTAATTTTCTCTCTCAATTCTTCCAAAGCCCCATGAACATTGCGACCCTTTTTGGGGGTATACAGTTTAAAATTAAGCTTTCAAAGTGATTCTTGATACGATTTTGGCGAGTGCATTCCTCTCTCATTTTAGATACAGACTCTGTAAAAGTTTGAAAGTGTCCCATGATGTGCTTTCGATAAACTTTCTAACTTCATATCGAACATTTTGTGAAATTATTTTAACGTACTTTCGTTTTTAAGGTCATAATCTGCTGCAGCATTAAGTTAATTCGATATGTACTCATTGATATACTCACCGACTTTACCTGTGAATTTTTGTGTATACCTAAAACGGGTAGAATTTTGTGGGCAATTTTAGAGCCTTCATAATGACTATAGTTGCCTCTTTTAAACAGAAATCAATGTATATGCTTCCTATTGATCTTCCTCTAGCGGGTAAAGCATAGTCTGAATTCTTCAATAAATACTCTAGCTGGTTGGCTGCGTTTGTTTCAACCGTTTCAGAGGGGGGTAATCACGAAGGAGTCTAAACAAAGTCGCCAGGCTGGATACAAATTTTCTATTGCATATAATTTCGACTGGAAGATCCTCACGGATGCCGAGGATTACATCTTAGTTCGGAGGTTGCGGATCACCATTGATGTAAATATAACTTGCAGCTTTAACATCACCCTGAGAATGCGATGCTGGATTATACGCGTTGAGAGCCTTTTGTATTTACTCAAGCGATACCATGTTTCTGGCTAAGGGGTGGGACAAAAAAAGGTATGTGGTAGGGATAAAAATAGCGTATGAATGAATATTTGCAAGAAAAGAGTGGTTGGTAAAGTATAATACAAAAGATTTGAAAGCAAAAAAAGAAGGAGAATGAAGAAAGCTATATTGTAATGGATAGAATAACTCAGCGAAGGCCTCTACAAACGCGCTGGTTATTGACGTTCTTCTTGCAAACAATGTGACTTTCGGTATCCGTTTTAGTCTTACTTGTGACATTACAGACTTCAAGGTACTAATTGTTGGGGTTTAGGCGTCTCCATTCGTATATTTTGTACTTTTCATTTCTTTCTAAACCTCTAACTGAGCGTTTGAAGGAAAGAAAAATCGCTGGGACGAATAAATGCGGCTTTGTTCTTCTTCTTCTTCCATATGCTATATTTTGCTATCTGGAAGATGTGGTGGGACGATCCGACTTTGATAGTCTTCAACTTGCTCGAGCCGGCAGCCTGCAGAGTGGATGATGACGAAAGGCCGACGTAAAGGACGAAATGTCGATTTATTTAGAATAAATCAAAGTTTCGGTATGTGTTATGTTCCGTTCGTATCAGGAGAAGAGTAGATAACGATATTTTGACCAGTGTGTAGCACAGCGGCGTATAGGCCCACAATAAGTGTAGAGAGTGCAGAGATGGATGCAGAGGGTTCGTATTTTTATCTTCCCCCTGGCACGTACTGGTGGGCAATAGGTTTACAAGGTGCAGAGATGGGTGCAGAGGGTGCGAAGGTATAAATCCCTCTAGCATGTCTTAGTCAGCCAAAATTGTTTCCGTTCCCACGATTGTAATGACCTTCTCCTCTTCAGAGTCAAGCTCATAACCGAACAAGTCTTCCGGTATCTTCCTCGGAGTTACATCTATCACGCAGACGAAGCGTTTAGTTTACTACCTTCTTGTGAGCCATTAGCAGTAAAATACCTTTGGTTTGACTTATTTGTTACTGGACCTCTTACAGTGGCACATTACGTACAACAACAGCTAGAAAAAACATTACAAGCTAGAGCCAAAAACAAAAATGGGCAAATAAGAGCAAGAATCGTGAAAAAATCAAGAATTAAAGTCCAAGACGGCGAGCACACTGAGGTAAATACAGCGAGACGGCGAACTTAGCGTGCAAGGCGGTTGATGGCGTGATCAGCGGTGGTTTGGAACCTTATTGCAATTGAAAGAGGTATTTTGGAGCATGAACTGGAGAAGAGAGGGTAGAGGAGGGCGATTTTTGATTCAAAATTTTCACTTTCCCCTATGCGTGAGTCTTGTCGGTGGTTTTCTGGGTTGGTGCTGAGGTTGAAGTTTTGGCAAGGATATACAAATATTTAACAACCTAGATCATGGAGAAATGAATGAAAAAATTTACTAATTGAAAATATGGAAGCACAGCACTGTAGTCATTGTCAGCAACGCCCTTAATTACGACTACTATATGCTCGTACTTTCTGCGCTCGTGTCCCATCTTCTGTAGGCTTGCATTGTCTGTTATCTTGTACCATACTTTCTTTATTATAAAAGCACCAGCTAGACCATATATATCAGTCAGTTGGATGGTTAAATAAAGTTTAGAGAAGGCAGAAGCAAACTGAAGGGAAAGAGAAGGAAAAAATAAATCAAGAAAAGGGATCTATTTTTAACACTGCGTAGTTTCTGAATTCGCGTGAAGTCTAAATTTGGTAGAGTGTGCCAAATTCATTGAAATTTTGTAATAATTGATGATACGCTGGCGATAGGTGATGGCTGTGAGCGCCAATTTTTTCAAAGATAAAGAGTTCGAATATGATAGCCCTACGGCATACTAGGGCCATATAACCTCCATTCTTGTCTGGTAGGTGGGGGCCCTGTGGATGGCACTAAAATATTTGCCTTAAAAATATCTTAGCTATATGTTTTTCGTCCCCAGAAATCATTTGACTCATTTTTCGGTTTTAATTTTTTCGGGTTTTAATTAATAGCTAAAATGAAAGGCTACTTTAGTATAGTAAATCTATTCTTCTAAAAGAGGTCAAGCAATCTTGAAGGCACCTTAAAGTGGATACTTGAGTAATATTGAAGTTTCTAGTCAACTTCATACCTAAAAATATTAGTCTCTCGGAATAAGTTTAAAATACTTTCGCTTCTAGTCGGGCTGCGGGGCCCTTAGTGCCTCTTAATTCTTGATATTCCATTTTTCATACAGTGAAACAGCTGTGGTTCTTTAGTCGCTCGAAATGGATTCGTTTTGGAGTAATAGTCGCTGAAAGTTCCATATTTACTGATTTAATCCTACTGCAGTTCACTTGAGTAAATATTCAAGCCCGCATCAGTAAGTATGAAACCGAAATCTACTGAACTCATTGTGTTGGGTTGGGTTGAATTATAAAAGGAAGACTGAAAGAAATTCCTGCTGCACCTTTTTATGATTTGAAAGGCTTCAGTCTGAAGATCTCTATTTTCTATTTCTAAGGTAGTAAAACAGATCGACAACTGTAGGCAATAAAGATTTTTAGTTCAAAAAGGGGGTATTGTATTTAGCACCTAATTTCTACGAAGAATAAAGATTTATAGATAAATGAACTAATTAGAGGAAATTAAGATACGCTGCTTTACTTGCAGTGATTGAATTACACCAGGGTCAGAACAAACAACAGAATCTTTATAAACTATATTCCGTTATCAATATCACTATAAATTATAGGTGGATTTGTGGAGGTCAGCCGTTTTGCAACTAAAATGATAGAAGACGTCTCTATTCTTTCGAGAAATCTTTGGAGTAGAACGGACACGTTATAGAAGACCACTAGCACATTATTCAATTATAAACAAATTAATCAATGCCTTTACGAAATTTAAATCCCTGTTGATGAAAAACAAACCCTTTTTACAAATTTCTGGTTCATCTCTAGATCCATCCCTGTGCTCCTCCTCCTCAAAAATCCTGCTCCCTTTCCATGCAAACCTAAATCCTAAATTTTCTGCTGGTTTCTGAATAAAAATTCACTGTAAAGCTCTTATTTATGCTTAAGGGTTTTTATCCTCATTTTCCGAAGAGAAACCATTCCTTTGGTGATCCACTTCGTCCCCTAAATGCCGTTCCGATATTTTATCGAATTTATTTTTCATTCCGTGACCACAGTTATGCACAGGTCACGAATGTAATCCGAACGCAAATAATTTTATTCGACCAAGGCATTTAAAAATATTGGGAAGGTAGCACTATGTAAACACCATAGATCTGTGATCCGATTCCGAACCCCACTACTAACCACCTCACCAATTCCCTAAATCACCTTCTGGCGCCCCTAGTGTCTATTGGACCGTTATCCTCATATGAGGACAACTTTTAGCCCTTTTTTCAATACAATTCTTTTTTACCTCAGCGCATTTCTTGTCCCTCCGCATTAGTTCATGAGTGTAGATGGCCGATCAAAACAAACTTTTCAAGATTATTGACCTCGGTTAAGCCTAGAGCAATTTTCCCTCACCAGCTTCCGCTCTTCGCAAGAAGTTGTGAAAACGACTACGTTTTGGAAGGAAAAATAGTTCGTATTATCGTGGGGGGTTTCAGAAACGAGGGTGCACGTACAGTAAAAATTACTGTACTGTAACTTAACATGAAAACCCTGTTTTCTAGTAAACATTTCGGCCTTCCAAAACATTTACCTTTCCAAAATGTAACGTAAACAGTCCTATATGAGGACAAAGTGTGCCTCATATGAGGACAGAGCACGGTCGTATAGACACTAGCAACATATACAACATCCATACCATATTCTGTCGTCAAAAAATGCCACAAGAAAGCCCATCAGCATCCATGGACTTTCTCTGTAGCATCCCAGGCTCGAAATATTTGGCTTTTATCGCCGCAGGATCGACTAGAAATGAGTGAGGGGTATTTTCGTCATATCTTTCTAAAGAAGATCATGAAAGTAGATCAGCAGGCAAAATAAGAAAGTGAGGAGGAGGAAAATGGAAGGACTGTAGATGATTGGATGGACTCTTAGGAGCTTTCGCAGTACAAACGTGTGGGTATTACGTTGTACATTCGAGTTTCGTCTGTGGGAGAAGCGTTGGTAATGAGGATTTCTTTGTGATTTTGGAATCCCAAAGGGGTGACGATCCGATTAAGAGTGTATGGAAAGGGAATTTGAGGACTTTCATATGTTCCAGGAGTCTATCTATCATCAAGCGCCATTCGAAAGAATTTATACGGAGAATCGGAGGTACAGATATTTTGGAGGGTTTTTTTGGTTCTGATTTCGCTGGTAGAGTGATTTTGGGGAGTAAATACATATTTATCTTGACCTTATCTTTAGTGCTTATCCTCCATATGATTTGTTTCAATAATTTATATTATTAAGTATATGTTCTTGAGGCTTTAGAGTTAGTCACAAATTCTACAAAAGCTGAGTTTACTTCTTCCTGTGAGGGAGTTCAAGCAGGGTGTATAATGGATGCTCAGAATCTCACCTTTGCGGATTTATTTCTACCAGCTTCCTTGTAGTTTCTACAGCTCCTTCCCCTTCATTTTTAAGCTTCTCTCGCCCGTCTGAAGAGTATTGGAAACCTAAACCGTTGAAATTCGGAACTGGACAAGTCTCCGAACTTTAACGAGACCCAGAGCGTGTGGCATTTCTTGGTCGCATGAAGGTCAAAATTCACCATTCGCAGGGACGATATCGTGAAACTCTAGTTTTAGGCGGCAGAGAATCTTTCATGATTACTAACTGGTCTCCATTAAAATATATATACTGGGAGCGTAGTAACCGGAAGCGGACTCGTTCCTGACCATGTATTCAATAAAAAGGGTTTTTTTGTTGTTTTATTTTTGGAAGATATATTCTACTCTATCCCAAAGTGCTCCAGAAAATCAATATCAACTCAAAACATCATTCCGGCACGGTAGCAAAGAAGGAGCTACTTTCTCTATCTGCCCCATACCGCAACTTAGCTGACAATGGTGCGTCTACTCTTGACCGTGCCGAGAAGAAGGAAGTAGCATACCATTCTGCAGCCTGCGACCAAGAAGGCTTGTAACTCATCCGCCTCGCCATTGACATTTATGGACAGATTGGAAAATGTGGTCTCAAGGCTCTCCAAGACCTTATCAATTTCATAGCTGATAGGCGTGGGAGACACCGCCATTCTGAGTTTCATTCCCTACGTACACATGTCTCAGCGTTTTTCCTCCGGTACACGGCTGTTTTGACGAATCATCGCAAAATACGTACCGCTAGCGACAGCTCTCAGTAATACTGCCTACGGCTGGACCAGATAGTCTCTGTCCCCACTTGCACAACTTTACATTAAAATTTCACCATTCCCCCCTTTCTCTACGAGTACACCTCGGTGCCAGCTATCATACAGGACACATTAGACATCGCGGGTGCTGCGCCATTTCTTCGCATGAAACCCCCTGAATCTTTCCATATCATGGGAAGAAAATGTCCAAGCGTTACAAACCCACGGCCATGTGATATCTTTTCTCATGAAAAGCACGGCGCAACAGCAGTCACATCCAACTCAGCATGCTTTATGTCTGGTCGTTAAGTAATCTTTAAATAAGTTTAGCTTGTGCGTAATAAATGCCAAATGAGTCGCATAAAACATTTTGGGAAATATTCGATAGCGCAGATTTGTTATGATGGTGCCATTCCCACAGGTGATGGAGATAGCTGGTGAAATAATATAATATCTATCATGTTACATCCACTTGGATTGACCTTATCCAACAGTTTACTCTTGTGTTCGTGACGCTCTATAAATTATGAATTTACATAGCACAGTGATCAACCACTTAGAGGGCATGGTCTTCCAAAAACAAGGGATACTTATTCACTGCTACGAGATTGTAGCATTGAATACCACAGTTGATCCTGAGAACCACGGATTTATTTCATATCTAGATTTTGTTGGTTCAGTAATCTGCAGAACACCAAGGCATACAGGTATACGCAGTGACAGTGAAAGAGACTGTTAGTGCACTCTGTCCTGAGAAATAGTAAGCGCATGTTGAGTTGTGAGTGCAGAGTAATGAGTGCGGTGTCGTAAACATGCTTTCGTGTAAGTAGAACTGTTTGACTGTCAACTGTTATGGAACTAGGTGCGATGCAAAAGTGAAATAAAAAAAGGAGAAGTGACTACCAGGCTTAACCTGTGCGAATACTGACTCTAAAGTGCCCCATATTTTCCCATGCTCAGGAGTATTCTGAAAGGGACAAACTTTTGGTTGCTTTACTGCGTAGAGGAACTAACGGATTCTGCCTGAGAGGAAAGATTCATTTCTGTGTATTAGAAACGGGGCGGAGGGGTGTGATATAATGAAACTTTTGGATATTATTTGGCACGCTGCTCTGGTTGCGCTGGCACGCTGCGCTGGCTGAGCTGGCATGCTGCGCTGGCTGAGCTTGCATGCTGAGCTGGCTGCGCTGTCACTGTACTTATAATTATATTTTTATTTATTTTTAGAGTGATGCTTTGCACTGCACTGTGGCGGTGCAGATTTGGCACATAGGTACTGTATAGGTGCTACAGAATGTGAGGGTTGAAAACTCTATATAAGGGGCTGTTTGCATGAAATGGTAGGACTACATGGGAGCCAGCATACCCGATCGGGGCACTCAACACATTAAGTCACGTGCAAAGCATAAAGCAAGTTGACAGACAACTTCAGGTCAAGCTCCGAGTAGTAGGAAGTTGAGAGTCAACTTCAGACCCAAGAAAACTTTTTCCTAAGCTGGTTGCAGAGCATCAGTGGTAGACCCTGCCCCTTCTATACTTGCTTGTAGCCCTCTCAACTCTCTCCCATATACACTCCTTTTTATTCGTTCAACTATACCACGGTAGCACTTTTGTCGCTCGCAACACCTCCGTCTTGGGGTAGTTGGATCTAATTATCTCTTCTCCCGACGATTTACCCCTATCAGGGTGCTCTTGTAAGACCAGCGTTCTAAAGGTGACTTCAAGAACCTTCGCTCAATGCTTAAAGATTACAGAAACCCTTTCTGGGATGTTTGTATTGTTTTCTGTTTGCCTAAACGCTCTCCTAATGGTTTACTAATTGTTTCCGTACTGACGCAGTTCGAATTCATCAATCCGCGACGCCACGTGATCAATGCTAAGACCCTTATAGTAGGCAACTCCGCCGCGTGCCTGAGCAGTTAGTATTGGTCTTCCCCCTAACACTTGCTTTAGGGGCTTTCGTTTCTTGTAAAAGATTTCCACACACAGGCAACTACCCTCTACGATGTTGCCAAATCCGTGACCCGCGAGTTCTGCACAGATTTCCATAAACGAAAATCGACTATTAAATGCCGCATTCCTACCTGTCTTACGCAACCATTTGTATTCCGTCTACCCAAAAGGTTGCTGAAGTCTGGCCAATTTAATAATTCAAGAACCCGGGGTCACTTTTGTGCAGGTAGCATTTTAGGGAGCGTAGTTCCTTCCCCACTACTGTGTCGATATACCCTTTCTTTGAGTCGATTGTGGGTGTCTGGAAACCAATGGGATAGATCGGATATACCCTCCAAGAGTAAAACACCCAAACCTTTCCCTTTTGTGGAGACGCCTGCTTGTTAGCTGGGCTACCAGCTACTTTTCAGTTACTGGAAGTGATTCCTTACATATAGTACAGATTCTGAAACGGGGGGGGATGGTTTGTTTGGTTTACTGCGAGTGGAACATGGGGTGAAATTCCCATTTTCCTGTGCAGTATGGCGGCGGCGGAGAAAACACTACGGTGAAAATGGGCGTACTATGGAATGGCTCCTAAAAAGTTGCTGCGAGCCCTGTCAGCAGACATACGACGTTCGAAGCACCCATTAACGCAGGATGCCGCGGTAGGAGTGTGTCCCTGACCTCGGGGAATTGGTCCTCGGCACGATTGGCGACCGAGCGTACCACCTCCGTCACGAGGGAGAAGGCGACGCGATGGTCTCCAACATACGATATCAATCGCCTTGCTTCCTTCGCTGCTTCCCGTCACGGTTCCTCCCCTTAACAGGAGCTCCGTGACTTCGTTACCCGTTTTGCATTTAGTCTCCAAATAATGCAGGCGCAACAGGTTTCTACCCGCCGCCCGCATCCGTAGTTAATTTATGAACACCCTCCGCACGCCTCTGTGCGACATTGTACAACCCATAAAGATTTACCACCACATCAATCTTTTATCGCGACCTCCACCAGAGGTAGGCCCGTGCCTGTGCCAACCTCAACTCTTTGAGGGTGGCACCCGGATACATGTGCAGTGCTAAATGACGTGGCAAGGAACGTGGCCGTGAGGGCATTAGAGACTTACGGAAAGGTTCGGGGGGTTTTGATGAAAAGGCACGCTGCAGCAGCCGTCATGTCCAATGCGGCCTGCTTGGTGGTTGGCCTGAAGGTAGCCTTTTAGCGAGCGTAGTTCCTTCCCCATTACTGTGTCGGTATACCTTTTTGAGTCGATTGTGGTTGTTTGGAAAACTATGGGATAGATCGGATACATCTTCCATGAGCGGCCAGGCGGCCTGCTTGATGGCTGGCTTGAAGGTAGCATTTTAGGGAGCGTAGTTCCTTCCCCATTACTGTGTCGGTATACCCTTTTTGAGTCGATTGTGGTTGTCTGGAAAACCATGGGATAGATCGGATATATCCTCTAAGTGTAAAACACCCAAACCTTCCCCCCGCTGAGGGAAAAGGCCTCTGGCTGCCATCCCCTGAGGGTGGAGATTGTAACGGGAAGCAGCCGATAACGAATCATGGTTTGAATTAATGCAAGTTCGTAGGACTCTCAACTCTTACACCACTTGCAGTAAACCAACCCCATTTACCCACTTTTGCGTAAATCTGTCCAAAAGGCTATATCAACTTGTCTCACGGAGCTTTCAAGGATAGCCCTCTTGGTTTGCTTCTTGCTAAAGGCAGATATCACATTCCTCACAAATTCTTCACCTCGCCTCGAGGAGGGAAAAATTGGGGTGCTTTACTGATTACGGATGCAGGACGAATACTTTCCGAAAACTAGGGAGGAAAGGTCTGTGTGTTAGGGAGTCGGAAAATGAGGCCGAGTCATGAAGTACGACCTCACAGGGCTGGTGTGACGCCATCCGTAAGGCATGCTGCGTTGGACGAAACTGTCGCCGCACCGTGTCTTTGCATAAGGACAGATCGCGCCCGCCCGAAGGTCTCTATGGCTCGTACGGCGACGTGCCTAGTCACGTATGTCAGCACCACGAATGCGTCCGTGTGGCACCCGCCAAGAGTTGATATCGGCACTGGGATCGGTCGGGACCTGGCATGCGTGGTGATGAAGTCTTGATACCTCCTGAACTTTGACGCTTTCGCGGCGTTAAGAGATGTCAAGGGGTTGAAGTAATGGGCCCGTGTGTTGGAGGGAGCAAGGGGAACGTTTGGGTGTTTTACTCTTGGAAGATAGATCGGATATATGATCCGAGGGCGCAAGTGCATTGACGAATGTAATGTCGATAAAATCTGTCCCTCCGGTGCTCCCTATAGCCTTGATGTTTGGCCTTGTGCGATGTTGGCCATTGAGACGGGGCTCCATGGCCGGGTGCCGCGCGGCCTTTGCGAAGTCCGACATGAGGACCGTAACCTGGCGGTCCTGGTGACCGATTCGCTCTCGGCCATGCAAGCAGTGCTCGAGGTGGTCACCGAAGATGTCCAGGGTTTCCACCGCAGTTGCTCCTGGGGCACAGGGTGTTGGGGGCGAAGAACGGTACCTGGCAATAATATTGGAGCCAGACGGAGAAAGCTGTGGAAGCAATGTGTTTCTTAAGGCCCGGGCATAGTGTGCAGTATACCCATTGTTTAGCACCAGGTAGGGAAATCGACGGGCGAAAAGCTTGTCTCCTGCTGTCGCCAGGGGGTATGAGCTCTTGAGCCGCTTCGTGAATTGCATCCGTCAGCTTCTTTTGCGAGGTTGGGTTGTTGGAGTAAAAGGCGCTGAAGGGAACTATCTTCGACGGCGGACATGAGACAGACCACACCTTGTAGGCGTCGACTGCATCTTTGCATGTGCTTAGCGGTCGTACTGAAGCCGGTAAGATGGAGCGGCCGAGGGTATCAGCAGCGGCACAAGAAGCGAGGATAGCGGCGGCGGAAATGTCGAGCGCCGACGTGAGACATATCCCCAGCGATGGTTTCTTGGGGTATAGCGGTTTCACTGGGAGCTGGAGTTCTCGAAAGACCTCACGGTCGAGGACGCCTCCGGCCGGAGTTCGAACGCATTTCTCGATCATCTCGTCAAAGCACTTAGCGCCTTCCACTGTACTAGAAGGGGGAACGACGCGTAACAAGTAGACGACTTTGCAAACGCCAAAGCAATTTCGGAGGAGTTGAAGTGCCACTTGTGTGTCGTCGAGATCGGCAATTGTTGCCAGGAAAGGCTTAAGGGATTCGACGTGTTTGTAGAAATCTTGTTACATGGTTGCGGTCGAACCTATGGGGGCGTTGAGAATGCGAGTCGCGATACACTTGCTTCAGTCCGGCTGGGTAAAGCTCTTGGACGGACGGCGATAGTCCAGTAGGCCACCAGACCTTGCACTTTGTCATGTACAGGTGTAGGCCGCGGTCTGTTTGCCATTTGACGGTGGTAGTAGATCTTTACGAGTTGTACAGTAAGGCACAGAAGCGTGTGGAGGGTATTCAGAAATTAACTACAAATGCAGGCGGCGGGTGCAAACCTGTCGCGCCTGCATCACTTAGAGACTAAATGCAAAACAGGTGACGAAGTCGCGAAGATCCTGTTTAGGAGAACCGCGACGGGAGGCTGCGAAGGAAGCAAAGCGGCGGAAGAAACCTTGGCCGTCGTTGCCCAAGGCGCTGTAGATATCAATCCCGACAGGGGATAGGAGGATATCGTTTTGGTCGCATTAAGTGCCGTAATGACGATGTTTCTCGCGCTCTGCGAGTGTCGCCGCAGCGCCCGCGGTAAACTTACTTGGCGGGATGTGGCGGCGTGCGGAGGTTTGGGCAACAGTAACGTCAACGGCGATATCGGTACTGTGAAGCCCGTACGCAGCGGGAATGTAAATGTCCATTCGTAACGCGGGAGACTCCGAATGCCCAGACGAGTTGGGAGCCTGGTAGAGGAGCGGATGCTCAACGAGGGCGACGATCCCAACTTCCTTAGAGTAGCGGGCAAGAACGTTGCGGAGGACGTGATGCCGACTAGTCATTCCGTCTTCGTACTTGCAGGTCAACCCGGGTTGGCCGCTTGGATCTAAGACGGGTGCGACTTCAGCCGAGCGCCGGGAGCAGACCGCACAGTGAGTAGATCCAGGGAATAGCGCGATACCGAGACAGAGAGCCAGAGCGACTTTCCACGCAGAGGAGGACTGAGGAGGACATCGAGTAATACGTATCAGGTACTCTGCGCACCATACCCGGACCTTAAGACACACACTGATCCCAAAGCTTTCTCAGTCTAGTCTCAATACTATTGCCAGGTATCACTCTTCGCCCCTAACTGCCCGGGAACCCTGGACAACTTTAGTGACCACCTCATCCACTGCTCGCATGGCCGAGAGCGGATCGATCGTCACGACCACGGGGTGAAGATCCTCACGTCGGACTTCGAAAAGGCTGCCCGGCACCCGATCATGGAGCCCCGTCCCAATGGCCAACATCGCACGAAGCCAGACATCAGGGCTATTGGGAGTACCGGAGGGACAGACCTTGATGTTACATTCGTGACTCCACTTGCTCCCTTCAACAGACGGGCCTGATGTTTCAAGCCCTTGACTTCTCTGAATGTCGTGAAAGCGTCAAAGTCCAGAAGGTATCAATATTTTATCACCACGCATGTCAGGTCCCGACTGATCCCAGTGCCAGTATCCACTCTTGGGGGTGCACCCCGATGCATTAGCGGTGCTGACAGACGTGGCCAGGCACGTCGCCGTGTGAGCCATGGAGACCTTCGGGCGGTTTCGATCCGACCTTATGCAGACAGGCTACGGCGAGGGTTCCGCCCAACACGGTATGTCTTACGGCCGATCTTACACCAGCCTTGTGAGAAAGTCCCACCTTACTCTGTCTCCTTTTCAGACCCTCCAGTGTACAGACTTGCCCCCCGTCTCGGGAAATCGCCATCCTACATCTCTAATCAGTAAAAGACCCTAATTTTCCGCCCCTCTAATCGAAAAGTTTACTGAACACCATCCCGCCCATGATTCATTTCAGGAGAACAGAACTTAAATCTATTACAGTATCTTTTGACTGAACCAGAGCTCTTGTTATGTCTCCAACAGATGCCCTTGGTCCTGTCTAATCACTGCTACCTAATAAATGGTCTGCTCGAATGGCTCGGCCACTCTACGTTCTAAGGTATTACACCGCTTGTCACACTGGTTAATCTCGCTAAACTATGTGGGGGGGATCTTTTGATGTGTTCAAAAACCTGAACCATGCAGATAGTGGGTTACACCAGAAAACTATGTAACTTTGTAATATGAGAAGTTATTGGAAGTATCGGATCAACGATACTGCATAAACTAATTGCCGTAAACAATTCTTCTCTACTCTGTACCATCTTTTTCGAGAAGATATCGGCTTTTACTCAATACCACTTGTAGATCTCAGCAGTCAAACAGATAAAATTTAGTTGTTGCGAGAATAATACGAACCGATGAACCCTCAAAATGGGGAAAGGTTTTGGTGTTTTACTCTTGGAAGATATGTCGGATCTATCCCATAGTTTTCCAGACAACCACAATTGACTCAAAAAGGTATGCCGATACAGTAATGGGAAAGAACTACATTCCCTAAAAGGCTACCTTCAGGCCAGCCATCAAGCAGGCCGCATTGGACATGACGGCTGCTGCAGTCTGCCGTTGCATCGAAACCTCCCGAACCCTCAGAAAGTATTTTAAATATGAAATAACTTGTTATCAAGCAAATGACTGAAAGCGCAACTTTAATCCCTCATGCCAATTTTTTCTCATGCCATGCGAAGGGCTTGAGCGATACTCTTGGCTACTATATCCCAAAAGGAGCAATACTGTGTTCCTTTGAGGACAGTGGGGAGAAAATGAAAATGAACCGCTTGTAATAAACCTTATGCTCCTCCGATGCAACAGTTCAGATATAGAACCAGGGATGAGGCTTAGTCGCTAGTTTTGCGCCAGTCATCTCCAATCTATGTACAATACTCATTACAGTACAAAACGGCTATTTTTAAGCCTGCATGGTGGTCAATTGGAAAGAATGATCCGCATCGAGCAATATTAGCAAATTCAATTGCGTGAAATCAAGCTCACTGCATAGACGCTTCATATGTTAAGCCATTGAAATACTATATGCACACGACCAGGAATGTCTTGGAACTACATATTTCTATGTTGAACTATGCGGTATCAAGCCATCCTTTATTTCTGGCTTGTTTACTCGCTGGCCTCCCCTCTAATTGCTGGTACAGTGGAGCGTCATCTGCGCCTGCTGCAACATTTTGCGCACATCTCAACTGCTATTCAAGTTGGCTGGATGTCAAACAGCATTTCTGTTAGAGTAAATGAACTCTCCGCATTTCCCTTCTGATAAATGCGGAGAGAAAATAGTCTAAGAAAATAATTAGGATGCCTCCGATTCAATACTTCAGTTTCAGAATGGAGTAAGCGGTATTGGTTTACCACGAGTAGTGCGAAGATAGGAAGCCCCATGAACCTGCGGTCAAACTATATTCCTGATCTGCAGTACGAATAACGGAGCAAAAAAGTGGGTTTTTGGTTTCCGCTCCTTGAAATGACTATCGAATAAGATAGTTTTACTCAGAGACGCCTCGGTGTACGAGTTAATTACATAGTTACAGTATTGGCTAATGAGTGAAAGACTATCGCTTAGGTAAAATCAGATGTTCTTGGAACATCATAAGTACGCTGAATGGCTTCCAGAGAGCCCTTTAGGCAAACTTGTACCGCACTACCCATTATCTTGAACCTGTCTAGAGCATACCGGGTGATAACCGACCCGTATTTTTCAAATATGGAAGAACCAAAACACTCCCACCGAATTATACGGTTTCCCCCATTTTTTGCCATTTATTCAGACTAGACTTTTCATTTAGTATCTCTGTTGTTGTCATAATTGTGAAACCCAGCGAAATTTCAGTCCCGTTGGTTCACACTTTGAGAACGTTATGCTTCCTGCTGTCATTCTGTGAGAACAAGATCTTTAAAACTAGGACGGCAGCTGTATCCCGAAAGTCAGTCAGTGTAGACTTGAGAGACATGAGTAAAGAATGTTGGAAGTCATTTTCAGGTGACTCTGTAAGACAGTAGATGGTAAAATTTAGGGCTTGAACGTATTCATCGAGGGCGTGACGTCCAGCCTGCCGAAAATCCAATGATCAAGTAATTTCGGAAGCTAGAAGAGTTCAGATTTCATGTAGTTGATCACAATAAATACTAGCGACCCAGAACAGCTTCCAGCTTTCAGAATATGATTTCTACTTGACCGCCAGCTAGCTTGGGTATGGCTAGGAATAATGCTGCACTAATTATACACTGCGAAACCCCTAGCTTCCACCGCTGTCAGTTGTGTTAATTACTGTACTAGTACGGTAGGGCTGAATAAAATAATTTTACGTCGAGTTGTTTTTTTTCCCCTACATTTCAACATGTTGAGATATTGTAGACTTGCTAACGCCGGTGTACAGTACTGTCCCTGGTTCGCCTTCCCCCGTTACTATCCGCTTCATAGATGACCTCCCGCGCATCGCGGAAAATTGCATACATCTGTTTGAGTCATAAAACGAGAATTTACCGACGCATTAGTTACATGATCTGGTGGCCTCTGGCGAACGCTATCGTGTCCTGTACACCTGTGCACGTGGCCGACGTGGACCACCCGGTTGGCACGTAGCTAGCAACATAGTCGGTTCCTGCACTGGGACCCCGATACTAATAATAATAATAATGCAGTTAAGTATTATTATTATTTACGGTACTGTCCTCTACCCAGAGGCTGCAGTGTACAGTACCCCGCAGTGCGGGCCATTTTTCAGTGGATAGGAAGTAGTACAGTACAGTATGCCTAGTCCGAAAACGGATTGACATATATATAAATATAATCATCCTTACTTTTTCTTGTTATAAAAGGACAGGTCTAAATATCAAAAGCCAGACCGGTCCGGATATGCATTGAGGAATACACGGGACTGACTGGATTTGTTCACAACTTCGTAGGACCGAATAGACTACCAAGGTACTTGACGAGGTTTGACTGGCCAAATTCGGTGCTTAGGAGATGGCTCCGACTGCCATCAATCCTGGACCATCGCTACTGGACTCTCCGCCCTTACCAACCATTTCCGACAGCCTAGCCTGCGCTTCCGTCCTCGACCTTGTTCTACCTTTTTATCGTTTGCAGGTCAACACAGTATCATCACTCCTTAATCAGTAATAGCCTTTCCATAAACCGACCGGGTACATACCGCATTCTAATATCAATAAATGGTCTATTACCATTGCCTAGGTGCTACTGTAGGTACAATGCTTGCTGATGTGCATGGAGTCCGCTATTCTCGAGACAGATGTGAAGCTATTTTTGGAGCAATTTTCAAATTATTTGCAATAAAATTCGAAAGGGACTCGAGCCAACGGTATATAATACTGCCGTTTTCAATCTCTATACAGTAGTGGAAGTAGCTTGATCTTAAATTTAATTTCATTACAGCAGAAATTTATTTGTGTAATTTTCATAATCTCTTCAAGCACTATCTAATCTTTAAAGCTAAAGGATATTGAATTTTGTAACGGATTAACCGCGATGGATAGGCTGTCCATGAATACCATGTATTCGTTTCATCTCTCAAAAGTTGTAAGTCTGGGTGGCTTTCTGTAAGTTGAATGAAGAGCTAGGCAATATACTAGCTGGCACTCTCTTGATTTCACGGCCAGCCCCCTTGACAGAAGCGAATATGTTGTGTCATTAGCGAATAACACCGCTTCCGTTTAGAAAAAACCCAGTTCATTGTGATAGCTTGTGGATCCGAGGGGAA
This sequence comes from Kappaphycus alvarezii, assembly GCA_002205965.3. NCBI lineage: Eukaryota > Rhodophyta > Florideophyceae > Gigartinales > Solieriaceae > Kappaphycus > Kappaphycus alvarezii. The sequence continues at coordinate 550,812 of NADL03000612.1, read as the reverse complement.
GGGACTCTTTAAATCAATATCAGTACGTACAGTGCAGTCTTGGTTTGCAGCAAATCGTGTGGGTAGTGCGAGCCAAATCTTGCACGGAGCCAATTTGTTGAACCCACAGTACAGCAAGAGGGTGTAATATTTCACATACATCGGCAGTTTTTGACTAGTTTGTTTTAATTTTAGAGTCAAAAGTCTCACGGTCGCTCAGAAAGCCCCTGGGTGTACATCGAGGCGGAACGCAGCATAATAGGCCGTGGTTCATACTGAAAACACATCGGTATTCAGAGGAAGAATCTGTTACCATGTACACATGGGAACGGGCAAGCAAAGGGAAAATGGCGGGGAATATTGCTCATCGATTTGTTTAATGGCATCTTTAAATTAGTAGGAAGTTCTGGGACTTATTGAAAGCCAAGGCGGCATCACGAGAAGCTTTCGAATTACTTTTTAGTGTGAGGATCGAGGGTAATGTTGTTGGAACAGCTTTTGTAGTTGGAATCTAAAAATGAATATTATGTTACCGGGCGATCCACTCGCAAGAATTCTCAAGACCCGCCATTCTAGTCAGGAAGCTCAAGTGTTTACCAAAAGAAATAAGCGCCTCAATAACGAGTTAAAATCAGGGCTCAGGTTTAAGTGGAGGAGTAGTGTGCTGGAGAGGGCATGGTGTGATGAACCAGTTGGTGATTTACAGTGCACTAGTCGTGCGCCAAATGGCAGAAAATCTTGTGGGTGGGTGAAAGGAATTGTTTGTTCTGTGTTGAACATGAAAGGGAACGTGAGGAGGGATAGGTGGATTTTTTTTTTTTTTTTTTTTTTCGTAGGCAGCATTGCGCCAGTACCTGTAGTTATCGTATATGGGTGATACAGAGTGCGGAAGGAAGGGTGTAATCGTGTGGTGGGATTGGATTGCGGAATTCTCCCAAATGGATTTGTACAGTGAGTGGTACAGTATGTGTGCGAAAAAGTGAAAAAAAGTGAATTAGGGTATAGAAAAGTGGAAAGTTTGAGAGGGTTTCAGGATGTGGTACTACAGTGCTTATGTGCAGTACAGTATCTCTTTGCCGTTGTGAATTGCACTGTTGTAGATATTGGACAATACCGTACTACAGCACTTTACAGTACAGTACAGTACTGTACATACTGGACAGCAAAATTACTTACAAGTTCCTTTCAGTTACTGTTTCTGAATGAAGAAAACTAAAGTCAAAAAACGAAATAAATGGCATTTCACAAACGCATCTAGCAATAGATACAGTACGGTACAGTACTGTACATGTTCTCAACTCAAACGACTTTCCCCATTTGAACATTATGCTATGTACTCTGCTACGGTACATCCGAGAGAATGGACTGCAATCCAATCGGAACCCAGTGATCTGTTAAAAAAGGTATTGTACGACTTTCGGAATGAAACGGTGCTGAATTGTTCTTTACTGTATGTACTGTACTTCATAGCGCCGCAAAGGTGTCAAAATTGTAAAATGGGCCCAATACTTTTTTTGTTTTCCTAAATGTGTACTGCACATACTGTACTGTACTGTATATACTGTACTGTACTGTACAGTACAGTACAATAGCCCACTGCGTTGTAACCATGCCTGTCGGAGCACAACAAGAATGCACTTCCAAAAATGAAACTGTCACTTTCCGCTGACGACGCAAAGCTGCAAGCAAGTTCGATACTCCAGCTGCCCTGCAGTCCATGTTGGACGTCTCAACAGAGTGGGCGAAATGCATGGGCATCAAGTGGAACACCCGGAGGTGCCATGTACTCGAACCGGAGAATAGTGCAGAATAGTGCCGGGTCCCTGAAATACCACCTAGCAGATACTACTATTGCGACAACCGACTCAGCACCATACCTTGGAATAACCATACGGCATTCCAAACTGGATGTCCAATCCAATGTGCATCGCCTGAAGCCAGCCTCTCTCAACCCAAACAAAGTTCCAATTTCACACCTCGTCAAACTTTGCCAAACTCTTGTGTACCCAGTCGCCGACTATGCTCTCCACCTCATGCAAACCGAAAGCCTAAGTCACCAGCGCCTAGAATCAGAGCTTCAATAACTCCTCTACGACGTCGTAAAGTATACACTCGGATCCATTGACAAGAACCGCAACCGCAGCCTACGCAGATTATCGCGGCATCTCAAAATCGCCAAACTCCCCGACCACATCCAGCGAGTACACTTGAAGCTACACAGGCTCTGTCCAATGGGAAACACTCCCAACACTTTATCAACGAGACCAAAAAATTCGTGACTGCAGAGTCCGGGTTGAGGCTCCTTCCTGACGGACAGCACAGTGTGGACAGGGATGGGCCGTGGCGAGTACCAACGACAACAGCAGCGGGTCGCCTTCGGAATGCGAAAGGAGTGTTAGGGGATAGGAAGACACAAAGGGGTGAATGTATGACGAGCGTCGTCCCCATTGGCCTTGCATCCCTTACAACTGACCCAAACAATGATCGCTTGTACTCTGGATGAAGACGCACTTACTACCCACTACGGTAACTGTGTAATTAACTCGGACACTATCATATTCGAGAATGAACAGTTTTAAGGGTTTGTTTTTGTTGTATGTTGCGCGTACGCAGCAAAGCTTACCGCAAGTAAAAAGCTTTTTCATGCACTAGAGAATGAAGAGCATGTGAAAACTAGATACCACCGAATGGGGCGGACATGTTTGCTCTGTTGTAGGGCGGGCGGTGGTGGTGTGTACAGTACTGTATTGAAGCTCATGTATCTTTGTTTAAAGGTGATGAGATGATCAATGATGACAAGGAATAGCTGTAAAAATAATTGTTTTTGTTTCGTTCCTAAAAATAATTCGAAATTTGATTGAAAGATCAACCAGCGAAGGGTGGATTTTATTGAAATTGCTGTAGACGCTGTCAATTTCTGTACCGGGCCTGCATACCCTTGTGGCATATTCTTAAAATTAATAGCACGTGAAATTGTAGCAAAACAATTAAAACAAAACACAAGGGAGAAAACAACTTCATAAATTAATTATTGAATTCCTTTTTTGCGGTTGATTCCGCAGCGCAAGGATGGTACAGTATCGATTTTTCTTTGAGTTGCCAAAAAAAGTAACACCATATTTTTCCTAATTATTGCTCTTATTGGATGAACCGTTAGCATACGGCGCCAGGTTTCCTCATGCCAGTGGTATGGTCAAGCCAACATTGAAAAGAGGCAAAGTAAAGTGTATCATTATCGCGATATTTTTGGAATTTCTTAAAATTTTTAGTTGATCTACAAACGATCCGCTCACAGTCAAATTTTTCTCAAATACATTTCAATGCGACTGGCTACTCCAATGGCTCCAACGCTATTGGAGTAGCAGTCCCACTGGCAGATTCCTTCATCTCCATTGGTGTCTTGAACAAATCCCGCACCAAGAGTACCGCACTACACCGTGCGGTACAGTACAGTATGTGAAATTGTACCTATGTAACCTTACATGGCAGGCGACGCTCGCAGAGACAATACAACAACAATAATGAAATGGTCATTACATGCAATTGTTCAAAACTTGGATCTACAGTCACAACTGAGAATGTTTTGTAACTTTAATTCAGACGACCCGTCCAACATACACAGTTCTGTACACTACTGTACTGTACTGTAGGATTAATCCCAGCTAGAGGCCGCTGCAGTAACTTTACTATAGTGTGCACTACGATATACAGAAAACTCCAGACTACTCAAGAAACATATGATAATTGCATTCTGAATATTAGGTATGATATAATATAATACAGTACAGCTCCCAGTGTAGTCTTCAGTCGAGTGAGGCACATGTCCATAGACTTTGAGGCTCCCACGATACTCTTATAGTCTTGCTAATCCCCGTCAAGTAATAAAAATAGCTATATTAACACACTAGTTCAAGAAAAATTAGAGGGAGTACGACTGTCATGCGTCTCGAGTCTGTTGCTCAGGAGCCAAGATACTGATAAATATTGAATGCTTTATGTTTTTCAAGCGATAAATTCTGGAGTCAATGTCTCCATTATTCCAAACTCTCGTTGCTCTTTCAGAATAGTTCCTGACAGAAAACAAGTTTGGATGAGTCACGCATCTGACCTTCCGAGAGATGAGTATGTGCTGCAGTGAGAAAATGGAATTGAAGCGGGAGTCCTCTTGTCCATGTGAGCGATTCATTTGAAGAAACCCTGCCTTGCGGGTCACTCCAATTTTGTATCTAAACAAGTGGTAATGGAGGCCAAAGGACAATGGCGCCATATTTTTTTTCTTGCCTGGCGAATCTATGTTTAGTAGGTGAGTCGGGACAATACTACAGCAAATTATACTCTTGGATGCACCTAAAATGACGGCAAAAACAAACTTCTCGACGTGGAGAACGTGCGATGCATCAGCCTATTCTGAGGGGAGTTGTTTTTTATGTAATCGGCAATTGGTTTTTGGGTTTTGTAAATAGAAAGCTCATACTGCGCATCAATTGCACTATGTGCTCATATCAGTCTATCTACTCAATAGAGGCTTTTGAGGCACTTCTTTCTAACAGAGGAGAGCAACATTGGTTGCTGACTTCAAGTAGCGTGGCAGCAGGAAGAATCCAACTCATTATGAATTTTTCCGAGGAGCAGTATCTCTGCAAGGGTATGTCTTTCGTAGCAAAAAACGAGGGGTCAGACAGAATTTGAAACGGCTCTACCATTTTAAAAGACGTGTCTTGGAAACGCCAACAAAGGCCGGGGCGCATATGCGCTGACAGGGTGCGCTGTTGTGACAAGGAAAACGGAGAGCGCGAGGACCTCTGAGTGATACAGGACGGTTACGCTCCGCCTAAAGAATAAAGGTTTGTATTCTAGAGTCCTATTGGCAGGGACGTTGGGTGAGTGCAGGGCGGGAACGGTAGAGACGAAATTGGATGATCTGTTTTGGAGAAATGTAACTGTAAAACGTAGTCCCATTTCTGAGGCTTTCGGAATCGGGAGATTTGAATACGAACCTGTGACATGGACTCGACAGGGAAATTGAATCATAACAGGCAGCCGATTTGGAGGCTTTGAAAAGGGAAGTGATTCAGGCTGATGACATATGAACGTTGCGTATAAACAGTAACAATTGGCGGGATGGGCGAGGCCCCTAAGGGCGGTGAAAAATGGCAGGGCGTGAGACAGGAAAATGAGGATTGGATAAATGAGCATAAGTTTCGGATCACGAGTTGAGTAAAATGTCGAGAGGGACAGGTGACAACGCATCACAAAGAAGACCAGATGATGTGTCCAAGGGGCAGATGGGCAAGGTGGGAAAAAGGACGAGCAGTGCCGCAGAATAGCCCGGTATTAGGCACACGACAAGCGTTACAAGCCGAAAAATTAACAAAAAAAGAACGAACGAGGTGCGTTGACAACGTATGTGAACGTGAGGGAGGGCGGACGCAGGAGATGATAAATGGTTCTGATGCAAGGAATTCGCGCTGGGGGTGGGGGGAGGGTGGTATGCATGGTCGAATATGGTAGCGTAAAAGATTAGTAAGAAAGATTGGGAATGGTATGGTATAGCAAGGTTTTGGTGGGGAGTTTTGAAACAGATTTGGAGGGGCGGGGGGTGTTGGATAGGGTGGCGAGGGACGTCGGTTTCAAAGGCGGGGGGTAGGCAAAATGAGGGGTGGGGACAGCACGACGCACAGTTGCATGTATTTTTAAAAATGAAACGGGAGGGAATGCAGGCGGCAATGTGGTGCAAAGACGTATTGAAGGGGTGATGATTGAGAGGGAAGCACCTGGTGGTTGGATGTGCAGCGCGGGGAGGGAGAGGGGTGGGAGGTGAGGGAATGGGAGCAAATGCAAATGCTGTGGGCGGGGAAGTAGAGGGCAGTTTTTTTTCTGTGAAATATGATTTGGGGGGGAGGTGGAGATGGGTAAATGAAAGGCGGGTAATGGGGTGGGAGGGGGTAGCTAAGATAAAAGTGCGGGTGGGGTTGTGGGTTTACTGACGGGAGTTGAGGGTTGAGAAACGGGCCTTGTAGGCTTTTTGGCTGGTAGGGGCAGGCGGTGAAGAAAGGTCGAGGTATGGGACGAGGTGATATGATAGGAGAGCAATCTATCTTTTGAGAATTATTGGGAAATTTTTGAATTAAGATAAATAAATTCAATATCATTTAACAAAAAAGTGGAATATATGCGGCAATTGGAACGATATTGAAACAAATGTCAGCCCAGATGGATTGCTTGAAGTAAACAAGGACAAGTAGCAGTGTAGGACACAGCGAGTGGAGTTTGGCGGGTGGGACTGGGCTCGGAAAGAGGTCAAGAACAGCAAGTTGGAAGAGGAACAGGCTGCATCCTTCTATTCCGCTAAATTGAATGTTCCATCCCCAGCGATGGGCCCCATTACTGTATTTTTCATTTTCAATCTTGCAACGTTTTGGTTTTTTGATTTTTTTAGACGAGACAGATTATGCTAGAGTAGATGTTGTTTCAAAGCCGGACAGACTTTGGAAAATCAGTAAGGCCAGCAAAATTGGAAATATTCGCACAACATTGAAGGTTTTGGAGTGGGACAGTCAATACGGAATTTTAAAATACTGAATGAAAAGAGAGTGGGACTGCAGCGAGTTGTTAATTACTGGGACAGCTAGTTTGCGCGAATGTCCCAACTCGTACAAGTTTTTCGTTCACTGTACAGAACAATCTGTTGACAAGGAGTGGAAAAGGAGGTTGCACTGTATGTTGCAGTTGCAATATGCCAAAAAGGATAGAAGCGAAGAAGAGCAGTGGCGGAATGGCTCTACCGTGAACGCGTTTGAACATTTATCGCCTAGTCGGGACAAGTAGTCAAGGGTTGAAAGAGGGTGCACAGTTTCGGACCAGTATCGTGTGGAAAAACGTGGGGTATGATGGCCAGTGATGTTGCGGCAGAGTAGGTTAGCAAGATGCTCGATTTTTTTGAGGGGGTGAAGTTATATGTTGGGGCAGTCTGCGATGCTTATGGGCACAAGGCATTTTGGAGAAATGGTGCATGCTACCGTTTGAATGAATCGAGGATGAAAATTTGTGGGCTGCGAGTTGTCGCGGAATCTATGCCTGTGGCTGGGATTTGGTGGAATTGTGAAGGTCCTAGGCGGAGAAACTGTACCAATGTGGTAATTTGTGAGGGCCAACTCAGATTTTGTTTTGGATCGGAAGACGCAAGTTTTTCGGGGCAAGTAAACGGCGGAAGGGTAGGAGGACTGGGTAGCAGAGAGGCCACGATAGGTAATTAGCTTGTGCGGCGTTGGCAAGGTGGAGAGTGAGGGTTTTTAGCCGTTGGAAGTTGAGGATTTGGGTTGAGGATAATTCAAGTAGTGTACAGCATTCACCGTACAGTGTACTGTACGCTATTGCGGTGCCCTGCATCGAATGTTGCTATGCGTTCAACTCAGTTGGGTTGACTGTATTGCACCACTGCACAGTATTGCATATTGTCCAGAATACAGTACAGTACTGTACAGTATTCTGTGAAACTTTTCCGCCAGCTTCCCAGCGAAATTCGGTCCACGGTGCAGTACTGTACAGTACTGTCCAAAACAATTTGACCACCCATCGTGTATACATTTTTTGTACTTTTTCATTTTGGTTTATACTTTCTGGCAACTGTTCATAAGGGTACTGTGCACCGTTGTATGATACATCAAGAGACATTCATCAGTACAATATTATAATATTATGTAACATTCTTCAGAATTTTTTCGAAAATAAATTTCATGGGGTGCTTTGTACAAGGGAGACAGACACAGTTAGTGAGCTGAAACGGTGGAGTACAGTACATTCAAATGGTACAGTACGTGTTTAATGATAGCGGGGTAGCTTGGCCGAATTAGTTGCTGACACGGAGCATTTCTAAATAATTTAATAGAAAAACTAATTGCTAAATCAGTATGATTTCAAATATTTTGGTGCACTTTTTAATTGTTGTTTTTGTTGTTGTCGACTTCGTCAGTGTCACACGCGCGGCGCACTACTCATGAAAGGCCACGCACTTGTATGATTGAGTCCAAAAAATGAATAAATTAGTTACATTTATGGAACAAGGATTTACACAAAGACGGTTTTCTAAAAACAATTTTGAAAAAATGAAAAAATGATCGGTTGAGTCTCGCCTGACCTGGAAATAGAAAAGAGAAAAAAGGAATAAAATTCATGCAGAAATAAAGGACAGAAAACGAAAATATAAATTTATTTCAACTTATGATATGTACAGTACATTGAGACCGCGGGGGTAACCTTCAAACTTTGAAAGTTAGTTGTTTAACAACGGTCCTAACCAGCTTTTCTTAAAATCTGAGCTTGTGAAACGAAGGAAGAGCCAACAACAGAGGTTTTTGGGTTTATTTTATTTTAATTATTATATTAATTTTAATACTGTATGATAATTGTATCCTGTTGAATAAGACGGATTTCATTGACGCATCTGCAAACATTGCAATAGCAACAGCCCCCCGAGTCGTTCTATTAGTGTTGTCATCCAGATTGCCTTAACGCCTCTGCAAAAACGCCGTCGCCAAAACCTGTAGCATCAACACTTGAATCAAGTTTCTGCACTATTTTTTTCCCGCCTCCCCTTGCTGTCTCTTTTCATCCCATCATCACCGCCATTCTCCTCGGCCCCCCGCTTTCATTTGTCCCACATTCTCAGTTTTTTCCCTTTTTTTAAATTTTCACTCGCCGCTATATCTGCGCCAGCGCCACTGATATCCCACCAAATTTTTCTTCTATTCTTCAAACCCCCCACCTCCAACGTTGCCTCCAACAAAAGCCTCGCCTTCTGTCCGCCGCACACACGTCTTCCTCCCTTAACTACTCAACCAACGGCCTGCACCTCTCCCTCCGTTCCACCCTTCATCTCTCCCCGCCCCCACGCCCCCACGACTCCTCTTACTCAAATCTCCACATTCGCCTCAACCTTTCTTATTCATCCACTATCCGTCCCTCCACCAAATTCCCATCTCCGAAACCACCCCAAACCTAACCGCTGCTCCATTCCCACCTCACCCTGAAATCTGCCACTCAAACTCACCCATTATTTCCCTACATAAGAAACCCCCCTCCTCCCCCCTCCTCTATTCCTACTTCATCCTCCTTATCTCAACTGCTTTTGCACCACCTCTCCGCTAACCCTCCCACACCTGTTTCCTTACCTTTCTCATTCCAACTTACTACCCTGCGCCCGGATCCACACTCACCCAACAATGGACATTAACAAGCTAGTCTGCCCTGACATCATTCGTCCTACCACTTATCCCTCTCCTCCCCCACCCACCTTTTCGACGACCACTTCACTCGAGTCACTCCCCAGTCCCATCCCGGCGACCTCCACTCCTTCCAATCATTCTCTACCCCTCCTCTCCTTCCTGTCACTAACGCTCTGCCCCCGCTCCCACCTCCCCTCTCCAACTCCCATCTTCTCCCTTTCATCCAAAATCCTAATCCGCCGTCTGTCTCCATTCTCCGACCTCCTGCTCTACCGACACCGGTTCTACCGACCTCTGCCCTCCCTGCCCCCACAGCCAACCCGCAACCAACCCGATCTCAGTCTCAGCGCGTGGAATGTGCTCTCTGTGGCAAATCCTTCTCTGGAATCTCCTCCCACAATCGCCATGTCTCACGCACTCACCACAAAGCTAGACCATTTTCATGCAATGAATGCGGCCTCCAGTTTGGACAAAAGGGAAGTCTCGATCGTCACACTTCAGCCGTCCATCTCAAGGAGCGACCTTACACCTGCGATCATTGTGGAAAGGGTTTCGGAAGGAAGGATAACATGAAAATTCACATGACCACAGTACATCTCAAGAAGAAGCCTTACAAATGCGATATGTGCCCGAAGAGTTTCGGAGGCAAGCGTCCGTTGAAGATCCATCGACAAACTGTCCATTTCAAGCAGCGTCCGTTGCAATGCCCCTTGTGTGACAAGAGATTCGGTCAGCGCTCTAATTTGAACGTGCACATGAAGGTTCATCGCAGAGTTGTCATTGGGACTCCAGTGACTCAATCCCCTCCGAATAGCCCTATCGGCTCTGTTCCAGAGGTTGTTACAATTGATGCAAGTCAGGTCGGCGGAGACATTGCAGTGCAATCTAATGTCTTACGGTCAAGGGCTGGGGGAATTATGAATGTGCAACTTCCCCTGCCCATGCAGCCGGTTAGAATTGGGTTGGAGGATGTTAATGGGCTTGCGAGTACCGCGACTGTGTAATTATTGTGGTAAGAAGACGGGCGGGGATGTGAACGCAATCCGCGGATAGATCGAGCCAATGTTGCCAGATTTTGTGGGGATATTATTTCCTTGGATCCCTGCAGATGGCATAATAACGCCCTGGCCTTGGTGCACTAGGATCTTTTGCGTTCTCTGGGTCGTAACAGGCATAAGGAATAGGGATGATGATCGAGGAAATGCTAGGAAAGAGGAACGTGCAGGGCACTAATGGTTCACTGCCTATTTGACTTGAGATATGGTCATGGACGCGTGAATATGGAGGTAACAAGGTCTTGTAGTCGCAGCGATCCATGTTACATGTTGATTTGATGTGTTTTCATTGTCATTATCGTGACGCTGTCTACATTCCACTGCATTGCCTAGAGTACATATTGTCGAGCATTTTTTCGTTTTAAAGCCTTTTGAGGTGGTCGCGGAGTATGTCGGTGAGGACGATAGGAACTCCTTATCTCACGTGAGTTGTGGTTTCGTATTAGCAAGTTGGTGTTCAACTGAGAAACATTGTGCTGGAAAGTGGAAAGCGCACTGGTGCGCTGAGAATGGTTTGCATGTCTGCTTTCTTTTCCGGAAATACTTGCTTGTTCCCGTATATTTGTCGAGTTGGCGCTTTGCGACGTTTGGTTGAGGGTCCGCACAGCGAAGTACGAGCGCGGCTGCAACTACAGTAGTTACTGTTCGTGGGAAGAGTTTCAGTTTATGGTTTGACTCGATGACTGCGACTAATCATCTACATACCACTGGTGTTTGACAACGTGGTCTTGTAAGAAAAACCTGTAAGTAATACGAAAGAAGTAACTACACACGATCGATTCGCATATTAAAGCACTTGAAATAGAGAGAAATATAGTACCTTACCGTATGCAACCGGCTGCAACCATGTAAACTTGTGTGGGGATACTGCATAGCACAGGAGGTGATTGCTTTCCACTTATGGCATTGCTTCGGGTGCGGGGATTCCGTAAATTGTGAGGTGTGATGAGTCAGCGAAGGAGACCTGCATGGCTTGCACCACCTCAACTTGGACACGAGGGCTCCATCACAGCAAGCAGCAATTCTAGCGATGGGTCTTTCCACACCAGCGAGCAGAATGACCAAACCGCCACCCAGTCAATGTACCCTAACGAATTTGTGAAGAAGACAGCAATGGCGCAGTCTTCCACCAGGTGATACAGGGATGTTGTGCAAGGCCTATACCGAGGAAGAATAAATAAAGGAAAACCAAAACAAGGTCAACACCCAGGCCAAGCCCTGAAAGATCCCGCGGCAAAGGCCTTGTAGAATGCAGTGTATGCAATGCAAGGGTCACAAGCAGCGGAGAGGATGGTCCATCCACACAGGCAGTAAAGGCAAGCAATGAAAGGAGGTGATTAATTGACGACAGGCCAGTTTCCGGTGCGCAAGGGCAAGAGTCTCCTCCAACGCACCTTCCTCTCGTAAGCGCACCGCCTTTGATTTGTTCGGCCAAAACACAGGGGTGCCTCTTTTTTTAGACTGTTGTTAAAATGCGGTGCGTGCCCCTCTCGACACTGCATGCATGCGCTGCTGAGCCAACTTACACCAATCGACCAACCAATGGGCAGAAAACATGGTCAACAACCCTGCAATTTGCGCTTGTACGAGATTGAATGCCTAAGTGTTGCCGGCATACGCGGGACAATCTCGCACAAACTCGAGAGAGAAAGCGAGCGAGTAACGTGCGAGAGAAGGACCGAGTTTGGTAAAGCACTTTACAGCGTTGGGCGGGAGCATATGAACCACCTGACACAATGGCGAAACAGCAAGGGTTCAGTTGGTGGTCGTGGTGGAACGACGAGGGATTCAAACACGAGCCCTGTTGCCATTCCGCCAAGGGTACATATTACAGTTGAGTGTTTTCGTTGATGTAGGTTTTGTGATGTGAGGCATGGCTGCAGCGGAATGGGGCGAGTCAGGTTCCGGGGTGGGGTGGCGAGCTGCGGCGGGCAAAGAAATCGGGACTTGACAGCAGGACGAGAGCAATAAAATGAAGCTTGGAAAGGCGGAATATGGTTGCAAGAGGGGATCGGGGACGAGGTGTTTGTGTAATGGGGAGAGAATGGCAGGAGATGTGGAAGAGAGGGGATAGAAAGGGGAGGCGGGTAGTACAATGCGGATGTGGCCGAAATGAGTGGGAAACGTGGCCGCGAATGGGACGCGTGTGGAAGGTGCAAGGAAGGGGGAGGGGGTGGATGTGTGCCCCAAATGTGGGGCGGCTGCATGCAAGTGGCGGGAGTATAGGGGCAGAGGGTACAGGGCGGATGGGACGGGCGTGGACTGTGTTTGTGCAGGTGTGTCCAAAGGGAGGCGGTAGAATGGGAGGGGCGAGGGGGGGAGAAGAAGAGGAAGGCAGTGGCCTGGAAGGGAGAGGGAGGTGGATGGATAGGGGTATGAGCTGATTACAGTGAGGCTCCGTTGGGACTAAATTAGTTTAAATGTATTGGTTGCAGGGCTGTTGAGTTGAGTTTCGTAGGGTCGTGAGGTGCAGGACAGGGGTCTGTACAGTACAGTACAGTACAGTACAGTACAGTATTGTCATGTTGATGTAGGGTCCACTGTATTACCCTTACTGTACATACAGTACTGTATACTGTACAGTATGAGACTGGAAAGGGCTTTGGGTAGTACATATTCTAGTCACGAGGGCAATTCGTACTGTACAGCACAGTACAGTACATGTATATGATTCGATAGCCTGGCAGGCACGGCAGGTATCCACTGTACAGTACAGTACAGTACAGTACAGTACATTGGCAGTGCCGTGAAGGGATGCACGGTAATGTACCGAATGCATGTAATCAAGTCGGGGCAACGTTGGACTCATTCCACGGAGATGCGTAAACTGTAAACTAACTTTATCCACAGCACAGAATCGGCCGACAAACATCACCCAAAATTCCTCGCCTGCATCTCTCTTCTTTCCGGACAGCTGTCCGTAACCGTAATCTGCAGTATAGTGAATCTACACTACAGTGCTTTATCCACCCCAAAATCCTGTCCGGCCAGGCGAGCCTTCTTCCCTCCAAACCGACACGCCGCCTCGGTGAATGAACTCCAATTCGATCCGATCAACTCCTTCGTCTTGGACAGGCAGATCATGTCCACCAGCGCAAATCGCACACAATATCCATCCCGTCCATCGCAATTCCTTTTCGTGTACCAGATCCTTCCAGGAAACTCCGCCTCCAGCTTCCCAATCACCTCCACCGTGTCTGTCGCCACATAAAACCGCAATGACGCCTTTTTGGACACCAATTCATGCATTTCCTCCACAAATGTCTTGTACGAGCTCTTCTGCCGCCAGTATTCCATCTCCCTGGACGCCGCAGCTCCATATTCACTTGTAAAGTTCACATTCTTAATATCCCGATCCAACGTCCGATCCCGAATATGAATCCCAATCATGTCCTCCAGCGCTTCATCTTCATGCCCCGCAATCATCTCCACCACCTCCTCCACCGGCTGCAAACTTCTTAGCATCGCATTATCCCGGTTCCAATTCGTCAGCCCGCTATCAGCCTCCATCACATACGCGCTTTTAAAGTAAAAATGCTTATCCGCCCGATCCACAATCCACTGACCCTTCACCGCCCCATCCCCCTCCATCTCCATATAGTTGAAAAACTCAAAGCTCAACCACGCCTTGTCCCACTTGTCATAATCCCGAAACGGCCATTTCGGCTTAAACTCCCTCATCACCACCAACTCATCCCGAAACAGCTCCGAAAACTTTGCCGCAATATGCGCATCCGTTTCCCAAATCACAACCAACTCCCGATCCGTTTCCTTTGCAAACGACATCGCCGATGCCAGCGCCCGCAGCCGATTTCCCAAACCATGCATCAAATGCACAAAAAGCACTCTCGCCGGCTGCGTCGACGCCCGATGTTCCATTCGTTCATTCAGCCGCCTCAGCAACCGCCGCTTCATCTCCACACTCATCGTCTCCATAATGTCCCACGGGATCTGATAATCGTTTGCCAACCTTTGCCCCAACGCCATGCTCCACGCCTCCTCAACCGCTCCCGTTCCCACCAGCTCCTTTAAACCTACCGGTCGCTTCACCGCCTTCATCACCGCGTACCTCCCCGATCCACCCTCTCCTTTCAACTCCCATTCCCCTTCCTCCACCGCACTCGTATTCCACTTTTCCACGTGCTTGAGCAACAGTGCATTCAAATCAATCTCCACTTGCACAAACTTGACGTCCTTTTGTGCCCGCTCCCCATCATCATGCGGCACATGCCTCAAATGCTTATAACTCACGTCCTTCTTCCCCAATCCAGCCTCCACCAACCTTCCATACAAGTCCTCATCATCCCAACCATAACTCTGTATCCGCTCATCGTACCCGCCCACACTCAAAAAGTCCTCCCTCCTCACCACAACCGCCCCGTTCAAATGCACCTCATTCTCATTTCTAGCCCTCTTATAATTCCCCGCATAAAATGTGCCCCCACTGCCCAAATCATGCACGCCCACAAAATCCCTCGACAACCTGTAATCGCAGTCCAACCGAATAATCTTATCAAACAAAGCCGTGCGCACGCCCAAATTGTACGCCCTACTCAGCACCCAACGCGGCTCCGCCTCCACCCTCACCACGCGCAAGCGATCATCGTTGCCACCAATATCATGGACCAACGGTGCCAATGGCGGCGAGGACGACCAATCGACCAGTAAAATCTCCGACACATTGTGCACCTTTTGCCACTCCGGCAGGACCCGTCTCAAAGTGTCATGACGATTCATGCAACACGCAACTATAGAAACGCCGCAGCGAGTAACAAGGCGGTGACGTTGTGTGACGGCATGTGCGACAGCGGGTAGCGGGGGATGGGATGAGGGATGGGAAGAAGCGAGCGGGTGTTGATGCGGTACAGGGGCTGTTTGTGGGTTGAATGCGGGGGAGTGGGTGAGGTAGAACGGAGGCGGCAAAAAGGGAACGGGGAATTCAAAGAGGAGCAAGAAGAGGGCGGGGAGGAGGAGGATGTGAAGGTAGGGGTGTTTGCGAAGGGAGTTGCGAAGGGGACGGGAGATGGGTCGGGAGGGGGTGGGGGCGGTTGCGATGGGGTGCGGAGGTGCGATGGTGGGGAGGGAGGCGCGGTTACGGTAGAGACGGGTGAGAGCGTGAAAGGGATTGGAGAGAAATGTGAAACGGGTGGGACGGGATTTGGAGGTTGGGGAGGGGGGATTGGAAAAGGAGCGTTGGCGGGATTTCTTGCGTGGCTGAGGCGGGGGAGGGTGGTAGTATTTGCATATTGGGGGGCTTTGGGGAGGCATTTGTGGCGGCGGGTTGTTTTTGTTGGTGAAGCTGATAGTCAAATGGGGACAGTGCAGTTGCGGGAAGAGTTTGCATCGGGTAGGGCTGCCTCGCGGGGTGTTGGGGTAAGCGTGAGGAAAGAAGAGTGCATGTTAGAAGAACGGATGGACGCGGAGGGGACGGTTAGAAGGTGTTGCAGTTTGTGTGCTCTGAAAGTGATCATGTTGGGTCGGAGCACTGTCAAGAAGAATGGCTTGCCAAGTGGCAACTTATGAATGGACAAACATGTACAACAAAGTTGCACACGTGTACTGTACAACAGCTTGTACCGCACGGTTCTGTACAGTACTGTACAATACAGTTCTGTACAGTACAGTTAGGTAATTCGAAATGATTCAAATTTCCCGTCTCCTACTCAACCCCTTGCCCCTCTCTCCTACTCCTCCTACGTCTTCATTACCGACCTTCTCCTCCCTCCGCCGCGCCCACAGCCTCACTCCCCCAACAATAACTATCATCCCCGTTCCCCCAACTCCCAGTCCCCACCAACCCCATCCCGCCCCACCCGCTCCCCCGTATTTCTCACCACCATGACACCCCCCTCGCAGCGTCGCAATGCGATACCCCTCACCATCCCTCCCCTCCGCAATCCGTCCCATCCTCCCTAATACCTCCCCAACTCCCTTCCCCTCCTCCCACAACAACGCCACAACCCCCGCTACCAACGGCGTCGCAAAACTAGTCCCACTCATCCGCCCCACCCCACCCCCCCTCCTGGCAGTCAACACCCGGCTCCCCGGCCCAACAACATCCACACACCGTCCCACATTACTAAACCCCGTCACCCTATCCGCCCAATCCACAGCCCCAACAGAAACTGCCTCCTCACTCCTTCCCGGCGTAAACTTGCACGCATCCTCCCCATCATTTCCTACCGCCGCAAACGTCGTCACCCCCATCCGTCTCGCCCTCCCAATCGCACGGTCCATAGCCACATACCCGCCACCCGCCCTCGCACTCAACGACAACACAACAAACGTCCCCCGCCCTCCACCCTCCTGCATTTGATGCCCCCGCACCGCCATCTCAACCCCGGCAATCACATCCGAGAAACGACCCGTCCCTCTTCTATTCAACGCCTTTACGCACGTCACATTCGCTCTTGGCGCCGCCCCACATTCACGTCCCACCAGCAGCGATGCAACCGCAGTCCCGTGCCCATTATCGTCCCGCCCCGTGTAGCCTGACGTCGGTGACGCTACACTTGTGATCCTCGCCTCCGTGAAAGACGCGTGTGTCGTCTCGCACCCCGTGTCGATCACAAAGATGTTCACTTTGGCCCCGAGATGCGTCGAGCATTTTTGAGGGTCGAAATGAAATCGGTCCAGTGGTAATGTCGGTTGGTCGATGCGGTCCAGCGCCCAGTGCTCGTGTCGTGCGATTTGGAGCGTTGGGTCGGGGAGGAGCGTTTGCGAATGGAGATTTTTTGAGGTTTCATTCAGGGCGAGGCATACAAGCGCCATGTTTAGGTAAGGCATCGCGTGGAGGACTGTTGTGCCGGACTGGTTCAGGTGGGAGATGTGATGGAAAAGTTTGAGTGGGGCAGGCTTGAGGGGAGGACGAGTAGCTTACGATTCGGGGGAGGGCAGTGAGAGGACGGATCGGAGGGGAGGGGCATTGCGGGGGCAAACGGAGCGAGTAGACAGAAGCACGCCAGCAAATGACATAGGTCGTGAGAGGAAGGTTGCGGCGGCATTTGACTTGACTTTGTTCAGAGGAACAATGCGCTGCCATTAATGTGAAAAGTTTAAAGCGTTCAACTCGGGTGTGGACTGGGATGCCGAGAAAAAGACGGTAAAGGAATAGATCAAACCCACATTCGGCAATTCACGGTAAATTTGCCGGTGTGTGTTGGCTCTTTGGGATTAGAATTGAATACCGTAGCATTTGTGCTAGTAAGTGGTCGTTGCGTAAAGTTTGGAGGTCTAGTAGTGGATCCACATGCTATGTTATTTTCAAGAGCGATTCAATTGACAACATGCTTGGTACACATAAGTTCCGTTATCTTGTGTTGGTATGCTAATTTTTTGCTTCTAGTAGTAGTTTACTGCGCTACCAGATCATCACATTGGGGTGGGTACTGGTGAAGTAAATGTGAAAAGGTCCACAGAAGAGTAATGAAAGCTGACTCCCACATGAACATGTATGCTTACCTTTTTGCAATGGCAATTGCGGTAGAATTAAACGTATTTTGGGGGTTGAGCATAAAAATGTGCGTGTCAATTGCTGATTCGAATAATAAAGACCACATGCGCAACGAATTGTAAAATTGTCAGGCACTTTGAATATCTTTTTCAATGAACACGCATGAACAAACTACATCGGAAGGAAAAATCCAGCCCTGCAACTTTGGATTGACAAATGTAAATTGACAAGCTAAAGGCGGGTGGCATATCTGGGTCCGCATGCTACCCTTCACCGTAAACTGAGAGGGGGAATCTGAAACAACAGAGGAACATGGTCTTTATTCCATCTGAAAACCGATACCTCCAATCCTCTATTGATGTCATCTCCTTCATCCATTCAAGCCTTAAATGCTGCAATGAACTATCGCCTCACGACCCTTCAGCCATTCAAATATTCAAAGGACACATATATTCAAAGTAATCTGACACTGGGCGTCCCAACGTAATGCATTCAGCATGATAGCATGTATCGAGGTTGCAACGGTCATTTCACCTGTTTCACCATAGACACCCCGCATCGATTGACGTCCGCGTCAATGCTTCTATTAAAAACAGGCACAGCTGCACAACCAGGAAGCTTTCAACCCAGATCTATTGTTTGCTGCCTTTGGAATTCATCAAGAAGCGCAGTCGTTCGATCAATACCTTCCAACAGATTTCCGGCTAGGGACATATCAGACACGTTCTCCACCCTTAGTATCACACGATGGCCAAAGAAGTCTAACGCCGCTTTCGAGTCGCGAAACCTTATCTGAGCGTCACGATTAGTTATGGCAGTTAGCACAGGCTTGCTACGCCTCAGTATGGCTTGGACTTCATCACAGGAATACTTGTCAAGTAAAACTCGTTTCAGGTTATCCAGGAATTTTCTAGCTCCGTCTTCGTCAATTGGCACTGTCTTGATCTCCTTACTAATTGACTTCGCATTGTACCACGTCGTCTTGCTCGTTGCAAAGCCAATAAATGGAAAGTTATTTGCAGCAGGACGATATACTCGTAGCTCTTCTTCATCCATAGAAGCAATTCTTTGGTATGCACTGCTGTGATCAGCATCTGAAACGTATTGAATTTCAGCTTTCCGTCCTTGCTTCTCACAAAGCCATTCAAACGCGAAGTCTTCAAATTTGTCCTTCCTCAAGACCTCAGTGCTATGCTCCAGACGGTCACGAAGAACGAGTGTTGCTATGGGGGAAAGTTGGAAAGCAGCGGGATGCCGCGATCTTTCCTTCCATGTGCTGAATATCAACGTATTTGGGCTCAAAAAGAAAACTCTTGACGAAGCAGATGCTGGGTGCGTCTCGAGAAGTGGTCTGTACTTCCCTCGGAGAGCCTTGTACAGGTCCGAGTCAGTGAGCTTTTCGGTACTTACTTCAGCACCCTGTAGGCACCCTCTGATTGCTAGTCCAAACAATTCCGATGCGAAGACAAGGCGCGGGATAGCTCCAACGAGCTCAATTCTTTTCTCGACTTCGCTCATCTTCTGTTCCATCGTATTTAATTCACCGATCTGCCATGGGTGCGGAGACTTCTCATCGTCCCACAGAACTCTCGTCATAGCTCGGACCTCTTCTTCCGTAGGCATCGACGTCACTAGTAGAGTGCCGTCTTTTTCCCAGTTCCGAAAATGCTTTTCCGCATTGTTTGAAACAAACTTGAGTACTCGGCATTTTCCCATTGAAGATTACGGCCCTTCCTCGGGAGGATCAATGATCGCTACCATGCGTTGCTCCTGCTTGAACTGTGAACGGGAGAAATCGTCGGTCGTTCCTCTCCATACCCGGTACTTACCGTCTTCTTTTGGTAAAAACAGCAGCATTTTCTCCGACTTGTACCCAACGTACAACACGGCACTCTTGCGGTAAAGAAGAGCCTGCATGGCATATATCATGGAGCCTCTGGTCTTGCCGATGCCTGGTTGACCGGTCACAGCTACGGCATATCTGCTCTGCAACGCGTCAAGTGCATGGCGCACAACACTACTGCTTTCTTCACGAGTGATGGTACAAGGTGAACCTTCTTCACTGTCGCGATCTAAGGCCATAACGTATGCTGCACGTAAACTCCATGTCCAAGATGTTCTACGCGGACGTTTTCCCTTTGCGTTATGCTTACTTCACTTTTTGAGGCCAAAGCGTCTTGAAGTTCTTCATGTAGTTCTACGAGCTCTTGCGCCAGAAAGTCAAACCTCTCTTCGCGTTTCCAAGGCACATCATCATCAAATCTTCTCGCCTTGTACAAACTCGCGAGCCACATCTATCCCAGCGTCCTCGAATGCCGATAGTCGACTCCTGACAATGTCCGAATACGTCCGGTATCGTGCTCCTTGTCTCTCTCTCAAGAAGTGGAGTGAGAATCTACCGCAAAATCGACCTGCATGAGAGGGCCGCTGTGTTGGATGGCGGGACTTGACATGCGAAAAACCCGTCGCAGTAGACAGACGCCAATATTTGGCGACCCCGAGAGCTGATGTGAAGCATGGCAAAGCTTTGGCACTGCCAACGCTGAAGCGGCGAGAACAGAATGTAACCATCGGACCTTAAAACCAAATCTAGTGTTGCATCTCCGCCAGTCTACTTTCCGAGCTCTTGGAGTTTGTGCTCACAAAAGATTTAAAACAATCCTCGCGATGTTGATTCTCGACTGTTGATGTCAAAACTGTACTGTAATGCCCCAGTGCCCCAGAAAGCAGTCTTGCAGAGTGACGCGCCCTACTGTACCCTTGGGTACAGCATTACATGAAATACACCAATGATTCGTTTCATAAAACTCTCATCTTGCTCTCTCTCTAGAGAGAAGCTCTGAGTCTATCGAAGACTCATTCCAATTCGATTTCAGATGGCATCCAGGAACAAATTAAGATTCTCCACCATTCTTCTTAGCGGCCCAGCTACTGCTACTCGGCAGTTCATCTCTTGCTGGGCTCATGCGTCTCTGTCTTGCCTCACAGAACACGCACAGCGTTTAACCGTAGCTTCCACGTTCTCCGAACCTTTTACCCGGAGCCGAGCTTTTCAACGTGGCCCTCACGTCGATGCAGACTTGAGCCTTCCGCTCAGCGCTAAGCTTTTCAACGTAGCCTCCGCGTATATCGCACGACCGAGCAACCTTGGGAAACGACTCAATACAAACGCCATCACAGACGTTGATGCAATGTGAACTAGCGCTCTAGTTTCGGTAGACCATACTTGTTTTGCATGCTACGCGTCCCATACCACGCAGCATGGACCGGTCCTGGCCTTCTTCCTCCCATCGACAACCTCTCATTCCCCGAGACTTGTAGCGATGCTACCACTGAAACAATAGAGGAACATGGTCTTTACCCCATCTGGAAACCGATACCGCCAATCCTCTATTGATGTCATCTCCTTCATCCATTCAAGCCTTAAATGCTGCAATGACCTATCGCCTCACGACCCTTCAGCCATTCAAATATTCAAAGGACACATATATTCAAACACACAAACAAAATAACATACGCTTTTATAAAAGGGTCACTAAACCGAGCTGGGTCACTCAAGCATCAGGTGATGTGAGAGACAAAGCACGGCGAGATACGGCATGAGCCGTAAGCTGTAGAACGAGAGAAGCGAGGGTGGTCACCAATCGGTGGTATTCATCAGATGGGGGTTTCCCGCGGCGGAGAGCGAAAAAAGAGGCGACTTTGGCTAGGGCCTCACGGGCAGGTTTGCCGATGGCTCCGTGAGTATCGAATCCAAGAGGATAGAATTGGGCTTGTATCGTCCCACAGAAGTCAGCGTAATGCGCAGTTTTCGAAGCTTCAACGGGCTCGGTAGCCCCTCCGGAGGTCTTGCGAGAGTGGGAGATAGCCCTGCGGTGTAGGGGCTTGCAATGAAGACGTCTAGTGCGCAGGGACGTGAGGAGAATTCGATGTCGTCAATGTGGATGTCCATTCGGCGGCGTTCCGAGTATTGGAGGTGGGCTTCGCAGGGGAAGGTATATTCGAGCTTCGGGCGTAGCATTACAGAAGGATGTCGGAGGAGGGTATACAGTTTGTCACGAAGGTGGTTGTGGCGTCGGAGGAATCCCTCCATTGCTGGGCAGTGGATAGCATGTCTGCCGAGTGGGTCGAGGAGGGGCAGGGGACGAGCTTGGGAGAGTGCGCACCGGGGGCAGTGGTCCCGGCCGTTGAAGACGGGCTGACCAAGTCGAAGCAGGATCATGTATGTCCAGATTTGAGGTTCGATGCGGGTGGAGTCGCGGGAGTCCGGGAGGGTGAGAAAGGGTGAGTTGGCGGACCGTGTTCGACAGCTGAGGTTCCGGGCGAGTCTGTGAGCTGCACTTTCGTATTGTGGTGGAGAGGAGAGATTTGTTTTGTGGCGTTCATGATGGATGGCGGATGTGAGGGTAGTCTGGACGCCTTGGATTTGACCGGTCGTGGGGAGGCGGGCAAGGAGAGGTTGGAGCCGAAGATCGGCAGGAATTATATTGTGGGGGGGTGGATTGGTGGGTTCGTCGTATCTCGTTGGGTAGGAGATGGTGGTCGATGGGTGGCAACAGGTCGAGGGAGAGGTGGTAGGTGCTTAGGAGAGAGCTGAGGTAGATGGCGGAGCGGATGGGTGAGGTGAGTGTGAGCCCAAGTCCACCTAGTGAAAAGGGCAAAGTAGCACAGAGCCAGGAGCCGTCCGTCAGCTCTCGATGGATCTCTTGAAATGCCCCTCGCAGTTCACGGTCAAACATAGCTGACGTAGAAAGGGTTAAGTGCGGTGGGGTAGTTCGAAGAGTATAAATCAGGCGGCATGCGCTGGCGCAATGGCGTAGGAGATGGAAGGCAGTCTGTGGGTCACGGAGGGTAGGGAGAGCAGTCCAGATAGCGCGAGCTGTAGTTAGGCGGTCCTCGACGAGGGACAGGCAGCCCGGATCGGTACCAATGGGTGAGCCGAGGGTGTTGATTGCGGGAGCCGTGACAACCTTGCAAGGAAGGTTTGGGTAGGAGCTCTGGCCGAACCACCATGCTTCGGTCTTTTGCATGTTGATGTGGATGCCGTATGGACGTCCTTCATTTGCTATCATTTGGAGGAGTCGAGGCGCGTCGGGTGACGGGAGAATGATGTTCCCGTCGTCAGCGTACCACGCGTGGGTGACAGTGTTGGGAAAAGATCGCTGCAGCCTTTGGAGAAATGGGTGGATGCCGAGTGAGTAGAGGTGCATGGCTAGCGGGTCGCCTTGGTGGGTCCCTGTCTTGGATAGTAGTGTGTAGGGGCCAAAGTACAGGTGGGAGGGGCTACCATAGGTGAAGTGCACGAATCGGGCGGCGTCCGGGGCGAGAACGGGAACTTGCTGAAGGAAGCAATGCCGTTCAACGCTGTTAAAGGCGTTGGTGAGGTCGATCTTCAGGAGGAGTAAGTCCTGTCCGCGATGTGCGGATACCGATGTGCGAAGGGCGTGGATAATGGCTTCAATGCCGTTCTTGGAGCCGACTGCATATTGGAGAGGACGGAGGTGGGACAAGAAAAGCGGGTCAGTGCTTAGGCGAGCAGCGAGGAGACGTGCAACAAATCGCCGGTATAACACTCCGATAGCAATTGGCCGAAGGCGTATTCAAAGTAATCTGACACTGGGCGCCCCAACGTAATGCATTCAGCATGATAGCATGTACCGAGGAGGTTGCAACGGTCATTTCACCTGTTTCAGAATCTGCCCAAAGAAAGAGGACAGCATTAAATATAGGTCTTTCCGTGTGTTCACAGGTCGATTTCTCTTGTCTTCGTAAACAGAGCGTTACGCTTCTTGCCGTTAGATACTTTAGGAATCAGCCGACTTCATCATTCAACAGGAATGCGCCAAGTCGTCACCCCATTCCAGTAGGACGTCTGTTGAGCTGCGGGAAAAGATGGGAACAAAAAGAGATGTTGTCATAACATATAAGAGAGTAAAGGAGAGCTACGTAGTAGGTTGCGCACCTATGACAGTCGCAAAGCCCAGTCTCTGGTCGCTGAGAGAATCGGTTGCTTTGTTAACGGTCAGCAAACGAATAGTTTTCGGGTGGTTTACCGGAGCGGCGTAATGATTCGAGTTAGTAAACGTAATACAGAAATCCGGAACAGTGATTCACCGCATCGGTCATTTGACCGTTGCGATCGAGATGGGGCCTGTCGTTCTACTATTTCTTTTTTGCCCTTGCGATATCCAGCCTTACTTTACAGTTAGGCTGCCAAAGTACAAAACTAAACAGCACATACTCGCTCGAAAAAAAGAGAACTCATCTTTCGGAAAATGTGCTGTGAGGAGTTCTTCTGTTGCCTCGGCCTCACTTCCAAGTTCCGCCTTTCGCTCGCCACACGCCATACCCGAGTCGCAATTACCCAAAGATATTGGGCGTGCACGGCGACCTCTACCTCCATTGCCTTTACGGCGTCCGGAGGATCATTTGGCACGACATTCAAGTGAACTTTCTTGCAAGTGAGTTGACCGAAGTCGCTCGGCACTCTATCG
This sequence comes from Kappaphycus alvarezii, assembly GCA_002205965.3. Taxonomy (NCBI): domain Eukaryota; phylum Rhodophyta; class Florideophyceae; order Gigartinales; family Solieriaceae; genus Kappaphycus; species Kappaphycus alvarezii. Next base: position 526,607 of record NADL03000612.1, on the reverse strand, counting down.
TAGAGGCGAGAAAAGATCCTACTGCATAAGATCAAATCAGATATAAGGGCGATGGGAAGGACTAACTTCCTCGATTTACCATCATTAAACCCCTTACACCGTAAAATCAGAGGGTGACAGCGTTCAACCCCTTGAAATCCCTGAATGCAGCGCAAGCAAAAACGCACAGAGGGCACTAGGCGTTTATAGAAACTTCGGCCACGGAAATAGCCACGAGTGTGGCTGTGATACCTACTGAAACGTAAAGAGAGGAATGCAAAGAATCATTCAAAGCCACGCCACAGCGGCCACTATGTCGGACACAACCTTGTTTCCAGCTGGCATCGAGCCAGCCTCCTAACAAATTAAGAATGTTCCCTTACCCGCATGCCAATTAGCAGCTGCTCCATATCTCTGAAAAACATCGCCCATCCCATCCTTCAAATATTAACACCCAAGTTCTCCCCGTTCGTCTAAGTACGCTCGCCCCTTTAACGTCGGGCTACAACACCACAATTTGGGAGAGGTTTGCGTGTTTTCACTCTAGGAAGATAAATTCGATCTATCCTAAGTGATCAGGTCGAACTGTACTCATTTGAGAGGAAACTGTAAGCGGGTTTCAATTTGAAACTAGTAACTGGCCATTTCCGGGATCCATGTCAATAAGGACCAAGTCGTAGACATGAAAGGAATCCATTTTCATCCTGTTACGGATAAATCAGCAGGGGAAGAGATCCTCAGAACCAATTACCCCAAGAAGGAGGGGTTGCAAGCGACAATAGTGCTAGCGTGGTATAGTTGAACGAACCAAAAAGGAGTGGATAGGGAAGACAGTTGAATGGGCTACAAGCAAGTATGGAAGGGGCAGGGTCTACCACCTATGCTGAGTGACTAGCGTAAAATAAATTCTTCTTGGGGTCTGAAGTTGACTCTCAACTTTCTAGCTATTTGGGACTGGGCTTGAAGTTGTCTGCCAACTTGCTTCACCTCCACTAAAGGAAGCAGTTTTCTCGGCTTATTTAGACTTTTGGCTACCCCAAAAGTCTCAAACAAACATACCAATAACTATAAAATGCATTCACGGGAATCATGTGAACCAGAGAGACTATTAGAAGATATTTCCTCAACGTAAATATCTTGGTGCCATACCCATGCCAGCCACCCATCGGCCAGGGGTGGGAATTGATGTGGCCATTATATAGACCTTTCAGAGTCACTCGTAGTATCACCCAGAACCTGGAACTGTACTGACATCTACTATGACAGCGTGTCCTAAAATAAAAAAAATCAACCGATGAATTTACCACACTCACCCAAATTAAAAATACCCTGCAAATTCAAAAACTGTAAAAATATCTTCCCAATTCCGATACTGTATACAATTATGGTCCTCATCTAGATTTTTTTCGTGTGCGAATTTGCGCACATCACATCCGATATACCACCAGTGGTTTTTCAGCAAACCACTGATCCTTGACGTGAGCAGCTTTATCACCGGGGTCGCCTCCGTTCAGAGAGTCGAGGTCGGTCCAATTTGTCCCGCCAACCGGCACAGAAAGGAGTTCAGCTCCAAATGGTCTCTGGTGTGCGCAAATTCGCGCACGAAAAAAAACTTATATGACGACCATAATTGTATACAGTATCGGAATTGGGAAGATATTTTTATAGAGACACTGGACAGTATGGATCAGTCAGAACTCCGAATGGACATGTCAGACAAGAACACTCGATCACGGATTGATGCTCTCTTTGTTTCCTACATTACTCTGCTACGCCGAAACGGTTTATCTTGGGTCTCGCAAGCCAACCAAAAGGTTGCTGTTGACCACGTTCTTTCCGCAATGCGGCCGAAATCTCTCCGAGAACGGTTAAAATCCGACCTCGGGTTCGCCTACGTCGATCTCAAAACTGACTTCAAGGATTTTATAAAGCATTCCCGTGCGGTGTCAGAAGCCTTCCAAGTCGTGGATATTGGCCCCAAAAGAAAAAATAACAAGGAAAACGTGAAGAAAATACCAATAACAAAAACTGATCTGGAGGTAATGGTAACAACTCTAAAACGTCCGAAAATTCATCTACGAGCTCCACCAGTGGAAGGGGTTGTAGAAACTTGCGTCCACTGCCGCAGAGGTCGCACGGTACGTGCAAGAGCCAGGGACTACGCCAAATTATTAAGGATTGTCCTACCGCAACGGACAACGAGAAGAAGCACTATGTGGCAGAAGTCGCTGCCAAGAAGGCTGCTCCACTCGTAGTCTAACTGATGGGCAGACCTCGAGCACCATTGATCAGAATTCTGGACGGAGAGTCGCCGGAAGGATTTCCAAGAAGGAGAAAAAGTACGTGACGGAAAAATAAAGCGACAACAACCCTTTCTGTCATATCACAGTATCTGACGGGCAGGCTTCCATTGATTGTTTTGGTCGGTGTGATGATGGAAGTGACGTCAGTATTGTGTCACCCGAACTCGCTGAACGAGCTGTGGTCGTTCAAATCGGAAAAATGAAAGCTATCCGCCCGGTCAAGTTAAGATTTGCGCTCAAGTCTGGAACGGATCTCGAAACATTTTCCTTCTCCCAATCATGGAAATCTCCGCCTACGGGATTGGATCTGTCAAGTGACCAACTCGCGTTGTTCGACGTGACCTCCCTGGTTGCGGATGATGACTTGGCATGCGAAAAACTCCTCATAGGACCCCCGGCCTTACAGCATCTGTAGGTAGACACCTAAACCTTGCTGGAAAACAAACGGGCGGCTTCGGATGGGTCTGAATGTTCCAGCATTCGAATCCCAACTTCTCTATCCTAAGGCGGTGCAGTCAGCAGGATGATGGTTGCCCGCATCAAACGTGTTAAGGATCCGGCCAGAGACTCTGAGAACTTTACCCGACTGGACTCAAACCGGCCGAGGGTGAATTAACATGTCGTACAGAGGGAAGAAGACCCATTTCCTGATCAGTCATTGCTTGACCAACTGGATGTGGAACAAGAGCCCGAACTCCGTAGCAGTATCAAAGTGATGCAAACCCGCACGGAAGAATGGTTTAACGAAAGGAAACGAGAAGGAACTCTCCGATCTTATCAACAGTCACATCAACATTTTCCACGCCGTATTATCGGCAGGACCAGTGTCCAAATTCAAGCATATGCGCATTGATCTGGTTCTTGATGCCTTTCAGGTCAAGGTTCGCCTCCGTAATTACTCGCAAGAGCAACGCGAGTTCCTGAAGAAATTCGTTGATGATCTCGTTCAAATCGGAATGAAATATTCCAACCCAACCTCCCCGTAGGCTTGTGCACCTTTACTCGTCCCGAAATCCGGACCGGCCAAATTCAGGTTCACTGTTGACCTCCACCAGGTCAAGATATTTACTATCTGGCATCAATTCCCGAAGCCAAACTTGAAGCACGAGATAACTAAGCTTTCCGAATCAAACAATTACGCCTATTTTGATCTTTCTCACGGTTATTGGCAATTGGCTCTTGATAAGTACTGTCAGCCTCTGAAATAGTTCATCACAATGAAAGGAGTCTATTTACCTACCAGAGTCCTTCATGGGACTACCAATGCGGTCACACACATGCAGTCGTTGCTTCACGCATCGGTATCATCATAGTTGTCAAAGTCCCTCCTTAATTGGTTGGATGACTTTCTGCTACACCACTGAACAGTCGAAGATTTTCTGGATACCGTTCGGAAGTTCTTCGAATTCTGTGCCGAGTTCAATATCAAGTTGCATCCCTGTAATTGTACCCTTTTTTACACTAAAGTACGTTGTCGCGGTCGTTCAATCTCTGAAGACGGTATTCGTTATGACCCGAGACGAATGGATGGACTACTTGCAATGGAACCTCCGACAATAGGCGCGCAATTGCAGCAATTCTTTTTCGAGCTTCAGTAGGTTCGAACGGGTATTCCGCAGTTTTCCGAGCTGATCCAGCCACTGAACGAATTCATGGAACAAGTCTACGACCATGCCGGACAGCGCACGAAACGTGCCCAGGCACATATCCAAATCTCAGCCCTTGGATGGGGCAACAACGAAACGGAAGCTTTCGAGGCATGCAAACGGCCTCGGAGCATCAGATCACCCTTTCTTACCGTGAAAAAACCAAGCGTTAATCGTTCTATACTGACTTGTCTGATACGTTATGGTCTGGGATTGATACTTAAATCCCCACCGAAGACCTCTCGGAACCTCACTCGAGTCAACGTCACGAGCCACTTGCCTTTTTATCCGATCGGTTTAGCACTAACCAACTCGGTAGGTCAACCCTCGAGAAGAGGCCTACGCAGTGCTTGCGTCACTTGAGCGCATGCACTGGCTCGCTGCTACACCGAATGGATTTGATCTACACACAGATCATAACAATTTGATCCTCCTCTTTGATCCGCTTTCGATTGTTCCATACCTCTCTCAGACGTCCCTCCGTAAGGTATTTCGTTAGGCATTCCGGTTGAGCGTGTAAAACTACATATGCTTTCACATTGAGGGGACCGAAAAAGTCTGGACAGACCTCCTGGGACGGTGTTCTGCACCCCGCACGGTAAGAAGACTCGTTCGTATTCCAGAGTTACCTTCTTTGTCCGATCGGGAATTTGAATGGCCGTCGCACGAGGACCTCGCTACTACGCAAACGCAACACGCAAATGACCGTCCGCCCCATATTACCTAATGGGATCACCTTTGGCGCAATCCAAAAGGTGCTATCTGGATCCCCAATGTGGACTCTGAAATACAACTTCGTCTTTGCATCATCGCCCACACTAGTCCGAGCGGTCATTGAGGTAACAAATCTACCGAAATTATCTTACGGAAGTCCTCCTTTTGTACTACTATATCATCCGATGTACGGTCCTTCGTTCGCGCCTGCATCCATTGTCTATCGACAATTGGAAGGGGAAGATACCGCGACCGTTCGGACGTGCACTGCACGGGACATTTACCAACGATCTTGAGCAGTTTGACTACATCGAGATTGGACCGAGTCGGAATGGCGAAAAATACATCCTCATCCTCAAGGATGACTATTAGGATTACACTTGGCTTTTACCCTTTGCGAACACTTCGGCTGAAAATGCAATGCACGCCCTAGTCGACTGGGCAGCCGCATTGGGAGTTCCGAACGGATTGATGTCTGATGGGCCTACCCATTTCCGCAATGCGACCGTACGGTTATTGGCTAAAGGGCTCAAGGAGCCACACCATTTTACGCTTCCTTACTGTCCGTGGAGCGACGGTGCTGTCGAGAGGATGGGCAAGGAGTCGCTTTGCGTATTCCGTTCGGTCGTATCTGAGATCCGTTTACGGTTTGAAGAGTGGCCAGACATACTGTCGCGGGTTCAGAGTGCCCTCAACAACTCTCCCTCTCCACAACGAAAGAACATCGCTCCGATCACGACATTTATGGGCAAGGAGCCTACGCCTCCTATCGCGACATTCCTACGTACAGAAACAGCGACAAAGATCACTTTTTATGGTGTAAAGCTTGAGAAATTGCTGAAAATCTCCAAGGTTCAGCAATCCGTTGCGGAACTGCACCCTGTGGTGCAAGAGTCCGTCCGGTCTGAGCGTGAACGCAAGCGAAATGCAGCATCGCGTGGCGAGCTCGCAAACTTCACCGAAAAGGACTACGTATTGGTTTCCCGTTAGGAATTCTTTGCTAGGGAAAAAATGGCGCTACGCTGACGCGGACCGAGACTGATTGTGAAAGCGCTGAATGACTACGTCTTTCAAGTTGAGGATGTCCGAAACGGTAATCTAGAAGAGTTCCACGGGACTTGGCTGAAATTCTACCGAGACAGATCGCTGAACACAATGCCAATCATGCTGCATGATCTATCATCCGAAACCGGAATGCCAGTCACGCGCTCGATGCGACTGGTTGAAGATCCGAACGGTACTGGCCTGATGGTGGTTGTGCGCTGGAAGGGACTGCCCGATACGGAAGACACTGTTGAGCCCTTGCCCCAGGTCTATGAAGACGTATTGCAAATGGTCTTGCGCTTGTTGCAGCACAAGAACATCCCTCGCAATCTCGCTGAGATAGCAAAGAGCATGCTTGTGCTTTAAGAACGGGAAATGTAACCGGCTCCGTACGGTTATCTTTGCCCGCACTGTTCTAGTGTTCGAAGAAAAACCGGCATGGTCTTTCTAGGAACACTTTGCTTTATCCGATCGGTTTTTTGGCAAATCAATTTTCCGGCTTCCACGGCAAAACGTGTAACCGTGGATACGTACAGTATCTTAGGTTTCAGTTCGTGTCCGAACTGATTTACCCTTTAAAGGACCACACTGGTCATCAGTAAACACGCTTTTTGAGTATCGAAGTTGTCAAACAACATGCTTCCGCCCGGCTTCGCCATACCTCCCTTTTATCTTGACTTTGATCAGGCACGTAAAACAGCGGCTACATATTTACAGTACGAAATATGTACCATGTATTACTGTGCAGTACAGTACTGTTACGGCTTACTGCGAAGACTGTAAAGCACGGATCAGGTTGCTTGTCACACGAACACTGATGCCTCTCTGGGCCTGGAGACCAGGCCAGGGGCACTTTATATAGACTAGCGAGGTACTGTAAAGTCACTAATGTACTACTGAACTGTGCACTAAAATGCATCAAATGCAGTAATTGAGTCGAATGCCGTAATTGCATTTGACACGAATGTATTAATGCAGTAGTCCGATAATGCAACTGTCACTGTACTAGACTGACAATACACGTGCCCATGCCACGTACTAAAGGAGCCGTAATATTCGTACCTTGTGCACTCCTCGCGTACAGTACATCACCCGCAAAATAAAATATCAACTTGAAACACATACAAATTCAAATCAAAAATCGAAAAAATCACGAGAAAAATTCAATCACAAGAGGCATCGACTCAGGCAGTATTACCCGACCTCCCCTTCGATTCCAAATCCAAGTCCGCCCTACAGGCCATAGTGGACGTCTGCGGTACTTGGTCCGGGCTGCTTGCTTGGTTGACTGCTTGCGATTGCGCATCTGGTTTTCCCAATGGAGCAGCTTCTGGATTTTCCTGAGAACTACGTACCTTCTTTTTCTCTGGCCGCTTTAGCGATTCCTGTTCCTCTTGAGGTCCCTGATAGTTTTTGTCCCATTCGTCGACCACCAGGCTGCTGTAAACCCACCCCTTTCTCTTGCCCCGAGTTTCCCTCACGAACTGCACCTCCTCCACTTCCTTGGCCAGAGGCACCTCCCGCACTACCTTTCTAATAAAGCGTTCCACTTTCGCGAGCTCCCTACTCACCCTCATCATGATTTTTCCCCTTTTATCACCGCCTCGTATGCTGCCCGGATCTCCTGCTCAGCCATCCTGATGTTCTGCGGTGAATTCAGGCTCTGCACCGCGGAACCACCCTTTCTTATGTAGCCTTCTTGGCCAGTAGAGCCCTGCCACTTCCGTAGCGGCCCCTTCTAAATGCTGACCCATTTCAATTTTAGATCAAACATTACAATGTTGATCAATTCCAATCTATCTCTCTAAATCTCCTTTCCCCTTTGTTTTACACTGTAAGTTTCTGTCCGGGAGAGCTGGAGTCGCCGCACCCCTTTGAAGGAAAGCGATCTCGTCACCTCCTTTGTTTTACACTGTACGCCTCTGTCTTGGAGAGCTGTAATCGCCACACCCCTTTGAACGGATCAGCACAGGTCGGCCTCGTTGCAAACAATTCCCCACATTCCGCTACAAGTATCGCAACCCCTGGCTCACCTGTATTACGGAGCGCCGCCCTCCCCTTCGTCCCTAATAACTTCCCACCCTCTCCAAATCCGAGTGTCCAGGTCCCGTCAGTCCTTGATTCAACTCTGCCGGATGCCGGGTCGGGCCCGTTGATTTGGGTGTCAACATTAACAGGCCCTCCTCACTAAAACCGCAGCGAGCTATTGAATGCCCAGTTCTGGTTCTATCCCATTCGGAATCCATCGCCCGTCCCCGATCACTCCGCATCGATTTTTGAATCAGCACCCAACGGCCTTGTCGCGACAACATACCTTGGCATCGTTGCATCAGCACACATCGGTATTGTTGCCGAACAATCCACAACCCTCTCTGCAACAGGTACCGCAACCCTTGGCTCCCCAGTCTTACGGAGCGCCGCCTGAAGCAATACCACAACTTCAGGTTATGCTACAAAGGATGTCAGTGCTTTCGGTGTTTCCGATGTTATGGCCAGGGCGAAACTCTGTTGACGGTCGGCCTCATCCCGTTTAGAACGAAACACAAGCGGGGAAGGGAGTCCACTGCCGGAACTCCTTTTGACTTAGCTGGATGGAGCGTATGGGAGAGGTCCCACGTCCACTCAAATGTGCATTCCAGATTTCACTCAGCCGAAGGCGAAGCAAATTGCTACTGTCACTCATGGCGGCCAGTTCTCCCCGCCTCCCCTTCTGTTCGCTTGTACTGCTAGTCCCTCAGCGTCACTCCAACCATCCCAACAGCAAGCCGTCGCATCTGTTATTAACGCGAACGTGACGTCCGGAAAGCCTGGAGGGGAATCCTCAACCTCTGTCGCGACACTGCCCGCGCTATCCTCCCTGGTTTACAGGAGTGTGGTCCCGCTGCGGTACATTCGGAAGTTGCACCTGTCGTCAAAGCAATTTGTAAGGCGAGACTACCTTTGTCAGAAATGTCAAGCGGCCTCCTATCAAGTGGACTTCTGCAGGCAACACATTGCCATACTCCTCGTGGCGAGAAAAGATAGACGTGCATATATTGCAAGCGAAGGTTTGGCCCAACGCCTCACATGACGACGTCGTACATTGTAAAGCCGTACTCAAGGACGTGCGGTCACCTGTGCTACGGTGAGAAGCATTTGGGACTCGATACAACCTCACTTGGCGCCGGAGAACACATGAGCGAACTTCCGACGAAGCATGTTTGCATTGTGTGCAGTGGGCCTGTCGCGATGTTGCTGAGCCTGGCCCGGCATCAGCGAACTCTCCACACCCAACTGCAGGTGTTGCCGCTGTCGTTGTACTGGGGATGCCGAGTTTGCTTTCTACTTCCGCTCGTGCCTCGACCAGCGGGCTGTCCTCGATCTGCATCCTTCGCAACGAAAATTCTGGGCTCCCGCACTCTCCTGAGTCGCACAAACTACACGATGCGCTCGCTTCTCTGACCCCTTCACTATCCTGGAACTTCCCAGTCTACCCCTTCGGCTCTCAACCTCGTCGCTCAACGTCGCTCAACCACTTCACTCGAATGAGGGCGGAACTACGTGCATCAAGAGAGAAGTGCCTTACAGTGGGTCCTTCTTACAGTGGCACAACCTGCAGCACCGATTTGAGGCCCGGTACAGTAACCATTGAGGCCTGCGTACAGTAACCGTTGAGGCCCGGTAACTTTAGCCTACTGTAAGCATACCTCAAAATTCCTGCATTAGCACCCCCTTACATACCTACCGTCGGTGCTTCAGTACCATACGTTTCAGCAAGGCTTGGACGACGAGCGGTTGATGCGATTTTATCGCGGACGCGAGCCTGGCGACTTGAACTAATGCCGGTGGTACTGCTATGCTGCCTCGACCGGTCCTTAGGGGCGGATAACGGTGAGTGCAAGCGAGTATTTCCGGCAGACAGGGTGTCGTGGCGTGCAGTCTTTGTCTTGATTGGAACTGGCCGCGCGATTTCCTGCAAGAGGCCAGCTGAGCTAAGGGTGAAAACGGGCTTCCGCTAGTAGCTTCCTTGGGACGTCTCACAGGGAACATTTGCACCCATCCCGTGCGTGCAGGGATGAGATAGGCAGCTGAAACCACGTCCTACCCAGAGGGTCGCTGGGGGCCGGGTGTCCGACACCTAGGGATCCTTGCAATGATGCAAGGGTACCTGGCCCATCTTGGTTCGCGCAAGATGTGGTTAGCGATGAAATCGCGTCCCACCTACAAGGTCTGTAGGGGCCTGGAGTCCGACTCCTGAAGAGTTTCCGAAGCTTGTCGCGTAGTCTCCCAGTGGGAGTCTGGGCCGTCCTTTGAGAGCGGGTTATCAAACCCTTTGGCTACACGAATTTTATACAAACGCACAACAACTTCCGGTAATTCACTTTCCGGGGTCCATCTGGGCGACCTTCTTCCCGAAAGTTGTACCTTGAAATGACGTTCTAATTCACCTGTCTTCTCATTCCTCCTTGTCTCTTCTCCAGATATTTTCTTCACTGTTCGTAAGGAATCCGGGAACACACCATCGACCGGGTTTCCAGTTTCTGCAACTTGATCTCCGATCCTTCGCAGCCTGTTGGCGTGTGATCTGGCTACCTTACCCCCTACTTCAGACTCCAAGATATATACGACTCTTCCTAGCCTTTCCTTGACCCTATACGGTCCAATCCAGGGCTTGAGGACCTTATTTTCTTCAGCTTTGCTCAATTCTACTGACCATAGCAAGACGCGATCTCCCTCCTTAAATTCGATCGGATTGACCCGTTTGTCATATTATCTCTTGGCTCTGGACCTTGAATTTCTACCTTGGACATATAAGCGGCGGTGAAGAAGTTTTAAGGGACTGGGAAGATACTCCGGCTCTTTTTCAAAACAGGCTGTTTCCACTTCGCCCCAGGACTGGAATGCTTCAACCCCAAACATAGCCTTGTACGGCGTGATACAGGTCGCTGCGCACACGCCGGTATTGTACCGAAAACATGCTGAGGTGACGTGTTCATCCCAATCCTCCGTGCTGGTGGCCATAAAACTCGCCAGGTCTTTGATAAGGGTACGGTTCCATCTCTCTACTGTGCCATTCGCTTGAGGATGAAACGGATATGCCTGCATTCTACCGATGCCCAAGAAATCAGTCAGATTTCTCACCACCGATCCAGTCAAGTTTGGACCGCCATCTGACATCAAGGTCTCCATCGGGCCGAATATCGAAATCCATTCGTCGATGAGCACTTTCGAAATAGTCTCAGCCCTTTCATCCGGTATGGCCTTAGCCCTTACAAATCTTGTGAATACATCAACTATTGCTAGAACTTTGATGTTACCGCTTGCCGTGCGTGGAGTGATCGTCTGGATGTCAAAAGCGACCTGCTGAAACCTTCGTTTCGGATGAAACACCTCCAAAGGAGCCTGTCGGGCTGAATGACGCTCCCGTGCTACTGTGCAATGCAGACAGTTCCTCAGGAATGCAGACACATCACGGCGCATCCCCTTCCAGTAGTACCGAGGAAGCAACTTGCATATCGTCCGTCGGAGACCGTAGTGCCCATGCACTTGTGAACCATGGACCAATTTAAGGACCTCAGGCACTAATGACTTTGGCGTCACAATGGGAAGCTCATCTCTTCCGGAGTATCGCAGAACCCCGTCTTCATCTACCAAGAACTTATCCTGCGATTGTGCGTAGGCCTGCAGATCCCCAAACTCTGCGATTTGCGTCTCCCGCACTCGCTGTTTATCTGGCGGGCATCGTTTGTGGTCGTGCTCTGGTGTTCTGCCATGATGTTCTTCTACAAGTCTCGAAATGGCTTCGTTCCCTGCCTCCTCCCTAGCCCGCTCCAAACTCTTGGAATCAATTTCCCCGTAGCACCTCTGGCATAGGGGCTTCGGGACTGCGTCCCGGCTCAGTGTGTCTGGGACAACTAGTTCTGGTCCGTTACGGTGCTCTATATTGAAGTCAAAATCCTGAATTGCAATGAACTACCTGGCCAACTTCTCCCGAGGCTCTTTAAGGTTAAGCAACCATTTCAGTGACAAATGGTCTGTAACTACCGTGAAAGAATCTCCATGCAGATAATATCGCCATTTTTGTAAGGCGTACACGATTTCCAAGCACTCTTTCTCCGTGGGTGCATAGTTTTTCTCCGATTTCCGAAGGGCTCTGCTGGCGAACGAGATGGGACGCCATCGACCCGTCTCATCGGCTTGAAGCAAAACTCCACCGAGTCCGTACGAGCTGGCGTCTGTCATCACCCTTTTGTTTGCTCCCCGTATAGGCGCGGCTAAGACCTCTGGCTTAATTAGGTCATCCTTCAACATTAACAAGGCCTTCTCTTGTGCTATACCCCATTTATCCGACCAGTCTGGTATAATCAGTCGCTCCCCATGCCGCCTTTTCTTGGAAAAACCTGTTCCCTTGAGGACGTCATAGAGTGGGGCGGCTTTGTCCGCAAAATGGTCGACGAATGCAGCGAAGAAGTACACGAGCCCCAGAAACCTCATTAATTCATCCCCTGATGCCGGCTCGACCAGGTTCCTGATAGCCTCAATGCGCTTGTCGGAAGGCCTCAAACCTTCTTCGTCCACTACGTGGCCCAACAATTCCGCTCGCCGAACCCCAAAGGAGCACTTGGATAACTTGAGTCTCACACCCGCTTTGAGCAGAGTATCCAATATGGCACCTAAGGAATCGAGATGCTCCTCCTCAGTGCCAGCTCCGATACTTGTATCATCTAGGAAGGCCAATACGTCTCTCCCCTCACGGTCCCCCAAGATGTTGTTTACTACCCGTTGGAAAGGTCCAGGAGCATTTTTCAACCCCATAGGCAGTCGGGTGTATTGATATAGGCCTAGCACTGTTCGCACCGCCGTAAATGGCTTGGAATCAGGATGTAAGGGGACCTGGTAGAAGCCATCCTTAATGTCAAAGACTGAGAAGATCTTCTTACCACCCAACCAGTCCAAGATCTCTCGCATGTTCTCCATTGGGTAAGAGCCTGTGATGGTGAGATCATTTAGGCGTCGGAAATCGGATGTAACCCGAATTCCTGAATCCTTTTTTTTCACAACACATTATTCGAAGCCCTAGGGGATACTGACGGCTCTAGAACCCCAATTTCAATAAGAATCTGCATTGAAAGGCGCTCGATCTCTTCCTCTTTGGGTGATCGCCTCCGCATCGGGGCACAGACCGGCTCCACATTGGGTTTCAGTGATATCCTGTGCTGTATTCCTACAATTTACCCAAGGCACTTGAAAATATGTCGACGCTCCCACAACAGGTTACGAAGCTTACTTTGCATCTCCTTGCTTGAAGAAAAATCGGAAAGGTCCATTGACTTTATGGCTTTGTCCACTCATGGTCCTCAATGACCGCCTGAATTGTTTCAGGCACGAATTCCCTCTGCTCTTCCCGTGTGGATAGGGGACCCTTAACCCTCTTCCCATGATACAATATGGACGCTAAATCCGTTCCCAAGTCTAACCAAAGCTTGTGCTTTCGCCAGAACCGCCGCCCTATCAACAGATTGTCCGTAAGTTGGGTCATTACACGGACTTTTTCGCAAAAACTCAGTCCCCATATATGGAACTCGACGGAACCTTCCCCTTTGACTTCAACACCCCGACCACCCACCGCACGAGCTCTACCATCTGTTGTATGCAGCATCCCCCCATTGTCCTGGAACCACTCCCAGTCCACCCAGATTGATGAAGCTGCTGTATCTATTGGTGCCTGAATATCGTCCCCAAATATCTTGACTAGGACTTCCACCTCCTCATTGTCAACCATACCCTGCCACCAAATCGGCTCCCGACAAGCGCAAACACTCTCACGCTTGAATTTTACCTCCCTTGGAGGCCCTACTTCTCGACTGGGGGCTTCCGACCCCCCAGGCCTTCCCCCTGTGGGGCTTTACCACGATAACGCCGCATCACGTCATTCTTCGTCTTCCAACAGTCCGTAACCATATGGCCCTTTTCGTGGCAGTAATAGCAGGTTACTTGAGAGTAGTTATACCCTGCTTCCTCGCGCGGGACTCCCATGTATTGCTTGACTGGCTCTTGGACTTGCCGGACACTTTCCCGACTCGCAGACTGACGTACTGCCGCAAACCTATAAATGGTACTCACAACGGTGTCGTAGTCCCCTGATACCAGAATTGCTTGCTCCTGGAGACCCGCGGGCAGACCTGCTTTAAAGCGGTTCACCATAATTTCGTCTGAGATTGGAATCTGCAGAGTCATGGAAGCAAACCTTAAGCGTTCTCCAAAAGCGGACACAGTTTCATATTTCTGATTCCATTTCATATTGAAAAACTTGTCCTGCAATGCACTCAGCTGCGCTTTTTTGCACAGTATAGCCTCCAAGTGGTCCCAGAGCTCATCGACGTTGGCATTCCAGTGTACACTCGCCACACTCTCAAAAATTCTAGCCGCATCTCTTTCGAATGCACAAGAAGGAAGGCGCCTCTCGTCACTCTCCTGAATTGGGAAGTCCTTTAACAGGCGGTACCATGTTCTTTTAGCATCGAAGAAAGAGCCGTCTCCGGACTCACGACATCGAGAGTTTTCGAGAGAGCTTTTGTATATTTTGTAGGCTACGTGTACAGGATAAGTGCCGCGGGAATCCTTCTTTGACTCAATCCTGTCTTCATCTGCTTCGGTCGCCATCTCCGTATGGGCTTCTTCTGTGTTGACTTCCGCAGAATGGCTCCTTGGAAACCCTTTTATCTGTTCGAACTTACTGGTAAGCTGAACCATCTCCTTTAGTAAGGTCCAAATGCCATTGACCGCCCCACGAATTTCCTCCATTACCTCAACAGTGCACTAACTGTCTTGTGGCGTGGCTTCTCCTTTTATTTCATCCTCTGCGTGATGCATAACCGAGTCTTGAGGAATCGAATCTCCTGGCTGAAGCTCAGCACCTTTCTGACTTTGGTCCGGCATTTCTGAATTTGGGTTCGCTCTTGTTCCCGGGCGAACCATGTTTCTTTCCTTAGGCGAAACTTGACCTTCTAAGTCAGCAGGTTGCGACCCTGGCTCTGACTTCGACTTTTTACGAGAATGTCTCCTCTTGAACCGGCGAATGATCGCCTCGTGCGCACAAACTTCTTCCCGGGAGTCCCCTCCCTTATAATCAGCTTATAGCCCTTGTTTAATGTGCCTACGAGAAGTCTAGATCCCGTGAATCAGAAAAGTGCCCTTCGCGGACGCACCAAGAAGATGATTTCTTCAAATAAGGCTGGCTTTTCTTCGGACGTTGGATGCCGTCCCAGATTCTGAAGACTTTCGTACCTTGATTGAACCCTCGCAATGACTAGCTCGGGTGGTCGTGCTGGTAAAATCGATTTTATGTTACAGCTTACTGCGAAGACCGTAAAGCACGGATCAGGTTGCTTGTCACACGAACACTAATGCCTCTCTGGGCCTGGAGACCAGGCCAGGGGCACTTTACATAGACTAGCGAGGTACTATAAAGTCACTAATGTACTACCGAACTGTGCACTAAAATGCATCAAATGCAGTAATTGAATCGAATGCCGTAGTTGCATTTGACACGAATGCATTAATGCAGTAGTCCGATAATGCAACTGTCACTGTACTAGACTGACAATACACGTGCCCATGCCACGTACTAAAAGAGCCATACCAGTACAGTACTGGGGAAAATAGGGGGTGTGCTTACTGTACTGTTGGAGCTCCGAATTCTGAGATTTTGTACTATACAGTACTTTACTTTTTTTGAGAAAATTTCGGCTGTACCTTCCATAAAGGGAAAATTTTGGAGAGCTAACAGAAAAAAATATAAATTAAGGTTCTGCCCTCTCCTTCTATTTCCTCCTGCCATCCTTCGATTCCTCGCGATGCTGCGATCTAGATTGACTCTTTGTTAATGGGAATAACGCAAAGATAACTCAAGGTACATCATTTCACTACATGGACGGCAAGAAAGGTCCACAATTGAATCATGGGTTAATTCTGGACAGCGTCGCACCAATCACTGTCGAGATCCACTACGTCACTACGAACGACTTGAAAATCCTCTCCTACATCCATCTCCTCTTCGAAGCCCTCTACGTCTCCTTTCAGAGCAGTATCCATGGAAGTATCAAGCGTAGACAGAATCAAATGCACCGAAAATTGAAAAAAAAGGATTGGCACGACCTGGATCTTACTACCATGCCCACGACAATATCCAGTATCTTGGATTCGACTGCGCCTTTAATTTTGACCCATCTCCCTCTGCTCCATTGCCACTGACTTTCCAACAGCAAAGGTATATTGCGTTATCAATTTTTCCCTCCTTGTGGCGGCAGCTCGATGGTACTTTTGCTCTTGATGCTGGGTTTTTCTACGCAATGTTTCCATTTACTTGCGCTGCGCGTCTTTCCCAGCCCGGAGCCGCCGCTCTTCCTTATGCTTCTGGGAATTCTTCTGATCTTCGGAGGCCAGACGCTCTACCTCCACTTGCCGAGAAAGTATTGTGCATTAGTCACGCAATCCGCCGGAGCACCTGCGGCATAGAGAGAAATTACTTGCATAGTAGTATTCGGGTTAGTCCTGATGGCACTAGAGGCAGCAATACCTGCCACAGAGATTGAAATTTGATGAATGATTGATTGAAGATACTGTTTACTTTCTCTTGCTCTTTCAGCACGCAGAGTACCCATTGAAGCTAAGTGGACTCTAGAGCGGAGGTCTCAATAATGTTAGTAACTTAGCAATATGTATCATGGTCAGATTTACTATCTAGACCTGCCCTCACCCTTGAAGCAACTCTAGCATTCTCTAACCGTTTCAAATCCTCAATTGAGTTTGCGCCAGTGACATCAAAGTGGCTGCGAAACTGCTTTGCGAGTCTTTGTCGAAAGGGGAGATTCCAGCGACTCGAAATGAGGCCTTCACATAGGCGGCGGTAATAATCCCATAAGAATAAATGGTACAAGCAGGTTCACGTTTACCTTGGTCACGTTCACACTCCCTTGTCTGAGGAACTCATCTCGAAGATCTCTCATGGAATTTTTAAACTGCTTGTTCACATTTTGGTCGAAAGCCTGGAGGAAGTGAGATGTGTTAGCAGCCTTGATGACGGGGTGATAAGCCCGACTCTGGCATTCAACCTTCCAGGTGATATCCTTCCTCGACGCATCACTGTCCAATACAAGTGCGTAGGATACATCTCTTTGGATGAATTTACGAGCAAAATCGTCAATATGTTTGACGCATGCGGCTAGGATGGATCTCTCAATTGATCCATTCTCGCTCAATTTGATCACTGCTGTGTCCCTAGGGAACCAACCTGGCTCGGTCAATTTGGCAATCATCCCGTTTGCATCTTATTAAAACTGCCACTCACTGGGGCCCAGCAACTACTTGAGATACCTTTTCCCGCAATAATGAAGAAGTGAGCGACAACCAGTCTAGATGCGGATATTGATATGACCGCTGTGATATGCTTGCTCGGGCCAGGTGTATTCCTCAATGTTCTATCTCCCCCTTTTGCGCTTGACGCACTGAAGAACTTCTCGCCCTTTCCATAGCTGGCGTCCACAGTTGTCTCATCCATGTTGCAAAGTCGCAATGGATTCGAGAAGAGATCAGCATTGTCTAATTCGAGCTTCACCATCTGGGAAAAAACATCTGAACATGCGCCTCGTTCTCTGCGGCAAGCTTCGCATTTTCCTTGTTTCGGTTCCGGCGATAGCTAAAATCGCGGGTTTGGGACCTAGATGTAAGTAGAGTATCCCCACAAGGCACTTTATTCTTCCAACACTTTCGGCCATCTGCCTCAATTAGACTTAGCCGTGAGATGCTGCCCCCAACATACAATATTTAACTATCCTTTTTCCGGGCTTGACAGTACTGTTCAGCGTCTAACCTGCGGCTTATCAGGCAACATTTTGCCCAGTTCTTCCAATTCATTCTTCTTTCTCTACATGTTTTTTGAGATTCTGTACCGTACTATTCTTCAGTTCGGTTACGCGTGGAGTCTCTCTTACCGAGTAAATTTATTTCTTTGGGAGCAAATCAACATGTTTATAGCGCCTAGCGGACTGTTTTTCGGCCTTTTCCAGTCGTGCTCGACACTGCATGTTTTTTTTTGCATACTAGGCGGCATTTAAGTATGGACACAGCAGCGGGGAGGGGATGAGACTGCGAGAAAGGGGGGTAACGTGTCCAGTATATAAGCCATTTGGTTACTGTTTATCATTCGTAATTTTTTGGCGCGAAATGTCCATAATTTACCCATATCCAAAATTTCCCTTTTTATTGAATGTACATATAGCACAACCAAGGCATCTGATTCTAGAGGGGGGAGGAAAATGGGGTAGTTTACTGATAAGGGATACAGGACGGCAATTTTCCGAAGACAAGGTGGGGGCAGGTCTGTGTATTAGAGAGTCTGGAAATGAGACAGAGTCTAATTATGGTATAATACAGTACTGTGTAAGAGTTAAATAATATTTGCTCATCTATTATATAGTTTATATCCGCGATAGCACTGTCCTCAGCATACTTTGTCCTCATATGAAGCATACTTTGTCCTCATATGAAGAGATATATTTTTACTAGAAAAGATACTCTAGAAATACATAATTACAGCAAATAGTTGCTTAATAGCTTCAGGTACGTTCTAAAAAACTATTTTATATGGGATATAATATATTTATGTATTATAGCATTCTATGTAATACCCCCTTCCAACATTTTTACTATAGTATATTGTTATTACAATGAGGAAGTGGCAGAATTGATTCCTTTTCTATAGAAATACGACTTTGCCATCGCTACGGAACAGGTCGATCCATTATGTATCGTAAAGGCATAACAAACAGCCTAGCTAACGGATTGGTAATGCCGTTATCGTCAAACGACGAAGGCGAAGCCGTTGAACCCTCTCTCAGCAATATCTGCATTTTTTGTATTGCCATCCGGTGACTATGGCCGAGAAGGGCGGTCTGTGCCAAGAGTTATGTTTTCCTATGCAGCCGTGCTTGCTGGAACACTACTAAGATTCTTTAAGCCTCTGAACAGGATGTCCTATTCGTCTTTCATGCTTCTAGCAGAAAAATTGCCCTTATAGATGAATGCAAGTTTAGTAAGAGCTCTCCACTACTTTCTCTTATCTGTAACAATACGATGGCTTTCAGGTGGATTCTACCTTGATATATAACGATGGCACATGATTCTTCGTCTCCATCTAAAGTATGATACTATATCGATGAGACTATTTCAGCTCTAGACAACTTTCTGGAGTTATCGTTCCCTTGCAGGGACAAATCATGGCTAAGGCGGGCATCAGAAGGATTTTCGAGAGGTGGGAGCAGTGCTCTAGATATGTGCTGCGGTGCTCTCGATGTAATCGCTAGTAAGATTAAAGAGCCAGCAGCTTATGAGGTTGCAAATGATTCCAGTTACTATACTAGGAAAGGCAGAGTTGACCTCAAGGTGCAAGCTATGTGCTTTTGTTACAGATGTACCTGCCCTTCATTTACTCTTCAAGGCCGGAGATTTTCTCCTAAATAATCTACAGAGTTTTGGCTAGCCCTACTAGCTGATCTATAGATTTAAGCTACATTACGCTGTTAAATACTTGTAAGATTCCAAATCAAGCTGCCAGACATGTCAATAAATATGCTTACAGTATACAATGTACTGTCTATTGTGACGAAGGATACACTCGAACCCATATTGACTCGCTCTGTACTGTAGGTAAGAACTCCAAAGTTATATATGTTTGCCACAAGCTTCATAGCTTCATTATTGATAATGACTGTACACCAGAAGTTCCTGAATCTACAGATGCAGATGTTATTCATCATACAGATACTGGAGATCGACAGGTGCACTTGCAAAATGAATGCAACCTTAATGATTCCTTGCATCATCGAGGTCTTGATTTGGAATATTTTCAGCTGTGTATTGATTTTACAGACGAAATAGAGGACTAGTTCATTTCCTTATCCATTCAAAACTTCTATAAAGCGGATCCATTATTGGTCTCTTTTCCATTATCCGCATTTGCAACCTCGCTATAAATTGCCCTATCGATTAGGTCCCGCGTGCGGGAGATTATCCTCCGAAAAACCTCTCTAGTTGACTCAACCGCTGGAGGCAAAGGGCTGTTTTCTAGAAGCGCTTCAATGCTTTTGATTATCTTCATTTATAGTTCTATTAAACTCTGGACAGTTGACGCTACCTTAGTAGCCCTCTCCAGTTCCATTACGTTCGGATAAGTCCCAACCACAGATACAGTTTCTTTATTACGATGGACTGTGGTTGGACGCTGCTCTCTGCTATCTTGTTGCGAGCAGCGGTTACAGATTCAATACCATCCTCTCTTCTGTGCTTCCTTCCCTACATTTGCGTTGGAGGATTCGAAGCTCTGTTTGTAACATTATCGTTTATAACGGCATCGACTTTGCGCGTTAGGTGGAATCAATCGCACGACTGCGTCCAAGCTTGAGTTTTTTTATAAAAACGCAGTGCATGTACGCTATACTGTCATCTTCGCTGGTGTGCTCCGGGAATTTATCCCGATTGCACTGCCCAGACAAATTCATTTTTTCACAAGCAACTGTATAAGGCGAAAGAAGCATTACCTACCTTTGCTTCAAAATAGTTCCATTGCGTGCATGGGGATGTTATTTGGGATCAAATAGATGAGAACATCTTCAGTTATTCCGTCTGAAATGTCCAATTGGAAATCTTAGCTATTAAAATGCTCGAGAAACTCATGTCCAAACGGGTTGCGACGTCCAGCGTCAACTTCAGAACGTATCTCAAGACGTTGGTAAATTTGGGAAAATATAGAATAATGACGCGCATCGGCGATGACATGACAAAAACGAGCTGTTTCGAGATTTTTTCAGTTCGATAACCTACTGCGCTCAGCATCGTCGCGAGCTGCTCCCGTTATTGTAGAATATACTGCTCTGTGCTCTTTCCACAGAGCCGCTAGTTCCTATATTCCCGCGATATCAGATATGACAGCCCTTTCCAGTCAGGTTGAGAGTACTGCCGTTGATATGGAACTAGAAAGTCCAATATGTCTCAGAGCCGCGGAAATAATTTCTTGTGTAAGGCGACTGTGTTGTAGTTGTTGGAGGGTAGTCGTCGTTTGTGCTGGCATAGTAGCCCTGTGGTTTTCTGACGGAATGGGGGTTGTTTCGTGAGGAGCGTCGTTTCGATTCGTTGAGCAAAGAAAAGGACCGGACAATTGTAGGGGATGCGCGGTCGAGCTTCTAACCGGTATCATGGTAGGGAAGGTAGACAACTGACCAGATCACAGACTATCATTTGTTGGTCTTGAAAGGCTCCGGTCATCGGTATCTACTGGAGTAGCCATGTTTGGCTTGAATAGGTGGAAGGGTTGTGATGGAGGCGAGTTAGATCGTGGCGAAGGTTATCTGGGCAGCAGAAAAGTCATGTGGTATGATTAGCATACAGAAATATATACTATGCAACTGGTGAAGAGCGATGGGAACAGATAAACACCCTGATCAAGCCAAAATATGATATGTCCAATCATCTGCTGCCAAATCAAACAGGACTGCCCTTACATTACATAAGCTGAATTTTATGGTGGTAGAATCAGTGGAAGCATACCATTTCCGGGTTCAAAAAATGACTGAATGAGCTTAAGCAGAGACTAAATTTTGTTTTAAGTACGAGAAATCGTACATATATCCACACCTAAAGAGTCACTAAGATGGTTAAAGTTTAATCCGAACGGTCGCGAAGACGTCTAGAGGATGTATATTGTTCTCCTGGCCGACGCAGTTTACTCCTGACAACACCACTGCTTGTCGTTTTTCCTCCAATTCGTCTTCTGTCACATTCATTTGTATCAGTTGATGCGCTCGATCTGCGGGGAGACCTAGAGGCTTTTGGAAGCTCGAGTCGTTTAATAGAATGCCAAATATCCCAGCAAGATATCCGAGATCCGGCGTGAGTACGGAAACACAACTCCACTTAGCAGTGGGAATAATTAAAGCAGGACCAGTGCCCAGAAAAGACACCCTGTGTTGTAGAATTAATCCCAAATAAAGTTCACAATCTCTCAAAACGCTTCTGCTTTTGGCTGTGTCCAGGTACATTCAATCGAAGCCTAGTATCATCATTTCCATTAAAAAATCTCAGTCCGTTTCGTTTTTTGTTCCTATTCCATTCCTTCAAGGGGGCAGCTTCATCTCTACGAAAGTCAACGTCATCAACATCTTACTTTTTGCTGTTTTCGTGTTCATAAATAACACTTGCATACCCTAGGAGCTCTACGGGGGCCTCACAACCGAACTCAGACGACAATTCAACGTTTTTTAGAGTATGGATAAAAATTTCCAAGCTTTGTAACCTTTCTGCATCATCAACTAGATCATCCTTCTTATCGGTAATCCAAGCGACAAATGCGTCGACAAAAAGCGTTTTTAAAGTCAGAAATAATACTTTTTGTTCCCATTTCAGCTTGTTGTCGGACATCTCAAAATTGCGCGAGCTTGCGCGCTCTCGTCTACTCCATCCTTGGTCTTGAAGAAATGCTCTTCACACCATGTTTATAGAGCTTTAGGGGGTCAAACGGGTCACATGCTTTAATATGGTCATTGGTAAGCTTCCAAAAAGGTAGACAGTCTTCCAAAACTTTGTTTGTCTCTGTGCCCACAAAACTTGGGATAGAGGAGATGCTTCCATGAGCCCACGCCACTAGACGATCAGTTTTTCCTTTAAAAATTTCAAGACATTTATACAAAACCGACAGAGGCATTGACCAGAATAAAAGACAAGCAAAGACTCAGAATATGACACATGCAGAACGTAATTGGTTCTGAGCACCACAATTTGCAGCACTATCTGCCCCTGCTTGTATCATTGATTCTCGTTCAAACAAGATCTACACAAGCATTTTTGAGTGATACTGAATACGTAGAAGATGCAACACACCTCTTGATTTCTACAGGACAAATCTGCAACTTCTCATGGGACGCGTTCGTGAGATCAAGATTGTTTTTTCGCCAATCGATGACAGCAATGACATCAGGTAAGCATGCTAGCCAAGGTTCCGTCCAAGTTAACCATCATACCACATGCGCGAATTCCATAAATGAGTTCCTTGGCTTGTATTGCATTAACAGCAGCGTTTTAGTTTGCAGTTCCGCGCATTTTGGCTTCTAATGAACTTGCAGTGCTGAACCAGGAGTCTGCTAAACTCTTGAACTGTTGCGCAAGAATCAGATCAGTGCCAGATTCTTCTAATTCAGTACAGATTAATGAATAAATCTGTACATCATTAAGAAGCGTCTTTCCAGCGATAGTTCCTGTAACTCTAAACTGCCTAAGAATAAATCACTCCTCGCAGCGTTGATCGATAGCTAGAAAATTGCACAAATCTCTGCATTGCTTTTCTACTATGTCAGTGATTTCTTGTGACGCAGGACTCGGGGCGATTAACTTTCTGCTGTTACTTTTCTTGCTAAATAGAAATGTTACAGTACTATTAATCTGCGATACACCACGCGGAACTGCAATCTAACACTTGATCATAGATATTAGGGCATCAGGAAGGCAGTAGGGAAACTGCCAATCTTTTAAAAACTGACTAGGTCCGCGCTCACTGACCACAACTACAGTGATAGTAACCCTCAAATTGGACTACTTGTCATAAAAGACCTTTTCTAAATCCTTCTTCGTGGTCCCAGTCCTGGGCTTTCATCGAATATGAAACTAGAGTCGCGATCATAAACATCCGTGGCGGCCCTGGCTGACAAATTTACATCGGTACCTTGAACTGAGAACGCTCCTACATGCTTTTCTTCCAATTCATTCTTTACTGCACGGAAAAACGACATACCATCAAGCTGATGGCACCATAGCAAATGCTGGGGCATTACAAAGTTGAAACCAATTCCTTTCTGGGCAAGTTTCAGTACCATAGGAAATCTGTCGTAACCTCTATCTGCAGTTATGATAAAGCCTGTAAGCGATTGCTTCACTCTTGCTTCAAGTAGTGCATTCAACAGTTATTCCACATTGCTGGACTGCGGCTCACCCCGACGGCGGAACCGAACCATAAGCGTTATCCGAAACAGGGAGTCTGCAATTGCATGTACGCAGTGTCCTTCTTTGTTTACTTTTCTAGAGCTCAACGACTTAACCTGGTTATCGTTAGCTCTGGTTCCGTATAGATCATCGTCCAGAGTCTCGAATGTGTACGAAGGAGAAAAAAGACCCTGCCTGACATCCCATACGACGCTTGCTCGAACTCACTCAGACGGGCGGTTTGATCTCGCTGGCAGCTCCAAACGCTTCTCCCGGTATCTCCCCTTCCAGGTGCATAGAATCCTAAACTTTTTGTACTAATCAACTGTACAAGATCAAAGGAAAGTATCGGGCAGTCCAGCTCTGCCAATAAAGAAATTGTTTTCGACAGACAGAAGCCTGAACACTGAGAGAACATAAACACCGCTAAGAAACGATACATGTCTGCAAGCGTCAGTGCTGCCCAGTTTTATTTCTTCATGACGATGAGCTCGTCCATCCAAGCCACAAATTTTTGAAGAACTTCATTGCAGAGTAGAATAATGTAACTTGAACGGCTATGGTCTATTTTTCTCACTTGCAGTTCAGTGTTCATTCTGCCACGGCAGATCGACAGAATAGCCTTGGAAAACGGGCGAGACGAATGGAAGTGGCCGCGCCCACACCCAAAGACATTTCGCACGTGGAAGGCGCTGAGAGCAGCGAAATATTGATGAGGCCTCCCAGTGTTTGGGTTGAATTCGGAGTTCTGAACGTAGCTTCCAAACAGTGGGGACGTAGGTGGGGTAGATATGGGTCTTTTACTCTCGCTTCCTTCGCTGCTTCCCGTCGAGGTCCCTCTCCTCTGCAGGAACT
This sequence comes from Kappaphycus alvarezii, assembly GCA_002205965.3. Classification (NCBI taxonomy): domain Eukaryota; phylum Rhodophyta; class Florideophyceae; order Gigartinales; family Solieriaceae; genus Kappaphycus; species Kappaphycus alvarezii. The sequence goes on along the minus strand of NADL03000612.1, from coordinate 502,060 downwards.
ATACGGCTTCTTTAGCCGCTTTGCGTGTAGCCTCCAAGTCATGCAAGCGCGGAAGTTCGCCACCCTCCGCCTGCATGCACAGTTGACCTCTGAGTACTTTCCAACACCTTCTTGCCTTAGAACTCGTAAATATTTTCGTTCCGTTCCGATTTGGATTACTTAATTTTCCTGATGAAAGCAATAGTGCAGACACGGCCTAATTTGAGTTTCCTCATATCGAAGGATGTGTGTATCAAGCAAAATACTTTGAGCATACCACGATATACGCCCATCACTTACTCATCCTCCTCACCCACAATTTCTAATCGACAACGCCCTCACCGACGTCGTCGCCTTCTGAAGGTTTGAAATCGGACCAGTCTGTCGATTGAGCAGACACCCACAACCCGCACTCGGTGCGGTAGGGTCCCATCACAGGCAGGTTAATGTCCTTTTCCGTGGCCGTAATTACCCCACTCTCGCGCCATGACGTATGCCCATAATCGCCTTTGGGTGTGTTTTGGAATTTGGCAGTTTCCTCGAAGGTGGAAGAGTGGGGCTTCCCGCCACTATGTCACGGGCGCGGTTTGTTCGGTACCACAGAATAGTTCACTGTAGGCCTGTTTCTTTGGGGAACAGGAGCCGCGACAGGATTCCGGGTTGGGGTTTGATAGGGGTAAATCGTCGGGAGAAGAGAAACGCAGAACCAACTACCCCAAGAAGGAGGTGTTGCGAGCGACAAAAAGGCTACCGTGGTATAGTTGAACGAACAAAAAGGAATGTTTATGGAAGAGAGTGGAGAGGGCTACAAGAAAGTATGGAAGGGTCAGGGTCTACCATGGATGCTCTGGGACCAGCTTAGGAAAAATGTTTCTTGGGTCTAAAGTTGACTCTCAACTCCCTACTTCTCGGAGCTTGACTTGAAGTTGTCTGCAAACTTGCTTGACCTCCACAAGAGGAAGCAGTTTACTCAGCTTATATAGACTTTTTGCCTAACCGTAAAGTCTCAGACAAACATACTAAGAACCATAAAATGCACCAAATGGAATCTTGTGAACGAGAAAGACTAACAGCAGATACCATCAGGATAAATATCTAGATTCTTTCCTTAATATCTTACTCCTCTATATCAGAGCCAAACAGTTCCCCCAAAATATCCATCCCACCCAGGCAGTCCACACAAATATCCGCGAACGGCCTAGAATTCTCCATTGCCTCCTGCGAAATATCTAGATCACTGAGGACGCCCCCACCCGGTTCCACATTCGGGACCACCTGGTCCATATTTTCTGGCTCCTTCCCCACTAATCCAGCACTTTCTATGTTTCCCTCCCCTCATCCTCCTCATCCTCCTCTTCACTCCTCTCTTCATCTTCGTCAGAGGAGTCAGAGATCACAATTACTCCCTCAATATCCCCTTCATTCTCCATGGTAGCCCCCCTACCGTTAAACACTAGAGGCTCCCACGGATCTACGCTGCCCTTTTCTTCCTCCTCTTCGTTCTCTGCATCTTCTGCCTGCTCGAAGCAGTTACGGCGGACCCACTCCCGAACGCGTTCCCGGTCCAACCTTCTACAGTAATCATCGTAGTCAGTTGGACCATTTTCCATCAGGGTCGAAGCGTTGAGTGGACGACGGCCTCGGGATGACTTGGTGATGGTGAGGGAATGGCGGAGGTTGGTCATGTTAAGGGCCAAAAGAAGGGGTGAGCTGATGGGGTAGTTGATGGCGAGGGGTTGTCTCAACGACGTCGATTTCGAACTTTAAATATTGCGACGTCTTCCAATAGTAAGACGACCTTGGACATGTACAGTAACGGCACCTATTAATGACACAGGGTCTTAAAATTAAAAATCAACCCATGATTTTGCGACACTCATCCAAATTAAAAATATCTGGCAAATTCAGAAACTGTAAAAATATCTTGCAAATTCCGATACTGTATACAATTTTGGTCCTCTCCTGGTTTTTTTTCGCGTGCGAATTTGCGCAAATCACGCTCTCCCGCTCAAGACGATCGTCCCGGCTCGTCTTTATTGTTCTTCTTCTGTTTCTGTTAGTGTTCGCTGTCTTATTGATAAAATGTAAGGTCTTCCAAACGGGTACTGATGCAACTGATTACCAATGTGATGCTCCAAAAAGTAAGTTTGCATTACTAGTACCTCACTTTGAAGCATAGCCTCATATATTGGTTTGATAACATCGAGATGGGGTTGAATACATTCTTCTTCCGTGACTATTCCGAATCTTCCAAGAGTGAAAAAATATACATGATATGCAAACTCTTCTGGAAGATGCCGGAGTAATGGATGCCGATAAGAAATGAAGACACGCATCATCAAGAATTAATCTTCGTAATATAAGTGCGGTCCATGTAGGGCCCGAAAACATAAACAGATGCTTATCATGAAATAAGAAATGACCTGCGCATCGTTCGCGTCCTCGGAGATATTGCGCAACCAAAAAGATAATCTTCGTCTACCAACTGTATGCTGTGCATGGTTGTGAAGGAGGGCTCGAGACGAAGTTGTGGTGGGCTTTCCCGATGAATAGCCCCGACCAGTTCCTGACGTACTGGGACCTGCACGAGGTTCTCTTGGGGGACGACCAGAACCTCTTCTGGGCGGGTTGTTTTCTCCCGAAGGTCTTCCTTGGGTCATCATCACTGCTTCGGGAGGATCTTCGCCACCCTCAATGTTCCCAATTTATGGCGGGGAAACATAAGGTCCCCATAAGGGATATGGGACCAGTCGATATTCCATATCAGGAGCTAGGGCGTAACCTCTCAGTCGCACATCTTGGTTGTTCTTGAGAAATACGTATATCGGACGGACAACGTTCAGATACGTTTGCGACAAGTCTCCAGCAGCTACCATTCTATACCTTCCTATAGAGTAATGATATATTACTTCCACAAACTATGGACCTGCTTCCGTGAACCTTCCGTTTTGGAATGAAAATAGGACTCTTATTAATAGTCGGAAATCTTCTTGAGGTAGCAATGGTCCGTTCAATGTACGAAAACATAGGCATATATTAATATAGAAATTGATGATTACTTGGAGTTCGTAGTAGTCCCGTGTAATCGAGATGATCCATTCCCAGGCCTATTTTCCTCCCATGGGAATCATTCTATAGTTAAAGATGAGTATGCCCCGTGGTTGCGCATAGTCCTGTGTGAGAAGTAATTCTTCAGGCCTCTGATGGTAAGGGACCAGACGACGTGGATGGATGTCCCTCCTTGATCTCTTCCCTGAGCTTGAACAGAGCTTATCATGCGGGTGTCTTTCCTCCGTGACGATGCAAGGGTTCTAGTACTTTGTTTGGAAGGCCGGCCACTTCACAGCCTGTTGCATTGCTTTTCCGTGTCCTACAAGTACTTTAGAGCCGACTGAAAAAGTTTGGACTGGAGGCTCTGCATCCTTTTTTCTTTTCTGTGTTAGCGCGGGGTGTGATCTCCAGCCTTCGGTGGCCAGTAGTTCGACTTCTCTACTCTCTTCATCGGTGATATTTGTTTCCATGTCTCTCTGTAACATTCTAGGGGCCCTTCCGTACATTAGCTCGAATGGCGAGCGTCCACTTCTTCCCCTTTTTCGACGATAGCCGTATAATACTTTTGGTAAGGCATCTCCCCACTGGATTTCATTCTCCGACATAGTTTTCGATATTGCTCGTTTGATGGTTCCAACCATCCTCTTCGCTTTCCCGTTTGACATAGGAGCGTATGCGAGAACTGTCTTCTGCTGAATCACTTTTTCTTCCAAGAAACGAAGCAGTGAGGTTGCAGTAAAACAAAGGGCGTTATCCGAGATGATCCTTTTCGGAAGGCCGAACGGTTCAAGTATTTCTGTTTAGATGAATCTCAGGACCCCTTCAGCGTTGGCCTCTTCAACTGCAACTGCTATTGGCCATCCAGTAAGATGTTCCACCCCTATAAGGAGATATTTGTTTCCGAAAGAGGTTTCCTTGAATGGGCCGGCAAAGTCAATTGAGAATTTTTCAAAAAGACCGGAAACTGGAAAGCTTACGGTTTTCTTATACTTTCGTATCGGAGTGAACTTTTGACAGTTGTCGCAGCTTTTCACGAACTTATAGACATCTTTATGGATACTGGGCCACCAGAATCTCTCCGTAATGAATTTTTTGGTTGTTTCGAGATCCCAATGCCCTAACTCATCATGAAAAGTCCTCAAGATCTTCATTCTTTCTTTCATAGGGGCCACCAGTCGAGGACCGGCTTTTGTGTGTCGGAAGAGTTTTCCATTCCACAATGTAAAAGCCTTTTGATTCCTGTGTACCCAATTTCTATGTTCCAGATCAACCTTTCTCATTTCTAGTCCATCCAAGAACTTAATTAGTCCGTAAATATTAGCTTTGTACACTCTTTCGTTCGGCACTTACACCTCGGCAACTCCGACGATGTCCTCGGAAGCTTTTTCATTTGGACTCAGTGGATCCCTCAAGCGGGATAGGTAATCGGCAGGCTGATTATTGCGTCCGGGCCTATACACAATTTGAAAACGATATTCTGCGAAAATGTCGAGCCCTCGGGCCAAACGGTGATGTACATATTTCTTTTGGAATGCTGTCTTAAGTGCCTGGTGATCAGTTATCAAGACAAATTTCTCGAGTGATAAAAGGTACACGCGAAACTTTTTCAGTGCGAAGACAACAGCGAGCGCTTCTTTTTCGCAGACTGAGTATCTTCTTTCCGCATCATTCAGAGTGCGACTTGCGAATTGAACAGGGTGTGGTCTTCCGTTTTCATCTTTTGGGGACAAAAGGGCACCCAAAGACCGTTCTGAGGCATCTGTCTCCACAACAAACTCTCTCTTGAAATCTGGATACATGAGCACTGGGGGGACACATAGCTTATCTTTAAGCTTCTCAAATGCAGTTTCCATTTCCTTGTTGCAGTAAAATTTTCCGTTCTTCGTAGTGCTGACATGTAACGGTGCTGCAGTCTTGGCGAAATATTTGATAAGTCTTCTGTAATATGAGGCCAGTACTAAGAAGCTTCGAACCTCCACCTTTGAGGCGGGCCTTGGTGCCAACTTGATTTTTTTCGTTTTCTCTGGATCCACTCTAATTCCCTCTTGGTCGACGATATGACCGAGTAATTGGATAGAAGTTTTCGCAAAGAAGAATTTGCTCAAAATAATTTTCAGGCTGAATGCAGGTATCTTCTTCACTACTGTCTTGACATGCGATATGTGCTGATCCAAGGTTTTTGAGAATATTACCACATCATCGATATAAACTCTTGCAAATGGAAGTCCTTTCAAAACCTCGTTCATCATTCGTTGGAATGCAGCTGTGGCATTTATGAGACCAGAAGGCATCACTTCGAACCTGAATATACTGGCTTTGCTGGTAAAAGTTGTTTTTCCTTACATTTTTCATCCAATGGAATCTGCCAATAGCCAGTGTAAAGGTCAATTGAGGTGAAATATCTCCCATCCTTCAGGTCCTCGAGGATCTCCTCCATGTTCGGAATCGGAAATCGATCTGGTATCATTCTTTGGTTCAGTTGTCTGCAATCGACGCAAAAACGCAGCTTTCCATCATTCTTTGGTGCGACCACACCTGGAAACGACAATGGGGATGAAACTGATCGAATAGTATCATTTTTCAGCATACTTGTAACATTTTCTGAGATAAATTGGTCATATTTCGGCGGTTGAAGTCTAGGCCTGTGATAAATTGGTTGAGTCTCGGAAAGTTCAAATGAGTGAGTGACCGGTACACTTGCTTGTCTTAAATCTGAAACGCTCCATGCAATTACTTCTTAAGATGTTAACATGTCGGATATTTTCATTGAGGCGGGGGCGGGAAGGTGCTGCACTTTTTCTTGAATTTCTGCCATTTGGCGCTGGTCTTCTTCTTCATCCTCACCCTCCAAATTTGGAAGGAACTATTCCGGCGTGCTCAAATCTTCAGATATGGAATTCGTCATATTATTGTTTTCCTTGCAAAGTTGATCTTCTTTCATGCTCTGAATTACGTCCTTTGACTCTATATTATCGCAAAAAGAAACACATTCAGGTGTCAAACCTACCCTAGAATCCCAGTCTTCATCTGTTTCAAACCCAGAATCATAATCATCCCATGCCATGTTCATTATCCCGCGAGTACCCTTTTTCACATCCGAAAGTGTTAGTTGGTTCGGAATTTTCGCTGTCATAGCTACAAGTGAAATCTTCACTGTCCGTTTCTCTTAAATCTTTCGGATTTGTGCTTTTGTTGAAATCAAGGGGCATCTTCACGTTTCTGCCGTCAACATTAACTGAAACGATTTGGTTGCCAAAGTCAATGCATGTCCCTAGTCTTACCATGGTAGGGCAGCCAATGATTGCATCGAAAGGGAGATCCGGCATGACAAGAAAATCTACATCAATTTTAGAGTCCACAAAGAGCACGGAAACCTTGTCAACAGTGCCCATGCATTTTGAGACGGTTCCATCCGCCACAGTTATTCTTCGAGTAGTTGGAATGATTTCACGATCTGGATCTGTCACTAAAGTTTCTGAAATGAGGTTTGGAACAGCGCCCGAATCGAAAAGAGCTTGGGTTTTCATTCCAATACTTTGACTGGTACCAGCTTAAGACGTCTTGGTGCTGTCGAAGCCGATTGAAGGAACAGTTTCTTACCCTTAGCGGACTTATTAGACCTGGTAATTTTTTTGAGATCTTTTCTCGCATCCTCTGCGTCACCCCTCAAAAGTTGACCAAACGTTATTCCAGTTGGGGCCGATGCAAGCTCAGCTACCAGATTGTACTTCTTCACATACTCTAGATTTGTCCAGCAGTTGGGTGGTGTTGAGAGCGGGTGCACTCAGAGATTTAGGTTTAGGGGATTCAGTCAAAGCCTGTAGGGCGGAAATCGAAACCAGGGTAGCGGTCTTAGCCGTCGGGGGGGCGTTAGGCGACGTTTGAGCTTGCGTTCCAGGTCTCTGAGGATATCCAGGTGGGCCAAGCCGGCGGTTCCACGGGCAGCATGGTTGGTCTTTGCTGTGGCGGTAGCCTTGAATGGCGAGACCACCGTGATGCCGGAAGACGGTAGGGCGGGACGGGTCAGTGAGAAAGAAACTTTATGGCATCAGTATAATGGGTGGAAGGGAGGATCGGATGGTAGACCAATATGTGCGCGGTCCTGGGTTCCGTACCCGGGACGAAGAGTGGGACTTCGAACTGGCCGTACAGCCAGCAGTGCGGATGACGTGGTATAACAGGGCGTTGCACAGAGGATTGTGGCGGTGGATGCGCCCGAAACCAGACGTGCAAAGGTCGGCGGCGTGTTGGCCGAGGTCGTCCATCTGGTGGGTGCAGTAGCACTGGAGCGGCAACGAGTCCGAGTAAACCGGGAGTCCCAGGTGTCGGCGGAGAATGAAGGCCCACTGGGGTTTGGAGACCGCGGTGGACGTCGAGGGGTGGGCAGCGAGGAAACCGGCTGCGGGGGGTCGCTGAAAGGCAAGACCGCGGATGCGACGCGAGATGTCATGGACACTGTAATTAGTCGGGTTGGGGTCGGCCGCCCACCGTCGTCTCGCCAGTGCACCTTAGCCCTGGCTTGTTGCTGCTCCCCGTTACGCAGGGTTTGAGTCTTGATAGGTAAAGCAGCAAGACGTTCTAGGTTGAAGGGGCCGAGGCCGAGCTGGGGCAAGTGGCCGGGGACGTCGGTCAGGAATGTTGCTAGTGACGACTGGGACTGTCCGAGAAGGAAGGACCGGTCCCCGCAGAAGCGGATCCGGCGCAGGCCGAAGCAGCGAAAGACCGTATAACACGCTGACCGTAAGCCGGTGCGGCGTCAATGGTGCTCACGGCGGCGCCGTGTATTGACGGGCGGATGAGTGAGAAGTCGTGGCCGCCCAGCTGAAACAGGAGGCATACTTGATTCCATGCGGAGTCGGTGAGGGTGCGAAGACTTCAGTAGAGCGTCAAAGACATCCGCGGAGGGAGCGGCGTGGCGAGGGTCGCCAAGCGTGAAAGGATGCGTTAAAAGGCAAGTGGATTCACATGTCCTGTGCATGTGGAAGCGAGCAAGAGGATCGCGGACCTTGTGGAAGAGAGCGATAGTACGGCTACAGACCTCAATCTTGGTCCTCAGGAAGGCGTCTGTGAACTACTTGTTGCCATTAGGTGAGCCGAGCAGTGGGAAGTCATGGTATGAGCACTGGGAGGGTGGGAACTGTTGGAGAAAAATCGCTCGGTCGGGAGAAGGTGTATTTGGCCGGAACATTCCGGTCTCGTGGGTGTTCACCTAGAGGCCAACGGAGGGTCCGTCGCGGACGAGAGGCAGAGGGCGCGGCGGAGACCATCAAGGGTCCCCACAAGTGTCCCGTCGTCAGCATACCACAAGTTGAGAAGTATACCATTTCCCTCAACGATTTTGTGGATTAGCGAATGTATCGTGACGGAAAACAGGAGCATGCTGGCGGGGTCGCCTTGTGTGCCCTGCGCGCTGAGAGTAGTAGTGCCAGCGCGGTTCGGAACTAGTAAAGGTGGCTGCGTTCGCCCGTAAATCATGTTGCTGAAACGGGCCAGGGTAGGGGCGTGAGAGGGGAGGAGACGCTGCGCAGGAGCAGTGGTTGTGCAGGCGCGACAGTGACTGCCCGGCGAAGGAGCTGCGTGCAAGCCAGTACAGTACAGTATCAGTTAAAGCTAATTGAAAGTCGTTACCCTCTCCGTTTAAAGCTTAAAGTTTAAAGAAAAAAAAGTAAAACGTACAGTATACTCTGCTGTAAGCGAAAACGGAATGGATTGCTTTTGGCTCTTCACTCTCTCAGAATCCGTTCACCCAAGGGACATTATTGATGGAAAGTACTGTACTGCTCCGAATTCACGATTCCTGTTTCAGTCGCCGACCGAACTCAGTCGACAATTTTTCATCTTAAATCCCGCGTTTTTCATCCGCCCGCTCTCCGCTGCACATCGGACCCTCCACAAAAGTTAACGCACCGATCCCCACTCCCCTCTTGCCGTCTTGCTTTCCCAAACCCCCAATTCCTTCCCTGTCCACCACGCTCACAACCTCCACTCCCTCAACACCAATCCCCGAAATGACCACCCGCCAATCTCGCCGCTCCGTCGCACTGGCCACCCGCCGCAAGTCCCGCCGCACGGAACGTTTACCCAAGGTACAAGATGCCGTAGAAATCTGGTGGTCCGTCGACAAAACGTTTTACCGCGGCACTTTAACTCGCCGTCATGGCGAGGACAACTTTCGAGTCGTATACGATGACGGCGAGATGGAAGACCTGGATCTCACCAAGGAGTTTTGGCGCTTCGCCGATGGTCCTACAACCAACCGCGGCTCTGCGTCTCGAGATAATCAGGACGTTGTCGAGGTCGTTTTAGATGGTTCCGATTCACCCGCCACTGAAGCGCCAAAGTCTACCAAAAAGCCCCCGAGGAAAAGCGAAAGAAAACAACACGATGAAAAGGGGCCGGAGAAAAGGATTTCAAAGCAAAAGAAACCCGTAACCGGGCACAAGCCTTCTGTTGCAGAAACTACCCCGCCACAGCAAACCACGAATGATGCATCCGCTGCCGCCCAAAATCCACACAATCCTGCATCCGCCAAGCCATCTGTGGAGACATCCGCAGCCGCGAGCCACGTCCCAGACAAAGTCGCTCCTGCTCCCGGCCCCGACAAAAAGCCCCCGCCTGCCACTCCACCTCGAACTCGCGCCAAACCAAAGACTCTAAAGGTCAAGCCCATAGAGAAGCTGTCCACCCGAGCAAAATCCCAAATCGCAAAGCCGTCCCCGTCCCCATCTACGGAAGGCCCTGCCTCTTCAACTTCCTATCCTTCTACCAGAGGCAATACAAATGCAAAGAAAATGGTACCGGCGGCTTCAGAGGAAGCAACTCGTGCAGGAGTGGCAAAGGCTAGTTCCTCGAATGACAAACCAGCCGCTGAGTCGAAAGTGAGGGACTCCGTCTTATCGCCCGCCTCGGCTGATCCCGAGGGGACAAAATTAGGGACCGCCCCGGTGAATCCTGCCCACAATAGATTAAACAAAGGGTCAAGTGTCGAAGACGCAGTGAAAATGTGTCTGACGAAAGCAATTGGGAAGCCAAAGAAAGCTGTCCAGCCTCCCCGTGCAAAGTCCACGAGGGCAAAGGTAACCATGGGGAAAACTGCTGACTTGCCTCAAGATGTTCATCTACCGCCGGTGAAAGACCCAGATCATGTCACAAAGCCAGTCGCTAATGCACAAACAGAGGCAGTCACCCCTTCACATCAACCGCCTGCTGCTTCGGCACCTGCTCTACACGTATCGGAAAATACTAATACGGGGGCATCTCACCACCCTCCGATGCACAGCCAAGTTCGATTGGCCGAAAAGAACATCGAGAAAAACCCTGGCCCCGTGGCCCCTTTAGAGAGAAGTGCACCATCATTTGCTGCTGATCGGAAGCGCAAGAGAAAGATTCGAGCGCCATCCCTGCCGACTGTGTCGAACCCTCTGAACCCCCCTGAGACCATGGATGAAAGAAAAGCCCCCGGCATCAAGCAGGCCGGTAATCTCAGTGCAGAAAATGATGCGCTGAATAAACCAAGCGGGACTGAGATGATAAAGGAAGCATCGCAACCTGACATTAAGGATTCCAACAAAGGAACCGTCGATCCTTCCGTTGTTGACCAGGATCCTAGGGGGAAGTCATCAAAGAACGCTCAGGGTACAAATCTGGTACGCTTGTTATCACAAAACTCTGCAGATTCTAGGCCTCAGGGAGAATCTGAGACGGATAAAACGCAGAAGCGGAGTCGCAGAGATCAAGAACCGTCCATGACCCAGCCAACTGTCGATGACGCCTCGGCTGAAACCGCTGCAAAGCGATTGCGACCCAGCGCTTCGCATCCGCAAAATGTTACACCGCAAATGACATCAGATTTGCAATTTGCCTCGCAGATTTCATCGGAGGAATTTGTCAATATGGTGACAAAGGCGATTTCTCCGTCACAAGCCATGATGGAGAATCTTCGTACTGAAGTCCAACAAGTTTTTTCCGCTGTCTCGAAGATGAAGGACGAGAAGATTTCTGCAGAACAAGCGTTTCAAAAAACTGCTTCGGACAGTGTCAACCAACTACGAGCCTCGTTTCACGAAGTGAAAACAGAAATTTTGGAGGCGATTGAGAAAAAAGCAAAGGAAGCCGAAGGTCGCTTGACTGCAACTATGGAACGGCTTTTCAGTGAAATGGTACACAAAATTGTCACGAATAGTCCAGGGTCAAGGGGTCGAAACAACCCCGAGACAGCCCAAGACAGGGCAACTCTTCTTACTAGGGATGGTGAAGAAGAACGTCGCCGTGTATATCAGCCCTCTGTCCCGCAACCAGTTGAGCACCACAGCTCTCAAAACAATGGGGAACACGCGGCCCAAGCCCTCACTGCGCTAGCAATGAATGGTCAGAGAGAGTTTCCCACAACCGTTGCCGACATCAGCCAAATAGGTGTGAATCAGAGTAACAGCATGCCCCCTCTCGACGTCTCGAAGGAAGAAGAGGATGCTGCCCGCCATGCCATTCTAAGAGAACGTGTCACACACTTGGCTGCCAGGCAAGTTACCGTCTGGCTCTTGGAAACTCCACATGAATATGAAACGAGCAGCGGACCAGTAAGCAGCTGGGCGAAAAAAGTCGCGACTCTTATATTCAAGAGGGTTTCGGAACAACTAATGCGTTTCGAATCTTACATTCAAGCATTCCAGACATTGTGTTCGAGTCTAGGGAATGATGCAGTTGAGTTGCAGTGGTTCACGAATCCTGGTGTGCAGTCTTACCTTGATCGGGCCAGGCGCAATTATGCCGCTTGGGATCCTCCTCCAACAGATGAGGAATGGAGCTGCGAATTATGGCTGCTAAAGGAACTTTCCGAGCGCTTTAGCAATGCGCTCAAGAAGTGCGACTATAGCTCTGTACCTGACATACAAGCGTGCGTAGTTGTTGCGAATACAGCTGCCGTAGAGGATGTGAGCCTTGGTCCAAGGTTTGAGCCGTATCGAGTCACAAACGGAATTGAGGCTGGCGCGACACAAGGGAGTCGAAGATTTCCGTAGCTCTCACTGTAATTCAGCTATTCGTCGGGGAGCCCTGAGTGATACATACCAATCTTCAGGATTAGTCAATTGCTCGATGCCCATGGAGGAGCCTTGTTTATGAACAACGACGATAGCCAAATCCGGCACTATGCCCGACTCTCCACCAATCGTTTGCTGCGCCAGAAAGGATAGATTGCCCACTGACTTCCCTTATAACGGTTTTACAACTGCCGCCCTCAGGTGCCGGTCACAATGCCCCAGGCATTCCCCACGCAAGTACTTTTCGGACCATATTCTTATTCATAACTACGTCATCGGCGTACTTAACATGCTGCAGTTAGTTCGCCCTACCTTGAGCGGAACGGCTTCATCCCTCCCTGTGAACAACGCGACGTACTATCTACCCCCGATGCAAGTCACTCTTTCCCTCACACGTTGAAACGAGCCTTTGTAAACTTCGTCACATGACTTTTGCCGTTACATCCACCGCACTGGTTTCTGAAATCATCTCCGCATATGCATTGCCTTTGTCAGAGATCGCGGTATAAATCCCTGTGATATCGACATTCACCGTCATGGCTTCGAGGCTATCTTGCAACGTTGTACGCTCCAGGAATGACCCTGCCGTGTATTACATACTTACATTACTCATAAGTTTTCTACACGATAAACTGACGGGACTGCACTTCAGGCTACGAGCTAACCGGTTTAGTCATATCAGCCGCATGCAGTGGAGCACGGGAAAGGACGGGCTGGGCCGACTAGGACCAAATACCCGCGCTGAGACGCTGATAGATGCGTTGGCGAATCATATTGTCAGTCGTGTGGTGCCGGCGGGCGATGCGGGGGATGCAGTCTTCGAGGAGGCGGATGGTGGCAGGGGAGGGTGTTCCAAGCGAGTCGAAGGCGACCGGTTGGAACCGGAAGTCGAGAGCACGGGGATCAGGTCGAGGGGGGGCGCACCGGGAAATCTTTTGCTCGAAGCGTCCGGGATCTTTGGGCGATGAGCCGCATCTGCAGTACTATTAGGGGCGTGAGAGGCTGTGGTGAGGACAGAGGGCTTGAAGAGACACACCGCGGTGGTGTCTCACGCAGCAGGACGGTTTTGCGAGCCGACTTGCGGGGCAGGAGGGTAGACGAGGAGGTCGGCGGGCCGGAGTTCAGTCCCAGGGCCATGAGGAGCGGGCCCTCAAACGAGCAATCGAGCCCAGCTGCGCGCGCAAGCTGCGGGGAGATGGCGTTGCGGAGGTGGTGGTGCCTGTTGAGGCTGCCGAATCCGTGCGTATGCGTGAGTCGCGATTTCAACATGCGTTGGGTAGACTCATTTTTGCTCCCGCCTGCTCTATACAAACATTTTACGCGTTGCAACGCGTGAAGGGATCCTGATTTGGATATGGGGGAGGGCCCGTAGAGAGGTACTGGTTGGTTCAGAAACGGAGGAACAAAAATTGTGGAGGGGGAAGGGACGGATAAAGAACAGACTTTCGATGGGGGGAGAGATTGTCTGATGGAAGGGGTATAAGCAAACATCATTGAGGGCTGGTATGCGGCTTGTTGCTTATGTTGTCCTGGGAGATAACCAACGGGTAAGCAAGTGAGAGAGGTTTGACAAAAAGGGAATATTATGATGCTCAAGCAGATTACTCCGAGACTAAAGTGACTACATCCGAGCGAGCCTCGAACCTATCGGAGAGGTCAAACTGCGAGCTCATGAGAGTCCGTCGGCCAAAGTTCTGATACTTTTGCGGCCAGAAAATTTGCCTGGATCAAAATGTACTCGTTCCCCATCTGGTATGCAGTGTCTGCTGCCTTCGTTTCTGCATCTTGGCTAGTGGTATTGTTTACAAAAATCGCCTGGGAGTGCAGGAAGGGAGTTGATGGCACAAAAAAGGGAATTTCTTGTCGACGCCGAGGAATTTCATGCCGAAAGGCCCGTCAGGGTGAAAAACGCTATGTTAACTGTAATCCGGCCTGATTCGAAAAGCAATGTAGCCTCCACAGTCGTTCTACTTTGTGCAGCTGCACAGTTGAGCCGGATTTCTACACTAATCGGCCGTGCTCCCGGGATCAGTACTGCTGCGAAAAGGACGGATCATGGGCACCAACAATTCCAGCTAGACCTCTAATGGCGCAAAGAACCACTTGCATGTCGTTTACGAGGACCAAGTATCAGCGACGAGGCATTCACAAGTGATGTGGTCCAGAGTACCTCGACGATAACTCATATAGGTCTAAATTAGACTATCGTTCCCGCAGCGGAGGCAATACGCGGCCACAAATCAGCACATTCTTTCGCGACGGGACCGGTGATAGCAGAGCCTTTCATTTCGCCCTTGATGTTCACTATTACCCCCGCATTATCTGCACAAAGAAAAACCAGAAGATCCAGATATTGTGTTAGAATCAGAAAACAAGAAGCATTAGTCGCAGCCAGGCGACTAAACGAGATAAAAGGGGAATAATAATTGGGTATCTGGGTTGCTTCGGTGGCTCAGTCCCGAAAGATGGTTGAAGACCGTCATCGAACCAAAACTCTGATCTTCATGAAAGTATGCATCACCGCCAGAGATGCTGGCGAAAGAAATTCGCCCCCCCCCTCAATGTGAAACACAAACAAGCGGTAGTAACTTACCCTCGAAATACAAAAAGGTACCATCCCTGCGACGCCAAGACTTGCGCTGACGTATGACCACTGCCGGGGCGACCTTCTTCCTAAGCTCCGGCTTTCCCTTCTTGACAGTTGCAAGGACCTACGCAAGAGAGAGGATCAACGAAATGCGCGGGTTAGCGTACAATGAGGACAGCAAACTTGGGGAGACAGGTCGCGACGGTTCAAACTTACCATGTCGCCGACGCTTGCGGCGGGAAGACGATTCAGACGACCCTTGATCTTGGTAACGGAGATGATGTAGAGATTCTTGGCTCCGGTGTTGTCGGCGCAGTTCATGACGGCGGAGACGGGAAGGCCGAGGGAGACGCGGAACTTGCTGCCGCTGGCGCCACCTCTACCACGCTTTGACATTGTGATTGCGAATTGGAGTGAGTGGACTTTGTGTGCGGTAGTTGAGAGATTGAAAGTAGGTGCTTGGATGGCGTGGGCAAGGTGGGTGTTGATCCGGGGTGAGGGTTATCGCCACTGGAGGGTACCTTTGCTGTGCTAGGGATCGCCGGCGGGACTCGCCGATGCCTTTGTGTTGGCAGGATTGGTATACAAAATTTTTTATATTATATTTATATTTTTTATTATTCAACCGTCGCTGACCATACAGGACAGAAACAATAAAATCGGATCATGGATCCAAATCCAAATTGGAATTGGAATGGATTTGATCGACCTTGCTCGTAGCAGTGCATTCGTGTCACCTCAACTGCAAGCGCGGTCTCCAACAGTAACGTGCCGGATTCTCAATCCGCTGGGAAAAAGGAGCCGCCGCTGCACCTAAGTTCGCTCCCCCCCTACTCTGTTTCTCTACGACTATAGAGCCGAGTGTTACGCCATGTCGCGTAACAAACGGAAATCTTCACACGCAAGGCTCAACGCCCCCGACTTTGCAAAGAAAAAGTCGAAACTAGGCCCCAAACAACGCGCCGCCAACGTGACCAACACGTCATTCAAATCGCGTCAAATCTACGTCCCCAACCAAAGCCGCCCCCTCACAACCCCACCTCAAAGCCAGGTCTGCCGTTACCGGAGCTGCTCAAACGCAACTCACATTACAATGCTCAAACACGCCTATCCTCCTTTAATGGCCTCTCCAAAGCGCTGTGCGTCTCTCAAACGGCAGCCCATACCGAAGCGAAACTCCATCTTGGTGCTGTATAGCGTCTGGATTAGACGGCGTGGCGGATGATCATCCTGCGGTACGAAGAGCGGCTGCGGATGTTGTCGTCGAGTGTGTGAGGTTATTGCCGCGGGTAAACGTGTTTGCAAGGGGAATTGCGGCCGCGGTGTTGGCCATGCTGTCTCATATTCGCACGGAAGTTCGAGTGGCGGGTGCGCGATTTGTGACGAGGTTAATGGCGGTGGAGGGTGTATGGGGGGGAATGTTGTTTGCAGGGATGGGGAATCCGTTGGTGGGATTGGGCGAGTGTCTAGGGGGAGTGGATAAGGGTGGTGGAAAGGTTGCGGTGTTGGAGGCTATTGCGGCAGTGAGTAGAGAGGGAGGGAGAGGGAGAGGGAGAGGGAGGAAGACGGTGTCGGTGGGGGTAGGTTTTGTTATCACAGAGACGGGAGGACGAGTGTGAGGGTGAGGGGTTTGGTGAGGGGTTTGAGTCGGAAGGAGGCGTGTGGGTTGTTGGTGAGGGTTGGTTACCTTGTGTGTGAGTGTTTACCAATGTGTGAGGCGAAGAGAGACAAGGAGCGGGGGAGGGTGGTGGTGGCGGCGGTAAAGGCGCTGAAAGAGGTGGCGTGCGATTGGAGTTTAACAGAAGAGGGGGTGGGTATGGTGAAACGAATTGTGAGTGAATGGGGGGGGAGAGGGATCGGCGAGGCGGATGTCGGGATTGCGAGTGTGGCGGTGAGAGCGGGAATAGGTGAAGAGGTGTTGCGAGAGGTGGTTGGGTTGAAAGGGGTGGACGAGGTGGTGCACGAGTATGTGGAGCGCAACGGGGAGACTGGAATTGGACGGGCGTGGATGCGGATATGGATGGAGAGGGGTTGTAGGGGGGATTGGGAATATTGCGGCAAGACGGCGGGAGTGGTCAAGGCGGTGGTTGATGTGGCGGACATGCGGGAACGGGATAAATGGGTTGGGAGGGTGGCGAAGATTGGATGGGATTGCTGTGTGCATGGGAGAGGAAAGGATGTATTACGAGTGGCTGTGGATTGGTTGAGAAAGGGAGTGGGTGAGACGGGGCAGCAGGCTGTGGGTGGGTTATTGTGGAGGGGCTGAGGAATGAGGGGTGGCGAGTTTTGGACGAGGAGATGGGGGCATTGGTGGGAGCGGGATTGTTTTACGGAGAGGTGAGACTGGAGGATGCAGTGTTGGAGGGGTTGGTTGGGTGCTGTGTGAGTGGTGTGGGTGGAGATGGTTTGGAAATGGGGATTCGGGCGCGGTTGAGTAAAGGTGGTGGTGTATGTAGGGAGGAAGAAATTGCGGCGAGGGCTGCGTTGCATGTGGTGGAGGGGATGAAGCGGGGTGGTGTGGATGGGAAGGGTGAGAGTGAGAGTGACGGAAGTGGGATGTTGGAAGAGAAGTGTAAGGATGGGGAGAGAGGTGTAATATTTTCATAGGGAGATGTGGGAAAAGGTGACTGGAAATTGGAAAAATGTCACAGGTGCATTACAAGCGGGACGAAAGGGTTTTTATTAAATGCACACGACTGTCGGCCATAGGATTCCGAGGATTTAAGCCTTTGACAAATAAATTCACAATAAGGCTATCGCTACCTACCGCTAGCCAATTTTAGCAATATTCGTAAAACAGGACTGCCAGTCCCGTGTGATGACACGCCACGCCACCATTTACCACCACCACCAGCTAGCGCGGTTTTATTTATTTATTTATTTTGGGTATTCTTTGTTTTCAACCAATCTCTCTCGCGAGCCTAATCTGCATTTTACTTTTTGCTTTCCTCGACTCACCTCGACTTTTTTTCATTTTCATTTACCACCAGCCGTTCTCTCCATTCCACCGCTCCTTTCCTCCTGCACTCAATCTTGCTTTGCCCACCCCTCCCCTGTCCCCAACGCAACACACTCCTTTACAAACCGGGCATGCACCCTTCCCGCCATCCACTCTTCCCCTCAACTAAAACTCGCCCTTTGCCTCTTCTCACTGTATCCTCTGTCACCATTCCGTTCCTTTCATCAACCCTTGCAGATCTTTCATCTTTTCCTTCCCCCTTCCCATCCTCCACACTACTCAAACCGCTGTGTCTACTCGCTTCCCCTCCCCAAACAAACACATACACAAAATAACCATCCGCCTTCCTCCCCGCTCACTCTCACTCTCACACTCCCTTCCCAGCCCCACCATGGGCAACACCTCAAGTACATCTCGCTTCTACCGTCGCCGTCAACCACAGGATCCCACCCCAGTCGACCTACTCTACACAAAACCCTCCGGTCTCTACTCCAACTGCGCCTGGGATGTCAAAACAGTCCGCAAGCACATTCTCCGCGGCGAGCTAGCCCCCCGTTACCCAGGTCGTGATTCACCCTCCCTCGACAGTCGCGAGGAATGTCCCATCTGCATGTTGGTCTATCCCGTCTTGAACGAAACAAAATGCTGTGCAGCACGTCTTTGCACAGAGTGTTACCTCCAGATCCGTCCCCCACGCCACAACAAGGAGCCATGTCCCTTTTGTAAGCATCGTCGTTTCGATGCCGTTTTCGTCGGGCCCAAAGACGCATCCGTCCTGGATGAGGAGGAGAGAGATCAGAGGAGGGCCGCAGATGCCATGAGGAGAGCAACCCTCGCTGCGAAAGAGGCTCGCGATACTCAACCAACTCCCACATCTACATCCGCATCCAATCCAACTCGTCCACATCTTGGCCCTCAGGATTCTCACCCCGACGAACAAGGACTGTTTGAAACACCGTGTCCACAGCCGCAACTCTCACCCTATTGTCATGACTCGTCGGGTCCAATTGGTCCGCTTTTATTGGAGGCAATGGCCTCGGAGGTTACGCTTGCTTCGCCCACCCCCAGTGCTGCTGATCGAACGCCTGCCTCGTCGTCGGGATTGTTGGATGGACATGCGAGGGACTTGAGGCCGGAGCCCGATAGTGCCAGTGATGTGGACAGTGTTGGTTATTTGGACGAGATGCGGCATCCCGTGGTGAGGTTACCGTGGTATGGAGTCGATGCTGATCGCGCCAATGCCAGCGGCGAGGCAAGCGCCTTTGAGGAGGAGAAATTGTCGCTCAATGAAGCTATTCGCAGGTCGCTTATTGAGATGTAGGTCTGTGCTTGGTTGGTTGGGACTGCTTTTTTTGTGGACGTGGATTAACCCCAGGCGATGACTCCGGAGGGCGGTAACTGTCATGTTGATCATGACGCGGGTATCTATTTTGTTTTATTTTTGTGGTGGAGATGGTGAAGAGATGTGCAGTGACATGTGGAGTGAGTCTAGCAAGGCAGCGCACAGATTTGCGTTGTTTGTAGTGTTGGTATCGGGGGGCTGCGAGCTTGATAGGTGCCCCTCGGTTGTACATCTTTTGGGTAAACGCGAGGTTACTGCTTGCTTTGTCGTAGTGTAGAGGGCCTACTCTGCGAGTACATGTCCGGCGGGTGGAGCCAGCAATCCGTGCGCATAGGTGGGCGACACGGGCTCGGATTTTCCACTGGTAATTTTTTCTCTCGCACTCAACACAGGATTAGATTGCTCCTCCTTTGAAGAGCGACACCTGGGAAACAAGAGGCGATCTGCCCGCTGCCTGGGTGCTTCATATGTGCTTGCTGGAATTTGCTACACTACGCGCAGCTCATACGGAAGACTTGCCTATCAATCTCGATTGCAGTGATCAACGAGGCACAGAGTCGGGAAGAGGTCATGGCAGATTGCAGGAGATCGCACCAGCGGCTTCCGTCAACCGGGTCCATGCCTCCCCCGCCGCATGAAGTTTTCGGCTACCGAGACCATTTTGAGCGGGTCGACGACAGCATGGAAATAGCTCTGCAAGAAACACCCCATTCACTCATTCGGCAGGCGCCGAGAGCGGATCAGGTGCTTATCCGGGGCGAGGGAGAGAGAACAGTAAGGCGGCGTAAAAGCATAGCATGCGTTACAAGCCGCCAAGCTGGCAAGGATTTCCAAGGGAGCAAAAAGCGGTGCACGCAAGGGTGACAAGCATAATGTCAAATGTGAGGACGTGCCGTGCGGGCGTCCACGATGGATAGGGGTTGGTCGCTGGATGGGGTTGAATGAAATTTATGGTCGGACGGCCGACACCGCACGTACAACTGCGCTTATAAATTGCCATACAGTCTGCCGGAGGATCTCGGGCGGCGGTAAATGACTATGTGTCAAATTGATCGGAATCTCAAAATTTTGTGGCTTTCTGACCCGCTTTCCAATTTGTATTTCAAATTTTGATTTCCTGGGCCGCTTATTGGCCACGGGAATAGTCCAGCATAAACATTTTGCAATGCATGAAAATCTCTTTCATTTATGATTTTACGCAAAAACAGAAATAGGTACTATGACAAATTACTGAAAACTACAGTATTTCTGAAATGGATTGCTGCAATTTTAAAAGGGGGGAAATATTTGGGTGGTTTACATTTGAAAGATAAATATGGTAAAGTTCCGGAGTTACTCAGATAGTGACTACGGATTAAACATGAGTTAACTTGTGTGGCAGACCGGCACTCACCATCGTTACTTACTGGACCACTGCCTAGGTCCAGCTCTTCTTGGTCAACTGCATCATCGGTCCCGTCGCCGTCTTCAGAGTTGAAGTCAAACCAGACAAGCCATGTCAAAGGCACTCAGAGATACATATTTCCATACGGCCCCGTAAGAGCCAGGCCGGTGGCCATCTCCGTCCTCGTAATAACCTCACCAGCCCGCCCAAAAGTGGTGTACGCATCGCTACCAGGTACAATAAATGGGAGTATTAGTCTTCTGAGGTATGTCGGTATCAAGTGAACAGATAGATCCATCGCTGACATGAATCAAGCAAGACAGAAAGACTTCTCAAGGGGACGCTCCGAGGAATGGACAACTAAATGGAAAGCAGCTTTCCTAGCCATTGCGACGCTTCGAATATACGAAGCAAAATCTGCCTTTACAGCATTCAGAACACTAGGTGTTTTGGCATCCACTACAGTCAGGTCTGAAACGGATCTAAGGAGGGTCATTCATAGAAGTAACAAGATCAACACATCTCAACTTGACTTCGGCTTCAATCGGTTTAGTAAAAGTGAATGTTTAACGATGTTTTCGTTTTGTAAGAGCGACGTTGGAAAAGTAAAAAACGTTAATGACTGGGTTATAGAAAATATAGCTACAAGCGAGAATTGTTACGCTGTTACAGCTTTATTGGTCACCTATGGTCTATTAAGTGTACTTGCTACACCATGATGTTGTACTAGTATGGATGTTATGTATCGAAAACATGGCTCTTAGCTTCCAGAGATATTCTTGGAAAAATTAGAACTTTTAGTCGATAAAAAAGTTATATTTTAAAGAAGGGACTAAGCAAGACTTTCATTGAAAAATATGCTTCATGTACGTTTTAGCAGTGAGTTGGAAGAGTAAAAGACTTCAAAACTATGTCGGTTAGATAAGTGGAACTTTTTTTAGTTATTGTGAGGGCTTCAAAGGAGATGGAGCAGAGAGTTGTGTACGCTTTTTACTACAGAAAGCATAGTCTCAGTAGTGCAAGTTGTTTGTGTTCCTAATGATATGATTATTCACTCGTTTAAAACCGTTCTGGGCGAAGCCATTTCTAAACTCTACAATCGAGATGTGAATTGTAGAATATACTTCCAAAGTCGTTATGATTTGGGTAAGAACGATTTTGTTTATATGAAGACTCTGAATATAGCCAGAGATGGAATAAAGCGGTTGTATGTCAAGTTAGCAACCTGAAACTCTATGTACAGGCTTCTTATAAGGTGATGGAAGGATGAAATGTTTTTTTGAGTGTACATTAAAGGACATCGAACTGAACTTTTCACAATTGGCTTCAAACGAAAAATGAAGTCATTAAAATCGCCAATCCGAGCCCTATAACATACTTATATGATTCTGACAAACGTACGTAATTGTGTCTAGTTTGAAAGAGACAACTGTGAACTTCAAATGCCCAATTTCTACTTTAGATAATTAAATTTATTTGGAGAATAAATAAGTTCGATAAGTGCTGTTTTAAAATGCGACCAATAAATAGCTGCGTGCGCAAGTGAGGAGCGAGGGAAAAGTTCGTAGCAAGCGTAATCCCGAGCTTGTGAGTGAAAGGAGTGAAGCGCATGTCGCTGTGCGTTTGCAGAGACTGGTTTGCGGGACGGGCTCCGTGTCTTTCATAAAACAGTCGTGTCCTTCTATTCCACATTTATGGGCCATGCAAAAACAACAGCAAAAGGAAAATAACTATGCTTTCAGAGAAATATCAATATATTTAAGAGAATAACAAGGCATAAGTACTTGCGTTGAAAAGGATCTAGAAGTAGCTTCAATTTCTAGAGATCGAGTTGCTGTTGCGCTCCCCCCAATACTAGCTCGATGCGTTTCGTTCATTGCTCCTTGCGCACGGAGCCTGAGCGCCTTTTTGAAATTGCAGGTGCTCACGATCTAGAGCCATAAGCGCTAAGTTCACATCGTAAAAAGTGATAATAAAAATTTTTAAATCGCTAGCTGTATCGTACGCACTGCTCTTCGCCTTCTTAAAATGCTTAATCCTTGCCTTGGCTTCTTTTCCTCTACTTTCAACCCTCTCCACTACGCCATATTTATTCACGATATTCTTTGGCTTCATTTTGGTTTTACTAGGCTCCTATGTTACCCTTTTTCTCCTCGACCCAAGCTTTTGCCGCAAAAAGTACTCCATTTTTTCGGGTATCTTATACTCCTACGCTTCCCGCATATTCACCAAAAAAAATCGTCAAGCTCTTTAATTTAGTGATTTAATGCTTAGATCCGTAGTTTTTTGCTCTTTTAGCTTTTGAAAATTTTCTGCTGACGCTTGCAGCTACACCTGACGGGGTTTTAGATAATTTGCTGATCCATAGTCGGCTTTTTCTCGCCCGTGCATCTGTGAACGCAAATTGTAAATGCATTGTTGAAATTGACATCAATACAGCTATCAGTTGTTGAGGTGTTGAATTTGCAAGTGTGAATGGCTACCTCAATCGTGTTTTGCTTTGTTACACTTGGGACTAAGGGAAATAGACCCATTGACTTAGACCATCGGGGTTTACTCCCTAGGTTAGGCCCACAGATATTCGAGTTGAATTCTGGTAATAATTTCCAGCAATGCGACTGAGTGGAATCACTCAGGGCTGAGATGAATGCCTTGTACTTCAGGCCGAGATGCTCTGTCGTTTATTACAAGCCCCTCGTGGTGTTAGTGGAATGTACTGTACGGCTTGAAGACCTCAACCGGGTTTACTAGAAGTAATGAGTATATAGTATGTCCATGAGTAAATGATCCTAGGAGGGAAGCTTGAATGGTGGTCACTCGGCAACCCGACACCCAACAATGGTAGCATCGATGGCTAATTTAAACGATCTTCTAATAAATCCTTTAGCACTTCAATTCCGTTTACCCTGTTCACACTTTTTCCTCTTCTTTTATTTTGCAACTACCATTTGGTGTTCCATTGAAAGGATGGAGGACGATCCCTCCAAACGCTTGGTTATATTTGGGGCAAAGCGTGGAGAGGACTTCACATTGTGGAGTATGCGGTTTGAAGCACTGTTAGAATCGAAAGAAATTCTGGATGAAGTGACTTCGGATGTTATCAAGGGAAGGAAGGATAAGGAGCTTAGTAATGCCGAGAAGACTACCCTCGCAAAATGTCGTATGTATTTAATTCAATCTCTGGGAGACAAACCACTGCGCACTATTGCTACAGTGAAAAGGAACCCATTCCGTATGTGCCAGAAATTTAAAGAAAGATACGCGACAGCCAGCGCCGCAGCGTGAGTGCGGTTGCAGAAAGAGCTCTACCATCTTAGATACAGTGAAGCTTACTCCATGTCGGAGTGTATCGACAAGATGGAGGCTATTTTCAACCGCCTGGAGGGTATGGCCAGTGCTGTAAGCGAATCTATGCAAGACATTACTTGCGAGCTTTGGCAACACTGCGGAGTCTCCCTATGGACCTGTTGTAACGGCCTTACAGACGGTGCCTGACAGAGAATTGACTTGGGATAAGGTTACTGCTCGATTGTTACAGAAGTATAGCACAAAGAAAGCTGCATCAATCGACAGAGGAGAGAATTCGCAATCAGTCAAGTACGAAAGGGCGTTAAAAGGGAGAGTGAATTCCCGCTGTTATAACTGCGGCAAATTCAGGCACTGCAAGAGGATTAGTAGGTCGCCGAAGAGGGATACGAGTACGGATGAGACGGCACTACAGAAGCAGAAAGGGACGTCATATGAAAAATACCACAAGGCTCTGGTGGTGAGGAATCACAATGAACTAAGTACAGACTTCGTCGTCGTTGATTCTGGAGCAAGTGCGCATATGATGCACGATCCGAAACTGTTCGCATATATGAAGAGATGCGCTGTTCGTTCAGTTACGTTGGGAGATGGAAGGCAGCTAACCACGGCAAGATATGGAAACGTGATCATACCATCAGCAACAGTTAGTGATAGTTCGACATTACTGAAGCTGAGTAATGCGCTCTTTGTTCCGTCATTGTATACAAACCTACTGTCTGTACCGAAGCTAGATGCCGAGAGATTTGATGTATGCTTCGGTGGCGGAAGATGTGTGATTCGTTTCCAAGGAAGCCGCTTTGGGGAAGCTGCAAAACGGACTTTATGTCTTGATGCCGCCAAGCAGTACTTCGACCAATGAGGATGCCTTTATCGCCCATGATACCACCAAAGAAGAGAGACTATGGCACCAGAGGTTTGGGCATAGCAATTTCTCTATGATAAGAGAAATGTCCAGAAAAGGTACCGTGGACTGGCTAGATGTGATGAAGAAACCAGCGACGGAGTCCCTGTGTACCCCGTTTACTGTGGGTGAAAAGAAGAAACTACCACTGAAGTCTCGTAATTCAGAGTATGCGAATCCTGGTGAAATCATTTTTACTGATGTGTGTGGACCGTTACTTGTATTAACCATATCTGGGAATAGGTACTTTGTTACCTTTATAGATGGAAAGTCAAGATGGGTGGAGGTCCGACTGATGAGATAAAAGTCGGAGGTAGGTACGTGGTTCCGCTTAGTGCAGTTGAAGTTCGAACGTATGTTTGACTGCAAAATCAAATGTCTATATTCAGACAATGGCGGAGAATACGTAGCTTAAAAGGACTATCTTCAGTCTCATGGGATTAAGTGGGAGTATTGTGCCCCTCATACTCCCCAGCAGAATGGGATTGCGAAGAGATTCAACCAAACTCTATTGCAGACCGCGCGTTCCATGCTGGAACAGTCTGGATTACCCAACACATTCTGGGAGGGAGACCTTAGTTACAGCGGCGACATTGCGCAGTCTGACAGGGACCAAGGTGCATGATGGTAAGACAACACACGAGGTTTTTCCCTGACTGGTAAGAGACCCAACGTCAGTAATTTGCGTACGTTCGGATGTGAGGTTTGGATCGTGGACCCACGTGACAAGAAAAAGAAATTGAACGTCCGCGCACGGCGCGAAATCCTGATCCGATGTTTACCGCACTACAAATACCGAGTGTGGGACATTCAAAAAGGGTGTATAAAACATTGCCGTCATGTGTATTTTAATGAAAACGTGTTCCCCGCAAATGAATTGGAAAAGAGGGGTCGTCAGTAACGCGTGAATCGCTCATCTAAATGGAACGGGCTGATGCTTGGGATCCAAAAGATCTCATGGAGACCTCTGGATCTGAGGATAATGTGTCCACCGATGGAGAAGAGAATGATGGGTCTGCAACTGAAGGGCCCGAGACAATGAATCCTCTCCTAAGCGGAGACGCTCAGGAAGCGGAACAAATTCTCACCTATTATCCAGCTCAGAACGGTCAAGTTCCTGAATTAGAGACTGGCATGATCGCTCGCACAGGAGATGTGATACCCTCCAGCATTCCTGAAGCACTGGAAGGTAGGGATAGCCATCTGTGGAGGGAAGCTCTCTCAAACGAACTTGATAGCCTACAGGAAAGAGGGACTTGGGTCATTGAGGAAGTCCCAAAAGGGGCTAAGTTGTTAGAGTCAAAGATGATCTTTGACCTAAAACGTAAGGCGGATGGAATAATTGACAGGGACAAGGCTCGGCTCGTAGTGTGTGGTTTTCAGAAGGGGAAAATCACGGATGTATATGCCCCAGCGGTGGAAATAACATCAATTAGAGTTGCATTTGCACCAGCTCCAAAGGGTGCTATAATTCATCATCTTGATGTGAAAAATGCATTTCTTTATGGCCCTTTAGATGAATCAGACACTATCTACACCAAGCCTCCGAAAGGCATCGATCTTGGCCTCCGGGAAGGCCAAGCATTCAGGCTTGTCAAGGCGCTTTATGGCCTCAAGAAAGATATGAAGATTTGGCTGACGGAGTTTTCAAAAACGCTACGTCGACTCGGATTTACGCAACTCATGAGTTCTTTTTCCGAGCAAAGCTCAATAATGTCGATGTGTGGATTCTCGTCTATGTAGATGATGTGCTGGTAATAAGCAGCTCTCAATCCGCTGTTGATGAAGCGAAGGAGAAACTCATGGCTGAGTTTGTTATGAAGGACCTTGGCAGAGTCAAATCATTCTTGGGGATGGAGGCAGTATGGCATGGGGATGGCGTGTCCCTTAAACAACAAAATTACGCTCAGGTCTTATTGGAAAGGTTCCAATTGCAGAACTGTAGACCTGTTGGGACGCCTATGTTGTCTCCGACGACACCATCTAAGGATGACTCACGTGTACTCAGCAGCAGTGGGGTCAGGAATTATCAACAAGCAGTAGGTAGCCTATTATTCTTGGCTACTCGTACAAGGCCTGACATTGCCGCTGCAGTCTCCGTAATGGCAAGAAAGTCTCACAAACCGACAGTAAGAGACTGGAGCAGGGTTCGCAAGATCTTCCAGTATCTAAAAGGGAAATTGGATCTAGGACTGAGGTTAAAATTCGGAGAAACCGGATTTGAAAGCACCATGGTTGGTTTCAGTGATGCCGACTTGGCTGTAGATTTGGATTCCCGACGATCGACTAGCGGAGTTTTTGTTACTTTGAACCTCGTTTCTATTGCCTGGAACTCGAACGAACAATCCGTGACAGCCTTATCGTCGTGCGAAGCGGAATATGTGGCACTCTCAGAGTGCATCAAGCTGATTAAATGGCTTAGATTGATGCTAACAAAAATCGATCTAATGGATGAAGGCCCTACATTGCTGTATGAAGACAATGGGGCAGCAATTAAATGCGAAAAGTCGGAAAAGATGGCCAAGCATGTGGATGTTTGGTACCATTTCGCAAGAGATGAGATACAGGCTGGTACCGCAAGGATAGAATATTGCACTACTGCGAAAATGCTTGTGGACATATTGACGAAACCATTACCGGCAAAATGACTGGAACTGTTACATCGAGGACTGAAGGTAGTACCAGTCAGAAACGATAGCTGTACCGCTGAGGAGGGGTGTTGAAATTGACATCAATATAGCTATCAGTTGTTGAGGTGTTGAATTTGCAAGTGTGAATGGCTACCTCAATCGTGTTTTGCTTTTTTACACTTGGGACTAAGGGAAATAGACCCATTGACTTAGACCATCGGGGTTTACTCCCTAGGTTAGGCCCACAGATATTCGAGTTGAATTCTGGTAATAATTTCCAGCAATGCGACTGAGTGGAATCACTCAGGGCTGAGATGAATGCCTTGTACTTCAGGCCG
The DNA here is from genome assembly GCA_002205965.3 of Kappaphycus alvarezii. Lineage (NCBI taxonomy): Eukaryota > Rhodophyta > Florideophyceae > Gigartinales > Solieriaceae > Kappaphycus > Kappaphycus alvarezii. The sequence goes on along the minus strand of NADL03000612.1, from coordinate 474,542 downwards.
AGATGCTCTGTCGTTTATTACAAGCCCTTCGTGGTGTTAGTGGAATGTACTGTACGGCTTGAAGACCTCAATCGGGTTTACTAGAAGTAATGAGTATATAGTATGTCCATGAGTAAATGAACCAAGGAGGGAAGCTTTAGTGGTGGTCACTCGGCAACCCGACACCCAACATGTATTTACATAAAGAAAGCATTACGGGCGTATGATGCGGCTTCGTTCTGCACGATGAAAAGATATTTTAGAGATTGTAAGCGCGGCTGACATCATTTTTTCACGGGTCTCGGCTGTATGATGTCACGGAGCAGTTGGAGATGTAGATAGTGGATTGTGTGGCTGAAGGGGCTGGGTAGGGATATGGCGCGCTTTGAGACTCGGAAGGCATAGCGGCCGATGGAGGAGATATTGGAAAAGAGTGGATTTTTTTTGCTTTTCTGGTCTCCTCCGTGGCTGTGGGATTGTATAAGCGAAAAAATACCCGCGAAAAGTGGCGTCGCTCGCTACTATTTACTCATATTTATTTCACAAGTGTGTTCACTAACTTTCCCCATTTCACCAAGTTTTGTGACAACTTCAATGCATAATTCTGCAATTCAATTACAGACGGTAATTTCATTTCTGAAATTTGAAGTTTTGTTTTCTGAATTCGGTTTGCGGAACCTCTCTTTTTTCTGTAATGCATTGATTTTGGGGGGGAATTTTGGGTTATTTTAAGAGAGACTCTTTTACTCTACTTATCTTGAGTGTATCCCTCCCGACCGGGTGAATTACGGACAGCGGGAAAATTTCAGAACAGAAACACGGCGCGCACCCGCCAAAACAAAAACCCAACCGATACCCTTTCCAACTCCGGCGACCATGTGGCCTTCTGGGGCCATTTATCGTTGGGCTGCCACCCTTCCTCGCTCAATATAAACTTTCTAAGCACACGGGAGTGCAAGTCTAACAAAACAGACTCAACACACTACAACTCCATCCAGTGGCATGATGCCTCCCTCTATGCGAAAGTCAAAGTGCAAATAGGAAGAAACTCGCAAGCCAACTCGTTCAAACGAAGCAGAACCGCACCGTGGCGCTCAACCTACTTCGCAAATACACCATCCAGCCCCGCACTCGCAACCGAAAGGCACTCACACTCCACCAGATTGCAGGAATCTCTGGTGCTAGCAAGACCATCGTCGGTGAGATGAGCAAGTGTATCCAAACCAAAGATGGGGTCACAATCAACAGGCTTTTGAATGGCGCCGTGAAGCCGGGCCGCCCTTCGGTATTGACGCCCGACGAAGAACGCGTCATCGTACAACGCCTCATATACTGTGCTCGACGAGGGGCAGCGCTTGGCTACGACGCATTGTCCTACATGATGGCAAAAATTGCAGCTGATGGACGGCGGAATGGCTTTGCCAACGGAATCCCAAGTCAAGACACGCTCCGTGCGTTTCGTGCCAGACACCGTGAGCTGACATTCAGGAGTCAAGACAGCAAGGAAAAAGCCAAGTTGAATGCTGAGAACTTTAATCATGTGGACCGCTTTTTCGCATCTAGGACGATATCGGCGAACGTTTTCCAGGCATTTTGAGCAACCCCAATCGTATATGGAACATGGATGAAACGGCAATTGATGGAACCTGGGGAAAGAAAGAGAAGGTTTATACTGCATCGGACAGTCACAAGGGAGGATTCAGAGCTTGCAGCAGGTCGAAGGGGGCGAACGAACATGTAACAGCTGTGGTTTGCGTGTCTGCAAGCGGGCTCAAAACGGATCCTTTTTTCATTGTTCAAGGGAAACGTCTGAATGAGCATTGGTTTGACCAAGTTGAAGGGAGCTTCAAGAATACAGTAGCACGGGCAGCTGCTGATTTCTGCTCTCCAGGTTGGTTCCCTACGGATAAGGCTGTCGTTAAGGTTTCCAAGCATGGCTAGATGGAAATGGGCATTCTGCATGCATCTATAGAGCATGCTAACAATCGTATCCGTCGCGTGGTTGGAGATGAGCCTGTGATTTTGACCTTGGACGGGAATGCTTCCCGGAACGGTACAGGATGGATTGAGGCATGTTGGGAACATAACATTGAGGCTTTGATTGCACCCGCTAACACCTCTCACATTTTGCAGCCGTGTGACAAAGATGTGAGTAAGAAGATCAAGGTTTCAGTTCGGGAGCTACGCGATTCATTTTGCTCACAGGGATCAGTTGACACACGCAAAGTGAATTTCTCGCTCGCCTGTGGTGTTTACGGCTTGTCTAAGGTGACTGGTGCTGATATCAGGAAGAGTTTTGCAGCTACAGGTCTCTTCCCTTTCGAGCGAGATTTTGCTCGAAGATTCCGTACGGCAAGGGACGATGCCCATGACCACAGAGCAGCCCTAACAGAGAATGGTTCCGCAATCCAAGGCATCGACACTCGTCAAACGGACGCACAAACGATGGAGCGTATCCAGGAGGCAATGGAAAATGCGCAGGGTCCATCTACAGCTCTACAGACTATTTCGAGCATTTTGCACTCGGCCGAGACTGTCAACAAGATATGCATGTCTGACGGGGACCCCCCATTGCCACCTCAGCTGTCAAGACCAACTCGCGCGGGAATGTCTTGTAAGATCCAGGGGCTGGCGCTGAGTGCGTGACATTGGAGGAAGTGTTTTCCAAGCGCAAGGAGGCGGCTACTCTTCGTCTTGCTGCCGAGGTGAAGAAGAAGCGCAAGAAAGACGCGGATGCTGCTGAGAGGGTTAGAAAGCGAAACAAAGAAATGGCGAAAAGGCTTGGGGAGGAAGTTGCGGGTACATACCGTGAACTGGTGGCAGGGGGCAAGTCGAAGAGGAGGAAGAAGAGTGACTCTATCTTCTCGGCGAGTCTGGTGTGGGATGTGGTTGAGAAGGCACTGGATGCCTTCGATCGTTGATTTTTTGGCGTTTTCTTGTCCGAATTTTAGCCGTTTCTGAAAATTGGACTTTTTGCGTACCGAGGTCGAAATGTTCTCAAAAGTAGCTGTTGTATGTTGATTGTTGTACACCATGAACTGTTTCATGGTATGCAATAGCACTAGCAATCATTTGCACTTCAACTCAGCTGAAAAGAGCAGTTTTTTCTTTATTTTTATGAAGGTTTTCTTTAACTGTCCATACTTCACCCGGTTGGGAGGGATACACATGGAAGATGTGGTCGGTTAATCCACGCCGCTAATTTGTTGTGCGGGATAAGTCGTCGCTGATGGGAACACTACAGTACATGACCTTCCTTACAGGGCCGGCTCAATGCCTGTACAGTATATTATACATATGTATGCTGCCTCTTTTTGTACTACTGTACTGTACTGCACTGTATTGCTGTGTTGTACTGTACAGTACAGTACCACGCACTCAAAGGTACAGTAATTCTACAGCATGTAAATTTTTTTACAGAAGTGTACAGTACAGTACTGGGGGAAATTTTTTGGTTATTTTAATGCATGGAAGATGTGTTCGGTTATATCCACGCGGCTAATGCGTTATGCGGGATAAGTCGTCGCTAATGGGTAACACTACAGTAAATGACCTTCCTTACAGAGCTGGCTCAATGTAAAGTACTGTACTACTTGACAGCACTGTTCGCTCGTAGGATGTTCCCTTCTTTATTTCATCTTACCGTATGGTACATACATACGTACATGTACATATGCATGACGACGACCGTTAACGGTTTACTGTTCTGGGCCTTTGGACAGTCTGTCTTGGTTCCCTTGACAATTTTTGTACTGCTGTACCTGCCATGACCTACTGCAAAGTTAAGGATAAACAGGGGAGTCAATTTATCTCATTGTTGGAAATTGAGACATGTTGAGTACCTAGAGTACAGTACTACTGTACAGTAGCTTGTTCGCATCCGGCTGTAATTACTCACCTATTCACAAGTCATTAGTATCATCAAATTGCCAAAAAAAAGTCTGCAGACGTTTACTGCAACATATTAACACATGCAAGTTGAACAAATTTTCTTAACTGGAAGTAAGTAGCGAACGGGTGAGTAATATGTAGAAATTGACCTTAAAATTTTGGCTAAATGCGTAAAATTTATTTACTTAAGAATAGGCCACAGAATGACTAAGAAGTTGGTCATTTAAAAGATTACCAAGCTTATGATCCTTAACTGGTCTTTGAGGATGAACAGTCACATTGGAATTGAGATAAGGTCCAAACTTTATATTTAAGGCAGCATTAGATCTCCAATTCAAATACTAAGTAGATACCTGAGATGACCGACATTACAGAAATGACAGGCCTTTTGACTAATGGCCGAATTTAACACACTAAAGAGAAAGAGTATACGTAAACACAAACTTTTTGCACAAAAACACAATAAATTATTTTTGATACAGTGAATTAAACATAGAGAAACACAAACACATTTACTAGATTCACTTAAAGGTAAAATAGCTAAAACATGACGTATAACATACCCCGCGTTCTCGTCGCATACGTCGTCAGTAGCCGTCTCGACAGGGATGGCGAAACTAAGAGGGTTAGGTGAGTCAAATTTTGGAAAAGACGATTTCCATGAGATGGTTAGGGTGCTAGCGTCCCATCCCAAATCACGCTAAAAATTGAGGTATCGTCAGTCCCAGATTTCACGAGATGTGACAGTCATCTTGAGGTGTCCATTCTCTCACGAGGGTGGATCGGAGGTACGCAAGTGCCTTCATCTGTCGCGGGCCGATCGGCCCGTCTCTGTAACATGAATTTCACGCTAAAGCCTTCTCGTGGCGATCTTCGTTCAGAGAACCGAGAAATCGGTTGACCACTAATTTAGCACCCTCATAGAAGATTTCTGTCTTGCGGAAGCTTACGACTTGTCCGGTTGACGTGTTGCGAAAGCGATACTCCTGCAAGCGAACTTGAGAGCGATTAATGATGCGAGGTATGATATCGAAAATGAAAGAAACCATAATATCCAAATGACACGATATTTCAAATCACAATGCACTGAGCGACCGAAGGACGCACAATTTTGATTCGACACGTGTAAAGAAAACAATACTCAAAGGATTCAAACAAATGAAACAAAGAACAACGATGACTTGTGAATGGGCCATGAAGGATGAATGGAGGGCGGAGGCGGGAGAACAAGCGACGACTTGAGGAACCAGAAGTTGCGCTAGAGGTTTTCAAGTTGGCGGTTATATAGCCCTGTTGAACCGGTCTTGATCGTGGTCCAAGTCCCCTTGCGCAAGCGGTACGGCTGCTACGTAGAAACCAGGAAGCATATGCGGCCGCGGCAGCGAGTGTAGGGTGTACAACGGTAAGCTGCCTACGTGGCCTTCCTAAAAGGTGCTTACAGTCAATTGATGCAACCGTGACCGCGTGACTTATCCGGAGTGGCAGATCAAGGCCACGTTCAACCCCCTTATCATATTCACCCATAATTTTCCAATTAAAGTACCGAATTAAACATAGAGAAAAACCAAATTCAAAGGATTTGCTTCGAGACTGCGGTTACAACAAGTGGCCGAAGAAGAAATACGAATCTTCACACGGTTGCACTCTTCCATCCAAATACGATTCTCGAAACGTTCTGCCGGCTGACCAATCACCCCAGATGAGGATACGGTATTCTTGGACCCCGATCGCTGCGCTTTCAGATGCAGCGCCCATACGTAGAGAGTGTGAGGACCAAGTAACCTGCGGTGGTGGGGTTATTTTCAGACGAGAGAGCGTAGAAGAAATCCAGATAGATAGGGTGCGTGCGCTAGTAGACAAGCGAGTACCCGGTAAAGCCCAATAATAGCGCGATTTAGAAGTATTCCCACGGCGTAGAACATCATAACGAAGCACCAAATCAATCAGACTTTCCGAACAGTTTGAATTCCGACGGTAGGAGAGCGTGTGCGAAACCCGTTGCTTGTTCTTGCGGAGCGCTATTGCGATATCGATAGATTGAGCGTTGACAGCAATGTTGTCCAGTAGCAAGGATATCCCAGCTTCGCCCCGCTCGAAGAACACGTAGCTCACGAGTATTGCGCAAGAATTTCGTAGAAATTCCAAATCTGTCGTTGGAGAAGTCATAGCGGCTTGGAAGATTTGGCGGGCCACCGAGCTTGGCAAAGCGCGACGTTCCTTAGAGGCTTCCGGGTCGGTTATGATTTTGCGTTCCAAATCGGCTTGCTGATATGCAGTTACTGCGAGCTGTATCAAAGGGGTGAGAGTGAGGGGGCGACCAATCCTGGTGTGAGCAGTTGTAACCGCGGAGAGATAGTTACGAACTGATCCAGCACTTACACGAGATTCATCAAAGAGCCAACCCAGATAGCGAAGTAAAGGACCTTCGGAGCCCTCCAGTGGGTCGATTCCATCCTGGGAGCAAAAAGTAACCCATTTCTTCCATAGTATCTCATTCGAGCGCCAGGTGTTTGGGGTACGTGCCTTTGGCATGATCCGTGCAATAGTATTCCCCCCGAAGTATTCCCTAACCCGGCCGCTGTAAGCACAGATTGCTGGAGAGTCACTGCGAGCGGTAGCGATCGTGCTTCTTCTGCGAGATTTTCCAGACGGCGATGTTCCACGGTGGGACGGGCATCGACGGCGGAGCCCACAGAGGCGGTAGGTAGAGGTTGTCGGCGGCGAATACGTGTGGCCGTGACAGTTGGCGCAGGTTGAGAAACCATGATTGAGCGGGCCAATACGGCGTGACCAAGATTCCTGCGGCCTGTTCCTTGATGATCTTGGCTACGACGAGTGGTATCAACTTGAGGGGCGGGTTCCAAAAATTGACTTCTGATTTCCAATCCTGGGAGAGCGCGTCTACGGCGAGGGAGCCAGGAGACGCAAACTCGCTGTTGTACCTCCTGCAGATCCGATTGGTGTTGTCTGCGAATCTGTCGATTGTTGGCGGGAAAGATTCGAGTAGAGGCTGAAGGGGCTTGGTATTGATCCTCCAATCGTCGAGTGTCTGAAGGCGTGACAGTCGGTCGGCGAAACGGTTGACTGCCGAGGGCAGATACTGTGATTCGATGGTGATCCCGAGTTTGAGAAGCAAGCGGTGTAGCGAACGGAGCTCTGTCATTAAGGGCCGAGACTTGGTGGTCATCGCATTGAGTATCGATACCACCGCCTGATTGTCCTCCCAAATCTTGAGATGAGTCCCGTTCTTCAGCAACGACGCGAAGGCCCGAATATTGTCCGTGACGGCCCGTAGTTCCAAGAAAGTTATTGGCTTGACTCGCAGTACGGGGTCCCAGAGTCCGCGAGCCTCCCAACAACCCTGTACCCCTGGCCTCAGATCCGATCCCAATGTTCCTCCCTGTCCGACTCCCGTCGACGCGTCTGAGTGTAGGGCCAATGTTGGCTGTGGGGTAGCGATAGGCCTTTCTGGAGGATTGGTAGTGAGGTCCCTCCAGAAGCGCAGGTCCCGAAGAGCGGCGTGTAGAAGCCTCACGCGTTTCCCCGTCTTGCTCAGATTCGTCTTGAGAGACTCGTAAATTGATCGAGTGTAGAACCGGGCGAGGGGCATAGCGAGCGAGCATGAGATAGCGACGCCTGCGAAGTGGCGTAGCAGTGATACGTCGACTAGTCGGCGATTGCGGCGTGCTTGGCGTAATAGTTGCCGGGCAATACCTCGCAACTTTTCCATCCTTCGAGCCGTAATCCCAAAAACTAGACGGTCTGTATCGATTAGAAATCCCAAATGCTCGATCTGCCTCGTTCCTTCCCAGTGACCTTTGTCCTCCTTTCTCTGAAGTCCACACGAGCGGAGCAGAGAATCGATCTGTCGGCGGGCCTTGTTGAGGCGTGAAGGACGGTTTAGAGCCACCAAGAAGTCGTCCATGTAGGGATGGATTCGGAGACGTAAGGTTTCCCGGACATATTGAACGAAAGGTCGCATGAACTTGATGAAGTAGGCGGGAGAGAGTTTCCATCCGAAAGGGAGGGCAACACAGCGAAAGTAGCGATGGTCTACTTTGAACACGAACCAATTTCGAATATCGGGGTGTAGACGGAAATGGTGGTAACCTTTGGCGATATCGAAAGAAAACATCATGTCGGATTTCTGGATGTCCAGTGCGAATCCTTCTAATGTTTCCATGCGAACGGGGATATCCCGAAATAGGGTAGATTGCCGAGAAAGATTGACCACGAGCCGCTTCTTTTCCGCTGAAGTTGTCACAAAGGCGTTGGAGATAGGGAAGCCAGCTTGGTGTAAGGAAAGAGCGGTCGACTCGGAGATTTCTTCGTAACTGCGACGGTGGAGCGCATCCGATATTGCTGAATCGAAGAATTCCCGGTCTTGGGGATCGATGGGGATTTGAGGGAGTTGGAATTTTGTGCGTGAAAGGGAGGTTGTGATGGGTTTTTCGTAGACCCCAAACCGCAAAGCGCGGACGAGGAATTTCGAGGCGCCGAGGGTTTCGGCCCAGAAGGGAGCGGCGCACTGGGTATTGCGCCAGAGGACGTGGGACATAGGGACAGAAAGAAAGAGTCGCGGAGGCGACGTCTTTAGTTGGACTTAGAGTCCTTGGAACCTTTTCCGGACTGATTCTTGCGAGGTCGAGAGCCTTGAGCGGCCTGTTTGTTGAACTCCTTAGCGTATGCCTGGGAGCGCAATTCAGCGAACTTGGCCTTAGTTGAGCGATAGAGCTCAGAAGAATACGGGTAGTCGTCTTCACGAAGGTAACGCTGGAGCAGGATGGCTTCGGACTTTCCGGACTCGACAGAGTCAGTGAAGAAGTCGGTCCGTTCCAGAATGCGGTTGTAAGTGGCCTCCAAGTAGTGGTGTAGAACAGAGAAGAACTCAGTAGCGGCTGAGATGTCTTTGTTCTGGAGGGCCTCGGTGACCCGGTGAGCGCAGGCGATGGCGGTCTCACAGTTGTGCCCAACGTTCCAGAGTACTTCCGCTTCCCACCCGTCACGAACGTCAGCGGCCTTGATGCGACCGAAAAGACCTTCTGGTTCCGGAATGAACCTCTTGGCGGGATAGGGAGCGACGGAGCTAGGACGCTGGTACTTGTTGAGTTTGCCGACCTCAGCGTATTCCTGGCGGGTAGCGAGTGTGTCGGCAACTGCGGTTGCAGAGGGCGTGGGCAGTGTGAACTGAAGAACGCCCGTTTTGTAAGCCTCAGCGGCAGTTGAGGGCTTAACGGTAGGATCAGATACCGGTGGATCTGAATCGGCGGCGGCGGCGGGCTCTGCGGCAGGAGGGTTCGACGGTCCAGCGGAAGCTTGGAGCAAGTTGACAATCTGCGAGAGCTGGGTTTCGATGCCGGTGACCTTGTTCTCGAGGGTATGGAGGCGAGAAGCGTTGGACTGCGAGGATTCAGAGGAGGTGGCATGGGACATGGTTGATGTGCAAGTGTGATAGTCGACCTAGACAGATTCGTCTGGAGCTGGTTCGAGGGATGAGAACAAGCGACGACTTGAGGAACCAGAAGTTGCGCTAGAGGTTTTCAAGTTGGCGGTTATATAGCCCTGTTGAACCGGTCTTGATCGTGGTCCAAGTCCCCTTGCGCAAGCGGTACGGCTGCTACGTAGAAACCAGGAAGCATATGCGGCCGCGGCAGCGAGTGTAGGGTGTACAACGGTAAGCTGCCTACGTGGCCTTCCTAAAAGGTGCTTACAGTCAATTGATGCAACCGTGACCGCGTGACTTATCCGGAGTGGCAGATCAAGGCCACGTTCAACCCCCCTTATCATATTCACCCATAATTTTCCAATTAAAGTACCAAAACCACATTTACCAAGTGAAATACCACTGGCTCAGCTATTGAGTAAATCAAGCATTGCAGAAGCCCCCTCCTCCATACGAGCACTACTTCCTAGCTCATGGCCCAAGCGCGGCCGCCTCTCCGCCAGTATTGCCTTGGAATACCTGGACGCACGTACTCCATTGACCTGGGACCTCTTGACCCCAACGCCCTTGCTGCCACACCCACCAAAATTCGAGCTCAACTAAATAGGGTGCAGCACGAGGCCTAGGCCAAGACGTTCTGGCAAGACGACGCATGAGCAGCCTCCCCCAGCCCGGATCAACACAGTGCCGACGAAATCAGGCGCCAGATCCGTGGCCTTGCCTTCCGACACAGCCCCGCCGCCGGCTTCCTCCACGCCCACCCTACCAATGCTACCAAGGAGTCGAGAGCCCACTGGACCGTCATGCTACCCCGTCACCTCGGATTGCCGGTCTACACCGACTCACTCCCGATAACCTGTCAGCATTGCAAGCGAAGCATGGACCCCCTCGGCGATCACAGGGCCGACCTCTGCCCTGCTGGTTTTGGCACCACACGCCGTCAAAAACGCCCTCCGCAATGCGCTCGCATACCATGTCTTCCGTGCCGCCCGACTCTGTAGATACTGAATGCATTAAACTTCTTTCTTTCTTGACTGTCAGTACGAAATGCCTCTCCTCATCCCTGGCACAGAGCTTCGGCCCGCGGACATCCTTGTAAACCCCCCCCCACCGATCCGAGCAACGAAGAGACACGGCCTGTCGAATGTGACATTACCGTCGGCTCCCCGTTCAAAGACGCCGTCCGCACCAAGGCCACCTCGGCCGTTGGCGGCGCTGCTGTATTGGCGCACCGTGACAAGGTACGGGACCTGGAACTCAGCCTGTCGCGCCGCCCCCCTGCACCGTCCAACACCCGACCCGTGCACCGAACTTTACGTTTCAACCAATCGCGTTTGATTCTCTCGGTGCGCCTGCCCATAAACTGTTGTTTTGCTAAAGGAGTTAATAAACCTCCGCGCTAGTCGCGCGGAGGTTTAATACGAATGCAGGCTTGATGCGCCGGCCTTTGTATCAGCGCCTTGGTTGCATCATCTGGTCGTCTATCGCTATGACCATTTGCTCGGGCACGCCGCTGTACGTGAGCGACGTGGATCATCCCTTTAGTTCCCAGCCCTATAGTCGGTTCCTGCAATGGACCTTGTAGAAAACATTTGATGTAAACTGTTCATGTGTAAAGACAAGGACTTTACAGAAATACTCGAATATTTTACAATTTGGCTGTACTCTGTGCACTATTACTAAATCTTTTTTTGAATACCATCGAATTTTAGCAAAAACTAAGTACTATGTAATACTTGGATATTACGTTGGCGCACTGCTATTTCGTGTTTAACACTACTTTTTTTGTACCCTTCCTCGTCATATCGAAAAAAATAAGTATTTTCGCTAAAGGTCTATTGAGAAATATTAGGCAATGATCCACAGTAAAGCTTGAAGATGTACTGTACTACGGTATACCGTGCTGTAAACAAACTGCACACTGTACTGTACGTATTATTAAAAGAAAAGGTTGAATCTGTAATGGTAATAGGTTTTCTCGGTAGGAATGACTCTTGCTGTACCGTAAAGTGCAGTTTGTGCAGTTTCTCAGACTTTGCCATTGTCATGACTTTTGGACCGGCACTTTTGCGTACCTTCACTTGTACCGGACTGCTACCAGAGGGAGGCTTGTGCCTATCCCAATATCCACCCTTGGAGGCTGGCACCCAGACGCGTACGTGGTGCGAACCGATGTCGCGCGTAACGTGGCCGTTCGAGCGATGGAGACCTATGGGTTGGTTAGAGCGGTGCTTACCCAAAGGCACGCTGCTGCGGCCGTCATGTCCAACGCGACATAACGTATTGGCCGCGTGGATATAACTGACGACATCTTCCATGCATTAAAATAACCCCAAAATTTCCCCCTTGTACCAACGTTATCCGGGACTACAGCCGACCATATTTTTCAATCATTAAAACATCCAAAGTTTTCCCCCTTTTGGGCCTCCTCGAACAAGTTGTGCGCCAAATTCCTACCTGCTCCCACTAAAGACGTGTCCCAATTCGATGACGCCCTCGACGCTTTTGACATATGGAATACATCCTGTCGATCTTCGGATAGACTTCCGTTTACCAACTTCTGCCCAAACAACCCACCACCACAGAAGAAGCTTATGGAAGCAGTCCACGCAGCGGCGCGAGAAGCGCTAACGCCTGGAAATACCCGTACCCGTACTTTCCGCGCCTCAATGTCACTACCTGGAGCTAAGGGATGGGTCCAATGTGCGCCTTGCGCGGGATTGAGGACACAAATCAGGAGCAAGGATTTCTCTGTGTGGCTGGAGTACTTTGACCAAACTCCGTTTTCCGCCCCCGACAATTCTTGTCCGAAGCCCGGATTTCCTGAGACATTAGACATCCGTGGGGACCATTTGATGCACTGTCGTTATGGATGCCAGCGCAACAATCGCCGCAACTATCAGGGTGCTTTGCTAGGCAATGATCTTGGACAGGCAGCTCGGCGCCCTTTCATCAAACCGCGTTTGAATCTTCAACAACGGACAAGCCCGGACATTAGAGCCATGGGTGCCGCAGGTGTAAGTGACTATTTAGACATAACATTCGTCAATCCACGCGCTCCTCCCATTCTAGCTAGAGTTCGGACTTTCAACCTGATGACTAGTCTCAATGTAGCGAGCGCGGAAATGCGGCGAAAGTACCAAAGCTTTCTTGCGGAATTACCGGAGAGAAGCAGATTAGGTCCTGTTCCAATCTTGACTCTTGGCGGATGGCATCTAGAGGCGTTTTCAGTGGTCACGGAGCTTGCAAGAATGTGCTCTGCCCGGCGCGCCCATGCAGTAGGAAGGTTTTTTTTGAAGCCTTAGGAAGACTAAAAGACGAAAGAAAGGAAAGATTTACGAAGACTCAGTGAGTCGGCCTTACGTGGGTGTGGATGGGTCAGATCGATATCTCCGAACTAGGACATCGAGGGTCGGAGGCTGGAACTAAATGTGAAGTGGCCAGCCCTGCGACTGGCGGGAAAAGGGCCGACTGAAGAGCCTGGCGACTTAGCGCTGTCCATTCAGGACTGCTAGCGAGAATAACATCTCATCAGGCCAATATGGACGTGGGGTGTGTGACTGCCAAGTGCCAGCACCGCACTAATCCTCTTTCAAAGAGACAGAGCGGACTTCGCTTTGGCGACTAGATCAGCCGGCATGGGCTTGCTTGCGAGCCTACGCTTGACCAAGATTGGGACGTCCTCAAAGACGCTCTGGAAAGACTCGAGAGAGTATTCAGATTTGTCAAGTCCATTCCAACGGACAATTACTTGAAGACCGTCGGGCCCGTTTTGCAGTCCCATGAGTCAGTGAACAGGCATGCCTATCTCTGACTGCGAGACGTGATCCATTATCATCCGCATGTCGAGTGCATCATCTCGGTAACTCCTGGGACGAGTGACATGGCTTTCGTCCAATTTTCCTGTGCGTAGATCGTTGACTTGATTGACGTAGTCGTTTATAGCAGTGATTTCGCGACGAGGCCCCCGCCGAAGCAGCAGTAGCTTGTCCCCAGCGGCGTATTCGTCACGAGCGACAAGGACGAAGTCGTCGTGTTCGAAGTTCGGTCGATTGCCCCGAGAGGCAGCTGCACGAGACTGCTCGCGACGTTTGGCCAAACTAGACTCGACGAGTGGATGGATCTCCGCGCAGATCTTGAGGAGTTTCTCCAAGTTGAACTTGCGTTTAATCTGCGTCTCGATAATGCTGATTGTCTTTTGCAGTCGTTGAGCGCACAAAAATCTTGATAGGCAGTGTCGGCTCACGGTCAATGAATGCTGTGATCGGTAAGACGTTGCCGCGCGATGGAGTTGGCGTGTTGTTCTAGATGGAAGTGAAAATTGAAAGGAGATCAGGCCATTCGGAAGGACGCATCTTAAGCTGTGATAAGATCGTACGGGCCTCGCAAATCAATTCCTTTCGGAGTCGTTCGACTGCGCCGTTGCTCTGTGTGAAGTAATGCGGCACCTTCAAGCCCTTCGGAACCAAACGGACTGTTTCATTATTGAAATGAGTTGGCCCGTCGGACATGAGGTCGTTAGAGACGCCGAAAGCTGGGCACCATTAGATAATCGCCGAAGCTGCTTTCTCGGCGTTGGTGTTGGAGAAGGCACAGAACCACTTAAAGTCCGAATAGTCATCACGCAGCATAAGGACACACTTGACGTCCGATTTGGCCGGCCCAAGCTCGACGTAGTCGAACTGCAGCAGGTCGTTGGATTTCGTGCCGTGGGCGGCCAAATCAAAAGGACGTGTAATCTTCTCCCCTCCGACAGTAGATTGACAGTGGATGCACGCGCGGACAAAAGACCGGACGTCCGCGCGCAAAGTTGACCATTTAAAGGATTTAAAAAGAATGTGTTCCGTTGTGTCGGCACCACAGTGACCGGAAGGACCAGTATGGTGTATGACGCAGAGACAAAGATGCAGATCGTCGGCGGCGTCGAGAATCCATATAGCGCCCGTATCTTTGAAATTACAGAGGTCTTCGGCTTGAACAAGTCCAGTAGGGCGCGCGGCGGCATGGGCTTGTTGAGCCTGGGCGAGGGCGGAACGAGACGGCCAGTCGAAATCCTCTGCGGATGAAGACAGGAACTCCGGTATGTGGACAATGCGGCGCACCGTTGTCGGCGTCGTCGGCCAACGGGACAGAAGGTTGGCCCAGACGTTGTCGTCTCCCTTGATGTGGTAGCACGTGTAGCGGTACATGCTGAGACGCACAGCCCATAGCAGTAATTTGCGCAATAAAGTGGCTGAAAAGTCCGGAATCACGGAGAGTGGGTCGAAAAAAAAGATGAGGTTGTTATGGTCCGTGTAAAGGTCGAAGCCGTCGGGAGTTGCTACTATCCAGTGCATCCGGCCCAAGGTTGCCAACAATGCATAGGATTCCTTTTCCAAGACCGACCGACCGAGTTGCGTCGCATCGAAGCGAACGGAGAGGAAAGTGAGTGGCGAGTGTCGTTGTTCCACGTGGGCTTTATGGGTGTCATTGTGTGGGACTTGAGTGACGATCCCAGACCAAGCCGTGTCGCACGCATCGGTGTACACGCACAAACGCCGGTTGAAATCGCGATGTGCGAGCGTGACCTGATGGACAAGAGCATTCTTGCAGGCTTGGAAGGCTTCCAGTTCGGTCTGCGCCCAGCCAAGACTTGAAAGACTGACACGGGTCACTGCGCGTTTGGTGCACTGGTCCGCATGGTCGTAGACGTGTTCCATGAATTTGTGGAGCGGGGCCACAATGTTCATAAAGTTGGGGATGGCCTGCTTGACCCACTGT
The DNA here is from genome assembly GCA_002205965.3 of Kappaphycus alvarezii. NCBI lineage: Eukaryota > Rhodophyta > Florideophyceae > Gigartinales > Solieriaceae > Kappaphycus > Kappaphycus alvarezii. Next base: position 459,469 of record NADL03000612.1, on the reverse strand, counting down.
AGTGCGCAAATGAATTGCTGCCGGTGGGCCCCATTTGTGGATGGTTCCATCGACAGGAGGCTATCCATGCGGCGTGGGTCGTAGCGGATGCCATCGGCTACCAGCACATGACCACACCAGCAGATTGAGGTCGCGAAGAGGGTACACTTTTCGGGATGAAGCTTAACGTTATTCTAGACGCGAACGTCGAAAAAAGACTCGAAGGCCGAGCGCAAAACGTCAACAGTGGGTGCGTGGATTAGGGCGTCCTCCAACCAGCACAAGATATACGGTTTGAGGCCCTCGGGTATGATGCCTGCGAGGGAGGATTGCAAATGTAAAACGGCGATTGTCGTCCCATGCAGCACGCATGTTGGCGTGAAGATACCGTCGGGCGTGATGAACGACTGACACTCTTTGGACATCAACGCTAATGCCAGCTGCCAGTAGCTGTGCGAGAAGTCAACTTTGGCGAAGCATCTCGACATGGCGACTTTGGTCAGTTCGTGTGCGAGGTTGTTCATTGGGTAGTGATGCTTAATCGTGTACTTGTTCACCGAACGGATGTCGACGGTGAATCGGTACTGTGAACCGGGCTTGGGCAAAGGAGGGGCGCGAAAGCCCATCTGGACGTCGGATTCGCATATGCGAGACCATTTCGGACTAGTTATTTGACGAACTTGTCTAAAAAAGTGACGTTGCTCTTGAGAATAGTTCCGCATGCTGACCTTAGCGGGCTTGGCGTCGGGTTTAAGCTCGATATTGAGCGGGGGCAGGCGCGCCGGAGGGCCCGAAGAGAAAGACGTGCGGAATATGTCCATATGGCCAGAGAGTAACTTGGCCAGACGAGAATGCTTGTCTTCCACGAGGCCGTTGTCGCAGGCGGTATTGATTTCGTAGTGCTCGTCCTCGTTCATAGGGTCCAGCAGCGACGGATCCGAAATCGGGTCCTCTTCAGCATGTGCGCTGAAGTGGTTGACCTTCGGTCGAGTAGGGTCAACAGCAGGCGTTTACTCGACTTCGTCATTGCCGACGCGGTTAAGACGGGCGAGCATCAAGCGACTTACCAGTCCACCGTTGGTCTTGGGCAGGGCGCCGGGACTGCAGTCTGTACCGTCGATTGTCGCGACCAGGTCTTCGAGCAGAGTCCGCGTGTCCACTCGTAGGTGGAGCAAGACCGGACGGCCGATCAAAAAATCTTCGCAGGCGATGGCGTCATCCGGCACAAGAAGACGGATATTCTTAAGAGCCAGACGTCCCGAGTTTAAATGTGAGACCGTTGAGGGCACGCACCACGAGTGGGAGAGTTTTTATTGCTGCGGCGTCTCACCTTTTTTCGGTCAACTCGACTTCCAGAGTCACTGTCTTAATAAAGTCGATCTTTCCGATTCCCTTTATTGATGCCCGTTCGACCAATCCGGTGGACGCGATGCTTTCGTCGCTGCCGTCATCGCAGCGACCAGTCACGTCGATGTTTACCTTTTTGTCCGAAACGGTCATGATGCACGACGCCGGCGGCATATTTTCGTCACCGTTGTTGACGCTACCGACTGCCTCATGGCCTTTGCGAATGCGGCCGACATTCTTTGATAAAGACGATACTGTGCCACTGGCAGAAGAGATTTGACTTTTCGTAGATCTAGATGGCCCGTCGCGCGCTTTCGCAGCCGCGACCCTGTCCTTGAAAGCCCTATTCTCTTCTGCAGTGGAGTAACCACAGTCTTCCGCCCAATACATGCGGCCTTTGCCCTCACAGGACTTGAGCGGGTATGGCGACGGCTGCTTTTTCTTGCCGCTGCTCTTGTTCGGCTTTCCAGCCGACTTGTTTTCCGCCCCTGTCTTTGAGCTGTTTTTGTTGCTGTTGACGCCGATCGGGTCGGGCTGGTGGTTGCGGGGGTTTCCGGTGTCAATTTTCTCGAACGCTTCGGACAACTGTATGGTGTGTTTTAAAAAGGCTGCAAAGTCGTCCTCATCATTCTTCTTTGAGAAGGAGATGTATTTTTCATGTCTAGTCTTGAGTTGAGATGCTTTACGACTGATAACATATGCTTGATAGCCGATTTCGGGTTGCTGTCAACGACCAACGTCATGCCGTGCTGTCGAAGCGGTGACTTGCAGTCCGTGAACGAAGGTTTCATGCGGCTCCTGGCAGATTAAACAGACATATCCATGCGCACATGTTTCTGGACCAAGTTTCTAAGTTCGTGCTCGGTCACGGTGGTCGCGGACTCTTTGTCCGAAAAAGACCTCATCTCGTTATCTTTGAGCTTGGTCACATCTGTGCAGCCTTCAATCATACTGATATCAAGTGCTGACTCGATTTGTTCGGCGTCAATGCAGTATGACAGACCAACAGGACGAATAGGCTCCGTGGAATGTGTGTCCATTTGGACGAGTTGTGCGGCGCGTTGCTTAATCTAGCGGCAATACGCGTCGTACTTGCAGAGGAATAAACAAAATTTACTCGGTATTCAGGCGGGTGAGGAACGGCTGGATCGTCACTTGGCGCACCTTGGCAGTACCGGCCATGCCTGCCCCAGACTTGTCCGCCATGATCGACTGACTTTAGGCGGGTAGCTCTTTAGTCCTAGAGGTTGATGTTTTCACACCACGCTTGACAGCATTGCGAAGTAATCACTGTGCTTTACCCGACGCGGCCGTGCTGTAGGAAGGGGTTTTTGAAGCCTTAGGAAGACTAAAAGACGAAAGAAAGGAAAGATTTACGAAGACTCAGTGAGTCGGCCTTACGTGGGGGTGATCGGGTCAGATTGATACCTCCAACCTAGGGCATCGAGGGTCGGAGGCTGGAACTAAATATGAAGTAGCCATCCCTACGACTGGAGGAAAAAGGGCCGACTGAAGAGCCTGGCGACTTAGTGCTGTCCATTACGGTCTGTTAGCGAGAATAACATCTCATCAGGCCAATATGGACGTGGGGTCTGTGCACTGCCAAGTGCCAGCACCACAAAGATCCGTCGCAGCAGCGCAATGGAACGGTTTTCGAAGGTTCGAGGCATTCATATATAGCTTTACTCGGCGTTGGGAGTAATTTTCTAACGCTGCTTGTCAGCTTACTGGCATCCAATCGACTTTCTGGTAGTCTGATGCTGGTGTTCTCATTCGATAGCAATGATTTATTCATTGCTTCGACCATCGGTACATGTATTTAATATGACGCTCAGATTTAAAACTCCGAATGGGGTCCAGCCAATCAGTACATCTCAATAAAAACACCCCCATTTTCCCCTTTTGGGCCTTAATAGACGATGTCCTTGGACCTTTTGGACTCGCTGAGTCCAAAAATGGTCAAAATAAATAATGTTTGCAACATAGGCGAGGCTATCCAAAACCTACGCTCGCACTGGCAAGTACTTGTACTGCACCACTTCGCTCACTCACTGCAGAGATACCTAGTTGGAGAGACTCTCCAATGTAGCATAGGCCTGGACGAATGTATTAGTTGCGCACACCTGGTTTAATCGTCATCCACTCCATGATCGTCATTTTTCCCATATTCATTAGAGTCGGTGCCACTTTCTGGCTATGGCCTAGCCATAAATACGTCTGTATCTTGCGGAGTTGCCTTTTTTATAATATATTCTATTCCTCTGGGCTAAAATATTTCGCAGTCCTGCGCAAACTTATTAGATGCTTATGAATATCTCTATCCATATTCCAGTTAGTCTTTTTAATAGAAGGGTTTAGCAAGGATAGTACGTTACTAAATTTCGGTAGGCTGGTAATTTTTTTTGCACCATACCGAAAAAAAGATAGAATGTTTTGGCAACACAGTTCCGTATTATTGAATGGGTAGGGAGCAGGATAGTGGTTAGCAAACTTTTTGCTGCCAAAATGCGGATCACGGATGCTGGCATCGCGAAGGTGAGGCTTCGAACAACTGTAGGCCTTCTTTTTCTCGTGTGCTGCCATAATACTGACGTAAGAAGCACCCTCACAGCATTTTTGATGCATGCCGTGCAGCACGGCGCCATAGAGGAGGCCCTTTGCACGGAAAAGGTGTTGCAAGTGCGCTTTTTTCTTTTAATCTTAGGAGTCCTGAACGATATTATATGCCTCAAGCGTTTCCGTTTCATCAAGACTGGCATTTACAAGATCGTTAATATTTCTTCATGTCCTGCTAGTAAGAATTTGACGACGATAAGGCTTTATAGAACTAATCCTGTGCTGTATTTTTCGTCTTCTACGTAGAAGACTTGGCACAGTGAGCAGATAGTGGGATCTTAAAAAAGAGTTTGGTATGATGGATCCTGAGCTAAAAGAGATATTTTATGAAGCGTTGGAGTTCATTTTCACTCGATTCAATAAAATTGCAACTGAACACAGAGATGAATTTGTACAAGAACGTGCTGAGTTGTTCGTAAGTCGTGTGAGAGGTACTGGTGCCACTTTATATAGCTGCATCAGCTTAATAGACGGCAATAATCTTTACATAAATGTAGTGCTATGCGTGAAACGCAAGCAAAGACAATACAAGCCAAATTGCCTTAGGCAACGGGCAGCGAGCAAACACACAAAGAAAAAACTCGGCGTTCGGGACCTGCTTTCTCTTTATGTATCTTGCGATACCCCAGCTTGGTGTGCCTTCTTCTTGTACGATGCAAGGTATACTTATGCGGCGTCTTGGACGGGATCAAGGTGGGGTTGGTAGTGCGGGGAGAGTCTTCGGTCGGCTATGGGTCACTCCTGCTTCCGGCTTGGAAGGTCGGACCAGGTACAAAGGCTCTTGGGTTGTAATCAGTAGATCAATAAATTATGTACGGACAGCAACGTGGTATAAGTTATGTAGGTTAAGGGGCGACGTAGTCGCGATTCTCCTAAGGAGAAGCTAGTGGTGTCTCTGTCGACATACTGGCGGTTGATTCCACTTATATATAGACCCTAAATCACGTAAGCGCCAGAGGCAGCACGAAAAACTCGACCAAGAAAACAAACAAACCAAATGGGTATAACTCCTGGTTAGTAAAATAGAAGGATCCGAAAGGATAAAGAGTAAAATGGGAATAAAGGGTAAAGAAGCATGATGAAACTCGGGCAGAATGGAAACGGTAATAGCCAAATCTGCTGTGAGCGAGGCTGACTCGAAGGAAAGAAAGTTGGGAACTAAGTCCAGAGCCGGCACCCGGGTGCTTTTGCTGTAGAGAGTCTGTGACTCAGATAATAAATACTAGGTATTATACTATACAAATACAAGTGTTAAACCCAAATAAAGTAAATGTCGGGCCCCTAGTGGGCTGAAAGAAGATCCACGTTAATGGATAAATAAAATGACACTTGGTCCAATGGGCGGCCGTGGCCCATAACTGACAACGGGTCACTTTAGGTGTCTATTCGGCCCATGGGGCGGTTGCCATGGCCCAAGGGCAGTTAGCAGTCAGCTTACAGTTGTAATTAAGAGTTAATGACAATAAACGGAGCAAAATTCGATCATCTAAAATCGGCTTAGCCGTCCAGCAGGGTGCATCAGTATACCATTGCACTATAATCATGGCAGAAAGAAAGACAGCAGAGGGCAACATGCAGTGTTCAGAAGCACAGAAACTGCCTCAAGTTATTAGCTGTAAGTCTACAAGATGGTCTCATCTTTAACTTATATGGACTTGTGGAGGGCAGGCTTTATGATAATGAGAATATATAGGAGATCAGGTATGACTACAGATCTAGAACGCTCCCTAATAATTGATAGAAGGCAGTTCTATCTGTATGGAGTCCCTACTTATGCTCTCAGAACTTATTTACAGGTCGTATTTAGTGGTGCATCGCTGACATAAGAACAGAAAGCTTTTAAAAAGTTGATGTATGACTTTAGTGTATCATTAGAATGGGCGTTCAAGGATAGCAAAAAGTACTTTACTCATATGAGCTCACCGCGAAAGATGGGTACCGAAAGGACTCCTGTCGGACTATTGTATCATGTTGCCGCTGTATTCTGGAGCTTTTGAGCTTGCCTTTACGGCTGTCAAAGCGCGTAATTCTTCAACTGACCATCGCAGAGTATTGAAACATATCTTAGTTCAATGTGAAATCTAGATGATGCGTAAAGTATCTTAATCTCGAGACTCCGCCCCGGACTCCTATTCTCACTCCTCCCCAGGAAAAGAGGAAAAAAACTTAATCCTCCATAGACTGTAACTACCTAATCAACAAAAGCATATATCGTTGCACTTCCAATTACAAACAACGTTCGGCAGCTGCTTCCTCAGATCATTTAATCTCCTCTTCAAATCGTCCTTCCTCCAGGTTGACTCTATGCTTCTCAGTTTCATTTCATTGCTCCGCGATGGTCCTGTCCTTTTCAATTATGATCCTTTCGAGAGCAATGCGCCTATCTTCGACCTCCAAAACCTTAACTTCTCTAATTTACAGCCTTCCCAACAATCCTAGCCTCTCTGTCTCTGCCTTATCCATGTAGAAAATTGCTCTACTTATATCTATTGCTGCTTGAGTATGGCTATTCTTCTGCTTCTTCTGTGTTGCCTTATTTTCCTTTATATCGCCGCCAGGGTTTGCACGCTTGTAATCTCTTGCTATTACCAAATCCTTCACCTTTTCCTCGGCAGCAAAAAGTGTAGCGTCTTTCACGAATGCTTCCGACTTGTCTTTGGCCTTTTCTTCCTTAAAGTCATCAGTTTATGTCAACAAATCTTGACACAGCTGCTCATACTTCCCGTATTTTACTCCACCGCCCAGAAGCGACCCTTTTTTGCATCTTTCATCCAAAACTTAGTCATCAGAAGCTTAAAACGACTCTGACAGTGCTTGGAATCCGTTTTCCAACGCACCAAGTTAGATGCATTAAAATAATTAGCTACGACTTCGAACTGAACCTTGGTTTATCCATGAGGTGCTCTGTGCGCCTCTACAGCTTGTTCTTCCTTTAGAAGTGCGAAGTCTACGTCCGCTTTAAACTTGCGGCGATTATGAACGGCAGAATGGTTTGGATTGCTAGCAGGCGTCTGTGCGGCACACGACGATGGCGCAGGTGCTAGTTGATTGGGGAGGCAAGGGCTGCGAATTTTTCTCCGTCTCGGGGAGGACTTTCTCCGCTGATGGGTCTTTCCGAGTCAAAGGCTGTTTTTCGGGTGTATATATGTTGATTAAAGTGAGCTGGTGAGCTGTTGGGGGGGAGGGTGGCTAAAGACCCTGTGAGATACTGAAAAATGATGTCGGTACGAAGGGTTTCCTACAGAATATACGATAGATGATTTCGGTGGCGGTGAGCTAATTGACATGAGAGATAAACAATATATTATCTTTTTATCATAGAACTACTTTTTGTGTATAAGTCGCGTTCCACTCCTTTTATCTTTCGTCACAAACACCTTGTTTCTCTTCTCTTTTCAAATGTCTCTTTCACTCGAATAAATTACCAATCTTTTCCTTCTCTCGCCAGAAAATTGTTCAAGATTTTTTGAGGACGCCTCGCTCAATAACAATATAAAATCTTCACATAAGGTCAATGGAACATGTGGCCTCACTTCACGAAATGAAATTACTTTCTAAATAATAAATTACCCAGATATTCTCCCTATGGTCAACTACTTACCGGTTAGATGACCACACAGATTTATTTATGTGAACGCAGTTACCGCTAATGGGCATTTTCAAAACTTCTTTTCGCTGAAATTATTACTCACACTGTAAGATCTATCCATTTTGAAAGTTGGAAGAAAATTTCAAGTGCAGAAATAGTTAGTTGAGGAGTTGGAAGCCAATTACTGACCTAAGAAGCGTTTTCACGTTTAATCACGTAGAGTAGGTGCTGCAGCCTGCATCTTCTGATTCAATTTTACCCCCCTGGTCTTCAGTCTTCATCCTCATTTTTTAGTTCCCAAAACTATACTATGGTAGCTTTTATTTTGCATGCATGTCCCTTTTTTGATAAATTGAGGGCTGATAGTCTCATTGTCGAAAACGGGTCGCTTTGATTTTCTCTGCAAAGACTCACATTCTCTTAATGCACGGTATCTGAGCTGTTGCTTTATGGAAGCAGTGCTAAAAGAAATATCTCATAGCCAAAGTTGGGCACTGCTCCCACTTCGCAGTTGTCTATCTCACAGACTATTACAAATTCATGATATACAGATTTTAAACCGAACTTTTATCTCGGTCAATGGTATCAAAGACACGTAATGATAAACGAAAGTGAAAGCTATGCAAGCTGGTCTTGACCCAAGCTGTTATGCCCGTGTCAAGGGACTTTACATTGCATGTCATTCCTTTTTACATAAAAAACTCCCACTTATGTTAAACAGCCCTTGTAGTTACACCGTACTGCCGGGAGCAAAAGAGATCTCCAAAAAAATTAATTATTCTTTTATTTGGTTTTACCCGATTACCTTTAGAGTCGGGAGAGCCACAGGAAGAAGCATTTTTACGATATAGGTGATTTAAATTCTTCATTGTATTCATAGCCGAGATCAATCTCCTGTTTCCTACTGAAACAATTTTGGTGCAAGCGTGGTTCCCATCATAGAGAGCGGAATTGCACACGCACTTCTGCATACCAAAATTCTATTCTGAGTTTTACCCGTTTGTGAACGGATAAAGTCTAGAGGAGTAGTTTAGTGTTTGTCCACAGGCTGTGAAATAACCTAAATTCTTTTCCACTCCAGGTATCTTCTTGGGGTATTGTGGCCATAATTCTATTTATTCAAGGCATATCGCGAGAAACTGCACCACTACTCGAACTTACCGCCTCCTGATGGATGAGTCTAGACCGCAGGTTGTAAAATGTTCAAAATCAGTAGTTGACCACTTCAATTCAGCTTTTGCACTTCTTTAAAATGCATTTCGCACTTTTCAATTTATTTTGATGATTCAATCGCGCAATAGGTACATTTTTTACTTCTCTCGTATTAAACGGAATGCAATGTGATAGGGGTAAATCGGCGGGGGAAGAGATCCTCAGAACCAATTACCCTGAGAAGGAGTTGTTGCGAGCGACAAAAGTGCTACCGTGGTATTGTTGAACGAACAAAAGGGAGTGTATATAGAAGAGAGTTGAGAAAGCTACAAGCAAGTATAAAAGGGGCAGGGTCTACCACCGACGCTCTGCGACTAGCGTAAGAAAAAGTTTTCTTGGGTCTGAAGTTGACTCTCAACTTCCTACTACTCGGGACTTGGCTTGAAGTTGTCTGCCAACTTGCTTGACCTCTCCATGAGGAAGCAGTTTACTCAGCTCACATAGACTTTTGGCTACCCCTAAAGTCCGAACAAAACTACAGAAGATACCAAGAAATGCATAAAAATACTTTGTGTGGACAATATACTCTAAGCAAAAGACACTTAAGAAACTAACAATTAATTTGGTCCTCTTATTTCCCATTCTCTAAATCAGATCCAAACAACTCCTCTTAAATATCCATGCTGTCCAAGCAGACCCCACAAATATCTGCGAATGGCTCACAGCTCTCTTTTTCCCCCTGGGAGATATCTAGACTACTAAAGATATCTCCATCCGGTTCCATCGTGGGCACAACTTGATCCATACTCTCCATTCCAGGCCCCACCAGTCCAACACTTTCCATTCCCCCTGTTCCCTCATCCTCCTCCTCCTCTTCTTCCTCCTCTTCCTCCTCTTCCTCCTCCTCATCTTCCTCATCCTCCTCCTCCTCATCCTCCTCCTCCTCATCCTCCTCCTCATCTTCCTCCTCCTCCTCCTCCTCATCCTCCTCCTCATCTCCTCCTCCTCTCCTCCTCATCCTCCTCCTCATCTTCCTCCTCCTCCTCCTCCTCATCTCCTCCTCATCTTCCTCCTCCTCCTCCTCCTCATCCTCCTCCTCATCTTCCTCCTCCTCCTCCTCCCCCTGAGCCTCGTACACTAGCTCAGGGGCTAACCATTCCTCGAAGGACTCCCCGCTCTTCTCCTCGACCTTCTCAGCCTCTCCCTGACTTACCTCCCTCGCTTCTTCTTCTATGAAGAGGCGGCGAACGAACTCGATGATTTGCTTCTTTGTTTGCCGCCGGATGTAGTCGACGGCATCGGTTGGCCCGTAGGCGGCGAGACGAAGGCCATTGATGGGACGGGAAGGGCGGTTTTTGGAAATAGGGACAGAGGGGCGAAGGTTGTTCATTTGATAGACGTTGGGGAACGCGAGGCAATGTAGGGTGTTTTGGGTGTGTGGGGGGAGAGGGGTGATGAGTAAAATGATCGGGGGCATTTGGAAGTTAGAATAAAGGGGTTTAAATAGGCTTCCGGGGCAGGTTCTATAGATTAGGAATAGGTAAAATAAATCTGCAAGGGATTTTGCAGTAGTGCATTTGCGCCCTTCTTCTCAAAAAGGCGAATTTGGAGGAGGAGGTAAGCTAAGAGGGAAAGGGGGCTTGATTCGGGGTCGATTCAGAGGGTTAAATACAGTATAAAAATATCTAGATAAAATGGAAGTAAATTTGGAAATGACGGTCGGAGAAGTTAGGGGGGGATCGTTGTAGGTTGCTGGATTACACGAGGGGAGGACAATTTCCTGTATTACGTGAAGGGAGGACCATTTCCTGTATTAAATGAGGGGAGGACCATTTTCTGTATTACACGCCCCCTTTCTCAAGGCGAACGTCCCGGGTCGTCACTGCTCTTCTTCTGCTTCCGTTAGTGTTCGCTGTCTTATTGATAAAATGTATGGTCTCTCAAACGGGTACGGATGCAACTGATTACCAATATTATGCTCTAAAAAGTAGGTTCGCATTACTGGTACCTCACTTTGTAGTATAGCCTCATATATTGGTTTGATAACATCGAGGTGGGGTTGAATACATTCTTCTTCCGTGACTCTTCCGAATCTTCCAAGAATGAAAAAATATATGTGATATGCAAACTCTTCTAGAAGATGCCGGAGGAATGGATGCCGATAAGAAAAGAAGACGCGCATCATCAAGAACGAATCTTCGTAAGATAAGTGCGGTCCATGTAGGGCCCTAAAACATAAACAGATGCTTATCATGAAATAAGAAATGACCTGCGCATCGTTCGCATCCTCGGAGATATTGCGCAGCCAAAAAGATAATCTTCTTCTTCCGACTGTATGCTGTGCATGGTTGTGAAGCAGAGCTAGAGATGAAGTTGTGGTGGACGGTCCCGATGAATGGCCGCGACCAGCTCCTGACGTACTGGGACCTGCACGAGGTCCTCTCGGGGACGACCGAATCTTCTGGGCGGGTTGTTGTCTCCTGAAGGTCCTCCTCTGGTCATCATCACTGCTTCAGGAGGATCCTCGCCGCCTCAACGTTCCCAATTTGTGGCGGAGAAACGTAAGGTTCCCATAGAGGATACGGGACCAGCCTGTATTCATATCCGGGGTAAGGCGTAACCTCTCAGTCGCACATCTTGGTTTTCTTGAGAAATACGTAAATTGGACGGAAATTCAGATACGTTTGCGACAAGTCTCCAGCAGCTACCATTCCATATCTCCTATAGAGTAATGATATATTACCTCCACAAACTCTGGACCTGCTTCCGTGAACCTTCCGTTTTGGAATGAAAATAGAACTCTTATTAATAGTCAGAAATCTTCTTCAGGTAGCAATGGTCCGTTCAACGTACGAAAACATAGGCATATATTAATGTAGAAATGGATGATTACGTGGAGTTCGTAGTAGTCCCGCGTAACCGAGATGATCCATTCCCAGGCCCTTTTTCCTCCCATAGGAATCATTCTATAGTTAAAGATGAGTATGCCCCGTGGTTGCGCATAGTCCTGTGTGAGAAGGAATTCTTCAGGCCTCTGATGGTAAGGGACCAGACGACGTGCATGGATGGCCCTCCTTGATCTCTTCCCTGAGCTTGAACAGAGCTGATAGTGCGGTGTCTTTCCTCCGTGACGATGCAAGGGTTCGAGTACTGGTTTGAAGGCCGGCCACTTCACAGCCTGCTGCATTGCTTTTCCATGTACTACAAGTACTTTAGAGCCAACTGAAAAGGTTCTGACTGCAGGTTATGCATCCTTATTCTTGTCTGTGTTAGCGCGCGGTGTGATCTCCAGCCTTCGGTTGCCAGAAGTTCAACTTCCCTACTCTATTCATCGATAATATTTGTTTCCATGTCTCCTGTAACATTCTAGGAGCCCTTCCGTACATTAGCTCGAATGGTGAGCGTCCATTTCTTCCTTTCTTCGACGGTAGCCGTATAACACTTTTGGTAAGGCATCTTCCCACTGGATTTCATTCTCCGACATAGTTTTCGATATTGCTCGTTTGATGGTTCCAACCATCCTCTCCGCTTTCCCGTTGGCCATAGGAGCGTATGCGAGAACGGTGTTCAGCTGAATCTTTCTCTTCCAAAAAACGAAGCAGTGAAGTTGCAGTAAAACAAAGGGCGTTATCCGAGATGATCCTTTTTTGAAGACCAAACGGTTCAATTATTTCTTTTTCGATGAATCTCAGTACCACCTCAGCATTTGCCTCCTCGACTGCAACTGCTATTGGCCATCCAGTAAGATGTTCCACCCCTATAAGGAGATATTTGTTTCCGGAAGAAGTTTCCTTGAACGGGCCCGCGAAGTCAATTGAGAAGGTTTCAAAGAGACCGGAAACTGGAAAACTTAGAGTTGTCTTATACTTCCGTATTGGAGTGAATTTTTGGCAGTTGTCGCAGCTTTTCACGAAATTATAGACGTCCTTATGGATACCGGGCCACCAGAATCTCTCAGTTAAATTTTTTGGTTGTTTCGAGATCCCAATGCCCTAGCTCATCATGGAAAGTCCTCAAGATCTTCATTCTTTCTTTCAAAGGGGCCACTAGTCGGGGACCGGCTTTAGTGTGCCGGAAGAGTTTCCCATTCCACAATGTAAAAGCCTTTTGATTCCTGCGTACCCAATTTCTGTGTTCAAGATCAACCTTTCTCATTTCTAGTCCATCGAGGAATTTGATCAGTCCGTGAATATTAGCTTCGTACTCGTTATCGTTCGGCAACTGCAACTCGGCGACTCCGACGATGTCCTCGAAGCTTTTTCATTTGGAATCAGTGCGTCCCTCAAGCGGGATAGGTAATCGGCAGGCTGATTATTGCGTCCGGGTCTATACACAATTTCAAACCGATATTCTGCGAAAATGTCGAGCCATGGGCCAAGCGGTGATGTACATCCTTCTTTTGGAATGCTGTTTAAGTGCCTGGTGATCAGTTATCAAGACAAATTTCTCGAGTGATAAAAGGTATACGCGAAACTTTTTCAGCGCGAAGACGACAGCTAGCGCTTCTTTCTCGCAGACTGAGTATCTCTTTTCCGCATCATTCAGAGTTCGGCTTGCGAATTGAACAGGGTGTAGTCTTCCGTTTTCATCTTTTTGGGACAAAACGGCACCCAAAGACCGTTCTGAGGCATCTGTCTCCACAACGAATGGTCTCTTGAAATCTGGGTACATGAGAACTGGGGGACACATAGCTTATCTTTAAGCTCCTGAAATGCAGTTTCCATTTCCTTGTTCCAGTAAAATTTTCCGTTCTTCGTAGTGCTGGCATGTAACGGTGCTGCAGTCTTGGCGAAATCTTTGATAAATCTTCTGTAATATGAGGCCAGTCCTAAGAAGCTTCGGACCTCCGTCTTTGAAGCGGGCCTTGGTGCCAACTTTTTTTTTCGTTTTCTCTGGATCCACTCTAATTCCCTCTTGGTCGACGATATGACCGAGTAATTGGATAGAAGTTTTCGCAAAGAAGCATTTGCTCAACTTAATTTTCAAGCTATACTCCGATATCCTCTCCACAACTGTCTTGACGTGCGAGATGTGCTGATCCAATGTTTCTGAGAATATGCGACATCATCGATATAGACTCTTGCGAATGGAAGTCCTTTCAAAACCTCGTTCATCATTCTTTGGAATGTAGCTGGTGCATTCATGAGACCAAAAGGCATCACTTCGAACCTGAACGTACCGGCTTTGCTGGTAAGGTTGTTTTTTCCTTACATTTTTCATCCAATGGAATCTGCCAATAGCCAGTGTAAAGGTCAATTGAGGTGAAATATCTCCCATCCTTCAGGTCTCGAGGATTCCTCCATACTTCGGAATCGGAAATCGATCGGTATCATTCTCTGGTTCAGTTGTCGGTAATCGACGCAAAAACGCAGCTTTCCATCCTTCTTTGGTGCGACCACAACTGGAAACGACCATGGGGATGAAACTGGTCGAAAATATCATTTTTCAGCATACTTGTAACATTTTCTGAGATGAATTGGTCATATTTTGGCGGTTGACGTCTAGGCTTGTGGTAAATCGGTTGAGTGTCGGTAAGTTCGAACGAGTGAGTAACCGGTACACTTGCTTGTCTTAAATCTGAAACGCTCCATGCAATTACTTCGGAAGATGTTAACATGTCGGATATTTTCAGTGAGGCGGGGGCGGGAAGGTGTTGCACTTTTCCTTGGATTTCTGCCATTTGGCGCCCTTTTTCTTCTTGATCCTCAACCTATATATTTTGAAGGACCTCTTCCGTCGTGCTCACATCTTCATATATGGAATTCGACGTATTCTTATTTTCTTTGCAAAGGTAATCTTCTTTCATGCTCCGAATTCTGTCCTTTGATTCGATATCATCGCAAAAAGTAGCACATTCGGGTTTCAAACTTATCCTAGAATTCCAGTCGCTACAAACCTGTTTCAAACCTGTTAAGGTAAACGAACTAGGGCAAAGGGAAAGGTTATTGAAGTTGAAGAAGAACAAATTGAAGTTGTGAAGATGTCGCTTTAGGTTTTCTTGGAACCGAAGAACAAACGGTCAAACGATATAAATACACTACCGAGCTAGAATTCCTCGTAACTACAAATTATCTAGAACAATCAAAGGAACAGTATAACTACCAATGGCATTTAGACACTCCAATCCACAATACTCTAAGCGTCACTGTATTACATCTGTATTACATCCATCAACGCAAATACACGCTGTATTACATCCAACAACGCAAATACACGTCACTGTAATCAAACGTAGAAAACAATTCTGCCAAGTAATCTGTAAACCTGTAAGTGCATTGTTGTGTCTTTGATTCACATCTCAGCATGCCTGTCGACCGTAAGTACAACATTATCATATTGTTGCCTTGTCTGTCCACTCCTCTCAGCATGTTGGAAGTTACTTCCATCAGTAACCAAGGCTCAATCGACTGACACCTCAACAAAACCCAGAATCATAATCGTCCCATGCCATGTTCATTACCCCCCGAGGGTACCCTTTTCCACTTCCGAAGGTGTTAGTTGGTTCCGAATCTTCGCTGTCATAGCTAGAAGTGAAATCTTCACTGTCTGTTTCTTTTAAATCTTCAGGATGCGTGCTTTTGTCGAAATCCAGGGGCATCTTCACGGTTCTGCCGTCAATATTAACTGAAACCATTTGGTTGCCCAAGTCAATGCATGTACCTAGCCTTTCCATGGTGGGGCAGCCAATGATTGTATCGAAAGGGAGATCCGGCATGACAAGAAAGTCTACATCAACTTTAGAGTCCCCAAAGAACACGGAAACCTTGTCAACAGTGCCCATGCATTTTGAGACGGTTCCATCCGCTACAGTTACTTTTCGAGTCGTTGGAGTAATGTCTAGACCTAGATCCGTCACCAAAGTTTCTGAAATGAGGTTTGGAACAGCACCCGAATCGAAGAGAGCTTGAGTTTTCATACCCAATACTTTGACTGATACCAGCTTAAGACGTCTTGGTGCTGTCGAGGCCGATTGAAGAAACAGTTTCTTACCCTTAGCGGACTTATTAGACCTGATAATTTTTTTGAGTTCTTTTCTCGCATCCTCTGCGTCGCCCCTCAAAAGTTGACCAAACGTTATCCCAGTTGGGGCCGATGCAAGCTCAGCCACCAAATTGTACCTCTTCACATACTCTAGTACGTCCTTAGAGATACTCTTAACTTTCTTACTCTTTTTCGTCTTCTTGGCCGGAGTGACTCCCACTCCTGGAACAACTTGATCAGACCTCTTGGTTCGATGAGGTACAGGTGCTGGGATATGCTCCAGCATTCCATACTCTAGCCTAGGTTTCTTCGATAAAATGTTCCCTTCCCCATCCCTTTTTGTCACATTGACTTGACTAATCTCTCCAGCGATGGATACGTTACCAGCATCCGTCAACCTTTGATCCCTTCTATTTTGTAAGATTTTCACCTCTGGTCCTGACTCACTCCTTGCTTCCGATAAATTTGCTCTTCTGTTGTCTTTAGACCAGCAGTTACTTTCATGATGCCCATATCGACCGCACTTTGCACAACGAGTGTTTCTATGTGGATTATCAGGACACCTGTTTGCAAAGTGTCCAGGCTTGTGACAATAAGAACAGACTTCTGCGGCTTAGGGGCCCCAGACTGGTTCTTCTTAATGGTAAGAGTAAGGCTTCCAACTGCGAGGTTATCATGTCAAGTCGATTATCGAATCGGGTTTCCAACCTTTCTTCCAAGTTTTTGACATCGCTCCTGACAGATTCTAATGTCGCTGCACTAGTAGCCGGCCTTTGATAATTCTTTTCAGGATGTACGATAGACATCGATGGCGGGTTTCCCTCGGTACCTCACTCAGTGACTGAAACGTCTCCGAATTTTTGACAAATTCTACTATGGTACCCTTCAGTTCATCAAAAGTGTGAGGGCCCTTGATGAGGATGAAATCGGAGAGCCGCTTATCCCCCATAGCCGCCTTACGCAGCATTCCGTACTTGGCTTGGGCGTTGAACCCAGCCTTTTCATAAAGATCACACAAGTACACCAATGAGCTTAACAAATCGTCGAAGTTCAGCCGGGCCTCTATGGCGGTACGAATCATCTCATCTGGTTCTACCTCCTTAGCATACTCTTTCACAAGCCACTCACATACCTCACCGAAGTTACGCCCATTCCCGTTAAGAGACCACCCGTCGATAAACTTGGCCTTATATTTGTGCTTTGCGTCACCATGAAGATAGGCGAAGATACTTGCGGCCTTCTCTTCATCGCCCTTCTCTCGCATCACAACGTTGGCATATGTGTAAAGAAACTCCTCAACGTCTTCAGTCCTGTGAACGTTATACGAGCAGCGTTGAGATCCATGATTACAGAAAAGAAATCCCCCCGAAGTGTTCCCTACTACTGCTCAACTCGAATACCTCGGGTGCAACCCCCTCCACAAGAGTACCAAATGATATGGGTAAATCGGCGGGGGAAGAGATCCTCAGAACCAATTACCCTGAGAAGGAGTTGTTGCGAGCGACAAAAGTGCTACCGTGGTATTGTTGAACGAACAAAAGGGAGTGTATATAGAAGAGAGTTGAGAAAGCTACAAGCAAGTATAAAAGGGGCAGGGTCTACCACCGACGCTCTGCGACTAGCGTAAGAAAAAGTTTTCTTGGGTCTGAAGTTGACTCTCAACTTCCTACTACTCGGGACTTGGCTTGAAGTTGTCTGCCAACTTGCTTGACCTCTCCATGAGGAAGCAGTTTACTCAGCTCACATAGACTTTTGGCTACCCCTAAAGTCCGAACAAAACTACAGAAGATACCAAGAAATGCATAAAAATACTTTGTGTGGACAATATACTCTAAGCAAAAGACACTTAAGAAACTAACAATTAATTTGGTCCTCTTATTTCCCATTCTCTAAATCAGATCCAAACAACTCCTCTTAAATATCCATGCTGTCCAAGCAGACCCCACAAATATCTGCGAATGGCTCACAGCTCTCTTTTTCCCCCTGGGAGATATCTAGACTACTAAAGATATCTCCATCCGGTTCCATCGTGGGCACAACTTGATCCATACTCTCCATTCCAGGCCCCACCAGTCCAACACTTTCCATTCCCCCTGTTCCCTCATCCTCCTCCTCCTCTTCTTCCTCCTCTTCCTCCTCTTCCTCCTCCTCATCTTCCTCATCCTCCTCCTCCTCATCCTCCTCCTCCTCATCCTCCTCCTCCTCATCCTCCTCCTCATCTTCCTCCTCCTCCTCCTCCTCATCCTCCTCCTCATCTTCCTCCTCCTCCTCCTCCTCATCCTCCTCCTCATCTTCCTCCTCCTCCTCCTCCTCCCCCTGAGCCTCGTACACTAGCTCAGGGGCTAACCATTCCTCGAAGGACTCCCCGCTCTTCTCCTCGACCTTCTCAGCCTCTCCCTGACTTACCTCCCTCGCTTCTTCTTCTATGAAGAGGCGGCGAACGAACTCGATGATTTGCTTCTTTGTTTGCCGCCGGATGTAGTCGACGGCATCGGTTGGCCCGTAGGCGGCGAGACGAAGGCCATTGATGGGACGGGAAGGGCGGTTTTTGGAAATAGGGACAGAGGGGCGAAGGTTGTTCATTTTGATAGACGTTGGGGAACGCGAGGCAATGTAGGGTGTTTTGGGTGTGTGGGGGGAGAGGGGTGATGAGTAAAATGATCGGGGGCATTTGGAAGTTAGAATAAAGGGGTTTAAATAGGCTTCCGGGGCAGGTTCTATAGATTAGGAATAGGTAAAATAAATCTGCAAGGGATTTTGCAGTAGTGCATTTGCGCCCTTCTTCTCAAAAAAGGCGAATTTGGAGGAGGAGGTAAGCTAAGAGGGAAAGGGGACTTGATTCGGGGTCGATTCAGAGGGTTAAATACAGTATAAAAATATCTAGATATAACGGAAGTAAATTTGGAAATGACGATGGGAGAAGTTAGGGCGGGATCGTTGTAGGTTGCTGGATTACACGAGGGGAGGACCATTTCCTGTATTACGTGAAGGGAGGACCATTTCCTGTATTAAATGAGGGGAGGACCATTTTCTGTATTACACAATGTCAACATAAAAAGCTTGTTTAAGGATTACACAATATTTTGTGTAATATTAATTTTCTAAATTTTTTGGTTTTAATTCGTTCGTTTATTCAACAGTCACGATATTTCTTGATTTTCTTGAATTTTTGGCCTGTTTAGTAACAATATGGAGGTACATGCTATTTTCATCGCAAGATGCAACTTTTTCTAGTGCATCAGATTATTGACCCGAGATGTCTGGTGTGCTACCATGAAAATTGAAAATTTTACTAAAGAGTGATTGCTACCACTTTGGGATAAGCCATGCTGAGATGTAACCCAATTGAATGGCTTTTTCTGTACCTCTATTTCTTGAAATTATGTATTTAATAGTCCAAGGCCTTAGTTTTGGAGGGTAAACTTGTGTAAAAAAATCAAAATAGACTTTCATTCTTCAATGTTAACTATATTTCAGAATCAATCATTAAGATCGCATTCCCTTGCGCATCACAAAATTCAACTTCCAGTTCGGCCCAAAAGTGCATTTTTCTTCCTTAGAAAACTTTTTCATTCATTTTGCGATAGCATGCGCACATTGAGTATGAACTTAATCATAAATTACATTACATCTAATATATTTTTTAAATATTTCCCCGCTTAAATTGTACAACAGATGGTACTGTGTTTAATAACAACTGGAGTTTCCAGTGCTGTGAAATTCTATGCCATGAGATATCATTAATTTGAGAGTTATACAACAAAGATGGAGTTATCCGTGTATTAAACACTATCAAATACAGTGTTAGAAGATTAAATTTGGTTGTTACTCTAACTTATTGTGATAAATATAATTTGCTGAGCGACTGAAGAGTGAGCTTGGTCAGACAATTTTCCAAGATCTCGCAAACAAAGTGGTTTGTTTATTTCAGGTTCAACAAGGGCTGAACCAAGGTTGGGGCAGAACTTATTGCTTTTAAATATGTCCGAGTTCAGCAGAGGGTATCATATTAAGGAATTATAGATGAAACGATTGAACCTGGGATTTATGATCCTCAGTAGGTATAAATTCACATGTAGGGACACATGTGCGTGTATTATGAAAATACCAGGGAGACTAATAACCCATTGGTGACGCTACAGAAGGATTATTATCAGTATAGCAACATAAGTACTACGTTTGTTATAGTTACAGTAAAGAATGCCAAATGGATACATTGGACGGTAGCATAAAAAAAAGGCTTTTTTTATCAAGCATAGACAACTTGAGTCTGCTGACATGAAATTCTGTTTTGACGTTTTTATTTTAGCTTGAATTTTCAAAGCGATCCCCTCCGTAGTCAATTAGTTTTAGTGATTTAGCTATGGCACACATACTTTGATACTAGCTAAGAATTATGCGGATGTCGTAGATATATATATTTCGTAAAAAATACAGATTATTAATGACTAAAATGCAAATATATGATAAGAAAAGCGAAAATATAGACTAACTAGGGTGAATACAATACTTTTTTGTGGGACCATGAGGATGACCTAGTGGGCTTTTATTCTTGGGGAGGATGGTCCTGTGAAGAACGTATTTGTACTTTTTTCTAATCAATAACCCAAAGTCCTACTTAAAGATTGAGTTGCTTGAAGTTGGGGCCGCTAACGCGTGTATGACAGTGTAAAAGACTCCCTGATGTTTCCGTAGCTGAGTAATCCCTATACGGTGCTTCAACTCTTGGAACCGACCATGTGGAAGCAGTTTCGTGGATATTTCAGCGATATTTTCAGCAGATATAAAATGAGTAAGGCTCATCTGCTACCCTTTCAGCATATTTTATATGTTGTAGTACAGTAGGCTTATAAATTTTCTGCGCTTCGTTCTGCCGACGGAGCGGAACATCTCGGAGTTGGGGAGATTGTAAAGTAGGACCTCTGCAATCAGTGCGTGGTATAAAATTAGCTCCCGGGCTAGGCGAAGAATAAAGACTTCTGGGAAAATCCTAAGTGCATGGAAATATACTCCGCTTCGGCCGTAGATCCAGCCAAGATTGGCTGAATTCGAGAGAGCCAAGCGACTAAACAACCTCTTAAATAAAATTCTGTACTTATACTTTATTTTAGATCTGTTCTGTCATTGGCACAGTCTGGGTCAGTGAAGAGTATAGCCAACACAGTTGGACAAGAGTCTTGGGATTTTTGGTACGATAACCCACGGTCCTGGTGAGCGCGAATATATTGCCGGGTTGCCTTGAAAAGAAAAAAATGATGGTCGGCTGGTGAATGGCTCGCTGTTGTGAGTTTCGCCGTCGCGAAGGATAGGTCGGGCGGGGTGGTATCGGTGAGTTCTCGCAAGTCGCCGAACGGTTGGCAGTAGTTAAACCACTCTCTGTGAATTCATGTCTTTCCTGGTTCTAGTGGGTGCTGAAGGATACATGTCGATTTTGCCGTTTGAAGATGCCAGCTAGTTGATGATACGGGCTGCAAGAAAGCATTGAGGAGGAAGACATAGTTGTCCTTACCTCGTTTTATCTCTCAACCTATGCAGCTGGAAGGGAACCATACTCGTTTTAGTTTTGCTCTAAACTTAGCTTTCATGATCTGAATGAACTTTCTAAGCAAGATGTGGGAGTTTGTCACTTTGGCGGAGTCGTCACTGCAGATACCGACTAGAACGAAGTCCTGTTCTGCCCGATTGATCAGTACACATCTACTTACGTTCTTTAATAACGGGAGTCATTGAGGAACTGAAGCATAGGCATGATGTAGTACTTCGCCCGAATGGCGTACCGTAGAAGTTGAGGTTGAGTCGCCAGATCTTAGGTGACTAACCACCTTTTTCTAAGCTCCCAACGCTTCGTTTATGTTCTCAAATGTAGACAGGGGACTCTAATCGATACGTTTCCGTCACACGCTCCTTCTTTAGATCGAGATGTTCGAAGATAAGAGACTTCTCAGAGTCGATGGAATTGATCATGCGGATTGACTCTGGTCCTCCAAGGGGGCGGATGTGTATTTCAGTTCGTAGTGTATGCCAAGTTGCATTAGGTATCTTCTAACCGCGGCTCGTGCCATCTGCTTGAGTAACGTCCCTTTAGCGGAGCATTTGTAGTTGAAAGCATACTTGATGTGGATAGGACAAATGGTCCCCGGCGGGGGATGCAGCAGTCCTTCAAAAGCTCCGAGTTGGTCCTGTCTTTCGAGTTCCAGGCCCCATGCAGCTGCCAATTTTTGCCATTCTGGGTAATTTTTGGCAGTGGATGTTTTGAGGGAGAGTTTTATGTAAGGATCTACCGTAGTAGGGATGATGGTTACTACGAACCAATTGCGCTTGGTAAGGATCGGAAGTGCATCAGAAAGTGGTTCCGTTTTCGGATCGAGATGTTTCGCGGTGCAGAATGCAAAGCTATTTTTCTCTTTAAGATTATTTCAAGCCTCTTACGGGTGGAAGTCGGCCCCTCAGTAGAGGTAAATTCTGTTTCATTTGTCTATGACGGAAAGCTGGCCCCCGTCCAAGCGCTGTAGGAATTTTGACTGGGACCCCCCGATCCTCAAGATTGCTTCCCCAGGGGAGGCTCGGGACGTACTCTGCTTGTCTGAAATTGTTGAATGAATTGAATCGAGTATTTAGGGCTGCCAAAGAAGCTATCTGCTGGAGATGCGCATAGTTGAGATTGAAATAGGTGATTGTATTTGCCCACAGCATTGCGAAGGGAATACACACAGTAAGTCTTCCGCACACCAGGGAAAGCAAGGTCAGCGCGTGTCGCGTTCGCAATTGTCTAGTTGACCCACTTACAAGTGCCACTTTATTCCGGGTTGTGTGATTTTAGTCGGTCTAAATGAAGTGGAAACGGTGGTATTTCGCGACCTTGGATACGTATTCCCTCACATTGTCAGTTACCGGTAGGCGCAGAGGCTTGAAAAAGTTCTATCTGATTTACGAAAGGCTCCGGGGAAAGTTGGGCAGGGATTGGGCGCATGTATCTAACGGAATGATGGAAGCAAATCTAGTGCTGACGTCAGTGATGGATAAGATGTATTCCTCCCTATTCGGTCCTCGTGGGTAGAATTTACCCGCGATGTCTGGGCAAAGCTCCCACGGAGGCATCATTGTGACGGATGCCGAAATTAGGAGCCCGGAACAACTTTGTTTGGAAAAAAAGGCGCCGTTACGCCTGGTGTCGGGCATATGCAGATCAAAGATGCGTCGTTAGTCATCTCGCAGCTTTTAAACAGTGACTTAGTGAAAGATGAGGTGGAAATCCTTCATTTTATGTTCCTACGACTGGCCTGTTATCGCGCAGCTGACCCTGGGAACCCTAAATAGTCCTTTATAGTCCTAAATATTGCTTTTTTCCATTCAGACAGCGTTGCTGAGGTCAGGATCCCTGTTGATGCGTCATTCTGGCCCAAATGGCAGTGTGGGTACCGGCTGCTGCGGCTCTTGAAGTTTTTGAGCTAGGTGTCAATACAGGATTGACTATGTTGAGTTTCACTCGCAGACCGATCTTAACTTGTGCGGCATGGACAGAATACGTCACTTTCGCTGTTGGTGTTCCTTGAGTTACTCCAAGTAGCGAGCAAGGATGTACGCTTCCCGTTCTTCAAGCGTGATAGGGCCGAGCTTTGTGACCACCTCGTGAGCGGAAAGAGTTTTCCGACTTTTAGGGCGCATTTTGACTTAGATTTCAACTATATTAGATAAATTGAGACCGCGAATGTCGCTTTCTGTGTGCGTATAAAGATATTGTAGTTGATAAAGCAGGAATGGGAGCAGCCCACAGATAAACTTGTCAAGGCTTTTGTGCATGTCACAGATCGAGGATTCAGTTCTTGTGCTTTTTTGCATCTATTAGAGCTTTTGTTGACTCAAGGGATCGTGATCGAAGCGAGCGGTCGGAATTTGAGGACGACAACTTGCGTAGATACGGAATGCTGGGATAAGCAAAAGGGCGTATCAATGGCCCACTACCTGTGAGACCATTATGATGACAAAGGTAAACTTTTTCTCATGATTTTTTATTCTTTTGGACGTTGATCGTGCGCTGACGGTGTTTATATGGTTTTCTAATCAGATACGCAATGTATTACTATAAGTTTGACTGGCTTCTTGGTGCAGCTTATCCGTGTCTGACGTTCTTACAATAATCAATAGATCAGTAGCTCATGCTTAATTCTCCTCTCCATAAATCAGTAAAACGTAAATATTCATATCCTATTTCATTTGCTGTAATTAAATAAACCATATAATGCTTTCTACGAGTTCCGTTGAAATTTTAATTTAAGGAAATTATTAACTCATCTTTGGAATGATTTACCTTGATCAGAACTGAAATTTTCTCTCAAATTTTAAAGTAGCTGATCAAAAAGGGTAAATTTTTGAAACTGCGTAGTGGTTCGATAATGCAAGTTCAGTAAGATTGAAAAATTCTTGGATTGTAAAATGCCCGCAATGATACCATTTCATCTTGTGTAAAATAAAGGACACTTTATGCAGATACTGTCAATATTTACTCTATAAATTAGTCTAATATGCTGTGAAGTAGATAGTTTTTGGGTTTAATTCCACCCTTTGGGCTCAGGAGGATGAATTTACTTTTATGTCATTACGAAGTCATCTTTCTCTAAATCTTATGTAGTGCTCTCTTATCATTAGTGTGCCTTTTTTCCTAGTCATATTAGTTTAATAATCTCTTTTGCATGAACTTTTGTTCTGTTTGATTATTTGGTTTCGTTAGAAGTTTTTAAAAGTGCCGTTACTTGGGACTTTTGGCGATTTTTTTACATGGTAAGAGCAATTAAGCGATATATGTGGCTATAATAATTTCTTTGAGCTAGTATGAAATGTTTTGGAGTGCTATTATTGTGTCTTGCTCCCAACTCTTGTATTTTCTCGTTTGTAGTATTGATATCGTATTTTTCCTCTATTAATCTTTAGTTTCCGTTTCTAGTGCTAAATATTAGGATTTTATATCCAATCTTGTCTTGAAGGAATGTTTTTACACTAAAAATCACACAGTAATATTATTTTCTAGCTGTTTGTTAGCTTGCAATTTAGAGATACCAGAGTTGTACCACTTACTGTACTGTTACGAAATTTGTCTATTACGAATGTTTTCGTACTTTGCGAAAGTGAAAGACAGAATTAAGTGCATAATATTCTAGTTTCTGGTCGCAGTGTGCTATATATGGTATTTTTACTTTGAATTTATACTTCGAAACAGAAGACTTGGTCTTACAAATCGCTTTATGTATACGTAACTCCCATAAAGCTTCATTTTTGCGTTTTATTGAATTTAGCAGTCATTTGCAAAAATTTTTAATACCCCTGCAACAAGGCACTCATATTAACAAGTGGGCTCTCATGGAATATTTTAATGTTTATTACTGTTAGTTATTTAGTTCATCACTAAGAAAAATGCTAACTGAATTAATATTTCTAATCATTTCGTACTCAGCTGTCATTTCAAGCTCAGGTGCTCTCCATTTCCTTTCTCTGAACAGTTTCATACTATCCCCTCAGCTAATTGAAGAATTGCTCCCATATACTCAACTCGCCGAATTGACGATAGAAACTAACATTGATGATGGCTCTCTGTATTCAGCAGCAGATGTAGAATTTCCAGCTGGAAACGGTAATGAAGACATAACTGAAGGCACAAGCGCAACAAAAACTTCCATCTCTAACAGCTCCATTATCCTGATGGATTGAAAAGACAAACTCGCGAAATAGAAAAGGCGCAAGGACTGGGGAAATATCTTCAAAAGTGCCTGTAATGGGCTAAAAACAGGCCTATTTCAGCTTTATCCGTGACTAGTAGATTAGATCAGGACGTCTTTTTTTGAACTTGCAAAGAAAACAAACCACCTTTTTAGCATAATTTGAGCAGTCCGCTCATCGCATGTTGTGTGAAATTTTGACATCTCCAGATCATATTTTCAACAAACGTATGTATGGCACAAAAGCTTGAAATCGGTTTTAAATTTTCAGGATATGGATATACGATATGAAGTGCCACACTGTGTGCTCTCGCTTATGAGTTATTTACGGTATTCTGAGGTGAGGTTTCGTCTTTGTTTTGAACCGCAATATGTGAACTTAGAAAATCTGTTTGATTGATGGCTTTAGAAACTTGGGAAACAGTCTCATAAATGATTTCCACTAACTGCGGCGGACATATTTTTTGGGACTTTCGAGACTGTGCAAGTGCCGAAAATGGGGGAATCGGTTTCATGCTTATTTTATTCGGATACTTGTTGAAGCACCATCAACTTATCGTAACAAATAAATTCAATATAAACAGACAATAATTAAATAATAAAAATCTTTAGATGTCATAGAAGACTAAAAGACAAATTTGTGCGTGTAAAACATCCTCGGATGGGGATATTTAAATATTATCGAAATTCATCAATCGTGGTTGATGATAGTCTGGGCATATTTCATTTATTTAACTAAGCTTACGAAGTTTTCCAGAGTATAAAAAGTGTCAAAAAGATTACTACGAGTATGGATGTCAGAGAGAGGGGACTGAATATCTTTAAAAAGTAATACGCTATGCTTGTTAACTTCTCAACTATTTTAGTTCCATCCCGAAGTGGTAGATTGCTGTTCGAAGAGTAATTCAACAATATAATATTCCTTTCATTAAGCGTTTTGATGATTGAAATCTCGTGAGAAATCATGAAAGTTCATGGTAAGCGAAATATCTCATTGACTTTCACTGTAATACAGATTGGAATGCTAAAAATTTAAACCAATATTGGTTACTCGAAGGCCATGCCCCATACACATCACTAGTGTTGTACCCAATTTACTAGAAGCTGTGAAGATTTGGTCTGTTCTCAAACTGGAACCAAGCAAAATGGCAGGAGGTCGCAATAGTTGGAATTTATTAACCTTGAAAGATTTTCTTTTACAGAACAAAAGCTTGGAATGTACCCGAATCATTGTTACCTTTGAGCGATAATAACTATAGTTCTTCACGCTCAAACATAATGATATTTAGGGTAGCGATGAGTATAACAGAAAAACTAAGGGCACTGATGAACAGACATTTCATTTTTCGAATGCAAGAAAGCAACTTAAACAGCGTTTTCCTCTGGCGTCATCAGTTTGATTTATCTGCATAGATTGCTTTTACCGTATATGCAACAGTAGAATGTTCTACTAGGATTTCATGTTTTTCGTTCAAGGCAAACCCGTCTTTATCTTTTCTCCATTTCCAAGGAACGCAAGTATGTATTTTGTAAGATTTGAGATAAAGTTTTAACCCTGTTATTAGAGGTCATAACGGGTAGTGCCGCCGCTGGATGTTATCAAATGATAAATTATTGACTCCACGCATTTTTTCAGAGTCATGCCTTTTATCATTTAATTCACTTTACGTTCCGTAGTTTTATTTACAAGTCTTCTAGCTGCGCTGAAAATAGAAATTTACTGGTTCTTGTACCGACACATGAAGGCAGGTAAATGAAAATTTTCAATCAGTTCCTTTTTTCATCGATGTCCAAACCAGGAAATTGAGCGAATGTAAGCCTCTTTCTGGGAACTTGTCAATGGCGATGTACGCAAAAATATGAATATTTCCCGCTTACGCTTTTCAAATGTGGAATTGAAACTCTATGTTCAAAACCCAAGGTTTTGTTGAAGAATGTGAACAAGCTCGAGTCATATTCCTAAGTCCTATTCTTGAGATGGAATGGAAGCATAGAGTGGTAAGTGGGACATCGAAACAGTGGTTTTATTGCTTTTATTGGCAGGAATTCTGAGCATAAAAGGATCTTGAGTACCATTGCGAGCCTCTACAAAATTATACTTAATTCCAGAGAGACTTCAATTATACCGATCTTTCTACGTACTACTACCCTGCTACTTTCTCTGCCCTATTACTTCTTATTAGCACTCAAAATATCTTCCTAAAATAAAGAACCTATAAATACCGTCTACAATCACACTGCAGTAAACAGGTAACAATCAGTAATTCTGAAGGACATTTCTAGAGGAAGGAAGCATATAAGTATTCACTTCTTGGATACGAATGATGGAATCAAGCTGAGACTGATTATACATGGACATTTATATAAACAAATGAAGTTTGAAAGTTGATACCGTCATAGCGTTGATCTTTCCTCGGTAGATTATTACGTTGCCATCCATCCTTTTTTCGATTCTCTCACTGTAATCTTGTTTTCTGTATACGGACTCTGCAGGATATTTTAGTCCTTATTGGAAGTATAAGTACCCCCAAAAGATCACCTGAAAATTATATTGCAAATCATAGCGCTTCATCTACAAGTCAGGGTAGAATCCCCTTTCTGTTCTACAGCAAGATGCTTGCGAAGTCTTCATCTCTCTGTACTGCAAAGATCGCTTTTCTACACTGCGACTTCGTAAGAACTATTTTTTGGAAAGAAGGGGCACATATTCTGCTTTGCTGTGTACGGTGCATCCTGCAAGTTTTGTATTATTCCTATGCTTTTTAAGCGTTAAATTTACCAGTCTTCTTGGAATTTAATAAAAATTCCATGCGAGTTAAAATTTGCATGCCGCTTTTTTACATCCGCAAAAGCTTGTGGGAAAGGGAACAATTGGTTCCATTTACAATTCAGAGTATGTCAACATTAAGTTGGGATACATCGTACACATAAAGGAATTTTAATTTTATGAGTCAGATTCGGTAAAGTGGGCTCAATGCCTCAAAATAAGACCTTCTCGATAACTTAAATACCTCAAAACTGTTCTGGAATTAGTATAACCTTCACTGAAAAAGAAAAATGACATGCTTTCTGCCCATATAGACATCTGTTGCTGTCACTATGATTATCACTAGTATAACATACATTTTTATGCTTATCAGGAATAAATATCTAAGAAAAATTTTCTTAAGTAAATAATTTGTGATTACATTTCAATGAAATCGCAAATATGTAGCTGGAAACAAAAATTTACGTTTCAAGAATCGCTTTAAACCTCGCCTGTTGATCTTATTTCATATAAACTTCGCCCAATAAGATAATTCTACGAATCTTAAACACCTTGGCCCAAATAAAAACATATTAAATCTCCTGTCAAAATAGAATTTCGATTTTATGTATAATAGATGGAAGTTCTAAGTCGATTATAGCTCATAATAATTGAACTGATGAACTATCTCTCCCTAATGGTGATTTTGCTATTACACACTGTTTTTTCTCCATTGCAGCTCTTAATACATATAAATAGTACCATAATTCTCTATTTTATCTTTGCTAGGCAGAAAAGGATCAGTAAAAAAATTTTCAAAGTTAAGTTCAACTTTTTTTATTAATAATGTTCTTTTTACAATCGCTCAAAACAGTGATGCCAGCATTAGACAAATATTCGAGTAAGGGTTCACTACAAAAGCCCTATGCCTTTCACTTTTGCACCTGAACGTACCAAAAAATATTTAAAATCGTCATAAAGTGTTCTTAAATGCTTTTAATGTACTATATATTATTTTTATTCCACTTTAAAACTCTTTCTTTCGTACTAAAAACGTGTGGTGACAGGCCAATATATACAAAGGCTAGGCTTAAGGTTTACATAAGTCTGTAGTAGGCTAAAATATATCGTTCTAAACAGTTTCAAAACGTGTTCGTGTTTTCTTGAGAATTCATTTAACAATCTTCATTTTTCTGCGAGAATAAGAAGCAATGGAGATATCTCAAGAAAATTTTTAATACTACAGAAATATTTAAATTACCATACTAAGAAGCTATCTCAAGAAGCTATCTCATTCCATATTTTCCCATCTTGATTTGCTTTAGGCCGCGGTACTACCAGCTGATGCCCTGTACTCAGTATGTTTTAAGTGTCTGAAATACTTAAAATAAATAACTGTACTGCAGAGATAAACTGATCAAGCACCCAGAGCAAATATATCTCATATCCGATACTACTATGGTCCAATTTTTGACACAAATCTGTCTGCATAAGGCAGCACGTCCTCAGTTGAAGTGATCGATTCCTTTTTGATTTCCTAAAAATGATAGCTGGCTCAGGCGTCTACCCAGCCGAGCTCAGGTACTTACTGTTATGCAAGTAGAATACCAAAGATAAAACTAAATCAACTAAAAGCTTAAGTCGGATGTATGCATATGACCGACTTCCTGAGAAACAAGACATTTTTTACTCAATTTTCACTTAAAAATGTGGAATTAATGGATTCTGTAGCTGGAATTAGGCTTTGCCCCTATGAGATGAGCTTATTAATCTAAGGTCTACTGAAGAGAGGATCTTAAATGGTCGCAGATTATTGATAAAATGACTGCTTATGCCGCGGGTTTATATGTCACCCGCGCACATTACTATGATATTCTACACCAATTTTCTACCTGGTTCGAATCTACTCCGGTCACTGAATATTCTAAACACTTTTCAGTTCTACGATAGTAGAACTCCGGAGGTCCAGAGTTCGAATCCAGAGATATAGATTTCTGTCCAAAAGGAAGCATTCAAGTGTTGTTTCATAGAGCAGTAGCCAATAAAAACATTCTTGAAGGTGTGAGCCATGTTTTCACCCATCGATATGGAACCAAATTTGGAGATATCCTCACGATTGTAAACATCTTACACTTAATAGCATAGAAAAATACTCTATTCTCGACCGCAGCAGATTATTTTTTCATAACTGTAAAGAACCTTGGCGTCCGCTAGCATTTTCAACTTTATATAGGACAGATAAACGGCTGTAGATCCATTAGAAGTTTATTTAGAAATTATAGAAGTTTATGTATAAATTAAAATGCATGTGGAAAGTCGAAAAATATTGCCGTAAGGACTGAACGGATAATTCGCTCTGTAATTTTGCCACGGTATCCTGTATTATGGCTTTTCTTATAGGCATTATTACTCATGTATGTGATTTTAGTTCCTCTCTACTGGAGAAAGCTGCGTCTTAAAGCACAGGAATGCGGGGAAAACTGATATATGAGGGGGGGCTAAAGAAGAAGTAAGCTCGTTCTTTCCTTATAGTATATTGCTGTTCAAACTATAGATTATTTATAAATTGAATTTTTTCTGTGACTTTAATTTCTATTTTTCTGCAATTTGAGCCTTAATAGAGACTCCAAAAGAAAAATATTGGTGAATTTGTGAATTCCAGGCTAATTTTTCACGAAAATATCGTTATTCCTCAAAATTTTCTTTTGGAGAATGGGGAGGCAGCCTGCCAATGTATTAGATTTTGGAAAATATAACACCATGGACCCTGATAGAGACACGAACACCGTTAAGTGTCCTTTTCCACTTCAGGGCCTCTAAACTCCAATTTATCGATCATATGCCATGAAAATCTAAGAAATGATTTGATTTCAGAGAGAAGATAGTATCATAAACATAGTAACCTATAACGTCTTGTATTCAGAGAGAATTACTGAAGTAATAAAGATCTATGCCTTTCAAATAAGTAACTATTCGTAGTTTCTGTTCAAATATGTTGACCTTGTTCGAATACAGTAAACTCTAGCACAAGCTTGGCCATATAAGGCCTTTAAAAGTTTCAAATTTTTATCTTTTTGGAATGGGGATGGGTAACTAAATAGAAATTACAGAAATACTTTATGCAGATTAAATAAAAGCCTGCCTAACTTAATTGCTATGAATAACGTACTTAAAAATTGCGTCTAGTGAAGAGAAGACTCCGATAGATACTTTTTTAAACTTTGTTGAGTCATTGAAAAGGATATTTTGTATTTTTGCGGAGCCCCTGTGGGATGAAGCGATTATTGGAGATAATTGTTACAATTTCGACTTTTATAATGGTCCACTTGATCTAATCGTTGATAACGTTGGATGTTTCTGAGTAGTCTGACTTTTTTTTACACCTTGCGTTATGGAATTATTTTACAGGTAGCGTCCCCAAAGTGTCTTTGATTTTTTAGTCTCTTCAGTTCGTATTGTTCCAGAAAGGAAGAAAGAAGAGATGCGGTTAGATTTACCTGGGAATTATCTTAACACAGAAGAAAAAATGGAGAATAAATTTTTGTATACTCGAGAATACAAGTTCCGAATGAAAGGCGAATCGCAGTAACTGAAAGTTACGTTTCAACCCGATCCTCATCAAGGAGGATTTTTTTATCTGGATTGATCCAGCTGCGCCAAACTAGGGTTTACATAGAACTATAGATATTTAATTGCGGAACAAAAACGTAGTCCAGCAGTAGAAAGTACAAATTCATTCCCGAAAAACAGCTCTGAATGTGTTGTAAGTATCGCTTTCGAACTTTGCAGTCCACTCGGTTGACACACTCTGAGAACACGTAAGACGTAATTTGGTCCAGGTGGCATACAATAGCAAAGCAGGTTTTGATTGGTAAAGCAGTGAAAAAATATCCAAGTGTACAACTAGCCCGTAACTGTTCTAACCGTACCAATGGGGTTAAACGTTGTGTCAGGAACTTTATTTAAAATATTAAAGAAATAAAAGTACCAGTAGCCCTGTCTATGGAGATAGTGGTATATTGGGTCTAAAATTGATGAAAACCTGTTTGAAGGTCTAAGTCCTGAGATGTACCATGTCAGACAGTGCGGTGAACCTGTAGAATACGACATTAATCGCTCCTACATAGAACAGGCTCCCTGATTCTTGAGGTTGTGCTTGGAACTAGTAAGAAGTTATTGCGAAATCTTTGGATAGGGTTCTGGAAGCCTCGATTTGTCATGATGTATGTACTCCTTACTTTTGAAAAGGTATTTACTTTTTCCACGTTGTTTCTTGTTAGTGAGAATATATTACTTTTTCGTATTCCATATGTCCATCTTGAAATTTGAGAGGTGGCGGAGGTGTAATATCTCGGTTGAATTCATATTCAGAGAACTGCTTCAAGAGGCTGGCGTGGAAAAAATTGTACTTCCCTGTCAATCCATGGTTGTGATAACGTCACACGGTATGAAATGCAGTTATTATCTTCTTTGATTCCATAATACTTGGGTTCAGCTAACGCGATACAGCCCCATCTTCGATTTATAATTTTTTTTGATATACAAAACTTTTTTTCTAGTAGAGCAAAGATGCTTGTCCAAAATCTGCTCATAAAAATTTCATCTCGGCCACACATGATATACAATAGTAGTCCGTATTGTCTGTGTACATGAATCTTGAACAGCAGAACATTTTCAGGGGCATCTGTGCTAGGTTTCATTGTTATTATTCCTATGATCTTAGAAATTATGTCCACTACTCTCAACACGCTGTTGTTTCTATATTTCGACTTTGAGAGTGATGTTTATATGCATCCATTTTTTCGGCGATTCTAGTCACTTTGGTTCTCTAGTATTGTCAGGAAGGAACGTATAGGATTACTTCCGATCTTAAAATTCTCCAATGATACTTTGGTGGTATTCCATTGATATTTTTGCTTCTCCCTTTATACCCCGTGCTAGGCGTGGAATAGTACTCATGCAGGAGCTCGTCTCTAAATTTATTTCTGCTACACAAATCTTTCTTTTCTAAGTAACAGCATCCCTCCATGCTCAAATGTCGCTTTTGTGTCTTGTTCTCACCCCCACTATAATCTTATGCTACCCCCACTATCTCAATTTTCTTGGTTTATTTGGTCGAACTTTTGCTGTTAGATTCCAATTATATCTAAGTAATAACTTCTTTGATCAATTACTTGTTAGTATGATCGGGTGACGGGACATTTTGTCGTTGCCTTGATGATAATCTGCCTTTAAATTTAACTTTCCTCATGTAGGGATTATCTTATAGTCGAAATCAAGTAATCTTTCCATCCATCTCACTTTTCACAGCGAAATTTTTATTGAGTTTCAATATATCTAACGTTGATAATGCTCCGAGTGAACAGTGAAGAAATAGCGGTAAAGGTAGAATCCCAACCACCTTAGGGGATCTGAAATGGTCAAAGTGCCTTCTTATCGGCAGAATAGTGTTGTTCGGCATCATTAAGAGTCCTGGAAACAAAAGATATCAAACTTCTGTAAAACTCCGTATCTTGTTCAGAAAGCGGGTAAATATTCGAATCATTGCCTAGTATAGTCTGGTGATAGCCAGATATAAGATCAAGTTTGCCGAAGTACTTTTCTCCTTTAAGCTTTTCGAAAAATTCATCAGTTCGTGGTAAAGGATAACTGTTTTTTGCAGTATGCAGATTTAATGCTCGTGAATCAACACACATCCGTAGAAAATTATCCTTCTTGCTAAAATGGAATTTTTTATAGCTGTGTGATCTTTTTTTGTCTGATAATATCTGCTTCTAAGTGTTCATCCAAATGTTCTCAGATTTCCGTCATTTCTTTGTCCGAAAGTACGCATCGTCCTCTTTTCTGTGGCTTTGCTACTTTCTTTACTTCTATTTCTAATTCCTACATCCTTTTGGTCGGAAAATTTTTGGAAGCTTCTCGAGAATTTTTTTAGGAAGAATGCAATTAACTCATTTTTCTTACCTAAATTTCTCAAAATGGCACCCAAAGATACAAACAGACTCACCACGGCAACAATAGCAGTAACTACGTATCATTTTTCCTTACGCTAAAATTTTACCTCCGCATTAAAGCAGTTTACTTTCGTTCAATGAGCGGCGCACTGCTCCTTTCCAAGAAATGCATCGTAACGCTTCAGTTGGCTTGCAAAAAAGTAGGAGCGATTCTTTATATCCCTTAATATATACGATGCCAGCACTCACAACTTCTTTAAATACCTGGTCGGCGCCGTTGGCCATTTTAGCAACCATTATGATATCTCTGGTACTTATTTTGTGATATGCGCAAAATGACTCTCAGCAAGTTGATTTGAACACTAGAGTCCATAAAAATCATTTCTGGCCCACTCTCAATAACTCGTTTGTGGGAAGACTTCTGTTATTTCTCTTAAAGGTAGGATAAAATTTTTTAATAAAGGTCCCATTCGAGTTTATCTTGAATATTAGGGGCCCTTTTTCGTGGTCCAATGGTATATCTTAGTTTTCTTTGCATAATTACAGGGCCTATAATGATTAATTAAGAACAAAAAATGACTTTAAACCACCCATCAGTTTCTCCAGGATTTTTGACAGTTCTTGTCCATAAGCCATTTCTGTCTACACCTGAAACATAGACTTTCGAAGATAAATTTTTCATGTTATGATTTTTCATGATTCTGTAACCTTTTTTTACCATTTTTAGGTCCGGCTTTTCTCTAAATTCCCGATTTTCAAGGGTAGCCGTCCTCCGCTTCTAGCAAAAGGGCCTTTGTTCCCATTCTTTCCTCCATAAGACTTTGGCAAGTTGCCCGGTGCAGACACCCAATAGGCCTCAGTATGGTGAACCTGTGTAATAAAACAGTCAGCATGTGCTTATTTCAGGCAGACTTTGACCTATATTACTTGAAGCGTATCATATCAATTTTCGCCAACTCCAAAAAATTGTTCCATTCAGCACCTGATAGATCTATTTTGGTAGCTATCATCGGGACAATTTCTTCAAAATGAGTATAACTGAAGAGATTCTTGTTCAGCGTGAATAGAATCATGATATACATAGCATATTGTGGCCCAACGTTGCATAAAGTTTTAAAAAATATCTTCGACTAACTCACCTTAGAGGAGGAAGGCAGCTATAATATTTATACCGAAATTAGAAAATTTCAGTACAGGTTTCAAGATGTTTTAGACATGTTATAACACAAGAGCAATGAAACGAAATTACTTTCCAAATAATATTATTAAAAATAATAATAATTTACCCCAAATTTTCCCCCAGCATCAATGGATATTTGATTTTTGAGGACTATATCCTCCGGAAAGTAAATCTTTTTGAGGTTGAGACTTGGGCATAAATTTTTCCATTTTTTGTAACAATCCAAAATCTGTTAAAATAATCATTTTCTTTCTGTAATTTTCCTTTTCTGAGCGTGTGATAGATATTTTATTACAGATTTTATCGACGTAATTATAAAATAATTAAGTGGACACCACTCTATTGAGATTGAAAATTTGTTTTAGTCCCATTCCTATTTATGTTTTCAAGCTTAGGAGAGAAAGGAAGAGACCATGAATAATTCTTGCTTTAAAGGAATTTTTACATTTAATGGCTATAAGTTTCCCTTTATCTATAATGTCAATTATCGGTGAAATAGTTTTTCTTAGAGCTACAACTATCCTATTTATATCCATAAAGGAGCAATCATGAAACTTTATGCGAAATGGAAGACTTCCTCTGGCCGCAAAAGTTCAATCGATGAGCTCAAGAAGTTGTGTAACTAGGTAAATGACATATGACTTATATCCATTTTTGCTATATTTATATGTTTTTCCTTTCAATATTTTGAGCGCCATGCTTCACTAAAGACGTAGATAGAGAAACGATTTAAATCGTAATCCTTTGTATAGAGCTTACCGGGAACGCTTTGTGAAGGAGCATCTGTCTCTTTGAGGCAGAATTAATGGTGAGAATGGATTTGATTGCGGCTTGTTGGTAGAAACTCGATCAAATATCTGTGGATCCATCTTCAATATCATCAAAGCGCTTAGAAGTATAAGTCTGGTCTTGAAAGATATTGTAAAGATGGGAAGTTTTGTGTTTTTCAAAAATTTAAAGACACGGTTAGCCCTTTTGATGCTACATGAAGCATTCGTGTATTGCCCGACTTAAAATACGGTGGTATAAGGTGAAGGGACAGGATTCATTTTAGGATGAGATCAATCTTGACGGTTGGTCTCTGTGTGTTCAGATAGATGGTTTTCATTGGTACGATGGACCACAATTGAGATCAGCAATAATGTGTATAGTTTTGAAGAAAACTTTTTGTAAGACTTTTTTCTTGATCCTAGTACTTTGAATAAAAATGGAGACGATTTTCAGTCCTTCTATAAATTTTTGGTTAATTAATTTGATCAGATATTTATTTTTACCGTATTTATATCATTTTCGAGGGGATTAGGGTGAGTAATTAAAGTCAGTGTAGCTGTGATGGGGACGAAGTTTATTTCTTCGGGAGAAGCTATTTGAGGGAGAAGGATGAGATTACATGGGCTGCCGCGAAGATAATTATATGGAGGATGGTCACATAGGTCAGTAGAAGTGGTAGTGTGCAATCAAATATTTTTCGTCGGTTTTAATGCCGTGGCTGTAATGCGATAGTAGACCTCGATACGTTATCTCATACTTTATTCCTTGCTTTTGGACTTGTATGTATTTTGAGTATCCTGCGACACCACCGCGTAATACCTCAACTTTAGTTTGTTCGACTCATTTTATTCTCGAATATAAATTTCTAGGGCCATGGAAGGCGAAGAAGAGGATGCGAGATGTTCTTCAATGTGCAAGTTTGGAAGCTATTGGTAAAATGTAAAATGTGTTCTGAAGCTAAGAAGTATTACATTTTGTGTCTACAGCAATGGAAGTGACAAAATCGGAGAGCAAATCTTCTTTGAGGTCTGAATAATAGATAGGGGCATCTCCCCGTGACAATAGGTTCAGAATTTTCTTTTTTGTTATTAAGATGACAGAGAGTCTTGAGAAGCGTGAGATACTGATATTTATGGTTGAATTAATGCATACTTACAAAACTCAAGTATTTTCTTGCGACCACAGGGAGAATTTTTGACATATTATTTGCAACATTTTAACGCGCTGGTCTTTTTAGTAAAATGTCAGAGTTTAGGTAAGGTGAGGACTTAAGTAACTCTCTTTTTCTACAATAAAGTACCAGGGTGTATGATAAAGGCATCTAGTTGTATGAGATAGAAAATAGCGGGAGCGGTTCTTTCAAATATGTTATTAATACTTTGGGAAACGTTTAAATTTTTTCTTTAAAGGAATGTTGATTTATCCGTATAAAGGCAGACTGTAGACTATGATTCGCCGGAATCGAATTCCTAGTTTCTTAATTTTGCGATGTATCTCATTAAATTTGTCGTCTATAAGACTTGTGTCAGATAAATAGCCACAAATTGTCTCTAAGTTTTGCGGTGGATACCTCAGGCGGAGTTATCTCTTAAGCAAAACAATTTCCGTGGGCCGTTTGCTTTGAGGTAAAAAGAAGAGAACAAATACCAATGCGATAGTTTGGGGAATGGGGCCACTAATGTGAACCTTTTAGGGAAAAGAGGGAGATAACAAGATATAAATTTTATGTAAAAAGGGACTTGTTAGACAACTAGGAGGACTCAAGTTTACTTTTTGGTGACTTAAAGGTTTTGTTTGACGACAGCGACTATCGCGGGCCAAAAACTGAATTTGGGGGATTATCGTTTGTTATCTCTATTTAGCTTCACTAAGAGATGCGGAGCCTTTCACAGCTCCATGCAGAGAGTTTTGATGCTTTTAAGATGCTATATTGTTAGACTGGTCTGCAGAATCTGGGTGGGCAGCCGCAATACCTTCCTGGGATGACTGAGAAATATCCATGATTTCGCCTGCGGAAGAGCACGGTATATATAGCGATAAGCCAAATTTGCAATAAAGTAATCTGTGCATCGCATGGGTACGATATTGATTTTTCGTTTACCTCTCTTTCTTCGCGTGGGTTACCGAAAATGGTATCAAAATGTATTAAAAGTGACACATTGTTTTGTACAGTAAAAGTAAAAAAGGGTTCACAACTTTTGAAAAGATATTGCATACTGTAAGATTCTGCTTATTTGTCCACTTATGGAGAGCTTTTTGTGATTTGCTGCTGTTTGTACAGTGAAAAGATTATTTGCAGATTTTTTTGGACTTTTTCTCATGTTTTTTGTTTTTTGTATTTTCTTGAGTTTCTTTTGAGTTTCCTTTGGTTTCCTTTGTACAAAAACTGACAAAACTTTAATAAGCTAACGACGGTACTGTAAGTATCAAATTCAGCGATGGATATGGGTGTTGCTTTTGCGTATCTATAGTTTCTTTTTGCTCGGAAGATTTCGTAAGACCTGTCCGTTTGGCATTTTGTTCAAACTCCGCGGAAATCGACGGGGATTTTTTTCAACAGCGAGGGTCTCTATAAAAGAATGTTTGGAAGGAAAAGAGCTGGGACTATTGTTCTTACTGAGCAACATAATTCATTAGTCAACGCTGCAATACTCCTCTGATGGTTAGTTTTTCGGGCGTACCAACAGGAAGAAGAATAGTAAGTAATTAGTATGTCAAACCAACGAAATGTGCTGACAATCGCCGCCGCCAGCGATAGCCATTCACAAGCTACTGTAAGGTATTGTACATTACAGTGGACAAACAGAAAAAAAACTGTCGCATATCCGGCACTACAAGCCTCTTTGCTCTTTTAACATGTATAGGCCTCACTGGCAGTAACTTCTAAGGCGGTTTGTCTGGTGTCCGGCATCCCATCGACTTTCTGGTAGACTTTTGCTGGTGCAAGCACTCGACAGGAATGATTTGTACATTGCTTGGACCATCAGTATATGTATATAATATGAAATTCAGATTTACAACTCCAAATGGGTTCCATCAAATCCATACATATCAATAAAGAGACAACCCTTTTTTCCTCTGTGAGTTTCCGAGCCCTCGTGGAATTTTTGTTCCTTCCAACTGCAGGAATTAATTTAATACAAGTTACAGAGGAAATTTTCTTGAATCTTTTTGTGCGCGCGGGAATTCGCAGCTCTTTCTATAGTACTTATCATACTTTCAGGTAGGCGCTTTCGTCTGGTAGTGCGGGGGAGGGGAATTTTTCTCGAAGAAGTGGATTGGTGCTAAGGGCCGTAGAAGTTGAGGTCACCCGAGCAGATTGGTGCAAAAACATGATGGTGCTGGGATTTTGGACTATTTATGGACGAAAATTTGGTCCTCCGAATGGTGCAAGCATTCTGGATCTGGTCGACGTACGGGGAACGGATTGAGAGCGGAGGATAGGTACTTTAGAGATTGAGCGATAGTTTTTAAAAGGTGCAGACGGGACGGAGGAACGCTTGACCTAGTCGGCGCGATGAGGATAGAGTAGATTCGTGCCGGAATTGGAGCCGGCGATCCGAGGAGCAAGTATTGACATCAACTCATTCTACGGGTATTGGGGAGTTCTAGGAGAAAGCAAAGCGATAGTTCACTTCCCCTTCATCTTTTATTAGCGGTAAATTCCCTATTTAGTCACTGATGGCGTCAAAATACTCCAGGTACGAAGAAGATATCGGCACCGGTGTATAGTATACAGGTGAGCGGTGGAAAGTCGTTTTTAAATCTATAACTAGGGGTCTATTCGATGCGCTTTTCCTAACATCCATTCAAACTGAATAATTTTAAAGTAAATCAAATTTCTACTTGCATATATGTAAGATGCCTAGCTTTTGGTCTTCGGTCCAACAGAGATATGGATGCAAATCCTTTTCTAATTAAATACTGATCGAGAACCTGGATTCCAATTTCTGTGCCAGAAGGCAAGCCTGTAAGCGAATCAGCGGCGGTAAATGCAGCACAAATAAAATTAAGGTCTACATAGGTTTCAATACAGGCGATATAACTACTACAGTAACTGGAGAAAGGGCAAAAAGAGAATTTCAGTGGTTTTCGTTTAAAATGGGCATATTACCCTAAATTTGTGAGTTTACGAAAACAAGGCTCCTTATAAAGTTATTCTGCTGGTAGTTTAAAAAGTAAAAAAATAGCCGTTTCGGATATCTACTTGGCCGAGCCCCTGTATTCATTCTAACTCAGTAAATCTGCTGATAAAATTATATTTACTAATGTAAGTAACCCGAATTTTGTACAAGATGAAGTCCTGTAATCCAACGTTTTACTACCTATCTATATAAGTACATTAATCAGGGATAATACAGAAGGACGTAGGCTTTGCTACTTGCAGTCAATCCAAATAGGAATTGACACGAATATTGGGGCCAAGACTATTTTGCACGCCATCCAGCGAATGGTGAATGTACTCGGAAACTCATTTATCTATGCGTCTTGTACGGTAGACATCA
Organism: Kappaphycus alvarezii; assembly: GCA_002205965.3. Lineage (NCBI taxonomy): Eukaryota > Rhodophyta > Florideophyceae > Gigartinales > Solieriaceae > Kappaphycus > Kappaphycus alvarezii. The sequence continues at coordinate 418,939 of NADL03000612.1, read as the reverse complement.
ATAATTTATTCAATCTTTGTATCCGGAAACGTTTTCTCGAGGCTTTCCAAAAACCCATTTTCCAAAAATGTTGCTCTGGTTAGTGTACTGCTAAGACAAAAATATGGCGAATTATTAGACCTCTTTCTATACCATACGTGTTATTGTCGGTATATAGCAAAGCGATTTGTTCAGCAGTCTTTTAATTTGCATAGTCTTCCGCACTCTACCCCGCAAAATATACGAAAATTCTCGATGTCCAAGGGCGACAAGACCTATAAACTTGAGCACTGAGGAACGTACTTTTAATTTCTAAATTTCTTATCTATCCCTTTCATAGCGAATTATTCCTGTAAACATACTAAAAAAAGAACTGAAACTCATCTTATCAGCCAGAAGTGGCAGGAGGTGATGCAATTTAAAATACAACCAGATAATTCTAGTATACTCCCTCCATAAGTAATATAGCTGGCAGTCCAATCCGTAGTATTGGACCTGGGCTACAATCTTGAGGTTTCATTTCGTACAATTAAGTAAATAATTTCTAACGAGTATTTCAATGACACCATACTTGGTATATTGCCTAAAAACGAAGTAAAAACAATCTAGTAACAGACATGCTGAACTGGAATTGATAAATTTATAGAGTGCTCATGTATTTATCTTCAATGATCAAGATGTACTTAAACACGAACAATCGACTTGAGAGATGCAAGTATTTTTAGATTTTTGGTCATCCCTATCAACTATAAAGAGTCCCTAGACGTATTACTTCAGTTTTGGTATGATAAAGACAGGTAAATAGTGCTTAAGTACGAAAAATTCTTGAGCTATGTTTCTGTTCTGTTTTCTTCCGAGGCAGAACGACTTTTTTATACCTAGCACTTCTCAAATGCAAGATGTTGAGACCTGTGACTCCAAGCAATTCGTTCAACACAGCGTACCCTTCGGAGATCCAATAAGCTTACTGCGGGCAACCGTGGTCTTTAACTTGCCTGTAAGCTACAATACGGATGACTAATGTACTTCGACGAAGTATATTCCGCAGTTTATGAGGATCTTCCTCTGGTCGACTGCCGCATTCGAGCCTTTTGGGCTTCGATAAAACTCCCGGGAGCCACAGTATGGTTCCCCTCCCCTCGAAAGGTAGGTTTCAAGAATACCGTCAGCACAAGAAATTTCTCAGTACATCTCAAATAATTTCAAATAATTTTGAAAGTCTCCGTTCTTTTAGCACAGATCCCTGTCCGATGTTCGAATGTCCGAGGACCATAAAATTCAAACAGAAACCCCCTCATCCACAGCCGGCACGTCTTTTAGCGGATCAAACCCCAAAATGACCGAATTATTTTGATCTTTAACTATCTCAACCTTGGCGCAAGGCATCTAATGCTGATAAATGAAATCATTTTCAATCTTCCTTTTATTGCTGTATAGCTGCATCGATTTATGAGGTTTAATTTTTTATTTTTAGGTATAACTGAGCATACTGGATAATATTTTGCAAAAAAATATCTCTACACAAGTGATTAAGATGTGACCCCTCCCGAACTGAAACCAAAAATGCAACCGACTAGAAATTATTACCTCTAGCATCATGCCATGATGATACAATATATATTGTACATATAATATTTTAAGATAAACTACTAATCCCACCTTGCGTGCATTTCTACGCAGGCATTATAGTATATTTTGGCATACAGAACGTTTCATATCAACTGTCATGATATACCGATGAGCTGGGGGACTATTTTATATCCGTAGTCTCTGCGTCACAATATAAAATCCAATTCACCGATTATTCGCCCGATTCGTCTCAACTACACTGCAGCCATACATAGATAGATATGGGGTAGGTCAGATAAATCTTCCAAGAGTAAACCACCCAAACCTTTCCTCCCATAGCCATACTGAAGATAATGGCTTTTATGCACTTCTATTGCATGCAAATGCCTCAAAAAACTGCTTTGTGTTTTTCTATGCAAAGCCATTTTAAACTACTTCTTACTGTTCAGCTGTCAATTTAACTGCTTCTTAGAATGAACCGAACGAATTTTTCCTCATTAATTCTTCTAAAAGTAGGTTTTCGATTTAGTATGTAAGGCATCATGCCTGCTGACAGGCTTCGAGCCAGCCATTTAGGCACATGACTCACATTACCCATTATCCTGAGCATGTCTAGCATGTTAAAGTTAGGTTGTGAGTGCCCTTTACACAGACGAATGTCCACGCTTACAGAATTACCTTCATGCTTGTATGATTCTTTTGAAGGACCACGCCTTGTAAGAAACTTTACCCTCCTAGCTGTGATCTTGTTTTTGGAAAGTGTGACGAGTACGAATCCCACTGTGTAGTGTGGAACCATGCTCATGTTGTGACCCGCATGACACCTGTATGGCAACCGCACCAAGTAACGAGACAATCCGAGGACTTGGTGCTAAGCATTGACTAGCTACAGTTAGTATGATGAGTATATAAGGTCTAGAGTTGTAGTGTTGTAGTAGAAGCGTTACATAATAAAAAAAAGCAACAAGTTGAGTCCTGAGATAACCACTGCACGAACTTAGCATACACCGGGGGATAGCCAAACCGCACTTTTCAAAAATTAAAGACCCAAATCGTTCTCTTCCGTATGTAAGGTGAAGACGCTCATGCACTCCCTGTTCGATAGGTAGCCAGCAAGGACTCACTTGTAGACTCAATTCAAGAATATCGGTCTTCGCAGAGCAATGCAGTCAAGTTGATCATTCCCAATAAGTTCAGTGAGACTTTCTTGACGAAGAGTCAAGTTCGAACGCTGGGAGCCTCAGAAAGGGTCATTCAGTTTATTATTGAGGAGAAAGAAACACTGTTAATTTTGAAGCTTAGAAGACCTTTCTCGAGAAGTTCCGTTTCTTATCAATTTTGATTGGGAGGATCTGAACCCTCAAGGCAAGTTAGGAGTCACATTACAACTTAAATATTAATCAACTTTCTAGCCTCTGAACGAGATGGAAGATCCTGTTCCCTAGATATTTGTAACTAGAGCAATGGGCCATGTTTCAATTCTAATCCTCGTACTTGTCCGGTAATGTCTATTGTAGCACGTTGGTAGCTTCAAACAGCTCTTATATCAGGTATTCGGTAGTTCCTTTTTGGCTGACTCCAGTTTTTCCCCATCACCATCCCCCTTTCCAACGCCTCCCACACGGAGGACACAAGATCAGGCCAGATAGGCGGGAAACAGGCTCCTTCAAAAAGTAACTTTGATGTTACTGTCATGAGCCTACCGGTCCCTTCTCATCCCAGCGAGAGATTCTTGAACTTCGGCACGAGCTCAGGCGCAGCCCACGCTGATGAGTGACGAAATACCAGGAATTTGTACCAGAAGTACCAGGTAGGAACAGGCTGATCGTTATTTCTGTCTCCACGCTCGGATAGTGGAGCCCCAATATGTTCTCCTATATCAAGGAGATGACAATATTGGTCGCCAGCCGGATCTTGGACCAATACTGCAAGGTGCAGGCCACTCTCCTACAACGATACGCTGCGTTGATGGTCATTTCAAATGCCCCTGCTTGTTGACTGGGCCACCAGCTACTTTCATGCTAGCGGAAAGGCTCAGTCATTCGTACCGTAGATCCCGAGACATGGTTTTAATGCAGGCCCATAGGACTCCCAACTTCCTCACGACTCGCAGGAAACTATATCTATTTACCCCACTATGACACTCGAAGCAACACGGAAGATACATAGTCTTGAAAATTTCGAACCCGCCGTTTTTCCCTATCAGCCTTAGCGCGAAAGCAGCTTGTCCGTTTTCCATTATGCAGCCATTGCTGCTTTTCACCTGGTACGACAAGGAAGTGCGTTGGGAGCTTGGACCTAAGAAACAATCCCGCGAAGAACATCGCCGCAGCGCACCCCGTCCGCTTCACCAGTCAAAACGCTACTTGTTGCCTTCACAGTTCCCTATCCCCTGGGTCCCACTCTGACAAACTCACTTACTCAAATGCGTAGTTCCTCCCCCATCACTGTGTCGGCATACCTTTTTGAGTCGATTTAAGTTGTCTGGAAAACTATGGGATAGATCGGATATATATTCCAAGAATAAAAACCCCAAACCTTTACACACTTATTCAAATGTGACTTGTCAAAACTCAAGCAGGTACCCTCTTAAATGTACCCCTCCTATTCATCATGAAATCCTTCTGTCGCATGCGGAGCACGATATTGGGAAGACTTCCGATTCCCTGCTCAACTCACCTCCGGCGGATTATCGGACTATGTTAAACCATATAGTTAAATCCAGCGACCCCTCGCGGAAGTTCAGACCTAGCTTTGGCATCATAACCCGACACGAAAATCCCGCAACATTGTCGGAGGATACATTACTATGAAACGGGCCTAAACTGCGCCTTTGATCTCCGTCTGCTGGTCCCAGGTCGTGGGTTTCGCCCTGGCGACGCCCTGACACCATCCCCAACCCTAGAGCATGTTAGGCGCAGATTCTTTTTGTCGCCATCATCCACAGGCCTTTAGTTTACTGTACTACCTCTCCTTGTCCAAATTTGCTTATAGTTCCGGTCCTTCCTCGTCCCTCTGAACCTCGCTTATCATTACTGTGGTCCTCTCCAAATTTACTTCCATTTTATCTAGATATTTTTATGCTGTATCTACCCCTCTGAATCGATCCCGAATCAAGTTCTTTTTCCCTTTTTGCTTACCTCCTCCTCAAGATTCGCTTTTTTTGAGAAAAAGAGCGCAAATGCGCTACTACAAAATCACTTGCAGATTTATTTTACCTATTTCTAATCTATAGAACCTGCCACTGGAGCCTATTTAAACCCCTTTATCCCAAGTTTTAAACGTCCCTGATCATTTTGCTCATCTCTCCTCTCCCCTTACACACCCCGCTCACCCCTTTTCCAGAAATATGACGTCAAATCGTCCCTCTGTCCCTATCTCCAAAAACCGCCCTTCCCGTCCCATCAATGGCCTTCGTCTCGCCGCCTACGGTCCAACCGATGCCGACGACTACATCCGGCGGCAAACGAAGAAGAAAATCATCGAGTTCGTTCGCCGCCTCTTTATAGAGGAAGAAGCGAGGGAGGTAAGTGAGGATGAGACTGAGAAAGTCGAGGAGGAGAGCGGGGAGTCCATCGAGGAATGGTTAGCCCCTGAGCTAGTGTACGAGACTCAGGAGGAGGATGAGGAGGATGGGGGAGGAGGAAGAGGAGGAAGAGGAGGATGAGGAGGAGGATGAGGAGGATGAGGAGGATGAGGACGAGGAAAAGGACCAGGTGGATGAGGGAACAGGGGGAACAGAAAGTGTTGGACTGGTGGGGGCCTGGACTGGAGAGTATGGAACAAGTGGTGCCGACGCTGGAACCGGATGAAGATATCTTTAGTAGTTTAGATATCTCCCAGGAGGGAATAGAGAGCTATGAGCCGTTCGCAGATATTTGTGGGGACTGCTTGGACAGCATGGATACTTTAGAGGAATTATTTGGATCTGATTTGGAGAATGGGAAATAAGAGGACCTCATTGATTGTTAGTTTCTTAAGTATCTTTTGTTTAGAGTATATCATCCACACAAATTGTTTCTGTGCATTTCCTGGTGCCTTCTGTAGTTTTGTTCGGACTTTATGGGTAGCCAAAATTCTATGTAAGCTGAGTAAACTGCTTCCTCATGGAGAGGTCAAGCAAGTCGGCAGACAACTTCAGGTCAAGCTCCAAGTAGTAGGAAGTTGAGAGTCAACTTCAGACCCAAGAAAACTTTCTCCTAAGCTGGTCCCAGAGCATCAGTGGTAGACCCTGCCCCTTCTATACTTGCTTGTAGCCCTCTTAACTCTCTTCCATATATACTCCTTTTTATTCGTTCAACTATACCACGGCAGCACTTTTGTCGCTCGCAACACCTCCTTCTTGGGGTAGTTGGTTCTAGGTATCTCTTCTCCCGACGATTTACCCCTATTAGTGCAATCCTTGAGAAACCAACAGCCCATAATGTCGCACTCAGGCTCACGTTCAGCGACGGGCCTTAAGTTACAGAAGTAGATCAAAACTTTGATGCCCCGGAATAGCCTCTCTTTAGGGGAAGTACCAGCTACGCACACACGCAATATGGTTGGGATTGGGAGTAAGTCTAGGAGTTGTATTCCTTGGCATTTGTGGTCGATTGGAAAGGGACTCTTCTCTAGTTGCAGTCAAAACCTCTATTCACGGGGCGACCACAAAGAAACGTATCGTGCGGCAGCTTAGCTACTTAATTTGCTCAATAGGCTTGCAAATCCCCTTTCCCATGAGCTACATGTCTACTCCATGATGCTAATGAGCGCAAAGATTTCAACTAAACGCTAATGCTGCAGGTTAAGTAGGGGGAATCGGGCGGTGGGTTCACTGCGGGAGTTTGAGGTGCTGAAGGTAGATGTTGTGTAATAGGGAAGGGGTGAAAATACATTTTGGTGGTCTAGAGAGTTGGCGGGAGACCAGAAAACGGAAGGGACCCATCAGAGGACGTCACAGGCGCCGTATGCCGGAGAAGGAGAATTGATCTCACTTAAGCCAACTCGATGAACAAGCGCATCGATGCCTCTTCTCTGCGACCTTTCAAACACGGGCCGATCGGCCTACAACCTTTGCTCTCTTGCCCAGACTGTGGGTCCTCCTCTCCTTCTCTATCGCAAGGGACATCGTCATTACGGCACTTACTACGACCAAAACGATATCCTCCTCTCCCCAGTCGGGATTGATATCTATGGTGCCTTGGGCGACGACGGCCAGGGTTTCTTCCGCTGACTTGCTTCCTTCGCTGCTTCTGGTCGCGGCTCCTCCCCTCCACAGGAGCTTTGCGACTTCGTCACCCGTTTTGCGTTTAGTCTCCAAGCAATGCAGGCGCGACAGGTTTCCACCCGTTGCCCCTATTCGTAGTTAATTCCTGAATATCCTCCGCACGCTTCTGTGCAACATTGTACAACCCATAAAGGTTTACCACCACGTACTTTACTAAAAAATAAAGAGTTCACACTATCTACAGACAGGACTGCAGTTCTTGATAGTGTACGGTACACGTTCTCTTTTTCAAATGTAGATCAGGTGTGCGGAGGTAGATCAAAGCAGCTATGGGCAACGGAAAAAAGGGGACATGCTGCACTGAATCAGGGGGAGTCTGGATTTCAGACTTGAAATAAGGTTAGGCAGACTGACCGGCAGAGGTCCTGTCCTCTTGAAATGGCCATGACATGATGATTTTTGCTCATTACTTTGGGCGATGCACAGATAGTACAGTACAGTATGTCCTTACGGTACATAGGGAAACACCTCAGGTGCGTTTACAATACTGCGAGACTTTGGAGGGCTAAAACCCGGGGGAGTTTTAAGGTGCCCATTTAGGGTGAAGGTGAAGTACCAGACAAGCTACGGTACATTTCTGAAAGTGCAGTCACGTGATCGAATCAAAACATTGATTTATTCGTTTGGTAAGTATACTGTACATCACGCTGTAAATCTATCAAATCCAGTTATTGGCTGTTTACTTATTTACCTAGATACTGAATGCATTAAACTTCTGGCCATTTATTATGGAACAACTGACCTGGCTTTCCAAATATTCAACTATCTAAACTTTTTCGCCCCACTTATCTACTGGGCTGGGCTCATTCCTAAAGTTCCCAAGTATTGAAACACCAGAGCAGTGCACTGTCCGCACATGAAATTAAATTAATATGACAGTGGCAGTACAATGAAGTAAGCCTATATTACCTCTGCTCTTCCTATATTCATTCATATCAAGTACGCGCCTCAGGCGTTGGGAGATGCGTCACAGGATCTGCCACGCACCTCATTGTGGCCACGCAGTAGCGTCGACTGTGGCCACGGCGACGTCCACGGAGCAATACAGTTGGAGCGGGCTGTATAAGTACTGCGCAGCTCCCCCGCTTCCCCGCGAGAGTAGGAGCGGACGGATTCGTTTAAGATTTAGCCAAAACTGTTGAAGTAAGCCACAACTCTTGAAGCTTTGCAGGAAATACATCCGAAAGCAGCAAAATTTTGCGAGCACATTTACTGCAAATGCCGATTGGTGTTTGACGAGTCTCATTACTGCTTCCGTTGGACCTGTGCAAACCGTCAGGCAAGATATACCTCCCGACCCATTCAAGTATACCCATTTTCGCATCTTTCCTCCTCACTAGTACCGAACCGTTGAAACTTTGATTTGTTTGAAACGTGTCTTGACCATTTTGTCTGAAAATTACAGGGACAAATGCATCCGTTTTTCATACCTCTTCCGCCCCTCTTTCACAGCAGTTCTTGCATATTCCTGTCAAGATCCACGTGTCTGCAGCATGCTTCACCCCACGCGCTAGTCTCGTTCCAGTCATTCAGCAGACCATCTCGCTCCAAATGTTATATTATTTCTTCTGTGAAATCGAGTTTAATTCCAACGTCATCACTAAGTGAACCACTGTATGATGTTGCAGTGATCGGAGCTGGACCGGCCGGGTTATCTCTCGCGGCAGCGTTGTCTGCCCGAGGTGGCTCTGTAGTCATTCTTGATGGCGCTTTGGATAAACCATGGCCAAACCATTATGGCGTTTGGTATGATGAATTCGCAGAGGTCGGACTAGAGGATTGCGCGACCGCGGTATACAGAAAGACAGCGGTTTACACGGGACGGGAAAAGATTGTATTGGAACGGGGGTACTTACGAGTCGACCGTGTCATGCTGAAACAGGAATTGATGGCAAGATGCGAACTTGGTGGGGTGAATATGGTAGTGGCTATGGTCAGAGATGTAGAGGTTGTAGACGACAATGAATCAAACGTTTGGTTCACAAATGGGAGGGGCGAATATGAACATGTGTGTGCGCGATTGGTTGTGGACTGCACCGGACACGCATTGGGTTTCACGGAGGACGAGAAGCAGGGCAAATATGCGAAACCATGGGAGCAGGCGGCGTACGGCATCGAGGCCGAAGTGGAAAGCTATCCGTGCGACAAAGATGAGATGTTGTTGATGGACTACCGTGATGGGCATATGCAAGGGGAGGAGAGATTGAGGAAAATGTCACAGGAGCGCCCAACATTTCTGTATGTATTCCCGTCAGGTGAGGGACGAGGATTTTTTGAGGAGACCAGCGTGATTGCGAAAAAGGCAATTCCATTCGAGGAGCTGAAGGAAAGGCTGTATTTGAGGCTGGCCCATGATGGGGTGAAAGTTAAGAGAGTGATTGAAGAGGAGAGAAGTTTGATACCGATGGGAGGGTCTTTACCCCAGAGAGGACAGCGAGTGGTAGGGTTTGGAGGTGCGGCATGCTTAGTGCATCCAGCAACAGGATATATGGTAGCAAGGACTGTGAAAATGGCTGACAAGGTGGCAGAGCGTATTGTACAGGGACAAAGGGAGGGGCTGAGTGGAAGGGCTGTATCAGAGAGGGTATGGAGGATGACTTGGAGTCTGGAATTGAGGAGACAACGAGACTTTCTCAAGTTTGGTGCCGAAATGTTGGGCATTTTGAATATGGAAGAAACGAGACGTTTTTTCGAGGGGTTTTTCGGATTACCGGTGGAGATGTGGAAAATGTTCATGGGATATGAGTTGAATGAGGCATGGGATCGGGTTCTCTTTGCAATGAGCTTTTTTTTTCACTGCCAACTGGAAGGTTCGGTGGGCGTTGTTGAAAGGGACTGTCGAGGTTGGAAGGTGGAAATTGATTCGGAGTGCGTTGCCGGTATGGATCTCGGCATTTGATGAGAGTTAGAAACGTAAGGAGGGTGATAGGGGTAAATCGGCGGGGGAGGAGATCCTCAGAACCAATTACCCTGAGAAGGAGGTGTTGCGAGCGACAAAAGTGCTGCCGTGGTATTGTTGAACGAACAAAAGGGAGTGTATATAGAAGAGAGTTGAGGAAGCTACAAGCAAGTATAAAAGGGGCAGGGTCTACCACTGACGCTCTGCGACCAGCGTAAGAAAACGTTTTCTTGGGTCTGAAGTTGACTCTCAACTTCCTACTACTCGGGACTTGGCTTGAAGTTGTCTGCCAACTTGCTTTATGCTTTGTGTTTGACTTAATTTGTTGAGCGCCCCGCTTGGGTATGCTGGCTCCCAAGTAGTCCTACCATTTCATGCAAACAGCCCCTTATATAGAGTTTTCAACCCTCACTATCTGTAGCATCTATACAGTACCTATGTGCCAAATCTGCACCGCCACAGTACAGTGCAAAGCATCCCTCTAAAAATAATTAAAAATATAATTGTAAGTACGGTGCCAGCTCAGCCAGCACAGCATGCCAACTCGGCCAGCACAGCATGCCAACTCGGCCAGCGCAGCATGCCAACTCAGCCAGCGCAGCATGCCAAGGAATATCTACAATTTTCATTATATCACGCCCCCTCGCTCAAGACGAACGTCCCGACTCGTCATCATTCTTCTTCTGATTCTATTAATGTAATTTGCATTATTGTTAAAACATGAGGCCTTTCAAACGAATAGGGATGCAGTTGATTACCTATAAAATATTCCAAAAAGTAGGTGCGCGTTTGATAGTTCCAATCATCTTTTTGGCTTTTCCGTTTGACATAAGAGCGTAGTCGAGACATGTCTTCAGCTGAATCCCTTTCTCCTTCAAAACTCGAAGCAGTGAAGTTGCAGTAAAAGAAAGGGCGTTATCCGAGATTATCCTTTTTGGAAGACCAAACGGTTCAATTATTTCTTTTTCGATGAATCTCAGCACCACTTCAGCATTGGTCTCCTCACCTGCAACTGCTATTGGCCATCCAATTAGATGTTTTCCGCTATAAGGAGATATTTGTTTCCGGGAGAAGTTTCCTTGAACGGGCCCGCGAAGTCAATTGAGAAGGTTTCAAAGAGACTGGAAACTGGAAAACTTAGATTTGTCTTATACTTTCGTATTGGAGTGAATTTTTGGCAGTTGTCGCAGCTTTTCACGAAATTATAGACGTCCTTATGGATACCGGGCCACCAGAATCTCTCAGTTACGAATTTTTTGGTTGTTTTGGGATCCCAATGCCCTAGCTCATCATGAAAAGTCCTCAAGATCTTCATTCTTTCTTTCAAACGGGCCACTAGTCGGGGACCGGCTTTATTGTGCCGGAAAAGTTTCCCATTCCACAATGTAAAAGCCTTTTGATTCCTGCGTACCCAATTTCGGTGTTCAAGATCAACCTTTCTCATTTCTAGTCCATCGAGGAATTTGATCAGTCCGTGAATATTAGCTTCGTACTCGTTATCGTTCGGCAACTGCAACTCGGCGACTCCGACGATGTCCTCCGAAGCTTTTTCATCTGGAATCAGTGCGTCCCTCAAGCGGGATAGGTAATCCGCAGGCTGATTATTGCGTCCGGGTCTATACACAATTTCAAACCGATATTCTGCGAAAATGTCGAGCCATCGGGCCAAGCGGTGATGTACATCCTTCTTTTGGAATGCTGTTTTAAGTGCCTGGTGATCAGTTATCAAGACAAATTTCTCGAGTGATAAAAGGTATATGCGAAACTTTTTCAGCGCGAAGACGACAGCTAGCGCTTCTTTCTCGCAGACTGAGTATCTCTTTTCTGCGTCATTCAGAGTTCGGCTTGCGAATTGAACAGGGTGTAGTCTTCCGTTTTCATCTTTTTGGGACAAAACGGCACCCAAAGACCGTTCTGAGGCATCTGTCTCCACAACGAATGGTCTCTTGAAATCTGGGTACATGAGAACTGGGGGACACATAGCTTATCTTTAAGCTCCTGAAATGCAGTTTCCATTTCCTTGTTCCAGTAAAATTTTCCTTTCTTCGTAGTGCTGGCATGTAACGGTGCTGCAGTCTTGGCGAAATCTTTTATAAATCTTCTGTAATATGAGGCCAGTCCTAGAAGCTTCGGACCTCCGTCTTTGAAGCGGGCCTTGGTGCCAACTCGATTTTTTTCGTTTTCTCTGGATCCACTCTAATTCCCTCTTGGTCGACGATATGACCGAGTAATTGGATAGAAGTTTTCGCAAAGAAGCATTTGCTCAACTTAATTTTCAAGCTATACTCCGATATCCTCTCCACAACTGTATTGAGGTGCGAGATGTGCTGATCCAATGTTTCTGAGAATATGACGACATCATCGATATAGACTCTTGCGAATGGAAGTCCTTTCAAAACCTCGTTCATCATTCTTTGGAATGTAGCTGGTGCATTCATGAGACCAAAAGGCATCACTTCGAACCTGAACGTACCGGCTTTGCTGGTAAAGGTTGTTTTTTCCTTACATTTTTCATCCAATGGAATCTGCCAATAGCCAGTGTAAAGGTCAATTGAGGTGAAATATCTCCCGTCCTTCAGGTCCTCGAGGATCTCCTCCATGTTCGGAATCGGAAATCGATCGGGTATCATTCTCTGGTTCAGTTGTCGGTAATCGACGCAAAAACGCAGCTTTCCACCCTTCTTTGGTGCGACCACAACTGGAAACGACCATGGGGATGAAACTGGTCGAATAATATCATTTTTCAGCATACTTGTAACATTTTCTGAGATAAATTGGTCATATTTTGGCGGTTGACGTCTAGGCTTGTGGTAAATCGGTTGAGTGTCGGTAAGTTCGAACGAGTGAGTAACCGGTACACTTGCTTGTCTCAAATCTGAAACGCTCCATGCAATTACTTCGGAAGATGTTAACATGTCGGATATTTTCAGTGAGGCGGGGGCGGGAAGGTGCTGCACTTTTCCTTGGATTTCTGCCATTTGGCGCCCTTTTTCTTCTTGATCCCAACCTCAATATTTTGAAGGACCTCTTCCGTCGTGCTCACATCTTCATATATGGAGTTCGCCGTATTCTTATTTTCTTTGCAAAGGTAATCTTCTTTCATGCTCCGAATTCTGTCCTTTGATTCGATATCATCGCAAAAAGAAACACATTCGGGTTTCAAACTTATCCTAGAATCCCAGTCGTCATCTGTTTCAAACCCGGAATCATAATCGTCCCATGCCATGTTCATTAACCCCCTAGGGTACCCTTTTCCACTTCTGAAAGTGTTAGTTGGTTCCGAATCTTCGCTGTCATAGCTAGAAGTGAAATCTTCACTGTCCGTTTCTTTTAAATCTTCAGGATGCGTGCTTTTGTCGAAATCCAGGGGCATCTTCACGGTTCTGCCGTCAATATTAACTGAAACCATTTGGTTGCCCAAGTCAATGCATGTCCCTAGTCTTTCCATGGTAGGGCAGCCAATGATTGCATCGAAAGGGAGATCCGGCATGACAAGAAAGTCTACATCCACTTTAGATTCCCCAAAGAACACGGAAACCTTGTCAACAGTGCCCATGCATTTTGAGACGGTTCCATCCGCTACAGTTATTTTTCGAGTCGTTGGAGTAATTTCGAGACCTAGATCTGTCACCAAAGTTTCTGAAATGAGGTTTGGAACAGCACCCGAATCGAAGAGAGCTTGGGTTTTCATACCCAATACTTTGACTGGTACCAGCTTAAGACGTCTTGGTGCTGTCGAGGCCGATTGAAGAAACAGTTTCTTACCCTTAGCGGACTTATTAGACCTGATAATTTTTTTGAGTTCTTTTCTCGCATCCTCTGCGTCGCCCCTCAAAAGTTGACCAAACGTTATCCCAGTTGGGGCCGATGCAAGCTCAGCCACCAAATTGTACCTCTTCACATACTCTAGTACGTCCTTAGAGATACTCTTAACTTTCTTACTCTTTTTCGTCTTCTTGGCCGGAGTGACTCCCACTCCTGGAACAACTTGATCAGACCTCTTGGTTCGAGGAGGTACAGGTGCTGGGATATGCTCCAGCATTCCATACTCTAGCCTAGGTTTCTTCGATAAAATGTTCCCTTCCCCATCCCTTTTTGTCACATTGACTTGACTAATCTCTTCAGCGATGGATACGTTACCGGCATCCGTCAACCTTTGATCCCTTCTATTTTGTAAGATTTTCACCTCTGGTCCTGACTCACTCCTTGCTTCCGATAAATTTGCTCTTCTGTTGTCTTTAGACCAGCAGTTACTTTCATGATGCCCATATCGACCGCACTTTGCACAACGAGTGTTTCTATGTGGATTATCAGGACACCTGTTTGCAAAGTGTCCAGGCTTGTGACAGTAAGAACAGACTTCTGCGGCCTTAGGGGCCCCAGACTGGTTCTTCTTAATGGTAAGAGTAAGGCTTTCCAACTGCGAGGTTATCATGTCAAGTCGATTATCGAATCGGGTTTCCAACCTTTCTTCCAAGTTTTTGACATCGCTCCTGACAGATTCTAATGCCGCTGCACTAGTAGCCGGCCTTTGATAATTCTTTTCAGGATGTACGATAGACATCGATGTGCGGGTTTCCCTCGGTACCTCACTCAGTGACTGAAACGTCTCCGAATTTTTGACAAATTCTACTATGGTACCCTTCAGTTCATCAAAAGTGTGAGGGCCCTTGATGAGGAGGAAATCGGAGAGCCGCTTATCCCCCATAGCCGCCTTACGCAGCATTCCGTACTTGGCTTGGGCGTTGAACCCAGACTTTTCATAAAGATCACACAAGTACACCAATGAGCTTAACAAATCGTCGAAGTTCAGCCGGGCCTCTATGGCGGTACGAATCATCTCATCTGGTTCTACCTCTTTAGCATACTCTTTCACAAGCCACTCACATACCTCACCGAAGTTACGCCCATTCCCGTTAAGAGACCACCCGTCGATAAACTTGGACTTATATTTGTGCTTTGCGTCACCATGAAGATAGGCGAAGATACTTGCGGCCTTCTCTTCATCGCCCTTCTCTCGCATCACAACGTTGACATATGTGTAAAGAAACTCCTCAACGTCTTCAGTCCTGTGAACGTTATACGAGCAGCGTTGAGATCCATGATTACAGAAAAGAAATCCCCCCGAAGTGTTCCTTACTACTGCTCAACTCGAATACCTCGGGTGCAACCCCCTCCACAAGAGTACCAAATGATAGGGGTAAATCGGCGGGGAGGAGATCCTCAGAACCAATTACCCTGAGAAGGAGGTGTTGCGAGCGACAAAAGTGCTGCCGTGGTATTGTTGAACGAACAAAAGGGAGTGTATATAGAAGAGAGTTGAGGAAGCTACAAGCAAGTATAAAAGGGGCAGGGTCTACCACTGACGCTCTGCGACCAGCGTAAGAAAACGTTTTCTTGGGTCTGAAGTTGACTCTCAACTTCCTACTACTCGGGACTTGGCTTGAAGTTGTCTGCCAACTTGCTTTATGCTTTGTGTTTGACTTAATTTGTTGAGCGCCCCGCTTGGGTATGCTGGCTCCCAAGTAGTCCTACCATTTCATGCAAACAGCCCCTTATATAGAGTTTTCAACCCTCACTATCTGTAGCATCTATACAGTACCTATGTGCCAAATCTGCACCGCCACAGTACAGTGCAAAGCATCCCTCTAAAAATAATTAAAAATATAATTGTAAGTACGGTGCCAGCTCAGCCAGCACAGCATGCCAACTCGGCCAGCACAGCATGCCAACTCGGCCAGCGCAGCATGCCAACTCAGCCAGCGCAGCATGCCAAGGAATATCTACAATTTTCATTATATCAGAGGGTATAGAAGAGCGAGCGCAACGATGGAATTACACGAAATTTTATCATAGGTAGAGAAGCGATATTTTGCGTTGTAAGGGTGACCCTTTCAACGGAAGACTGTGAGGGGGACAGAGGCTCTCTGCCCTACCGTACTAGCTGTAAAACCTAGTCGCCTCCAACGTTTCGATTTTGCTGATGATTCATAAAAGCGGATGTAGCGGGATAGGGTGGGCTATTTGGGAGCGTTAGTTCCTATCCTGTAACTTTGTCGGAATGCCCTTTGAGTCGATTGCAGTCGTCTGGAGTGCTTTGGGATAGAGTCAAAAATAAGAGTAAAACATCCAAACTTTTTCCCCGATGTAGCGGAGAATCAAGCTAAAACACATACAAGTAAAGTGTGAACCTCAGCATGAAGGTGTTTGCCAATACGTTCGGCAGTGAAGGAGAGCTCTGAGGCCAGATTCGCCATTAGACTTAGATGACGTGTGGGATGAATGAATTTTTGGAAGCATCAAGCAACAGGAGATATTTGCCGAAATGAGGCCATAAGTATCACGCTACGAAACCGAGTGCTGTGGAGCCTTTTGTGGTCGAATCAATGCAGCCCTTGCATGGCGAATGTCCTCGAGGCGCTCGCCTTAATTGTTTGCAAGCAGGATCATTGCGGCTGTCATTCTAGAGATTGAAATATGCCGATCGCTAATGATTAGTCCCTGGGGCCTGTTATCATGACGCTTTTTGTTTTTTGTCGCTCTCCTAGACTCTCGGAACTCGTTGACGTCCTGGCGGGTGCCTATTGGAATCTACGCAGGTAAAAGTGCTACGTTGCAGTCAGTAACGCAGGTACCATCATGAATCACCATGTGTAGCGCACAGCGCTATTCTTCACACCATACAGGATGCTATACAGGATGCCCTTAGCCTTTGGTCTCACCCCTTTTCCTGACGTCCTCATCTGAGGCAAGCCATACCATGGCAACACCCCCGATCACATCGTAATTTCGTGATGCATCTTCTTGCGCTAACAGATGCTGTAAGCTCGTTCTCGCTCTATCAGTTTATGCTTGCGGCGACGGAGTGCCGGCCTTGCCCTGCAATCCACCCCTGAGACATTCTTTCGAGCCAACAGTGGTTACAAGGTGACTATGAAGGTATCTTACTGTTCTCCCATATCCTTCAGCTGCTCACCCGCTATATTTCACCTGCGATTGACCTCTGGCGGAACCCGCTGGTATACGGATAATGACGCCCTGATTGGCTGCATTATTAAAATGGCGACGGCGCTCCGGACTTTCAGGGGCTTTTTCCTTGTCTTTAATTCGCAACAAGAGCGTTGAGGGCCCGTATCTTTCGGCCTAGTCCATCCGACGCACCTCTGAGGGCCTACCAACGCCCTTCCGGATTCCAACCGAATCCAGAATCACATTTCTGAGCCCCATCTCCGTTACAATGGACGCATGCGGCAACAGCTAATATTCTCTACCAACAGCAACCAGAAAGCGTGGACACTCCCCCCACGAATCCTGATGTCCCTTTTAGGTTTCACCTCCATCTGGTAATCTTTGTCTCCGGCCGCCCTCGAAGCACACTTTCCTCCGTGTTCCCTCGAAGTTTCACTCAACCTGGCGACTCGCTTCGATGACTTAATGGTGGGTGGACGAGCACATTGGAGCCACATCTTCGTAAATCAGTGCTTTATGCACGTCCTACGCAGGTAGCCGTATTGACGGCGCAATGCAATGCGTCAACGCTCTTGATGATTTTTTTTCTAGCAGCCGCAGAATGGTCCGTGGCTCCATCTGCGTGTTCTAAAGGAGTCTATCGGCCCCTAGCATCCTGTTCCCCTCCACCACGGTGGCCCTCAGGCTATTACCCGCTATTCTAGTAGTAACAACATATTTTAACTTCAGGTTTCGCAGCAGACCTCTGTCCGCTCTTTATGGCATGTGTAATGAAACGAAGACTAGTAAGAACATAGGAAGACAGTCGACTCAGAGGTTGACTTTGATCAATGTTGGGACTGTTTATTGGATGTTTGTGCTGACAATCGGCATCCACAACCGCTAATATAGGGCAAAAGTGGGGTTAGTTTGCTGCGAGTGGTGCCCATATAGCTGGTAGGTTTGGGGTGTTTAAATATTTGACAGGCATGGTCAGCTGTTTCCAGTGCTACATGCAGTCGCGGATTTCTTATATGATTCATACAAACCGTAAATGGATCTAGAGCCCACGCTGCTTCCCGCCCCACAGCTCTCAAACTTGGGCATCGCCACGAACCATGACCACTCCTCTGCATCCTTTTGAAGCTGCTCTACGTTTCCTCGGCGAGTTTGCTACCCTCCCCAACACCGCGCTCCCCAGCACGTCCTCATTCCCGACGTTGGGAAATAGACTTTTGTCTACTTCCTCGACGCCGCCCGGAGTGAAACGTTCTCCATACTGGCCCACTTCCGGTGCATCTTCTCTGACCCTCAGATCACCATTTCGCCGATCTTGACCACCGTCGCATCCCTGGACGACACCGCTGCCCAAGGTGTTGTGACCCGTCTCAGCCGAGAGGTCACCCGCGTACTCGGTACAACCCTTCGCTCATGGTTCCTCCCCTACGTCCGCACTGCCTTTGCAACGACCCTTTGCCACCATGCCTGTGACATCATTGCTCGTCGCTCCGCCCGCACCCAACTCAAGACTCCCGTCCTAACCAAGACTCCCGCCGCCGCCCAGCCCGCTAACCCCATCCAAGCCTGTACGGCGCCGCCCACCGGTTCCTCGGACGCCGAAAGTGCACGCCCTGGTGCGCCTTCCGGGCCCGATGACCCCGCCGCCTATCACGCTTCCCTCGTCAAGGGAAGCAAGCGTGCCGGGCCCCGCCGCTCACGACCCCGCCATCCGAGGACATGTCGGACGGCCCAGTCCTAGTCCCTACAATGCACTCTGGTCAGTCCCCGGATTCCCCGCATGTGGTGATCAAGCGCCGTTGCTCGGAGCGCGTCGCGAACCCCGATGCGGAAGGTGACCGACTTGGCACCTTCATGACCCGGTCTCTGTCGAAGAACCCGGTCTCTGTCGAAGGACTCGGTGCCAGCGGCGGATTTCGGACCGCTCCCCGATGCTCTTATGCTGCTGTTAGTACCGCCTGGAACTCCCCGTCCACTAACGCAAGCCGTGGACAGTGCCGCCCCCGATATGTCGGCATCAGCTCCGCAGTTCTCGCGGTCAGCCCCCGTGGATCTTCAACACACCCTCCACCTGGTGGACGGGCCGAAGATTGCAACCCTCATCAACCGACCTCCCCGTCTTATCCCTTACCAAGTGTTCAAGACATTCTTCGCTCCCCATATCACGAGGCAGACATATTTCAAGACATCCCATCCACCTGCCTCAGTCACTTCTTGCTGCTCTTCATCAAGCTGGTCAAAGCAACAGCGGATGCACGAGGAGACGAAGCCATTTGTCGCGCCTTATTGCACTTGGATATGCTCCCCACGGCAGTCATGCGTAACAATGTGCGTGGGAAGGACGGTTGGTATCATGAAAAAGGTCAGCGCGCCGCCCTGCGCGAACGGTTTCGGCGCGGCCATGCTGGCTCCCAATGGGGGCCCTCTGGAGTGATGCTCTTTCCGCACACTAAGCTGGAGCTGAGTGGAGGGCCACCAAGGCCTCAACACTGGCTCTCTCCCTCCCGCCAGCCCTGACAAGCGGTCTCGCCGCGCGAAGGTACTGTGCACTGACTCCCGCTGTGGCAAGGCTATGCGCGCCCTCCATGATTCCCCGCTGGCTAATGTCAATGACCCTGGCACAATGGCACAGCTAATTGACCTCCACCCCGCTCCATCTCTGCCGATTGTTCCACTTCCACTTGACAGCCCCCCCCCACCCCCGCGCATTACGGAGGCCGCCGTCGCACGGTCTACAGAGGGGAAAGTTTTAGGTGTCTTTACTGTTGGAAGATATATTCGATCTATCCTAAAGTTTTCCCGACAACTAAAATCGACTGCATGCAGCATCCCACGTGATACCGCCGCGGGCCCGGAACGTAGGCCCTCCCGAAGGTTCCATCCGCTGATCACGACCCCCATCAGCCCCGAGAGTAGTGTCACTGGCATCAGCGTCCTGACGGAACTCGTCACGCGCATAGCCAACGGGGAGCTCCCGGATGACATCCTCCCCCTGCTCTCCGCTGCTACCCTGCTATCCTGCACTCATCCAGCCGAAGCCTGGAAAGATACTAGCAATTGCTGTGGGTTCCGTCCTTCGGCGCCTAATTACCAAGACCCTGCTTCCCTCGGCGATTGACGCCTCCCGTGAGTTCTTAGCCCCTTTCCAGACGGCTAATGGGATCAAGACAGGCATCGATTCCATTGTTCGCGATGCCCGAGTTATCCTCAAACGAGTCTCATGTCACCCGCAAGTCGCCACAGTCCTCATTGGTGCACGCAATGCCTTCAACTGTGTTGATCGGCAATCGATTTTGGACCTACTACCGACACGTGCACCTACACTCGCCCGTTTCTTTCGAGGGGAAGGTTTGGGTGTTTAACTCTTGGAAGATATATCCGATCTATCCAATGGTTTTCCAGACAACCACAATTGACTCGAAAAGGGTATACCGACACGGTAATGGGGACGGAACTTTATGCTGTATGAAGGAACTTTCTTTAGAATGCTTTATGGTCGCACGCAGCCACCCTTGCTCATTCCGAACCCTGACCGTACTACTATTGTTAGTGCTCAGGGCAGGCAACAGGGTGACCCGGCGAGCATGCTGCTCTTCTCACTCACGACCCTGCCGCTTCCTCGGCGAATTGCAGCTGAGGAGGGCATACTTCTCAACCGGCGGTACGCGGATGACTGCACCATCATGGGGACGCTTGATGGTCTTTAGGGCGTCCTGCATCTGCTCAACAGCTTCGGCCCGTCGTTTGGGCTGTTCCTCAACACGACGAAGACATGCATCTACTGGCCACACTCGGCGGCCATGGACAGAGCTGTTTTCCTGGCAGAATTCCCGCTCTCGAAGTGCTCCCGAGATGGTTTCGATCTGCTGCGCGCTCCGATAGGTAACTCCACCTTCACCAAAGCTTTCTTGCTTGATGGCTGGCCTGAAGGTAGCATTTTAGGAAGCGTAGTTCCTTCCCCATTACGGTGTCGGTATACCCTTTTTGAGTCGATTGTGGTTGTCTGGAAAACCATGGGATAGATCGGATATATCTTCCACGAGTAAAACACCCAAACGTTTCCCCCAAAGCTTTCCTACGGAGCAAAAATGCCGAATGCCGCCGCGTATTGCTTCTTCTCGAACAAGTCCGGGATCCACTGGCCCGGTTTCACATGCACCGCCTATGTGCCAAGGCGTGCCGGGTTAATCATCTCTTAAGCTGGCGGACCCCGCGCACTCCGCCGATACTGCGGTCGAATTTGATTCGCTACAGCGCTTGACATACACGTCCCTCCATAATGTCGCCCTCTCGGGCGATACGTGGGATCAAGTGTGTCTCCTGCGCGCCTTGGAGGTCAAGGTTTCTCTCTGGTCGCTCCGTTTCTGCCTGCCGCTGTTGCCGCTAGCCTCCTGGAAGCTGCCCCTGCTCGCCAGCGGACAGCAATGTCTACCACCGCTAGATCATGGCTCTCCTGGGCAAACGCTCCTGCGGGGATCGGTCTTTCCTTCTCGCTCAAGCCCGATCGCCGCTGCGAGACTTTTTCCGTCACGTTTGTGGCAATCCTGTACATAACGACCTAGGCAGCCATGACCCTGCCACCTTTGCTGCCACACCCGGCAACCTTCATACAATTTAAATAGGGTGCAGCAAGAGGCCAGGGCCAAGGTGTTCTGGGAGGATGCTCCATGGAAAGATGTACCCAGTCCATAGGCTCACAGTGCGCAGCGCACTCGCTGCCGGATCCGGGGCCTAGCCTTTCGAAACATTTCTGCCGCCGCCTTCCTCCAAGCGCACCCGACAACGGCATCGAAAGATTCTGCTACACATTGGAGCATAATCCTGCGTCGATACCTTGGGCTTCCAGTCTACACCGATCCGATGACGCCGCAGTGTCAGCACTGTAAGAATCCACTGGATACCTACTGTTCCAAGTTCTTGTTCAATGCCCTTGAGAATGCTTCGATCAGCAGAGGGTTGGCATTTACTCTCTTATTATACTAGTTCTCGCTTGAGTAAAGCAGGGTCCCATTTCTCTCTTCCAGTGTTACTATGCATCCCCCAGTCGTATAAACCATATTTATTGACAAAAGATGTTCATAATGCTACTGTTATGGGTTTTCTTGACGAGTCGTCTGATGCTAGCGACGTACTAGCTCCCATTGGTGCATCCACAATTGACAACTTGTCCGATCAACATCTCTGATGTAACATCTTGTCGTGTACGCACATGCGATGATACCATCATACAATACTTAGTATACTAACAATATACTTATTCTTCTGTCAGACACGTGCCTGTGTATCAGACTCATCCTGACAGCCACTTCTGTTGATCGGCTTTTGTTCTGTGATTTCCGTACTGTACATTCGGTATGTCAGCGTCGCAATATTTTCTACGCTTAATTTGCCCCTATTTTGGCTAATTGTTGGCTTACTTTTGGTCCATCTTTAATGGTCTATTTTTAATCAATTTTTAGGATCGGACTGTGGCAACGAGCACTCAATGCCCACACTCATCCGTCCACACCCAAAAGGACAATTACTGTCAGGTAGAGTAGAGGGGAAATAGGGAGCATAGAAGTCGGAAGTAAACCAACCCTTTGGTCGTCTTCGTTCGCTGAGGTGCTCCGCCCAGCCCTTCTTTGCTACACCGCAAGCTATACGCTATCGACGAGTATTTTGCCCCGCGACAGATTGTACTACCGCGTAATACTCGTGGGTCTACAGCGAGGTTTCATCGACAATCCGGATTCTGAACCTTGTTGCAGGCTCTTTTGTTCGAAATCAAGAACAAACGCGCGGACAGCTAGCCGCACGTTTTGAGCGCCTCAAAAAGCGAGTATTCCATGTGAAATTGCCCAATGGATTGCAAAAAGACCTCGTATCTGTGGTAATCGCCATCATAGAAACGTATCCAATTACTGCTGCCACAAAGTCTTCAGCAGCTATGCCTGATTCCGAAAACGTCGAAGAAATGATGAAAAGTTTGCTTCCTCCCCGAGTTGACATATTCACGGACGCTTTCTTTCGGTCTCCTCTCTTCGCCCTTGTGTCCTTGTACAATGTCGCGGACTTGTACGGTTGTGTGAGTCCTCAAGATCCGATCTATGAACTCTTGGGTGTCGCTAATGAGGACCGAGCGAACAAGAACGTCACAATTCATGTCTGGTTTGCAGATTTTCTTAGTTGCGATCACCAAATCATCCTCGGTTCCATTCAAAGTTTTAAATCAACCCGTGGATCTCCCGATTTCTTTCGTCGCCGTTTGTTTCTCCCGTCACGTAACGATACTCGAACGGAGCAAGATATAACCTCCGATAATAATCCTATAGCCGAGGGAGAGAACATTGGGAGGCTTAAATCTGGTGCAGACTCAATCAAAACAGGCGACGATGATGCCAGATCTCCCGCAACTCGTGCCGAGAATCGTACCCTACCTTCTGCTCCTCGCTCTAAGACACAAAAGAGTGAAGTTGATGACTCTCGAAAGACCAAGAACGTCTTTCAGTACTTCAAGGATAGCAAGTTTACCGGCGATTTATCTCAGTCTATTGATTTAACGATCCGTGACTACAATTTATGCGCTCGCCAGCATCGCCTGAGCGCTAGACAAAAAGCAGATTTCTTCATCAATGTGTTCTCCGGTCCTGCCCACACATTCTTCTTCAACAATGCTCGAGATGACATGAGCTTCGAAGAAATGGCGAAGATGATGGCCAGCGAGTACAACAGCGGTTCTCGCCAGTTGCAAGTCGAAGGGATGCTTGAGACACTTCGATTGGATAAGCACATGTCGGAGCATGACATATCTAGCCCTTCCGAAGGACTGACGCAGATTATTGATCTGATCGAGCGTTTGACGCCGCAATGCCAACCACAGTTCCGCTCGGACCCGAATAAGATTAAATATCTTCGCAAAGCCGTCATAGATTTCACGTGGGCCATGAATCCGATTGGTAACATAATTACGACAAAATACCCGTTCAATGGCTTCGTGACGGCACTTCGTGAGCACCTGCAGCTCGAAACCGAAATTAAGATGGTCCCTGCACCTTCAGCCGGATCATACTTAACCGAGAGCGGTACTAACTAACAGCAGTACGGAAGTCCGCCCAAGCTTTTGTAAAAGCATGGGAAGCCTAATCACACTTCTCTACACTCTCGTCCCCCTCCTCCAGCTGGCTCCTTCGTAGAGAGCCGTCGCAAGGGTGTATGCCACTGTTGTAAGGAGAAGTGGCGTCCTGGACATCTTTGTAAGCCTGGAACTATCCGTGGCTATGTGAGTGATCGATTTAAGAATGGAGATGCCGCCGTCCACATAGTGTCGGATCTGGTCCTTGGAATGGAGGGAGAGCTTGAACGCGATACAGCTACCTCTGATGAAGATGGCGAAGGCCATCGTCCCGACAATTCTGTGCACTTCAGCGGAACAAAGGACGAACTGGCTATCTTTGATGGTCTTCTGGATACAGAGAATGCCAAAGGCACTCATTTCATTGAGCAATCCAACAAAGAATGGTTCACCAACCACTTATCTGCGTCCCTCTCCGGAGACCCTGGTATACCGCTTAAGTACCCCCCGGATTTTGCCTCAGGCGACGATCGATAAAGCCTCGGGATCGTCGCCCTTGTAAATGGGCTATGCCCCGTACAACCACTCATCTGAGGGGTAAAGGGCTTGTGGATATCGACCTTACTTCCGTTTTCATTTCAGAGCTCTCAAAGGAAATGAAACGAACGCGAAGTAATCGAAATGGCACACCGGGTTTCTGCGTCGATATTGGAGCTCCTAAATCCTGCATTGGTTTCAAGGAGCTGAAGTCTGTTTTGGCCACTATTGGACGTCGAATAACTCAGCTGAATAGGTCATCGAACCGCTTTCGGTTTGCTGATACATCATATATCTAACTCGGGAAGGCTTCCATACCTCTCGCAACACTACCTGGGGAACCAATGATCTCGGTTGAGATGGATGTTGTCGAAACAGACATTCCCGCACTCTTGGGATTGGACTAGCTAGAACGTGAGTCACTCACTGCAGATACAGTGGCTAATAGGCTCACGAAGCGAGGTGTTGTGGAAGATAATGGCTCATAATACTACTTCGACGAGTGGCGTGTGCCTTTGCTCCGATCAAAGATTGGTCACGTCTATGTCGAGATGGAATTGTCCACTGAGGTGATGTTTACAAGATCTCAGTTGGAAAAACTGCATAATAAATTCTTTCATCCCTCTGTGGAAAAGCTTTTCAACCTTCTGAAGAAGGCTCGATCAGAGGAGACCTCCCTAGAAACTCTGGAGACACTTCAAGACCTTTCGAAACGCTGTGACCCCTGTCAAAGGATACATACCGCCTCAACGCGTTTCAGAGTCTCTTTTGCGGCGGAGCAGGTACGGTTTAATGAGCGAATTCTACTTGATATACTTGATAGCAAGCTAGTCCTTCACATTGTAGATGAAGGCACTCGTTTCAGCGCTGCCAAGTTCGTCCCAGAAGTTTCGACTAAGACTTTGTGGACAAACATCTTAGAATGCTGGGCTATGATATACACGGGCTTGCCGAATTGCATGCTGGTTGATCAAGGCCCTTATTTCGGTGACGCATTCGTCAAACTTGGAGCCATGTCAAACGTCGAAGTAAAGGACACCGGAATCGAAGCACACAACAGCCTTGGCCTAGGAGAGCGATATCATCAACCCCTACGACAGACTTATCGCAAAATAAAGTCCGAGCTTCCTCAAATACCGCCTAAAGCAGCGTTGGCTGCCTCTGTTAAGGACACGAACGATACTTTAGGGCCTGAAGGACTTGTTCCACCTGCTTTTGTGTTTGGGGAGTTTTCACAAGTGCCCACACGATCTGAGAACCCATCGCGAAGGCCGAAATTAGAAGAAAGAGCTTCTATCGCTCAGTCGGCGCGCAAGGAGATGGAAAAGATGATGGAGGAGATGGGGATTTGTCGCGCCTTACAGCACAGGAAGCTTGCTGCCGCTAGTAGGTTCTACCAGCCTGGTGAAAAAGTGCTCGTCTGGAGGGAGAAATTTATCAACCATCGTATTGGTGAATAGCTTGGACCATTCACTGTTGTGGGAACTGATGAATCAAGGAAGCTTCTTTTCGTTCAAGACAAAAATATCGGTGCAGCACGACCTTTTAACGTTTTGCAAGTCAAACAGTATTTTACTGGTGATAGGTTGGAAGCCACATCGGTATACATGGCTCACTCCTTCATGATGGAGCTTGGGGATGCCCTCCACAAATTCGGCACCGCATCGACCGAATCAGCCGACGACGACATCGCGGCAAAGGTTTGTGATAGAAGTAATCACCCCAGGTGATCCCAGAGCGTATACAGCTGAGATGACTGCAGCAAAGAGGGTCGAGATAAGAAATATACTTGAACGCGGCACATTTCAAGTGATTCTCAAGGAGGAGCTTCCCCCAAATGGTAACATACTGCCCGGTTGCTTCTTTCTTGCCATTAAGTCAACCGCAGATGGAAAAATCAAACATAAGGCTCGATACGTAATCGGAGGGCGCCGTGATGAGTTCAGAGACTTGATGGTTCACTCGACATCGACGCTCCAGCCTCATTCGGTACGGCTTCTACTCGCACTAGCATCAATCTTGAACTTCGATATCTGGACTTCTGATGTTCCTCAAGCATATATTCAAGCTGCTGAGCCATTAGGACGAGATATTTTCATCGAAAAGCCTGTCTCAGAGTTTGAGTTGGATCCGTCCCAGTACTTAAAGCTTCTTAAGCCACTCTACGGGCTTTGCGAATCTGGAGACTTGTGGCAAGAGAAGCTTGCAAAGCATCACCGTGATGATCAAAAGATGAAGCCACTGCGTTCTGACGTAGCACTATATTTTCTCCTTCAACGTGGAATATTGAAAGGTCTGTCTGGGGGCTATGTAGATGATCTCATCCGCGCTGGAGACAAGGACTTCAAGCAAATCTCGAAGAAGACAAACGAGAAGTTCGAAATAGCAGAAGACCAGAGGCTTCCGTGCTCATTCTCTCTCGCAATGCATAAGGACGGTACGTTAATACAAGATTAGCATGAGTATCTGAAGAAACTTGAGATATTGCCCTTGGATGCTAGCTTCTCTCAATTTAGATAAATGAGAATGAAGCTTGCGTGGCTCGTAAATACGCGCCCAGACTGCTTGTTTGAAATTGCGCAGCGTGCCCAAGTGACGGAAGATATATTCTCACAGAAACCGAAGCAAATCCTTAAGCGCCTTAACGAAGCTGTCGCATTTGCTATTGATAACCGCGTATCTTTAAGAGTCCCGAAGCTGGAAAAGAAAACTATACGAGTTATCGGATACTCAGATGCGTCCTTCGCAAACAATGCGGATCTCTCTACGCAACTGGGTCACATTTGCTTTATCGGAGACGATACTGGATCGGTTGTTCCTGTCTCATTCAAATCTTATAAGTCCAAAAGGGTGACTAGGTCTACTATGGCTGGTGAAGTTATCGCCTTCAGTGATCTCTTCGATGTCGCCTCAGTCCTTGCTGCCGAGCTCGGAGCATTACATGGCTTCAAGGTCCCCGTACAACTCCTCACTGGCAGTAAGAGTTTGTTTGATGTCATCTCTAAGGGATCTGGGACATATGAGAAGAGAATGATGCTAGAAATTGCAGCTGCAAGGGAGGGATTCAAGGACAAAGTCATATCGGACATTGGCTTTGTGCGCAGCACGTGCAACATAGCTGACGGATTAACGAAGCCCATGCAGCTAGGGTATCAACAGCGCGTCCTGGAAACAGGTAGACTGTATGCGACGCCGGAGCAATGGATCATCCGCAACTAGAAAACGGGAGGAAATTTATGTGTTTACTTTTCGCTTCTTCTGCTGAACTAACTAGCGCACTTCGCCAATACGTAGAGCCTTAGCTTAATCGCCTCCGCATTTACGCAAAATGACTTCACTTAAGCGCATAGGAAATTCCTCCGCGCTATCAATGATTAGCTTGCGGGACGCATCGACAACAATCGTATGCGATACTAGCTTAGGTTGGAAAACGTGAACGATGGACACGACGCTATTGAAATTCGCAAGATAAGCAAATGGATTCTAGTTAAACGCCTGTCGATCGCTCTTCGCTATCTTCCTCAACTCAAGGCCCATCCCAAGCTCGTGTAGAAAGGGAATCGCTTGACCTATCTTCAAGAGATGAGAAATTTCGTCGTAGAAGTATTCGCGCAATTCTTTTCCAACATTGAAACCCGCCAGGACCTCCACTGCGTTCGTAATTGCTGCCGTCATGCAGTTTCCGTCGTTTTGAATCAAAAATACCTCGCCAAAGTCCCACACGTAGTGACATTTCACGTCGGTGATACAATCAAGCTCTCCCGGGCCTCCGACTGATATTACGCAATCGCGATTCGTAACCATCCACTCCAGTGCTGCCTTCTTGAGCTTATTGCGCACATACGCGCTGTTATTGCGCTTCTCCTTTGGAATTTTCACCCTCAGCACATGTCCAAAAGTGCGAGCCCTCGCTGGGGAAGTGAGCGCTCGAGTCTGGCAGTTGCTAGCTTGGCGTCCACCTCGCATCGTAAGCACTACGGTGTCCGGATCGATTTCATAGTACGATTCGATTCCTCCGTCAATCCGATCGCTTGCATACCACTTCAGATTCTTTAAGGTCCTCCCACTGCGGTCGCCTTTGCCATCGCCGCAAACCAAAGATTCAATGTTGAAGTTCTCATTACCGAGCTCCGTTTACCGTTGTGCACGTCCCGTGAAATAACCCCGCTTTGGCTTCACAATTACCGGTTGCGCTGTAAGGACAGCGCTTGGCGCGCTACTTGCTCTAGTTTGCATGTTGCACTCTCTTGCTAGCATGTCTTACAGCGGTCAGATTGTTTCACAGGATGCACAGTGTTGCCCGGACGCCA
Organism: Kappaphycus alvarezii; assembly: GCA_002205965.3. Lineage (NCBI taxonomy): Eukaryota > Rhodophyta > Florideophyceae > Gigartinales > Solieriaceae > Kappaphycus > Kappaphycus alvarezii. Next base: position 390,356 of record NADL03000612.1, on the reverse strand, counting down.
CCAAGACTCGAGTTACCCTTTCGTCCTGCCGCAAGACGATTGGGAGTCGGAGATGAGATAGTGTGGACGGAACGTCCGATCGGAGGGAGTGTTGATCGGTTTATGTTCTTTGATTTCCGTACTGTACATTCGGTGTGTCAGCGTGGCAATACTTTCTACGCTTAATTTGCCCCTATTTTGGCTAATTTTTGGCTTACTTTTGGTCCATCTTTAATGGTCTATTTTTAATCAATTTTTAGGATCGGACTGTGGCAACGAGCACTCAATGCCCACACTCATCCGTCCACACCCAAAAGGACAATTACTGTCAGGTAGAGTAGAGGGGAAATAGGGAGCATAGAAGTCGGAAGTAAACCAACCCTTTGGTCGTCTTCGTTCGCTGAGGTGCTCCGCCCAGCCCTTCTTTGCTACACCGCAAGCTATACGCTATCGACGAGTATTTTGCCCCGCGACAGATTGTACTACCGCGTAATACTCGTGAGTCTACAGCGAGGTTTCATCGAGAACTCATCCCCACCTTAGTCCCGTTGAGACACGCTCCTGAATATCACAGTACATTGATGTTGGCGAGTGCCACACAAGTGCCTGATCAAGTACCCCCCATGCGGCTCACGCCTGAGAACCATTCTTCATGAGCTCATGGTAAAACGCCGAGCAATGCTCGTTATCTTTCAAATGTGATTCTTCCTAGGGGCTTCGTGAGAGCATTGGCAGTCATGTCCTTAGTATTAAAGTACTTGATGTCAACTGTCCCATTCGTCACGAATCGAACAGAGACATGCTTTGCCTTTCTCACTCCGATGTTACTCCAGACAACAGCACCCTGATTTTCTTCATTGATAGCTGCGCTTCCGGCCTGCGATGAATCCAATTCCTCCAACAACTTGCGTACCCATACAACAAGTTTTGTGCCTTCACTTAAAGATATAAACTCCGCTTCAGTTGTGGACAACGCAACAGAGCGTTGCTTCAGAGATTTACATGCAACTGTTTTGCTTCCAAGTGTCAGCACTGTGCCCGTTGTTGAGCGTCCGTCAGTTCTGTCTCCAGCCCAGTCTGCATCGCAGAACACTTCCAAAGCCTCAGGTTTCCCACAACCCAGACGTAACATGTATCCAGAAGTTCCCTTAAGATACCTTAAAATCCTCTTTGCCATTTTCCAGTGTAGATCTGTAGGTTCCGACATGTAGCGACAGAGTAGATAAACTGCTGCATATATATCAGGCCTTGTCCGCGTAGAGATATACAGAAATGCACCCATCAGTTCCTGATACATTCGTTTGTTCGTTGCAGGACTGGATTTTTCAAGGTCAGCCATGGTACTATCAGTCATGGGGATGGCCATGGGGCGACATTCTTTCATATCAAACCTTTCAAGTACATTCATTACCTAGTGGCTTTGGGATAGCCAGCCATCATTACCTTTCCTAATAAACCTTAGACCGAGGAATGTATGCAAAGATCCCAGCTCCTTAGTTTGAAGATGTCCACTCAGTTCAGTCTTAGCCTTCTGAACACCGGCTTTAGATTGACTCATGATCAAGCAACGTATATCAACAACCAAACTGAACCCCTCCTGTAGACGCATTCGTCTGATACCAGTGGTTCAAACTTAAGTACCTTCATCACCAATGAAAAATTATCGTACCACAACTTCGGCGCTTTTTTCAGGTCATATAGACCTTTCTGGAGCTTAAGTGCTTCTGACTCTGAGCAGTATTCAACCCAGGTGGTGGTGATACATAAATATCCTCTATAATATCACCATGCAGGAATACTGTACGGATATCAAGCTGCTCGATAAAGTATCCCCTCATGAATGCTATGGCTAGGCATGTGCGAACAGTAACAAATTAAACAACGGGGGCGAAGATGTCGCCCACATCAGACTGTGAATCCCCTGGCAACCAAGCGAGCCTTATGACTTCGTACATTTCCCTCTTCATCGTACTTTCTCAGAAATATAAACCTTGTGATAGGGATAAATCGGCGGGGGAAGAGATCCTCAGAACCAATTACCCTGAGAAGGAGGTGTTGCAAGCGACAAAAGTGCTACTGTGATATTGTTGAACGAACAAAAAGGGAGTGTATATAGAAGAGAGTTGAGAAAGCCACAAGCAAGTATAAAAGGGGTAGGGTCTACCACCGACGCTCTGCGACCAGCGTAAGAAAAAGTTTTCTTGGGTCTGAAGTTGACTCTCAACTTCCTACTACTCGGGACTTGGCTTGAAGTTGTCTGCCAACTTTCTTTATGCTTTGTGTGCAACTTAATTTGTTGAGCGCCCCGCTCGGGTGTGCTGGCTCCCAAGTAGTCCTACCATTTCATGCAAAAAGCCCCTTATATAGAGTTTTCAACCCTCACATTCTGTAGCACCTATGCAGTACCTATGTGCCAAATCTGCACCGCCACAGTACAGTGCAAAGCATCCCTCTAAAAATAATTAAAAACATAATAAAAAGTACAGTGACAGCTCAGCCAGCGCAACATGCCAACTCAGCCAGCGCAGCATGCCAAAGAATATCTACAATTTTCATTATATCACCTTGTTGATAGTACTGGTACTCCGTTGGGAAGATTGACAACTTACCACATTCTGTGGCGTTGTAGTGACTCCAGTTCATCATGGATTGCCTCCTGCCACGATGCTGCATCCTCGCTCTGCACTGCTTCATATATTTTTTTTCGGATCTGCTTGATATGTATTCACTGCCATCGATGATCCAGGGTTATAGTAGTCTAGAGATCGTCTCTCTCTGCGGGGGTTCCTTTCGCCATCCTTCTGCATCATATCACCAGTTACTCCATCCTCGTCGAAAAAGCGGTATTCTGTCGGGCTACTGCTACCAACTCCAGTGATTTGATTGTTCCACATCACCATCCTCATATGTTAGAATATGAGTAAGCATGTTGTCCATTTCAATTTCCTCCATAGATCCTTCGTTGGTTCCATCAATGCCTGCGTTACCTGTGTTGGTGGCAGTAGACCCAGACCCTTTAGTGTTACCAACATCCCCTTCCCTTTGCGCGATTGGAATCATAATTTACGAGTTGTTTCTCGAGTTTTGCTCGCTAATGTTGGGCATGGAGTAGTCCTCATCCATAGCCAAACCCTCCCTGTCGTTGAAACAAAATTCCACCGGAAAGCGATCTTCCACAATCGTAACACCTCGAGTGATTATAGGTCTGCGTTCTATAGGTAGCCATACCTTGTACTGTAAGTTCTCCAAGCATGTTAGTACAATTCCAAGCTTGGACTTTTGGTCGAACTTCCTCTGGAGCCCTTTAGGAATGGGGTACCATCCAAGGCAACCAAAGACCTTCAAGTGACTGACGCTAGGTTTAACTACATGCATCAGCTCACATGATGTTTTAGTATTGCCCCGTCGGACAATGAAATAGGTTACGGATCTGAGCTGCACGCGATATTGCCTCGGCCCAAAATTATCTTGGCAATGACGCGTGGTCCAACATTGGCCTTGCACTCTCAACAAGTGTGCGATTTGCTCTTTCCGCTATTCCATTTAAATTGGGGGAGTATCTTGGAGCCATATGGTGTTCGATACCTCTCTCTTCTAGGTATGATTTCATTCCGATATACTTCCCTCCACCGTCCGAATGCAACATCTTAATCATGCAAGAGAACTTGCGTTCCAACCACGGTCTATACAGCTTAAACTTAGATAGAACATCAGGCTTTCTCAAAACAGGATACTCAGTGATATACCACGAACTCTCATCAATAAACTTTACGAAGTACAGACATCCGGAGACAGAACGGCTTGAAATCGGCCCACAGACGTCTGAGTGAATGACTGCGCATCTTTCCATAGTTCTGGGTGTAGTCATTTGAAGGGACTTGCGAGTTTGCTTTCCTTTCATGCAGCTGTCGCACACCTTCTTCTTCATGTGAGGTTTGTTCAAGTCCATTCCTGTAACAGAGCCATTCCTGTATAAAGACTTAATACTGTCAAGGTTCGCATGACCTAGTCTTTTATGCCAGAGTTGCATTTTCCTCTCCTCTGTAGTCTGACCGGACTCGGAATTTCCGGAACTTCTGGCGTTTGTCAGGCGTCCTTGCTGTTGCGAGCTTCCTTCACGAGTTCTGTTTCTCTCTATTAGAGAGCTAGTGGGTTTCAACTTAACTTATTACACATTACATTGGCCAAGAATTCTCGGTGTGGCTTCAATACTACTGTCAAGTCCCACTTTTTCACCCTGGCACGCCATACCCGAGAAGGAATTGCCCGGACACACTCGATGTACATGGCGATCATCTCATGCACTGCTTGCATGGAGCCTGATATAATGAAAATTGTAGGTATTATTTGGCATGCTGCGCTGGCTGCGCTGGCACTCTGCGCTGGCTGCGCTGGCATGCTGTGCTGGCTGCGCTGTCACTGTAGTTACAATGTTATTCTCAATTATTTTTAGAGGGGGGTTTTGCGCCGTGCTGTACCGGTGCCAATATGGCACATAGGTACTGTACTGGTGCTACGAATTGAGAGGGTTGAAAACTCTATATAAGGGGCAGAAAAATATGGACCAGATGGTCCCGACTCTGGAACTGGATGGGGGCGTCCTCGATGGTTTATATTTTTCGCAGGAGGCAATGGAGAATTTTAAGCCGTTCGCGGGGATTTGTGTGGACTGCCTGGGTGGGATGGATATTTTGGGGGAACTGTTCGGCTCTGATATAGAGGAGTAAGATATTAAGGAAAGAATCTATATATTTAACCTGATAGTATCTGCTGTTAGTCTTTCTCGTTGACACGATTCTATTTGATGCATTTTATGGTTCTTAGTGTGTTTGTTTGAGACTTTAGGGTTAGCCAGAAAGTCTATACAAGCCGAATAAACTGCTTCCTCTTGTGGAAGTCAAGCAAGGTGGTAGACAACTTCAAGTCAAGTCCCGAGTAGTAGGAAGTTGAAAGTCAACTTCAGACTCAAGCAAAAATTTTCCTACGTTGGTCGCGTAGCATCAGTGGTAGACCCTGCCTCTTCCATACTTGTTTATAGACCTCTCAACCGTCTTCCTTATCCACTTCTTTTTGTTCGTTCAACTATACCACAGTAGCACTTTTGTCGCTTGCAACACCTCCTTCTTGGGGTAGTTGGTTCTGAATATCTCTTCTCCCGACGATTTACCCCTATCAGAGCCCACAGGATCGACCGACATGATCGCCAAGTGAATCTTGTCGCGAAAGACCTGGCAAGAGCTGCTCTTCATTCTGTTGAAGAGCCACGCCATGGTACCCACCGCACGAGACCAGACATCCAGGCAATGTGAAGCAGCGGAGGGATCTTCTTTTTCGATGTTACCCTCGTGAATCCCCTCGCTCCATCCAGCAGGAGAGTGAGGGCCTTCAACCCGATGTCCTCTCCGAATTCGGCGCGAAATGCAAAGCAGAGAAGATATCAATCCTTTATCGCGACCTCCACCAGAGGTAAGCTCGTGCCTGTGCCAACCTCCACTCTTGGATAGATCGGATATATCTTCCAAGAGTAAAACACCCAAACGTTCCCCCTTTTGGAGGGTGGCACCCGGATGCATATGCAGTGCAAAATGAAGTGGCAAGGAACGTGACTAGGAGGGCACTGGAGACGTCCGGAAAGGTTCGGGGGGTTTTGATGCAAAGGCACGCTGCAGCAGCCGTCATGTCCAATGCGGCCTGCTCGATGGCTGGCCGGAAGGTAGCATTTTAGGGAGCGTAGCTCGTTTCCCATTACTGTGTCGTTATACCCTTTTTGAGTAGATTGTGGTTGTCTGAAAAACCATGGGATAGATCGGATATATCTTCTAAGAGTAAAGCACCCAAAACTTTTTCCCCAGTTCAACACATCCGTTGGAGTTATCCCCACAAATATATATACGCGAATTAGTTGTACAATAGGAGGAAGAAGTATCTTTACTCATTACTTATTTTGATTGTGCACCGATTGACCGACTATTCAGTTAAGAACGAACTAGATAGACCAAATCGGTCACGTGCAGTGGGGTGCGCAATATGATGGCCGTAGCCACGGATGATCACAAAGTGCAACTGATACGCTGGTAGATGCGTGTGCGAATAGTAGCGTCCGAGGTGTGGAATTTCCTGGCTACACGTGGAACAAATTCTTCGATGAAAAATGCCGTCTCCGGAGAAAGGGCACCAAGGGGGTCGAAAAACGGAGGCTGGAATCGGAAAACTGGGTCGCGGGAGGGCAGGGAGGGGGCACCAAGCCCCTTGACAGCTTATGCTGTAGATCCTGGACCCTGCGTTGGTTGAGTGAGGGCGGCGGTCCCAGTATACAATATGTGTAATCATCTCAACTTCATGTTTTATATATGGTATCCTATTGTAACAATGCCTCACGGACCGAGCCTGGGACCAAGTCTGCCTCCCCATGCACCTCTGTGGTCAGGGCTTCGAAAGAATCGCCCTGTTCCTCCATGGGGCAGCCGCCGCAAGTATCGTTGATCCTGCGTCCGCACGGCAGCAGACTTCCGCATACGCCACTCGGCGTGCTTGTGCACTAGCCTCTGGCCGCTTCTGCAGCGACTGATTCTTCGTCCTCCGTCAGGATGGGCCTTCGCTCAGCCGTTTCGCCCTGTCCATTTCTGGGATAGTCAACCTTTCGACCCTTGACCCTCCCACTCTAGCTGCTTCACCCACCAACACTCTAACCCTTCTCAAACGGGTGCGGCAAGAGGCGCGGGCAAGAGTAAATTGGCAAGACCAATCCTGGGCTACTGCCTAAAACCCGACCGTTCACAGCGACGCCGACGTTCGACATAGTATCCGTGGCCTAGCGTTCCCCCGCAGCCCCGCTGCGGCCTTTCTCTTCGCCCAGCCCACGGCAGATACAAAGGTGCACATCACACACTGGCAGACCATGCTCCGCCGTCACCTCGGACTGCTAGTGTATGATGAATCCATGCCCCTCAACTGCCACCACTGTGACCACCCCTTGGACACCCTCGGGTATCACGCCGCCGACCTCTGCTGCCCTGTTTTCGGCCGTCGTCACCGCCATGACTCGCTCTTTCATGCGTTTCCGACACAAGTTACCCGCGCCGCGGGTCTGGATACTCGGCACGAGGTTCTGCCCCTCGTCCCAGGCACTGAGCTCCGGCACGCCAATATCCTTGTACAACCCCCCAACCCCAGGAAGGCAAAAAGTTGTGCCCCATTGCGTGTGACATCACTGTCGTCTTCCCGTTCAATGCCGCAGTTCGCACCAAGGCAACCCAGGTTGCCGGTGGCACTGCTGAAGTAGGGGCCCGCGGCAAGGTTACAATTCTGGAAGGCAACCTCGCCCGACGCCTCCCCGCTCCCTCAACTGGCCCATCTTCTTCTGCGCCTTACAGGCCGAACTTGACGTTTCGACCTCTGGCGCTTGATTCCCTGGGTGCCCTTTCCCCTGGTACAATTGCACTTATCGAGGAGTTAGATCCGCGGATCGCGTCCAAGTGTCACTTGAGACTTGGCGTTATCCGCCGCCGTATCTACTAGTGACTGAGTTGCACCCTCTGGTCATCTATCTCTCAAGCTATCCTGTCCTGACCCCCGATGCGCCTGGATAACGAGGTCCATCCGGTTAGATCTTAGCCTATAGTTAGGACGTGCGCAGTCCCCAGTAGATACTGAAGAAGAATAATTCTTTATTGTTTGAAGAATTAGGTACTGATTGCATTAAACTTCTCTCTACCAAGATTGCGGGACAGTAAAAAATAATTCGCGCTAAAAACCACAATTTTTTGTCTATCATTCTAGATTTTCGGGAAACCTCCATGAACTCCCCCAGTCAGAAACCTTGAAACCTGGAAACCACGCGTTCTAGAGCTTTCAACACGTCAACCGTATATCTCTTCTAATATGCGTGAGTGTAAGCGTCAAATCTATATCAACAGCAGAAGTTTTCAAGGGCATTCATGAAATACGAATGCATGACGGTGTTAGTTTTGAAAATGTGTCCAGTTTTTTACCTGATGGTTGGGTTCCCTTCTGGAGACGAGACGTTGACAGATTTGGCGGATAGGACGGTCATTTTTAGAAAATGAGTTTCTATTTTCATCTCGGTTGTTCGTTCAAAGCATCCCGCAGATGAATGGATTATTGTATTTTTTGACGCCTGTCGCTCTCATCTCCATTCAAGTGCATTACTGCAGATGAATAATGCCCGAATTGCTGTGATAGCTCTCCCCGCACATATAAGTGACCGCCTTCAACCTTTGGATGTACTCTTGTTTGGTCCCCTCAAGCATTATGGAAACGAAGCTATTATGCGTATGTCTCCCCGATACGCAATTCAAGTATCTTCGGGGTTATCAAAGATATATTGGAGTCATGTATGGGATAATACAGAAGAGGCATAAAAGAATGCTGCGACTGTAAAAAAAATCGAAAATGGATTAAAAAAGCTGTAATTTGGGCTCTGGACCTGGTGACACCACTTAGCCCCAGTATTAGAACATCCTACAGAAATTTTTCTCTTGTAACGACTGAAGAAGCATGTAGAGCTTCGAGAGCACATTTGCTTGAGCAGATGCGTAATGGGCCAATGAAACCTTCCATAAGAGCTGGTTTTGTTGATACTAGTGTTGGAATTGAGGTTAACCGTGATGCTGTCATTAATCTGCGAGCAGAATTGGAAGAAAAGAGACGCCAAGATCACATCGAAAAAGAATTGAACGCAGATTTGAGGAGTGTTCGCTACGGGGAGTCTTTTAAGTCCAAGGTTCATTCAACGATCGACGTTGGGCAATCCGAAGTAATCTGGAGAACGTAGAAAATTCCAAACGTATAAGTCGATCTACTATGGGACGACAAGAAAGTAATGTTTAAAATGATTTGATTTCAGTTTCTAAACTGATTTTAATTCAGTTTTTGAAATTAAGTACTGCTTCTACTATGTAGTAAGGTAGTAGTAAATACCTTTGTACATCTATCCGATTTACTTTTAATTTCCTTTCTTTTTTGAAAAGTAAAATAAATTTTGCTACTGAGATGACTCTATACGTCCCCGTAAGCCATATTTAAGTTTTTGGAGCGGTAGTTTGCAGGCCTTACCCTACTGACTCTATATCTGCATAAATCCGTATTAGCTGCATAAATCCGTACTAGCTGCACCGCAGAAACATGTCACCATATTTAGTGGTAATATTTAAAATTATTCAAATTGTCAAAAAATTTGCGGGCCATTTTAAAAATCAAAGAATGCACGCTGGAAATGCACTTTTCTTTAATCCTGCTTGTAGGTGTTACAATATATTTTTCGCGCATGTATCTGCACGTAGCCGACTTGGACCACTCGCTTAGCTCTTAACTAGCATTATAGTCGGATCCTGCAGCGGACACTTGTTGTACTACAGTAATGCCATAAAGTTTTAATTTAAAATCACTCATGAAATGTACAAACTATATTAGCCTAAAGTGCTCTGAACGACTCTATAGCACTAATCGGAAGCAGCTTGATGCGTTACAGCAGTGAAAAAAACCCTTGACAAAATAAAAACTAAAAACTATTTTCCATGCTAAATAGGGGTTTTCATGCTAAATAGGACTTGCTTGCATGCGCTCTGAGTCCTCCAGAACTGACTACAACAATCCAGACTTTATTCAACTGTCACACTATTCCCACTTCCTCTCTATTGAAGGCCCCGTTAAAGATCGTAGGGTCATCGTAGGCAGGCAGTCCAAGGTAGCGACGTACCATGGCCTTCCAGTGTGCTATCGACACTTCTGTGTCGGTAGTGGGATGGTCGAGGAGAAATGCGGCGCTAGTTCACTAGGTAAAAATGAAATTTCAACAATATGTCTGTGCAAACTTTTGCAGCAGTACTATCTCGAACCACGAAATATCTTGTCGGCTGTTTCTCTGTTTCATAATTTGGTTATCTTTTCCTCAACGTAAGGAATTGATATCTTTTTTCTCTCTTTCTAATCTTCAATATACGGTCACGACTTTTCTCCTCCTAAGGTAATCGAGACAGGATCATGTCCATGAGAAATAGGCAGCCCGGTATCAGAAGGCTGTTTCTTGCTAAGAATTCGTATGCAAGCCATTAAAACTGGATATATTTTAATTTGAATTGGAAGATGCAACCATAAGGCGTTCTTTTCGATTAATTTTTTCACCAGAAAAGGTCCATACCGTCAGACCATTACATTTTACATTTCTTGAAAACTTGAGTGTATATCTGTAAACAATAATTTCTACAGCCGCACTTCTGAAATAATCTTATTGCTAAGATTTTGGCAGCATTGAGAGAATACCACGCCATTTCTAGGTTTAGAAACTCTTAAAAAGAACGCTCCTTCTTCCAATGAATTTCTTAACCGTATGCTGAGATAATGATCCATTTAAATCAGTATTTCAGCACTTGATATCATATACAGAAAGATTTATGCTTCATGTCCCAGGTTCATCTCGACTATAGACATTACAAGGTTCTAAATCACCAAAAAGGCATACAAAAACTTTCCACTAGGTAGTAAATAACCTTATCTACGCGGATTACTAGAAGCATAAAAAAATAGGTAGCTATTAGCCATAAGATTCATAATCTCTAACGAGCTGTCAGTTTGCGGATAAATATTTTTGGACATCTTCAACATCAATGCAAGAGCTTCATAAAATTTGCCCAGAACTTTGAAGAAAACTTTGGATTTATGCCCGAAACAATGGTATCAGGTACGTTATAGGGCTTGAAGAAGTTGGTTGAGGACGAAGCGGAGCCGCCAACTGCTTTATCGTTCACATTAAAAAATTTGAAATGAAATCTTCTTGTGAGAAGATTGCAAGATCAAACCATGATATAACTGCACCTCTTCCACCCTTAGTTTTCGGGAGGTTTACGATAAACTCAGTAGTCAGAGACCCTCGTATTCTCTTATAAATCTCTAAGGGTGTGATAAATGTAATTTTCTTCTGATTAGAATCATTTGCTTTCTGATAGAGAATAAATACAATAACATAATTCATAACATAGATTATCTTGTGTCTCTATTGACAGTTAGGAATTAAAGATAAATTATTCACAAAAGAAACATGTACATGTATCTTCTAGTACTGCATTATCTGCAGTAAATCTTAAAATGCCTTACTTGATAGACGTAGCCTAAAAATGTGAATCATATTTTTATTCTACGCCTTCTTAGTCTAATATTAGGGCTAATTACCACCCAAAGCTACAACAATAACTTAGAACTGATAATCATAATAACTAAAATATCATCAAGATTAGAAGAAAACACGTCGTTATCATTAAATGAAGGGCTATTCATGTTTTAGAGTTGAATACATGAAAAGCTTTCGAAAACGGTCGCCAAGTACATAAAATTTTCCTTTCTTCAATATAACTGGAAATATTCAGAATACACCGCGATTGTAGATGTAACATTCATATTTTAGACTCTTTTCATGCTTGGTGAGTAGGTAATTGAGGATTTGACTGCCCGTTACGATATTACGAAGAGCTGTCCAAATAAACCCAGAAATAGTGAAGAAAATATATCAAACCGTGAAGCTTCCTATCATTTGCGGAATAATCTTGTTGATTACGGCATATATCTTTAGAAAAGAAGGTCATGAAACTAGAATTTTTATTTTCACCTAGTTGAGCTAAAATTACTCCTACCAAAATTAATGAAGCATACTAATGAACTCCGAAACTCTTTTTCCAATCTGAGCAAACAAGAATAGGGGCTTAGGTGATATCTTCTTGCAGATTTTAGAATGCATCCTAAACAGTATCACTATTTTTGCAAAAAGTGATTCCTTCCTTCCTAATTTCGTCGAAAGAGCCGTTATTTTAGAGAAATTATAAATATACCGGGAAATAATTGAACTAAACCAATAAAAGCTCTAACATCTGTAGCTGCTTAGGATTCGTACATAGTTTCGCGACATCACTTTTCTCTGGATCAACCCGAATACTATATTTTCTGACTTAAAGCATAACAAATCAATCTCCGTTTTCAGAAAATCGCATTGTTTCTCCGACGCATTAAGCTCATTTTATTCCAGGATATAGTACTATCTAAATATGCTTGAGATAGATTCAAAAGATCATGAGTACACACGGCCATGAAGAAATCAATGTTTTCATAGAAGATGTGGCTCATTAATGACGGAATAATGACAAGAAAACTGCGTAAGCCCATTGGAATTACAAGTTACTCAATTTATCCGTTGTTCGTATTAAATGGAGTCTTTTAAATGCACTCAGTATTTAACTGCATCTAATGGAAACGAGTTTTGGAGTCCAATTCTGAGAAGAACCTTGCTCCACCAAGACTATCAAAAATTACATCAGATCTAAATAACGGCGTTCGTTCTTTTTCTGGTTAGATTAAATGCTTCGTAATCTACCAATAATACCAATTTGAAATTCGGTTGGACGAAGAATAATTATGATCCGTACGGTGACTTACTTGGCCTCATTTCTTCTTTCTCACAGAATCTGCCAGTTTTCCTTGGCTTTTAACTCCGCCATGGATAGCTGAAAATGGACGATGAGGTGGCTTAGAATTTTCTGCAACCTGAATCTCATAATCCAAACTGCATAAGTATATGAATAGTGAGTCATAGAAATATAGGATTTTAATTGAGGCTTCTGAGGCAGGAAGTGATTTTCGATAAGATTGTTCCATCTCTGGTGCGGGCTTTCTAGGTGCGTGTGAGATCTCGGAGTTCAAATAAATCTTTCAGTGTCGCGATTAAACGACTGGAATATTTTGAGCCTTACAACCTCGAAATTACAAGCAGGAGGAAAATTAGGGTCTTGATAGTGCTCCGGTGTGGAAAACCTATAGGATACACCGGGAGGCGGCTACATGAGCTTTGAAGTGCAGGGAACGAATTAAACCTCGGTCAAATGGCTTGCTCAATTTAGGGAAGGACGGGAGCCTTAGAGAACGTTCAGTTGAGTGATGTAATTGAATAAGTTTTTAGAAGCTTTGTTTATACCTCCCGGGTGTTGCTATTATGGAACCAACTGGTCTCTAGTTAGACGTCAGAATGAGCATTTGAATCATATTTCCTCTAATTTATGGCTCATGAACAAGATTAGCTGGAATAATGATGATATTTGGAAAGTATTCACAGATGTCTGAATTGAGAATGGCGCGACTACATTATTTTGGGTTTTTCCTACATTCTCGAAAGAGGATGTAGAAAAAACGGAATAAGTTTGGATCTCCCTGGTGTGAAAACTCGTGGCGTATACTTAGATATTTTATTGAGTAATGAAGAGAATTGCAGAAGGTCTCAACAACCCGGTCGTGTAACTGTGGTATTTGGGCAGCATACGCTTGGAAGTCGTAACTCATTTGATATGTCAACATCTCCTTCTCCCGCACTCCTTAATCGCAGAATTAACGTGGTTTTTCTATCATTCGTATTTAGATGTGTCTGAATGAGCAGCCATATCAGTAAACTCGGCAAAAATAAGACCAACCCCGTAGTTAGAGCGACTTTGTTTCCACTGTCACTCATTCTCGACACTTGATGTGGAACTTTCCTCAAAGAAGCTTGGAGACCCTTCAATATAGTACCATCTAAAGTTACTGCCCAGATTAAAGGGTTTCTTTGGCAGTACACAGCAGATAATTACACCAGACGCTTCTGGAGTAGGACTCGGGATCGAATCCCGGTGTTTTACTGCTGAGGTATTTATTTTCCGTTGTCTGTAAGAATTTTAACGTCAAAAATATGAGAAATGAATACTTACTGTTAATTTAGACTACTACTACGATGAGGGTAAGCGATTGAGCTTGCTGGACACTAGTAGCAGTAGTAGGATACCACTATTTGTATTTCATTGTTGAAAAGGAAAGCAAAAATGAATCTTCATTCCACTGCAATAATTAATTTCTACAAGTTACTTTAGGCGTTTCGCATTCTAAGCAGATTAAAGATACTGTATTATTGTTTTTGAATGCTTATAAAGTGCTCCAATGTTATGCTGTGGGTATTTTGCTGGTATCAGGCTACTTCAAGCACATTTGCCGTGGGAATTGAAGAAACTCGGCGACTTTCATTCCTACTAACCTGCATAATTTTCTATAAATTTTTGCATATAGTGCTCTGAAACTGTCAAAATGATTATAACTTGGACCAGAATACCTGAGAGAAGAGAAGGTAAAGTGATACATAAGTTTAGTCCAATCAATGTTGCTTGGTGCTCGGTCATCGAGTATTCTCATCAGCTAAGAACTACTCACAGAAAGTTGAGACTTTTAACTTTAAGTTGAATGCTCCGAAATTCGGTAAAATAATTCTACATCTACTGGCCAAAAAAGCGAAACAAATAACACTTCGCAGCGATTCTCAAACTCACAACCCAAAAAACGTAACCAAACAATAGTTCCCAGTAACATCTATCAATGCCGAAGGGAATTAATCTGGTCGAATATAGCGATATGCATACTGATTCAGAACCGGCTCCATGATGCTAAAAATCCCTATCTGGTTAATTCCTAGCTTTAAAGTCACCTCTTCTACGTTCTCAAAATACCCTACGAGTAAGGACTAAATTAAAGCTCTCCAAATGAAGGCAATAGTTTACACATTAAAGGCTTTTTATCCACGAACTTCCCGCCAATAACCGCATCGAAGCAAGCAAAACTCGAAGTACAGGAATCTCTACAGCATAAATTATGGTACTCGCAACTTAAATCACACCATCAGTTCTCTATCGTATTTATTATCGCATCTTGAGCAGGGATAGGGTTTTATGAACAGTACTATGGACTAAAAATATTACAAAGTAGTCTTTCTTACTTTAAGTCGAAATATTTTCATGAGATTCCGGCGGAGGACTTCGTTTTTTTGACGAATTTGGTGATTGTCGTCAAATCAGAATTCTGACAAAAGCTTACACCTAAAAGGAGATACCAAGCCAATAAAAGGTTAAATTTTATAAATTTATATTCATTTTAAAAACTTAGAGCATAGTCTTCTCTGAAAAAGTACGATAGTCAGTTCAGACTAGGCTGGAGACGAAAAAAAAAACTTTTTCAAGTATAATTTTCTTTCGCATAACAAAGTACGACAAGGGTGCCGTGGACCCTGAAAGAACCATCGCGCTCAGATTGTTGAACTATTGGAATTTGTCGATCGAGAGAGGATAGTCGATCGGGAGAGGATAATTTCACAATTATGAACTTATTCTAACCATCTGTATTTGAATTGAATTTATTGGCTCCAGATACTGATGACGCTGAGATCCTTTTTCGTAGAATTCAAATAATTTTTGCATAATTTTTGATACTAGACCACATCAGACCCTAGGCCTGATCAGAGGTAAGATTACTGTGTAAATTAAAGCATTTAATAATAACTTCGAAAAAGAGAGACAGCTGTATCGAGAAGAAAAAGACACAGCGGAATACATGAAGAAAATATGTATGAGATTTGTAAATGAACTTAGCTTTTGAGCCATACCCAAACCCCCTTTTCTATAGCTTTAGCGCTCAGCTATCTTAAGTATATATAAGGGCGTTTTTTCTGCTTTCCCTATCGAGCAACAAAACGTTCCATGTTCGCAGATGCTAGCATACATTACGTAAATTAACCGTCAAGCGGTGTGGCATGACCAAACTTCATTTGCAGTAGTAAGCATTTGAAGGGAAATGATCAACCCAAGTTAAAGCAAGCACACCCCCATTCTCACAAAGATCTACTTCCAGCGAATTAAAGCCCAGTCTCAAGTTTTTCGTACCCCTTACGGCAAGATGTTTTGGAAATACTGAAGGGTTCTAATGAACGTATTAAATCGTTGCAACATCTTCTTCCCTTAGCAAAAAGAAATTGGGAGAATAGAATAATTTACCCATGTACACCATGTACCGAACATCCTTAGGGAACTCTTTAACATAATATCGGAGATCTTTATCCACAGTAAATTTGGAAAAACGGACTTTAACCATGAGAGTATTCCATGGGTTTCTACTAGAATAGTAAAATGGCCGGAAAATATGAGCTGAATTACAAAATGCCCATATTCTGAATATAGTACCAGTAGCCTTACCCTAAATCCCCATTACTTCTCTTGGACGGCGATCTCTTACAGCCATTCTCTCCTTCACACTGATGAAGAACCTAAGAAATAAATTATTATCGACTACGAAACCCCGAAAGTAGTTTGCTGCTTTTCAAAGAATAAAGCGTTGCTGTCAAAAACGGACCAAAAATTTGCAGAGATCTTCTACTTTTCTAAAACGGGAGAAAAGATGTGTATATGGCCAGTGCATGAGGAAATTATTAGCTAATTGAATCCACACAATACCCTACTTTTGGAAATTTGTACATGCCCATGTAGATACAAATGAAAATAAAGTAACTTGGATCTTGTGCAGTAATGGACCGCCAAGGTCCTTTGAATTGGATGATTCTACTTTTCCGTAGAGATAGGTATGATCAGAGATTTACAACGACCGTTGCCATAGTAGTTGAAAAATAATTTTGTGAATGTCGAGCAGGTTAAAATTCAAAGATGCAGTTACCGTAGGCATTGAATTGGTATGAGTTGAACTGAATAGGATGAAATATAGGAATTACAACCATAAATGGAACAGAATAATCTTTGCTTTCAGTTTTGTGACCCTATAAGCTCTCGGCTCTTATATCAGCGGCTGTGAAATGGGCAATCAAGATGTCTACGTCTATGTTATGTATTTTGAGCGGTCTGTGTAGACTTCAAGTTGCTTTTCGTCATTTTTGGCGACTGAAGCAGCTCTTTCAGACTCTCATAGAACTCGGATAATTGGGTGGTGTTGTTACTAATTGGTAAGGCATGTAGTTGGCTACCCATTGTGGGGTCTCCAGTTGTGATGTGGAATGGAATGATGATAGTATGACTATATTCTGATGAAATGACATCCGGCAGATCGTTTACTAAGAAATAATGCATTTATGGAGAAACATTATATGAAATTCTATTTAGATATTCAGAAAAGTTTCTCGTGGAAACTTTTTTGAAATATTTTTAATTCGTCTTTTTCTAGGCTTATATGTCCAGAATACAGATGAGAATATAGCGTAAGAATAATTCGAGCTGAAGCACGATCATTGGGGCCCAAAAATTAAAACTAATTTCTCAAGTCAACTCTAGCTCGATTCAGTCCTCGTAAAAGCGGTGAGCAAAAGTTGCATTAGTACTTTGAAAAGTTCTTCGCTATAATTAATTGATATAAGAATTTGATATTCTCACCCATTACATTATTCTTCAGTTTTAATGGATTGCTTGGTTTCCAAAATTCTAACCAAAAGAGTTATATGCTTTTCACCCTATTAGAGTAGTTTATTACAAGTAAAAACCGATGAAACTAGGAATGGAGAGTTATAGTCGGACTTTCTATTTAATGATTTTCTGGCAGAATTAGGTGAAACGGATGAATAGTCTCACGTAGACCAACATTTGCTCCCCGGATGGAAGAATAAAAATAAAATAATAAAATCTGTAGTCAAATTGAGGCCCATTTGACTCCAAAATTTATCTCGATGTAAAAAATTGCTTTTCCGCCCAGACGATGGGTGTATGCATTAAGGAATCAAATTGGAAATAGTTTTTTTCGCGATTTGGACCAAACGGCGGAAATTATCCAATGTTTAAATATATCATCATCTTAGAAGCACGGACACAACACGGTATCTAATCAGATGAATCTATGCAAGGGAATTTCTACCCGTATTATATAATGGAAAAGTAATGTCCTGCAACGGAGAAACTGCGGCAAACACAAGTAAAACACAGTACTGTAATTTCAAAACAGCCGTATAAGTGCAGTAATGGACTAAGATGAGAAGATTAGAGGAGGGTAGAATGAACGGGTAAATACGGTCCCCCATTGCGCTTCTCCAGATTGGTGAAGTATAAAATCTTAAAAATCAGGATCTTAGTGGTGGCCAGTCCTCTCAATTCTGTAGAAAGAGCAGACTGTGAGGAGGGTAAAGCGGTTACGGGGGAAGGCCAGTAAAACTAATGAAAGAAAGACGGGTCCTATGGAACTGCCTGTAGTAATCAAAAAAGAATTACTAACTCATTTGATACAAAAATCCCGGGTCTCTACAAGTGAATGACAGCGGTCACCACGAGCTATTGTCTCAGTTTTAATCAATGTCAAATTAAACAAATATTTTTATCCAAGGCTAATAATTCTAGAAATTTCACATTGCACTAAATTGAGGGCACTGTAAAGAAATCGGAATGCAGGAAAGACCGAGAGATATAATTTATTTTCTATTCGATTCCCATCCCAGGGCGTTACTTGATTCAAAGTGAGCCGAATGTCGAAGAGATCGAGTCTCCCTGTCTAAAACAGGAAGAAGACCAGATTTTGATCTGCGTTTCACCAGAGAAGTCGGAAATCTGGAGAAAATGAGGAAGACGAGGCTTCGGAAAAAGTGGGAAAGCCAGAAATCAATAAAAATGCACAAAAGCGTGGGAACCAGAGTGAAGATATTACCTCGGTGAGCATATTACGGCTTTAAAAAGCATCTGAATCCGTAGGGAAGAAAAAGTAATAACAGGTAAGAGCCTATAGAATCCAGTGAGCCACAAAGCCTTCAAAGAACAACTGTTAACAGATATAATACTGGATAGGATACTTCCTGGAGTAACAGGGTCCCTTTTTCAAACTTTAACGACCCTAAAAACAACTATTTTAGTTATTTCATAATCAAAAAACCATAGAATATGGTTTGATTAAAATAGAAAACATCTAAGAAATATCTTACAGAACTGTTCAGGAATATGAGATTTGTAACTGGAGTAAACACGTTTTTTGACATTCATCGCAGTTTACTCCATATTATGAGCGATCTTTGAAAAATTGAGCACACAGACTCATTTCAAATCGGAGCCATCAGAAAAACGTTCCAATATGGAGAAATATTCGGTAATATATGGGAGAAAAATAAGTTGTACCGCCGAATATATTCAAACTTAAGCCATGTGCGAAGTAAAGAATTTGATTACTCTCCCGTCCCGATAAACTAAAAGTTAAGGTTATAATGGCTAGAGCAAGATATTAGGGGTTTGCGAAATTGTAGAAGGTAAAATTTTTGTGCTGTAAGCAATAATCGAATTGAAGGAATCGTGAGTTAAAAAATCACAGAAAAAAGAGCAGTAGAAACAAAGAAGATAAACGGCTTCATTGACTTTACAGCATTAACCATTTGGCTTTAAAATTTTAGTCATTGAAATGGATTAAAAAACTCAAAAGGTTTAATTGTAGTAGCAAACTCGAAGAGCTTAATAACTACAAAAATAGATTGCGCAACAAGTCTTAGTTACCATAAATAAGGCTACAGGGTATAAAATAATACCCATAACTATCGTCAGGAAAATCTCAAGCTTTATATGAAAAAAATTGATGCAGCTGGATACAAGGCCTAGAAAATATTTTCAAGCAAACATTGAGCTCATCTGTGCCCTACATAGTAAGATTCAGTGTATTTTACATAGTATTGGATGCAATCTAACGTAATGAGCTGATAAATATACGTAAAACTGTAGTAAAAAACTTCAATCGTTTCAAGAAAAGTTACTGAAGTAACTTTTTATGTAAAGATTGAAGATTATTTATTTGAACCTGAAGATCATGAGTTAGCTGCAAGGAAAATTTTTCACGAACTGAAAAAATTGGATATTTGAGTAAATATAGAGAAAATAACAATGTATTTCTGAAATAGTTACGGAAGATTCCAACCCTGCGTATTGATCAAACGATATTTTACTATAGTAAATGATTCGAAAAATCTATTCAATGGATACTTAACAAGTCGTACCAAACATTGTCAATGAAGATAGACAAATCATAGACAGGTTCAATATTATTATGAGTGTAGTACTAACCAGGATGATTCAATAAAAGACAATTTTTTTGGCTCAAGTACCATACCATTGAAAATTGGGAATGTATACAGACGAAATGCTTATAAGCAATTTAAATATTCTGTTCGTGTTAACCATTTGTATCTCAATCTCCAGCAGAAAAGAAGCGGAGAAATGTAAACAAAAAATGTGCTTTATCCGTGGAGAGTCTTATTTTATCGCACGAAAAAATCATGTAAGAAATCGGAACGCAGCTATGAAATCACTAAATAAACCCAGAAGAAACGAGTTTAAATTTCCACCACAAGGGATATATTGTGAAAAATAGCACAACAGCCCTGTAAAAATGTAGACAAAGGGAAAAAGTTACAAAATTTTTAATAGAAAACAGATAAGAAAAATTAATTACTCGTACAGAATCCTTCTTGAGTTTCAGTTTTTAGTAAGAAGTTATATAAAAGATATACGCAGATAATAGAGAGCTTAAGGTGCACGAATTTCGTAATTTTTCCATGGTAAATCGTTCCACATATAACAACTGACAATTTCATACGGATGAAATGCCAAAAAATGTATGTCTGTGATAAAATAAAAAATTATTACCGCAACCAATCCTTAAGATTTCGCGCCAAGTTGTAGTCAGCGCATCGGCACAGCATCGTGCATCGAATTCTTCAACTATGACCAGAATTTCATTGACTACATTCTAACCCTTCTAATATCCCTCAACCTCACTCATAGCGTTATCAAAATGACAAAAACACCCTCTCAACCTTCATTACCACCGTTTTCCACCGCCTCTTCACCCTCTACATGTCTGTTAACACCCGAAACCAACCCCTCCCCTGCAATCCTGCTTCTATCTCAGGCGGCAAAGAATACCTTAGCTCCTATTTCTAAGCCTTTGTCCCCTTTCGGCGTGAATGGAGAGTCGGTTGACACGGTTATTTCGGAGGACTCCGACGGAGGGAACGATTATGGTAGTGGTAGACGTAAATTGATAAGGATGAAACCATTTGACTATAAGTTGTTTAATACTATTCTGCTGCAGTTTTTCCGTACCGTTAATGTGCATAAAGTAGAGCATCGCAAGAAGATAAGGTTCCATACGTGTTTTCTTTAAGAGGTTCCCTCGGTTTTATCAAGCAAAAGGCGCAGCCAGGCTCCAAATCATTGCTTGACCGCTTCAAACTGCTCATTGACACCCGCATCAGAAGGCTTAAGAATAATATGGCCGTTTCAGGTATTAATGAAATGGCTACCTAGCAAAGTCAGTTGCTGGATGATCTTGCAATGGAAATAGAATTTTACGTTTAGGCCACGAGGAAGGACGGAGATATACTGAACGAGGCGGAAAAGGTATTGGTGTCGGCGGGAGAAGCAATCAGGTATGAAGCCTGCCACCGAAAAAAGGGGGAGGAAACTGACACAAATGAGGAGAAGAAGGCTGCTCCACGCGTGAAGAACCGGTTCGAAAACTTTGATGACGTAAATGAGGCTATGATAGAGAGTGTGAAGCGTCGGCTTGAGATCGATGAAAACACGCTATCTTTGTCACAGAAGATATTGAACATTGAGGTGTAGCGTGCTCAGCTAGAAGATGCGCGAATTGAGAGATAGAATGATCTGCCAGAACGAAACTTAAAATTAGAGGAAGTAGGCATAGAGATAGAAAGGGAGGAGAGAAAGGGCAAAAGCGCAGAGAGTACAAAGATGCTCGAAAAAATGGATAATATGTATAGTACACTTGCCTAGTATCCGAGCGGAGAAGGCCCTGAGAAGCAAATTCCGCGCGCTGAGCTTGCGAATGTCTAGAAACCTGACTCTGGCCCACAAGGACCCTTAGCGGAGAGCTGATTCCCAGTGCATGACCCAGTTCCTGACAGAACTCAAGAAGTACGCGTCTTTTTGCTTTTTCCAGATCATTAAATGAACTTCTCTGATCTTATAGAACCTTCCGGGCAAATTTTCAGTCATTTATAGGTGAAATTGATAAATAATGTGGCCCTTTTTACCACAACCCAAACAGACTCTATCATCACGGGGTTTGATCATTTGCATACTGTAAGTGCTGTTGCTATGTGAGTTACCACCTTGGCGATTGAGTTTGGTAGAAAAGGGGCCACGGCCGTATTGAGGTTGTCCAGTATTAAATATACCAGCAAGACGGCTACGGAGTGTAGCGCCTGCATCTGAGATCGATGTCATAGGTAAGTTCCTCTGATCTTTAACTCGTCCAACCCTCCTCCTGCTCGAATTGAGTGGCAGAAATGAGCTGACTGTAAATTAATTGATAACTCAGGCCACCAGAATTTTCTCTGCTGCATGGATCAAGAGCCCAAGAGAATACAATAACGACAAGCTCAAGAAACTCAATCTTGGGCCTTTCTGAACGGCAATGAGGTGTTGCTTGGGAAGTGAGCTTAGATATTTCTTCGTGGACTTTCTTGATGGAATCATTCACAGTACAAGTAGGTGAAATATACTGACTGACAGGAATGTTTCGTAGATATGTGGAAATTTTTTTTAGCCGTGAGACTGAGTTACATTCACTTTCTAGCGCATTTAGGGCTTGAGAAAAATCTCAAACAAACCTCCCACATTCTTTAGGTAGAATCTTTTGGCTTTTCCTGTACGGAGATGGTGGAGATACTCGACATTTTGTTTTTCATTGAGCATATAATTCTGGTAGGAATTCTTTTATTCAGCTATAAAATCGGCCTAATATTCAGCTAGGTTACCAGAAAATTTCTTATTTTCTTCCCTGAAGTGCATGGATGGGTAGCTTGAGAGCTTTTCATCCGATGATGTGGAGAGTTGGGTGTACACTGGAGTAGACTGTTTGGGGTTTAGAGCGAGTGTAATATGGTGATCTGGTTGGTGATGCAAGAGAGATGAAATATGCATCATTTTGCTTTAAAGCTTTGCCGAGGTCACCATTGGGGACAATAGTTGACGCAAAGGTCTTTAAAATAACAGAATATTCATTGTGAATGGTTGGAACATTGTGTTTTGCGATAAATACTATCAACTTGGGATTAATTGATGAATTACCCAGAATCTGACCTGAGAAAAGAATAAGGATAGGGAAGCCATCAACCGAGCCCTTAATTCATCGCCAGAAAGGGAACTGTCCTCAACATAACCTTTGACATAGTCCACAAGAAACTGTTGCAATTCCATGGTCTCTCCAATACCTTGACAGAGAACCATATTAATAAACCCTTTTTAAGTGACAATTAAAGGAGATTTAATGCTTCGAAAATTGTGGCCTTTTCAGTGCTTTCCTTTTTAATCTATTTTACGTCCTTTTTGTGAGGTGACTTAATATTTTCTCGCCCTTTGTTTTTCCCCCTGAGACCTTTTTTCATTTTTTTCGATTTTCAAGCACGAGTCACAATTAGTTTCAGAATTCAAAATTTTAATTTACTAAGAACAAGATCGAATGTTCATATTGAATTTTACTAAATCTAATTTGCCACCAACCTAAAATGATACTTTCAAGGCTTGTGGCTCTGTAAATGTCAATGGCTCTCGAAGCTTCGGTTGCACTCCTGACGGTAAGGCGGATTTTCTTATCCTGTAAGCTTTTCTTGTGGTTTTGGCTCTGTAAATGATCGAAGTAGGTTTTAGACCCGGTGCAAGTGACCATGAAGAGCTTGCAGGTCCTTTTCTTTACAGTCACACGTGCACAAGTAGCCTTAGTAACCACAGCGCGATAAGCTAACCGACGGTCAGCTTGCGGCGTAGCCGCAGCGGAGTCCTAGCCGTAGATCTGTAAGCACTGTTAGCCTTTTGTGTTGTAAACGCGGTGTTAGAGAGGGGAAGCGAGAAATGAAAGTCACAGTGAAAGGGTACAAAGAGCTCCTGGGATGCTTTTGCAGTCCCGTGTTTGTGTAATTTAATATAGCAAGCTCCTAAAATAGTCGAATAGAGCGATTCATCAGTAGTAGTCAAAAGTGCCTTGCCCTCCTACCGCCCTGATTGGGTAGTGAGGTTTGCCTCATATAGCCGTTCTGATATCTTTAAAGCAGTACATGAAGTATACGATAGCCACTGTATTACCAGGCGCACAATACAATAGTACTGTCACCTGTCAATCTAGGGCACAGTTCCTTGCAATTGCCAAGTTAGATCAGTCTTTGGCCGTGATTGGACGCAAAAATTTATACAGTATGCACTGTAAAAGACGGAAGACCTGTAAGATCCATTGCTGAAATTTGACGACGGGATACACGTGGAATATCTGGAATTTGACCTTCGCCTTAACCCGAATTTACATATGTAGTGCACAATGCTGAACCTGAAAGTATAAGGAACCCTGTATTTTCTTGATAACCCAAGAATGAAGGCCTCAGCTTGGTCGAGAACGGCATTTTTTGTATGCTACGTGTATGCTTCTGATTAGTAGACGACACTGCGATACTTACCGAAATTCGTGTGAAATTCGTGTTTTCGATGCTTACAATCAGAGTTGGGGTGCTTCTGACAGATGTTGAACGCTTACACAGGGATGATCGCGATTCCGGGTGCGCTACGTAGTACTGCAATCGGTCTGTCGCCCTCATTGACCACTGTATAGTGGTCAACGTAATTTTTAGTATTTACCAACTTTCACCTGGCTTGAAACAATGCTGAACTAGGACCACTGTAAATTAGGATTTGCTCGAAAATTATCTAGATAGAAACCAGATTGGCGGCGTTAGCGGCGATCCTGAAATCAGTAGAACCTTTTGCCAGTGTAGAGCAGTTGAATAAATTGAGAATAAGATTGTCAATGCTCTTTCTTACTTCGTTGTGCGAGGCGACAAGAACTTTTATAAGCGGTGGATACCTTCGACTATCTCTAGCACATTTACTGATTATGCCGTAAAATCCATAGCGGATAGTCCTGCGGGGGTTACTAGTGACCCTGACACTACAAAGATCTTGACAGGAATCGTTAAAATTAAAATAATATAGAGAACATATAGACTGCTTAGGACAGAAATACTGTACAGTAGTGGACAAAATTATAAGAAAACTAGAAAGTAGAAACGATTAGCTAAATACAGCAGTAAGAGTGTGTTTGATAACGTTCGTCAACGGAATTAAATTAGCTGATGAAGATGCAACAATCAGATCTTTACTTGTGTAAATATTTTTGAAGATATTTGCTTCTATGCATTCTAGAAAGTGGACAAAAAATATAAATAGAAACAGCTAACTTGAAGTAATTCGTTGCTAAGCAGGGCAAACTGATTCAAACTTTACGTGTAGTACTGTATATAATGTTAGCTTAGACACCTCTAAGCAAAATTGAAGGCATTCACCAACTGCCTAACCGAACATCCTTCCCTAAAACATGCTACGAGGAAAGTGATTGTCAGACAAGGAGAAAGGCATAAGTTTAGCATAACACCACGGAGCAATGTCTCCGGAAGCGATTGCTGACGCCATCCACAAGAGCGCAACAGTAAACCGCAACTTGTTGTGACTTGGCGACAATTACAGGAGGCGCTTTTCCCTGGGACGACCAAAAAAATTATCAGATGGGGACAAACGGCTCATTATTCGAGAGGCAAAAAGAAGTGGTAGCGGTGCGCATGCAATTATTAAGACGCTGAAGCTGATTTTCAACCCCCACACCGTGCGTTGAGCGCTGAATCAGTGCCCTGTTACGACTTAAAAAGAGTTATGACTACTCCCGCAATGAAATCTAGGCTCAAACGGGACCGCAAGGAATGGGCACTTGAGAACCTTGACTGGATCGTGGCGGGCTGGTATGATTGGTCTGGTCCGGTGAAAAGTTCACTTTAGACGGATCAGACGGTTTGGCTGTGAAGTGGCAAGATAACAGAGAGAAGATTCAAACTTTCCCGAAAAGACAAAATCGAGGCGAGGGAATTATGGCATGGGCAGATTTCGCAGAAGCAAGAAACACAAATAGTAGTAAGGGCAAAATACAGTAGCCACACTACTGTACAGGCCTGTAAATAGTACATAAATATAGTTTATGTTATCTGTATTTCCAAGAGAGAATCTTCTACTCTTTACTTATCTTGAGTGTACACCGACTGACCGACTATTCAGGTAAGAGCTAACTGGATAGACCACATCGGTCACGTGCAGTGGGGCCCGCGATATGATGGCCATAGCCACCGACGACCACAAAGTGGAATTGATACGCTGGTAGATGCGTGTGCGAATCGCAGCGTCCGAGGTGTGGCATTTCGTGGCTGCACGTGGCACAAACTCTTCAATAAATAATGCGGTATCCGCAGAGGGTGCACCGAGGGAGTCGAAAACCAGAGGCTGGAATCGGAAACCTGGGTCGCGGGAGGGCAGAGAGGGGGGGGCCAGGCGCCTTGGCAGCTTGTGCTGTAGGTCCTGGATCTTGCGATAGTGCATGAGGACGGCAGCCCCACCGGCGACTTGCGTCGCTTTGGTGATGGAGGAACTGTAATACGGAAACCAGATGCAACGCCGCTTAATCTTCCCATTCGTGATAAGTACTGTACAACACTTACAGTAATACTGTACCGTACTGTACAGTATTACTGTAAGTGTTGTGGTCGCATCAAGGCACTTGCGTCGCTCTCCCAATAAACCCGAATGCCCTTCCGCACCCTCTCAGTCCATGCTGGTTATCAGCATAACCAAAGCCAATTGCCCAGTCGAGGATAGGAAAGCTCACAATGCTGAGATCTACGTAGAGACGCGTGCCGGTCGCGCCTTGGCAGCAGTCGTTCCTTACTCTTTCCCTTCTCGTCTTGCTCAAGCAGTGGTTTGCACGCGCTCTTCCAGTCCCAGCCCGCTCCATTTGTTACCCGTTAGCCTCGTTTACAATATTCTAGCCCCCAATGCAATTACTGCTATTCCTTCCTCTCGCCCCGCACACCACAACCCCGTTATTCGCCTTTGCGAACGTAATGTCCACCAGCTTCCAAGAAAAGTCATAGCGTCTAGTTGATTTTCCGGTGTGACCTGAAACTGGTTATCCCTATCCTCACAGTGGCTGGCAACTTTGCGTTGTATTCAAATATGCACTGCTATTTACCAGATCAAACTCCGCCCCTCCCTTCACAAGTCTCTTTTTCTTCGGAATCCCATCGACTCTTCCTCACCTCTCTCACTGTCCTACAATTTTCGGGTTTGGTGACCAATTTTTTGTTAACAAACGTCAACCTTCTCTTTATTTCCCCCACAATGGCCGTTACCAACTTAACCACAGGTCTTCCCCTCACTGTACATTGTAGTCCGCGGCCTTCCCTGCAAAATGTTTCCTGTCTTACCAGAATCATCGGAGAAGCTTGCATCGCACCAGCCTGATATCGCTTTCTCCATCTGTGGTACCAAGTACAACAGTTCCTGACTGATCACCACCTTCATCTTTCCCGACACACGTTTCAACCTTCTCGAAACCTTGAGTCTAAACTTGCACTACTTGCGCGGGCAGTTTCCCCTCGAAGAGTTGCGACACGTCTCCAGTCCAGAGCGGTCAGGCGATAAGTCATAATGAGAGCACAACCGGCGGTTGCCGGCGTGTGGGCGGCTTGCGTGCGTTAATACTAGGCCTCTGCCGATCCACACACACGTCAGGGTATTCACTACACTGTGCAGAAACACTGCATGGTAAACATACCTCAGGATAGTGACCGGGGTTTGCTTAGCAGACCAGAAAATGCAAATGAAAACGGGCGCTCAACGACCCACGGGCATATCTCCTCTGCTCGTCAAGGGCTACCGCTAAAGTTGTAACCTAGTGAGAAGCAGTGCCAGGTGCGACAATTACGGGAAACGTGTGATGGTAATAGTTGCAGATGGGCGAGACGTGGGAATGGGAAGGGCAATAGTCGAGGCTAGTCTCAAAAAGGCGGTCGGGTTTGGCATCGATGGACAGGTTGGCGGGGAATGGTCTGGAAATGGAGGACAAGGTGGGATATTAGGGGTGAGTAGCGTATACTCGATGTTGTGTACAGGGTTGGGATTGCGGGGGCGGCGGAGGATGGGGCGGAAAGCTGGAGATGCAACGGGACGGGATGGGTGTTCCTTGGGAGACATGGTGGATTACAGGATAGTGTAGTGAGAATGAGGAGCGATACGATAAAAAAGGCAGGGGATGGTGGATGAAGGTGATTCAAGGTGGATTGTCGGGCTTTTCACTGTCAGAGGCGGTAGAGGCATGGCTCAAGTCGTCGGAATCATGGTCCGAGTCGTCGGCATCCTGTAGCAGTAGTTCATCGACCAACCTTGTGACATCAGCGTCGTCAAGCGCTCTTCTTAGACGTGTCGGGGTTGACAATACTGTAGTAGCAGGGGCCTTGTTGTCGATATCATGTTCAATGTCGGGATGTTGGTCATTGTCACAGGGGGGTTCAACTACTGCGCCGGAAGAGACTTGAGGCCAGGTAGCACATTGTAGAGCGTTTTCAATGCGTGTGACGATATCAATGTGTTCCTCTTGACATAATAAGGCGGTGATGATCTCGACGTTGCAGGTGGAGCCCCAGTCGACGAGATCATAGGTTGCGGACTCATCAAGCGAGCTTTTGTCGATGAATAGGAGAACAACGGTAGAGTCGGAGCAGAACGGGGAGAGTTTTGACCAGAGGTTAGTAGCGGTGGTAATGGAAGATGTTTGGGACGAGGAGAGAATGAGTGAGATGGCTGGAGAATGGCGAAGGGAAGCTTGAAAGTCGGGAGGTAGAGGGTTAGAGAGGAGCTGGGAGGCGGAATAGGTGTGGATTGGTACGGAGATGGAATAGTATTTGTTTGAGAAAGGAATTTGGTGGTTGTCGTTCATGCGGAAGTGGTGGGTGAGAAGGGAGTTTAGATTGTGAGGGGAGTCGATGGAAACTACGACAAGTTCTTGTGGTTTGGGAGGTTGCATGGTTGAAAGTATGCAGAAGGGGGGGACGTTGCAGGTAGAGTTTGGCGGAAACAGGTAGACCACGGCAGAGGAAGCACATGGCTGCTGTGATTTCGGATCGGTGATCGGCGAGAAGGTTAAAGAGAAGGTAATGCTGTGCATGCGCCAGTACAGTACAGTACTGTACAATACAACATTGTGCTGTAATTTCTAATGATGATTATAAGGGATGTTGTCTTGTCATCGCTGGAGACTTGGAACTACTGTAATTTACCCAGTAGAACAGTAACATCCTGCATGCGACTTACAGTAATCGATTATTCAATCGACCCTGGCGGCAGTTGAACGGGGAAAGTCAATAAAACTTCTGTCACTTCAATCTTTAGGGAATGGTCCCACGTTCTCTCCCTTTTTCTTATCCTCTCAACAGCGTTTTAATTCCTGCCGGGTTTGTCAAAAGTCACGAAATGTTTTCCTAACATCACTGAGGGAACTTTTACCTCAGCCTCTCAGAACCTCCTGCAATCCTCAGCATTCGTCATCTGTACAGTATACGGTAAACTCGCGAGAACCTCATCTTATTCACACGACGACTTTTACACCACAGTCGCCAAACACATCAATCCAACCCTTGACCATTCTGCAATCATCACGAACCACTTTCTCTTCCCACTGAGCACCAGTTCCCCACCTCCTAACACTGCCGCCTCACAACTGGCTTCCTACACAACGAATCCCTCGGGAAGAACCGACAATACCTACAACAAACCCACTTGCACGCCATCGGCTGCAACCCCCCCCTAACAAACGGTCTGCACCGATTCCCGCTCAACTGCCGCAGCGAAAACCAACATTTCCTTCCCAACTCAATACATCGACACGCCCGGTTTCCCTCCTCCCGCATGCGCCTCGACAACCCCCTCCGTTTCCTTGGTCTCCTCTTCCTCCATCGACCTCGTACCGACACCCGCTGGCATCCTCTCCCCCCCTCCGCACCAAACGTCCCGTACTTGTGCACCAATCCAAACGTCTGTACACAATACACCCGTCCAGACCTACCGAAATGAAAGCCGATCACCACCTCCCGAAACCACGGCCGCACCAAATTCTCCCGATGCGTCTTGGAATGCAACCATTGCAAAACGCATGCCTTTGCCACATCGCCTGTGGCGAAATTGAAGGCGATGTTCTCCCCGCCGATCCATCGCTTGCATTTCACCTCCCGGGTCACATGTCTTAGATTCTGGTGTCGTAATCGACCACGCTGATGCAGAAGAGCGGCGTAGCGGATTGCGTTGTCCAGTTGACGGAGGGGACCGGGGATGAGCATTGGGTTGACTTTGAAACGTTGGCGGATGTCGTTTGTGTAGCGTGTGGCTTGTAAGGACCAACAGGGCATGTCTAGTTTGAGACATGGGGCACGGCCAAGACGCAGAGTGGTCATGAGGGATGGGACATGGTTGCATTTGGTGGTGCCGTCCGGTTCAAGGACGCAGTGTTGTGGGATTTGCGTGGAGTAGCCGGGTAAGATGAAAACAAGGAAGAGGAGGGGGATTTTCGGGAACGACATGGGGGAAGGGGATGGGTGGGGATTGGAGGTATGGTGGGGGGAGACAGGGGAACACAGGGGAGGAAGTATGGGTGTGTGCCAGGGTGGGGAGGGATGGAAAGGTTGCTGCTGCTGCTTGATGGCGGTTTCGGGAAAGTCGGGTGTAGTGAGGGATGCGGGGTGAGCGGCGCTCGAAGGGCGGACAGATTGTGCGGTGGGGGAGGGATAGCGGTTTTCGAAAATTGAATTGAGAGCGGCGGTATGGGGGTGTTTGGGCAATGGATGAAAGTGACTTTGATGGCGGTGTAATGAGGTAGGGAGAAGTATGTTATTGATTTGAGTAGGAGAGGCAACGTAATCAAAGTGATAGCGTCAAGTTTCAAAATATCGTAATGGCTGCAAGTAACACAAATGGATTCGAGTCGCAGAGATGGAATCCCCACTGACGTCGAAACGCCTTTGTCAGGACGTATGCTTGGATGCCGCATCGCTAGGCGTTGTTCCAACCCACAACTGATCGTGGCACATTTGTCAATTCTAGGTACTGTAGCGGTTCTGGTAACTGCATGGCGAGTTGGATTAACGGCGCCCGCCGGTAGCAAAAGTCAGATCAGATCGGATACGTTGTGAATGCTGTTTGGGAGTGGTGGGTGTATAAAACCCATGTCGAACAGTACTGTACTGTACAATAGAATATTGTGTAATGCAGCGCATCGCACAAACAAGTTTGGAAACCTCAAAAAGCTGTTGATGTCAACAGCAATTCCGAGGTGTACAGTACAGTTCCACCTTTCCTACCGAAATTGTTGTTGGTGACCATCCAAAAGGTCAAATTGATTTTTGCCCAGCTTACCACTATGCTACAGTACAGTCCTGTACAGTATCAAGCAACTCTGAAGATTGTGTTCCAATTCGAATCTATGCCACGTAAATGCCCCTTGAATGGGCAACTTTGATCCGCCGATTCTACCAATCATCTCTCACCAACTTAGCAAATACCGTACAGCACGGTAATTACCATTCATGATACTCCATTGCGCTACCTATGGTTACCCTGAAATCTACTGTATTTACTTTTATGCAGCGAGTTGTAAGTTGGGTCAAACTGCTTGAATGCTCTTGCTGACATGCCCCAGCTCAACGCCAAGCCACACACTCCACTCGACAGAGGTCCAAATTCCATGCATTACAGCAAACGAGCTACCCATCACAGCAATTTGATTGTGCCGGACATATGATATGAGCACTCCCTAAAATAAGATATGATATGACATTTCCTCGACCATCGGTACATGTATTCAATATCACATGCAGATTTGCAACTCCAAATGGGTTCCAGCCAATCCATCCCCCCCTTTTCTCCCTCGCTAAAAAGTTCGAATAATCCTCTCCGACTTTATGCCGCTAATGTCCAGTACAGTACTGTACACTATACTGTACTATACTGTAATGTGATAGCACCATTATAGAGATGTAGTAGGGCTACTTTACAGTACAG
This sequence comes from Kappaphycus alvarezii, assembly GCA_002205965.3. Taxonomy (NCBI): domain Eukaryota; phylum Rhodophyta; class Florideophyceae; order Gigartinales; family Solieriaceae; genus Kappaphycus; species Kappaphycus alvarezii. Next base: position 358,632 of record NADL03000612.1, on the reverse strand, counting down.
TACCGTGGTCGGCAATGGACGTACGTATAGAATCATCGTAAAACACGCCCGGGTGGGCGTTTGGGTGGGAACAAGCATCACCATTTTTTGCCTGTCCACACGCTTGAAGGCGTTGCGCGCATCGACGAGTCTAGCTGTCATGTTTGGGCGCTAGTATCACGCACCATGGCGTTGAAGCAAGCTTACATGCTATTCGCCATTTGACATATCGAGATCCAATCCATCGTGATATCTATTGCGGTTGGCAAAAGACCGTACCTTCAAATCAGCGAAGAACTGAGACGGAAGCGTCGTAGAAACGATTAGGGCGCGGACAGGGTCAGAGGTAGGTGAAATGGGCGATGCCGTTGACCAGCCTGGCGCGGAGATAGAGTCCGTGATGCAAATCCCATGCTAAAGAGTCCTGTGAGATTGATTTCAGAGTTATCGTGACAACTTACGCTGTTGGACACGTCCCGAGTTGTTCGTCGGGCCCCAACTGAGGGGCGTTTTATGAGTTTTTAAAATGTTATCCGCCGCCGTATCTACCAGCGACTGAGTTGCACCCTCTGTTCATCCATTGCTCAGGCTATGCTGTCCAGATCCCCGATGCGCATGGACGACGAGGTACATCCGGTTAGATCTTAGACGTATAGCTAGGACGTGCGCAGTCCCCAGTAGATACTGAATAAAATAACTTCTTTCAATGAAAAGCCACCAAGCACAGCCCAGCTGGCCAACTTTGTTTCCCCTTTTCAACACCTAACCGGGAAATTCGGAATTTCCGCACTTTGAAACGAGAAACGAAGCTAAATCGATGGACATCATTGCACTTTCCTCGCATGCAGATGTCGTTCCAAATCCCAAATCTGCGTCGCCTCCGACCGCCTTTGAAGCCTTTGGTCAACCGATCGAGACTCCGGCAATCCGTATTTCTCCTCCCCATCCATTTGCTTTCGCACGCACAGGCTGCTTTGTCCGGTTCCCCATCCTCACTCCCACCCACTCCCGGCTCCGAAGTAAAGAGTCCTTTCTTTTCCCTTATCCACCCGCCTCCTTCCCCTTTCTAACCCGACCCTATTCGCTCCCTTTCGAATCGGTTCCATCTCCCTCCCCTTCCCTCTCTGTTCCGTCTCCCTCCCTTCTTCGTCCCTTCCGTACTACTCAACTTCCTCACCCGTTCCTTCTCCTTCTCATTTTCAAAAAACTCGTTCCCTTCCCCTTCTGCAACCAACTTCCTTCCCCATTCCAACCCGTTCTGCATTAGCACGCACTGACCGTTCCTTCCCCTTCCCAATCCGACCCGTATCCCTCTCCCTTCCGCATCCGTATTACTTGAAGGTCTGCATTTCCACCCTGACGGCGTCACCTTCCCCTTTTCCTCCCAAATCGTCTAATTTCCCTTCCTAACCCACCGAAAGTTCCACCCATTGGCGGCCCTTCCGATTTACGACACATCATCATTCCCACTCAACCGCAACCTCCTTCCCACCTCTCCCCATGCGCAGTCAAATCACTCACGACCCGTCCCCCCTCGGTATGAAGAACAACTCGGAGATGCAAAGTTCGGACAGCACTGGCTTTGCTATCTTAAATTGTAATACAGGAGCAGCTAATCATGGGTTCGCATTCTAGGGACCTCGCCCACAAGCAACTGAGCCACGTGCTGCTATTTTGCGATCGCGAGTACCAAGTGGTGCAGAGGTATTCGGTGAGGACGGACAAGTTGATCCGCGAGGAATTGTCCCGCTCAGATCTGGAATCTACGAAGTCCGCTGTAAAGAAGGCATTGCAGAGCAACAAGTTATGCAGAGAAATACTAGAGGCGCTCAAAATAACTTGTAAAAGGAACGCAAAGCGTCTAGCGAAAATGAATATAACTGCTGTGAAACTAACAAAAAGGAGTTTTTGCCTCAACAAGGCTCTTTCGCTAGTGGATTTTAAGAGGTACGCGGAGATAGGGGAAGCACCAGCAGTCATGGAATGTATCAAGCCGGCGATAGTAAGGGTATTCAAGCTAAATAATGGTAATGAACCTGTACAATAGGTGAAACGGGACTGTATAGTTTTTGAGAATGGAAATCGTAAGATTGGGCAACCTGCATTTGTCAATGGCGATTTATCCGTATCCGTCTGGCCTCGCGAGCCTGATTTTGAGTCGTTCGAGTACTGTCGATGGCTCCATGTTCTGGCTGATGCGCGCATAACTGTGGCCCGAACACAACTGAGGGAGCCCAGGATGAGGGAAGAGTTGGACACTATGGTTATTGAACCGTGAACAGAGAACATTGGACAACTGTTCAATGATGAAAATTTCAATCCGAAACCAGTGGATACACTAAATGCTGAGATTACTGCAAGCGATATCGTTGGACTCGACCCCAAATCTTGCTGCTTCATCGAGGTGGGGGGTTTTAATAAGGAAATTAGCAGAATTTAAAAGTCTATATGGTACATATCTGTTCAAATATAAAATAAGTGGTAATTGGGATATTGAGTTATTTGTGCACTTCACTGGTGGTAAATCATATACATTATAACATTATATGCGCATTGATTCTTAAATAACTTTCCTCCGCTTGCTCCTCTGGGTACCCGTGCCATGCAGAGCGATGCAAAAATGAAGGAAAGGGTCGGATATGGTTTGAATTCTCATCAAGATTTGAGCCCTTCAAGCAAGAGGCACAAGCAAGGGAGTCAGGAAACTGGCATTGTCTGCATAGATGATCTGTCCTCTGGTCTTAATCCCATGAACCCCGAAACAGCCAAACAGACCGAAGAGCATGAACGCGACAAGTTAAGTTTTGAGTTTGTAGAAGCCAGGGGTAAATCTCTGCAGTATCTACTCTCTGCCATCAATAAAAAAGGAGATGCTTCAACTGGCGGACGGGGATGCTGAGAAGCAAACATACAACTAAATTTTATGTAGTCTGTACGAATTTATTATGAAAAAGGCGTCTTGAAAGGTGCTTTTACTAAGCTTTACCATATGATGGAGGGTGCAGAACGGGTAAAGCCAAATTGCTGCAACCTAGTTGCAGTATTGTCACGTAGGCTAGACTATTCCCTGGAGCGCTTGCGGTTTCTTTCGAGAGCTTGATCTATATGCAACCTATTTTGAAAGTGAACGACAGGTCGCCCTTTCTTCTTGTTCTCCTCTGCCATCTGTGATATAGAATAATGCCCCTTAGCAGACTGATCGATGATAAAGTTGTGATTTTTTCATTCCAAAAGAATAATTAAAGTACCCTTTACCAAACCGAAGCGCAAAAGAGACCAAAATATTCCGAAGCGAGTTAATAGAATTCCAAATGCCTGCTTCACAGAAATACGGCAAGAAGACAAAAAATAGTTTAAGGATTCCTACGCTTGGGTGAGTGCTCTCCCGCTGTACGCAAGGTCTTAGAACATGCCCTTTATTTTTTTAAGCATTATCGGCGGCGATTGCAGCCCAAGCAGGTAAAACGTTGGAAGTAAGAAGGGAATGCATTTTGGTAGACTGGAACGCGGTAGAGTCATGAAAAGATCCAGCATGTCATGCTGAAACAAATAAAAAAATTTTAGTTCGCTCCCACTGTAGCTTGTGCACACACTGCGAAGAATCTCTCTCCATATTAGTATTAATTGGATAGGTTGTGTCTGACAGTGTATATTGCTGAATTGACATAGCTATACTTTCCTTCGCGGCAGTGATGCCGTACACTTGACTTCTTCTAGTTCTGCAAAACATGTTGGCTTCCTCCCGGCTCTCAGAATCAGACTGCGGGAATTTGATGGAATCTAAACATTTGTTCAGGGCGTGTGGAGTCTGTTTGAATACGAGGTACATAGTCGGAAATCTAATTCCGTACGGCGAGCCGACATCTAGATAGACTATTCCAGCAATTACGCGTAACGTTACACAAATCATTACTTCTACAGAAAAGCTTGATGCCTTCCTCGTATTCCTTTTTAATCACCGTGACAATAGCCGATACACAGCTTGACACAGAACTCTAAACTGGGTCGTTGTGATAAGGTACAAGCGTTGAAAATAGCCCTCGCCTATGGACTGGACATGTTTTTCGAAGTCAAATCTCTCACGTTATCGAACAAATGTGTTTCTTCCCCCACCCGGTGTGTCCATAGACAAATTGGCTAGAGTAGAAACAAGGACCACCGTGCCTACAGAAATTACGCATTGGAGCTTCGTCATATTCCCTCGCTTTGAAAGTAGACGATTCCAAGCAGAGTGCATGCGGTTTCGCTTTGAAGGGGATAAGACATTGATCATAGAGAGTTTAACTGACGGTGGTTTCATGGCATGCCAGATTCTCGCTGTCCGTCATGAGTAATGTGGTAGGAAGATAGGAATAATCTCGTGATACCAAGGAGATGTGTGGAACTGTCTCATGAAATAATCCTATTGGATTGTTGGAGTGTTCCATCGTTTCTCTCTCATTTATTTCACGGACTTATAGAAAGTAATCACCTATTGAAATATTGAAAAGGGTATGATATCACGTCTCCCTTTTTCACGTGTTCAGAATTTCAAGAAGTCATGAAACGCCCCGGAGTAAATTGGCAAGTGCAATAAGTACTGAGAACCTACAAGTCTTATTTCCAAAAACATTTACTACAATAGACACTGTGCGGTTCAAAAAAATAGCCCACCCCCTTGGATCGCTCAGTTTGTCTGATTTTTTTATTTTTTAGCATTTTTATTCTCTACAGGGGAGAGCAGAAGGTGGAGGCAAGGAGATGAGAAAACCAAGAAAACAAGTAAAAAATGGCTGTTCCATACTTGTTTCAAAAAATAGAACACCGTGCCAAAAAGATAGCGCCGGAACTCTCGAAAACAAAAATTAATTGTACCAAGGCCCAAATGCTCGATTTACCGAACTCAATACTTCACTGCACGACCATGCGCTTTAATGAAGCTCTTTATAAGATTCGGCATCGATTCCGAGAGATGGTGAGGCAGCGCACCATCTATTTCGGACCAAGCTGCGCAGATAGCAGCTTTGAGCTCCAATGCAGTGTCAATCTGGTGAACATTTACGTACACTCGGTGGGCGAGAATAGGCCATAGATTCTCGATTGAATTCAGATCGGGACTACGTGTGGGCCACTTAAGGACACAGATGCTGGTAGTAGAAAAATACATATATGTATCGGCTCTTTGTCTTGTTGAAAGACCCAGTCTACGAGGTGGGCCACTGCAGCAAACGGTGGTATTTTTTACTCTATAACTCTTACATACTTCTTTGCGTCAACAAAATTTTCCATAAACAAAATTTTGGACTAGCCGAGGTACGAAAAACACACCCACACCATTTCAGAACCCCCACCTATCTGCAAGTGTGAAAAATTGCACTTATCGGCTGCCCTAATGTCAGACCAGTATCAGGCCCATCCTTCCGGACCGTCTAAATTGAACTTCTTCTCGTCCGACCAGATTACACACTTTCATTCATCCATCTTGGAGCTAATGTGGCCTATCTACCATTCCAGCCGCGTTTTGATACTTTTGGACGTCATCAGAGGTGCTCTCTTCATGTGATTGTGCTACGAATAGCTAGAGACAGAATAATACACCAAACTGTGGGCTAGGACACATTTTTGTGCCATTATAGGGCAGATGGTTGAATATCCCTCTTCAGTGAGTCACACACGACTTTGCGCTCGAACCTTTCCGAAAGTTCACGTGGACGGCCGCATTTCTGGTACATACCGTACACCTACGGATTCATCAGGTATTTCGTGACGACTTTGCAGCTCTTGTTTACCCGAAGCGCTATTGTTGAGAGCGAGTAGTCGGCTTCCCTCTTGGCCGAGTATTGAGTCTGTTCCTCGTCGGTGAGCATTTTTGCACGGCTTATTTTCGTCGCAACAGTACCTCTTTGCCGAGGGCTAATAGTCCCTCTTGATAGTAAAATGACAATTCTTGCTTTTGTAGCGTTACTGTGACGATATTCCTGCGTTTTAGCTTCTCCCGTTGTTTCGGTGCTTTCTTTTTCGTGTAGTTCTATATTTTTAAACAACTGTGCAACATCCATTTTTATTTAGTTTTCTTGGTTTTCTCTTCCCAGTGCCCCCACCCAGAGCCCTCCGCTATTGTCAAGAAAAGTTTTAAAAAATTCAGACACACCAAGCGATTCAAGGGGATGGGCTATCTTTTTTAACCGCGCAGTAATAAGCATTTACTTCTCTGAGGGTTGTTCGTCAAGCAATTTCAGACAATTTATTACGGGTTACTCAGCTTTAGAAAGAACCCCGCCGTGACATGACATGCTAACAGGGCTCTGAGCAGTAGCTGTGGCAACTGTCAAATAATGTTGATTAACAGTCCAAAATATTTTCACTTTTCTAGTTTCCTGGGTGGCATGGGGAAGATTCAGAATTCTCCCGCCACTTAATAAAGCAAGAGGGACCGGCAGATTCTCGGGTTTACCGGGGTATGCGCTTGCTACCCCTTCGACTTGGCGGCCACCTCCGTCGTTCCAATCACTCTTGCGACTCTAATTTCCTCCTTCGGTTACTTTCTTTTGTTACACATTATCTTCACTGCCTCTACCGCTCATTCAACCGAACCGGCTACTCCTCATCTTCGCTTTATTCCCTCCGTTCCGCCTCGCCACAGTTATGGTCCTAGGTATTAAGATATAAAAAACCCTGGGCTTATTGGCCCTTGCATCTTCCCCCCGATGGTGATCTTGAAGTCTAGAGGAAGCTTGTCGGGGAATGCGCTGAATCTCTGAAGGCAGCTCATAACAGAGGCACAGATAGCCACCTTCAGACGATTTTCGTCTTCTTAGTTGCACTTTGCATGAGAGAGGCCTCTCGGACGCGAAGAAGGCCATCTTTTACGAAGCCCAGTCAAGGGTTCAAATGGATTAACTTCAAATAGATAACCCAACTGAGGCCGCACTGCAAATTGTAATACTTGTCGCCGTGGATCTGCTGGTTACCATGGTTAGCCGACTGAATTCCTCGTATCAAAAGCTCACAAGCTGCCGTCGAGAATAGAATGAAAAGCTCTCCAACTTTGTACTCAATTTCCGTTGTCTAACAGCCAAGCATTTAATGCTCTCGCATTACTCTACTTATTCGCAAATCGATGACTGATTGGACATTAACCTCCTTAAAAATGCCATGCTGGAAGAGGACACCCTAACAATCGCCTAACTTCAACTCATCGCTCACGCAGAGGCAAGAGAAAAAAATGAAGGAACTCTAATTCTCTTCTCAAGATTTCCAAATCCGTACTACAAGATCTATGAGTCGTTCGTTCCGAATTGAAGTCCGTCAGACGACAGATAGTTTTCTCTTTCGGCCCAAGGAACTATCATGACCTTTTTATGTTTCAATTTTCTGTCTACTTCATCAAGATCGCTTTAGTTCGCTTCCCGGATCGATTGAGTATAGACCTCAACCCTCTCAAAAATTCATTTTTTTCGAGATTTTTCATCAGAAGGAAAGTCGTGTCGTTTTTGAATCTGGATGACGCTGTACTCGAACTTCGTGATCTGACAAATGCGAAGAGTCTAGAATTGCCGTCTGCCTTTATGAAAGACACCTAATCTCTAGTAAATAAGACTTTTTATCGCTTTCATCGCTTCCAATCGCCAAAGTATACCCTCTGATACCGGTTTAGGCCGAAGTAGTTAGGGAACCAGGCACTTCAGAGGTCTTTGTCATCCTTCCCGCATCGGAAACCCATAAAATAGGACTAGTCGTAAACGCGACAGGTTAGCAAATGTTCAGGGCAGACGCTAACATGTTTTCAACGATTGTTATGAAATTTGCCACTACCGTGGCGATGAAAGCTATACGGTTCCAAGCGTCTTCAAGACAAATTAGAACGTCGTGCAGCCACTGCAGACTAAATTTCCATGGAAATAGCACCAAATCTGGTGGTTCTTTCTGTTCGTAGAGGTTACGAAAGGAACAAGGTAAGTAGGCTACGTGACTTTCCGCGAAGCTCTTTCTGGCATCCGTGGGAGTCAGCACGATCCCAACCCGATTGTTGAAAGCGGATGTCCTCGTAACGTTCGTGGTTTCCAAGCTGGACTTACTTTATTTAATGGCTTAGGCGTCGATTTAAACCTCCGGAAACTTGATTGAGATCGTTTTCTTCACGGCTAAAGCCAAAATTGTAGTGACGCATTTGTAATTGTGGAGATATGGGACCTACCGGTAACAGAATTGAGTAGAGCTACAGTAAAGATTAATTTATAAATTGCTCCAGGTTTCAACTTCCTTTTATTTGGGAAAAGACGTATTATACGACTTCTACAAGCTCGGACGTGAAAATTTGTTGGCAGAACCCCCTGGCGTTCGAAATTTTTCATCCCATTGTATATTTTTCCAGACATATTCCGAACCAACACCGTTCTCAGATATCCAAGCAGCTTGAACATATTTTTTCGTGCCTTCCGAAGCTTCTTCGTTCAAGGCTTTCTTCACTTTTCAAGTTTACCTGTCGGAAACAGCCTCCAGAAGAGAAGAAATGCAATTCAGATTTAGATATGGAAACATCGCTAAACGCTTCGTTAACAAACTGCGCGAGTACTGTCATCATCCCTTTGAAGACATGTCTAGCGTTTGTGAGAGCGTTGGCATTATGACACCGATCTTTAAAGAAGACCTTAAGTCAGCTGCAAATAAATGCTAGCCATGTAAACGAACCGTAATGTAGTCTTAATCCCGAAAAAATATCACTCGGTAAGATATTCTCAAGTTTCAAAACCATCTTCAAGTTGACTTCGTCTTCTTTCAAGAGTTTGATAATAAAACCTTGCTACAAACCGTCGATTTACTCACGGGATTCTCCGTCGCGTCTATACTGCCTTCGCGAAAATCAAAAACTTGCAGGAGAAATCAAGATCAATTGGATCAATTCGCATTGCGTCCCTTTCAAGCTCTCAGGCTCTATCGAGATCTTTAAGACAAAGTTTCGCGATGCCCTTTGATACTTTGGAATTCAGTTTAATCCTCGCCCTGCACGTTGTCACAACTAGCCCCGGTATCGTCTAAGGCAAGAAAATAGACCCAACTCCCGGTAAATTGTGTGGGACAGAGTTGAATAGCTATCCCGTGCAACTTTCTTGAGTAACATGCTGTATGCAAGAAATACAATTAGCGTAGATCTCTTCCGTCCTCACAAGTCTTCGCTTACTGGTCTTTCACAATGTAGCCTTACAGAAGACGTCAACAAGGCTCACGAAGAACAAGCTGCGAAAAGGGCCCTGAGATTTGTGCAAAAGGTCCAACGTCCAAACACAGCCGAACCTTTCGAACTATGGCGTGGAGAAAATTTGTAATACTTCAAGAGAGGAACCAAGTCCGGGACATGGGAAACTGGAATTGTGCCATCTAAAACCCGCACTTGCTAATCATGTCAAGAAGAGAAGGCCATGACGGTAAATCTGTGGATGCAGCGTACGAAGATAATCGTCAAGTTCATTCTTCCAGTCTTCTGTAAAGGCTTGATAAGATCTATTTCGCCTTCTTACGCATCTTTTCGGTCCTCGACAAAGAATTCGAAGGCTTAGTTGGAGAGTTCGCAGCTGAGACGCCCAAAATATTCCCAGGGCTGTACAATGCTGCACTATCGGGCAAACCAGTACCTTCTCTTGTCCCTAACACTTACTCTTCTCCGCCACAACATGTTGAACGAAAGGATCTTAAATTTGCCAAGACGGATAATGTTTTTTCAATGATTGAAAAGGAAGTAACTCTTCGAGCGAAATAATATGCCCTTCAAGGAGAATTCTCCGGAAAGAAAGGTTCTCGAATCAATCAACCGTTTCAAGGCAGTCCTGCCCAAGCCTTTATGATCTGAAACGCTCTGTATGGCACACAGTACCGTATTTATAAACCGAGAAGCGAGATAGCTCGCAACTTCGTATTAAATCTTACATATTATAATTCTCCCCCGGAACCGGAAAAGGACATGGGCAACTCAGCGTCACATCCACCGCAGTCGGTTCCGGACTATTTGCAGTACTCAGAACAAGAGATAATTCGAAACATGTACAATTTACTCTCCGAAAACCCGATCAGTGCGTCACAGCTACAGTTATCACCATAGTGGATTCTAGACAAAGCCATCTCCGCGGAGAAAGATAGTTATCGAAAGAAAAGGGCATAAAAGAGAAATAGATTTAAGTCTTTTCCGCCCACCGAAAATTTTATTTCCTCTCACCATTTCTGCCAGCTCCGATTTTGCGCCAACGCAGGGAAGTTGAGATCCAAATGCCGTCCCCTGGCAAAATATAACGATGAAAAAGATAATCAAACTGTCCGTATCGGTTCTACCTCGCGGTTCTTCGTTATTAGAATCGCCTTCTCAATTGATTCCCTTCCAAACGTCCTTCTTGCAGGTATCGAAATCATGCCTGAATATCCTCAAGCCATTTAGTTAAAATTATCAAGATAATTTACGCAATCATCGCGTCAGATCGCCTGTGGGAGCTAGTAACTGGAAAATGGATGAGTAAATGTGGATTGTAGTCCATCCCAAGTCTTCCACAAGGAATTTTCCAGTACAAATCCGATCTTTCCATGAGTCTTGTCGTCGCGAATGGTTTGTTGGACGAATTTTTTCTTGCTGGAGAACACGAAGCCATTAAAGGCTTACATTTTGCCTTTGGACGGCTTTTTGCCCATAGGAAATTCCTAATTGACTAGGACATAGCGTTCAATTGCCTGCAAATGCATCAAGCCCGGGATAGATCAGTTCTCGCTAACATGAAATAGTATCTCGAGAAGGTTGAGGGAATTCCTCTTTAGCCGTCTCGTCGCAAGCCAGCCGAGCCTGCTGAGGTCACGGCATATCAGGCCGTCGCAGGATCCATTAACTTCCTCGGTCACGGCGTTCTTCCCCAAGAGTCCTTTACCACCAGATTCATTCATGCAGGACCAGAAGAGTTGACGCTTTTTCCAATACTGATTATAACTAATCTTTATCAACTATTTGATGAAATGTTTCCTTGCCCATCTGATTCGATATTTAAGATGCTTGCTACGCAAACTTGGCTGAGTCTTTACCCTTTTCTAGTGCAGATTCATACGGCCATTGAGGTATGCGAGGGTACCATACTGTTCTAACATTTCATATTCTATAACGGAAAAAAATTAATCCATTTTCTCGTGATTCACTTAAACTCTTCAGTCATTTTGAAGTGGCTCTCATCCCCAAAGACTCTCATACTTACAAAAATGTCTCTCAATTCGTCTTTTATTCACAACGGGTCTTTTCGTGATATTTATAAGACTTCTTTTAACGCCTCAACTGTTTTTTCCGCTTCTTAAACGAAGCGGCCTGAGTTTTTCGTCCAGTAAAAATCAATAGGATACATGTAATTTCAATTACTGTGGTTAAGAAATAAGTGGGAAAGGAGCTGGCTCCTTTTCGCATTTATAAATGCAGTTTAAATATTCTGAGACTGCTAAGTGCACCTGGCCCGAATTTTTTAGTTTTAGTTTATCGGAGAAAAATGTCAGGTTGAAAAGGGAGATAATTTTTTCCTCTCTGTTCATCCCCTGCCTTATGCGAAAGGAAAATTGTGAGCTTTCTTTATTTTTAAAAATGTAGCAGCTTTTACTCATTTCTTTATTCTAATCTTCTTTTGTAAAGTTTGGAGTGTCGGATTTTTAACTTTACTCAAAATGCTTCAATCGGTATTGCGAAGAAGATAAAAAACTAGATCAAAATTTTCAAACATGACACACCAAAAACTAATTAGTTTGGTATCACAATACTTGATATACTACCAACTAAAAATCAGAGGGAATTCGAGCGGAATCGTTATTTTAAGCTCAAAAGACCTATGATATTTCCAAACCTTGTTAACTATGTCGCTGATTTGAAACGCCTTTGACCTTTAATGGGGACACATTCCTGATGAAAGGAGTGTGAATCCGTTATAAGTTTTTTTGTAATCACAAGACGTACATTTTTTTGTTGAGGTTTGAAGTTTATAGTCATTGAAAGAGTAAAGGTAATCTTATTTCTTTGCAGTCATGTCATTTCCAGATGTTATTATGCTGTTCCATGGCTAAGGTGAAATAAGGAAAGCACAAAAATGCTTTTTCTAATATTAAAATGAAGTAAAATATTTATCTTCGATCGTTAAGAAAAGTATATGAGAGTAATTACAGAAGAGAATTGAAAAGATGGATCTAGTGAAGCTTCACCAGCAAGACTAGAAGAAATTTGTACGATTGATTGATATTCGCTGGAAAGAATTCAAAAAGGGGAGTCTACCTTAAAAAGGGGGGGGTGGGTTATTTTAATCCATGGAAGATGTGGTCGGTTATATCCACGAGGCTAATACGTTATGCGGGATAAATCGTCGCTGATGGGTAGTACTGCAGTAAATGACCTTGCTTACAAGGACGACTCAATGCCGGCGAGCAGGCATGCCGCGTTGGACATAACGGCCACAGCAGCGTGCCTTTGAGTAGGCACCGCTTAAAAAGTGACGCCCGAAACACATAAAAATTTTACTGAGAAATCTGTCCTAGTTAATTAGATATTTGACCGATGCAGAGCTCTCTAAAATCTAACTCGCAAAAATTTCGCTAAAAACCCAAGTGACTGCACCTCCCACTGGCTGAACAAAAATAATAGGCTGAAATTTTATGAGGACTGCTTCAATTATTTTCAGCGTCGGGTTAGTTGAACTGTTTTTGTCTGCATTTAGATTTATTTGAAGACAAACTGAAGAGCGTACAGAATTAAATGCCTCAAATAATTTATATTATGATGCAATATTCACAAAAATGCATATGCACTTTTGAAAAATGTGGGCTTTTCTGTAGTAAATAAGCATACAAAAATTTATATAAAAATTTTTACTTTTTCATTTGCCAGGCAGGAAAAAGTTTATCTTATTGCACTTTTCCAATGCAGACAGAAGCTAAAATATCGATTTATTCGTCATTCAAAAGGACCTTAGGGTCCTTTTGTTTTAAGCATATCCTGAAAAAAGTGAACAATTCAAAATCAATCCAATAAAAGTCTTTTGTTCTGTTTAAAGTTTTTACAAATGGATTTGGAGATTTGAAAAGTGCGAATGGAAACCAAACGGGAGAAAAGTTGTTTATTTACTTGACAAATGCAGTGTTAGTGGGTTAAGAGAGTTCAGTCGACTGCCTAAAATCATGCATTTACATACAAACTACATATGCATCGTAAGAGACGCAATAAATCTCCGGTACAGTAAGATTTATTTGAAACGTTCAAAATATATTTTCTACTAAACCACACTTCATGTCTAAATAATGTATTCAATGATAGTGATGAGCTCCTTTGAGAGGGTCTAAGATATGGTTTCAAGTTCTGCTGCAATAAAGTCCTTAAAATACTACTAAAAATGTTAAACCAGAAACAATTAGTATTTCAAGTCTGACGAATACTAAGAAACAAGAGATAGTGGATTATACTGAGCTCCTGGACTAAAAAACTTGAATTTTAGTCAATTAATCGCTGAATACAGTTAGAAAAGATAATTAATTCGACAAATTACGGTAGAAGAGAAGATTGCCAGAATTATTGGCTGTAATGAAGAAATAATAGGTAGAACAAGATGAAACAGATGAGGATATTTTAATGCCTTTTATTGGGGATCAGCTAAACGCGTTGGGGTATTTAAGCGAATAGAGGTGACATACGGGGCGTCTTTTTGGGAAAAATTCGTATTTAAAACACAGAATTATGTCTATGAAGGTCCTACATTTTTTAAAAAGGAGAATATAAACAAACTAGAAACAAACCAGATGTAATGATTATACGAGGTGTATATTACTTATAAAATAGTCGTAAAACAGTGGTAATATGTAATAACATGTCTACTAACAGAAATTAATGGGATGAATCATTGATTAGAGCAAATTGAAACCAAGTCCACTGGAATATACTCACATTTGTTCAGATTCTCAACCACATGCGATTTAATTTCAGATTTTGCCATATGTATCATTCAATGAGTAATTTGGATTATTAAAAAGAAGTTTAATGCGTTCAGTTTCTACTGGGAACTGCGCACGTCCAAACTATACGGTTAAGATCTAACTGGATTACTTCGTCGTCCATGCGCATAGGAGCTCGCGACAGGATAGCTTCAGCGATGGATGACCAGAGGGTTCAACTCAGTCACTGGTAGATACGGCGCCGGATAACGCCAAGTGTCGAGTGACATTTGCACGCGGATTACTGTCCAAAATCTGGTTCCAATTATGTAGAGACCATTGTATTCCGATTTTTTTGCGAGTGCAGTATTAACATACAACTGTTACTGTATCACTCACAAAAATCTTTTTCGTTGTATTGATTTTGACCACTGGCTTTTTCTTTAATATATGAAGTCAAGGAACAGCAAAACGTATCACTAAATAAAGCAAGTCAAAAAGAAAAAGAAGTAGATGCTTATAAGATGCTTATAGAACTATACAAAGTCGAAAAAAGAGGTTTTGTGGAAATTGTAATCCAACTATGGAATACAAATCATGTTTGTGCAACAGTAGCAATTCATTTGAAATGAATGTTTGGCAGCGAAATGGGTCTTAAGTAAACTTTATAGCAGCTTTATCAAGAGTAAGGAAGCTATTTATTAAAATAGAAATAAAGAGATAACGTGGAGAATTAAATTAAACCCATTCTGCAGCAAGAAATTCGGAGGTTCATTAATTATACGTCATTATTTATGGAAAATGGTCAAAATATTGATAATAATATAACTTCGCATAATTTGATGGGTTCGTGGAACAATTTTAAAAACGAAACGCGAGATTGACATAAATAAAATTTCTGCAGGTTTATTATCGGATATCTATTTCTATATCCCGTTATAGTTGTAGGGAAATCAGATCTACTTAAACCTGAATACATCCTCTCAACAGCCAGGTGAAATCATTCAGAACATGATTACGAAATCATTCGTAGGAGATGTAATTCTTAAAACTGATAACGTCTCTCGCTAGACTTTACTGTACTAGCAAGAGCTCAGAAACCATGAATGAACTGAAAGTTATAGAATCAAATACTTAAAAAACTATTTATACAATGAAGAAATTATTAAACTCTCAAGTAAGCTTTCAGTTTCCCTTATACATCATTTAACTAAACCATCTGTAGGTGTATGACGCTGCAACTATATATAAAAATTACACCTGATGCTAGAAATTAATGCAACAATCCTCCCTGATTTGACTCTCTACTTCTGGAATCATACAGATGAAACCTTCAACCCACGACTACATTAAAGTATGGGTTCCATGCAAAGAGATTGATCTACAACTGCACGTGGATATGCACAATGTGTTGAGACACAGCCGGACACCGTGCCACTATAATACAGTAATGTACAGTATAGTAACTATATGATGCGTCTAATTTTTTCGGGGACGGCTTAGACTTGACAGGGAATTATGTGATACATGACGGGCGTGGCCACCTTAGTTTTCAATGTTTATTGAGTGAACCAGCCCATTCTAATTTATGCTTACATTTCGGACGACTATTGCTGGCCAACCAGATCCCTGTAAATTGCCTACTGTACACCCGAGACAGACTACAGGTGCCACATATTACATTGAACAGCAAGGACACTAACCTTATCAACATTGTGGACGTCTACTGTACCACTTTACAGTACTGACTGTAATGCCACTTTCTGTGCAACTCACTGCCGTACACTCAGGGCCGTTCCATAAGTTTTTGAAACTTGAAACCTTGAAAAAGTGAAAAATCAAATGCCAATCAGACAAGGACAGCTGGCCACGTTTGCTTCTGCCCGTCTTAGCATTTCAAAACATGACCGGAAAATCCAAAAATTTCTGGTCATACCTTGAAGTTTTCATCCCACCTTGAAATGTGAAACGAGACGAATTTCAACACATTCCACATCAAATTCCTACTTTTCTCGGGACTCAGACGAGAACACCAGAGAGATTACCTTGTACCCAGTTCCAATTCCACCCATTACACTCTTTCATTATTAATTTTTTCTAATAAGCTACAGAATGGATTTCCGTATTAGTGAGATTGCGCATGCAGATTTCTTCGCGGACATGCGATGAACTCTGCGAAATAAATTAAAGTGCTTACAGTCAAGCAGAATTTTGACAACAGCATTTCTGAAATCACCCAGAATAACCAGCCGTTGCTGAAGTCCCATGAGGGCGTGTGCTCTCATTTGTGAGACAGTCTGTCTACTAGAATTGGCGGGAACTTGGGACACATAACCCAAATTCTGGCAGTAAAGACGAGCAAGCAGCGTGTGAAAAGTCGTCTCAAGATGGCCGAAGTCTCCAACTCCGCCCATACTCCTCCACCATCGAAGCAAAGCAATAGCTTCCGCTTCAACGATGCTCAGGATCACCTGATCGTCAAGGATGTTTACGCCATAAAAGCTCACGTCGATGCGCGTGGCCACAAATAGGAGCTTTTTGCTAAGGCTGCAGCAAGGACCAACGCAAATACGGCATTCAAGGGGACTCCCGTATAGTGGAAGCCGGTTCAAGACCGTTACAAGCGGCTACAGGAAGAGTTCGCGAAACATGATGATGCAAATCAGCGTTTGTCGGGGGGGCGGAAAAGATGGGAGAGATGGCCGACCTTCTTATGACGATGCGGGAGGAGACAGACGACTTCGATGCGCGGAATAACGCAATCAAGTTGACGGAGCACAAGGGCCAGAAAGACAAGGAACTCATGGGTGCCGCCTCACTACAAGCTGCTACAAAGCGCAGAGTTAGCAGCGGGTTGGAGAGTGGATCGGATTTGGTTGTTATTGGAGGAGGGGAGGAAGGATGTGGTGCAGGGAACGACGAGGGGGTGTAAGTTGCAGGTGGAAGTGAAAGGAGGAAGAAGCGCAGGGCGTAGGGACCGTTGTGTAACAGCGAGATAGATCGCTTTGCAATGCACAAGAAGGAAGCAGACCTCGCTCGTATTGAGTTGGAGCGGGAAATGCTTGCGTTTGAACAGATCAGAAGTGCTGCTGACCATATTGAACGCGACCAGAAGTGCGAGGAACGTAGGGAAAAGCGCAGACTGGAGAGAGAAGAGCGTCGGGAGGAGCGTCTTGCGCATAAAGGATTGGAAGAGAAGAAGCTTCAAGCTATGATAGAGCTGCTGAAGAAGTGCAAATGAGACGTTTACGAGTTTTTTTTGAGTAACGACGTGCGTCGAAGAATGCAGAAATCACCCTGGCTTCTCCTTGTGAAGGGCTTCCTGCTGGACTGCGACAGTCCACTCGCTTCGCACCCCTCGCACCTCTGGGTCGCAGAATTTTTCCTCACTTCTCGGAGCTCTTGCTCCGTTATTTCTGGTTGACGTACTCCTCAGGAAATGGAGGTTGGACTCGGAAGTATTGAGCAATTTGGTCCGGATAGATGCCGTTTCTAAAGTTAGACAGGAGCATAGATCCGGTAGACAGCATTCCTTAGGCGACTCGAATATCTTCATCTTACGCTTGTAATCAAGGTTTTCGAAGTGCATCTTCAGTTCCTTGAATATCATTCAACCGTTATCCTAACCCTTGATATAGCCTCGTTAAAGGCCTTCTTGGCGTTGTTCAACGACGCCTCCTGGAAATCCACCTCCATGTACCAGCATTGATTGTACCCTGAATCGCCGTAGATGCCCTAGTACCCTCATAGTCCAGTATAATCTGCAGTGCGTCGTCTAGATCAGAACGTTCGTAGAGCGTCCAGTCGTGGCGTCTGCCTTCTAGAGGTCCATAGAGATGCATAATCATTCCGTCAGGGGTATTGAGTGCCTGATACTTGAGTGCGTGCTTGCGCTTGTGCCCATTGTAAACAACCCTTTAAGCTACATGACCTTTCGGTCAGGTTATGCCAAAAACAGTACCGTCTATAAAAGCTACGCAGTTAGATAGAACGTCAGATATGCGGTTAACTGCTGCGGAGTACCTTCGCAAACAGCTCCTCATTAACGCAGGATCATTAGGACCAATTATAAGATGTTCTAGTTTCTTAAGCAGCTAGTCTAGAGCCTCCCAGAATATTTCCGACAGCTGGGGACCATGCTTCCCAAACAACTCCTCTAGATCCGTCCAGCGAGTGGGCGCAACAAGCCGCCGAAAAATAACACAAGTGGCCAAAAGCTGGTTGTAAGCATAACGGTTTCGCGAATTATGACACTGAGAGGAGGGCCACCCCATAACATTTGTTATTTTCAATATTTTTCTTTTACGGAATCTAAAGTAGGCTAAGCACTCTAGGTCGGAAAAGCCGTTAAAATTGAAAGCAAATTCGGTGATTGAGATGTGTTTATTGCGGCGAAGATGGCTGTGTCAGTTCCTCCTGCGCTGCAAGTAGTAGAATGCAAGCTATCCGAGCGCAGCAGATAATGCAAAGGCCGATTCATCGCAACCATTTCGTTTTGCTATAACGTACTGTAGTGAAAGTCGCGACGTCGAGGCCTTGGATTTGACTACTGCAACGCGATAATCCTTCTGAAGGTGGTTTGCCATCGCGGTGGGGCGCAACTGCGGAGTGAAAGCTCGTGCTTAGCCCTAGGAGGTAGTACTCACTTCCGAAAAATTCTGCATTGCGTAAGTGCATTAGTGACAGAAATCCATAGTCCGTGCTCTACTTCTTCAGAAGTCCAGCAATATATAATTCTGCCCATTTGGGGCAGAATTATACGCGTAAGCTCTATATTGAAACATTGAAAAGTGGTACGATAATAAATTTCTATTTTTCAATGTTTCATATTTCAAGAGCTCATAGAGCGCCCCTCAGCTATGGCTGTATAAAACGGATCGTTGTCGTGCCTCGGTGCGCTCTTCCGATGGCCATCAGCGGCCTGGTATTTATTGACCCTCAGCGGTCACACTCCGTCCGACTAGTGTACTGTACAGTAACATGGCTGCGGCAACCCTCATGGACAGGTGTTCCATATCCCGCGGATACTAGGGCTATCAATAAGTACAGCAGCCTCAGGTACAGCCTATGCTATACAGTAGCAACACTATTTGATGGTCCTTTCAGCCGGACCCTGTTTGTCCCTCCTATGCCATTTCGTACAAAGCTGGTGCCGCACACAAGCGGTCTTCAACACAGGACAGTTTGCAAAAGTACAGTTCTGCATGGTCAACAACTGTATGACTGACTACTGTACAGTACAGGTGATGCAACATAAAAGGGATCGTTGTCACGCCTCGTCGCACTCTGCCTTCGACCCTCAGCGGCTCGATCTTTATTGACCCTCAGCAGTCACCGTCTGTTCGGCTAGTGAAATGTACAGTAACCCGGCGAAAGCAACCCTCATGGACAGCTGTACAATATCCCGTGTATAATAGGGTTATCAATGATTGCAGTAGCCTACAGTACAGCGTACGTTATACACTAGCCACACTACTGTATTGTTTAAATGAGGGGTTAATTTACTGTGGTAGATATGTGGGTTGGTATCCAGTACATTTGTACCGGAGCGTAGATATCGTATCATTGTCAAGCCAATTGCGATTACTGTATTTGATGGTCCTTTCATCCGGATCCGGCTTGCCCTTCCTGGCCTATTGCGTACAGTGCAAGCCGCACACACCAGCGGTCTCCAACACCCCTCCTCGGTGCTAGCTGTGGTTGCACAGAACAGTACTCCCATAGCAAATATTTCTTTGGATCTTCGTTTCGTGGGAATCGAACTCGAAGCCCGTACACATGAAAATTGATTTCAACTGTTTCACTCACATTTGCTCAGATTCTCAACCACATGCGATTTAATTTCAGATTTTGCCATATGTATCATTCAATGATTAATTTGGATTATTAAAAAGAAGTTTAATGCGTTCAGTTTCTACTGGGAACGGCGCACGTCCTAACTATACGGTTAAGATCTAACTGGATTACTTCGTCGTCCATGCGCATAGGAGCTCGCGACAGGATAGCTTCAGCGATGGATGACCAGAGGGTGCAACTCAGTCACTGGTAGATACGGCGCCGGATAACGCCAAGTGTCGAGTGACACTTGCACGCGGATTACTTTTAGATTCTCCTAGGAGTGTGCTATAAACAGCTTCGCATCCTCACTTAGAGCCCAATAATGACTGACCCCGTAGAGCGTGTTGAGGGTCTTGCAGAGGTAGAAGCGGGAAAAAAGGGTGGTGAATGTGGGGTGATTTAATATTTGAAAAATATGGTCGGTTGTGGCCCGGAATATCCTACAGGGTGCCCAATTGTGTAATTCCCCGTCATTGTTGAGTACGCAGCCCATCGGGCAGGCACTTAGCCACAAGATGAGCCGTTCGTTCCCCAAAAATTTTTGTTGAATGATACCTCTAGCAAGGTAAAACACAGCGATGGCTCTCGAGCGTGAAAAAATCCACAGCATTTTTCAATATGTATGCAGTCTGATCACTGGTTCCATTGTGAAGATCGGCTATAGTTCCGGAATTGATGTGATCTTGGACATGGTGATACTTTACGTCGATGTGCCTCTTTTTCGCCGATACCTGATCTCTTAAAGCAATTAGAATTGTTGCGGTGCTGTCAGTGTACACTGTAGTACTGTGAAATTTCATCTCGTTGCAGTAAGGCCGGGACGAAGACATTTCAAGAAAAATCTTTTTTATCCGAGTAATAGCCTTGACACAGGAGGACAAGGCCACATATTCGGCTTCGGCCGAGAAAAGGGGCATAATTGTTTGACGTTGACCCTTCTACGCTACAGCCGCATCGTTGAACATAATGAATAACCCTGTCGTCAACTTTCTACATTCCTTGTACCCTGCCCAGTCGGAATCCTCAAGTGCACGAAGCCTCGAGCCAGGCTCGGATATCTTACCACCCTTTATGTTGTTGCTCGTGAACAAAATTCCAAGATATCTTGTATGAGAGATGTACCGTAGTAATCTCTTAACTAGCGAGGCATGGTGCACTGCAGGACAGTGAACCTGATGAGCCACTGCATTGAACGCATATGAAATGCTGAGGCGAGTGCACACTGCCAAATGCAGCAGCTCTCCTATCTTAACGCGATACATTGAGTGGTCTGCCTTACCAAGGTGTTTCGCACACTGTATCTCCATCACGCACAACGTGTGCTCCTGACCGATTCTATGGTCTTGGTTTGGCCGTTTTTCCCATTGGGTGGACTTCGGCTATTTTGACATATCCTGGGGTGTTACTTAGCTTGGTTAATCTTTGTGTACCTCAACGGCTGAGATGCACATGACTCACATTACCCATTATCTTGAGCATGTCTAGCATACACCAGGGGATAGCCGAACCACATTTTTCAAAAATTAAAGAACCAAATCATTTCTTCACTGCTGAGATAAGCCGAGTTCTTCCCAGCACCTGTGTCTCTGGTAGTACATTTCTGTTTCAGTGCTACCCAGCTCGACCGATGCTCTTACTACCACTCTTAATTCGTTTCCTCTTTATCGGATCCCTTCGTCTTTTGATCGGTTTATAATAATCAGTACGACATTTCTGACCTTATCTGTGAGGTGCATGCGCTTCGTACATTTACGTAGGTGTGGCTAGCATCACACTACAACAGATTCAGTGGCTGCTCAAGAAAGTTGGATGCCATCCAGAGGACATGCTTCTGTGCTACAGGGCGACAAGAGACCTTTCAATGGGATTTCATTGGCAGCGCAACATGCAAAGAACGATGCTGCATTATCGCAATTTTTTCAAACAGCACTTGAAAAAAGTGAAATTGTGAAACGATTTTAGTAGACGTCATCCAAGGTTACTGCAATTCTCACAAAGCATCTCCGTCTTCAACTATTTACAGCCAATTTAGAAAAATAGGGCTTCCTAGAATTGAATTGAGAACATTGAAGCACTACTAAGAAATAGACAGAGGCAAGTGGCTCCATCCAAAAGGGAGGAGCCGGCAACCAGTAGAACGCCAAGACATTCGTTGCCACCATCCATTCCCATCTTTACCCTCGCCAGCGCGTCTGCTATTTTGTTGAGCCTCTACGTGCCATTTTTGCCCTCAAACGCTGACCGCGATAGTGCTGTATATAGTGTGGTGCTATTCTACCATAAATGCTGCACTGTAATGCCATGTTCTACAAAATCGCACCTGATTTATGTAAGACGCCACGTGCACTTCAAGAACACTTACAGTACTTCAAGAACATTTGCAGTGTTCTTGAATTGCACGTGGTGTCTTACATAAATCAAGACTTATAAATCAAAATTACAGTGTTATTGAAGTGCACGTGCCGTCTTCCATAAATCAGGTGCGATTTTTTAGAACAGGTACAGTACTGTTACGGCTCAAATAGTACGTGGCATGTGCACGTGTATTTTCAGTCTAGTACAGTGACAGTTGCATTATTGGACTACTGCATTAATGCATTTGTGTCAAATATAACTACGGCATTCGATTAAATTACTGCATTTGCTGCATTTTAGTGCACAGTTCGTTAGTACAGTAGTGACTTTACAGCACCTCGCTAGTGTATATAAAGTGCACCTGACCTGGTCTCCAGGCCCAAAGAGGCATCAGTGTTCGTGTGACAAGAAACTTGATGCGTGCTGTACAGTCTTCGCAGTAAGCTGTAACATAAAATCGATTTTACCAGCACGACTTCCCGAGCTAGTCATTGCGAGGGTGCAATCAAGGTACGAAAGTCTTCAGAATCTGGGACGGCATCCAACGTTCGAGGCAAGGCCAGCCTTAGTTGAAGAAATCATCTTCTTGGTGCGTCCGCGAAGGGCACTTTTCGGATTCACGGGATCTGGACTTCTCGTAGGCACGTTAAACCAGGGCTACAGGCTGACAATAGGGTAGGGGACTCCCGGGAAGAAGTTTGTGCGCACTAGGAGATCATTCGCCGGCTCAAGAGGAAACGTCCTCGGAAAAAGTCGAAGTCAGAGCCAGGGTCGCACCCTGCTGACTGAGAAGGTCAAGTTTCGCCTGAAGGAAGAAACATGGTTCGCCCGGCAACAAGAGCAAACCCAAATTCAGAAATGATGGACCAAAGTCAGGAAGTTGCTAAGCTTCAGCCAGGAAATTCGATTCCTCAAGACTCGGTTATACATCACGCAGAGGAAGAAATCAAAGGAGAACCCACGCCACAGGACAGTCGGTGCACTGTTGAGATAATGGAGGAACTTTGTGGGGCAGTCAATGGCATTTCGACCTTTCTAAAGGAGATGGTTCAGCTGACTAGTAAGTTCGAACAGATAAAAGTGCTTCCAAGGAGTCATTCTGCGAAAGTAAACACAGAAGAAGCCCATAAGGAGATGGCGACTGAAGAAGATGAAGACAAAATTGAGTCAAAGAAGGATTCCCGCGGCACTTATCCTGTACACGTAGCCTACAAAATATACAAAAGCTCTCTCGAAAACTCTCGATGTCGTAAGTCCGGAGACGGCTCTTTCTTAGATGCTAAAAGAACATGGTACCGCCTGTTAAAGGACTTCCCAATTCAGGAGAGTGACGAGAGGCGCCTTCTTTCTTGTGCATTCGAAAGAGATGCGGCTAGAATCTTCGACAGTGTGGCGAGTGTACACTGGAATGCCAACGACGATTAGCTCTGGGACCCTTTGGAGGCCAGACTGTGCAACAAAGCGCAGCTAAGTGCATTGCAGGACAAGTTTTTCAATATGAAATGGAATCAAAAATATGAAACTGTGTCCGCTTTTGGAGAATGCTTAAGGCTTGTTTCCATGACTATGCAGATTCCAATCTCAGACGAAATTATGGTGAACAGCTTTAAAGCAGGTCTGCCGGCGAGTCTCCAGAAGCAATCAATTCTGGTATCAGGGGACTACGACACCGTGGTGATTACCATTTCTAGGTTTGCGGCAGTACGTCAGTCTGCGAGTCGGTAAAGTGTGCGGCAAGTCAAAGAGCCAGTCAAGCAATACACGGGAGTCCCGCGCGAGTAAGAAGGGTATAACCACCCTCAAGTTACCTGCTATTACTGCCACAAAAAGGGCCATATTGTTAGGGACTGTTGGAAGAAGAAGAATGACGTGATGCGGCGCTATCGTGGTAAAGCCCCACATTGGGAAGGCCTGAAGGGTCCGAAGCCCCCAGTCGAGAAGCAGGGCCTCCACGGGAGGTAAAGTACAAGCTTGAAAGTGTTTGCGCTTGTCAAGAGCCGATTTGGTGGCAAGGGATGGTTTACGATGAAGAGGTGGCAGTCCCAGTCAAGATATTTGGGGACGATATACAGGCACCAATAGATACAGCAGCTTCATCAATCTGGGTGGACTGGAAGTGGTTTCAGGAGAATGGGGGGATGCTGCATCCAACAGATGGTAGAGCTCGTGCGGTGGGTGGTCGGGGTGTTGAAGTCAAAGGGGAAGGTTCTGTCGAGTTCCATATTTGGGGACTGAGTTTTTTCGAAAAAGTCCGTGTAATGACCCAACTTCCGGACAAGCTGTTGATAAGGCAGCGGTTCTGGCGAAAGCACAAGCTTTGGCTAGACTTGGGAACGGATTTAGCGTCCATATTGTATCATGGGAAGAGGGTTAAGGGTCCCCTGTCCACACGGGAAGAGCAGAGGGAATTCGTGCCTGAAACAATTCAGGCGGTCATTGAGGACCATGAAGTGGACAAAGCCATAGAGTCAATGGTTTTCTTCAAGCAAGGAGATGTAAGGTGAGCTTCGTAACCTGTTGTGGGAGCGTCGAAATATTTTCAAGGGCCTTGGGTAAATTGTACGAATACAGCACAGGATATCACTGAAACCCAACGTGGAGCCGGTCTGTGCCCCGATGCGGAGGCGATCACCCAAAGAGGAAGATATCAAGCACCTTTCAATGCGGATTCTTATTGAACTTGGGGTTCTAGAGCCGTCAGTATCCCCTAGGGCTACAAATAATGTGTTTGTGAAAAAAAAGGATTCAGGAATTCGGGTTACATCCGATTTCCGACGCCTAAATGATCTCACCATCACAGAACCTTACCCAATGGAGAACATGCGAGAGATCTTGGACTGTTTGGGTGGTAAGAAGATCTTCTCAGTCTTTGAACTTAAGGATAGCTTCTACCAGGTCCCTTTACATCCTGATTCCAAGCCATATACGGAGGTACGAACAGTGCTAGGCCTATATCAATACACCCGACTGCCTATGGGGTTGAAAAACGCTCCTGGAACTTTCCAACGGGTAGTCGATAACATCTTGTGGCATCGGAAGAGGAGAGACGTATTGGCTTTCCTAGATGATACAAGCATCGTAACTGGCACTGAGGAGGAGCATCTCGATTCCTTAGGTGCCATATTGGATACTCTGCTCATGGTGGGTGTGAGACTCAAGTTATCCAAGTGCTCCTTCGGGGTTCGGCGAGCGGAAGTGTTGGGCCATGTAGTGGACGAAGAAGGTTTGATGCCTTCTGACAAGCACATTGAGGCTATCAGGAACCTGGTCGAGCCGGCATAAGGGGATGAACTAATTAGGTTTCTGGGGCTCGTGTACTTCTTCGCTGCATTCGTCGACCATTTTGCGGACAAAGCCGCCCCACTCTATGACGTCCTCAAGGGAACAGGTTTTTCCAAGAAAAGGCGGCATGGGGAGCGACTGATTATACCAGACTGGTCGGATAAATGGGGTATAGCACAAGAGAAGGCCTTGTTAATGTTGAAGGATGACCTAATTAAGCCAGAGGTCTTAGCCGCGCCTATACGGGGAGCAAACAAAAGGGTGATGACAGACGCCAGCTCGTACGGACTCGGTGGAGTTTTGCTTCAAGCCGATGAGACGGGTCGATGGCGTCCCATCTCGTTCGCCAGCAGAGCCCTTCGGAAATCGGAGAAAAACTATGCACCCACGGAGAAAGAGTGCTTGGAAATCGTGTACGCCTTACAAAAATGGCGTCATTAACTGCATGGAGAATCTTTCACGGTAGTTACAGACCATTTGTCACTGAAATGGTTGCTTAACCTTAAAGAGCCTCGGGAGAAGTTGGCCAGGTGGGTCATTGCAATTCAGGATTTTGACTTCAATATAGAGCACCGCAACGGACCAGAACTAGTTGTCCCAGACACCCTGAGCCGGGACGCAGTCCCGAAGCCCCTACGCCAGAGGTGCTACGGGGAAATTGATTCCAAAAGTTTGGAGCGGGCTAGGGAGGAGGCAGGGAACGAAGCCATTTCGAGACTTGTAGAAGAACATCATGGCAGAACACCAGAGCACGACCACAAACGATACCCGCCAGATAAACAGCGGTTTCGGGAGACGCAGATCGCAGAGTTTAGGGATCTGCAGGCCTACGCACGATCGCAGGATAAGTTCTTGGTGGATGAAGACGGGGTTCTGCGATACTTCGGAAGAGATGAGCTTCCCATTGTGACGCCAAAGTCATTAGTGCCTGAGGTCCTTAAATGGGTCCATGGTTCACAAGTGTATGGGCATTACGGTCTCCGACGGACGATATGCAAGTTGCTTCCTCGGTACTACTGGAAGGGGATGCGGCGTGATGTGTCTGCATTCCTGAGGAACTGTCTGCATTGCACAGTAGCACGGGAGCGTAATTCAGCCCGACAGGCTCCTTTGGAGGTGGTTCATCCGAAACGAAGGTTTCAGCAGGTCGCTTTTGACATCCAGACGATCACTCCACGCACGGCAAGCGGTAACATCAAAGTTCTAGCAATAGTTGATGTCTTCACAAGATTTGTAAGGGCTAAGGCCATATCGGATGAAAGGGCTGAGACTATTTCGAAAGTGCTCATCGACGAATGGATTTCGATATTCGGCCCGATGGAGACCTTGATGTCAGATGGGGGTCCAAACTTGACTAGGTCGGTGGTGAGAAGTCTGACTGATTTCTTAGGCATCGATAGAATGCAGGCCTATCCATTTCATCCTCAAGCGAATGGCACAGTAGAGAGATGGAACCGTACCCTTATCAAGGACCTTGCGAGTTTTATGGCCACCGGCACGGATGATTGGGATGAACACGTCACCTTACCATTTTTTCGGTACAATACTGGCGTGTGCGCAGCGACAGGTATCACGCCGTACAAGGCTATGTTTGGGGTTGAAGCATTCCAGTCCGGGGTCGAAGTGGAAACAGCCTGGTTTGAAAACGAACCGGAGTATCTTCCCAGTCCCTTAAAACTTCTTCACCGCCGCTTATATGTCCAAGGTAGAAATTCAAGGTCCAGAGCCAAGAGATAATATGACAAACGGGTCAATCCGATCGAATTTAAGGAGGGAGATCGCGTCTTGCTATGGTCAGTAGAATTGAGCAAAGCTGAAGAAAATGAGGTCATCAAGCCCTGGATTGGACCGTAAAGGGTCAAGGAAAGGCTAGGAAGAGTCGTATATATCTTGGAGTCTGAAGTAGGGGGGTAAGCTAGCCAGATCACACGCCAACAGGCTGCGAAGGATCGGAGATCAAGTTGCAGAAACTGGAAACCCGGTCGATGGTGTGTTCCCGGATTCCTTACGAACAGTGAAGAAAATATCTGGAGAAGAGACAAGGAGGAATGAGAAGACAAGTGAATTAGAACGTTATTTCAAGGTACAACTTTCGCGAAGAAGGTAGCCCAGATGGACCCCGGAAAGTGAATTACCAGAGGTTGTGGTGCGTTTGTATTAAATTTTTGTAGCGAAAGGGGTTGATAACCCGCTCTCACAGGACGGCCCAGACTCCCTCTGGGAGACTACGCTACATGCTTCGGACAATCTTCAGGAGTCCGACTCCAGGCCCCTACGGACCCTGTAGGTGGGACGCGATTTCATCGCTAACCACATCTTCCGCAAAAAAAGATGTGCCAAGTCCCTTTTCATCATTGCAAGGATCCCTAGGTGTCGGAAACCCGGCCCTCAGCGACCCGCTGGGTAGGACGTGGTTTCAGCTGCCTGTATCATCCCTGCACGCACGGGATGGGTGCAAATGACCCCTATGAGGCGTCCCAAGGAAGCTATTAGCGGAAGCCCGTTTTAACCCTTAGCCCAGCTGGCCTCTTGCAGGAAATTGCGCGGCCAGTTCCAATCAAGACAAAGACTGCAGGCCACGACACTCTGTCTGCCGGAAATACTCGCTTGCACTCACCGCTATCCGCCCCTAATGACAGGTCGGGGCAGCATGGCAGTACGACCGGCATTACTTCAAGTCACCAGGCTCGCGCCCGCGATAAAATCGCATCGACCGCTCATCGTCCAAGCCTTGCTGAAACGGATGGTACGGAAACACCGACGGTAGGTATGTAAGGGGGTGCTAATGCAGGAATCCTGAGGTATGCTTACAGTAGGCTACAGTTACCCGCCCTCAACGGTTACTACACCCGGCCCTCAACGGTTACTGTACCCGGGCTTCAATGGTTACTGTACCGGGCCATTGAGGAAACCAGATGCACAATCGCAAGCAGTAAACCCAGCAAGCAGCCCGGACCAAGTACCGCAGACGTCCAAGCTGGTCTGTAGGGCGGAATTGGATTTGGAATCGAAGGGGAGGTCCAGAAATACTGTCTGAGTCGATGCTTCCTGTGATTGGATTTGTCTCGTGATTTTTTCGTTTTTTTGAATTTGTGTGTGTTTCAAGTTGATATTTTATTTTTCGGGTGATGTACTGTACGCGAGGAGTGCACAAGGTACAAATGTTACGGCTCAATTAGTACTTGGCATGTGCACGTGTATTGTCAGTCTAGTGCAGTGAAATTTGCACTATCGGACAACTGCATTAATGCATTCGTGTCAAATGTAACTACGGCATTTGATTCAATGTGTAAGTGGGGGGCTAATTTACTGTGGTAGATATGTGGGTTGGTATCCAGTAAATTTGTACCGGAGCGTAGATATCGTATCATATTACTGCATTTGATACATTCTAGTGCACAGTTCGCACAGTAGTGACTTTACAGAACCTCGCTAGTCTATATAAAGTGCCCCTGGCCTGGTCTCCAGGCCCAGAGAGGCATCACTGTTCGTGTGACAAGCAACCTGATGCGTGCTTTACAGTCTTCGCAGTAAGCTGTAACAGTACAGTACTGTTGCCACTTACACGTGGCAGGAGGTGCTGGGTATTGCCTGCAATCCACACCGGACCCAAGTTCAGGCTCAGATACTTCTTGATCTTCGCTCACTCACGAATACTCGACTATTCTCGAATACCCGGAAACGATGCCCAACAAGCAATGCACTTTATTCACTGATTCACAGCTCTCTTCCGTGGCTCTCACCGTACGCTGCTTGTTCACTATCACCCCACCGCTTGCCTTTCTTCCTAACTCGTGGAGCCGCAGGTTTCCTGCTTATGTACGCCCAACTGACCCACCATTGCCTTTCCATTCTTGCCCTACTTCTCAATTGGACTATGAGCCTATTTCAATTAGTCGCCAAAGCGTTAAGAGTGACTCTGTGCAATCGGTCGCTCTTCACCCGTCTGTCCACGTGTTACAGGTTTCGTGCCCGTCCGGTTACAGTACAGTACTGCACATGAGTAAAATTCATTTATTTCGATGTTTTTCTGGGGGTGAATTTGAGCTTAGTACTGTACAGTAAGCTCAAATTTGATTTCCCGGAGTGCAAATTTCCAACGATTTGGCTGATTTTTACGCTGGCGGAGCTGCATCTCCCCCCTTCGATCTCTAAAACATCCGCTTGAAGCCGTTGATCCAAGTCATGCTCGAAACCGCTTTAGAGCGCAGCTCTAGAATGTAGCGGCATCCCCTTTCAAAAATTGAGCTTCCTGTCACAAGTTTCCGTGCCCAATCCTTGTTTAGGGATTATCTCATCATGACTTCAGCATTCGCTTCTGCAATCTCTCTCACGGAGAGAACAACTTGCACCCACAATTCAAAATGTTCCTTCAATTACTTCTCATCCTTTTTTCAGCAGCGTCGCCCCCCTCCCCTTCGGAAACCCGTATCTCCCCGGGCACCAATCCCGAAAACCTGTCAAGCAAGTGCCCCTCTTGCGACCTCTATCTCTTACGTGGTAGGTCAATCCACCAAACCGCGAATACTCGACGCCCTGAAAGAGTCACTTTCAATCGCCGCTTCCAATCTCGCTGCTCGTGGTCGTACTGCGTGTCTTGCGCTTCTCTATGTCAAAACCACGTCCGAATCCCATCCTGCCGATGAATGTAAACGTGTCATCTCCGTCGCCAAAAACTCCCTGGCCATGTATCGCGTCCTCTCTCGCGATACCAAATTCTTCGGTTGCACCACCGCTGACTACCCTGGCCCTGAAAATCCTTCCGCCGTCGTTGCCCTCGTTTCGTTTCCTAACGATACTCACCTGAGGACGTTTTACATCGAACCAAAGGCGTTTAATTTAGACTGGACTCAGCAACAATGGTTTGACGTAATAGGCACACCTTCCGCACAATCATCGCAGCAAACCATTATGCTTTTGTATCATCCAAGTTTTGAATCCGTTTCCGATCTTTTGTCTTCGCTAGACTTTGCTTACCCAGGTGTCCGAAAGCTGGGAGCTTGTGCGGGCCATGCCCATGCGCTTGATGAAGTATACCTGTTCAATTCCCAAGGTGCAGTGAAAAGCGGTGCAATTGGTCTCTCTTTCGCCTCCCCTCACGTTCAGATTGACGTCACTGTAGGACAAGGGTCACGGGGAGTAGGGCCGTTGCTAGAGGTGCTGGAAGTCCGAAACGGAAATGAGGTAACGCGCGTCAAAGAGATTGGAACTCCGGCAGAGAGCCAGGGTGCTCCTATGATGTTAATGGACATGTGGGCAGGTACTGATGCCATATCGCAGGAGGACCGCGAGTACGCGAGGAAGTACTTGCTCATGGGGATTGAGGTCCCGAAAGTGGTGGATTTAGCGGTATCTTCTTTGTCGAGCATGTCAGAAGGCGGGCCGAAGGTTGTTGATGCAGAAGAGGAACGAAAACAACCTGTGGAAATGGTCATCCGAAAGGTAGTGGGATTTGATCAAGGAACCAGGAGCCTGGCGGTTGAAGGAGATGTAAGATTGGGCAGCCGGGTGCAGTTTCAAATTCGAGATGAAGAAGCGGCACGGTCTGAGTTGAAGACGCTGTTGAACAGGTTGACGCTGGAGGGGAGTTCAAGAATGATTGATGGAATGAGTCTTATGGGTGCGATGATAATCGTGGATTCAGAGCGAGGGGAAAACCTGTACGGTAACATTGCGGCAGACGCGGATCGGACTATGTATTGTGAAAGATTTCCCGTGCCGACTATTATGATGACGTCGAAGCAGCAGATTGGACCATTGCCGGCCGGTGGTCTGATGGGGACAGCCGGAAATAGTTTTCTTTTATCTGCCTCTGTGCTATACTTGTCGATATATGGTCGTGTAGCGAAAGCTTCGAGTTAGGACTGAAGGGGTATCGGGGGACTTGCGAAGATTGGGATACTTCTTCAACAAGCCTGTTGGTTGCGAAACAAGCACCTAGGATTTTGCAGAATTGTTCCTACCGAAGCAAGCTTAAGGCTATCGATCGACGCGAGATTTTGATCTTGATACAACATACGGGAGAGACCGGGATGTTGAGATATGGTGTGCAGATCCGGTGCTCGAACCGGCAGCGTGCAGTTTTCCCGCACACAGTTGTAAGAGGACAGTAAGTACAGCTTCAAAGGGAAAACGAGTTGGGCTTAAAGTGCCCATGCTAAAATCAATCTTAGCGCTGAACCCAGTCTTGTCTGAAACACGTTGTGGATGAGGACTCTGGAAGGTACGTTAAGGGACTTCAGCTACACAGGTGGCAATCTGCAATCTGCGCTGGAACATTATCCGCAGTAAACTGTATCATGTGTGGCAAGAGCCTCTAGGTTGGTTTCAGGATCCTGGTATCATGGCGGAGGACATCAGTAGTATTAGATGTGTAGTCGGATATTGTGAAGCATTTCGGACTCGCATGAATGCAGGTCCTGGACAATTGGCAAGGAAACGAAATTCTGCAGTGTTGTACCGTCTTGTTTTCCTTTAAGGCGGCTGTTTTCATTGGCGGCCGAGGTGTTTCTCTGTTTTCAATGCGTTCTAGGCCCGAGCCAATGAGTTCGGGAGAATGATCACTGGGGGGTTGTACCATGCCTAGGATATCACCACGCATGTAGGGCCCTTCGTCGGATCCGTGCCGCTGGTTTGGACACTCAGTTCGAAGTGTCTGACCTCAGCCCTGGTTCCGAGCTTCGGCCCGGAGACATATTTGTACATCCTCCTGCCTCCCCCACTGGCTCCTGTGAGAGACCCATTGCCTGTGACGTTGCCATCACATCGCTGTTTACGTCGGCCGCTGCCGCAGCTGCGATGCGAGTCGCCGAAGGCTTGGCTATCGAAGGATACCGCCAAGAGATTCAGAAGTTAGAACACGAGCTGTCCTAGCGAATGGTCCCCCCCTCCCTGGCCCATTCTCGTGGAACTCGCGACCTAGGTTTCCAGTTCCAGTCCATATTTTTTCACTCTTCAGGTGCTGCATGCTCTGATACCGTAATTTTCCTTGAAGGTTTTATCGACCGTGCTGCGAACTACTACAACTCTTGATACGGTATATAGTACAGTATTGCATGTACCTACATCAGACGTTAAAGCACCCAAACATTCCCCCCTTTCTTAGGACCAACTCTGAAAACCAACTTTAGAGCCCAGCCTGTACCATACAATATAAAACGGACTTGGTTCTTTATTGAATACGCCTGGAAAACCATTGACAGAACAACGAAAAGGAGCGATTCTCGCTTTATTTCACGAAATAAATCTGAGGGAAAAAATGTTGGGATCATCAAGCTTTCCAAAACGACTGTGAATATCTTGATTGTGACTCAAACAATCCCGAAAAGGGAAAAAAGGCATTCCATCGAAGATATCATTTAGTACGCAACTCCGTGCACTACCTATGTATGCCTCAACCGGTAATTACCCTGATCGCGAACTGAAAAGAACTATGAATCTGCCAAATTCAGAATCGAAAGATTCCAGCAGATACTGTCGGGAAGTGGTCATACGGATCTACAAGAAGAAAATATCCCCAGATGACGGTTGTTAATAAAAATAGTACGTGTAGAATGGGCAATAGATCACGTTACTTGGTCTCTCTTTTATTGCAAGGAGGTAATATTTATAGATGAGGAGGAGTTTAATCTGGATGGGCCAGATGGATTTTCCTATTATTGGCATGATTTGAGGAAAGAACCTGAAGTTTTCTCCATTCGAGACTATGACAGACAGGGAAATCAACAATTTTTGTGGGTTCTTCGTAGGTTGTTGTGTTGCAGCTCCCAATTATTCTCGAAAAACAAGATTGCAAGCTTTACTGTGACTGTAATGTGCTGGAAGCTGATTTATTTCCATTTGCAGAGAATGAAGGAGAATACACCATTACTTTGCAGCACGAAAATGCTACCACTCATAGATGTGATTATACGAGATCCTGTTTGGACAGTAATGATATTTACACACTAGTCTTTCCAGCAAAACCGCCCGATTCAAATTTACTTAAGAACGTCTGGGGCAATCTGGAGAAGAGAGCCTTCAAAAATGAGCGCCAATTTCATACATTGAAGGATTTTTGAGGGTACATTAATGGTTTATTGTCTCAATTTGACTGGCACACTTTAAAGCACTTTCTCAGCCATCGCCGTGTCGCTGCATGGAGGCATCTTCAAAAAAGAGAATCGCATTACTTACTGATAGAGTTTTAGCAATTTTCGCATGTTTTTTCCTTGATAATATTATTAACTCGTCCGAAATCACGGTACTAATTGACAGTCTTTACTCTCCTCGCATTGTACTTCGCACTTTAAATTAATCGAATATCATATTAATATTTCATGCTCTTTTTTCTACAGTATATACTGTCAGGAGGGCTTTTCTGTACATATTGTACGCTACATGGATCTACGGTGTGAAGTTATGTTGGAACTAATAATACTTCGAGGAGTTTACACTTACTGACCAACTGCGGTAGTGCAGTACGATATTTTAATGTGCGGGACGTACCGTAACTGTTTTTGGTGTACTTATATTAAAATAGAGTACTAAGTAGTGCGTGAAGTAACATGACCGTCGAGACGGGCTGGTTTGTAGTGTCGACCCTAGTGTCTCCTACTGCAGGGCATAGTACCCGGTGAGGAGTTCAAATTTTGTGAGTACAGTACAAATGGAAAAACTTGAGTACCCTTCCAGACCGGGTCAAATTTGGACAGTTAACAACAAACACCCTAAAAGTAATGAAAAATATATACTTATGACCTTAAAAACCACAACGCTTAAAGACAGAAGGTCCCTGATAGAATAAAAATTCGTTAAGAGAAGACTAATAACATTCGTATACTGGGCAATTTATATTTTGTATGCCAGGAAATTAAAAAATTTAAAAGCATAAAAATTGGAACATACTCACGGCTTTCTTTAAGATTCATTAGCATACTACATAAAATGCACAACAGAACCGATGAAAACTGTCTATCTCTATTGTTTCGCCCCACAAATCGTTTTGCACCCCTGCAAATAGTAATTACCTGCGCTGTCTGCAAGAATCACCTTCCACGTATGTTTCTGCTTCTTCACTTGAATTATGGAACCTTTTATGTTTACATTTACTTCTTATTTATTCATACGCTTTCTTTTTGATGCTTAGGGGAGTAGCTTTTGGGTTGCGCATTGAAAGAAAGCAAAGAGTTTTTCCAGAGTGACATATTGTGCTGACGCCCCTGCTACATGAAGCATATTACCAAAAGGATACTAACAACAGTTGAATAAATTCTAGGGATTCCTTCCACCAAGAAGATTTTGCTCGTTATTTCAGCGGTTTGTATTATTTTACTTCCACTTTTAAATTCTTTGGGAGGTCCTTGGGCATTCTGTGTTGCTTACTAAATTAATTTAAAGGCATAGTCATCACTGTACTGTCTTACAATCTCAACCTCATTCGTTTCCAATTCATTGAGCTGACTGGTAAAAATTCGACAATAGTTACGGACCTCATCAAGTTTCATACAATAAGGCACGAAAATTAATGAGTTCTGAAAAATCTTTGTAAATTGAGAACAAGATTGTTTCATCAAATATCTTCGTTATCTTTGGGGGTAGCATCCTTTACCATTTTTTGTAAACCACAAGCAATGATGAAGTAAAATTTCTTGGTGTCGAGTTTCTCTAATAAAAAAACCGGTCTCGCAGGTCCTGGTATCCAGTTGTTTATGTCTTTACATATTTTTGATACGGCTTCAAGATTTGAAAGTTATTAAAAATGAAAATGATACCTCAATTTTTCTCTCTATACATTCCTTAATTCAACTTCTTCTATTTTGAGAAGAACTTACGTACAGACACAAAATAATAGTCCCGTCCCGTAAATTGTTTTGAATGATACTGTTGAGGTGTTTTGTGTACGCATTGAATGTACTCATTTTCTTTGAACCGTTTTCGGTGACCACCATGACAGCCAAAGACCAGAGAAACCATCATTTGGAAGGAAAAATAAAAGAAATATTCTGAACCGCTTCACTAAAAAGATTCCTTAGCAGAATCAAAACGGCGCCAATAGAGTCTCTTCCCTTGCATGACACATAAATTATTAATCTTTAATCGCTTGCAGAAACATAGAAACACAAAAACAGCTATAAATTGTTTATATACCCCATTTGTGATTGTAAACATCTCCCCTTGTTTTCCATCTTCCATAGTAATAACCTTCTTCTGCGCTTCTCATGTACCATAAAATGCTTTTTCGTCGATATTTTAAATGAGATCGGACTTGGCAGGGATACAGAGTTTCCCCTTTGGTCTCTAAAAGGATATGAAGAAAGCGATCGGCATGCTTGTAATTCTATGTATTTATTATGAAGCCTTCTTCCCTTTATTTGGCTCCAAATGTAAGTTTACTTTGAAATACGAGAAAGACCTGCAATTTGCTCTGGCAGCGAATATTTTTTTCCAAATTAAAATACTACATGAAGAAATCTTTGTCATAACACGTCGTAGTGAGTCATAGTGAGTCATTTTCTAAGGTTGCTTTACGACTTGCACAAAGAAGCAGCTGCTCGATAATTATCTGCTCTTTGTTTGCCGTCAACACAGTTATTTTTCTCGCTAAACATGTTCCTTCGAGAATCTTTTTTGATCATTTTTTATCGCCCTTGCTTAACAACTGCTCCATTTCTCCAACGAAACTTTTGCTGAAGATATTATGCCAGCTATCGCTGTTCTAGAAAGCCTTTTAATATTCAATAGCCCTTGTCATATTTTATCACCAAAATGAAGCACATTTATTTCATTTCATTCTGATTCAGTCGGACTGCAATGCCGTTAATTTTCTTTAGTTTCTATCTGTATTCGTATTGATTGAGGTCTCGTTCACTGGGTCCGTGTTTAGTGTGCTCAAGGACCAGGGGTATCCAAGTGGTTTATTGCAATGAAATTGTAGGAGTAATGTGTTATAGGAAAGGCGGAGGGTGTGCTAGGGCAGTTCTTGCTGGCTGGCGCACATAATTTTTTGTCCTAAAATATTCTTGCTGTTCAGAACTGACCTGGTCTGGAGGGGTATCATAATACCTTACAGAGTGTCTATGCTGCGCATTTCTTTTTCCTGTTTGCCTTCCATTGCATATTACAGTACACCCTGTACTAGGTTTCAAACACAGTCAACGGGTATATCGCTAAAGACAAAGTAATTAATTATCATCTTGGAGGTCTGTTTTAAGATAGGATAATACAAAATGGCTATTTCGCAATATTATAACTATAATTTTAATTTACGTAGGTTTCAATATGTAAACATGAGAGTAGGTCGTATAGCAATCATACCTCAGAATCAAACATTTAATGAGAAATTAAAACAATAAAGATAAACGAATCATTCTGAAACAGGTCGCCCGATTCAGATGTCAGCGCTAGGCTCCCGTCTAATGCCAGAATGCCCAGGCGTATCTCGAAACTGAACACCCATCGTAGCCCTCCGCTTACAACGGTAATTCTCTTGCACCATCAGGTGCTTTTGGACCGTATGAGCCCCGATTTCAACAAGACGTTTTCGAAACCGCCTATAAAACTCATTGTCCCGAGTGCGCAACGGGGGCAGGTGAATGTGTGTGATTTTCAGAGCACCACAAATCTTAAAGTATGAATCGTAGCTCGCTTCTGCCCAGCGCCACTTTGAGGACAACACAGTCCACAAACCGCATAAACGACCAAAAAAATTCTCTACTTTCAGACAATTACATGAAATCTTATCATTTCGATGCTGCTTATTGTGCGATAAAAAACCATCCTGTGGTTTTTTCTTTGGCAGCACAGCTCTCGTAAACTCACCTGCTCCCTGATATCCTTTGTCTTCTAACACAGCCCACAAACGCTGATATTCTAAAGCCAACTCCCTATCATCTTCAATTACGCGTGCCGTTCGAAACTTGCGAAGTTATTCAGAATAGAAACCGCTATTTTCCCCAAAATAACTTAGTCGGAAACTGAGCCAGGAAAATGGGCAGTGCAACCAATCGCTATACCATTTGGTAACACGGAGTTCTGAACCTTATAAACATAAAGCTTGTGCTTACCGCTGTAATAAAACTTCCCCTCCTCCAGACTACCGTTTGGCCGACACGCCTGTTAGAAAGTGACATCTGTAGCTTACCGAGGGTATTTGTAATGATAAAATGATACCTTATCTTCCGGTAGCTTCCTCATACGGTACTGCGAACCAGTTGCAACGACTGCCGACTTAAACTCGGCCAAAAGTCCTACTAATTTGTTCACAAATGTCTCGAATGTTGGGCTTTTCTTCCCAAAAACCCTCGCTAAAAAATCCCATTGACATCTATTCTTAAGAACTGTGAGCAACATAAAAATGGCGTCTCTTCCCGAGATATCGCTTCCCCTCCCGCGATCTTCGTTGTAACGGGTAGTGATAACACTCCCAAAAAGGCTTTAAATGTAGTCAAATTCGTTTGGGTTGAAATTTCACATCTTAAGTATAGCCTCGTTTCCTTTGGCTTCATAAAATTCGTCAGAACCCGGGCATTCCGAGTCTTTCTCGCCATCAGTGTCTTTGACACACTCGGTGGTTTAATTGTAGAGTTCATTCTCTCTCTCTACAGCTGCCTCCACGAGCAGATGGATTCCGTTTCTGGCTTGACTTTATGTGATGAGGCATGATGTGTGGTCCTTTTTGGCGGTTTGGGTACTCCCGGCGTCTTTCATTTTGGACTGTCGTCTCAGAGAGGGGGATGGGGGGGCATGGGCTGGGTTTGAGGGTGTGCGGGACGAATTGGTTGCAATAGTTTGTTCACTTTGTTTCGGATGTTGTTTTAAGGTGTGAAGATCAATGAATACTGCAAAACATTCAGCCATTCGGTAAATGCTCGGTCTTTCTCTTTTCTGTCATGTAAATTCTGAAATAATACAATCTCGCTGGAGGAGCACGTATGCCGTGGGAAGAGCATTGCTTGAATCAAGGATCGCCCTATAGTTTTTTCATTAATATTCGTTGTTTTACTTTAATTTTTTAAATATTAATGCCTGGGCCGCAACAGTGGTCGCTCATTCAAAGATAGCTCTGTTGAATTACCTTACCACAAACATATGCAGGTGCAACATGCAAAGTCTTGAATACCCCACTGTAAAAAAACCTAAAACAATTAGGTTGTAAACTACGAGAAAGGTATACTGAACAGTAATGAGCCTCTAGCCCGTTTTCTGGGGTGACGCGGCCACGCTGTTAAGCCCAAACTCTGTAAGCTCGCACCTACTCCCCTCAATCCCTAATGGAACGTGTGGCCGCACTTCAAGAAATGACATTACAGTACTTTCCAAATAATAAATTACCCCAAATTTTCCCCCCCGTGAGCCTACGTTATTTTAATAATTGCTCAGACTGAGATCTTGTCAATTTCCTAATTGTTTGGCCGCGACAGCATTTCATCGAATCTCTCCCGTGGGTACCCCAATTAAAATCATTTTTTATGCAACTAGCTTTACACTGCAACTTTCAAACCCTAACCATACCTCTAACAGGGGGGGGGGGATTTTTGGGTTATTTTAATGCATGGAAGATGTGGTCGGTTATATCCACGCGGCTACGGTAATACGTTATGCTGGATAAGTCGTCGCTGATGGGTAACACTACAGTAAATGACCATGCTTACAGAGCCGGCTCAATGCGGTCGCTAACATGTTTACTCATGCAGTACTGGCCCGAGGAATGACTACAGAGAATCCCTTACTACCCCATGAGGAGATTTGAACAAATAAATGAATAGGCCGAGTACTGTCCAAAGGGCATTATAGCAGTACCAGTTCCGACTTGCCCCGCACAACGCACTCCCAGCGGCGTGAATACACCCGACAACCGACGAAGTACAGTATTACCGTAGAATTCCATACTGGTCCCTTCATTCGGACCCAGCTTGCCCCTTTTGGACCATAACACGACCGTGTGTAGCGCTGTACAAAATTAGCACTCAATAACTTCCAACTGCTTTCCCTACTGTAGGCTTGCCACGTTTTTGCAGTTTTTGCAGTTGGCGGTGTGGATCAACAATAATAGTTTCAAGCGACGCATGAAACCGTCAGGATTAGTTTGGATTTCAATAGATGTATCTCCTGTTTCAAATACTGTATAGCGAGCGATGCGATCAAGTCCTCGAAGATGGAGGGATAATCGGTGGCTCAGTACATACTGTAGTACTGAACATAGGGTTAAATTCCCATTTGCCTGTGCAATGTGGCGGCGGCTGAGAAAACACTACGGTGGAAATGGGCGTACTACGGAACGGCGACTAAAAAGTTTGCTGCGAGGCCTGTCAGCAGACATGCGGCGTTCGAAGCAACCAGTAACGCAGAATGCCGCTGTGCTGTACACAGTTGAAGTGATCAGGTGGGGCAAAATAGGCCCGCACTACACAAAACTGGGTGTACCGAAAATATTGCACGGTTGTTTGGCCTCATTGCCCACAGTGGACAAGTCAGGATAGTGCCTTCCACCCGTTGGGACACAATATTAAATTGTGGATTCCGTTGAATAATACTGGAAGGTCCCTTCGCCCCGACTGGACTAGCGTAGCATGGCCCTCGCACCACATACAGTACAGTATCGAATACGATACCGTAGTTTTATTTGGAGAGGCTTCGGTATCTTATGGAAGTTACCTAGGTTCTTTTTCATTATACTGTACAGTAGCAGTATTATTATTAAACATCGCAGTGGCTACTGTCGTGATTGCGTCTTCATTTTTAGTCCCAACATGCTTTCTTACAATACAGTAAAAAAAAATCAGATGCCACCCTGCAGCGCCTCCACTAACTGCCTTTTTCCCATTTACGCCACTGGATGTGGATGGTACTGCACCGTATTATAATACTGTACATACTCAACAATACTGTAGTACCGTACAGTACGGTACAAGGCAATCAGTTGGTTTCAATGATTTTGCTATGATGCCCATGCTATGCATACTGTAGTACTGTACATTCCTTCATTTTGTACGGGCACTTCAACAGAACAAAGAGTTGCTGCCCGGCCTGTCTCCAAACTTTATTTAACCCCCTTGGGCAGTTTCGTCTTCCACACCAGCTGTCGTTGTGCATAGTCGTCCAGACGAACAGCATCACCGTCTTGACTTTGATTCTCATTCCCACACTCTCTGCGAGATTCACACGCTCGGCGGTAGCAATCTTTTCTTAACCCTCAAAACCACCAATTGTCCTCCAACCAGACCCCAATACCCAAAATGCCCCGCACAAACAAAACCAACAAATACAAGAAGCGCCTATGCGTCCTTTCCGATGGTACGACATCCACCTTCAGTTATTCCACAACTACAACACAGCCCCTCTTTCCGTAGACTTTCTCCTACTAAAACATAGTCTCTCGATCTACCACCTTTCCCACCACACGTGTGTTGTACGATATTCCCGTTGCGTAGGAACTTGGCAAACGTAAGTCACCTTCCTTTCCCCACCTTTCCGTAGCGATCGAGCATTGCTGGTGCATATTGCATGCAGCTATTAACGCTTTCGCCTTTCCATCATGTCTTGTAATCTGTACATCACCGTTCAGCCCGGAGAATGTGGTGCCCACCAATATCCTCAAGTTAACAATGGCGATCGACCAGGAGGATCAGAATGGAATGCAGCAAGTCGTTTATTATGATTCCGGTGTTGGCACTCAAGGCGCCGTCGATAAGGTAATGGGAGGAGGTTTCGGTGAGGGTATCGATATCAACATTCGCGAGTTGTACACTTTTCTCGCCCTGAACTATGACGAGGGTGACGAGGTCTACCTATTCGGCTTCAGCCGTGGTAGGTAAGTGCACTGTCTAATGTACCGGGATTTTGACGTGTCACAAACAGCAAAGTGTTTTCTAACGTGCATTTTTTTCGCACCTTGCATTCTGAATTTTGCAGCTACACGGTTCGGTCGTTGGCAGGCATGATTTACGAGGCTGGTTTGGTGCGTCGTGATCAATTGCAATTTGTGAGGGAGGCGTATGAACTGTATCGCACGAACAAGGATGTCGATTCGGAGCGTGCAGTAGCGTTTCGTGCCGAGCACGGGGACCGCATTCCGATTACTTTGCTAGCATGTTTTGATACGGTGGGAAGTTTGGGACTGCCGTTTGATCCACCCAAGTTCGGGTTTTTGCGCAAGATTGACGAGGAGAGGTATCGCTTCCATTCCACGGTATTGAATCCATTGATTGAGAATGCGATCCATTTGCTGAGTATCGATGAGGATCGAGCCGTGTTTTCGCCCACGCTGATGGATTACGATCCGCAGAAGGGGAAGGATCAGCTGACGCAGTTGTATTTCTGGGGCGGGCATGGAGGAGTAGGGGGAGGGGATTCGAGGCAGATCACAAGCGCCGACTTTTGCTTGGGGTATCTGGTGGAGGAAATGGAGCGCCGTGGGTTGGGACTCGCGTTGGAGAAAAGTGTCTTGCCTGACTATAAGAATATCAACTTAGAGGAGGAGCCTC
This sequence comes from Kappaphycus alvarezii, assembly GCA_002205965.3. Classification (NCBI taxonomy): domain Eukaryota; phylum Rhodophyta; class Florideophyceae; order Gigartinales; family Solieriaceae; genus Kappaphycus; species Kappaphycus alvarezii. The sequence continues at coordinate 316,816 of NADL03000612.1, read as the reverse complement.
GAGAGGTAAAGGAGGCTCCGTGGATGGGACTGATTGAATTTCTGACGGGCAAATATGTGCGGCCTATCGAATCTTTGGAAATGTTGCATGAGACGGCGATCAAAAGGTACCAGGGATGTCCAAAGTGGAGGCCGGCCGCTTTGAAAAAACTAGAGGAGAAAATCATGTCAGTGAAATTGGGCAAGTGAAGCTGCGCGATGTGCTAAATGCAGGTAGATACACATTTACGATTGCGGATTGATGCTTGCTGGATGCGTTTGATGCAGTAAAGCAATTTGATACAATCGCTTTTGCGCAGTGTAATGTGTTTCCGTTTTAGAAGGTAAAGGGCAACCTACGCCTCTTCGTCTCAGTTTCGCTGTGCTGTGGGAAGCTGTAGAAATGAGAGTGATTGATACGGTGCTACAGTACCACATCAGAGGTGGATGTTTATCTCGACCCTGACTCTCAGCCTAAAAGGGTTAAAGTTTAAGGGCAAGCGCTTAAACTTGACAGTTACACTAAAGTTACGGAATGGTAATGGACATTCTAGAGCGCACCGATTTTGATGCACTAGAATGGCATTCAGTGCGGTACCGTATGGAGCAAATTGCACATGAACTACAGTATCTTACCGTTGCCGAACTGTTAATTCAATGCACTGTACAGCACTGTACAGTACAGCACAGTATGATATCAACCCCTAGCCTTTACTGTAGCAGACCGATAGTTATTAGATATGTGAAAGATAGTCGACGGCATCTACTACCTACAACAGGCCTCACCGCCTTGACCACCAAAGCAAAAAAGCATCAACAATTTTACTCCAAACCTATTCAACTGCACCACAGTACGCTGGCAAAATGTCTACCGCTTTTTTCAGGCTCGCCGCTAACGCCGCCAGTCTGCTCATCTTTCGGATTTTCGCGTAAATCAGGATCTACCGTTTCCTGGGAATTTAAAAAGTAAGTTTATTCGCAATTGGATAGTCCTCTTATCGAGAGACTCACAGATATTACAAAAATCTAAGAAATGCACAAAATCCATGCATACGTTGTACTGGCATACAGTTTGGATCGCAGTAACTATACAATACGATATTCCGTATACATTGAAATTAGCCATTCCCAAAGATCGATTTGGTTCTTCAATGTTTGAAAAGTGCTGTTCGGCTATCAATCGGTGTATTCCCAAAGAATACGATGTCACCCAAATCACATTTTAGTACAGAATAAAGAAATTCGACGTAACGAGTATATAGTATAGATTCGTACCATGATGAAGTCATTTTTCGACACATGCTTTGAGGATCTACTTTACAATATACACGCATCAACCCTATTTTCCCCAAAAAGTGTGTGGGTTCCCGGAGTTTTGAGGCTTGGTGCTTTTTTCAGGACCAGCAGTTCTCTAAGCAACATATCGGATCGTGGCACTGACATACGGGGAGTGAGCCTTGATATCGTGTGAGATAATGGGGTGAGGGAAACATGGTCAAGCTGCCCGCTGTAGTACAGTAGCATCTTTGGAGTACAGTGCGGACTGGAAGACGTGTCACCTATGGGGAGGCTGTAAGCCGGGGAGAGTGAGCTGGACCGCCATGGCCCATGTGGGGACACCAGGTGGACCATTAGGTAATTGATTAGATATTTTAGAATAGATAGCTCCTATTGGTGGATCGAGGGGGTGGCGGCAGTGGGACCACTTGTCCTTTAGGAGCAACGTACAGTAGTGTAGATTTACAGTAGTTGTAGTAGGGTAGCTCACCTTATAAGGAGGACGGTAGGAGTGGGAGTAGCAGAGTCGTAAAGGGAAGCACCCTTTGTCCCCCAACTCTAGGTCTTCAAGCCGTCGACACCTCTAAGGTGACCCCTTTATCCCCCTTAAGGTTAATTGCCCGCCCAATGAACCTACCCCTTTACTAGTGCTTCCCTCGAAACCTCCTTTAGGCGAATACCCATGCTCCTGCGGTGCTCGTCTGCGTTCTAGGTACCCTTTTGTTAGTGGCTACCGACGCACCCAATTGGTCTTATACCACAAATTGGTCTCCCGATCTAGAAGGCGTTCGTCATCGAAGTCGGTTGAGCTGTAATTCCACCTTTAGGAGAATCGTTCGAGAAGAGTATAGGAGAAAATCAACCTGCCGTTCTACTTTGTCCGCCGTAATTCGTTTCACCATGTCGAATAGGAGTGGTCGATCAACTAGGAGTTCGAGGAAGGAGCCCGTCGTTCCGTCGGACGAAGAGCAGAAGATCGATACGCCGTTTGGTGAACCGCCGATCCAGTTGGAGTCTGTTTTGTCCACCGTCACCGCCGCCACACCTCATCTGGAGGCCGAAGGAGGGCCTAAACTTTCGGATAACCGCCAACATTGGTTGCAGAAGGAGTTGGATCCTCGTCTCACCACTTGGTTAAACGCCGAATTGGAGAAGAGGATACCTGCCGCTGTCACCCGTCTGGTGGGAACGTACCTGGAGGATTCTCTTCCGGAGACTCTTCCTGCAATAGTGGGACAGTTGATGGACACCAGAATGGAGACGTGGATCGCCGAAGGAGTCGAAGGACCGATTGGTGAAGCATGCCGTCATATCCTTCCTGAAATGGTGACCGCCAATTTGGTGAAAACAATGAAGAAGGATCCCCTCTTACCACAATCAGCGTTGGTGGACAAAGGGCAGTCCCAGGAGATACCGCCTTCACCCTCACAGGTGGTATTACCCGAAACAACGAAGGATACGCCATTAGGAGTCACGTTGACCCTGGTGGTGGCCCGTCAGATTCGTCGGATTCGGAATCTGGCCGTGATCGCCGCGATGGTGGTCGTCGAGGAAAACAACACCGCAAGGAGAAGAAGTCCAAGCGGACACGCAAGAAGAAAAAGAAGTCAAAGAGGAGTTCGTCTACCTCCTCGGGGAGTTCGGATGATTCGGATTCGGGCTCCAGTTCAGGTGAAGAGAGACGGAGACGCCGATCGAAGGTGAGGATTGAACGTATCATCCCGTTGAATGAGTTGTTCGCCCGAGTGGTGAACTACAAATACTATAGGCTGAACGATCGCTCGTCCTCGTATTCGAGTAGCGTCTCCAAAAAGGTGTCGTCGTATCACAAGAGGTTGGCTGTGCAGATGCCCACCCAAAGGTTTACCGGAAAGGACCCCATCACGGTGTTGGGATTCCTAATAGACTTCCGTAACGCCTGTGAGCACAACGACGTCAGTGAAGGTCTCGCCTTGTGGTTTTTCCAGTACTTCATGGATGGGACTGCCAAGGAGAATTTGCAGTCTCGCCTGAACACCTCTGGGAGCATGGTGATCGATGATGAAGAGGATGAAGACCTGGTGTCGAACTACCCCGAAGCGGTGAACTACCTCCTGAGGACGTACGCCACCGAAGAAGTGATCGCTCAAGCCTATCATCAGGTGATTTCGATGAAGCAAGGAGCGACGATGACTGAATCCACCTTCGCGGAGCTAATTCGAGCCAAAGCACGCCGCTGCGGTTCAGTGTTCTCCGAAAGGCGTTTGAAGTCGATTTTCGTGGATGGATTGTCGCCGACGATTCAAGCCACCGTTCGGAATCATCTATCGACGAGCAAGAAGGTCACCTTCACGGAGCTCAAGCAATATGCACAGGCGTTGGGAGATTCGTACCGTAACTCCCGTCCGGGTGTGCTGAAGAAGCCAAGAGGGGTTTTGTCGATAAGGCCACAAGGTAGAAACGAAAGAAGGGAAGAAGACGGATCCTCGGCGGAGTCTGAGGATCCGCAACCTCGACAGATGACGGAACTCCAGCAGGAGATCTATCAAGTCCAACAGGAGATCGATCACGCCTTGTTGGTGTCGCCGCCCACTTCTACAACGTCTTCTACCATGTCTGCTAGGGTATGCTGGATATGCGCCAGCCCGGAGCATTTTGCTGGCGACTGTCCTACGGTAGACCCATCGGTGAGACGACGTATTTTAGAGGAGAGGCGCACGAACCTGATGAGGATGGATGGATTCGGTCGCCGAACGGTGACGCCTCGCAGGACTAGTATCTCTTATGGAACGTCCGTTGGTGCCCCCCGTACAGGTGTGAACGCTCGCCTCAAGGAAGAAAAAAAGAAGAACGAAGGACAGGTTGCATGCGCGGAGTTGAACACCGTAGAGGAGGGACAAGAGGTTTTAAAAGAAGACAGGGTGTAGAAAAGTCGCCTATGCCCTATGGTATCAAGCGCACACCTTATCCGTAGGTGGTCGAGGGAGAACTGCAACACCATGTAGGAGGTTCGGATAACTCCATTTTGGTGTTACGAAAGAAAAATTACCGAGTGTCTGTAACGCTCGGAATTTCGCAGAGGCAGTTACGACACACCAAGGGAGTGTTAGATACCGGGGCAGGTCCAAATTTGGTGCACGTTAAAATGTTATCCCCGTCATGGAGATCACATGCGTTGCCTTATTAGGACCCTGCCCGCATTATTGATGCATCTAACAACCCCATGAAACCTTTAGATGTGATCCCCTTGTACCTCCGAATGGGAGAAGTCGTGGCGTAAATCCAGTTCGTGGTGGTCGACAACCTAGCGGTGGAGTGCATCCTCGGAACGTCTTTCATCGATCTATTTGTGAAGGCCATTCTGCCTGGGCGCAAGCGCGTTTTGTTCTACGAAACACCTGCGGTGGGAATTATCTCGTCATCCGATGAGGAGAAACCAAAACCAGAAGGTGAAGCTACTCCGTCGAACAAACTACGCGTTGTGAAGGCGCAGAAGGTTCCTCCAATGTCCCAAGCGGTGGTGCAAGTGCAAACGGACGCCGTTGGGTTATCGCTGTTGCGGAACACCCTAAAGACTGTGGCGACGAATCATCTCCTAATGGCGAACGGAATTAGAGACGTGATCCCCGCGCAAGCATTTCCGGTGTTGGTGACGAATTTCAGTAATCGACCGGTGCGTCTTCGAAAGAGTCAGGTGTTGGGCCATGCGCTCCCCAGTCCAGAGGCGATCTTCGCTCTTGGGGAGGGGGATGGATTTCATGAGCCACCGTTGAAAGATGGTGAGGTCACCGATTGGAGAAACGAAGTCCATATTGGAGTACAGTGTCGCGAAGATCGCCAAAAGGTGATCGATTTATTGAAGGAGTTTCAAGAGATGTGGTCTGGGAAACTGGGCACCATCAAAGCGACGCAGCATAGAATCCAATTGATGTCTGGAGCAAGGCCGATTCACCAACAACTGTATAGAGCAGGGTTGAAAGCAAGAGAAGTGGAACGCCAAGAGGTGAATCGTATGCTCCATGAGGGAGTCATCGAGCCGTCCCAAGCGGAGTGGGCAAGTCCTGTGGTGCTTATTCCGAAGCCAGATGGGTCGTTGCGGTTCTGTGTGGACTACCGGCGCCTGAACTCCGTAACGGTGCGCGACGCTTATCCCATTCCCAGAATGGATGAGTACATCGACTCCTTAGGTGATGCCGAGGTGTTCTCCACTTTGGACTGTAATAGTGGGTACTGGCAAGTGCCCGTCGATCCCACCGACAGGGATAAAATGTCGTTCACCTGCTACTCGGGGCTTTATCGGTTTGTTCGCATGCCCTTCGGGTTAAAGAATGCGCCGGCCACCTTACAGAGGGCGGTCGACATCATCCATTCAAGGTGCAAGTGGCAGTACGCGTTGGTGTGTCTAGACGACGTCATAGTGTACTCCAAGAACATAAGGGAGCACTTCGAACACCTTCGTACGGTTTTGTCACTCCTACAGGCGACCGGTGCATCTCTGAAGCTGAAGAAGTGCAAGTTCTTCGAGCACGCGGTGGATTACCTGGGACACGTTGTGTGCCCAGGTAAGCTGGAAGTGGCGTCGAAGAACCTAAAGGCGCTCGAAAAGGCTTGACCACCTCAGGATCAGACGGAACTACGCTCCTTTCTAGGTGTGTGCAACGTCTATAGAAGATTCGTCAAGAACTATGCGCGCATTGATCATCCCTTGACGAAGAAGCTGTCGAAGGACCAGCCCTTCGAATTTGAGTTGCTCACCAACGACGAGTTCGAGGCGTTTCAGGAGCTGAGGAAGGCGCTGACGTCTCCCCCGGTGTTGGCTCACCCAAAGGCGAATCAAACGTTTTATGTTGACACAGACGCGTGCGATCGCCAAGTTGGATGTTGCTTACTACAGGAGAAACCTTCAGGAGAACTGTCACCTATTGGGTATTGGAGTCGTACGCTGTCGAAAGCGGAGAGAAACTACAGTGCCACCGAAAGGGAGTGTCTTGCTGTAGTATGGAGCGTCATCACCTTACGGCCTTACCTTGAAGGGCAACGCTTCATCCTCCGCACGGATCACCAAGCGTTACAGTGGTTGCTAAATATCACGGACTGTAACGGAAGGTTGGCCCGGTGGAGACTCCGATTGCCGAATTTCGACTTTGAAGTACGATAAAATCCAGCAAGTAGACACAACCTTGCGGACGCCATGTCGAGATTGGCCACCGATGGGAGCGATCAGTCACCTTTGGATGAGGAGATTTTGGAAGCGCAACGAAAAGACCCGTGGTGTAGGGAATTGACGACGCTCACCGATCAGGAGAAGTCACCGTATCACCTTGATGTGAACGGACTCCTCGTTCGGTTGTCGAAGTTAGATGGTGCCTTGCAAGTGGTCGTGCCGGAGCTGTTGAGGGCGAACATACTCGCTCGCGCTCACTACTCGAGATTGTCGGGGCACCCGGGAGGGTCGAAGATGTACTACACCTTAAGACGAGAGTTTTACTGGCCGAATATGGCGAGTGACGTCTTCCGCACCGTAGGAGACTTCGAGAGCTGCGTCAAGAATCGAGGCACCGTAAGGAGTCACCCAAACTATCTGAAGTTGTTTCCGGCGGCCGGCCCATTGGAGTTTCTGGCAATGGACCTTCTTGGTCCTCTCCCCCGAACGGATGATGGGAACCGCCACGTTTTGGTGATCACCGATAGGTTTTCGAAATTGTGCCGCAGCCTCCCGTTGAAGGACACGAAGGCAACAACTGTAGCCCAAGCCTTTCTTACCCATTGGGTTTATCCTTATGGTGTACCGTTTTATCTCCTAACGGATAATGGGCCACAGTTTGCCTCTAAGTTCTTTGCGGCGGTTTGTCAACTCCTAGGGGTGAAACTTTGTTATACTACAGCGTATCACCCAAGGGCGAACGGACAAGTTGAACGATTCAACAAGACGATCGTCCAACGCCTCCTTCATTACGTCGCCGAGAACCAGAAGGATTGGGATCGACTAGTGGAGCCGCTCACACATGCGTACAACCATCAGGTGCATCGAACGACGGGGACGACGCCATTTGATTTGGTGCTAACGCGTCATCCCCTGTCTATTCACGTGACGAGTCTCCCATCGGCGGACTTATCCCATCTGGCGAACAAGGAATTGACACCCGCGGAGTTCAAGAAGTACGCGCTCCGAAAGGTTGCGGATTCTTTCCAGAAGGCGAAGACGAAAATGGATGACACCCAGAGGCGATACAAGGCGGGCTTTGACAAGAGTTCGGGCTCCGTTGAAGGTGAAAGTGGGCGATTTGGTCTACATTGATCGCCCCACTTTTAAGAAGCGGTACCTGGAGGACCCGGACGCCCAAGCGGAGGAGGAAAACAAGTCCGCTAAGTTGATGGTGAAGACGACGGGCCCCTTTTAGGTGTTGAAAGTGAATTCTCACACGGTCACCATAGAGGAGAACGGCATTGCCATTACGGTGAGTCAAGACAGAGTCTCAGTTTCGCCTACTGTACAGGAGGAAGATATGTCTAGGCCCGAGGGAACGCGAGTGGCGCACCAGAGGAGGGTACAGTGTCTACACCTGAGTCGAGACCCCCGTTGGAGAGGGATATGTACCCAGTAGAAAAACTCGTGAGTCATAGACGTCACGGGCCGGGGTACAAATACCGCGTCAGGTGGTTTGGTTACGCCCCCAAGGATGATGAGTGGTTATATGAAACTGATGTTCCCGACCACTTCATCATCCAATATTGGCGAGCGAAACGAAAACCCCTGCCGGAGCGGTATCGCCGATAAGAGACGTAGTTTGAGGATACACGGAGGGAAAAACGGCACCTTAAGGATGGAGAAGCACGAGGGAATTTGGGAAAGTCAGGAAGGGAAGCACGCGTCACCCTATAGAGGTTCTACATAGGTGAGACGTACTGTATCCGGAAGGTGTCCGACCTATAGAGTACCACCTTAGAAGGGAGATAGATGCGACCTAGTCCGACTTCACCGAGAAATGGAGTACGCGACGAAGACGTATCACGCCTTCAGGGACACAGGACGAAGAAAAGAGGAGACCGGCGGAGCAGGTTTCTGAGTTGGATCGGGCGGCATAGGCGCAAGTGATGGGTTCACCTGGGGAGTGGGTGCGGCAGTCGAAACGGGAGGCGCCTGAAGGGTGGAAAGCGGAAGAGAGGCAGAGAGCGAAGGCGGATCGGCGGTCACCGGAGGCGGAATGAAGGACTCCCGACGCGGCGCAGCATACGCGTAGAAAGGGGAAGGTGCGGTGGGGTCAGGCATGATGCACCGGGGAGGTGAGGAGGACGTCGAAGAAGCGCAGTAAGGGGTTTGCCAAGGGGAGTTCGGAAGGACCACAGGCGGACGCGTCACTTTATGAGGAGAGTACGGCGGTCGAGACATGAGGGGGAGGGCAAACGTTTTGGCACCGTCGGGGGAATTTGGAACTGACGTTTTCCGGAACGAAGGGGGAAGTAACGGTACTCAAAACCAAAGGGGTGACCTTGTACCGAGCGCGCCACGAGGACGTGTCGCCATTTGAGGAGGGGTTCTGTAGTACAGTAGCACCTTTGGAGTACAGTGCGGACTGGAAGACGTGTCACCTATGGGGAGGCTGTAAGCCGGGGAGAGTGAGCTGGACCGCCATGGCCCATGTGGGGACACCAGGTGGACCATTAGGTAATTGATTAGATATTTTAGAATAGATAGCTCCTATTGGTGGATCGAGGGGGTGGCGGTAGTGGGGCCACTTGTCCTTTAGGAGCAACGTATAGTAGTGTAGATTTACAGTAGTTGTAGTAGGGTAGCTCACCTTATAAGGAGGACGGTAGGAGTGGGAGTAGCAGAGTCGTAAAGGGAAGCACCCTTTGTCCCCCAACTCTAGGTATTCAAGCCGTCGACACCTCTAAGGTGACCCCTTTATCCCCCTTAAGGTTAATCGCCCGCCCAATGAACCTACCCCTTTACTAGTGCTTCCCTCGAAACCTCCTTTAGGCGAATACCCGTGCTCCTGCGGTGCTCGTCTGCGTTCTAGGTACCCTTTTGTTAGTGGCTACCGACGCACCCTATTGGTCTTATACCAAACCCGTAGCCTTCCATTTGATAAATCAGTTGAAAGACGTGCCGAACGCGACAGACTGAAGAGGCAACGAGGTGGAGGTGGAAACGGGTGCGGGGGTATGGGATCGTGTCGAGCACAGCCCATGAAGATGAGCAGCCGTCTATGGCGGTGTGAAAGTGTTGTTACGTGAAGTCATCAGAGATCAAAGGGGCGCCTAGAAGCGAAATTTCATCCTTGGACACCAAAGTGAAAGAGATAGCGTCAAAAAGGGGGATCAAATCGGTCATAGTTATAAAAAATAGCTTTCAAAGTTCTTTTTTTGCAACTATTCATTGAAAGTTATGCATCATAACTTCCAAAGTTATGTAAAGGACTTTTTCGAAATTGTAAATCATAAATTTTTGAAATGAAAGGACTGACTCACTACTGGAGCAGAAAAGCACGTCAAGAGGTATAAACTATAATTCTTAGGTAACCAACGAAGTTATAAAAAATAACAAATCAAATTGAATATCCATGACTTTCAAAGGTATGCGCAATAACTTTAGAAAGTTATACAAAATATTATGTTGTATCTACGAATCAGAGCTCCTGAAAGCTCTACCGCTGCCCATATTAGTATAAAGTCTCACAAAAGGGACATGGAATTCGTGTAGTAGTGGGGGGTTGGCCACTTCTACGTAGATTTGCGAAGCAAAAGTACCTCGCAGTATACCCAGAAAGAGCTCTGAATACTTTCTCGGTCAATTTGGGGAAGAATAAAGGGAGAACAAAGGAAGAAAACGAGATGGTTATGGATAGGTAGTGAGGTAGGCGAGAGAAGCGTAGTGCTTGAGGAAACGAAGGTCGACTACCAAAACGGCCCAAGTTTAGGGGACAACCCGCCTACTCGTGACATTGGTTGTGGGCCGGGTACGAAAGAATAAGTAGGAAGTTAGACTACAGGAATTTACACTTGGCCGAATAACGGAATAACGGAAAAAAGGCGACTGGTATTGACGATTGTTTGTATGTAGCCCATGTCAGCGAGGCGTTCTTTGAAGCCTATGAGTAATTTGGCCTCCTTTCGGCTCGGGATGGTGGCGATTGTTGTTAGTCGGCCAGCGATTGGTCGGGCGAGCGGGATAATTAATGATCTCCGCAATCAGTTGACAGTAGATGATAGGGAAGACACACTGTAATGAGGTGACTTGTGTCCTGAGTGTGGGCTGTTTGGAGCGTACGAAAGTCTTTGATGGTCAATGTACCATGGTACACCTACAGTACAGGTGTAACCGGTGTAATGGGGGCGAATGACCTGCGAAAGAGGGGGACGGGTACCCACTTCGGTCAGCCAGGGAAATGGCCACAAAAAACGCCAAAAATTTGGTACCATATGGCCTTTTCCTTAGTTAGAAGATAAAAAGCCTGTCCAACCCCATTATATCACAATTCGATAAGACGCAGTTCGGCGTTTCTGTCTGCGAAACTTTTCGCGTGACGGTAGCATAAGATATTGGTATTGCTAAAGGAGTCATAAAAAAATGTTGGCGTACCCTGGCACCGTACCACGCTATCTCAACACTCCTAATGGTTTATTTGTAACTGTCTATATGGAAACTGATGTTATTTTAAATTTTATGGTAGAATAACAAGACTTAAACCTGATAACCTTTTCCAGCATTATCAAACAATCTTTAATCTGCTACATTTTGCACTATGAGAATGTTGTGATTCCGCTGGAAAATTCGTTGTGTCTGGAATAAGACGATTGTAATGTGAATTTTTAACTTTACTAGGATGCCCTTGGTAGTTCTCAAGTCACTAAGCCACCTGCACTGTAAAAAATGAAGTCTATTCCCTTATACTACAGTATTGATTGAATTACTTGGAACACCGTCGATGAACCGAATTGAGCTCGGGTTGGTGACTAAACCCAAGTGTCGCTATTCTGTTACCTTCAATTCACGCTTAATATCATCAATAATTCGCGATCCCAATGAAAAATCCTCCTCAAACATCCCCACTCAACTTCTTCAACGACGGAATGGGCGGTACAGTACTTTCATATGGTTTTCGGGTAAGTCACGTAGATAGTGAAAACCACCGTTGATGATGATGGTTTGCAAAGTGATATCTTCGCGATCATTATCAGCCCCATCAGCGGATGAAATACTGACACCAAAAACGAAAACAGAACTTCTTTTGCCATTCCACGAGTCCCATAAAATTCTGCCCATCAATTAAATGCAATGAGTATTGTCCACTCTAACAAAAATCACGGAATACCTTGAACACCAAATTTGGTTTTTCGTTTCCATTCCGTAAATTCAGCACATTTGAGGACAGTATTATCGGGCGCGTAAATACGGCTGATGGAGATTGAATCTTCCAAATATCAACAACAGCCATAAAATCAGCAAGTGTGCAGTCTGCTGGTTTCGTTGTCATGAATTGCGATGCGCCAGCTGTTGCACGACTGACGAAACCGACGTAACTTACTGCACGTCGCTTCCCATCATACACAGGCAGAATTTATTTGATAGCTTGTACCATATATGCTCGAAGGAAACCTTTCAATCGATCTGTTGTTGCACTCCTAGAAACTTGAAGCGCCTATTCTTAATTCACTGTCTTGTGTCCTTGAGTGATTTCTTGAAGACCAGAAGTAGCTTGTCCCCCGCATGCAACCGCAAAGCAAGAATAGACGAGGGGCACGAAGTTCTGCATGAACCAAGTCGCATTGCTTTTTGAGCGATGAAAAAATGCTATACGATCTCCGTCGTCATCACTCGGTGATACTTGCTTCTGAGAAACCGTATCCCATTTAAACCCCTCCAATGAGCGTAAATTCCCTCCTTTCGACCGTATCCATGCTTCATATCGTGTTTTGGGAAGAAGGTGACATCCTTGTGCACATAATCGTCTAAATCATTTAGAACGGGAGATAGTTGTGACTCTATGTATGGCAGATCGAGTGAACCATCGCATTTCTCTTCAGATGCCAGTTCTGCCCACACCTCAGCAGGAGGGGTAAGTTTTCCCCCTCTATGTATCTTCCGCATCGATGGAGTGATTATGTCTTGATCTGATTAAAAATAATGATCGCCAGCATCTGAAAGGTTCCACAAAATCTATGTACTCTCCGATCTTTGCCAGCGGTGTATTCTTTGTGGGGGGAAGATGGATTTTGTGGCGATCTTCAGAAATGCCGGTGACGTTAACGTTGAAATTCACTCTAGAGTTGACTGCGCGAGGTTGATTTCCTTTCCGGTGCAGTGGGCCGGCTGTCGGGGACTCAATTGAAGGTTCTGCAGATTTATTTTCGTTGCCGAATCGTGTCGAATTGGGCCTGTCAGTGGTGTAACGATGAATAACAGCGATGTCAGCGGACACGGAGCGAACCATCAGTTGGATTTTACTTCTTGATTTAGACATAAAGATATATGTGGCTGTCGGTGAAGGAAGTTTGCGTAGGGAAAGGAACTATAATTATGTTGCGAATGAAAGTATATATAATTCCAAGGGAGAGAGTATAATAGCGTTATCTTTGTATCAGTGTGGAGTTAACGGGTTTATATCAGTGAAAAACATACATAAACAAAGTTTTTAACAACTGAAGTATCAGAAACTCGTATACCTTGACAGTAAGAATAAATTTGTATGTATATTCATAGAACTAGCCAATGAAATAGAAAATAAATGCTACATTAATACCATGACTAGTCTTATCGTACGAGCGTGAGGACAAAAACAAGACATTGAGCTCAATAGATTAATCGTAAATGTTTGTCACTATACTAGAATTATATCACGATTAACGATACCGTTAGGGTCTTTTTTTGCATGAAAACCGACATAAACTAAGCACAGCGATGAAACATAAGGATTAACTCAAATAAAGACTCGCATCATAATGTAGCGGACACTGACCCCGGTACTAGACACAAGATTTATCATTGATAACTCTACGCTTCCTAGCTTAGGTTCTACGCAGGACTATAAGATAAAATAGTACAGTGGAATCAAGCCCTTTGTTAACGTAAACAGCACCTTTATTTTATCAGAATACCGTTAAATATTGTAAGGAACCAAGCGATACATGTCACAGTTTGAAACTCTTCATATTGCAATATGCAGTAGGTAGTAAAAGAATCAGTTTCCTGACCGAAAATGTACGTAATAAACTCACAATACGGTCTGTAGAATATGTGATGTTACAGATCCAGAAAGGTACAGTATCATGGTGTTACAAAAACCCGATGAAAATAACTTCAATTTATCGATGTGAGTATGATGACAGACAGTTAGGTCCGGGGGATTACTAATAATGAGTTTTAATCATTGCTATTATAAAATCTCCATCATAATATTAGTTCTGATTCTCCTTCATCATACATCAAAGATCCTTCTCTTTGGCATTCATAGAGGGTTATAATTTTAATGAGAACCTCAAAGAAGATATGTTTACTGAAGAGTGATGCTGCAGCCGAAGGGCTCCCATCGTTGTGGCATAGATCGATTCAGGACAACGACTGACATCGAAAAGTACAACCTGTGCCACAGGGTTTAAAAGGTTGTTAAAACCAGTTTGTACCTGTGCAACTGGTTGTACGTTTCGATTTCAGACGGTGATATGAACAATTTTCACAAAACACATGGGCGGCCCCGAATGTTTTCGTTACTGTATCTAATATGAAAAGGTTTTATTTAGACTATAGCAATGATATCAATAGGAATTATGCTTGACTCCAGTAGAAATTCAGAAGAAGCACATATTACCCTACAGAAATTCTCTATGCAACTAACTTATTCTATATATATATATATAACGCAAAAATTGGTTATAAATCCTGTAGAAGGCCGCTACAAGAGACAAAAGTACTATCCCCAGAGCTATCAGCACTGCAAGAACTTTTCTAGATCATCATCTGATGCCACGTCGTTTAAAATGGATATGTAATGCAAAAAAGTAGTCGAACGGAGAAGATTGGAACGGAAAGTTGATTCTCTGGGAGATTTTTTCCCCGTTGGTGGAGTGAGTTCAAGGAATGAGCTAATTGGAAACAATTAAGTGCTCATTCACATTCAGGCTGGATAGGGACCTGTAACAACCGCATTTCTTGATACAGCACCTGTTTTTGATGAAAATTTTGATCTCAAAGAAGGTGTATTGTGCCATGGTGAAGAAGAGTAATATGAGTGCATTATTGTTAAAAATTAGATAAAAAGAGTTAGAAACAATGATATTTGCAATGGTGTCAATGTTGAAGATACATTCCGCGGAAATTTGTTTCGCAGGGATGACCCTGATGACGGATATGGAGATTGCGATTTGAATTATGCTGTCAAAGATTGTCAGGGACTTGAGGTTCAGAGGGATGAGTTAGATGGCCGTTACGCTGAAAAGTTGAACGACGATGACGAATTTGATGGTCCAGATGATGACGATGATGAAGATGGCAATGTCTATTACCCCATGAAAGTTTCTGACGTCTGGGTCGCAGATGGAGTCGATGATAGTGGTTGCGATGTTGTAAATCAGGGAAGACGAAGGAGTATGAGAAATATTTAATATCTAGATCACTGGCAGAAACTGTTGGTAGTGCTGTTGAAATCAGGAATCGTCAATTTCACAAGGAATCAGTACAAAATATTCTCTACAATTTGTATGAAATTATCAAGGCTACAGGTGGCAACCTTGAAGGAATGAGTTCGTATTAACACCTAACATCGTTCTCCTGGTGATGACATCAAACTATATGCTTCGAGAGCGTTCACAAAAGCATGGCCACGAAAATGATCCCATTTTTTCGGCAGGAGCGTGCTGCTCGAGCAAATGATGCTTTTCATGACGTGAACATCTCAAATCTAGGTGTTCGAGGTTCGATGGCACTCAAAAGAACTCAAACACAAACGCCAGTGGGTGTGGTTCGCGTGAGTGAGTATGTTTCCCTTGATGTTTCGAGTCATGTTTTTTACGATGTCTTGAAGGCCACAAGTCATAGAAATATGGAATAATTTATGTTTCGGAGAGAACCGACATGGAGATCATATCGCCGCCATATGAAGCAGAGAGGCACGGTTGGTTGCTGATGACAAGCTTGGAGGCTTTAGTAGAGTCATGTCATGTGTATTTTGAGACTAGACGATGCAGTGGGGGCTACCATCGCGGAGATTATAATACTTGCGTACCTATTTTTCGGGATACTAAGGTAGATCCCTCTTGTTCAGTTTTCTGAGTCAATTTCAGGAATGGGCAAATTCCTGATGACATGTACTGCGAGAAAATTATTGGGTGCGTGCAATCGTGTTGTCAAAGGGATCATTCGAATGAAGAGAGAATAGGTAATGATGACGCACTCGGGTTACCGATGCAGTATATTTCGATTAAAGAGCCTGTGGCTGCTGTGGAGATGCTGACACCTCAGGGACGACAGCGTTAATATCGAGAAACTGCAACTGTATCCAGTACAGGAACACTCAAAAATAGGGGAAAGTATTATATATATCGTTTACTATTGTTTTGGGATGGGTTCACGATAACGAAAGCGAAGAAGGCGTCAGATGTAAGGGTATGGATGGTCTCAATCAACTTTCCCATATCAAGAATAACAGCAACCGAAGCTGTCAGAGTTATATCAATGGCACCACCTGGAATATATTTTGAAGTTGTGTTTGATCGAATAAGAGATCATTCTAGTCAAGGCATAACTAACAGATTTTCCAAGGTTCTATGTAACAGGGAGAAAGTGGAAGTTCTTCTTGATGTCTTCGGTTGTGTTGGTGATACCAAGGCACTGAAAGATGCACTCAACGTCATGATATATAACGCCAATCCGTGTTGCCATTACTGCCACTTCTTTCATAAGACTGTGAAAGGGACAGGGATTTCGGGGGATAAGATACATCGTATGGCGAGATATCCCTAATAAATTTTTTTATGTACGATGTATCGTACATTAATGTTGACACACACCCCGTTCTGTACGGCACCATTGTTTTCCAATTCTGAGACTTCGGAGCACCACAATCGCATGTAACGAAGCGGTAAGGGAAATATTATTGGTAGGGAATAGAGAATGGTAGGTCAATTGTACTGGTAAAATTGGGGCCCTCAAAGCAATGGAATGCATCGAGTTTTTTGTTATGTACGATGTATCGTACGTAAACGTTTTATGGACGATGTATCGTACATAAAAAAGCATAAAAAGTGCCTTTTCTATCCGAAACTTAACCTATACTTAGGCTCAGTCT
Organism: Kappaphycus alvarezii; assembly: GCA_002205965.3. Taxonomy (NCBI): domain Eukaryota; phylum Rhodophyta; class Florideophyceae; order Gigartinales; family Solieriaceae; genus Kappaphycus; species Kappaphycus alvarezii. Next base: position 300,297 of record NADL03000612.1, on the reverse strand, counting down.
AGCGGATCTATCCTCAGAGTCAACAGAACTACGAAGACGACGGTTTCGCAAGTCTGTTTTTGTCGTTCGGTCAGGTGTTCTACTCTGACCGGCTGATGAAGCGATATGATCGTCACTAGGTCTTCAAGGTGATTTCGGACTTCTACGAGCCTCAAGGCGCTCATTGGAGTGCCACACATCCCAAAAAGATCGACGGAATCCGACATGAGTCCGTATAGACAAATGAAGATCACATTGCGAACATCGAAAATACGATCCGTGACCACGAAATGATCCCCCTGAAACGCTGTTAATTCCACAAAGAGAGCACCAAAGCTCAGTTCTCATCTGCTTTTGGCAATGACCAAGTACATTAAGTCTCAACTTGCTTTCATCGACACTATTAAACAATTAAAGTCGGTTACGCTTTTCCCTCTTAGCAAGTTCCCGCAGCCTTGTTGCTTCCTCTCCTTGAATTATAGTGTCATTTTGGTCACTACTGTTTGGGTTCTCTATTTCAGGATGTGCAATGGAATCTGCATACCTTAGTAGTTCTACGGAGGCATCAGCACAGAAGTGAGCCAACGATTCGGTGATGTTTAAAGCGCTCCGGAATGCGCTCAAATTACGAAAACGCTCGCCATGATCTATCAGATCCTTTTCTCTGCAAACTTCCAGCCAATGAAGCGTTCTCCACAAAGTTTTTCAATGTCTGACTTACAACTTTCTGCTCCTATTTCATGTTATAAGTAGGAATTCGGATTATTGCACGAGCTTGTGCACTGCCATCAACATCAACTTTTTTTATTTAATAGATTGATTGCATTCCATGTTTAAAAAGTTTAAGGGGAACAAAGGCCTAGTTTTGAGTGACGTAGTCATTGACAAGTTTCCAAAACGGAAGCCGCTCTTTGATCACTCTTCTGTTTTGGGCACCAGCAAAAAGGAGGGATGCATAGGTAATATTCATGTTCCCATACCACAAGCGATCCAGAGTTTGTGTTTAGAGAAGTTCTGAAGATTTGTATAGCTTATTCTGGAACATGAATTAAAGTGCATGATAAAAAGGCTGACTCTGAACAAGATACGTAGAGGCAATAGTTTGTCCTACTAATAACCACCTGTTGCATCAACTGCTCGGTGTGTTCTCTAGGAAACCGCTGTTTGAAATTTTCATCTCCAATTTTAGAACAAAACAAGTCAGCACGTGCATTCACTAGCGACCGTCGGAGTGAGGATGACGCCACGCTTGTCTTGATCTCAATGCTAGATATCTTGGCAGAGTTTTCCGTCGTAGTAGAGTCGGCAAAAACGGTCCTTTGAAGATCAATTACAGCAATTCAATCGGGGGAACACGGCATCCAGGGATGCTCTTTATCTGCTAAAATACCACATTCGTGCAGTCCCAAAATAAAATATTTGTTCAGCAGCGCTTTAAGTAATGCTTTCTCATCCATTGTTCCCAGTGTCAACGCTTCACCGGAGCGAGAAGAACTAAACCAAGAGCTTGCAAGGAGCTTAAATTTCAACGAAATCGTCCTATCGCCTGATGTCATGTTTATTTCCAATCCAAGAAGAGACCAAATGATCTCATCATCCAGTAAAATTGGTCCTGCAGTAGTTTTGGTTACGCGGAATTGCCTCAGAATTAACCAGTCTGCGCAACGTTGGTCTATTGTCAAAACCTTGCAAGCAGCATTGCAGTGCAACTCTATGAGATCTTTCGCCTCCCCTGAATACTCATGCGGTATCATGACACTTCTGTTACTGGAACGCTTACTGAACAGAAGATTGGACTGTGTCAACACCCGTGGAAAATCTCTACAACACTTCAAAATGGAACTGAGGCTGTCAGGAAGGAAATACGCGAAGCTTAACATTTTTGAAAACTTTTCGTTCCCCTCTCTCTAATAGCTACAGCCGTGACAGTTTGTGTTGCTGTGTTTTTTTCTCCGAAACACCTTCTCTGCGTATTTGCATAATGGTCCATTGTCTGGTGTATCATCAATTACGAAGGCCATGTCTCGATCATAAAAGTCACTGTATGAAGTAGTCGCATTCGCGGCATTTAACACTTCCTCTTCTGCCGCATCTGATGAATGATCTTCCTCCAAGTCATGTCCGGCCGTAATAAAGTAAGAGTGTCCGACAAAGGGATGGCACTTTAGAAATTGTTCAGGCATAATGAACATAAATTCGATTCCCTTCACTCACAGCCCTTGTACCATCTTGAATTTTCCGTAACTCCTGCCCGCCGTTACTACAAAGACTTTCAAGGACTATTCTCTACGTATCTCCAAAAGGGACTCAAATATTTTCTCAACGTTCACATATTGCGGTTCCTCACGCCGCCGAAATCTCACCATAAACGTCGTTCGAAATAACGCATCAGCGATAGCATCCACAGTGTGCCCTTCCTTGTCGCCTTTTCGTGCGCTTAAAGTTATAACCTGATTTTCACTGGCCCGTGTACCGTACAAATCATCTTCAAGTGTAGCAAACGTGTCTCCTGGGGATAAGAACACTTTACACGAAATGCGATGACTGCACCACCTCGTCCGCGATTCCCAAAATATTTCTGGGAATTGCGAGAAATGTTTCCGGAGCACAGTATCGATGTCACTCCATCTCGAGTTTATAGCTAATCTGCGGGGGAAAATGAATTTGAATTGCAAAGAGTCAGCTACATACCTATGTCTTTTTGCTGCAGTTTTTGAGGAGGGCCAGACAATCATATTGACCTATATGATTTTTCTCGAAGCGGAATAAGGTCAGGCATTCTTTATTTCTGAGACCATTAAAGTTGACAATAAGTTTGATAGATTTATCCGATTGCTTCTGAGTAACACATTTCATAGCTAAGTTGGCGATATCGACTAGCCATTGCAGTAATGGAATTAGTCGTTTATTAAGTCCAGGCCCTGTTTTTGGTCTTCTTATGGTAAAAGCTACCAGGCCAAGCCTGCAAATATGATACAAATAAGTACATTTAACTTTTTTGAAGTCTTCAGGCGAACTCCTCTCATGACTGGAGCAAGAATCGGGCTCTGACATTCTCGTCCGATCTTCTCGTCATTTTCTACTGTAGCGGATCACAAGCTCGGTCCTTCCGGTGGTTCCACGAGTATGAGGTAAGTATTCGTACTGACTACTAATTTTTTATGAGAAAACGGCGTAAGTCTGCATTATAAGCATGACTAGATATTTCACTAAATTCTGCAAACACTGAGCTTGGTTTCATTGCTACTATTATTTCAGAATTCAATTATACGTAAGCTTTCTAAGGGTCTATCTATGACTTTGGAAAAAGACGAAAGTTGGAAAGTTGGAAATTGCTCGTACCTAGACCTGCAAATCAATTCAAACTATTTAGTGTCTGCGAATTTCCAGACTTCTTTTCTGTAGGGGTAATCTGCAATTTCCACGACATAGAAATGAACACTTGATTTTGTCTACTAGGAGGATACCGCAGTCTCAACACTCTCCGTTAACACAATTTCACTGTTCCTTTCTCTAACACTTTCGTCCTGGCTCCGTCCCCATATCGTCTTACCTAATTTTTTAATTTTTTTTATTTAACAATACTGCACAAGTGGGGAAATTGTTTCCACACCAGGCAATGGCGATTCCTTCTATCACCGAACCAATTCGTGTCCAAGATGAACCGCTTCCAGATATTACCTCTTCATTACTGCCTCGTCCCTCATCCTTGATGGAGTCTGCCCCTTCTATTCACCATTTACGAGGCGCTACCGTGTAATTGGGTCACTCTGATCTCCCATGTGATCCATCTGATGCTCGAAAGATTTTCCCTACCACCCTGTCACAATCTAAAGAATTGCTCAAGCTCTGTTTAATAGTAAAGAATAACTGCAAGTCTATATTGAAAGCACTAAAAGTTACTGGCGCCTCAAACTCTTAACTTAGCACCAAACTCAGGATTATCGCGTCAAACATGGTGCAACGTACCTACCCTGTTGAACATTTTCCTGAACTGGTCGACAAAAATGATGGCTCTTCCTTTATTCTGACGGAAACAGGAACTCTTGTTCTGTATCTGCCGCCAACCGTTGTTAAAGTGACTAAAGCGGCACATGGAGTTTAATAAATTACGTGGTAGCGAGGAGAAAAATCGATATTTGATGAGTCCGCTAACATTAAAGTTGGGTAGTCTGCTATACTTAGCTCTGAATGTTGTTCCATTACACCAAAATCAACTCGTGAACCACATTTTGAGGCTTCAGATTTTTCTAACCTCCTCTATGTCCTTGCTGATACACTAATGCTGACGGAAAGAACTCTGCTGATGGAACCGTGAACAAGAGCTGAGCTTGACTCTGAGTCTGTGGATCTATGGACAGACCATATCGCTACAATTTTTAACAAACTTTTTGTAACGATGAAACGTTTACACCAAACGCCATCAACGTTCTTTCTGAAGACGTTACGAGATCGTACATAGCATCCCTCAGACCAGATTTCCGACCTTACAAGTGTGATGGTGGCTTATGGAAGCGCAAGTTTTCAGAGTTGAAGTCGGTTGACGGGACTTGTCTTTCTGGATGTGAAGCTTCTTGACAAGGAGACCCCGACGCGTTCGTGCTATTCGCTCTACGCAGGAACTATATCATGTATGCGTTCTCCTTTTTGCAAATTCATACTGTTTTGAAAACTCTACCTACTCGGGAACTAAAGAGCGATGCACAACGGGAGGAGGTCGCCGGATACGGTATCGCCCCACAATCTCACTCCCACCGAAAAAGGAAGTGCGAAGACAAAAGATTAACGTTATTGGTACGTAGTCTTTATCGTCTGCATTACGCCCTTTCTCCGAGGATGTTTCCCGGGAGACAGAAGAGGTGGATCTTGATAAGGCCAAGTTTGAGGCTGATGAAGCGAAAGGAAGGTCAACGTATGCCTTTTTCTCAGCAATTAAGCAACCAAAGAGGATGGAAGCATCGGCTTACAAGCTGCCATCAACACAAGAGTATCCTTTGCCAATCCAAATCGTAATGGAGACTGAAAAATACGGAAGCGGGAAACGAGCATGCCGAACGTTTGTTCGACCGTCATACGACATGAAGACAGATAAATGTCGAAAGAATCTTGTATCAGTGACAACCAAGACCCGTAATATAGAGTTGCAATGAAATCCCGATTGACTTATGCATCGTTTGCAGCAATTCGGACCAAACTTGATAACATCTTTACATCCAGAATTCGTTGCAATTCGGTGGCCTGAAACTCCGTTGAGTCATTCATTCCTCCCGCATGACGAGCAGAAACGAAACAAAGCTTGTGGTCTGCGGTAACTGCAGCCTGAACAAACAAGGCAAAAAAAAACATTGCTACTGCGTTAATTTCAATGATCCAGCGTCTCACTCATTCTTGGTTGCGGGATAGCTATTGCTATGCCGTCCAAAGCCGGAATTATTCCTTCAAATGGAATTCGCTGTTTTTGGAGAAATGAATGGGATTGGTGACGGCATTCCTCTTCGCTTATTGGAAACCTAATGGCAGGCCGACCATCGTTCATAGCAATTAACTTTTCTTCAAATATCGCATACGTTGTTGATTTTCCGACTCCGCAAGGCTATCCAACATCAAAATAACTGTCCCCTGCCAAAATGGGGAAGGTTACGCTAAGCATAGACGCCAGGGATTTGATCGCACCTGGGCAGTTTAATCTTGTTTGACGTCTCTGGATATGGGGTTTAAGACGGTCAGACAAGGATTCGAACTGAAAAACATCGAAAAGGTAGAGCCGTTTAAATAATTCTTCACCAACTTCCTCTATGTGATTTTCTAGAATAAATTCCTGTTGCATCGTGATATTTATTCCGCGACGCAGATCGAAAGTAGAAATAGATGCCGAAACTGCGTTCATGAGAAGAGGTGGGAGAGTCAGCCTCAGAAATTGGGCTCTTAGTCTAGTTTTCATGATTCTCCGAAGCGCAGCGGATCGCCGAGCTATAAGACCAATACATTGGTGCATCTTTTTTCTCAGAGAGTGGGAATATTTATCAAAGCAGTGCTCCCTAGTACTGAAAGGGGTTAGGGTATTTAATTTGTCTTATGAGTTCTACCGCGTCATTTTTTCTGTTCTCATAGAACATTTCACCGTCGTGAAATATAGGAATTGTGAAAAGCATGACAGTTTCCAAATTTACAATTTCCGCCTTTCACCAAGTCATAGATCGGCCTGAACTGTTCAAATATTTATTAATAAGATGCCAAGTGACAGACTTTGATTGCAGAGGTCTGGGAGCTAGTTATATCCTATGTGACCCAGTCGATTCGACTAAACACAGGTACATTATACTAGTTTACCCACATTTCATACAGTCAAATAGTGAAATGATGCAATTCCCCTTTTAGGCTCACCTTACAGGTAACGCTTCCCCAATTAGGTCATCTCTGTTGGGGCGGGGAGTGCTCCCTATCGTAGTATCCCTTGTTGCTGTACTTGGCTGGGTAGTAAAACGTAGAATCTACACTGTTTCACGGGCCCTCGGTTTCCTACAGACATCGCCCTGCTATCTTTAGTCAATGTAGTTCTGCCTTTGCTAGTCTACCTAGAGTAAAATTAATACCGGGGTTCAGCCTAGTAGCGCCCTGAATCAGCCATCGGTTTCAAAAATTCTATTCAACCAGTCAACTCAACGAAAATGGGCTCTGTTATCCGGACACTATTTACTTCGAGACGCCTACTTTAAAGATACTGCAGTAGTGCCGGATAATGTAGTTCAAGAGGCTCCATCAAGGAAGCTGCAATTCTATATGGTACCATATCGTTCGTATACAGTACAGTACAGGACTGCTCTAAGGGAAGAGGCCTCTGAACGCTGCGTCCACCCGGTAACGCACGGCCGCCGTATCTAAATCCCGTTCCGTCGCCATAATTGGGAAATTCGCTTGTGTCTATAGGTCCTTTCTAGTCAACCAGGCACGCTCGTCTCAGCTCAACTTTTTCCGACGATTCTAAGGCGATCTATTCGTCACAGACTTCGGCGCCTTTGACCCTACCTCCCTTGCTGACATGCCCTTCAATCTTCAATCTCATCTAAAGCAAGCACAGCAAGAGACCAAGCCCAAGATGTTTTGGGAAGATGAGCTACCGAAGAGGGTACTGAGTCCAAGCTGACACCACGAGGAAGCCACCCATCACCGCATATGCGAGTTAGACTTCGGTCACAGCGCTGCCGCTGCGTCTTTCTTCCGCATCCCATCACTGCGACAATGACGGAATGTAGACCGTTAACTCCGTTTATTCTGTGACCTGTCGACGGTGGATCGCCTTTTTAACTCCTACTCATTGACAGTACGTCTTGGGTGCTTTGTCACGTGCAGTTTTGTCCAAAGTTTTCTTTTTTTTTCTTGGGTGCTTCGTCAGTCCCCTGTGAAAACGTTGGGATGAGAGCGCACTGTGGATTACGTGGTTGAGGTTCGGGGTGGCTTGCTGGAGCGTGGTGGAGGTTGTCATGGCGGTTTGTTGGTGCTGCAATGGTTGGGAGCGGGGAGATGCTGAGAGCAGTGATGTGGCTGGTGTACGTTGAGGCGTCCCAGCGGCTTGGTCAGGAGGTCGGAAATGTTGTGGTGGTGGGTACGTGGTGAACGGTGACGTTCTTCTTTGCGATGTGGTTGCACAGGTGGTGGTGGGCAATGTCTATGAGTTTCCGCCACTTAGTCATAGCTTTGCTGTTTGCTACTAGGACCAAAGAGTTGTTGTCAACGAGGACCTCCGACAGTAGGGTGGTCGCGATATGGCAGTCTTGGATAAGTCGTCGGAGCTATGTGGTGTGTTGGACAGCAGCTGAGCCTGCGAGGTACTCGGCGTCGCATGTGGACTAGACAACCATATGCTGCTTGGAGCTGGTACAACTGACTGGGGAGCTCCATACTGTGTGAATAATACCAGAGCGCGATTAGCGATGCTTGTCGTTTGCGAAATCGGCGTCACTGTACGTGACTATGGGATGCCCTCTTTGCTGTTGTGGCGAGGACTTGCGGAACGTGATTCCATGTTGAGTCGTTCCTTTTAGGTATTTTATTAACCAGATAAGGAGTCGGTTGTGGTGGGATGTTGGCTTGTGCATGACTTCTACAAGGCGGTTGACAGCGTACTGGATATCTGGACGCGTGCTGTCAGTTATGTAGCCCAGATCCCCTGGAATTTGTGGGAAGTGTTGCTTACGTTGCGGGGTGAGGGGGGGTGCCTTGTCGGCCTCATAACAGTTGCACTTTTCGGGGAGAGGTGTGCATCGCGGGTACGCATCCTTGAGCCGAGTTTTGTGGAGGATGGACTGAACGATGTGTGGTTGCCATATATGGATGTCCTCTGTAGCTGTCGTGTTGATGTGACACTTTAGGTACGTTATGGGATGCCCGAGGTATCCGATGGTATAATTTTTGCGAAGGGTGGTGAAAAGGTCTGTGATGAGCTGTTTGGATGGGGAGAAAGGAGGAAATCATCCATGCTGACGGCAATAAGGATTGGCAGGCCATTTGCTACTTTGGTGAATAGGCAGGGATCTGCTTGGCTCTGATTGTAGCCATTTGACTCCAGGTGCGACACCAGTCCGCGGTGGCTCGTGTGTAGGGCGGGAGGTACCATAGAGGTGCGTAAGAGTAGACCAGTGTGGTTGGGATGGCGGAGCTGGCCATTAAAGCGTGGATATTCGCGTATGTAGACTAGTTTGGTGTGCCTGTACGGTTCGTGCAGGTACGCTGCGGTGATGTCTAAATGTCCCAAGTGCCAGCCGCGGTGAGCTGCGAGGGCTAGTAGTAGGCGCAATGTGGTTTTCTCTGCCATGTAAGTGGTGGTATAGTTGGCGCCATAATGAAAGTAGGGTTGCATGCGATCCTCTCGGACTGAGCAGCATGCCTTTCGATCTGATGCTAGAGTGGATGAGTTTTTGTAACGGTATGAAATCTTGATCGGAATAATTTTGCCGTTGAGGGCCGCCTTGTTATTGTGAATCCAGCGGAAGGTGTTTTCTCTCTCCAGGGTGTCAAGTTTTTTTGTTGTGAGCTTTCGCCTAGTCTTCTGCATCGGGGTAGGTGCGGGCCTGGTGGGGCGTTCGAGGAGGGTCTGTAAGTCGTTATGGTGTGGAAGTAAGGGCTAGTGGGATGGTGAGAATGGGATCTTGTTGGGGGTTGTACTGCTTAAATTCTTTTGCTCGTGCTTGTATATACTCGTCCTTTTGGGGGTCCCGGACGCGGATTAGGTTGTCATCTAGGCCTGTCATGTACCGTACGAGTATGGCCCATGGTGAATGTTTGGATTTGGGCTTGTGGATGGGTATGTGGCCAACTTCGCCAAAGGTTAGAAGTTGGGACGGGTTGGGTGTGGTTTTGGGGGGCATGCGCCAGGGCATGAAACGAAGGGAGGTTGTGGTGGGCGTGGGGGTTTGCGAAGGCTGGGACAGTGACCTTGTTACTCTTTCTTAGCTGCACATCAGTTCTACCGAATTGGGTGCAGTGCGTGTTATTGTCTGTGATGAAGTTGAGGGGAATAGGGGTGGGAAGTTCTTGCATAGAGGGGCTGGGTCGTGTGACCAGGGTGGGATGGGCACCTGAGTCAAGGATGAACTGGCGCTCCTGGTCTTGGGTCTCCTGTTCGGGTTGGTCATCTTGGTTGGCGAGATCTTGGAGTTCTCGGATCAGGGCTTCATAGTCGATGGTATAGCTTCGTGCGGTCGGTTCGGCGTTTTCGTTTTTGGGGTGGTTATGATCCCTACACTGTGCATCAGTGTGCTTTGGATTGGCGAGACCAAGTGCCACATGGTGTTGGCAGGGGTTGACCGGGCGGTCCCGTTGGGGACATGAGCATTGTCTGAGTGCTCGGACTTGCTTGAGGAGTTCGGCTATGGTAGCAGCGATGGTATCAGCGATCGGTGAACCTGAGGATGATGCGGCTCCTGTCGGGGTGGAGAACATTTTGAGTTCTTTGAAGCGATTAAAAAATTCTTTGAGATCCTTGGGCTTGTTGCTGAGCATTTACATGCCTTTCGGAGCAGTGGTGTAGTTATGGAGGAGTTCGTTAATTATGAAGGCCAATGCTGTGGCGGGGTTTCCAACGTCTGGATAGTTGGCGGCAATAATTTGTGCACGAATGGATTCGTGATTGGCAAGGTATTTATAGATGCCTTGATATTCTGTGAAGTGTGTGTCCTCTGCGGCGTACTTTGGGTATTGGTGGTCACTTGCCCGATTGGTTTCCAGCTAGTTTTGTACTTGCTGGATAAGCTGGTGGGGTGTGGGGTTGGAACCCGGCTGGATGATGCGATTGGCAATTTTGGGTGGTATGTTGTCGCTGAGGGCGCATAATATTATGTCCCCTTTATCTTCAAACGTGGCTAGCTGGGCTGGATCTGTCAGGGGGGGCGGATCGGAATCGACTTTGCACGTAGCTTGAATCGAAGCAGCGGCACCTGTTACGGATAAAAGACAGGGCGCATAGCTCGATCTGTCAAGTTTGGGGATTTTTGGTATGTTGAGTGTGTTCATGGTGGGTTGGGTAGATGAGTGATATGGTGGGTCGCTGCCGGACGCGGAGATGGCGAGGTGAAGGAGTTTTCTGGTGAGGTCGTTGGAGGGGGCAACTTGAGCCCTTCTGGTAGCGCAGTTGGCGCGATCGGAGAGATGGTGGGGTGTTGTCGGCAGTGTTTGTGCTTTTTGCCCATAACCTGACGGACCGTAGACCGTTACCTCCGTTTATTCTGTGACTTGTCGACAGTGGATCGCTTTTTGCATCCTTTCTACTCAAGGACATTCTGTCTTGGGTGCTTCGTCAGACAAAGTGTCGTCGCAGCACTGGAGCATCATGCGCTGCAGGCATCTCGGTCCCCCAGTCTGCTGCACAGTAAGCAGGCTCGTGGCACAATGTGGAGGGTGGTACAGTACTGTACGTGTACCTATGGTTGCCTAAAAGATGCAGTAAACCACACGTACAGTACAGTACTGCATGCGGCACTAACTTTGTTCGCACAATGATGACCCCACGTACTGCACGTGTTGCACGCAGGCGAGTAACTGTGTAGTTCGTTTCACCTCGTATCACTGGTGTACTGTACAGTACAGTCCAAATGTGCAACGTTGCCAAGTACTTAAAATTAGGTTGGAATTGGGTGACTAATTAGCTCTGCGTGTTGCGGTGCGCGATAAATTACGGACGCTGCACATGTTGACCAGATTGAGTAGCTAAGCTTCTGATACAGGCGAGCCTTCACTCCTCCAGTCGAGCATGTCTCTATAGCCTTGGATGTTTCTAAAGAGGATGTTCCTAGCGAGTCGAAAGCTAGTGGTACAAAATCCCATCCTAGTCTTGATCGTCCCGGCATTGCCTCGCCTGGAATCGCAGCCACTTTCGTAGCTAAGTCTCTCTTCTTCCGCTTTCCTGCTGCGTTTGTAACAGCTCGCGCTTCTCGTGCTGCCATTGACTTATAGCTCTTTTGGAACGGGGATGATACAGTCACGTCATACGACACTGGGAGAGGGGACTAGATGTTTGTTGCATCAGACCTTGGGTACACCAGAATGTCCGCGGTTCGCGCGTTCAGTCCAGGAAGTAGGTACTTCACTTCGTATTGAACGCTGACTCCTGCTGCCTTGAACAGCTCTCGGCCAAGTACCTGTTCCACCGCTGTGTGACGGTTGGTCCATCCGAGACCTTTGTTGTATAAGTCTGCTGCATGGTCTCCTAGAGCGTCCATGGGCCTGTGGCACTCCGCGCACCGCAGCGGAGCAGTGTCGTCAAACACGGACACGGCGACGGAGCATTACTGTCCACATGTCGTCGTACGTTCGGTTGACCGTAGACGGATGCGCAGTGAGGAACGCTGCTGCAGGCGTCCCCATGTATGCTTGGCGGCGAATCCTTCGCGCTCGGCTTCAATAATGCTCGCCGCATACGGTGCGATATTAAGCGTCGCAACAGGTGTGAAGCCATGGCCGCCATATCGCAGAGGTAAGGATACCTGGGTGTAGTAACTGTGTAGTTCTGTGTTTTGTGTTCTACACGGGTTGAGTCTTCATGATTGATCTGGATAAAAAAAGGCTGGACATTACAGCGTACAGAGTGATCTGGTTCAATCTCAGAAGCGGTAAAGCCTTACAGCAGATTATTGTATGGTTGTGTAAAATGTATTGTACCAGGCGAAATATCTCTGATATTGTTTGTACGCCAAAGGCGGGATACATGCACATGGGCCACAGCTCTCCACTTATTCTGCCGAAGGAAAAGATCAGATCACTGGTCATTGATTAGTAATGATGGAGAAAAACCTAGTACTATACAGTACAGTACGGTATGGCAAATGAGCCTGAGATTGCAGGACGACAGTTGCAGTCAGTGCGCTCTACTGGCAATTGTTTCCGCGCTTGCAGTATTCCTTCCGCAACCACGTGCAGACACGTGCGGCATATCCAAACAACCCGCCTTGTTTCAGCTCAAATAGTGCGGTACATTTTAACCCAAACTGCTTTCTATGATGTTGATTTTATCGATTGTCGGGAAACACGCAAACTTCTTCCTAGTTGGAATCCTTCAATTTCACCGCGCACTTTGGCATCGATCCGCACTCCTTCAACCGGCGACTTGAGGATACACTAAGGCATCCTCCCACGTTCTCTACTGTCGCATCAATAGAAGCAACATGCCTCCCTTCTTCCTACCATCTCCCCCCACCCTTCCCTCCACCCGATGCACATTCCTGTTAAAATCCACAAGTCTAAGGCGAGCCCAACCCCGTGCGGCCGTCTCCTCCCAGTCATTTGAAAGCACCCCTCGGTCAACTCTTCCCACTACTTCTCCTGCCCCATTACCTTTGACTCACACAGCATCCCCTAGGCTGCCACTTTATGATGTAGCAGTGATAGGGGCTGGACCCGCTGGTTTATCTCTGGCTGCGGCTTTGTGCCACCGAGGTGTCTCCGTGGTGATTCTCGATGGCGCCTTGGATAAACCATGGCCTAACCATTATGGCGTTTGGTATGACGAGTTTGCAGATGTGGGGCTGGAGGAATGTGCCACGGCGGTGTATGAAAAGACAGCGGTTTATACGGGAGAGGAAAAGATTGTCTTGGATCGTGGGTATCTTCGAGTTGATAGAGTCAAATTGAAAGAGGAGTTGATAAGGAGATGCGAGCGGGGTGGGGTTAACATGGAAGTGGCCATGGTGAGGGACGTGCAAATTGTTGGAGAAAATGAATCGAATGTGTGGTTTGAGAATGGGAGGGGGGAACACGAGCGGGTTCGCACGCGGTTAGTGGTCGATTGCACTGGACACGCGTTGAGTTTCACGGAAGAGGAGAAGCAAGGAACGTATGCGGAACCGTGGGAGCAGGCGGCGTATGGCATTGAGGCGGAAGTAGAAAGCTATCCCTATGACAAGGATGAGATGTTGTTGATGGACTTTCGGGATGGGCATATGCAAGGGGAAGAGAGGCTAAGGGTAATGTCAGAGGAGCGCCCGACGTTTTTGTACGTGTTTCCGTCAGGTGAGGGACGTGGTTTTTTTGAGGAGACCAGCGTGATAGCGAAACAAGCAGTTCCGTTTGAGGAGCTGAAGGAGAGACTTTATTTGAGGCTGGCGCATGATGGGGTGAAAGTGAAAAGGGTGATTGAAGAGGAAAGAAGTTTGATACCGATGGGGGGATCGTTGCCTCGAAGAGGTCAACGGGTGGTAGGGTTTGGAGGGGCGGCTTGCTTGGTGCATCCAGCGACGGGATATATGGTGGCACGGACGGTGAAAATGGCGAGTAAAGTGGCAGAATGTATTGTAGAGGGACAAAAGAAGGGGTTGAGTGGAAAGGCAGTGTCAGAAAGGGTCTGGAGGATGACATGGAGTCTGGAATTGAGGAGACAACGGGACTTTTTGAAATTCGGTGCCGAATTGTTGGGGATTTTGAACATGGAGGAATCGAGACGTTTCTTTGAGAGTTTCTTTGGTTTACCAGAGGAATTGTGGAAAAAGTTTCTGGGATTTGAGCTGGATGGAGCAGTGGATCGGAATTTCTTCGCAATGTACTTTTTCATGATCGCAAGTTGGGAAATTCGATGGGCTCTCTTGAAGGGGATTGTGGATATTGGCAGGTGGACATTAATTCGAAGTGCACTACCGGTGTGGATGTCAGCGTTTGATGACAGTTGAATGTGAGAAGGGTTCGCAGAGCGGGCATAGCAATGATACTGGAGCAGTTTGTAAAGGTAAGAGGTGATTTGTTGAGGACATAGAGCAAATTTTGAAGGAAACCAGAAATTTTCCTCTGCTAGACTGAGTATGCAATTGGTGGAAAGGCAGAAATATCATCAGATCGAAAGTAGAGATTGATCAGTCTCAAGAATTATTCGTGTACTCATTCCGCGCTTGCAGGGCAAATCACGTCTGCCACAAATGATTTCCTTTTTTGAAACAAAGCAATTGTGGCTGTGAGACATTCTTGAGGCTCTTAACGCGGAATTGTGCATGGACGAGGCGTAGTGTTGTATCGTGGACATCAGCGGCGAACGATGATTGAAACACCAACTTGCACTCCTCAAGAAGAGATGCTGTACATGATGTGGCCTTGCGCCAGTCCTGTGACATCCCCCCGCTTCCGCTGTTCGTGCTGAAGTACAGTATGCCCATTTCAGTTAATAACCGCCACTGCCTCTAAATTAACAAGCACCAAATTTTTCCCCTGCGGTACAGATTTCTGTTTGTCTGTTTTGTTTTTTTACAATATACGTACTGTACATGTATGTAGCTTACTGTATGTATTATACTGTACTGTAATGTTGCTGTTGTACAGTGTATACTGTACGAACGGTCGCGGCCATTCACAGGCCACAACTGATCTGACTTGGCAGATCCAATGATTTGTGCCCTAAACAGCCAAGTAGCAGTACTACTGTATTGTGCTCCCAGTAATACTGTACAGTGGCTATCGTCTACTGTACAGGATCTGCTATTCTATAGCTATCGAAAGACTATATAAGGAAGCCCTCACTGCCCAATCGGGGGGTGAGGAGAGAGGTAGTTTTGGGAGATTGAGAGAAAATCGACCTTTCTATGGAACCGAACTACAGTACTAAACAACCAAATACTGGACTGCAACTGCATCCCGGGGGACCTTTGTACCTGTTCACTGTGCCTTCGTTTCCCGCTACCCCTCGCTTACACCGGGCACACTACAGTTACGGGCCCTGGGAAGGACTTCGAGGAAGGGTTTGGCATGATGTACCGTCTGGTATTCGACCCAGACCAAGACTTTCTATCGTAGAGAAAGAAAGTTGCAAGCTGGGTTGACTTAATTGCAACCGCAGCCGATAAGGGAGAAAAAAATTCTACAAAACGTTATTCAGTTCGCTTAGACGTCAACTGTACGATCGAGGTCTTCGCCAACCTCAGCAGAGTCTTGTAGACGAAGCACAAGAGCAAGGAAAGATCAATCACAAGCAGGAAGACCAAGTCAAAGCTGTGCAGGAGATCGTGGACTTGATTGCCCAAGATCCCCCCATCTCCGTGGTTACACCCCTCATTGATTTTTTCAATAAGGTGACTTCTTGCAAGCGCAAGAACAATGAAAACTTGAACCGTTATGTGCCTAGTTTTCGTGGACTCGCCGCCGAGCACCTAATGAAAACAGGGTCAACCAGTCAATCTCAAATCGGAAAAGTACTGGCAATAACCCGTCTCAGTAACGCCTTTCTCTCAGAAGCGTCCCTTACAAACGCTAAGCTAAGAATTATTGGAATGGCGGAGGGACGAAGCAAGAAAACGATACGCGCCGAGAAAAAGCTCACATTGGCTTCGGATGAGGAACAGAAGATATCTTTGAGTACCAAAAAGGTTGCGGTTTCGATTGCATGAGCCTCTGGGAGTTCCAGTAGTACTGGCAAACTCTCCATCAGGAAGATGACGGGTCGTTTCAATGATATGTGTCGAGATTCCAAGCCTATCTTCGATAATATCAAGAAATTAAATGGTACTCTAGATATAGCCAAATCCATTGCTTCCTCTGGTCGCCGTTGCACCGTAAGTATGTATGACGCGGTGGATGTACTCCGCTCTCTTGCTCAGACTACCAACAGAACTCAAGCCTCTATAACACAGGCTCAAATTGAGTCTGCAGTTGACCATAGAGTTAGAAGTTTCTTTAGAAGTCAAGAGAATAGTCAACGAGAGTCAAGAATCAGAAACCAGTCAAATAATCGCGCTTTAAAAGGAAAGGAGCGGAAGACTTACGGCAACGACGGCGATAATTACAAATCAGATCGGGATGGAAAGAGGAAGAAGTCAACAATGCTGGCGGAACTTGTCGGAGAAGCTTGCATGGACTGTGGAAGGAAGGACCACGCTCGATGTGATTTGAACTGCCAGCTTTTGAGCAATGCCACTTTGAAGATCCAAGAAGCAAAAGATCGCCATGAAGAAGATTCCGAAAGAAACAGAAAACCTGAAAATTTAAATGGATATTTTCGTTCGGGCTCCAAGCATTCCAAGGGCAAATGAGCCTGGTAAGCAGAATCCGTACCAAGTCTGATCTGATACCCATGCATAATGACCCGAATCCTATTTTGGACGAGGGTTGCCCCCGATCCGTCGGAGGAATTAAGTCAGCAGTTGCGCTGTCTTTAGCGATTGGCATCGAATTCAAGTGGTAGTCCTTAGACTGTGCGCCATTATACCATGGTTATGGACAGAACTGCAGAGATGCGCAGCTCACATTCAGCATATGGATACTAACTCTTGAAGATTTGAAAGGTAATAAAATCGTTATTCCGTTCTATATCACGAAAGGCGATGGTCCTCTTCTACTTGGAAATTATGTATTGAGCAAATCGGATGTGCTCAATTCGCATACGCCTCGTGTTCTTATTATACCTCCAGGTGTATTAGAAGGATTGGATTGCTTCCGAACTACGTTACTGAAGATAGAGAAACTCAAACTCATCTTCATGTTGTTATGAGCCAAATATCCAAGTACCAAAGCTACCTTGCGACCCAGCGGGCTTCGCTTGGAACTAATGGAGACTCGGCAGACGAAGGTGGCAAAATATCTCGGTTCATGGGAAAATCTGCGAAAGAGTTCGCTTCAAAACTTCACCTGTACTCGCATTTTCCTCTAAAGGACATGAATAATCTCTGCAAACGGGGCGTAGTTCTTTCTCAACTCTTAGAGCAAGCTCTCGAAGCTGCCGTGAAAAAGTACTCTAGCTGCAAGACGAGTGGAAGTACGCTCAATGTGCGCAAGATATCCTTGAGAAGGCCATTCCGAACATTTAACAAGGACGTGCAAATAAATTTCATGTACGTGGTTGAATTGACGAAGTACCCAATACTTCGTATGAAAGACCTGGCTTCACGCTTCTGCAATGCGGTTGTTGTGTCGACCAGAGATATGGGAGAAGCTGGGAGAGCCTTTCAAACTCACTGGATCGCAGTGAATGGAGTCCCTGGATCAGTATCGTTTGATCAGGAATTCGACAATGATGGTTTTTGCAAAACGTTAAAAAACAGGGCATCAAACCGAAGCCTCGTCCTGCGAGGATTCATATCAAAATCGGTTCAGTAGAAAGTGCAGAATTCACTCTACGTCATATGTCACTGCGTTTACTCAAGGATGCAATGCACGAACGAAACAAACGTGGTACTTCGTTCACGGTTCAAGAAATCTTTTGAACTTGTAAGAGGATACATACCATCTATTTTTGGTCTGCCACAGATGCCAGTGGACTCCGAGTTAGTTGACATACATTATGAGCAAGTTGCACGCACCACGGTCTCAAAGATGTTGGATTCTCGATCGCCTAACACTGTCCCGTCAAATCTTTTGACAAGAGGAACTCCAGTGTACTTCTTTGAGAGGCACACCAAACATGGTGTTTTGAATTTCGGTTACGTCCAAAACGCAAAAGAACATTTCGTCGAGCCCACACCTCCGTGTGAAAACGGAACCGGGAAACGGCTGAAAGTCGCGTACAAGGACATACGGCTATACTCCTCTTCATCCCTTTTGCAAGAGTTGGACAGTATCGAGGATTCAGATCAAGGACAGGGCAATCAGATCCCGTTGGATGAAGAAGGTGCATTTGTTGCCGCTGCACGTACTCTGTCTGCTTCTATACCAACACCAATACCAGAGACTGAACAATCTCGAAGCCAAGCAATCAATGACTAACATAGTTTCTCACTGTTCTCGAGTCTTGTCGATGACATCCAGAAAAATCAGATAATCGTTCCGCAATCGTCTTCGTTACTTGTGGCTAAGAACAATGCCAATTGGGCTACGTTCAAGGATGTCGAATTTGACATAATTCATAATACTACAACCAGTCGACCGGACAAATATGTTGGAACTAGCCCTCTTGTGGATAGTATGAAGTTCCTGCAAGAGTTGAAATCACAGAAGCAAACCATACTTCGGCAAATTCGAAATAAAATTTTCTATGAGCCTGTGACAGAAAGTAAGACCGTTTCAATGGCGCCAAGGTGGCTTACTGACGAATCTACATAGAAGGAAAAGTTTAACTACTAGAATGAAAACGCGTACGAGGAATTCAGTAATAGAAACCTACCAAGAGATGCAAATCCCATATCCGCGCATAGTTCCTTCCAAGCCAAGATTGATGCAGAATCAGACAAATTGAAATTGAAGTGCAGATTAGTTCCACACGGTAACAAAGATATATCCTTCTCACCCTTCTGTCCCATGAAGATACACATGTTGAACACGTGTCCACTGTTTGGGGTGTACAGTCTTCTTCGCCGAAATCTACCTCTACCGCCTCATCATCTACCAATCGGTGCCAGTGGTAGTCAGCGGCAGGTGTCTTTGCTGATTCCGTAGACGACACGATGTCAGTAGGAGGTGACGGTTTTGGAGACATGTCTCTCGCCCTCGAAGAACCGCTTTCGTCCAGGTCAAATTTCGGGCCTGTCGCGCTGACAAAAATGACATCTGAAGTGTCATCTACAAGGAGATTGCTGTCGAACCAGTACAAAGAGAAACCCTAGCCATTTCGAGGGGGTAGAGGAGATGGTGTCCGATGCGGGCGTTGGCATTCACAAGGTCTGGGTAGTTCAATGGGAACCTTGGAGAAGAAGAAATGGCTGATGGACGGCTGAAGAAGAACTGCGAATGCTGATGAAGTTCGGAGGTTATATGTACAACCTCTCGACAGATCAGATGTCGATTGCTTTCGTCAAGTGCGTCATTTGGCAAACATTGCTGACATCAAAGTTGCAGTTTTATATTGTTTTTTCAAGGTGCCCAAAAATGTTCGTTCTTGACCAATGCGAAGGCGTTTGTATGGTTTGCTGTACTGTACTACGCTTGGAAAACGGCTATTTTCAATTTAATCCGTATGAACACTTATTGTTTACGTTTCGTATTATTCAGTTCAAGGCGTTTATTAATTAAGCCTTTTACTGTACGAGGACCGCTTTGGACTAATCGGGGGTTATATTGTACAGTGTATATTGTACGAACGGTCGCGGCCAATCACAGGCCACAACTGATCTGACTTGGCAGTTCAAATGATTTGTGCCCTAAACAGCCTAGTAGCAGTACTACTGTATTGTGCGCCCGGTAATACAGTGACTATAGTCTACTGTACAGTATCTGCTATTCTATAGCTATCGAAAGACTATATAAGGAAGGAAGCCCTCACTGCCCAATCGGGGGGTGAGGAGAGAGGTAGTTTTGGGAGATTGAGAGAAAATCGACTTTTCTATTGAACCGAACTACAGTACTAAACAACCAAATACTGGACTGCAACTGCATCCCGGGGGACCTTTGTACCCGTTCACTGTGCCTTCCTTACCTGCTCCCCCTCGCTTACACCGCGCATACTACAGTAGCCAACACTAACAGTGGTGCACATAACAAACTATAGTACAGTACTGTTACAACTTCTCTCTGAGGAAGTTGTAAGCACTGTGACCAAGTGTGTCTTAACAACCTGATGCCTGCTGATCGGAAGACTGGCACCAGCAGGATTTCCTAAAGACTTTCTAAATGGCCCTATGGGTCCCATTGGTAGCTCAATTTGTACTTGTCTAAACATACCCTGTACGCTAACATGCACTAAGCTACTAAGTCTACAGTACATTACGCCACGTACAACAGTACTGTGCTGCATTTGTGTACTGTACGGTACTTTACTGTACGTACGCTGTACAGTAAAGTACCACGTACCGTACATTCACGATAAGTTATCCCTTAATAATACAGTAATAACAACTTTACTGCATTTATATCGAGGATCCAGTGTAGAAACCCAATGATTTTGAGTTTGAAGTCGAGAATCTCCTCCCCAGTGCGAACTGCAGACCCGCCGACATTGTTATCGTGCAACCCCCCCGTGACACTGGAACTGACCTGCCAGACCAACCCATCACATGCAACGTCGCCGTGAAGTCCCCGTTCAGGTAGTCCGCAATCACCACAGATAAGCAAGTCGCCAGTGGGGCTGCCGCCCTCACTCACCAACGAAAGGTCCAGGACCTAACAGCAAAAGCTGTTAAGGCGCCTGCTGCCCCCTTCCTGCCCTTCCGCAACCCAGATTTCCAATTTCAGCCACTGGTATTCGAATCTCTCGGTACCCCTTTTCCCAGAGACGGCATTATTCATCGAGGAGTTTGTACCGCTTGTAGCCAGGAAATGAAACATCTCGGACGCGAATATTCGCACAGGCATCTACCAGCGTAACAGTTGCTCTTTGTGGTCGTCGGTGGCTATGGACATCGTATCGCGCACCCCACTGCACGTGACCGATTTGGTCCATCCAGTTAGTTCTTAACTGAATAGTGGATAAGTTGGTGCACAAACACGATAAGCAACGAGTACCCATTGAGTAAATATCCATCCCTCTACTGCACGTTGCTACATTGTACCCGTGTGGTCCACCTCGGAAAGACTGATTTTGGTCAGACCGCTCCATAAAATACGAGATATACCCTATATAGTGTACAGTTGTTGAATTAGTAGTAAAGTTAACGCAAATTGTAGTGATCGTTGAGTTAATCGTCACTTTCAATCGATGAGTTTGATGAGGCAAGAAGATCGGCAGAACTGGGTTGCACTTTCTGTCCTCTACCTTTCTTTACTCAGGAATTTACCTTGTTCCCCTTTATAGTAGTTTTCCCAGCTCAGATTCCTCTGGCGGCGACGACATAAAGCTGAATTGTCGCTCGTTTTTCAAATTAGGCCCTCAATTCGGCGTCCAAATTCATGTTACATATTCCCGCAATGCGGGTTCACATAGCAACGCGACCCATCGTCGTTGGGTAGGAATTTCGTTCAAACAAGTCTGCCTAACCAATTATAAGCCGACCAGTCTGCCCGTTCGTATACTTTGCAGATACTATGTCAATTACAGGCAAGGAATGCTTCCCTCCATGTATCCTGTAGCTTCAAGCCACCTTATTCCCAAAGGGAAAATAGCCGTGTTCGTTTTATGTCCATTCGCCAAAGTTATTAAACCACCCCCTCGTTCGGGTAAACAGCTCATCAAACGTGACTCTTTTTAATCTTAGCGTAGAATCGTTTCAGTGTTCGTGATTCATTACGCATCATCCTAATCCCAGGATGTAAACAATCTTAATATATTAGCTATAGCCATTAGTTATCTTTTACAACAGTAGAGTACTATTCGGGTTCAATTAGTACGTTGCATGTACAAGTGTATTGTCAGCAAAGTGCAGTAACACGTACAGTAGTATTCTATCAGCAACGTACCCAGTCTGCATTTAGTGCTCCTCTGTGGTCTATATAAAGTGCCCCTAACCTGGTCTCTAGGACCAAAGAGGCATCATTGATTAGAAGTACACCAGTTCTGGGCCGTGCTTAGCAATTGGAGTGAAGTTGTATAAGTACAATATAAACAGCTTAGTAGAGCGATTTATTCCACGTTTGTCACATCTGCATGTACTTTGTCGCGGCTCACAGCACGCAGAGTATAGCCAACTCATCCAACCTTAAGTTTTTAGGTTCTTTATAGTAGAGTATTCAGGACTTTGTTGTGAGAAATTACATATCCAACGCCTTTTACGTGCTTTCGTAGTTTAATTACCCACGTCGAACTTTCGCAATCTCATTTTAGCGTCTTTATTTTTCAATTGTTTTTAATGTCAGGTTACTATATACCATTACGCAATACTGCACCGTATTAATACTATGCTGCATACTTTAGGTTGCTTTTCTTACTGGATATATATATGTACAGTAATTTTTCTTCCAGTTCTCCTCGGGGGAGGGAAGCGTACAAGAAAAATAACCACCAGAGTGGTAGATAAACGGGAACTGAACTGAAATAATCCCAGACGTCGGAACTGCAGTCAGTACCACTCTTCAGTGCTCCCCAAGTTGTAACAAATACCAGAATCTATCGCTGGGGTCATTAGTCTGCCGCTGAGAGCACAAGTTTGCCCCTGAAAAAACAAATTAAGCTGCTGAAGATACAAAACTACAGTTGGCGACATTTTGAACAATCCGCAATCCCATCACTCTTGTTGTCAGATGGAATTTTATCCAAACATGGTTTGGCATGAAATTCTTTCAGGTAACTCAGAATGATTCGGAACAGGATTGATAAACTGAACTATACTGGAGTGGGTGCGAATTTGATTTGTACCTAGCACGCACTGGATAGTAGGCCTGATGCTTAGTTACTGTCTGCAATCCTAGTAAGTTGCGTAGGGGCCTGGGTACTGCGTTTCGGTGCAGTGCTGTCTAGAAGCCTGCGTGACGGTCTGGCAGACCGGGTACTGTATCTTCTCGTATCCTGCTGTTCAGTCTGACGCTGTTGAACACATTCCTGTGAAGAACCGGATAAATATCAACTGGGCGGCCTCTCGGGAAGGATTTTATATCGCAGGTTATTCATATTTGCACTCAATCGTCTGAAATATGCAAGCAATGACCAATCTCAGCCAGTCGAGATATCAGACCAAGGCGCTCACCGCTGGCCACTTTCCTCTGTGTTATTAATAGCCGCTGTTGTATTTACTCTAATATTGAAGTATATCGACGAGAATCCAATGCTCAGTGCATCAATCTGTGCAAGTTTGTAGCAATGCCGCTGAATGGCGCAGCCAGGAAAGACAGGACATAACCGTGACCATTCAATGCAGCACAGACAATATCAAGAATCAAATTCCGTGCAAAGAGATGGACCGCAGGCAACGTGTGAGGTTTAGGAAGAGTATCTACAAGTCACTGCGGTTATAGTAACATAAAAAATTGTGGTGCACTCTCCCTCGACCCACAAATCCCAAGTTTGGAGTAACGCACTACCAGTACTGCAACAGGTCGAGCCCAGGCTACCGCTTCTGGAACGGGATATTTACCATTTTGGATGAGTGGTGGGGATCGGAATCAAACTTCTACTGCATTTATCGGAACTTTGCCATAATCAACACTTGACTCAATGGAGATTGTACAGAAGGGATTTGTAACTACTATACACATTCTAGAATCAGACAATTCATTGACAGGGGCGATACTGGTTAAAACAGTCGCAGAACTCTTTCCACTTGCTGTTCTGTTTGAAAGGAGCCTCAGCGCCGTTACTGGCTTACTCCCGTAGTTGAGAAATTTTTTGACTGGAGAGGAGAAAATCTTGTCAAACACACATCTAGACAAATACTCATGGCTCTATCCTCTAATCTCCACCCAGATGAGGAAGATCGAAATGCTTCTATAGAAATTGTGAAAGGAATCATTTCTGCCAGTAGGTGGAATCAACCCAAGGAGGTGCTCACTCCTAGTCCCTCACAGAGCACACCAAATCAATCGAGTGTTACGTGTTCAAAAAAACTAGCACAAAACATGGATATGAGACTAAGAGAGGGCGAAAAGAAATTTTCGGGGATATAGGAGAATGCTGCCAGGAATTTGTCGACGAATGTCCCGATACAGAGACATCACTATCTTTACGATCTCTTACGTGGAGATGCTAAGCGATTTTATCTAGACTCTGTGGAAGGGTACGCCTAGACGTTTCAAAGGGCCTTGGATCAAATCGAAAAGGAGTCAATGCAGTTGCCCACCAGAATAAAGTTAAGAATATCCTTAAGTTTCTCCAAATGGGCAAGTATGTTGCAGAGGCAATGGAAGTTCCTACTGCCTTAAAAAAGGTATACAAGGCAATCACCACATTGTCTGGTCAAGCTCCAATTACTTATCGCGGTGATGCACGCAAGGTTGGGAACCTTCCTTCGGCTGTAGCTGGATACGAATGGGCCACAAAACCACTTGCCCTTGTTGCCACATGCAACTTCAATTTTCAGAAACTGTAAGGCGAGCTAGAAGCACAGCTTCAACTAAACAAAGATGCCGAGATCGCTCGTCTCAAAGGAGAAATATTCAATGGGGCAAAACAATCGAGAATTGCCCGAGATGCCGATGTTCTTGGGATACTGTTTAATGGAAAGAGAAGTTGTGGACATAAACCATCGTCAATATGCTCAAATCAGTTCCGAAAGTTCAACAAAGATATCAAACGGGATGAACCTCTCACCGTTTCGAGATCCTTCAAATGTATTGATAGGACTCCTCTGCTTGAAGACTGGCCTAGACCGTTCAACGTTGATCGAGATGCTGCGAACAAGCTAGAATATCACTCTATAAATAAATCGAACATTGGGAACTGTACCCATCACGATCTAGCCGAGCTCTGCTGCCAGCTTGAACATCAAACGGCTGGGAACTCCGAAATACCAGATAATCAGTGCGGCCACTCCGACCAAAATGTCTTTGGGAGTTTTTCTGGGGCTAAGAATTACGGATAATGCACTGTTCCAGCATGAGAAACTCCGGTGATCCGTTGTCAAACCTTCCGGCTACTTACCAGGAAGGAAAGACGACGCCCGTGAGCTTTTCTCTCATGACGGAGATTTAGAATACCACATTGACGTTTAGGAATCACTAGACACCATTCTAAGTGGGGGAGAGACTTTATTCTACATTTTACCCACAGACGTTGACGAGAATAATCATATCTATAGGGAATTTTTTGATACTGGAGCGCAAAAGTCAGTTATCACTACTTAGCAAGCGATGGCATTTTTCGCGTTAAAGAAAGTTAAGTTCGCTCCGTGGAAAGCATATGGCCGCCGCTTTTGCAGGTTCGTCAACAGCAGATACAAAGAAATGGGTTTCATCAATATTTGCATCTCTTTGAATGCTACAACGTTTCCTGCTTTAGATGTTGAGTCTATCACTTCAATGTTCCTTTTCTGATCTAACTAGAGTTTCTCGATGATTACGAAGTATCAATTGATCTAAAGAACAATGAAACCGTTCTCTGGAGTGGAAAATGGGAAATTGAACTCACTAGGAAGCACGGACTTCTTTTTATTGCTGAGGATGTGGACAGCGAAATTCTATTCACAGACGACTAGTTTCGCAAAGCGCATTGGCAATTTTAGCACCCATAGTCACGACGAAATTTCTCTGTCTTGTGACGCGCTAGGGCGGAATAATGCTCACAAAAGACACTGGAAACCCTGCAGCGTATTGAAGACTCCTGCGACATCTGCCCACGCTTTAGTGAGAAAACAAGTTATTTTAGAGTTAGTTTGCCGACTGAAGATGTAATATTCAACCGCGCTCTCAGTTGTAGCCGCTTCTCACTCGAGGGTTACAGAACCCTTCACCTCGTGGACAAGGACACGAAGTCTAACGCAGCAGCCTTCCTACACCAAGAGAATACGGTGGAGTTTGGAGAACCTATATTTAGTGCCCGAGTAATTTGATAAACAGCACACGCCATTGAACTTCATACAGACGCAGGGCCACAATTTTACTCCATCCGATTCAAGAATCTATGCCACTTAGACGGAGTAAAGCTTATCCTTGCCGAAGTTGGAAGTCTTAACTCGCTGGGCGTCGGAAAAAGATACCATTATATTCTAAGATGGATATGACGTAAGGTAAGGTTCGAACATCCGAATATGTCCATCCAACCAGTGCCGAATTCTGCAGTTAAAATACTTAAAGACACAGCTGGACCGAACGAGTTGTTTCCAACACTTCTTGTTTTCGAAATCATGCCACGTATTCCGTTAACGCCAACCGCCTTACCAAACCAAGTAGAACACATGATAGCTCTTGACAAAGCTCGGAAAGGGATGCTGCAGATTGCTGCGTCTAGTAAGGTCTCAAAAGCCCTCTGATGCCAAATAACGGCTGCCACGATGACTCATCTAAGGATTGGTGACGATTTAATGGTGTACCGTGATGATTCTGATTCCTGGAAAGTCCCGTATAAAGTTCTCAATACAACCGTCAATGTACTTTAGCTCAACGTAAAGGGAAGGTCTATTCAATTTTATGCTGACAAAGTCAAGCAGTACAAGAAAAACACTGTTAGTAACCAATCTCTAGCAGTAGGGAATACATTTCAAGCTGTAGGTGAAATACTTCGCGAACGGAATGAAGATAACGGGAAGATGTAGATCGGAAGCCTCTAGAAATACCGAGTTTATCAATCATGAGACGCTTATGACAGATATTCTAGCACCAAACGACTTGAGGGAGAAAAGCGCAAATTTTGAAAATGCAAAACAACAGGAGTCACTCCGACTCTTAGCCTTGTAACATTCGAGGTTGTAGATGAACAAACCGTACCCGACAAAGCCAATATTTTGGGGGAAGATTTATCTTATCTCTGAAAAATTTCGGTGCGCCGCAATTCGCAGTGCGAAGTTGTTCTCTTCTAGGAATGGAATCACGTCGGACAATGAAATAAGTAACACTCACTCACACCAAGACTCACTGGGTGTTCGCTTTCCCTCTTTCTCTTTAAGCACCCTGCGATGCAGTAGTACAGCTCGCCGATGGCGAAGAGAAGTGGAGGGAGTAACGGGGTTGACTCCTTGGACGGCTGGAAGTTATACTTGTCTTCCTGGTTGTAAGGCCGGACCGTGATCCGCGGAATGCTAGAAACTTGGTATGGATCGATTCTAAAGAACCGTAGACACCAGGGGTGTAACACTGGACAAAGAAGAGGTAAAAATGGATCAGCTGTGCTGAATATACCCTTTAGAGATACGGATGTTGTCACCAGCGACAAACTTGAAGTTCGTATTTTTATATAGACGCCGGAGTCCAGGGGGCCAAATGTGAGTAAATATCACAAACGAACAATGGAAAGGATGGTAAAATATGGGGTAGAGAGGGAAAGGGAAAGTAAAAACGGGGGAATCCGGGCGGATAAACACGGTTATAGCCAAAGTTCCCATTGGCAAGGGTGCTGCAAATGTGGAATTTGGGAGTCAATTTCAGAGCCAACACCGGAATAGATGTTTAATCGGGGTCCCTATTGGCCAGGTTGGTATAAACATTGCTAGTTAGCTAAGCTAGGACGACAGAATTCGGTGAAGTAAGTAAAGTCGATGTCAGCAAAGAAAAAAACATCCAAGTTAAAGGTGAGCTAGTCGACACTTGGCCCAATGGGTGGCTTGCGCTTGCGAAAATATTAGGTCCAAGTTTAGGGCCGACTAGTCCGGAGTGCACGCCCTTTGGCCCTTACGATGAGTATACAGTCCAAGACTAAATCTAGTAGACAATAAAAATTTGTCCTTACTGTATTGAACTGTACAGTAAGGACAAGTTTGTAGTAGCAGTGGGATGCCCTGTACAAAAAATTGGATCATAAAAAGATCACCAAAATCGGATCTGCCGGTTGCAGAACAGTAGTCGTGATGACTGCACTACAGTCGGGACACTTCTTGAAAGCGCTAAGGCCAGGTATATTCTACAGGGGAACAAGGACAGCGAAAGAATCTCCTCCTTCATAATATGCGGTAATGCAACAAATTTACTCGAGAATTATAGTATCTTTCGTAGCATTCAACGGGTACTAAGTGTGCTCGATTAATATCAGGCACGCATACTTGAAAATCAGCGACTTACTGAGATGGTAAATATTTTTACATCCTCTTCAAAAGGCTCTTGCGTACTTCAAGGTAGAGTTGGGTCAATAATTTCGGCTTCGCCGACATCTGTACGGACTTTTCGCCAGTGAAGACTATTGGATGCACTCCATTTATTTCTATATGAAGGATATTATTGATCTCTGCAATTTAACGGGCGACTCATCAGTGTATTTATGGACGAAAATTGAAAAAGAAAGAGCAACATTTTTAGTAAGTATGTATATTGACGACTCTCTTGGGCCTAGGAATTTGCAGTTTGAACGTCAATCACAACTTTTAGTTTAAGCCAAGAGAGTGGAACATCTTGAACTTCTTTGGACTGCATATAAGCCGAAATAAAGTCGGATCTATAGAGGTCGAACAGCCTATATATATTTAAGTCGATTTTCAATCTTATCAGAAGATGAAACTTTTAATAATTTTTGAAGTGCAAGAGTAGCTGTTGCATGGGCCCGCCATTTATGCCCAGATACAATCTGCCTTGTAAACCGAGCCGCACAGGTTACTGAAGAGTAATAAAACAATGAGTTCATTTTTCTTTAAAGCGAAGCTATTAAAAGGCTGAAGAATAATGATCAAGTGCTGAAGTATCTCAAATCGTAAGAAAAATATATCCATTTACGAGTCTACATCGACGCCTCTTTCGGAACTAATGATTACTTAACGTCTCCAATCGGTTACATATGTATGGGCTGTCGTTCATTGTCTAGCTAACGGTGGGCAAGGCCGCGTCGCTCTACTTCGGAGTTTTTCTCACACTGAGTCGTACAAAAAATCATCTGGTGATACGGACTATATGAAATTCGCTGTGTATCGTTTGATGTTTGGAGAAGAGACAATGTCTATACTAATGCATGCAAAGGACGATCTCAGTGCCCGTGAATACGCAAGTAACATCGTCAATTTATCTTTGAGAGGTCCTGTCTTGAAGCGCATGGGTTCAGGGGAAAATAAATGTAAGGTTCATACAGGCGCAGAATGGTGGAAGATTTTTGGTGAATTGAGAGACGAAGATGCCAAAGTTGTTCCGATCGGAACGAACGCGACGATAGACATTACACACGCAGTAGTAACGGCAAAAATAATATATGGAAATTAAATAGAAGAGTGCGGAGATGCGAGTGAAACCGCAGTCACTCTTGCAAAACATGCGAAACTCATCAAGAAAGTGAAGTACGACGGAGGTAAGTATAAGGGCCGATCGGTCCCTCACCACTGTTTGTACTCTGGATGCGTCGCAAGAACCGTTCTCAGTTCGGCGGCCTTGGCCAGAGGCGACCGTCTCTTGCTTTCTTGTACCAGAGATGATGTCGTGGTGAAGTACTTTGCAATAGTCGCGATTCTGAGCTCAGATAGCAGTGACATCATTCTGGAAGGAACATGGGCCGTCGTGTTAAGGTGCAAAATATCAACGCGTGGTGCTTTGTCCGTGGAGTTTCCGCAGGCGGGATCCCGCCTACTGCCCGAAACGTTTTTAATCCTCAAGCTTACACGGAATGTACGTCGGATTGCTATTGTTCATGCATATGGGTTTTCTGTACTGAAAAATGTGCTCGAGACCCTACTGGATATCGATTTGATCGTAGTGGAACAATTTTCAGCGGTGAACCTTTCTACTATGTCAATATGAAAGGCAGGTTCCCACCAAGAATCGGATAGGAAATGGAAAGGACTATACCCTAGGGCGACCAGATCTGGTCCAAGGGTACCGGCGGCAGCAACTATGTCTTCCGGATGTGTACATATATATTTATTGTATAGTAACGTATTAAGCACTGTCTAGTGAACAGCAAAGGAGACAATGCAAGCAGCGCAACCTTCACTGCAGAGGCAATGGATCCATTGCCAACGTTGATGTATTAACCACTGCGGCAGCACCTAATACAGTGCGTCAAGCTGTTACTTCAGCACCGTCGAAGCACCAAATGATGTAGCTGACAACTCCGAAATCGCCACTGACGGAGCAAAACTCGTACTGCTGATCGGCAGGAAAATCACCACTTCGTGAGTACTGCTTGTAATGCTAACATCATTGAATCCCATGTTCCCTCAACAAAGGTTGTCGTACTGCCACTTAGTATATTCATTGTCCCTGTATCAGAGAAACCAGAGTCTACAGCCCTAAAAACAACACTGCTAGTGGCACTGAGTTCTATCCTTCCTACCAGTGAAAAAGCCATTTAGGAAGCAGTAAAAAATGCTGATAAACAGCATTTAATGTGGTGTTGCAGCAGCAATAGATTGTGACGTTAGCCAGCAGTACATACATTGCTGCATGCAACAATGAAAACAGCGCTGAGAGAATTTCTCAGCACTGCTTTCATTGTTCACGGAACAGTAAATTCGCTGTTTACGAATACCAAATTCTATGTTCCATGAAACAGAAAAGTACTGTTCCATGAGTAATGATTGTGTTGAAAGTTAGCGGGTGACATATCTTGTTGACAGCAGTACAAAATACTGTTCAACGAACAGAAGATCAGTGGTTCTTATTTGCTGCTGCACAGAGGAAATGCCTTCGTAATGATTATCTTGCCCTGTGATGGAAACAATAAATATCACGTACTGGACTTCGTGAATCGTATAAGCCTGTTGTTCTTCCGATCTTAGGTGGAGAAGTACATGCGTTTACCGAAGGTTTTGAATCTTCTTTTGTTCTGTGCCACGACTTAAAACGAATTTATGGGAAGAAAATACCGCCTGGAATGCTTACCGACTCGGAGCAACAATTTGACGTATTAAAAAAGCCATACCTGCAGCTGAGAAGAGGTTGATGATAGAAGTCTCTATCGCTACGGAAGCTTGGAGTCGATTTGAAATAAATGAGCTTGTTGAAGGAAATTAAAGTATTGCAGATTTGTTAAAAAACGCCCCCGAATAAGTCTATCGATAATTTGCTTGTGGATGGGATTGGGGAGACCCCCGTGTTTAAATTGATAATTCGCAATGAAATCGCTCGAATGCAGAGTGGTGAAAGTGTGAGAAGTTGCACATTCGACGCTTTGTAAGTATCTTCTTGAATTCATTGCACAGGTGGCAGTTTCGTGATGTCATATTCGTTTTATTGTTTTCAATTATTTTTAAAATCAGATTACTATATAACATTACGCTGTACCGTAGGCGGGAATTTTGGACGTTTTTAGTCCATGAAAAATATGTTCAGCTGTTCTCTGAGGGATTTCGTGATGTTGTTAAGGGCTTACAATGTAAGGGATTCGCGGGAAGCGGTCAAAACGCCAGAAAACCGTATGCGGCTACGCTTTACCAGGTATATATACAGTAATTTTACTGCCAGTTCTCCGAGGGGGACACAGAAAAGAACAAGAACCACCAGAGTGAAAGGTAAACTGGAACAGAACTGAAATTGTCCGGGACGTTGGGACTGCGTTCAGCACCAATCGTCAGTGAGCACCCCCAGTTTTACCACATACAGTGCGATCAGAACTGAAATCTTCCGAAACGTTGGGACTGCAATCAGCACCGGACTGGACCAGACAATAGGCACCGGACCGGTGCTTACTTTCACTCTGATGGTTCTGGTTATTTTCTGTCTCCCTCCCGTGCGGAGAACTGGCAG
Organism: Kappaphycus alvarezii; assembly: GCA_002205965.3. NCBI lineage: Eukaryota > Rhodophyta > Florideophyceae > Gigartinales > Solieriaceae > Kappaphycus > Kappaphycus alvarezii. The sequence continues at coordinate 268,812 of NADL03000612.1, read as the reverse complement.
AAACATTACTTTATTTGCATGTTACACCTACTTCTTTCTTTGGTGAATAGGGGAGGTAAATCTGATGTTATATTTCACTTCACCAGCATTACAGCTTTACAAGAATTTACTGTAACTACTGTACTGTAGATTTAATCCATCGGTAACCTTGAAACCATGGCTACTAGGTACTTTTCTGTCATTACGCTAGGCACTTTGCCGTCAATGCACTTTTCCTTGCAGTTCTGATCACAGCTTCTGAGCCCATTGGTACAGTTGGAACATTTACGGGCGAGTCGCACACTGGGATATTATGTCATCGCTTTACCAATCAAAAGTTGCTTTGCTATCCCACACCACCTGGACCAATCTACTTCTGACATCTTGTCAGAGTATGTCACTAGTGCCGACTACAATTACGAAAGCGCTACTTACGATACCATCAGGGCTGTTTTACGGGAAAACCTTTACATTCACTATTGCTTAACTGCATTTTCATTTAGTATGTAGCTATCTATGTTTCTATATAAAACCTGGTTTGGAGCGGCCGGCTTAACCCAGCCAGTCTTAACCAAAGTTTCAACCACAGTTCTACCCAGATCTGCTTGTGTGCGCTTATTATCGCAAATCTGGGGCACGCTATTCATTAGATATGTAATACGGCTTTTTTCGAGAACTGAGGGGGTTTCTGTGTAATGGAGGGTCTGAAAGGGAGACAAAATCAGGCAGAACTGTATCACAAGGCTGGTGTGAGACCATTCGCAAGACATGCCGCGTTGAACAAAGCCTTTGGTGCAGCGTTTCTTTGCATGGGGGCCTACAGAACCCGCCCGAAGCTATCCACGGCGCATACGGCGATATTATTAGCCACGTCTGTTGGCACCGCGAGTGCGTTTGATTTCCACCCTCTAAGAGTGGATTTTGGCACTGGGATCAATCGGGGCCTGGCATGCTTAGTGATAAACTCTTGATCCTTTCTGAACGCTTTAGCGGGGTTCAGAGCTGTCATGATGTTCAAACATTGAGCCTGTATGTTTAGGGGAGCAAATGGATTAACGAGTGAAACATCATAGAGAAGTCAGTTCTTTGGGTACTCAATATAGCCCTGATTTCTTTCCTCATGCGATGTTGGTCATTGGTACTGGGCTCATGATCGGGAGCAAAGCGGCCTTTGCCAAGTCTGACGAGGAAAGTTTTACGGGGCTGTTGTGAAGATCGATCCGCTCACCCACACAAGCAGTGCGAGAGAAGGTCAGTCAGGACGTCCAAGGTTTCCGGGCAGTTATCCCTGGGGTACGGGGTTTCGGGAGCGAAGAATGTTATGTAACAGTAGTAATGAAACCAGACTGAGAAAGAGTTGGGATCCATGTATGTCTTGAGGACCCTGTTTGGTGCGCACTGTGTCCATTGATTAGCACCGGGGAGGCTCATTGGAGAGCGAAAAGCTTGGCTACTGCTGTCGCCGGGGATTTTGTGTTCTCAGGCTGCGTCTTGAATTGCATCCGTCAGCATCTTTTGCGACCGTGGGTTGCTGGAGCAAAAGGAACTAAAGGGCACTGCTTTCGTTTGTGGATATGAGGCGGACCAAACTCTGCAGGCGTCAACCGCATCATTGCACAGTACGCGATATAAAAGTAATGATACCCCAACTGCGAGGCTTATGTCGGCGATTATTAACGCAGTTTTGTTATTTTTCGCCCCTGATCACATTTTTGTCATTTAATTTTGAAATGATGTACTATGCACTTGGAATGGGTGGGCACAGTTGCCTTGTGGCCGCAGGAGTTTGAATACCCAACTGTTGAATGTTAGAAATTACTGTTTCGGGTGTTTACACTATTTGTCCTTTATGTTGGTGATTGTGTGAGAGGTACAGAACCATCACGCGTTTTATACTGAATAATGCCTACCTGAGCGCTGTAGGTGCCGCTGCCCAGGCCTATAGACACAAGGTCCTGGACTTCGAGCGCATTCTCCGCAGATGCCTGGTACCGCCTTGTGACAACACCCCTCGCTAAACTGGTTTCCGTTTTCAACCTATCGCCTGCGATTCTCTCGATGCGCCATCGGCGGCCACCTTCTGTTTTCTAGAGTAGAAGTTACCTCACATTACAGCCCGCCACCACACCACATCTGCTATGATTCACACACGCATCTACAAGCGCCTCAGTTCTACGCTGTAGTCAACGTTGGCTATGGTCATCATATCACGGGCTCTGTTGTTACAGAAACGGTCCTTTCTGTAGGAGAGCGGTCCTTTCCACAAACTTCTTTCTTAAACTTCCCCGTGAGCTTTCAAAAACAACTTTTCCCATGGGTTTTCTTTCAGGAACAAAATCATGAAAAGTATTTTTCCCAAGAATCCTAATTGACTGTGCAACTCCATTTCTATTTTGTCTTTGAGAATTTTGGTCCTTTTTCAAAATAGGAATCTTTCGACTCGTGATCCGCTTCGTCCTCCAAATTCAGTTCCGATATTTTATCAAGCATATTTTTAGTTATTGCCCTAATCGCATGCAAATTCAAAGCTGTGCCATTGTGTCACATTTCTTTTCGTCCAAGGTCGTGAAACTTTTCGAGTATTTTGCCCTATTTTAAGTCCGAAATCGACGTCGTTGGGGCAACCCCCCGCCATCAACTACCTCACCCCTTTTTTTCCCTCAACATGACCAACCTACGCACGTCCCTCACCATCGCCAAGTCATCCCAAGGCCGCTGTCTTCTCAGCGCTCTGGCCCTGATGGCAAATGTTCCAAACGACTAAGATGAATACTGTAGAAGAATGGACCAGGAACACGTTCGGGAGTGGGTCCGCCGCACCTGCTTCGAGTAGGCAGAGGAGGCAGAAGAGGTTGTCAAGGAAGAGGAGTTCGAGGAAGAGGAGGAAGAGGATAATGAAGAGGAGGACCGGGTGGACCTGTGGGAGCTACCAGTGTACAACGGCGGGGGAGCTCCGATGGATAACGGAGGGGAGACTGAGGGAGTAATCGTTATCTCTGACTCTTCTGGCGAGGATAAAGAGAAGGATGAAGAGGAGGACGAAGAGGATGAGAGGGAGGCATACATGGAAAGTGCTGGAATAGTCGGGACGGGGCCAGAAAGTGTGGACCAGGTGGTCCGGATTCTGGAACCGGATGGGGGCATCTCTAGTGGTCTAGATAATTCAAAGGAGGCAATGGAGGATTCTAAGCCGTTATCGGATATTTGTGGGGACTGCCTGGGTGGAATGGATAGTTTGGGAGAACAGCTTGGTTCTGATCTAGATAACTAATATAGTAAGAAAAATATCTAGATATTTATCCTGATAGCATCTGCTGTTAGTCTTTTTTGTTCACACGATTCCATTTGATGCATTTTATGGTTCTTAGAATATTTGTTTGAGAATTTAGGGTTAGCCAAAATTATATATAAGCTGAGAAAACTGCTTCCTCTTGTGGACGTCAAGCAAGTTTTCAGACAACCCAAGTTAAGTCCAGAGTAGTAGGAAGTTGAGAGTCAACTTCAAATCCAAGAACAATTTTTCGTACGCTAGTCACAGAGCATCAGTGGTAGGCCCTGTCCCTTCTTAACTATCTTGTAGCCCTCTCAAATTTCATCCTTAACCAACCCTTTTTCTTTGTTCAACCATACCACGGTAGCACTTTTGTCGCTTGTAACACCTCCTTCTGGGGTTAATTGGTTCTAAATATCTCTTCTCCTGACGATTTCCCCGTATCAGGCTCCACTGCATTTGGTCGACGTGAACAATCCAGTTAGATCTTACAAACATATTCTGCCAGTCAGTGTACACTTGAGAGACGTTATGAGTAAAGAGTGATGAAAGGTCACTTGCTCCCATTCTCTTAACTTCTCCCCCTTCCTCAATGCAGTCTTCCCTTTGCCCCCACATCCCTGCCCCTCCGGAGTGCATCCCCCACGTGCAGTTTTCCCCGATCCCTCAGGTCCGCACGCCTCGCAGCCCTTCTGGATCACTGTAGCTGCGTCGCGTCCTTTCTCCCCGAGTCCTCCACATCCCTTCTCTCTGTAGCAAGCTTCGATTTTCTGGGGCCTGACTCCACTGTTGGACAGCAGCTGCTAACACTTTCCGACGTGTGCGATATAATTGGCCAAACGGCTGATAACCCCGATTACAACGCAGTTATAAGCGCAGGTTGCCTTTTTACCGGTGTTGCTCGCTCCACTGCCCGCTATGAACCAAAAACTGGAGAGGCCGAAAAGAGGCCGCCCAAGCCGGCTCCCACCCTGCACCTCTTCATTGCCCCTGGACAGGGCTTCGCTTTTACTTCGGCTAAAGCTACCCAGGAGTTCGCTTGGAATCTTCTTGTCAGGCCCACGTACCCCTCCTCAACCAATTATCCCTTCCCTCTGTCTGTAAGTGGACGCAAATCTACTTTCCGGCCTTGGGGGCCGACCACATGAAGGCTACTATCACGCATCTAGAGTTAGTCTTCCCATGCCTGTAGTACTCAGTGCAAGCCCTCCCTACGGCATTGAAAGCCATAGATGCTTTATCTACCGAGGGAATCATGACCTGGCTGCAGAAGGAAACCGTTCTCCTCCATAATGCCACCAGCCGCACCTACCGCCGCTTCGCCCACTCATACACCTTGTAAGCCTTTACATCGGACCTCCACGGTCACATTAATGAAATTGAAGCATTATGCGGCAAGCTCAGGCAGTCCTGGAAACTGGGCTCCAAGAAGGACTCTGTCGCACCCGCCAAGGAAACCGCCCCTGTCCGTCAAGATACTCTGCCGGTGGGCCTTGTCATAGTAGATCCCACATCTTCTGAGGCCCAAAAGATGACTTCCGCCCATGCGCGCCGCACCTAGCCCAAGAACGCCGCTTTCAATCTTGAGCCTCACCGCCGTGTCTGCTTTGCTGCCGTCAGCAAATTTCGAAGCTCCCAGGCCTCCCGTGTGTGCCAAGGCCATCGCCTGCGTGGTTCCTCACATGAGGTTCACACTTCCTTCCACCCGCACCCTTGATCAGCAGGCCCTAACCATGTTCGCATCCCACATCTCCCTCCCACGGCGCCCTCCTCGCCTACGCAGGCCATGGAGACTCCACCTAATGTTGGCCAGGAGTCGTCTACTACACTTCACATTTCTCCCGTACTCTGTCCATTTGCCGACCTCCTATGAAATCCTACGAACCCCCTACCGGGAGGCGGACATCTTACAGCGCACTCCCTTCATATTCTCCGCCAGTTCGTCGTCCTCCTCATGAAGCTGGTCAAAGCCGATATGAACGCGCGCGGTGGAGCTGCTATCCATAGCGCCTTCCTGCATCCTCATATGGTGCCCACCGTTCTTTCTCAAAGCTGAACAACAAGTATCGCAAGGACTCATTTTTCGTTATTTTTATCCATTGTATGGCTCCGTCCACAGGTTCCAATAAGAGCGTAGATTGCTGCCACAATCATTATGTATATATTGGAAGCGCTTTGAATATCAGTATTGTATCTCATTTTGTGAATCAACGAGAGCATATCTCATGAGGTTTAAATGGCGATCAGAAATACGACAAACAGAACCGCCAACTAGTCAACTTGCGAATGCCGCAGCATTCAAAATATTTCAGAGTGGGTTTCATCGTGGGAACAGTCAATTATTGACCAGACGATGTTAATCGTGATTGATGAGCAGAGGAAAATACTTCAGCCGAACCCGATGAGGTTTTCTTGACAGGCTATAACAAGCCCAATGGACATGTAACATGGGGAAAAAAGTCCTTTTGATGTTCGAAGCAACTATGGTACCCTTCCGTTCAAGCCACTCTTCACCAGAACAACTTATCTGTCTTTCACTGTGTTTCCATTCTATAGAAATCAGTCCCTTCCCCTCTTATTTAATAGAAACCACCATTCTACTGGAGATGGTCTTTCCAAACTTTCCAAAGCATGAACTGCCCATTTTGCATTACAAGTTGTGAGTCATACCTGTAACATTGTTCTGACAAATTCAGCTAATTTTGTTCTACAAGAGGAATATAGAAAAAGAAATGAAAAAGAACGCCAAACCGTTTTCTTTCGCATCTTGAAAGCAAAAAGTTCCGATTTCGGCACTGTTGGTAGGGGTAAAAGACAGTTGGGTTTTGAAGATGCCGAGAGGGGCGCGTTTTGTGAAAGGCATAGCGCTGTGGTTAGTGTTACCTGACAGCGTTGCGTCGCTTAGCAAAACTTCAATAGAGAGGAATTTTGAGGAAAGGAGTCGGTCTTTTATTGTTGAAGGTAAGGAGGTATCGAATCGTACGCAATTAGCAGGTTTAAAGACTATCGCAATGGATTTTCTCCACTTCAGCGAGAGGATTACTATGGCTGAATACGAAAAGAGTTTTAATCCCATTATAGATGAGAACTGAGTGCGGGGGAATGTATAACTATTGGTACTCGTACTGTACTGCCACCAGCAGAGCTGACTTTTGAAAGTCTTTTTATTTAATTTTCTGTACATCCATTACCACTGCCATCTGCAGGTAATACTTTGTAAGGTAAGGTCATTTATGTCGACTGACGACCACCATCGGTCTTGATAATGTATATTCACCCGAGCGGACCTGAGGGCGTGTATTATGGACCACTCGTCCCTTAACTTGGACCTGATATTTTCGTAGGTGAAAAGCACCTATTGGAACAAGTGTCAACTTTACTCATCACTTAATTAGATATCCAGTACTTGGCTGACATTGACTTAACTTACCCCGCCGTCTTATATAACCCTAACCTAGCTACCAATTATTTATACCGATTTAGCAACTAGGGCCCAAAAATAAACAGCCACCACAGTGTTGGCTCTGAACTCAATGCCCAAAATCCGCCCTTGCAGAAACCTTGCCAGCGGAAATTTTGGCTATAGCCACGTTTATCCCCCTGGGTTCCCATTTTGCTTCCCCTCTCTCTATCCAATATTATACTAACCCTTTCATTTTTTGTTTGTGATATTTACTTAGACTTAGCTCCCTGGACTCTGGCGTCTGTACATAAATAGGAACTTCAAGGTTGCCGTTGATGAAAACATCGCTTATCTCCAAAGGAGATACTCAGCACTGTTGACGCACTACTACATCTTCTTTCTAATATTGCACACCTGGTGTCTGCGGTTGTTTGGACTCGATTCTTTCCAAGGTTCTAGCATTCCGCGGATACCAGCCCGGCATTTCAACCGGGAGGATAATTATACCGTCCAGCCGTCCAAGGAATCAACCCCGCTCTATCACCTTAATTTCACCTCGTCGTCAGTAAGCTGTGCTACTGCAATGCAGGTTCCTTACAGAGAAAGAGGGGCAGCGAAACCCCTGTGAGTCTGGGCGTAGGTGTGTCCGCTTTCGCATTGCCGGACGGGATTCCGTACCTAGACGGTAACAACAGCGCACTGCGCATTATATTACAGGTAATTATGAGCTCATCTCTAACTGCAGCTCTGAAAACAATTTCAGGGATTCTTTTAAGGACAAAAAAGCTTTGCTGACGAAAAACTCAGTATTGGATAAAAGTAAACAGTTGTGCACGGTATACAGCCCTCTAATACCTTGTACGCAAGCAGGGTCGGGAAGGGGTAGGCCCGGAAGACGGAGAGGTCTGAATGGGTCAAGCAATCAGGTCCTTTGAGGCCTAGGGCCCAAGTTCAGAGGATGACGGGTAGCTGAGGACTGTACTGCGATAAGATCAAAGGGGCGAATCTCCTTTGAAAGCGAAATAAACGGGACCAGCGATGCATGGTTAAGCGACCAGCCTGGATATGCTGCGGGGTCATCATCGAGCGGTAGGCTGGATCAGGGGCCGAATCGATAATTATGTCGTCTAAATCGTCTTCTAGAGATGGATGAATCTGAAATCAATCATGGACACTCAGTAATGGAAGTTGCGGTGGCGAAGTTTCCGCGAATTGTACACACCAGCATCCATTCTGGCTCTAGTCCAATTCCCGTTTAGTAGTTTGCTAGTAATTTTCTTGTGTCATCAGTAGCGTGAAGGAGGAGATTTTTGTATCCATTATGTGAAGAAAAACGAAGATAGCTATGAATAGATCTTTCCAGAGTTGCATGAATAGTAGTGTAGCGGCAGCTAGTAGGGAGAGGACTTTGTCTGGGGGATCATCGCGTAATACTCGATTGAAGAGTTGGGTGAGAACTCAAAGCCGGTAACAATTGCATAGGGAGTGTTATTGCCCTTTAAAAATAGATGAAAGCAGCAGGAAGGCGTGAAATCCGGCCCGGCAGTTGTATTACAAAATATTTCTCGTGTAACGGAGGCAACAGCCTCAAATATCATAACTAGGGGAAGACTCAAGCGGGAGGGCAGACTCAGGGATCGGCATAATGAGCTGGTAAGGAGTAGGGTGGGGAAAGCGCAGCGCTTGGATGTTTTCGGGTATTTTTTATCTGCGATTAGGGCGAAACATCGGGAACTTCTGACCTTACCACTAAGCCCATCTTGCGAATGAAGATGGAGACAGTATGAAGTACATTAATTCATACTTTCATGGTCAACGAGAAAATATTCTTGGATCTAGATCTTTCAAGAAACTTCCCTGAACATACTGATCGAATAGAACTTCCAAGTTGTAAATCTCTGAAAGGAAGTATTGAAAAGCTCAAACTGACCAAGCTTGAACTTTATTCTTGCATTCAATACTAGGGGTACCTTTTCCAATTAATTTTTCTTAATTGTATATCTGTGTATTAACTTCGAATACAATTAGAGATGCGCCGGGGTACAAACAATTTTCCCCGTATTTTGATAGGAAGTGTTCCCTGCAAACCATGCTGTCAACACACGCTACTCTAAGAACGTCCTACTTCACATTCTAGAAACTTGAAATTATTACTCTCATTAGCTGGGATCTTATTTACACCTAACGACAAGATTTTTTGCATTTTCTATATTTTATCCTAGATTCAATGTTATTTTAGCCCCCTGGACGGGAATGATGTCCCCACATCTGAGGTGCACCTTTAGGTTTTTTTCGCTGAATAATAGCGCAAAATAGTTTTGATTAGACGAATTTCGTATGGATATCCCAGATGGCTTGCTTTCTACTTGGAAGACTTTAGGAAGGATATTAGGATAATTTTCGCGAATCATAAAGGTACAGACTTGATCATGATTCGGGGGTCATTTATTATTATCATTATTATGGGGTAGAATAATTTAATTCGGGGCATGTGATCGTCTCACTAATTCAACAACACGTTATTAGTATTATTGACTATGAGAAGTAGCGCATTATTTTCATGGAGTAGATGTTTCCCTTCTCTGTAGAGAAAATGATGGTACAGTTCAGGTTACAGAATGAAAATTTTTCTCTACAGGGCTCATTGTACACAAAGTGAATTGGCTCATTTACAATTACATAGCTGTTTTGGACTCAACCGCGATGTCATCGGACCATAACATAATAAATAATTTTCTGAGGATTACGCAGAGAGTTTTTTACCATGTTAAAAGAGTAAATTTCTTTTTCATATTTGGCTGGAGCAATTGCTAATGCCAGAAGTGAGATTTAATGTTCATACCTGAGAAGAATATTGGACTGCATTTAAAGTCTGCTCATATATGTTTAAGCCAAAAGACGGGAAAGATTGTCTTTTGGAATTTGTTAAAGTGAAACTGAAAATACTATTTCCTATATGTTAATTCGTTTCCTTATTTTCTCAAAATTTTTTTGGAATTCAAACTTACCATTCAGAGATTTTCTAAATATTTTACTAATTCTTTCTTTGTTTCAAAATTAATTTAAATTGAAACCTGCTTGAAGGAAAACAATTTACTAATTTTTCAGTTAGGGCTGGCATGCTACCTGTACTTGCTTGTACCTAAGTCGGTAGTATGAAGCGGCCGGTTATATCAGCAGCGGCGCAAGCGGTCAGAAATGCTGTGGCGGAAATATCGAGCTATGAAACGAGTCCTATTTCTAGCAACGGTTTCTTGGGGTCTAGTGGTTTCACTTGCAGCTGGAGCTCTTGAAGTACAGCACAGTCCAGAACGTCTCCGACCAGATTTCGGATGCATTTTCAGATCAATTCTCTGAAGAATTTGGTGCTTTCCGAGGTACTTGAAGGGGGAATGAGTAGCAATAGGTAGCCAATTTTGCAGACGCAAGAGCAATTTTGGATGGGTTTAAGCGCTTTTTGGTGTTCTCTAGGATTGACTCAATTGAATTTAGGAAGGGCTCAAGGGACTCAATGAGTTCGTAAAGGCCCTGTTGCATGATTACTTTCTGAACTATCACGTTGCTGATGATACGAACCCCTTTTTGAATTCTTGTTGTAATTCGAATGCATAAACATCTTGGATGGACGACGGCGGTGAAATTCGCAACCAAACCTTGCAATTGGTCAGGGAAAGATGTAGACCGCGGTCTTTGGCATATGACGACAAAAATATTTGTATAGCTTTCAGCAGCTGCTCGTGTTTTTTAATATTATATACGTCTTCGTTGCACCATAATGGAAGTTACAACTGTCCTACATCTCTGTTCCATTCAATTTCGAGGAAAAAATCCTGCATTCTCAGAACGACAGGGTGTAGGAATAGTTCGAAGAGCAGTCCTCCAAATATGTCTCCCTGTAGGAAATGTGCCGCCCTGTAGCGTTCGAAGACCACGTGCTATATTGGCATTTTTGCGTAACAATACCGTAACAATGGGAGAATCTTAGGGAACAAATATTTCACGGATTGGAGTACCGAGGATCTAGTACAGAGTTAAAACAAATTGTAGAGTTCTACGATGATCAATGCAAGTTATGGCTCTTTTCCGATCGTTAGGACCATTTTGCGGAGTTCGAAACACTTTTTCGGTCCCTGTCCTTGTTTGTTTCCTCACTCGCAGAAATTAGAACTAAAGAGCAGACTTTTTGAAAAATACTCGCTACAAACAGCTTCAGAAGATCCTGTAACGCGCTTTTCGGTTGCAAGAGGCCTACACAATCCGGTCTTTATGTCAATGGCGTGAGTAGAGCCCATTGTTCCACACTGAAAATTTAAAAGGGGATCATTCAGAGGCTATCAAATTGACAAATTTTGTAATAGCTTGTATAAATACCGACTGTGTGGAGAAAGCGGTAGCTCGGAAGAGTTTCATGAGTATCCATGGATTTTGTCTCGGGATCTCCAGCAGAATATGTGTTTTACGGGATTATATGCCTCGCCGTAAATACTCTTCAGTAGACCCTCTTATACCAGAGTATTTTTCCTCATCGGGAGATATATAGTATAGTTCCCGAGATCAAAAGAGCAACACTTCGTGTTACTTGATATTGCTAACTTCTTTTGACATTAACGACATCTCAAAGCCGTTATTATCTTCAAATTTAAGGTATAAAGACTAATAGAAAAATATCATTTCAGTTACGAAGGCTGGCTCAAAATATCTGTACAATATTGTTGTGGACCGATTCTCTGATGAAAAACTAAAAAGAAAAGGGGAGATATTTTACATCAGTTTTCTAACATATAGCACTTTATCGGCTCCCCAATGTCCTTGATAGCGTCCAGCAAACTCTCTGGAATATCGGAAATAGTTTAAAACAATAACCAGACTTTACTTCTCCCAAACTCTTCAGAATCCCTTCTCTCAATCCCTCACAGAATTAAACTATCTATTTCGCCTATAAAACCTCCTCGCTATAAAATACCAAACTTTTGAAGGATTTCAACGTTCAATAAAGGACTTTTAACAGTGATTTGTGAAAATAAATCCAGAAGAACTGTTTTATGGTGCCAAACTAAACCTTATTGTAGTATTTTGACGGTAAAAACTCCTACAAATTTTCAAAAAAAGTACGCACTGCTGACACTTAAGCGCAAAAATAGATACTCGAGGACACCGAAAGTCTCATAATCAAACGCAACTACACTACGAAACAACCAAAAAAATATTCAAAGAAGACTTCGGCCAAGAGAAGAAGATGAATGGGGGAAACCCCGGAGAGTTGATGAAAACGAAATAAGTTCGGTGTGAGAAGAAAAGTGGTAAATGTTACGACGGTCGACTACCGAAATGGCACAATTATAAGGTAAAACCTGCCAATCTGGGAACTTAATTCTGGTACAAAGTAATTATTATAAATAATTTATTTATAGACGATGCATTTACTCAGCCTACTAACTTCAAATTACAAAAAGAACTCTTTAATGAGGGTTATTTGTGGGCTAATTATGTCAATAGTGTATCACGAAGAGCTTCTGGTGAGATTGACAATTACCCAATTTGAGATGGTGGCGGTCATTGTTATAATTTTAGTCTATCAGTGATTGGTTAGTCATATGAAAAGTTTGGATATCTCAACGGCTTTTAAGGCAATTGACAGCAAATATGTATTGCAAAGATAGGATTTTTCGTACACAGCGTTGAGAAATCGATAGTATCTATTTCTTATGCTGGTGGATACAGTTAACAGTATTGTAGGGGATCCAGACGTCCGTTCTTGTAGAGGTACAACTGTCCCTGCAATGAACGTTCAAGACATCAGTAAAAACTAAATTTCGAAAAATATCATACAGTAGCACTCCTCGCGAAGGGTCAAAATTTGGAGTAGCCAAGCCTAGTATTTAGAAATTATGAACTATTTACTTGGGTCGAAGAGCATATTGAATCTTCCAGCTGGTTAAGGTGCGGAAATATAAATCACGGGGCACGACTCAAAAAGTATTTTTGCAGACTTTGCTCCCTCATTTTTAAATAAATCAAGCCTAAGCTCCTTGAGAACTTCGCTATGGATAAGGTTTCTTCAGTAAAATTAAAAAAAGACCAAAAGTTCTCCTGTTGCAACGAAGTGGGACACCTGACAGATCGAAATGAGAAAAATAATAACTATCGAGACCATAGAATTGAGATGTTCAACATGATAGGTCATTTTAAGGCCAGTTAGTGGACGCAAAAAAAATAGCCATGTGGATATACTTTCTCGAAAACTGCAGATACTCCATGTCCCCAAGCAGAGGAGATACCTGTTTCTTTGTCCAATTTGCGGGCTAACATGGTGCTGTTCATCCGGGAAAATTCGAGGCTAGCTGCTTTGATACGCAAAATTTTCGCCAAGGCCCTTTGTAAGCATACATCGGGAACAAAAAATTACACAATCCGAAGAACTCGATCGACACAGCTCCGCTATTGGGCTGATTTATAAATCTAGTCACAGATAGCTTCCGACCTGCACCACCAATATTCCAAGGTTAAAAACTTACCCTTCACGGGCAGAAGAATGCTCTTCTTTGTTAGAGAAAACTAAATAATATAATATTAAGTTATATTGTTTTTTTTGCAATTTGATGTTGCTAATAAGGCCTAACCTTGGACAAGCTTCTTAGAAAATAGTCTAAAGCAGGAGTAAAAACTGTCACCCGAGTTTTGAGTCGTTTTGCACCATGAACATAATCCTCGCCAATGATATGCTACTAACTGTGGAACATGCCATTAATTCAATCTTTCGAATTCCACGTCTGTGTAGTATCAACTCTCGTGAATATAGGGCCAGTATTTTATCTCTTTTCGACTGAGCTATTAGCTCATGTAAAGCTGGTGTTGAAGAAAACTGCCAAGTCCATGGCTGATTCCGACGGAATTGATAATCCATCCCTTCCTAATTGTTCCTGATTGGTTGGTAAGGAATGGGTTTTGTCTCGAGTGGTAATGAAACGAACATTTACATCTTTCCTAATCATTTTTAATACATTTACGACGCGCAGTATCTTGCTTCTGCGCAATTAGGTGTATTTATTGGCAGCTTCTGAACAAGAGTAGAGGTAGACGGAGAATGAGGTGAGATTAAGGATCATTTAATAATTTTATTAAAACGTAAAGAGATTGGGAATTATCTGAAATGTCATGCACCCTTAAAACATATTATTGGTCCATTTATTCTTTTAAAATCACCATCAGGCCTTGCAGCCGAGTCGTTAGTGCCTCAGACTTGTCGCACTTGGTCGGATTAGAAGCGCGGGCCTCCAATTTTGCGTGGAGGGCTCCCCGGGTTTAAACCCTAATTTATAGTAACACGTGAACTCAGTACGGTACATGTCACATTACAAGTAAATTGAACGTGCTTTGTATAGTAAATGATACGTGTTGGTCTTGATTTGAATTTGAGGTCACATGACCCAGTCTACATGTGAGCTGACCGGTGCAATGTCGGAGAGTTGTGTAAACGGAGACGGTTGTGCTTTGCCTTCGCCATAGTCCCTTTGGATCCTGTCAATAGCCACTACCTCTGCCCACAGCTAAGTGGGGCTGCTAGTCCGGTAGCAGTGGTCAGAGGCAGGCAAAGGGCTATGAAGGTGATTATTGGGTGAAGAACCAGTGGATCGATGGGTGTTGTGAGGGACAAACACTTGAAGATAAAAGAAAAGAGTGTACAGGAGACAGAGGAGCTTTGTCGGAAGGAAGTTGAGGGAGGTAACTCGAATGAGAGTGATTCAAACGAGGAAAGTTCGGAGTGTTTGGATTGAAGCGCTTTGTGCGAATGACGCAGTCAAATCAGGTAATCAGGTCAGTTCTGATGGGAAACGGTTTGGGTATGGGAAGTATTACACGTTAAGTGTTCAGTTGGCGATCCTTCGAGTTATTTTGAGATTGACGAGAGAAGATTAAGCCCACCTTCGTGTGGTGGGCGCGCTGTGTAATTCCCAGCGATAAGCACTGCCATGAAGAAAGTTCGAAAACAGTCAGAGCACTGTCGAGTGGTAGATCACCCGGAAAGCGCCAGCGACGAAAATATTCAAAGCAAATTGATGATGTAGATGTGATGTAGCGCTTGAAAAGTCACCCGTGCATGGCTGTAGTTACGCACGAGGGCTGGAAGGGCGCAGTATTTTTCGGACAAAAGAGACACCTAAGGCCTATTATCGCCTTCTGTGGATGGAAATAGTTGGAACAGAAGACCTGCGCTCGTTAAGTAGCTTGTAGAGAAAGTTCGAATCGGAGTGCTCACATTTTTGGACGGCAAAGTCCTCTTGATGAAGAGATCAGTGCTTCACTGTAAGGCAGATCGAATGTATCTTCCAACAGTAAAGACACCCAAAACTTTCCCCCTTTAAGTAAGCACTGTCCGCATTCCGTGTTCCGTTTAAAGTGTATTTAAGCCTACTCTTGCAGGACTCAGTAATGTTAAAGGGCCAAGTGGGCACCCTTCTTCTCAGATTGCCAGTATCGGAAACATCACTGCCCGTGTCGTCCGCACTGAGGATTGGTTGGTGTAGCTGAAGTGCTCTATTGTTAGAGCATCCCCACCGGTTGATGCAAATGATCAAATTCATATTTTTCTGATTTGGTCTCAAATTGAATACTCCCACCGACAGTATAAAAAGGCAAATTTTTGCAAATTGGCAAAAAAGAGAGTCAAATCGGTATCAGTTTGACACCGAAATTTGCAACTTTGCTCTCGGTGTGTATCCAATTGTCGTGATATGATTGGACTTCCTCCCTGTTTCCCGCCAAACATCAGGGGTTATCATTGCGCCAAGAACAGTGCCAGAATTCGACAATCTAATCCCAAAATCCCTACCCCAACACACACCAACCTCTCACCCAAGCCTTCCCTTTCAAGAATACCCCCGAAATAATGTAAAATCTCCATGAACGAGACATTTTACCCTCATCTGCACCTTCTGGAGTTCTTACCGCTTCCGTTCAAGCCCCCATAACGACCGTGCAAGCATCCGCTCCTGCCTCAACCGCTCATCTTACTACAGATCCTACCAAACAAGTTGTCCGATATCTATCCATCTAAAATTGATTCATCCTGCGTCCGAACCACCTGCCGTCCCTGCTCCTAGACCTGCAATACATACGGTGGTACAATCATGTCCTACTATACCTATCGTCACCTCTACTCCTAACGCAAAATACAAAGGTACCAATTACACCGTATTGGATGATTGCTCACTAGCAAAGGCCTGATTGCGGGTCTTAGAGGACCCTATCGTCGGGTCCGGGCAAAAATCTTTACTGTTCTTCCAGCGTATTGCCGAACTATTTTCTCGCTTTAAACCACCATCAACAGAAGGAAGAAATTTCGAATCCATTAAGGAGCTTATTGAACTCCTGAATAAGGAGTGTGTGAATTATTCTTGCTGCGTTGCACGAGTTAAGAGCAGTAAGCTGACAGGCGTTTCGGAGGCCGACATCTATAGAATGGCAACCGCTCTATATAACGGCATTGCAATTTCTGTTGCGATCGAGAATTGCGGGCCTCCCTTTAAGTTCTTCGATGCATGGAAACTTTTACGAGATCATCAAAAGTTTATGACTGACAGGAATGGGAAGGTAAATAAAGCACCCACACAGGATCCTACTAATGTTTCTGATTCTAAACCAGCACCAACATCTGGGGCTATTGTCATTCCGGGAGACGCTAATGGGCCGGAAGAAGCGCCATCTTCTTGGCAGGGGAATAAGCGCCCTATTGGGCGACCTAAAGCAAAAAAATGGCTAGCAGAACAGCGGACACCCAGAAAAAATCAAACTAGTAGAAGCGGCAAAATAACTACAGAGAGAACGTACCGAAGCCCAAGAACGACACAATGAAATCATGCTCTTCTGTAATGCCCCTCCGGAATGCGACCAGGCGGAGTCTGTAGAGTTCTTTAATTTCCAGCACGCTGGAGCTCTGAAGAAGGCTCATGGTCGTACCGCTTCCAATTTGACGGATGATATATCGTTTTCACCGTCGCAGCTTCCATCCTCATCTCGAAATGGCCCTTCAAGTGCTAATGACGACTCTCATCGGGCAGATCAGCAGCAGTCTTCATAAAACGATTGTAGTAAAGCGTACAGCAAATTAATGGGTCATTAACTTGTATCGTTTACAGTTCTCAGTACGCTAACTTTTATATGGCCGATGATCCCTTGGTTTCCCAAAGATGAACTTTAACCAGCTTTCTCGTGTTCCGGTGCTCAAGTTCGTTTCCAGTAAATTCTGAAGCTTCGCAAAGATCTGCAAGCGAGTTGGGAGGAGTATTGGCCAACTCATTTGCCGGTTCAAGGACACCCCACATTGGAACAGCATTATCTCCTACAGTGATATTTTCAACGAGATCTTGATCTGCATCTTGAAATCCTTCCGTACATTCCCGATCTTCCACTGCTACGTGGTGAAAAATAACAAGAACTGTTCAATCTCGCTCATAAAGTCTTTTGACAGAAATTTCCCCGGTCGGGAAATAATATGCCACTTTGCCTGAAGCAAACCAGAAGCCCTTTCAACATCCTTACGAGCTGCTTTTTGAGTTGTTGACAACAATAGTTCTTTTGCCGTCATAGGTATCAATACAGTATGCAAGAAAAATGGCCACCATGGATAAATACCATCCACCAGCCAGTAAGGAATGTTCCGCTTCTGACCACATATCAAATACTCTATAGGAGGGTTATAAGACCAATTAGCAATTTTTTTAGTATAAGAGAGGTATCTAAGATGTTGAGATAATTGCATGATCCAGACATGCCAAAAAACAAGTGGCAGGTCCACAAGGACTTATCAGCAATTACCTCAAGTTTAATAGCAGTCACACCTTCTTTACCCTCAAACTGCCCATATCAAGCCGTTGGGCAGTTCTTCCAAATCCAATTACAGCAATCAAGGCTGCAGAGCATACTCGGAAACCCACGTTGCTGTGATTTGTGTAAAATCCTTCCAATGTCCTCTTCCGTAGGTGAGCGTAAATATTCACTCCTAAAACTCGTCATAACAATTGGGACGAACTCAAGAATGCATTTATCTATCGTTACGGCTCCAAGATGAACATATTAATCAACAGAATCCGAAGAACATCCATATGCGAATACTCTCCTCGCGACTGTCGCTTTTTGTAATCCTGTTAGTCCAAGTTTTCCTGTACAATCTCGTCGCTGAATAAAGTACGGATTGGTCTACATAGTCGCGAAAATGCGCATGAATGTCGTACGTGAAATTCTCAATCTTCGTTTGAGGAACGTTTCATTGTAGACAGGATTTGTTGAAAAATACTCGTCAGAAAGGCGTTGAGCTACCTGGACTCGAAAGCGCTCAACGTTTGGGGCACGACAGGGTCTAGATCCGCCACATTTCGGTTCTTCATCTTCACTGGAGTCAGCAAAATCGTTAATCTCGTCAAATAAGTCATCAGAAGCAAACTCCTGATATACTTGCAGCTGCATGGGCTCGGACATCGATTTGTAAATGAGATAGAGATTGAAGTATGTAGCTCCCAACTGGGTTGGGATGATGAGTAGGAGGCTGTTCAAGTAGGAGATTGTCTGAGTAGGAGGATGTGCAGGACACGGGAAGTGATGAACCGGTGGGGAAAAATTGTAGGGGCAAAGAGCTAAGAAACAAAAAAATTTGCATCCACCAATGAGAGAAGAGCATATTTGATGTATGTTTGATCGTTTACCTCAACCGGGGGGATGCTCTTACAGCATCCATAATGTAAGGATTACGACGGGACATCCCGCATCTCATTTCAATTACCCATCTATCAGCAGTTCACCGTGGTGGTAACTTTATGGCATCAGTAGAACGGGTGTCCGCTGCAGGATCACCGAGCGGAGAGAATTTTAACTATCTAAATAAATATTTGGAATTCTTAGCACTCACATAATCCGAAGAGGCATTCGGCACCGAAAGTATCAACAGTTCTACCACGTAGCCAATGAATGGCGTTATCAATGGCTTGGGCACTGTAAAGGCCTTCAAGGAAGCTAACCGACCTACTGACCGCACGGGCGTCCGCTGCTTCTTGAAGCTTCCCGGTTGCTGTCGCTGGTTTACAAAGAATTTTGCCGCGATCTTCTCCTCACTGTACTTCACATCATAAAAATGGGATTCAACTAGATTGTGGAGGAGGCCTAGAAGGCATTTGAAACCCTGGAAGGCACTGAAACGAGCTCGTCCTTGCTTTCCCGGACTTAAAACCAGTTTGCCGTCGGAAAGGGTGCCTCGGGACACGTTGTAGGGACAATGCTCGCTGACAGAAAGGAGAACTGTCAGGAGCACCCGATCCAATCTGCATGCCTGATGGACAGTGCCCCAGAAAGTAAATACTACGCTTGTGAGCGAGAGGCCTCGGCTGTACTTCTGACCGTTGGCAAATTCAGCGTCTACCACGCTCCCATACTTCATTCGAACGAGGCCCCACTCTGTGCATTTGAGACGCACGTCCACGGGCGACTTGCCCGTTGGTTGGATTTCATGGCCGAGTATAATTCTCGGGTAGTGTACGGCTCCAGTACTGTAAATATGATAGCTGTAATCCTCTCTAGCTAGCGACGGGGACATGGAGCCCGCAATAGCGGAGGGGTATGACGAGGGCTGGATGGCCTGTGCTGTCGCAGAGCCCCAGCTGGACCCGTACTTGCTGGAGAATAAGCCCTAGCGCTCCATGAAAGATATCGTTGAGAAGGATCTGAGCCAGCTCCGCAATATACGCCGAGGGGCCTCCTCATTCCTAAGACGAAACGGCGGACAGTTTCGCCTGACTCAGCTTGGCGCAAAAATCGTACTACCGAAAGACTTCTGCGCAACTGTACTCCGAACTGCCCAAGATAAGAATGGAAACGAGTAGCGCGGCGGTGGCAGTTATAGGAAGGACCAAGTCCGAGATTTACCAGCTTGATGAGGACAGAGCTGCGTGACATCGGCTTTTGGGCTGCAGCTGGTCTTGGCCAAAAGATGGAACCATCGGTAGGGGGTGCGCAGGTCCAGTAGCGGTGTTTCGTGAGATGCTCCTAGCAGCGTATAGGACTGTAGCCTCAAAGATGCGGGGTGGCTGTGGCAGGCTGGGGGTAGAGAAAGGAATGATGGACCACGGCAGAGCGGGATGAACCCCGGGGAGCGCGTGTAGGGGCTAGTGTTTGACATTCGCAAGTACAGCTTTTTGCAGATACCGCATGGCGTCTCCGTAGCTGGCGTCTGCCAAGAGCGCCTTGGAACGGGGAACTGCGCGAAGGCAAGCGGGGATACGTCCAGGGGGGTAGGGGACAGTAGGTCCGGAGCCATTCGGCGCGTTTTGCGTGGGCAGTGAGGACCTCGGACTAGAAGGCGCCCCCATAGGCACGACGTGTTAGATTCGCTATGGCCAGGTGTTGCTTTCGTTGGTTTTGCCATCCGCATCCCCATCGAAAAGTGCGTCGGAGGACTGCGGTAAGGGTGATGGAGAGGAAGAGGAAGACCCGGTGGATTATCTAGTGCCCTCGAGTTAGGTCACCGTTTCGGAAGAGCTTGATGTGTCGAAGCAGGAATGGCCTTCTGCAGGACCCAGGAAATTTGAGAAATATATCAAGGTTTCGATACGGGGTGTGGAGGACGTCGATGGGGTCTGGGAAGTTCTGGATGTTAGATGGGGGCGGGGAAGAGGCCGAGGCTGGAATGGGGTGGACGGGGGCAGGATCAGTCATGATGACAAGATGAACTAGCGGCTGCGATGAGGAGTGGAGGGGGAGGCAGCATCACTAGCGGAGACGCACGCTGGGATGAGCGGGTGAGAGGCGGCAGCCGGAGCTTTTGACACAGAAACGTCGTGACCGGGGTCGGCGGGGTACAATGTTAGCGGCGCGGTGAGGTGTGGCGCCAGTGGTCTGCGCCGTTACGGCGGCGGCAGCTGCGGGAGTGGTGGATTGTGGCCGAGGGGGAACCGGCACGGGTGGGGTTGGTGCCGGCGGGTGTTGGGTTGGCCCGTGGTAGCAGGGGAGGGGTCGTTGGCGTGGGCTTTAGCAGGTGCGGGAAAATGGCGGCAAGGGGTGCAGTGTGAGCTCGGAGGACTTGCGCCATGCTCTCCTGGAAGATGGCAGAGGCCTTGGAGCGATTGGCCCTGTTTAGTAGGCCGGCAAACTCTTTGAGAAGGCAACGATGGACGGTGGCAAAGGTGTAGGCGGAAGCGTGGAGTCGGCTTAGGAAGTGAACCGTGATGGAGCTTGAGGTGGTAGAGGTGCAAAGAGGCAACGGAGAGGATGGTAGTGCTGTTGGACGTACGTGATGGCCAAGCGACCAACACAAAGGATGATGACATGGGCCAGTAGGATGAGGCCGGCGATAGCAGCGCCAAAGAGGAGGCTCTCAACTTGCCTTTGTGCAAGGTAAATGCGATGTTAGGGTCTGAAGCCGGTCGATTGCCACTGAGGAAGTGAGGTGGGGGGTGGTGTAGAGGCAGCCAGCGCGAAGATTAGGGGGGCATGTCTTCCCCACAGACGTATTCACAGACTGCCTCTTGCGTTGGACATACGGTTAAGGGAGGTTGGAGATGAGATCGCTGCGGAGGGCCACAGAGGGGCAACTTTGTAGGATCCCTGGACGGGTGGTCAGATCAGCCATTGCGGTGGGAAACGGATCAACCCATATAGCGGAGGAGGGGATGAGCACTGCTCCCTCTTTCGCCGGTGAGGTGAGGGCTCAAGTAGGAGGAAGGGGATGCAGAACCCATCTGCTTCGACACACACACATAAGTTGCAGTTATCATTGCTTTGCACAATAAATGCCTTGTTTCGCAAAGTTGCGCCAGACATAGACCGGCTGGAGCAACACTCCTTCGAATGAGCTCGATCGAAACTGAAACCGGGCATGAAGGGGCATGGAACCCGTTGAATGTAGCGAGAGGAGAGCTGACAGGAACGAAAACCAGTGACCAACCGAGGAAGAAAGCTTCCAAGTCTTCAAGTCTCCGCATATATCGTTGCTCTGAAACACTAGTTGCTCTGGCGATTATTAGCTTTTGGACGGGAAAAGCGCCGATACAACTTGTACTGTAGCTGTCCCGATCTTGGCTCCCAAACTCTGAGAGAGTCATTCTAAGCATGCTTCAGGTTGCAACTTCAAGCATATGTACAGGAAACTGTCAGTGCGTATTGAAAGGATGTACAATAGATCTCTCAGACGTTTGCCGCAACGAATATTCTAGCTCCAAGCTGAACATCCAGCTATGGGCTCTGTGTTCTGTGGGACGACAGAGGAAGGAAGTCAGTCAAGGAGATGCTTCCAAATATTCAGCCAGTACCATCCTAAGGAATACAACATCTGTATCTAGCTGCACATAGAGTAGAGCTCGACGGTTATTCGATGTGATCATTCCCATCACCATGTTGGGCTTCTCTCAAGTTTAACGAATGGTTCCCTCAAGGAGCAGTTTGATCGTTCGGAAAATTGTCATAAATGTACATGTCGTCTAGCCAACTGTGACGATCGAGGGAAAATACTAAATTGCTTTGCTTTTCTGTATTTTGCGTCGCATATCCCTTTCTTTGTACATCTTTGCTGTAAACGGTCTTCGAGGTTAAAGGCAGTGATAGGTTACGATTAGTTTGGAGCAGATCACGAAGAAAATGTTAGATAAGGGATCACTCATTATTGGAGAGAGATTGCTCAAGAGCAGAGGCACTGCATTAGATGCTCAAATGATACGTACTCCTCAATAATACATCCGATCCGATAGCAAATAAACAGCCAAACAGCCAGTAAAATTCCAGCAGGACTACGCTGCCTGTCATACAATGCCCATTCCGAAAAACGCCCGTCCACAAAAAAACCTCCAGTTAGTCGTCAGCTCCCGTATCGAGTTCTGCGGGGAGCTAGTTTCATGTAAAAGGTGGAACGAAGGTTGCCGCACTTACAAAAGAGCCTCCGCAAAATGGTTCAACGAGGATCCATCGTACATGGGATTATTTGAGACGTTGAATGGAAATGCTGTGATTCTTTCGTCTCTCAAGATTCCAAAGTAATCTCCCAAATATGTGCCGGTGATTCGCAATCGATAATACGCACCCAGGAACATGGCTAAACCCCACGTCATAACGAAACCCGCTGCCACATGAACAAATGGGGTGTTCATCTCCTCTAACTTGACCTGACTATTAATCGCAGCAACAAACAACGCACTTCTGTAAATACTCAAAGTAGCAATCATGAACCCTGACAGGTATACCCCAATTATCGGCCTGAATGATACTTTCGAGACGATTCGAGTGTAATACTCAAAGGGTCCAATAATGTTCCACAAGAGAGGGGGAAGAACGGTAGCAACTACGGCCCGGGCGAACGCTTTGTCGGAAAGGTCAACGTATGGAATCTTTGGAATAATATCGGAACTGAGGACAGATGAGACGTGGACAGCCACGGCGTCCAAGACGGGCGGGACGGGCAATTCAGAGTCGCCACCACGCAAAACATCAACGATGCGCACGGATGAGTCTATAACTAGGTTGAACGCATCCATGATGAGATCGGTGATAAGCTTGGAAAGCGAAGAGCTTCAGTTTGAGCGTTGACTTTGAAGACCGGGTGTAGGGTGTCCACGACAGAGGGGATCAAGTGGCAGTGCTCTGAAACAGGTTTATCAAATGGATGGGAAATTGGGCCTCGATTTGTTGGTGACGCTTTGTGCCAGTTGGCGTTAAATTTTGTCTCGGTGTCCAATCAGCTCACATCTGAATATACGCAAGGCCAGTGAATATTGCTCACGCTTGTGCTTATTTCGACTTTGTTCACCTCATTCACATCAACGTGGAACAAATCACATTCGCTTATGCAAGGGAGATCAGAATCAATCGATGCTTGTACAATGCCGGCCTACTCACTCAGCGTACTGTCATTCTAGTTGCCTGGAATCTTCTCTGCCAGTTTGCCGCAGAGGACTTTTCCACCTGGCTTGTTGCTTCGCCTCTGCAGCTTGTTATGCGGAGCTAAGATATGACCCGCGCGGAAGGCAGCGTCACCGATTTCACTGCGAGCAGGGTTGACAAACGGCGGAGGGGAGCAAAGTATGAGGGCATTGTGGCTGACATAGTTTAAACACGCCTCAAACAGACTTCGTCGTCAGTGTGGGCACGGCGAATGAGCTCGAGTTGTTGCTCGACCTCCGTGGCTCGAGTGCGCCACATGGCTGCTTCCACTTTGGCCCTATAAATGTCTCCACGGAGACGAGCTCTCTCCCTTGACTTTTGCACGTTCAGAAGACGAGAGAGTTGATCTCGGCAAAAGACGATTTCAGGCACTTTTGAGGCACGGCTGAATTTTTGTACCTGACGAGACGCCCCTTGTACTTTAGTCATTTGTCAAGCTCTGTCTAAGGTCGCCGAAACGTGCGAGAGAAGCATGACTGCTGCGCTATCCAAGACGAATGTGATCCTGACATAGGGAGCGAACCCGTCGTGTCGAAAACACTTGTACTCCTTTCTTGCTTGTGTTGCTAATTTGATGCAAAATTCCACGGGCGCGGCACGGGTGTTTACGGATCTCGGAAACTAAGCCACGAATGGCGCACAAGTCTGCGGATTCGGTGGGGCTCGGGATTTCGAGATCCTTTAACTTGCGCTGTAGTAGCGAGGCGGCTGAGAGGGATCCACGGGTGGCTGGAGATACGTGGGGCTGGATCTCCGGGAGGTTCGCATGATTCGTTGTGGAAGTGGGACCGACAAGATTAGGATGAGGAACGGCCTTCAATCATGTGGGGGTGGTTCTAATGTAGTGGGTCGGAATGAGTGAAGAGCCTGTAGCAGGGCTCAGTTGAACTTAACGCTTGGTAAGATGCATTCTTGGGTTGGAATGTTCGGTTAGGATTACGATAATGATTGGGCGTGAAAAGTTGGTGATACCGGGAGACAGGGGTAGCTGGGGAGTTTGAGAGATGGATATGATGCCGGAGAAGACTTAGATGTGATTTGAGCTGAGAGCTAACCTTTTGTGTTGTGATTTGGGAAGGTGAGCGTATTAGGAGCGATGAAAAGGGTATACTACTTTGAATGTCAAGTTGGGAGTAGAAAGAAAGAGAAAATGTCGGAAGGCAATCCGTACTCCATGTTTAGCGTACTTAATATAAAGACCCTATGACCGAGTTCAACCATTTATCCATCGAAATCCTGGGGCCAATCTCGTCACCGCCTCTCGTCACGCTATCTCTCGAATTTTCAAAAGCCGGTCAACCAATACGGTAACGCCCCATGTCTAGTTCGACTTCGACACTTGCGTTTGCCCAAGCCGTTCAACTGCATTCTTCAGATACCGGCGCCCTTCGAATAAGGAAGAAAGGGTTCCAACCGCGAGCTGCTCCTCTGTCCAGAAACCAATCTGACGTTGTGCGCAAACCTTTTCCTCGACGCCAAATGTACCCAACTAGCGACAGAAATGCACGGCAGTAGTTGAGATATGAACACGAACAGAGGCCGAAACAATCAATTCTGTCTCGAACTTTGATAGTACTCTGGTTACCCGCAATACCTCTCACGCATTGCATCGAAACTTTTTTCCAACTTGCTACTTCAATTTCCCCCCCGGTCAGATTGTCCTGTCGCGATCCCTGAAGAGCTGGTCCACTGTACCCAGCACTGACACGACGATGTCATTTCCGAGAAGGTGCGCGGCTTGTTCTTCATGTTTGCATCCGGCAAAAACTGGACGAGGCAACAGTAAGTAGGAACGGAAGAGAGGGGTGGATTCTATCTTTCAGGCCACCCTGGCTTGGCATACATTGAAGATGACCTTAACGGCGTCGGTGCAGCTTCTAATTCCTGTTTCATAGCCTGTGCTACCGTTAGCTTTCCGACCTTCTCCAGGCAGTTTCCGTGTAAATGCCCCCGTAAATTGTTATCCCAGCAGGAATTGAAATTCCTCTCTGCCATTGCCCGAAATACTCCTTCGTGAGCTCTTGATCTGGTTCCTCTGCGCCAATGCTTGGTAAATCCTTGGGTCGCGGAATTCAAACAGGTTGACGGTAAAAGTTGGGAATGCCTAGCCGTGAAAATCCGCCTGCATGGCTCGCTGAGCGCAGTGACGCAGAAATTGGCAGGATCCATGCGACGTCTTGACCAGACGGTAAGGAATGGAACTGAAAGAGGAACTTGTGATGGTGGATCTGCTAGGATACAGAGGGTTCGATTGTGATTCCGTTTTGGGTATTCGCGAAACAACGTAATTTGTAGGGGACGCGCCCTCGAAATCGAGCTTAACCCAAACCTGACGCTCCTGTGGGCGGCCAAGAGGTGCCGACCAGACGGTTAAGCTGTGGCTATGAATAGCGGATAGGTCCCTAGTCGGAAGATTTTATTGAGCATCTGGTTGTACAGACGGGTGTGCCTTTTGAAATTGTGGGAGCTGTTGAAGATAATCAACAATTTTGACAATGCGAGGAAAGTCGGCTATATCGACATCGAACCTCGCTGCACTTGCGCTTTGAGGGACGAGGCAGACGTCTGCAAGAGTGATTTCATCGCCGACGCAGCACTTGCCCGCGGTATGTTGCAGCTCCTTCTCAAAGGCGGTCAAGCCTTTTCTTACCCAATGAGCAGCAAACCGTTTCCTGGCGTCCTCCCCACCGCAGTTTTCGGACACAAAGTTAATGACGGAGAGATTTTGTTTTGGTTGAATGCCAGCGTTGACAATTTCGACAAGCATGCGAACTTGAGCGCGTTGGAACGGGGAGCTGGGGAGAAGAGGATGGTCGGGGCGTGTTTCTTCGAGATATTCGAGTATGGCAACGGATTCCGTGAGACGATGGTTGTCGATTTCAAGGACTGGGACTTGAGCACTAGGGTTGAGTTGCATGAAGGATGGTGTGTCTTGATCGCCACCTTGGCCTGCAAGGCGAATGGGTTTGTAGGTGTACGGGATTTTCTTGAGGTTTAGGGCGATGCGTACACGCCAAGAACAAGAGCTGCGCCAGTAGGAGTAGAGAATTACGGGGAGATCCGTCATTTTGCGATAAGATAATAACAGAGACGAACGAGATGAGTAAAGTTTTAGCAGGGCCGCAACACGACTAGTTTATTATACAGTACTGTAACCAACGCCAGCATTCCGCAGCCAAGAAAAGAGCAGCTATTTTAGAAGGAACATTACAGCATTTGGATGCTTACAGTAAGTGCTGGGTACGACTGAGTACCATACCTTCACTTCATCCGGCTCTTCCCTCAGAAGATTGCCCGTCACGGTTGCAGAGCTCTCGCTGCAACGTTCTTGTCGATGGCCACATCGAGTGGATTGCCTCTCCGCGCCCCCAGCGCACGTGGGACGAACTGGGAAAGGTGTATAAGGATGGCTCTACTACTCGAACAAGGTTTGCGAAGTCCACCGTACCCTGCCGCGCTGAAATCCACCATCATTTTGACGGACTGCAAGGGGTTGTGGTCATCACTGAGATGCGTTTTATGACTTTTTGAAACGTGAAACATTGAAAAGTTGAAAAATGAAGAACCAATCACCACCGAACAGCTGGCCACGTTAGTTTCAGCGTTTCAATCCGTGACCGGCAAATCCCAGATTTCCCGGTAACACTTTGAAACGAGAAACGACACGACGAGTTCCGACATCATAACGCTTTCCACGCTTCTTGCGACAGCTGTCGTTCCATCTCCCAGGAGTCCACACTAAACCAGCATCCCACCAACCCGTCTTGCCTTCACCACAGATACGAGTCTCCCTCCATTCTGCGGCAGATCCTAATCCCGGTCTCTTTCGTTCTCAACAGATTCAACATCTCCCAAGGTAACGGCTCCGCCTCCGTTTCCTCACTCGACCTTCATCGAAGCTAACCTGTCTCTTCGCACCCCCGTATCCTTAATCCAAACTACCTTGCCACCCCCTTTTGCTTTCCCTATTATATAAAACACGCCACTCCACGCCTAACCAGGCCTCTTCTTCGCGGCCACACGCACCTCACCCAACAACAACCTACCCTGACCCCCGATCGCCACACACGCGTCACTCTACCCCCAACCAGGCCTCCTTGTCGCCGCTACACGCACCTCACCCAACAACAACCCTCCCCGACCCCGATCGCCACACACACGTCACTCCACGCCCAACCAGGCTTGCTCCTCTCGGCCACACGCACCTCACCCCTCAATGGGTCCCTATCCCCGCGGTCACACACAAGTATCCATTCGTGAAATAAGAATTCAAACTGCAATCTATTTTGCATCATTGTGTGGGCAGTTAATTGTACGCAATGTGCAATCTACTGACGGGAATGAGTTTGACAGTGATCGCGTCGGTACTATTGATGATGTGGCTCAACCAACGCACCTAAAAGGAGCTTCTTATCAAGCGTTTGCATTCGGGGGACCGCGGTTACATTCCATTGAAACTAGTGCTCCTGTTCTTCAATCGCAAGACCAAAGTGGTTCAAAAGTAACACCTAATAACGAAATGCTTGACCCAAGGAGGGTTGTGCCATAAGATTTCGAATCTGCCAAGGCCACGGTTAAAAAAGCCCTGCTAAGCAACACACTGTGTAAGGATATACTCAGCGCTCTTAAAATAACAGGAGCAAGGAACGCGAAGCTCCCTACAAAGATGGAAATTATCGCCGTCAAATTAACACAAAGGAGGTTCTGTTTGGAGGAGGCCCTTTCTGTTGTGAATTACAAAAGGTGCGGAGAACAGGGAGATGCACCCACACTTATAGAATGTATTAAACCCACTATAGTGGAAGTGGTCAAACTCACTAACGGCAATGAAACAATACAGTGGTTAAAGGGAGACTGCCCAGTATTTGAGGATGGCAATGTTAAAGTCGGACAGCCGCCGTTCGTGAATGGGGATGTGTCAGTTTGTGGGCGTGAATCGGATTTTGAAACCTCCGAATACTACCGCATTCTGCATGTTCTAGCTGATCCCCGCATGACAGTGGCGAGGACACAGCTTATGGAGCCAAGAACAAGGGAAGAGCTAGACACGACATTTGTCGATCCTTGGGCAGAGCACATTGCGCCCCTTTTCAATGATGAAGAATTCACACCGGAACCGATACAACATTTGAGCGGAGGGGTATCCGCTAGTGATATTGCAGGGATAGACCTAAACACTGTTTGCATCACAGGGAAGGAGGGGCACTGAAACGGAAATTCGCTGAGTTTAAGAGTTTTTATGGGACATGCATGTGCAGATATGAAGCAAGCGGGAACGGGGATAGCGAATCTTTTGTTAACTACAGCGGAGGGAAATCTTACATACTGTATGCGCATTGTTTCCTCAAACAGTTCCCTCTACTCGCGCCGTTGGCGACTCGAGCAATGCAGAGTGATGCTCAAAGAGAAGAGGGGGTAGGACACGGAGTCAAAACAAATCAAAACTATACGCCGCCGAGTAAGCGACAGAAGCAAAGTCGACAGGAAATCAGCATAGTTGGCATGGATGCGCTGTCCTCTGCTCTAAAAACCATGAACACAGAAACAGCGAAACAAACAGAAGAGGCAGAACGCGATAAAGCCCGGTTTGAGGCTGTTGACGCGAGGGGAAAGTCCTTGCAGTCCCTCCTTGCTGCAATTAAGCAAACGAAGGAAATGCTTCTGCTTGCTGTCGATGATGCCGAAAGACAAACATACAACCGATTTTTATGTAGTCTTTATGAAAGCATTAGGAAAGCGGCGTCCTGAGAAAATCTATGACTGCGTATTGGCAGGATGTCACGACGAAGGTGGAGGACGAATAAATCCTAATTGATTAAGCCGTTCTGCGATCTTGTCACGAATAGGTGAGTGCTCTCTGCTGCGGTTACGATTCCTGTCGTATTCCTGATCTTTGTGCATTGCACTTTGAAAATGAACGACTGGCTCCCCCTGGACTCTGTTCTCTTCAGCCATTGGTAATATTGAATGCCGCCCCCCAACTGAGTTATCAATTATAAAGTTGTGTATTTTACAAGCGACTAGAATGATGAGAGTATCCTTTGCTAAATCAAACCGCAGTGGAGACAAGAAAATTCCAAATCTGGTGACAAAAATGCCGAACGCCTGCTCGACCGTAATGCGTAACGAAGACAAGTAGTAATTAAAAGAATCCTGCGACAACGTTAATCGCCTCCCACTGTATAGTGTGAGAATGTGAGAGCCATTTTTGTAAGCATCGTCAGCCGCGATTGCACTCCACTGTGGCAGGGTATTAGATAAAAGTAATTCAGCCAGTTTAGTCGATTGAAATGCCGTAGAGTCATGAGTGGATCCTGCATATCTTGCTGAAACAAATAGAAATTTGTAGTTAGCTGCAACTGCAGCTTGAACGCAATTAGCAAAAAACCCTTTCCTGTTATAATATTTGCGAGGATAGGGTGTGTCTGACAACCTCGGCTGTTGGATAGCAATAGAAATATCATCCAATGCGGCTATAATTCCATAAAGAGGACTTCTTCGATTCCTACGAAAACGATTCGCCTCTTCACGGCACTCCGACTCAGATTGCGGGAAGATAATTGGATCTAAACACTGGTTAAGAGCATGAATTGTCTGGGTAAATACTTGATATGTAGTTGTAGATCCAATGCCGTACGGCCAACCGACATCCAAATAGCTTGCTCCAGCAAGTATGCGTAATGTTACACACAACATCACCTCAACTGGAACAGTCGCAGCCTTGTCTGTGTTTCGTTTCACTCGACGAGAAAGTATTGGAGATATGAGGTGACACAATTTATTGAACTGCCGCCTCGTTTATCGGTACAAGCGCTGGAAGTGGTCGTCACCGATAAATAAAACATGTTTATCAAAGTTAAACTGTTCACGTTCACGGACTGCTCGGAGCTTTCTCTTGTCCGATAGATTCATGACTACTCCAGCGGCAGTTGATAAAACGGCTGCAGTTCCCGAAACAATCACCTAGTTTTGCGTTGTTCTTCGTACTGGTTTGGTTAGTCGGCGATTCAGTATGGAACGGAGGCAATGTCGTTTGGCGCAGGGGTGGATATCGAAAAGGAGACTGGTTCCAGTACCAGACGCCGATCGTGACGTCGTTGTCGATGTTTTATTGGCCTGGGAATAGTCTTGCGATTCTTCAGGCGAGAGCACTACCCCATCACCAGAATTGGCGGACCTCGCAAAAGCCGTGTTCCACCATTTTTCCCTTTCAATTTTCTCTTGGACTTATAAAAAGGATTCGCAGATTGAAACATTGAAAAAGTTATGATACCCCGTTACACTTTTTCAATGTTTCAAGATTTCAAAAAGTTATGAAACGCCCCTGATTTTCGGGCTTGTCGTCAAGCTCGCTCGTACGGAGTTCCCGCCGTTGTCTTCACAGTCTCAATCTGTAAGCCTATGTGCTTACAGCGGGAGTCATTAAGCCTCCTGAATCCTCGGTTCAGTTGATGGAGTTTTCTTCCGGTCCCTTTCTCGCTTGAGTGGGCAATTGGTTCATTCGTGTCGAAGTGTCACTTAACACTTGGCGTTATCCGCCGCGGTATCTACCAGCGACTGAGTTGCACCCTCAGGTCATCCACCGCTGAAGCTATCCTATCGAGAGCACCGATGCGCATGTACGACGAAGTACATCCGGTAGATCTTAACCGTATAGTTAGGACGTGCGCAGTACACAGTAGATACTGAACGCATTAAACTTGTTCTCATACTGGTTCACCCACCAGCAGCCTTTGAAGGCACTGTGGCCGGCCTGATCGCCTGCGATGTTACCGTAGTCTCGCCATTCAAGGACGATGTCAGAACGAGAGCTACAAGGGAAGTGGGCGGTGCTGCTGCAATTGCACACCGCAACAAAGTGACGGACCTGGAGAGAAAATTGTCGCGTCGATTCCCCCGCCCTCCGATAACCATACAGAGGCCCCCGATTTCGAATTTCAACCGCTGTCCTTTGATTCCTTGGGTTCTTTTTCCCCCGAAACCGTCCGCTTCATAGAGGGACTGGTGCCTCGCATTGCTGACAAATTCCACAAGTCAACAGAAATTATCCGTAATAGGATTTTTAGTCGCATTAGTAGCACAATCTGGTCGTCGAGTGCACAATCTATTGAATCGCGTATGTCGCTGCACGTGGCCGACGTGGACCACCCGGTTAGCACTTAGCTAGCAGTATAGTCGGATCCTGCAGCGAAAACCCGTTTTATTGATGCCATAAAGTTACTATGATGTGCGCAGTCTTTAGTAGATACTGAACTCATTAAACTTCTTTCTTTCTTCAGCCGTCGCCCAGAGTCGTCCGTCTAGCAGAAACCGAGGTTCTGTATAGTGCGGACTTGTCGACAAACAATAAAGCTTCATTCTTCTTTCTTCTATACTGTACGCACAGCACTGTAGTACGCCTTTAATGGACTGTTGTACTGTACGGTAAAATGATTTACTGTTGAACAGGACTAATATTATCAACCGTGCAACACTGCATTGGCACATGGGGGCCTTGAGCCGGCTTTTTGGGGTAATTTAACATTTACCACCACTGGCACATGTGGCATCACGGCAGAGAATGGCCAAAATAGACTTCCCCGAGATGGTCGAAAGTTTCGGCGACCACCTCCTTCATTGCTGGTTCGAAAGCGAAAGGACGCGGCGTCACGACCTTCACGTCGATCTATTGGTTTGTGATCTGAAAAAGGTACCTCGAAACTGAGTCGTGGAACCGCGAGAAGGGCTTCACCGCACCAGACTCTATATTACCGCAATGGGGCATACTGGAGAGTTTTTTGGTTTCTTCAATGTATGGAAGATTTGGTCTTTTGTATCAACCCCTTGGGAAGCACTGACAGATGGACTGTTTCGATATCACCTTTGTCAACCTCTCGGCACCCTCCCGCAGCATAGTTGGCAACTTCAACCCGCTGATCTTACTCAATGCAGCGAAAAACTCGAGAGTGAGGAGTTACGAGCCAATCATCGCGAATTTTGCTAGAAAAAAACTAATTACTGTCTCCATATCCACCCTTTGAGGTTGACACCTGGATGCCTACGCGCTGGTAAGCAAAGTCGCACGGAATGTGAATCAATATAACTTCTTCGTCACAAAAACCTCTCTTCTTCGGTGTCCTCCAGAACACCTAAATGGTCAACCCTTGCCCTGGTGCCGCACCATGCCTAACCGGTCGAGTTGCCACCCAAAATGACCCCTGTATTCGCGGAGTTGTCTTTCGCCGCCGCCACTCCTGGGGAGTAGGGGCCCAAAGAAAATCGTCGATATAAGGCAATAATAGATACTGCAGTACCTCTTTCATATTCTTCACTAGAGGCCCCAAGATCTTGCCGAACCAGCAACCTCTCCGTAACCAACCGAACATTAGTTCAAGATACAGGTAAAGCTGCCCAGTATATCTAAACAAAAGAAGTCTCAGACGACTAGGAGCAACGAAAAATGCCTTGACCCACTGTAGTGCAATGCGCGGTGCGCAGTTCTTCTCGTCTAGGAACGGAACACCGTCAGACAATGAGAAATACAATACACACACACGAATACTCACAAGGTGTTCGCTCTCCCTATTTCTCTTTAAGCACCCTGCGATGCAGTAGCACAGCTCGCCGACGGCGAGGAGAACTGGGGTTGAAAGAGCGAGGGTAATTCCTTGGGCGGCTGGACGGTATACTTGTCCTCCGGGTTGTAAGGCCGAACCATGGTCCGCGGAATGCTAGAAACTTGGTATGGGTCTATTCCAAAGAACCGCAGACACCAGAAGTGTAATACAGGACGAAGAAGATGTAGTATTGGGTCAGCTGTGTTGAATATCTCCTATGGAGTTAAGGATGTTGTCACCAACGACAACCTTGAAGTTCCTATTTATATATAGACGCCGGAGTCCGGGGCGCCAAGTGTGAGTGAACATCACAAACAAAAAAAAAAGGGTTAGTATATTATTAGATAGAGGGGGGGGAGAAAGGGGGACCCGGGCGGATAAAAGTGCCTATAGACAAAGTTGCCGTTGGTAAGGTTTCCGCAAAGGCGGAAGTTGGGAGTCAAGTTCAGGGCCAACACCGAGTGAGCTGTTTAATCTGGGGCCCTAGTGGCCAGGTAGGTATAAATACTACTTAACTAGATTAGAGTTATCTAGGGCGGCGGGGTGAGTGAGGTTAGGGTCAGCCAAGTTAGGGAGATCCAAGTTAGACATAAGTAAAGTCGACACTTGGCCCAATAGGTGCCCTTCACTTGCGAAAATATGAGGTCCCATTTGGGGGCCAAGTGGTCCAGATTGCAAGCCCTCAAGCCCCATCGGCTGAGGATAGAGTACCAGAAATAATAGCAAGCGACAAAAGAAAATTGCCCTTACTGTACAGTGCCTGCTGGTTAGCAGTGAATCAGATCAAAAAAAAGATCACAAAATTAGCTCTGCCGATGGCAGTACAGTATATGTGCCAATTGCAGTACACCCACACCTGAAGTCCCAAGACAACATCAGGCCCCTCTTATCCATTTAACCGGCGAATCTTTGCATTTTCCCCATCTTTACCGTACCTTTTTTCCAATTTTTGTACTATCTGATGAAATTGATAATGAAACTCCCTCTTCTCTCTTTTTTCCCCACTTTGACATGACTTAAACAAAGACGATACAATCTTTCCATCCTTCAAGAGCCTTCGTCTCCGCCCATTTGTAGTCTTTGTGGCCTTACTTCTCCTCAAAATTTCCTGATCCCTACTCTTAGCCACATACTCGCCACTATTAAGGTCTCGTCACATCACTTTTCATCGCAATGGCCGACGCTGGGGAAAACTCTCAATTTTCGCTTTCTCAAGTCTGGCTTCCGCAAGCTGCTGAGCGGCTTCTTCCTGCAGCCTAACAATAAGAGCCTCTCTCATGATCCAATATCATCCCGAAAATACCGCATCGAAATCTCGCTCAACAGGAAGCACCATCCGCTTTTCCATTTCCAAACCTCGCTCTATGACGTCACGAAAGTACTGAAGGCGCATGGGCAATATCTCAACTGTTTCTTTCATTACCATCTCAGTAATTTGCAGCTTTCTTACCATGTGCTCCTCGCCTTTACCCTTCCTCCGAAGGACTTCAAGTGTCATCAAAATTAACTCTGTCCGAATGCATACGGTGTTATTGTTCTCACATTTCTTTGCAAATAGTCTTTATTTACTCTTCAGATTAGGTAAGAAAGCGTCAACAGGAAGTTTGAAATAACCCAAATTTGCAAAAGAAACATGGGACCCTTTTCCACAGACGCTTCCTTTTCCGACCAGTTTCGAAGCATATTTATCCGAGATGACCTGACCAAAATCTTCTCTTCCAATGCAAAATGAGGACATCCAACCTTTTGGTTGTGTTTCGTTCGTCTTCATCCATTTTTCGAGGGTACTGCAAACGTGCATTTTGGAAAACTCGTGCACCTCAGAAAATTTTACCGCCCGACACAATCCGTGGAATTTCTAAGAAAGAAAAATAGGCATAACAAACAAGTTTCTACGCGCCAATATACATATTAGTGCACACAACGCATCCATTGTCAACTGTATTTTGAGCTGCCGAATAACCCGGTCCCGTGGTCCCCTACTGACTACTTTTGCTAACATCAGCAAATAATAATGCCGCGGGAGCAGTACGGAGACAAAAAACAGTATTATAAAGGAACTTGACTAGCTCCAACGCTATTTTCTTATCCTCAACTGTTACGTCCGTTCCACCTCACGTATATACGCTGCTGGCATCTTCCAAGAATAAAATACCTAAACCTGCCCGCTGGCCTCCAGTGTAATTTTTAGTTTTCACTCCTCTATGTCAATATCGAGCATGCGTTTGTAAACTACGTACTGTAAAAGGTCAGTCTATTCAGTTTGCCTTGAAAATGTTCGAATTCCTGGAACAAATAGACTTTACTATAGCAAACAGTGTAGTAATGTACTGTGCATTTTTTGAGCGTTTGAATAGGCACGCAAGCTACAAAAAACCAGTATGAGTTGCAATAAAACTTATCTGAATAGATCATGGCACCAAAGATCGCAAAAATGACACAGAAAATTCAGAAAGCAGGTTTAGACGCAAGCGAACGATGCAGCACTACGAATGCATTCTAATAGCAACAGAAGTATGAGCGGTAGTGATGGAGACGCGAAAGGAAGATAAAACAACCCGAAAAATGCGACGCAAGCGAGGAAAGAAACTAAAGTGCACACGGACACATATTTAAATGGAAGAGCAATACGGCCTAAGCGCTCACGGAAGCAGACCGGAATGAAAGAGCAATACAGCTTAAGCGAAAACAGAACTTAATAAGCAAGTGAGCGCAATAGCACAGAAGCATTGCCGCGGTAACTACAAATATTATGTTAATTAACGTTAAGACTGTTAATTAAGAACAACTAATCTGAAGCCCCTTCGCAAAATTTAACGTTAATTAACTCTAATCTTCCAGTAGTATTAATTGTATTAAGTTCCCCAATGACATGCACCACGATAGAAGGATTTCTGTGAACTAACGTCTAGCACCAAATGCCGCAATGAAGGCATCTCAAGGAAAATAACCTAATCCATCGCAGATTATCACAAAACAAACATTTACATTGCGGTACGCAATTTTGCTAGGGATAAGTGCCTGTATATTAACGCACATTTATTGGGAGATGGTGTAATCGAGGATATTATGTTGCTGGACTCTGGTGCATCCCACCATAACCTTTTTAATTTCATATGTCAGCGAGGTTGACATCCTTTCTCCAATGACCCCTCTTGTGATCCGAGCTGTCAGCATTCACGAGGTGCAAGCTGTGTCGGTGAATATCAAATTTCTGACAAAGAAGAGGCTTCGCTAGAATGTCTGTAGTCTTTCCATATGTCGGGTAATATCTTACTTGCAATACTCCTTGGTTAACCAGGTCTTTGAAATAGTTGAAGCGAATCGATACATGTTTCACTCTTCACACCCCCAAATCGTGCCCAACTCACAGTGACTTGATTATCTCCAAACACGGTAGTAGCTGACAATTGACGGCAGTCCAGTTCGTCGAGGAGACATATGACCTCCTCAGAAGTTTTCTATGAGTAATGGCAAGAGTTCTCTACTCTGATGACAGAATTGGCACTGAAAGAACTAGCAAAACATGAATGTCTTCATGTCGAGAAGCTACCAGCTTTGGAGAGAGGATATCAACCTCCCTGATATAAAGAAGTAACAACGTTAATGTCATTGGAAGTAAGCTCTGTTCTTGAATTGTAAGCATCATGTTATATGGTATGGTTGTCTTTTTTCTCATCTCTACGTTTAATTTGACAACCATCTTGTTGCACCATGGCCTTAGTGTATACAGATGGAATCCCCATGATTATAGTCCTGTTTTGCTAAATTTGATGGATTCTGGGTGGTCTCTGTAAAAGGGGATAAAGTTCGATGGTGGGACAAAACATTCGAACAATTGAAAAATTATTTGTTGATATTAGAAGTTGCACTTTCCCAGAAGATGTGCAGATGAAAAATGCCTATAGATTCAAGAAGAACCCGCTAATTTTACATCTAAAATACTCACTCTATCACGTGGATTCTCTTCTTTGTTCCTTTGTGACACTCAAAACCACCCAAAATGATTATCGTACTACGATTTTCGGTGTTCTCTAATCAATATCCACAAATAATTTGTCGATATATGAATTTTCTACCTACTAAAATTAATGAACGTTTTCAGTTAAGAAAATGTTGACAAATAGATATTTTTCGACGCAACTCATGGCCAACGTTGACAATTCCTTGTAGGCATGACCATGAAAAATTGGTCGTCTACTTCAACCACACACTGGAAACATAATGCATGCCAGAACAGTATTTTAGTCCGACAAAGAAAAAGATTCTTGCGAACGTTGACAAAGTTGAAATTCTCCACTGCTGACCGGATATGAATTGATTCAATTTTCAACAAGAATGGTATTTTACTACTTGTCGAAGAGGCAGTTTGATTTTTATCACCTATAGGTCTCCCCTTCTCTCAGAGTGTACTGGGGGTTGGGCTCAAAATGTCACGCTTTGGAGTCTCGAGAAAGCTGATAGTCAGTCTTAGATCTCTCTGATTTCTACGTGATCTTACTAATGGTTAATGTCACCAGTACTTTTTTCTCTGCAAGACGGTGTCTTCCTGTCATGGAGGACGGTAAAAAGATTTCAATATTTCATCGTGCGCCCGGGGAGGACTTTGAGCTCTGTATAGCGAGGACGTAAGCGGCTATTGAATCCAAAGGGCTTTTAAGTGCTATCGAAACTGACGTTTTCGCTCAAGACGGATTTTCTTTCAAATATGAAGAAAGAAGTAGCCCCTGACTGGGCTATGATCATACAGTTTTTAGAAGACCGACCTCTGAGGCTATATCTTAGTGCTAAATATGACCCGTATCGCATGTAGAGCCGATTGAAAGACAGGTACGCTTTGTCGAACGCTGAAAAAAATACTAAAAATAAGTATCAGGCGTCAAAAGGCAACGAAAAATGCAGTGACCTACTCTTGAAGTCCCAACACGTCATAATGTCCCCCTTCTCAATTTACACCGCGAATTTTTGCATCTTCTCCATCTTGATGATCCTTTTTTCCATGACATGTGTCAACGTGTTTGTACTAATTTCTAACATTAATTTTACCTTAAAGCTGCCATGCTTTATCACAGAAGCAGGGAATACCCGGCTAATCAGTCATATATACTAATTGAAAAAGTTCTGAAGATATGGAAATATTGACCCGGCCCACCCAATATACTATTGATTTTCTGGGCTGACCGAAAGCTTTCCTGTCTGTCATCTGCTCACTAAATTGTTGAAGTTCATGAACGATTGAACCCCGCGATAGATCAACTTGTCCTTGATTAGATTTATATTTTCTTCAGCCCCTTTCTATAAATCTTCAGTATATTTTCAGTGCTCGCCAGAGCCATTACCGTATGCAATATGAAGGAGGGCGAAAGATTTAAGTCAAGCTTTTTGAAACGATCGAGTTCGATCAGTAGGTCAATGTACATTTTTTGTACTAAAATGGCCCACTTACATCCGAACCCTTTCACAGCCGTTACTTTCACCTTTTACACGCTCTCAGACACAGTAGAAGAGAGTTTTTCAAGTATTTCATTATCAATCCGAAGATTCACATATGTAGACAATCCTATTATTTCACCAACGTAATATTTTCATGAAGCAAGGATTGTACGTCCCAATTATCCAGTCACAATAATTCTTCAAAGTCCTATATTTCACTACTTCATCTCGGTCGCATACAGCGCAGCTGAGTATCCAGTCAATTACCCTCCTCCTAAATGCAAAAGTAGTCGCGACATGAATTTGTTGCTTTGAAACTTGTTCTTGAGAATGGAAACTTGATTGTTGAGGTAAGTCAGTCGGATACCCAGCGCTCGGCTGGACACTTTCGTGCTTTTCTGCGCATTGAATTTTTTCCAGCACACGCGCAGTCGCGCATTGAGGCTGAATTGTAAGAAAGTGTCGAGGGGAGGTGCAAAGAAAGGAATGGGATGGAGAGGCGCTTGTAGGTCTTGCATTGTAATTTTGGTTTCAGTAAAGTGTCGCGACCCAGCTGGTGCGCGCCGTCGTACGTTTGATCGTCGGTCGATCCATTATTTTCTAACATGTGGCTGTACAGTACAATAGTCTGTTATGGCAACCTGACAACAATAGTCGCATACTAAATGACGTTAGCTAACCTTATTTTGGACCTACATTACGGTACCGTATTTGAGCAATAAATGTTAATTACAGCAATCAATGAAAAACTTTAAACTGTAAACTTTTCCCTGTAAACTCTGTATAAACTTTATATACAGTAGAATTGGGCGCAAAGTACAATTTTAAGTTGTATACTCGAGGTCAGCCACAGCTTAGCAAAACGCGTTGCATAACAGAGCTGTGAAAGTATTATCAAATTTATTAGCACCAATACTAGTGCTCTCAAAGTTTTACCACCAGTTTCACGTCGAAACCTGTAAGAGATCTCCTTTCCGGCAAGTTTAACAGCTATAAACTTGCTTCTAGTCGAATCTGTGTGAATTATGCGACATTTCACCACGATCAAACAGAGTAGAATGAAAGCGCAACTAAGAACCACGTCCCTTATAACAACCGATTTACTCCCGATCTCTCTGGGGCCATTAATGTCACCTCAAGAGCGTTCATCGATCTGAAAGATCATGAACATGTTCAGCAACCATCAGCCGACAGTCACACTGCCACAGCTTTAGAGAATCCGAAAGATGACAATCTTAATGGTTCAGCTTCTGGAAATTCTAAGCAAACAACTTTGCTAACCGCCGCAGATAGTAGGAAGATCAAAAAGAAGGGTTCCATTGTCGGTACGGAAGCGTTGGTTGTTATCATGGAAAGCTATAACAGACGTTCTGCAGCATACTAAAAAGGGAGAAAGAAGATAGGGCAGAAAGTGCCCAGCACTGTGTGGAAAGGGGTGTATGATGATTATCTCAGCGACCAGAAGATGAAGTGCCCATCATACGGAAGTCCCTTCGAAAATTATAAGCTTCTATTGGAGCGCAAATCGCAAGATGCACTCCGATCCGCCCTGAAAGACATGAAAACCGGAGTATCAGACGACAAAAGATCAGAAATGGCTACTCTACAGGATGAGGACCTTATGACACGCTTGAAAGCCTCTGATTTTTACAATAAATCAAAGATGGAGAACTTCAAGCAGAGTTCGGTGGCCTCCAGTGTCGGATCGGGCAACAGCTCTAAGACAAAGCGCAACTACATTAAAAAGGAATTACTTGAAAAGACCGTTAACGTCATGAACGAAATGGTTGTTGCTGTGGGCTCAAGCTCTAAGGACCTCTGAAATCTTGTCAAAGATCAGACGAATATCCAGTAACGATAATATGAAGATAGAAAGCACCTTCGTTTGAGTCAAAAGGAAGCAAGCGCCAGTCAGGAAATTGATAGAAAGATGGCAAGTTTTATCATGCTTCATGAAATTGGAGTCATTACTAAAGCGGAATTAAAAACAGAAAGATAAAAGGGCTGATTGACTTTTAGACAGCACATTCTACCACGTTGCCATTGATGCTACCGAATATGACTACACTGTAGTCTCTCCGACGCCGATGAATGAATTTTGTAAGAATTGCAGCAGTAGGAAACATATGCGAAAACTACCTCCTCCTGTTCGGACAAAAAGTTTGGAGTCTTACAAATTTTTGTTAGAGGCCACCGATGACCCACATCTTGGCTAATCTAAAGCACGAATGCATACGGTTGAATGCTCTCAATACAGGATCACTGTCGATATTTTCGAACTCACGTTCATCAATTCTCCTTAAGATGAAGTGATCCATTCCAAGGTATCCAGGATCCCCGAGCAGGGACCCAACAGGGTGCGGGTCGTTCGAATCTACAGCGAAATGTTGCTGTCAATTTCGCGCGAGTTCTGTATCGCGTAAGATTCGAACGTCGTGAAACAAGCCACCGTAGCCTGGTACAACGAACCTAAATAATACGTCGTGGTCAACAAAAACTCTGTTGTTCAAACAGTACATCTTTTTTAGACCCTTATAGTAGGCCCGGTATTCTGTGCATTTCGGTCGTTTAATACGACAGAGAGTTCCACCTACGTAACCAATAGAGCCCGGTAATTGTGATATTTTATTGCGTAGAACACTACGCTCCGCGGGATTTAGCCAAGCTATTTCATATTCCAGCACTTCGTTTATGACGTAGCCCACGAATAATGCGTTATCACGCAGAGATGTGCGGCTTCCATTTCAGTTTTCTTCCTCCATACGCACCCAATTGTTATAGTGAATATATATCACACAGGATAGAAGCCTCTCCGCAGCGCTTAGCTTGGTAGGAAGCCCCAAACTGTTTCTGGGAGCGTTACTGTGTCGTGCACGAGACAGCATTATGGGGCATACCAGCTGGCTCAACTGTTCTAATTCTGACGAAAAGAATCCGGTTTTCACCTTGAACAGGGACAGATATCCTTCAATGAGATTGTTGAGACGGTTGAATTTTGATGGATTTGGGTTGACGGAGAAGTCTCCGATGTCAAGCGCATCTTCGCCAGCAAATACCACGAGCGCAGCTGAAATTGTTTTCGATAAGACTCGATTGACACGCATGACGGGACGACAAAAAATCGTTGATGTAGTCCAATCTCCAAAAGACTCCTCAGCGTCATCGGTGATATCATTAGGTTCGTGATCCATCTTCACAATGGCGTGGTTTCGCCAACAAGCGACGCCAAAGACGCCTTCCAGAAAGAAATACTGTCCTGCTCTGAGATAAGATGTCATTATAACTGCGACATTATAAAAAGTTTGATGTTTCTGAGTGGGTTTGCGGCCACGATATTTTCAACATTTCACAACCTAAAACTAGTTGAAGTTTGCGGCCAACTCTAGTATATAATCTTTTCCCTGTAAACTTTATAAAAAGGTTAGTGACCTGGAGAAGACAGAAAGCACGCCAGCGGCTTGATGCCGA
This sequence comes from Kappaphycus alvarezii, assembly GCA_002205965.3. Classification (NCBI taxonomy): domain Eukaryota; phylum Rhodophyta; class Florideophyceae; order Gigartinales; family Solieriaceae; genus Kappaphycus; species Kappaphycus alvarezii. The sequence goes on along the minus strand of NADL03000612.1, from coordinate 226,748 downwards.
TTCACATTGACGCGACTTTACCCCTCTGCAATCCACCAGTATAGCAATTACAGCTATCTTGGTACCACCCGCTGCAGGCCAATCAACAACAGTACAGGACTGTATGCTGAGGTACAGTATCACTTGAGTCTATTAGGCGAGCTGTGTGCACGTGTACAGCGTGTACCATACATGGACAAGTTTGGCGCCAGCCACACAAGACTGTTCCAACAATGGATGTAACCAGTACCCTCGTACTGTAGCACTTTGCAGTGAATTAAACATAGAGAAACACAAACACATTTACTAGATTCACTAAAGGTAAAATAGCTAAAACATGACGTATAACATACCCCGCGTTCTCGTCGCATACGTCGTCAGTAGCCGTCTCGACAGGGATGGCGAAACTAAGAGGGTTAGGTGAGTCAAATTTTGGAAAAGACGATTTCCATGAGATGGTTAGGGTGCTAGCGTCCCATCCCAAATCACGCTAAAAATTGAGGTATCGTCAGTCCCAGATTTCACGAGATGTGACAGTCATCTTGAGGTGTCCATTCTCTCACGAGGGTGGATCGGAGGTACGCAAGTGCCTTCATCTGTCGCGGGCCGATCGGCCCGTCTCTGTAACATGAATTTCACGCTAAAGCCTTCTCGTGGCGATCTTCGTTCAGAGAACCGAGAAATCGGTTGACCACTAATTTAGCACCCTCATAGAAGATTTCTGTCTTGCGGAAGCTTACGACTTGTCCGGTTGACGTGTTGCGAAAGCGATACTCCTGCAAGCGAACTTGAGAGCGATTAATGATGCGAGGTATGATATCGAAAATGAAAGAAACCATAATATCCAAATGACACGATATTTCAAATCACAATGCACTGAGCGACCGAAGGACGCACAATTTTGATTCGACACGTGTAAAGAAAACAATACTCAAAGGATTCAAACAAATGAAACAAAGAACAACGATGACTTGTGAATGGGCCATGAAGGATGAATGGAGGGCGGGAGGCGGGAGAACAAGCGACGACTTGAGGAACCAGAAGTTGCGCTAGAGGTTTTCAAGTTGGCGGTTATATAGCCCTGTTGAACCGGTCTTGATCGTGGTCCAAGTCCCCTTGCGCAAGCGGTACGGCTGCTACGTAGAAACCAGGAAGCATATGCGGCCGCGGCAGCGAGTGTAGGGTGTACAACGGTAAGCTGCCTACGTGGCCTTCCTAAAAGGTGCTTACAGTCAATTGATGCAACCGTGACCGCGTGACTTATCCGGAGTGGCAGATCAAGGCCACGTTCAACCCCCCTTATCATATTCACCCATAATTTTCCAATTAAAGTACCGAATTAAACATAGAGAAAAACCAAATTCAAAGGATTTGCTTCGAGACTGCGGTTACAACAAGTGGCCGAAGAAGAAATACGAATCTTCACACGGTTGCACTCTTCCATCCAAATACGATTCTCGAAACGTTCTGCCGGCTGACCAATCACCCCAGATGAGGATACGGTATTCTTGGACCCCGATCGCTGCGCTTTCAGATGCAGCGCCCATACGTAGAGAGTGTGAGGACCAAGTAACCTGCGGTGGTGGGGTTATTTTCAGACGAGAGAGCGTAGAAGAAATCCAGATAGATAGGGTGCGTGCGCTAGTAGACAAGCGAGTACCCGGTAAAGCCCAATAATAGCGCGATTTAGAAGTATTCCCACGGCGTAGAACATCATAACGAAGCACCAAATCAATCAGACTTTCCGAACAGTTTGAATTCCGACGGTAGGAGAGCGTGTGCGAAACCCGTTGCTTGTTCTTGCGGAGCGCTATTGCGATATCGATAGATTGAGCGTTGACAGCAATGTTGTCCAGTAGCAAGGATATCCCAGCTTCGCCCCGCTCGAAGAACACGTAGCTCACGAGTATTGCGCAAGAATTTCGTAGAAATTCCAAATCTGTCGTTGGAGAAGTCATGGCGGCTTGGAAGATTTGGCGGGCCACCGAGCTTGGCAAAGCGCGACGTTCCTTAGAGGCTTCCGGGTCGGTTATGATTTTGCGTTCCAAATCGGCTTGCTGATATGCAGTTACTGCGAGCTGTATCAAAGGGGTGAGAGTGAGGGGGCGACCAATCCTGGTGTGAGCAGTTGTAACCGCGGAGAGATAGTTACGAACTGATCCAGCACTTACACGAGATTCATCAAAGAGCCAACCCAGATAGCGAAGTAAAGGACCTTCGGAGCCCTCCAGTGGGTCGATTCCATCTGGGAGCAAAAAGTAACCCATTTCTTCCATAGTATCTCATTCGAGCGCCAGGTGTTTGGGGTACGTGCCTTTGGCATGATCCGTGCAATAGTATTCCCCCCGAAGTATTCCCTAACCCGGCCGCTGTAAGCACAGATTGCTGGAGAGTCACTGCGAGCGGTAGCGATCGTGCTTCTTCTGCGAGATTTTCCAGACGGCGATGTTCCACGGTGGGACGGGCATCGACGGCGGAGCCCACAGAGGCGGTAGGTAGAGGTTGTCGGCGGCGAATACGTGTGGCCGTGACAGTTGGCGCAGGTTGAGAAACCATGATTGAGCGGGCCAATACGGCGTGACCAAGATTCCTGCGGCCTGTTCCTTGATGATCTTGGCTACGACGAGTGGTATCAACTTGAGGGGCGGGTTCCAAAAATTGACTTCTGATTTCCAATCCTGGGAGAGCGCGTCTACGGCGAGGGAGCCAGGAGACGCAAACTCGCTGTTGTACCTCCTGCAGATCCGATTGGTGTTGTCTGCGAATCTGTCGATTGTTGGCGGGAAAGATTCGAGTAGAGGCTGAAGGGGCTTGGTATTGATCCTCCAATCGTCGAGTGTCTGAAGGCGTGACAGTCGGTCGGCGAAACGGTTGACTGCCGAGGGCAGATACTGTGATTCGATGGTGATCCCGAGTTTGAGAAGCAAGCGGTGTAGCGAACGGAGCTCTGTCATTAAGGGCCGAGACTTGGTGGTCATCGCATTGAGTATCGATACCACCGCCTGATTGTCCTCCCAAATCTTGAGATGAGTCCCGTTCTTCAGCAACGACGCGAAGGCCCGAATATTGTCCGTGACGGCCCGTAGTTCCAGGAAAGTTATTGGCTTGACTCGCAGTACGGGGTCCCAGAGTCCGCGAGCCTCCCAACAACCCTGTACCCCTGGCCTCAGATCCGATCCCAATGTTCCTCCCTGTCCGACTCCCGTCGACGCGTCTGAGTGTAGGGCCAATGTTGGCTGTGGGGTAGCGATAGGCCTTTCTGGAGGATTGGTAGTGAGGTCCCTCCAGAAGCGCAGGTCCCGAAGAGCGGCGTGTAGAAGCCTCACGCGTTTCCCCGTCTTGCTCAGATTCGTCTTGAGAGACTCGTAAATTGATCGAGTGTAGAACCGGGCGAGGGGCATAGCGAGCGAGCATGAGATAGCGACGCCTGCGAAGTGGCGTAGCAGTGATACGTCGACTAGTCGGCGATTGCGGCGTGCTTGGCGTAATAGTTGCCGGGCAATACCTCGCAACTTTTCCATCCTTCGAGCCGTAATCCCAAAAACTAGACGGTCTGTATCGATTAGAAATCCCAAATGCTCGATCTGCCTCGTTCCTTCCCAGTGACCTTTGTCCTCCTTTCTCTGAAGTCCACACGAGCGGAGCAGAGAATCGATCTGTCGGCGGGCCTTGTTGAGGCGTGAAGGACGGTTTAGAGCCACCAAAAGTCGTCCATGTAGGGATGGATTCGGAGACGTAAGGTTTCCCGGACATATTGAACGAAAGGTCGCATGAACTTGATGAAGTAGGCGGGAGAGAGTTTCCATCCGAAAGGGAGGGCAACACAGCGAAAGTAGCGATGGTCTACTTTGAACACGAACCAATTTCGAATATCGGGGTGTAGACGGAAATGGTGGTAACCTTTGGCGATATCGAAAGAAAACATCATGTCGGATTTCTGGAGGTCCAGTGCGAATCCTTCTAATGTTTCCATGCGAACGGGGATATCCCGAAATAGGGTAGATTGCCGAGAAAGATTGACCACGAGCCGCTTCTTTTCCGCTGAAGTTGTCACAAAGGCGTTGGAGATAGGGAAGCCAGCTTGGTGTAAGGAAAGAGCGGTCGACTCGGAGATTTCTTCGTAACTGCGACGGTGGAGCGCATCCGATATTGCTGAATCGAAGAATTCCCGGTCTTGGGGATCGATGGGGATTTGAGGGAGTTGGAATTTTGTGCGTGAAAGGGAGGTTGTGATGGGTTTTTCGTAGACCCCAAACCGCAAAGCGCGGACGAGGAATTTCGAGGCGCCGAGGGTTTCGGCCCAGAAGGGAGCGGCGCACTGGGTATTGCGCCAGAGGACGTGGGACATAGGGACAGAAAGAAAGAGTCGCGGAGGCGACGTCTTTAGTTGGACTTAGAGTCCTTGGAACCTTTTCCGGACTGATTCTTGCGAGGTCGAGAGCCTTGAGCGGCCTGTTTGTTGAACTCCTTAGCGTATGCCTGGGAGCGCAATTCAGCGAACTTGGCCTTAGTTGAGCGATAGAGCTCAGAAGAATACGGGTAGTCGTCTTCACGAAGGTAACGCTGGAGCAGGATGGCTTCGGACTTTCCGGACTCGACAGAGTCAGTGAAGAAGTCGGTCCGTTCCAGAACGCGGCTGTAAGTGGCCTCCAAGTAGTGGTGTAGAACAGAGAAGAACTCAGTAGCGGCTGAGATGTCTTTGTTCTGGAGGGCCTCGGTGACCCGGTGAGCGCAGGCGATGGCGGTCTCACAGTTGTGCCCAACGTTCCAGAGTACTTCCGCTTCCCACCCGTCACGAACGTCAGCGGCCTTGATGCGACCGAAAAGACCTTCTGGTTCCGGAATGAACCTCTTGGCGGGATAGGGAGCGACGGAGCTAGGACGCTGGTACTTGTTGAGTTTGCCGACCTCAGCGTATTCCTGGCGGGTAGCGAGTGTGTCGGCAACTGCGGTTGCAGAGGGCGTGGGCAGTGTGAACTGAAGAACGCCCGTTTTGTAAGCCTCAGCGGCAGTTGAGGGCTTGACGGTAGGATCAGATACCGGTGGATCTGAATCGGCGGCGGCGGCGGGCTCTGCGGCAGGAGGGTTCGACGGTCCAGCGGAAGCTTGGAGCAAGTTGACAATCTGCGAGAGCTGGGTTTCGATGCCGGTGACCTTGTTCTCGAGGGTATGGAGGCGAGAAGCGTCGGACTGCGAGGATTCAGAGGAGGTGGCATGGGACATGGTTGATGTGCAAGTGTGATAGTCGACCTAGACAGATTCGTCTGGAGCTGGTTCGAGGGATGAGAACAAGCGACGACTTGAGGAACCAGAAGTTGCGCTAGAGGTTTTCAAGTTGGCGGTTATATAGCCCTGTTGAACCGGTCTTGATCGTGGTCCAAGTCCCCTTGCGCAAGCGGTACGGCTGCTACGTAGAAACCAGGAAGCATATGCGGCCGCGGCAGCGAGTGTAGGGTGTACAACGGTAAGCTGCCTACGTGGCCTTCCTAAAAGGTGCTTACAGTCAATTGATGCAACCGTGACCGCGTGACTTATCCGGAGTGGCAGATCAAGGCCACGTTCAACCCCCCTTATCATATTCACCCATAATTTTCCAATTAAAGTACCAAAAAGGTACGTGTTACGTGTGATAGACCGTCACGGTACCAAGTTGAAATACAATCAATTCTCTGGCTCAAGTACTGTACGTGCTGTACAACGCTGCGGTAATTGGCAAATCCACAGAAAATACATATTTGGTTTGGTGCTACGGTAATCCGAAGCAACCCGTAGTCTGTTCACGACTACTGTACAACCCTCTCCGGCCGATCAATGTACAAAGTCTGTCATCTGACTACCTGAACCCCTACCCGTTCCCTCCACGCTCGTAACTTTCCCAACACTCCCCCTATTCCACCATGTCGCGTAGGAGACCAACAGAGCCCGATACTGCAGCTCTGGAAGATGGCCTGCCCCCACCCTCCACCGTCGATGTCGCCAACGGCAAACGCCGCACACCAACGGAAAAGGCAAGTCGCTTCCTTCGAACCCGACCCGTCAGTTCTCTTCTACTCCTCGTCGTATTTATTTCCGCCGCATTCCTAACCTTCACCATCGGTCGTTCCATTGGCAAAACAATGCTTTCCATTTTCCGTCCATCCAGTCCTGCTAATCCCAGTGATACTTCTCCAAATGGTGCTCTCGCTGTAGCAAAAGTACCCCAAAATGCGTCTAATCCGGACCATGAACAGGTGATAAACAATGAAGGGGAACATCCTGATGCACCTCATGACGATGATGTTGCAGACGATGAAAAGGGCGCATTGGTCGATGGAGCAGATGATACTCAAGGGTTTCCCATGGCGCCCGATCCTGTAAGGGGAGGACCTCTGCAGGATGCACCGTCGGGGACACCCCGAAAACTTGTTATCGCAAGTTTGAGCCGGGCAAATTGGGCTCGGACAAGACGTTGTGTGTGACTGATGAATTTTTCTTTGATATCTCGGTCGGTTCTAACCCAATTGGAACAGTTAAGATTGGTGTCTTTGGAGATGTTGTTCCGAAAAGTGCCGCCAACTTTCGTGCCTTGGCTACTTGCAGTGGGGAGTTTGCCGACGACACCCTGTGTTTCAAAGGAGATAGCTTTCATAGAATTGTCACTGGGTTTGTCGCCCAGGGTGGATCGAAGGCTACGGGCAGATCCATTTATGGACCAACGTTTAGAGAAGAGAAGGAGGAAGATCATCATAGCTTCTTGAGTCACAATGAGAAGGGGGTCGTGTCGTGGGCAGAATATCCTATTGGCAGCCAGTTCTTCATTTTGATTCGAGATGAGGCAGCATACCTAGACGGAAATCACGTTGTGTTTGGGCTAGTAACAGAAGGTATGAATGTCGTCGATAAGATGCATGACGCGCCTAGGACAGGTGAGGAGCCCAAGGAGCGGATAAGCATCACAAATTGCGGCGACGCAAGGGCGGTCGTGGGATAATTGGAAACGCTGAAAATAAGATCATTACCACAGGCGATGTCGGGAATTTTCGATATCTTTCCTGGCTGGATACGGCCGAATACTGCAATGAACTAGCTGGTTCAGGCTGCGTGAAAAAGATTCCTCCGCTTTCATACCGCAAATAGTTCCGTACCTTGCAGCCAAATGCCTATGGACGTAGGCAACTCTTTCGCGGACGATCAGCGGGATGCGGGTTTCATGAGGGATCAACCGAGATCTAATGCGAATGTAAGTACTGGACACTTCAAATCTTACGCTGGGTATAGTCGTCCTGCAGTATGCAACCGTAGATGAGTTCATCGAAGAGATGTCCGGCTTCGTTTTGGGAACTGGTAGTCACGTTTGCATCTGAAAATAGAAGGGAGGCGGACATTGCAACCCACCCCGAACTCAAGGAAGATGTCAAGGTAGACCAGTCTCTCAAGCATTAAGCTTTACAAGAGTTCTTGAGCATGCATTTGATGCTTTCGCCGTAGTTGAGAGGTGATGGAGGTTGCAGGTAAACAAAGCATGAATTTGGAAGCTGCCTTTGAAGAGTGTAAAGAAGACGTTTTGCAGTGATCAAGCTCAAGTACAATCCTTGGCTGTGCAGTATCTTCACACGACGTCTTCTACAAGACCGCCAATCTCTGCGACGAGAACGAATTCGCTAGGCTTATGATTTCATGCGAGTCATACGTATGAAACTCTTGATCAGTAACTACTACGATTCCTATTGTAAAGTCTCGCCTGAATTCTTTCCACAGCCGCTTCTGTTCTATCCAAAACGTCTATGTACAGGAGATTATTTTGCTCATTTATGATGTTCAGTGCTGTAGCCAAAGCTCTCCTGTTCATAAACATCCGAAGTCCTGCAGTAAATACACCCCCTGTTTTCCCCGTATTTTATTCGGATAGGGCGACAAATGGTGAAGATCTAACTTGATAGTCAACGTCGACCACATGCGGGGATGAGCGCGAGATGATGGCCATTGCCACCGATGACCGCATGATGCAACTGAAGCGCTGGTATAAGCACATCCCGATAGTCGCGGGGGAAACGTGGCATTTGTTCGCAACCCGCTTCAAATTCCATGAAGGAACAGGACGGTATCACAGCATACCGCACCCACGGAGTCAAAGGCAATTTGCTCAAGGCGGAAGCCCAGGTTACAACCACCACAGCATGGGTTATAGGAGGGGAGAACCAGGCGTGTGGACAGCTCCTGCTGCCCTGCTCCGACTTTTGAGATTTGGGGCGGTATCCTTCGGCAGCCGCGCCTCCGGCGACTCGCGTCGGCCGACTTGACCGGCGAAGTGACGAGGATATCGTCCGCGATGAGTTTCTAGCGGGCGCCGGTGGGGGAGGCAGGAAGATGCACAAACATGTCTCCCGGCCGAAGATCCGAACCAGGGATTAGGTTTAGAACCAAGAGCTAAGAGCCCAAACCAGCAATACGGAGGTGAGGGACGAGGGTGTTCCGAAAAAAGTTTTTTCGTTGTCGACGACTGAACTGCGAGGGGCAAGTGTTAGTAGCGTAGTCACCGCAGACATCCAGCGTTTGCTGGCAGCGGTGACAGTCCAGCGGCACCGAGTCTTGTGTAGGGTGGAAACCGGAGTCGGTTGACGAGGCGTTATGCTGAGCTTTCTAAAAAACCCCTAAAATTGCCCACGCATCTTGTACGCTAATAAAGCTCTTAACTGAATAGTTGGTCAGTCGGTGTTAACTCAAGATAAGTAGAGTAAAGATTCAATGTTGCCGCCGCCAGCATCATTGATGCTGCGCCGGCACGGCAGCGAACTTCTGCATACGCCACGCCGCGTGCTTGTGCACTTGCTTCTGGCCGCTACCGCGGCGACCGGTCCTTCCTCCTCCGTCAGGCTGGGCCTTCTCTCCGCCGCTTCGCGCTCTCCATCCCCGGAATAGTCGACCTTTCCACCCTTGACCCTCCAATTCTTGCTGCTTCACCCACCAACACACTAACCCTTCTCAAACGGGTGCAGCAAGAGGCGCGGGCAAGAGTACATTGGCACGACGACTTCTGGGAGAATGCCCCAAACCCGACCGCCCATAGCGACGCCGACATTCGACATTGCATCCGTGGCTTAGCGTTCCGCCGCAGCCCTGCTGCGGCGTTTCTCTTCGCTCACCCCACAGCAGCTACAAAGGTGCACACTACACACTGGCAGACCATGCTCCGCCGTCACCTCGGACTGCCAGTGGACGATGACTCCATGGCCCTCAACTGCCACCACTGTGACCACCCCTTGGACACCCTCGGGGATCACGCCGCCGACCTCTGCTGCCCTGGTTTCGGCCGTCGGCACCGCCACAACTCGCTACGTAATGCGATTGCGACGCACGTTACCCGCGCCGCGGGTCTGGATACTCGGCGAGAGGTTCCGTTCCTCGTCCCGGGCACTGAGCTCCGCCCCGCCGATATCCTTGTACAACCACCACCAACCCCGGAAGGCACAACGTTGCGCCCCATTGCCTGTGACATCACTGTCGTTTCACCGTTCAAGGCCGCGGTTCGCACCAAGGCGACCCAGGTTGCCGGAGGCGCTGCTGAACTGGTGGCCCGCGACAAGGTTACAACCCTGGAACGCAACATCGCCCGACGCCTCTCCGCTCCATCGACTGGCCCATCTTCTGCGCCTCACACGCCAAACTTCACGTTTCGACCTCTGGCGTTTGATTCCCTAGGTACCCCTTCCCCTGGAACTATTGCATTTATCGAGGAGTTAGTTCCGCGGATCGCGTCAAAGTGTCACTCGACAGTTGGCGTTGTCCGCCGCCGTATCTACCAGCGACTGAGTTGCACCCTCTGGTCCTCCATCGCTGAAGCTATCCTGTCGCGAGCACCGATGTGCACGGACAACGAAGTACATCCGGTTAGATCTTAACCGTATAGTTAGGACGTGTGCAGTCCACAGTAGAGACTGAACGCATTAAACTTCTTCCATTTCTTCAATTTAATTGCTAAGCACAAAATATAGTAATTTATCGTTTTCTTGTACGAGTAGCACAAAATATAGTAATTTATCGTTTTCTTGTACGAGTATCATAACTTTATTGAGTAATCTGTAGTATCACAGCCCAAAAGGTATGACACGTGTAGCACGCAGCAAGGTTGCTGGGTGGAAGTCTACTGTAAGCCCTACAAGCCGAGCTTACTAAGTCTGACACAACTACTGACCGCTGTGCTCGACGGGTTGGCTTCCCCTTACTGCGGCAAGAACAAGTGTTTACTTCTTCTGTCTGATGGCTGATGATTCTTGTCTTGGACTTGCTCCGTTACTCGGTACGCAAGCCCTTATATAGACATTTTTGTAGCCCGTCTGCACTGTACTTGGAAGTACAGTACAGTACAGTATAGAACTAGTCCACCATAAAAATTAAATCTAATGGCTACAGTAGCATTTGGTACTAGATTAATATCATAAAATATCTAAGCATTCCTGCTGAGCTGTTACAGGTGCTGCGCTGGTACTTTCGCACACCCTTTCTGTATAACATAATCATCAATGACTCTCCAAAATTGCGTGTTGGGAGCATGTGCACCCGAACGAAGGCCATTGCGTTCATTTAAAGTAAATGTGATTGGTATCGGTGTAGAGATGCGTTGCTTTGACGACAGAAGTGATCGAGATATTTTTGAGTGTGGCAGACTTGTGTAAAAAAGGTCTCGGATGGACCAACAGACACACAGCGGTCGTCAAAGTATTTGGCCGTGAGCTGTTCAAGGCAGCAGGAGTCGGCGTTCAGTACGAGGCAAAGTACCTACTTCCTGGACTGAACGCGCGACCCGCTGACGTTCTGCACCGGCAGTCGGACGCAGTGAACACCCCGCCTCCTCTCCCAGTCGCGTATGACGTCACCATATCTTCGCCATTCCAGGCGAGCTATATGTCAATGGGAACTCGAGAAGCGCGAGCCGTCGCCAATGCAGCAGAAAAGCGGAAGAAGAGGGACTTAGCGGCGAAAGTGACAGCGATTCCTGTAGAGGCACTGCCCGGGCGTTCAAGGCAAGGATGGAATTTTGTGCCACTAGCCTTTGACTCCTTGGGATCACCTTCCGAGACAACGTCCAAGGTCATTGAGCAGTACGCGGCAGCCGTCGCGACTCGTAGTGGATTTTTTAAGAGAGGAGTGAAGAACCGGTTCAATCAGAAGCTAAGCTATGCAATATAGTCAACGTGCACGGCGTCCTTAATGTGTTGCTCCCCGCAACATGCAGAGTTTGACCACCCTATTCAAACTTTTTACCTTTGCAACATCGATCCCAGCGCGTACTCCCAAGCTGGGCAGCGACGATCTTCAACTATCTTTGCTTACACTGTCAGCTAAGCTTGTACGCCTTTTACAATACATGAAGTAAAGATGATTATATATATCCAAACCTAATTTATTGAAGTTTGTTTTCAGTTACTTTAAGGGTCTTCAATGACTTCGCATGTTGCACCCAAGTAGATCATTGGTAAAAACTTATCACTTTTTGAGTTGATAACACAAAATTGTAAAACATGAAGTAAAGAAGATTACACCGAATACAAAATTCGGAAACTAAAACGTGTTATTTTCAAGCATAACAATATCAAAAATTAGACTCCTTTTAAGGTTTAATTAAGACAGACATCGTTGATTTCGAAGCATCTCTACAATATAAAAGCTGTGGCAGACCATTACGCAAAACAAAATCAGTGTCAGTTCCACATTTATTTATTAAGTTGAAATTCCCATTATCATTTAATTTATTGACGTAACGAGGCCAATGAACTAATTAAAGGACCTTACACTATATCTTAAACTGGACGAAGCGAAATAATCTCAATTTTACTGTTTAAAGAATCAACTGTATAAAGCATCTCATTCCACGACCTCAAAAGCTTGGTCATCGTTGTGAGTCTGTAGCCGTCAAAAAACTTCCAGCTCAACATAAAGTGGCTTCGTGTCATTGTGATGCATTGTGAGACTATATATGCAGTACACGCGCGTCTCTGCTGCAAATAGAAGGATTTTCTTCCATAAACACATTACAGCGTCATCCCTCTCGCTTTGAAGTTTCTTTAAAGAAGCCACAAAACCTAATTAATTAGGATGGCATTTTCTTATTTTGTCAGGATCATCAGTTGTAACCATTTGGCATGCAGAAACTTTATACCTGCCAGCGGCTCCGGAAATGTGATAGAAAGGCTCAAAAAAGTACGCCCAACGGGTCAAGTGCGATAATAAAGCTTCCTGGACGAACATCGGAGGTCATGACTATTGCCAAAGTTACTTTTTTGTGGAAGATTAGGTCTCGACCCATGTAGCAATGTGATAGCTTGGATGGGGAAAAAACACATCACAGGCCTCCATAGATTTAGTACTGTCCTATCATTTGCTCTCCTCTTCCAATAAGTCCTCATACGATCGATTTTTTCAGGTCGTAGAGTCACCCATTAATGTTAATCGACTACCAAGAGCAGGGATATTAATAAAATCAACCGCAACTATTCAAAAATCGTTTTAGTTGCTGTAAGCAAACAAAACTTCGAAAAAATGCAAAGAAAAATAATTAAGGTCATGCATAGCACCCAAAATCTCCTGTCTTGTGCGATTGTAACAAAATCTAAACGCTAGCAAGTTGTGTTCCTGAAATATATTTTCCATATTATGAAATGACTTGGATTTCTCTTTGTCTGTTATTTTTTGGGCGTCGAATACAATGCACAGATGCGAAATAGCTTCATTATCCTCTGTCAACTTCTTGGAGGGGGCCATCTCTGGGAGTATCGGGGGCGTGGTGGGTGGCAGTAAGGAAGGTTGATGTGGACGCAGGATTAGAGACAGGCTGAGATGCCGCGATGTACAACCAAAAAAACCCAACACTAAATGTTCTTTCTTTTATTTTCGAAATGCTTTGGTTACGTGTTTTGGCGGCGATTATAAAATAAAAAAACTATTACCAAGAGCTTGATGTTTCGCTTACATGCATCTTTCCGGCGGAAATCAGTACTGCATCCAATCTGGGAGAATCTTTCAAAAGTATTTAGAAAATGCCGAGGTTTCAGGTCAGAAGCAACGCGAGAACTAAAATCGAAATGTTCGCTTTTTTGAGATATATTCGTTTTAATAAACTGCTCAGAAATTATTATCGTTATCTTATTATATTTTTTTGTACAACTTGACAAAATGGTCCGTTATTCGGAGAAAGCTCAAGAATTGAGTCATTAGAGAGGCAAGTAGTCTCTCTGTTTGTTTAGGAAAAATTAATCTCTCTAAATATGTTCGCAGTTGTTCGCATAAAATTTTAAATTACTTTAAGCAAATTTACATAACTTCAATAGTGTGCAATAGAATTCGTTGTTCGGTTGCACAGTTCCCTGAACTTTCGGGCTACAGCTGTTAGCAATAATAGTTGTCACAACTGCTTCAACGGAACTTTTTTTATCAGCATCGAACTGCCTCCACCTCAGAACCAAAAACATCACAGGGACTACAGCAGACCGCTGTTTTCGAAGTGCTTTTGGCATCATCCCCGACACTGACTCAAAGAAATGGAACATGTGTGTTCCTCTCCTTCCCTCCAAACCCGAGCCCAGTCATTTACTTTGAGCGTTTTTCTTTTTTAAGATCTTCAAAAACAAACATATTAATGCTACTATTGCACGCTTCGACGAAAAAATCCTGCGTTTTTTGATGCTTTCGGGTAGTTAAGCGCATTGTGGCACTTGAAATTGTACGTGTATTATGTTTTTCTCTCTCTTTTATCGATTTTAAAACCTCTCTAACACTAACTTAGGTTCAATTTTAGAAATTTTTGGTTAGCCGATCGCACTCTCCGTACAAGCCATCAGTTGACGGTGCCGACTTCACGATTTTCGAACCCGTGCTCTTTAGCCCATAATGGTACAAATATAAATTGAAAAGGCCGGGTTTAAGTTATGAGTGTGGTGTGAATCTTCGTTGTAGTAACATTGTATGGGTCCACGGACCATTCCCCAGTGGTAAGCATAAAGATTTGAGCATATTCCGGCTTTCCCTCAAACACCATTTCTTTCAGACGATAAATTCGTTGCTGATTAAGGCTATCACGACAATAGTTGCTCTTGTGAACAGTTCACAAACGGGCATGCCGAGTTCATTTTTATTAGAGCTCGTCACGAAGCCACGAACAAGACGCTCAATCAATTTAGGGTTCTGGGCATTCGGTTTCGGCAAACGCTCGAACTTCATTCATGTTCCTTTTTGCGGCATTGAATCTTGTTCAGTTGTCTATTATTTCTATTGATCGAGAGATTGTTATTTGATGAATAGGATATTATGTTTATGTTAACTAAAAATAGGACGTGCTGACTCACCTGTATCTCCCTGATACAAAAATCAGAAAAATCAGAAATCGATTATTTTCGCAGATCACATCCATCTCATCTGAACGATGGGGCAAGTTTGAGCGACTGAAGTATTAATTTCATGCCTCCAGCCAGATAATCTTCACTTACTCTGTAACATCTCTCATGTTTGTATCTCGAACTTTTCCATAGATGACCAATTTTGTTCATCTGTCCTGTGATATGATTACGAGTAATAATTCGTGATGAAGTCGGAAACCCCGTTCTATTTCTTCTCTTGCTCATTCTAGTGGCTTTTCGAGCGTAAAATAGAGAACCAAATCCTTGCACAGGGAAATTTCATCCTTATCTTAAGGGTGCGTCTATTCGGGTTCATATCAGAGGGTATGAATTCGAATTAAAACTTGTAGATGAAGAAAAATTTTAAAAGCTGATAAAGAAAACTTCATTGATTCCACATTATTCTGAGAAGCAGAATACTGTGGAATCAAAACATGCTTTCTGTAGTCCCTTGTTCGAATTTGATGGACTATTTCTCCTAACTTAAAGAGCGTAACATGTGAGATAATTTAAAATAAGGAGGTAAGGACGTGGAAAAAATGCGTCCACTGCTAGAACAAAAAAGTTGTGTAAAAAATATTAATAAGCTCAGATTTCTGTAAAATATATTAAAGAAGCGTCCATAGTAGTCAAATCAATGGTGCACAAGTAGTGCTTATGAATGTGCTCAACAGGATTTTTTACCAGACGATTATTGATATAAACGAATTGGTGGATGAACATAGCCATATTGTTTCAAAAAGATTACACAATTCCTATTAAATTATGAAATATTTATATAGATTTATTTCTTATTCATCATTAGATTAAGGGGGACATTAATGTGGCAAGAGACCCAAAGTCAAAATACACATTCTGCAAAACCGTGTTTACCAAGTCAATATTTGCTTAGGAGTGCATGGCTCATTTCAGCAGTGAAGAAGGAAAGCCTTTTACGTTATTACAAAAAGTGAATACCTCCCAATAGAAAATCAGAACTTTAATTATACAGAACCCCAAAAAGGTGGAATCAGAGACAAATAATCAATTCGTCCAAAGAAATTAAGGAAAATAATTGTGGTATATTTTATAGCACGGTTATCCATTTACGCAGTTATCCTGATTCGGATTTCTACAAGTCGTCCGGAAACCTTTCTACGAGTGCAGTTTGAACCCAAAAATAAATGAGGTTGGCGGATAGAGCGTGGGGAAAACTCTTAAGATCAAACTTTCTGCTTTTCTAGGCGGAAATCTGCAGTTTCAGAAGGGATTGGAAGAAGATAAAAGGCATTTTTTCAACTAAAATATACTCAGCGTCAGGACGTAAAGAGGCGTGTAAAGAGCCTTATTAGAAGTTTTGCGTTTGCCATTTTACGATATCAATTTCCTCCGCTGATAATGAGCTTTTATTTTCCCTTCTATGCTTGTATCATGCCCAAATAGTATTTTTTGAGACCTTTAATTTTGACTCCATTGGTTCTCATAATTTTTGTATTTACTGCGTTTAAAATACCTCCTACCATGCTCTGTATAGGTTTTTCTCTGTGTAACTCACCTATTTATCTTGATGCTTAATAGTAATGCGCATATCGAAGTTCTAAACCTGCAATGACCATCATGATTTTCCTTGTGCATCACTTCAATGTTATCAGCCGTAAATTCTTTCCCGGAATCAAAATTATTCCCCTCACACCAAGAATTACGTTAAATGTCCCTCCCCATTTTCATACCTTGACCCGTTTTTAATTCCTATGTATGCTAAAAAAAATCTAAAATCATGATGCCAATTGCATAAAGACACGGTTGCGTTGAAAATATCATTTTCAAAGACCTGTGTAATCACTTTACCACTACATACATGATTCTTTAGGTGAGGTAGCACTCCAGCCGTTCGGCGATGCAACAATTCAAAAACATCCTTGAATTATTTCCGGAGAACATTACTACCTAGACAAATAGCCTGAAGTTTTCTCCAGAACCATTATCTGAATAATTTACATAAAATTGGAGTAGATGTCTGCAGCAATACATACAACGAGAGAAGCGATAAGTTTCATGCCCTCAATAAAATCTCTGTTACAGTAGCTAGCTCGCCTTACGCCCAATCCAGGTTGAGAACCCTTATTGGCTTTAGTATGCGCTATCTACGCTTAACCTTTGCCTCTACGGGATCTATGTAGACAACCTATCCTCCCCTCCACCAGACGCTAAACTATATCTCATCTCTTAAAGAACTTGAAATCCTCCAACTTGATGTTCATGAATGAGGTACGACTCTACAAAGTCTTGAATGTGATATAAAAATGACCTTCTTTAGAAACCAACTCTTTTTGAGGAAGCTTTTGAATTTAACGTCTGTTGAGGTTTCTATCTTAATAAATTTTATTTTGCTCAGCGAAAATGACGGCAGCTTGCCGCTCAAAAATTTTTTGCTACCAAACGAGATAAATCCAGTCTTTTTGGCCTCGCAAAAAGATTCCGACAAGTTCATACTTCAACTATGATGTCGTGATCTTTATTCAAGGCCACATTTCTCTACAAACTCTCTCTGTAGCCCCGTTACGTAGGGAGCAGCGTATTTTTATTTTTGCGAAAAACTCGATTAAAGATTGTTTGATTCGTTCTAGTTTCTCTTTAATTTAGCAGCTTTATCCATAAGCGGAAAGTCGGTCCACGCTCTTCATCCCGGAAAATAACTCCAGCTTGAGTCCATGGGCTTGCTGCTGAAGCAGCTACTATCGAATGAAATATCATTCTTGTCGCGACGAATCTGCAGATTCTGCTGGATGAAAACTCCATAGTGCAGCACATAGAAAAAACGGTATCTGCGAGTTTATGTTTCATTTTCAAGATATGTATTCTATGTTGGTTCACCCACCAACCTTATAGCTTCTGTAGAAGATTAAGAGAGAATATTTCTGAAGCTTTGTGATCTTTATTAGTCAATGTGAGTTCCACGCTCAATTCTAAAGGCTCAGTTTTCAGATTTGATTGGATTCTAAACATAGATTATGTTAATTTTGTCTTGTTAATTTTAGATTTACAACTTTTTTTCCAGTAAAAAAATTAAGTTAATGAACTTGATAAAATTTGTAGACAAATTCTGACAGAAAATAGATTCTTTGACCAGTGAAATTCACAAACATTCATACCTTCTGTTATGGAGTTACTTTAACCCTAAATTTGTCCATCCTCTCACATGTCAAGCATTCCAATCCCTTCACGGCGCCAAAATCTATCGTCGATCATTTCACTTCCAGTGTGCTCAATTTGCATTATTTAAAACTCGCATGGTGACGTGATGTAATTTACAGAAATCTGACTATTATATCTTTTACCTACGATGTTTACTACTCAAAGTATTTATTTAGTTCGCCAATCTCAAAACTTTTCCAGAAAGGAGAGACTTCAATCGAATTGTTTCCCTCTCAGTTTCAACCCAACAGCTGTTCGTTCCCGGTTTAAGCTGGTCCTATCGCACAAAAAGTCAATCCTAATTTCATTCCAGCTTAAATTCCTGACTCCCAGATACTTCTTTTGAAGAATTTCTCATTCTAAGTTTGTGCGAAAAGTTTGCATTTATTTTCTCCACTTCTCTATGAAAAAAAAATCAAAAATTAACCTGCTAGGCTGAGTAGGATACAGCGTAAAATTTTAATTTCAAGATTCCAGAGTATTTAAAGTGTGTTGTGAGTTTTTAGAAATCCAAGGGATTTCTTTTTGTAAGGGAAGGTTCTTTCTATATTCCTCATTTTTAATGGCTAAAATTACGAGCCTTTTTTCAGTTGCTTGATTTTCAATTAAATAAAAATATTTTCTGCAATTCAAAATTGACAATTAAAAGGTAGATATATTCAGCGAATCCAATACTTATGGACTGATATTGCGGAAGTAGTGGGTCCACTTCCCCTCTATATTTAGCAATAGTGTACAGCATAGAATTATGGCACATTGGTACCCTTACTAGAGATATGATCAGGAATAAAAGTTTCGAAATCATGAAAAATCAGGCAGTTTTTGATTTTTTGCTAAGATATTCTAGCCAAAGACACCTGTGAAATAACTTGATTTTCACTCTACATGTAAAACTCTTGCCCATGGAAAAATTCTTTCAGTCATGCCTAAATCTACCGCCTCTTTACGATATTACTAATGCTTCCGTAGCTTTCTGTTTCATTCCTCCCTATCGAACGACAAATATTCTCGTTTAAAAGCCATGTTAATAAAGTAATTCATCAAAAAATTTACTTAATCAAAAATTTTCATTTTGAAATTATTTCAATGCAAGAAAAGGCGCTAGATATTTTTCTAAACTATTTAAATATTTCCAAACCGATGGAAACTTGAGCCATTATATTGAAAATAAAAACATAAAGAAAATTAATTTGCTGCAAGGTACTTCTAAATATATTTTAAAACAATCGTACCCAACGAAGAGCATCATCTAGTAAGATTAAAGTCACTGAAGCTTTCAAAAAAATTATTTGTTAATGTCATTACCTCCTTCGATTAGCGAAATGTCAGTTTTAATAAGTCAATAGCTATACCAAGTACCGTTCGGGTATTTTGATTTTGAGAGTCTGATTCTTACTTAAAGATAATCACTAGAGATCTCGAGAATTCTGTTGAAACTCAATAGGATGCATGTAATAATACAACTTTATCCCGAGGGTTCTAAATTTAGGCCAGAGCCAAAAAGGGTTTTCTTTGTCGTATCAATAGAATTATCTGGCTGCATAATTTTTTTACATGATTTAGGTCTTCTATTCTTCTAAAGAAGCGTCGTATTGTGCGAAAAGATTATTTTGACTTTCAACTTTTAAATTTCACTGGCTTATGTAGCATCTTACATTCTATAATAGAAACGTATATGTTTGGCGGAAAAAATACGTATGGCTAGGAACTTCTTTCACTATACAATAATTAAAAATACTCAATGTTAGGCTCTGAAGACAGATCTCAACATTTTTTACACAATTTCAGATGCTATGGTTATCATTGAAATTTTTCATAACAGCCATTGAAATCAGCTCTGCGCTCCTTTGTTTATCCTTTGCTTCTCACGAGACAACCGTCTTTTACCTTACGTTATTTAGAATTTAGCACATTTTCACTTTCCTTTACTTTTTGACGCCGATGACGTGCCAATTAAACAAAGATTAGTCCATAATTTGAGCATATTTTGACCTTAAAACCATAAAATTGCTTGAAATATTGCCCTTACCTGTAACTTTCAAGATAAATTCCCTTTTTCCTTTTCTTTTTCGTAGATTTTCTCGATTTGTTGTACTTCTCATTCATTTTCGATCCTCTGGACACCACTTGAAAGTAAACATCTAAATTACGAACTATTAGACCCTTTCCTGCGTTACAACCAAGAGACTCAGTTATTTGCTCGAACTCTCGCGAGCATCGCCGCTGTATTACTTCATCTACGGTGAATTTTAGATTAGTCGCACTACTGTGTTGCTGAGCGCTTAAAGATATAGTGGGGAACGGAGCCTGCATTGTAGTTTACTTAGTTCGCGGCTTTTACTTTTGATATTTTCTGAGCTTATCCTTCGGCTTTCTGAAGCAATCATGGCACCAGAAAATTGGAAAAAAAAGAAAACATATTCCTTCATTTATACACCGATAGCCTATCTTTCCTGAAAATGATTTTAAAATTTTGTAATTGCCAACATTGCTTTGTGGTACGAGGTTCTGAAGCTCTTATTTGTGTGTTAGCAAGTATACAGAGAAAAGTGCTGGAACAATAATGGATGCATTTACTCATTCTTTACCTAGAGCATACACCTACTTACCCACCATTTAGGTAAAGGCTAGCTGGATGGAACACATCTGCTACGTGGAGAAGAAAGACTGAAAACAAATTGAA
The DNA here is from genome assembly GCA_002205965.3 of Kappaphycus alvarezii. Classification (NCBI taxonomy): domain Eukaryota; phylum Rhodophyta; class Florideophyceae; order Gigartinales; family Solieriaceae; genus Kappaphycus; species Kappaphycus alvarezii. The sequence goes on along the minus strand of NADL03000612.1, from coordinate 206,543 downwards.
TTCGAGAAAGTGTGTGGAAACCGTTATGAACTTTAGCTAACATGTAACTAAAGTTTTTTAAATTGACGCAATGACAATCCAATATGAAATTTAAATTAAAGGATAATCTTTTGTACAGTATATCCCTAATGTTGAAACTTTATGATCGATGCCTGTGTCATAAAAATATGACCTTCTCGTAGTTGCTTTCTTTTTTCCGTTTTCTAAGTTTGACCAAGTTAACCTTTAGTTTAGGATGCTGTGAGTCCGTATACAACTTCTTAAAAACATTTACAAGGTAATTTTAGAGCGAGAAATTTTCAAGCTGGTGTCTCCAAACACGTTCAAGACCGAAAAACATTCTGCTCGTCATTATATCAATCAAAAGGGCTGCTTCATTAGAAATCTAAGTCTCACGCTCTTCTACTCAGAAATACTCGTTTCCCCACACTCAACTCTTACGCAGAAATTGACCCAACTGTATCCCATCTGTAGAAAGCCTCTGTTTTTTATAGCCGACCAGAAACGGCTTCTAGACCTGGCGCGTCGCTCAACACAAACACAAAAATTAGAACTTTCTCGAGCTGCAGACCTATTAAATATTTTTGAAACTTGAATCTAATGCTCCCTCCTATTACTTGCTTCTCTTGCATTCTCCGCCTCACTGAAAAATCTATCCTCTGACTCCATGTCCTGTCCCTCAAGTCTTTTGTTCCCAGCTTCTGTTGCTCCAATAGTTTGGCGGAATGAAGCTCGAGTTTTACACCTGTAAGAGAGCTACTGCTGCTTCAATTGCCCGTTTCAGTGCCGGGTGTGACGCGCAACATCACTTCTTTATGGATTTGAAATATTCTTCATCAGGTATTCCTCAACTCTAGGTATATCTGAAGACATATGTTTGTTCTACGTAAACAAAAATAGTCAGAGGAGCGATGAAACTTTCTCTGTGGTGTATTCTGTACACATTAAACACAATATAGAGCTCCATTTAGCATGGGTCAATGGCCTGGAACATAGAGTCTAATTTGGAGACCATCCTCTGCAATAACGGCACGAGATTTTTTCCTCCGATCATTTTTAAGACGTACCATTCGCTTGACTTCCTCTGCGATGACTTTAAATCCTGCAAATAATGTGCAGAGAATCTACCAGCCTCAATGGGTACATTAAATCGATGCAAGGATAGACTTCCGGCATGACTTAGCAATTCAGTACCCAAATCTAGCATGAAAGGTTTGATATCTTTGATGCCGCCCAACTGGATCCTTAAACGATCTGCAGATCCAAATATGCTGCCAGATTCCAATAATACATTCTTCACAGATTTTCCATCTAATGAAAGCATTAATAGCGAAAATCTTAATGAAATTTAGGTATTTATGATTCACTGAGGTGATGCCACTGAAGTAATAGGGATGATACCATCTTCAATACATTGCAGTATGTGCTGATGAATGATGACGAGCATCAAATGAGAATGGGGTAAATTATTCTAGTCTCTAAAGGAAAAAACATATAATTTTTGGCCGATATCCTTCACGCGAAGTTGATCAGTAACACCTCTTATCTGCTCCCTTGGCAAATACATACAACAATTTGAATCATAACCATGAAAATGATCAGATCAGCTAGCTGCAGTCCAGAGTATTCCTCAAGGGTATCAGTGGCTACCCGGTTTTTTACTTCAGCATTCGCCAGAACTAACTTATAATCTTCAATAACTCCTTGCATCCGTCTAAATCAAAAGGAAAGTTCTTAGATGCAACCGTTGTGATTACTGCATTATCCTCCTTCCTTTCTTGTTGCTGCGTTGTAATACTTCTCGGAGCCCCAGTTCCATTCTGCATGTGGGAACCTCCATTTTCACTCAGCAGATTGGCCGTCTTCTGGTTTGACACATCATCTTATTCTCCAATATTATCAAACACCTTAGCATCAGCATATTTCCACAACATACTCTCTTACAGGAGAAAGATAACAAGCAACCAAAAAAGGATGAGCTCGTATGAGATTATTATGTACATTGAAAATATGTCCGGCAACAAATTCTGTGAGCAACGCCATGAGCGATTATTTTCCATAGCTTCTGTCAGCAGTCATACAGCTTTTAAGAGCTTCCTAACCTCCTACATCAACGATTGTAGTGAAAAAATTTCTAAAAAAATCCACTTGTGGTTTCTCTCGCCTTCTACATCTTTGCACAAAGACAACACGAAAAAATGCATCCGCCACGACGTCTACACGGTTTATTTCTTTGCCTTTATTCATTTCTGAAACGCTTTTATCCTGATACCATAACACTCTAGAACTACACAGTCCATCATTAAACGTAGCTGAAAACTGCGAGGTACAGAATAATACCTCTCTCGTCTCCCGAAATGAAAGCATGTTAAACTATGACAGTTGTGTTTTTCTATGACGTCGAGCACAAAACTGAGATCGGTCATATCTAACCCTCCATGTGGGTGAGTACGCCTTATTATTCCTGGTGATAAACCTTATCCTCTCAATCGAAGGCGAAATTCTCCGAAGTTGATCCAAAAGCTGAAAAGTCCGTTCAAAGCAAATCCTCATGGCGTGTACTAGCATCAGAATTGCTACATACATACACATTTCAGATATAGTAGTATTTTGACGATTAAATTTCTTGAGGCGTATGATTTCATTAAGCCGCTGACACTATTGCCGTAGAAGGCCATCCAAAAGTGAGAAAACTGCAAAAATTGTTCGCGTTGGAAATTTCGAGGTGGTAGTAGGGAAATAGATGCAGTTTGAACCACCAAAATACAAAAATGTGCGGAGATATCCAATTAGCTGACGGCTGGGCTTTACAATCAGTACGAATTCAATTGTACAAGTAAAACATTGAACACAGTCATATTCATGTAAGCAAAAAAAATGAGAGGGTAACTGAATAGATTCTAGTACTAATCGTGATGAAATTACAAAACAATGAAAAGTAGCTCTAAATTAAATATTCAAAACGACTCAGAAGATCATTTCGTTGAGTGCGGATTCAAATTCCCATCACTCCGCTCATAGCTATATTTGTTCTCTGAAGACTATGTTTCAGATATTGCACCAAAAACATCAAATAATCTCTCAAGAACCAATATTTTCTGAAGTTCGTCAGTTATAATATGTAAAATTCCTTTTGATTCGAAATAGGTGTGCACCATGGCTTTTATTCCTAGTTTAGAAAATATTTTTAATACAGTTTTAAGTACATAAATTCCTCGGAGGCTGAAAATGTTTCTGCAGTTGGTTAACTATTTAATAGACCCTCAGTCATGTGTTAAATCTGACTGACAACGTGAAAGATGGAATTGCACTCCATTTGTCGGGTTTAAATCTTGTTATACTATACTGTATCAGCAAATACTAGAAAATTCGGTTCATAGAAATTCGTATCCGTCTTTTTGTGGCGCAAAATGTTTTTAGCTTTTCTGAGGTTTTGACTTTTTCAACATGACAAAATGAATTCTGGTACCCAATGTTGAAGATAAATTGCGTAGGAAGAAATAACTGAAAGTAATCTGTCCCAATCCACCATGTAAGCTATTAGTCGATGAAAAGACTGAATTTTAAGATTCAATCAAGTAATGATCTGATTACTTGCGGTGTTTCCTGCTGAGCTAGCATTCATTGATAGCGACCAGTTTGTCATCAGCATCGGTCTCAGTGGTTCTGTGTGTATTTTATAGAGTATTGATCCCAAAGGAACTCAACTAGTCGGGTACGTTTTCCAAATCGCTAGACTTGGACGTTGTGTCAAAATTAGCTATTGAAGCTTGTTCTCTGTTATCTTTGCAGCTAATTTTGGTATCAATTACGATCTGAGCCATTTTTAGTACTAACTGGCCATTTTCTTTCATATAGAACATCTGTAGAATATAGGAGGACTATGTGAGACCAATATCAACGATAATTTTGTCAGATTGTTTCTGCAATTTCACGTTTGCATTAACAAGCCCATATGATTTTGCTAATAAAAGCCATAAATATTTAGTCCTCATGTTACTCTCTTTAAATCGTTCGAACATAAACATCACGCCTTGCTTCAACACCATTGAGAAATGCTACTTTTAAACAAAATATGTACAAATTTTACTGTAAAATAAAGAAATGCAGTCTTCGTTGGGATAATTTTTTATCTTGTCAACATTCTCACGAGGATCAATACGAGTTTATAGTTTGCGACGCTATAATCATTATTCTCAACCTTATACGGTGTTTGACTACTGATTATATTTGAATTTGTAGGCACCATTTGTTAGGGAATGGACGAAAATACTTTACCACTTTTCCTCTTCTGAGTTGTGCAGTAGCAAGCACATACTGATTAGCCATTAGACTAATGCTTTAACAATGGCCGGCTACGAAAATAGTCAAAAAAAGAGTATTTCACACCGCTTTCTGTATATTTCAATTCAAGTTGAGATTCAAGTGTGCATGATTTTTTAGATAATGAATTCCAAGAAATTCTTCTTCGCCGAGGTAATATTTTATTTTTAAACGACCATCAATTTCTTCGATTGAACTGTTTGAGGGTAGAAAAAATACTTTCTCAAGGGGCCGAAAAAGTGAGAAATTTTATCCTAGAAATTGTTTCTCACTTGAAAAATCCATTACAAAGTCAGCTTAACTGGAAATTATGTCTACTTGCATCGTGCTTATTTTATGGTATAGTTCAAATGTGTCATTTTTTATCGAATGAAAACTCCGTTATCGAACAGTTCAGCAAGAAGGGAGTCCAATCCATCTTGCACTAGATTATAGAGGCTATTATTCGTTAAGGCTGAATGAAGGTCTTCAAAAGCAGCTTTTTCCCCACAATTTTTTCGTGGAACCATAACAGAGAGTGCCATTGGATTAACGGAAATGATTGCCCTAGATCAGACTACTTTCCTCTATTTTAAAATTTTTTTCTAAAATATTTCTTCGCTCTCACCAACAGCTAGAGGAGTCTGATGAACATATTTTAAGCGCGCAATTAGAATATTTTCTGCTTGTTTGGAATTGCTCACAGGCAGTTATCACATCATCTGGGATAACATTTTCCATTAGCTCCGATGCCACTGCTTTGGAGAACCTATTTGCAAATTCAAACTATGACATTGCTTAGTTACCGTTGAGATCTTTTTACAGGTATGCAGTATTATATGTAGAAGAAATTGGATCAAAGTCTGCTTAACTGTCGGCTTTCAGGGGAATCAATTGTTGAAAACGTTAACAACTGAGCCATATGCGCTGGCCTCCTTAGTGCAATTGAGCGGATCACAACAAATATATTTCAACTCCCCTCTCGCTCAAATTCACCACTATAATATGCTCGTCGACGAGTTCAGGGCATAGAAAGAGCATTACAGTAATCCCTGGAGCAAATGCCAAACTCAGTGTACCTAGCAGGGATCGAACCCGCGACCAAAGCGGCAGCGTCAACTGGGCCCATAACCTGCAGACTTTGCTTTTAGGTTGCGCAACGTAGATCTCCCTAGAAAATATAGTATTGAGAAACGCGTTCTTGGTATGTCGTGATGTACCATCCCGTCAATCCATAAAGGGTAGTAAGAGAAGTAAATATCCTGAACGTAGTGTATTTAGTGACAGGGGAGAGAGGTCGCGTCAGTCTACTCCATTCCTTTTTTTGAAGCCCTTTGCGACTAATCTTGCTTTGTATCTTTCGATATGCGCTTCATGATCAGTTTTTCAGGTCATACGCGCATTTCCTTTATACGCACTTTCTCCCCTTTAGTAAGGAAACTAGCAACCGTTTCTGTAGCTGGCTCAGATATGACATCTCTTCGTCCTTTGCCTCACGCCAGGAGGCAGCTTCAGGTCTGCTGACTGCCTCTTTAAATTTAGTTGTTGAATCCAGTCAATCAGCATTGGGGTTTGAATCAGTAACTAAGCACACTTGGTTGAAACGGAAGCGGTCAGTTGTATTTCCTGAATTACACCTCATATAACGTCTATAAATATTAAGAGGAATCTGTTCTACTGTTGCCGAGGATGAATTATCATTTTCCACAGCACAAGACTGTACTTCTTTCGCGTAACTAGAAATGTACAGCCTATTTCTTAGATATTTAGCGCTTTTTATCGCCTCTTCCCAGTATCTTTCGCAATTAGATACATTGAATCCCATTAGCAAGAAACAAGCCGCATCAAGGATTGTGCTGTTCAGTCGTTCTGCACGGCCATTCGATTCCTACGAGTATCGAAAGGTGAGTTCGTGCACAATGCTATGCTCCGAAAACTACTTACTCAATCTCTTTCATAGGTACTCACCTTCACCATCTGAACGCACCCACCTTAATCACCTGCAATTCAGTATTATGAGGCGTGAAATAGATCCATTGAATAGGTTGTCCATTTGTAAAATCATTTCTTTCAAGGACTCCGCTGCCTGACCCTTGCGTCTAATGAATCTGAACATTGAAGTTCCGTTACCTTCGTCTATCAAAGTAGCGAAGAAGGGCGAGTAAGAGAACTACCGAACCTTCACTGGTCCCACAAAATCATAGTAGACTCTGTCCAAGGGCTCGATGGTGCTGTGTCTATTTTCAATCCGTTTCCAGGGACTTATGAGATTTCCCTTTGATGCAGTTCCGACAGTCTGTGTTTTTCTGACTTTCGCCCAGTAGAGACATACCCTATTTTATTTCAAGTGACTTCTGTAAAATTACATCACTGATGTGGTTAACAATGTTATGCCACAAATCATCATTCTGGGTCCCAGTCACAACGGCTGCAGTACCGGCTCCATTCTTTCAACCTTCTCGCATGAGAACTTCACGTAATTCATTTTTAGTTTCATGAGCAACAAGGGTCACTTCTTCTGTGTACTTATCAATTACCTTGCACGATCCAAGTAAATCATTCTCTTCTTCATCTAATACAACACGAAATTCCTTCTTGCGAATCTTAGAGACTGGAAACACATAGATCATAAGACCTAGAGAGGAGAAGACGTCCCAAAAAACAATCCTTTCAAGCCTACCCTTGACAACAGCTGCAGTGGTTACGGTACCCACTCACGTTGTATCTATAAATTCTTTCTTGATCACTTGCACAGATTTCAATAGGTTTAAAGTCACGAAAGTTGTTAATATCATTTGACATTTGGGATGTACATCCAGAGTCTATTAACCACTTTTCTGAGTACTCGTTCTCATAATATCCTACCTTGAAGACATTTAAACGACAAAGGCCTGTCAAATCCTTTACCGGGGATACTAACATCTATTTGTCCCATTCTATACTGCTTCAGGCTCTCCATCTTTAGCAGACTACTGCTTCAGGCTCTTTCATCCTGTGGCATTGGAACTATTGAACTTTTCCTAGTACACACTGCTCTGCGGGTTATGATAGCATCTGTCCACAGTATGACCCCTGCTTTCACAGTTTGTAGAGTTTTGCAAGGATTTTTTACTGTTCTTGCCTCTTGTCACAAGAGCTTTGTGGCTTGGAGCCTTCTCCATCACTGCTTCTGTGACAAATAGTTCAGCAATGGCTTCATCTTATGCCCTCCCAGTAGCTCTGATTAATTGAGCGGCTATGGAAGAACCACCTGATAATCCACGCAATATTGCTCGTTCCTTCTCAATATCTGAAACTTATTGTCCAATTGCGGCTATCTGGTTGAACAGAGTCTCAATGCGATTCGAGTAATCAATAATAGACTCTGATAACTCTATAGATATGCCCTTTAGGGAAGATAATTTGGCGTCAATTGAAGCCTCCCAAACAACCCGTTAGGTCTTCTACGGATTACTCTATACATATCTCTGAGTCGGATGAAAGAGGCTTTGCATGCCTGGTCTATCTCCATCATAAAGTGTGCTAGTGCCATATCACTCTTCCTTGAAAAAACTTCCATTTCTCTCATAGTCTCCTCTCTGGGCTTCTCTTCTGCTCCATCGACGTGCCTTCACAGTCTATAGCCCCTCAAGAAGATCTCCTTTTCGTTGGTCTACAGAAAATAGTTCTGCAAGTTCAAGGATTGAATATGCAAGGAGGAAGCGTCGAACTTTTCCTCGGACACGATTGCAGGCAGAAGTATTTTTATTTAAGGAAATGAAAGAAGAGTTGGAGGGAAATCGAAAGGAAAGAGGATAGAAGGATGGTTAGAAGAGAAGTCCTCCCGGTTCTGGGCCCATAACTTGTTGAAAACTTTAACCACTGAGCCACATGCGCTTTGTTTTTTTGTGCAACTGGTCGGACCACAGTATATATTTCAACAGAAAGACAGTCTTAATGATGCTTCTTTTACGCTCAATTGCATTTTTAAATGCCTTAGAGATGTAAACTGTTCAATGCGCGTGCACAGATTATTGGAATACTTCCGGAATTCACCCGTGCGATGCTTTGTCGGCACGGATGCAGACCAAAATTGAGATTTTCGTCTTAATTGAGATTTGTGTCTGGAATCCTACATTCTTTCAGCTCGGTAATGGAATCCTAAAGAGGCACAGCTAACGACATGAGCTGCAGAATAAGGTAAGACAAAATCCATACAATGCATAAGACGAACTTTACCTAGGGATCAGTGATCTATACGCAGAATCCCTTTAAACTCAGTCGGTAGGTGCGTATGGATACTTTCCTAATTTGTTTTGGTTTTAAGCTTGCAATACAAGCTGTGCATTCGTGAGCTATTCACGTCATATACTATTCCACTGCATCATTTCATTTCAGTCCGTTACATTCCATGCAAAGCTAGTAGTCCGTGGAGCTTGTATGTCCGCATACATGCCGGTGCATCTTCCTGATAAACAAGACTTGATATCTGACCAAGGCGCAGCTTGTCGTGCAATCGCAGAGAGGCAGGATAGGGTAGATCTTGCGTTTGGAGATGAATGAAGGCGATCTGCTGAGATGTGACTCAGAAAGTTATGATCGATTGTTGATACATCACGATTAGCGGCATATTACGATGACCAGCAATCATGAACACTATTGCGTTCACATTGATATGATCCATGTTAGCCTTGCGAGTGACATTTTTACCGATTAGCCATTGCGAGGATCCATCAAGTAGCAGGTGTGAAATGTGGGCAGGGTTTCCGTCGTTAGACTCTGTAGTGAGGACGATAGATCCCAGAATACCCCTAGCAGGGCGCGCATATCGACCGGTTCCGTACTGCCAGTGGTTGTACGCTTCTGGCAATTTGGGGATGGCCTGTAGGCTAGGGTTTGCAGGTAAACCCAAGTATTTCAAGCAATGGATTGAGCTCCACTAGACAATGTGGTAAGTACGGAGCTCTATCACTCACCAACGGTCCGATTTCAGCGGTTCTTCAGTTTGAGGCGGCGTCGAGACTGCATTTTCTTGATTGTTTGCTGGTTGCACTGGTCTGCCCCTACGACTACCCCTTGCACCCCGTCCAGGTAGGTTTGTTGATGATGTATTACTCGCAGGGGTTGACACGCGAGCCCTGGAGGACGTTTGAGGATTAGAGTATGTTAGATTAGGGCGCCCTTGCTCAGTGAGTTTAATAACGTTACTGTAAGAAAATTGACCGCAGAGAGAGGAATGGTCAAGGAATAAGGTAGCTATGTGAGGAAAGTGTGAAATTTGAGTGGTCGTTACGAGGCGTTCAAAAAACTCGAGCGGTGATTTGCACCAGGAGCCAATAGCCCGCCGCCATGGTAAGCGTCACATTTTTTCGGAGATTTCGGAGGCATCGACGTGAGCGTTGCACCTGCGGGAAGAGCCAAGTTGGGCCTCGCGATATCTCCACGTCTGTTTGATCCTGGCTAAAATTACATCCTACTCAAATTTACGGTACCTAGTGGATACTACCGACTGTACCTGGCCACCATTCATCCAACCATTCCGCCTTTCACTTCGATCACACCTCGCACCACTTCATACTCTCCCGCCCCCAGCATTCTATCACCCTCTCCTCCTCCCATCCCCTCCGCACCTCCCGCCCGCTTAATTACATTTCACCCACCTGCAATCAATTGTCCCACCCTCACCCCGTCCCCAAAGTCCGCACACACTCACACCCACACCCACCATTCCAACACCAACCCAACCCCAACCAACCAACGCTCCCCGCTTCCAAAAAAAACCACCCCCTTAAGCGTTCACACCTGCACATAATCCACCCCTCGCCCTCAACCCCCTCGGCATCGCTCCCACCATGCCACCCGCCTTTTGCAGCCCTCCTCTTTCCATCCGTTCCAAATTTCCTCACTCCTGCATTACCACCTCACCCACTTCCGCACCGTCTCCTCATCAACCCGTCGCTCCCCCATTCTACACTATCCAAGCATGTAATCCTACCCCGCCCACTGCCCAAGTTGACCTTGTCGATCTTGTCGCCGACACCCCTCCATCGTCCTACAGCCCCTCATCTGCGCCACCCGCGGCCCGTACTTCCCGTGCCACTATATCCACTTCTGCCCCGCCTGACCCAATGTCACCAACCTTCTTCAAGTGCCTGGGCCAACTCCACTTCCTGTGGTTGGTAATGCAATGGACATTGTTGGGACTCAGCTTTCGCACTTGATGTTGTCCTATGCGCGGCGCTATGGTTCGTTTTTAAAGTTTTCCATTTTGAGCGATGATCTTTTCTTGGCCTCTGATCCCCTGGCCATACATCATGTCGTCGCTACCAATGCCAGGAATTATCTCGATCGGTGGACCCCTCCAGGCTTTCAGATTCTTTTGTACGATGGCGTCCTGAGGGGATTGGTCTTCTCGCAAGGTAAATATTGGATGAATCATCGTCAGGTCGTTGGCAGTGTTTTTCGCTCCTCGGAGTTTTTGCATCATTTTTGTGACACAGTGATTGACAAGACGAGATTCATGCTGGACTCCGTGTGGATGCCAAAAGCCCGTAACCATGTCAATATGTATCAGGAGATGAGAATGTTGACTTTGGATGTCATTGGCGCTGCTGCTTTTGGAAAGGAATTCGGTGCCATGGCTGACGGAAATGGGGCCCATGAGATTGAATCCTGTCTCTCGAATGTTTTACGTGGCGTCATGGATGTCATTCAGTCTCCCGTGCCATTGTGGAGGGTCATGAAGACACCAGGAAGGGCCAGGATCCAACGCGATTTAGAGCGGTTACAGAAAATTGAGCTGCAGTTGATTCATGAGAGGAGGGAGATGTTGCAAGGTGACCGCGGATTTGGGAATACAGAGGGGTCGAAAAGCGACTTGCTTGGCTTGTTGCTAAGGGCTAGAGATTTGGAGAACAAGGGCGCCCATTTCGAGGATAAAGACTTGATGTGGGATGTCCATGACATAATTTTTGCAGGCCATGAGACAACTGCCTCCGCCCTGAGCGCCGCGTTGTACTTGATTGCAGGGTCAGATCGGGTTAGAGACAATTTGAGTGAGGAGCTGGATCGTGTCTTACCGGGTGGGCGGGAGCCTACATTCGATGATGTGTCCAGCTTAAAGTACTTGGATATGGTTTTGAATGAGGCTTTGCGATTGTATCCGCCGACCGCGTTAATTGGGAGAAATGCTAAGGAGAATGACGTGGTGTGTGGCTACCCGGTCCCAGCGGGGGCCCAGGTCGTCATATCACCTTACGTTATGGGCCGGATGGAGACCCTCTGGGACAATCCAGAAGAATTCCGACCAGAAAGATTTGATCCAACGCAGGTGGCCAGCAGACATCCGATGTCGCACATGCCATTTGGGGCTGGCCCTCGTGTTTGCCTTGGTGCGAAGATGGCTGTGATGGAGGCCAAGCTTGTCCTAGCGATGATATTTCAGAAATTTAGAATAGAACGAACTTCAGATACTCTTGAGGTATCGTACGACTCCACTGTCTCATTTAAGAGTGGCATGGATATGGTTATACACGAACGTTCATAAGCACAAAGCTAGCACCAGCTTCTTTTTGGAAAGCGTGGCCCGGCATCAGCGTCATGGGGGCGGCTGTAACGTAACGTCGTCATTAATGCATGTAGCTCCCTGCTCGAGTCGGTTGTAAACTAAGTGTCGCAATTTATCGATGAGGTTAGAGGCGACAGGTCCGTTTGGAAGGTCGACCTTGGGCGGGATACTGTGGTTTTGCTCCTCATCTGGTATGTAGATGGAACGAATTGGAACTAGGAGTCGCCTTGCGTTGGTGACGAATGCGCAATCGAAATTGTTATAGTCGACGAGGCGAGCACCTACCTGTCGCACTGTGACATTCAACTGCTGACAAGCAGACAAAACACAAGAACGGATACTCCCGGGAAGGACAAGATGAGCAGGTGCCGTCCAGATTTCCAAACTTGTTGTGACAATGTAAAAGTTGGAGACCAGACCCTCCAATAGAATACGATACCCCTCATTATCTATGCCCAAAAGGATGGTCTCTGAGACTCCTATCCGCCTTGCGGTCTCCAATGGCTTCCTTTGTAGTACCCAGGACGTGTTCTTCACGTGCGGTTGATTGCGAGGCTCTCCACGACATTCAACATCAAGCGGTGCCAGGCTTTTGACGTGGTGTGGCACATCAGACGCATGGACACAAAGCTGGACGGATGAAATAGCATGAACCAAGGCAACGACTACCTGCACATCGCCACTGTGCTTTGATTGTCGATGCTTTAGTGCTTCTCGGAGCAAGACCAGTAACTTGTGCTGCAGTTGCGCAGAGGTCGGGGGTGTGGTTTGTGGGTTGAGCGCTTTGAAACTGGAGAGAAGACGGTGGCAGTGAAAGTCGAGAAGTGGTATTGCGGTTCCGTCGCGTAGGGTGAGAATGGTGGTGTATGAAGACTTTTGATGTTGGAGCAGAAAGTCAGTCACTGAGCGCGGTTGGATTCCAATGCGTTGGTTTTGGTCGACTTGGAAACTCACGGTGAGTTCGAGCGGCAGAAAGGGATCCGACATATCCTATGTGTTTAGTAGTCGCGTGGAATTGTGGCGATGGCAATATCCGTTTGGAAGGAACTCTGGAGAGAAAAAGGGTTTGTATTGCTCCCTTTTTCTACTGGGATCTCTCCAGTTGGCTATTCGAAACCACTGTGCGCGGGGCTCTGGTTCTTTTCGTAGGAACAAACGCAGCACCCATCAAAAAATTGGGCAACATATTTTTAATATTAAATTTAATTTCGATGGCTTTTTCTTGTCTCATCACTGGGGGGTGCGGGAAAACCCGAGAAAGGCTGAAGATTATATAAAAACGAAATGTGTGTTTATGATAAACTCGCTTCTCAAGTATAATGATAAATTTGTGGTCTTGCCAACAAAATGTCCTGTCAGTCCGTCGGCAAGTTCGTTCGTCCGGAGTTTTCTTCGTCAGGCAAGCTTTCCGGGCTTCTATGGGCCTTCCCGGCGCAAAGGAATGGGTCTATTGTCCTCCGTGCCCCGGCCTCAAGACCAAAATTGAAGCCCGTGAGTTCTCAGTGTGGCTCCAGTACTACCTCCAGGTCCCGCTCTTCGCCCCAGACACGCCGTGCCCATGCCCAAACTGCCCTGAGGTCCTCGACTGCCACGGGGATCACCTCATGCACTGCCTGCATGGTGGGCACCGCACCCGACGACACGACCGTCAAGTCGTCCTCCTCGCCCAAGACCTGCAGAAGGCAGCCCGTCATCCGGCTATCGAGAGGCGACAGGGGCTTCACCGCACAAGGCCGGATATAGAGGCAATGCGTAGCAACGGAGGAACGGACTTTTTTGACGTCACGTTCGTCAATCCTCTTGCGCCCTCCAATAGGAGAGCGCGTACTTCCAACCCACTCACCTCCCTCAACGCAGCCATCTCCGCCAAACGTAGAAGGTATGAACCACTGCTCGCGACTGCTACTAGAGGGAGGCTTGTGCCTATCCAATATCCACCCTCGGAGGCTGGCACCCAGACGCGTACGCAGTGCTAACCGATGTCGCGCGGAACGTGGCCGTTCGAGCGATGGAGACCTATGGGATGGTTAGAGCGGTGCTTACTCAAAGTCACGCTGCTGCGGCCGTCATGTCCAACGCGGCATGCCTGCTCGCCGGCATTGAGCCGGCTCTGTAAGCAAGGTCATTTACTGTCGTGTTACAGATCAGCGAGGACTTATCCTGCATAACGTATTAGCCTCGTGGGTATAACCGACCACATCTTCCATGCATTGAAATAAACCAAAAATTTCCCCTCTTGGTTGTCGTCGTCCGTAAGTTGTCATGCTTACACTAGAAGTTTATCAAGCTGTTTGAATCCCGTATTTAGATGGTGGAATCTTCTTCTAGTCCCCCCTTTGTCCTTGTTGGAGTGGGTGATGGTTCAGCCGTCGCCTGGAGATGTTCTTACATAGTCTTCTCGTGTAACCACTACCTGTACGGTTCAGGTTTTTGAACACATTAAAAGATTCCCCCCCACAAAATGTAATGTATAGAGTTTAAAGTTCCTCTTTTGTTGAGGTTCATGTTGATGTTGATGTTGATATTGATGTTGATGATCATCACATTGAACGTCAACGCTCCAATGTACACAATCTTGCTCAAAAATACTGGAGTGCTTTTTTACTAAATCTCAAAGAGAAGATCACTAGTACTGATCATTAAGGCCGTTAGGCGTGTAAAAGCATGAAATTTTCGCGTTTACTACGATGATTGCACTCTCTATCGTACCTGTGTACAATCAGGAGTATTTATCGATAGCTCAGGGGTGTCGTTGGATAGTAATGGGTAGTTTGAGTTGGCTGGAGAGAAATAAAGGAATAAATTTTATTAGCAGAGAACGGCCTGGGGCTGCACACCCCGGCTGGACACTGGACAACGGACTTCAACGTCTACACTGCTAAAACATCTCGATTTTACCTCTCGTCGGCGAGGGCGCAAGCGCGAGCGCTCACCGTTATACAGTGCGCGTCGTAAGTATAAAATCACAAAAAACTCGAGTGTCAGTAGTCGAAAGCAAATTTAATGGGTACTGGAAGAAAGGAATTTTTATGCTAAATCTAAATTTAAGAACAAATTTGCTTCACAAAAGTTATCATTGAACTTATTTATAAAAAACTATTTTTGGCCCGTCAAAAGTATGAAATCACTTCAGTTTTTCCAGAAAGAAACGCAGTTTATTCAAATGTAATAAATAATTTTCGCCCCACCACTTTTTACACCGCAATACATCGCCTCATCATTGACTTTACCCATTTTTTAGAGTTCTTTCCGCTATTTTGGACCAGCAATCAGCAATACGCTCTTTCAACTCTTGAACTGATTAAAACTGCCTTCTATCTTCATAAACTGCCCTTGAAACAATTGCCCAAAGATTTTCTATTGGGTTCAGATCTGGAGCTCGAGACGGCCATTCCAATACATTTACTTTATTTTCCGCAAACCACTTTTCAGTTGCCCTTGAAACATGAATGGGACAGTTGTCCTGTTGAAAGATCCAGGATTCACCATGTGCCATCGCCTCCTATGGGAGCAAATTTTCCTTTAAAGTCCTTATGTACCTCGCGGAGTCTTGACGTCCATCCAGAAACACGACATCGCAAGACCCGAAGTATGAAAAGAAACCCCATACCATCACTCCATCACTTCCTTCTTGGTGCTTCGAAAAATTTCTCTTTTCGTTGTCCGCATGATGCCAGTAGCTTGCCCAACAATCTGGCCCATCAAGGTTAAATTTTTTCGTCACTAAATATCACAGTTTTCAAATCTGCCATCTCCCACGCGGCCTTCTCTGATGTCCACTTTAGTCGAGCATTTTTGTGGCTTTCAGTCAGATAAAAACATTTTTAGGCTTGGTAAATGAAAGTTTATGGTCTGAATTGAGAAGGCGGAGTATTGTTGAGCTTGAAACGGTAAGATTCAGGTCCCTCTTGATTCTGCTTACAGCATGCCTTATCTTTTTTGCCTCGTGAAGAATTTTCCTTTTCCGCTGTGTTGTTGCGGAGCATTTGGTAGGCCTTCCTGGCCTCTTTGCAGTCCCGTACTTATCAAGATTCTTTAAATGGCTGCTCACAACTTTTTGTGGCGTCCTAATCTTCTTTGCGATTGCTCGATGGGACAAATTGGCACTGAAAAAAGCCTTATTTCTCCTTTCTCTTCCGGCGTGAGAGCCGTCCCGCTCGACATGGCTGTCTGTACTTACCTTCCCCAATTTTCCGCGTAGCCGATTGCTCCGGCTCTTTAAAGAAAAGTGGTATAGTCTTGGCGGGAATTTTTGTGGGGGTGAGGGTACAGTAAGGGAGGCTGAGCACGATTGCGTGATTGACGCTATGATATTTAGCGACAGTTTCGAAATGGGGAACTTTAGCTTCGTCTCAGGTTGCTGGTACGGCAGCTCCGGTAATTGCAACGATCCTTCTGGGTATCACCGGGTTGTAGAATCTTCTAGGGTAGGGATAGGCAGTTTGAGTAGGCTAGGGAGAAATAAAGGAATACATTTTATTAACGGAGAAGGGCCTGAGGCTGCACAACTCGGCTGGACAACGGACTTGATCGTCTACGCTGCTAAAATTTCTCGATTGTACCTCTCGTCGGCGAGGGCGCGAGCGCGAGCGCTCACCATTATACGTATATGTAGTACGACGGGCGCAATGTAGTCTCAATTACAGTGCGCATGACAATACTGTACTGTAATTCGACAGAAATACTGTACCACGAAGTTCCAAATTGTGACGAAAATCAGCCCTCACAGAATTAAAATTCTTAAGTCTCTCATTGACTGACTCGTGCCTGGCCCGCAAAATTGAATGCAGTCGCCACTTAGATTGATCTACACTGGCAGGCGTAATACACTGACTATGGCTGTAGCCACCATCAGCAATGACTTGCTCTCCATCATATATAAAATAAAGCATTTTCTTTTTGAAAATAGTTATATCTAGAAAGGCCCCACACGGAAAGGGCCCATAACACCATGCAATTTCGCCGGTTGAGACGGACTGTCCGATTTCGTAACGCAACCCTGTACCGTGAAATTTATGGGAGAACCAATTTGGGCTGAAGGGAGACGGCTCATTAACATGACAGTCAGTTCCATCCACAGAGCAGAGAACATTATCCGTTAAATTGCTAGGTTTCAAAAGGGCCTCCCATGTAATCTGAACAGTATTCAGTAAGCCGAAAATCGTCTGCAGAAATAAAAATAAATAAGCATTCTGAGCTTACAACTGAAAGCTCAGATATGCGGTTGACAAAGTACCAGCACCACTTGCGGTATGTTTTCTAGTCACAGCCCCAGAGAAGAGCATTTACAGATTCCGTACTGTAACTTTTGAGGAATTGTAATGCCCATAGCAAATGAACTGGCAAAGCGCTTGTTGCTAGACCTTCGCAGCTCAAGTTCCATACCATGCTTGCAACCTCCGATGTGACCCCATACACAGTACGAAACCTCCTTCCTGGAACACCTTTTTTGGCATCGCGAACAGCGAAATATTTGCCAGCCCATAGCATAAACACTTCGCCGGTAGTTTCCATGTAACAGTTTCTTCCGGATCAAGTTAAATCGAAGGCACAACAAATTGCTTTCGATTCAACTTGATTTGACTTGGCGTTTTCAGACTTTTGGCAGCAGCATACATTATTATATCTCCTCATACCAAAATATTTTTTTACAAACTTATTAGATAGTTTTCGGATGGCTAGATAAATATATTGATTCCTTTTCCTTGAATCTGATGACGACTTCTGCCGCGTTCTCGGTCGCGGCAACAATTTGCCAACCTGACCGTGGGAAGTGCATCTTCCCATGCGTCCCCGTGTTCCAACACCATTTTTTTACTGTAGTTCATATTGGGAAAGATTTTGATTGATATTACAGAACATGTATGTTGGATGCAGCTCGATTTTACGCGGATGACTGCGTCAGCAAGGTCTGTGTTGTCAAAAGTTCGAACTGCTTAAAGACGATTCGAACTTTTGACGCATGCTGAAATGGGGTAGCCAAATTTAACGGTTCTATAAGGGATATAATTATAATTCCCACGAATTACTGAGACAAACGTAACGGCCAGCAGTAATTCGATAAAAAATAAGAAAATCTTAAAATTTTTTCAAAATTTGCGGCCCTTTAATTATCTAAATTCGCGAATTTTTGCCATAAATTCGAACTTTTGGAGTCTTGGTTCGTCAAATTTGTTTTCTCACTCTTTTTTTCGATTTTATTCTTTAGGACCATATTTGTACTGTACTTTTGTATGGAAATTTGGCGGGTCAGCCGTCTGAAGACAAATGATGAACAGAATTCCTTTAATGAAAATATCGCAAGGAATTCGTTTGATATGGCTTTTCTCTTACAATCTCTGTTCTAAGCCCTGTAAAGGAAAGAACGCTTACATCAATGGTTTTGACTCTATTTGCTCAAATTAACTTTACTATTTTTCACATTAAAATAAGTTTGCGCAAGAACTGACTATAACATCTACGTACTACATGGCGACCATTTTCTTTAAAAAATTGTGATTTCGGATACTGTGATTTCATGTGGCTGTTAACAACGATCAAATCAATAGCTCTCCCCAACTATATGGATCAGTTTGCATTTGTTTACATAGAGCACTTATCATCACCATCATAATTAATAGATGAAGTAGAAAAAAAATGATGATGATCAGTCACTGCTGATCGTATATATTTAATCCAAGGCCTTTTTGAATGCCATTTTGACTGATGTATTTGAGTCAAGAGCTTCAATACATTACTCAACATGCCGGAGAAGCTAACGGAAAACTCAAGAGCCGTTGCTTTACTCAGGCGCAAATTAGCATCCGTAGATATTCCAAAAGACGCAAATCGTAAGCATATGTGTTCATCAGAGCCTGTG
Organism: Kappaphycus alvarezii; assembly: GCA_002205965.3. Taxonomy (NCBI): domain Eukaryota; phylum Rhodophyta; class Florideophyceae; order Gigartinales; family Solieriaceae; genus Kappaphycus; species Kappaphycus alvarezii. The sequence continues at coordinate 187,836 of NADL03000612.1, read as the reverse complement.
TTTCTCGAGCACAAACTCGATGCCTTCCGCACAAAACTGAACAAAATCAAAGCTGAATACTTTGGTAGTGATGGTACGTACTAAGTTTGCTTTTGTCCTTTACTAGTTGTCGTTTCCAAAAGCCAATTGCTGGCATGATTTCAGACTACGATCTTCCTTCTCTGCGCCCGCACTGCTCCGCGGATCCTAGTCCAGAGACGAAAAGGAAGGTTTTGGTTCCAGAAGAAGAATCTTCTGAGTCGTTAGAAGACGTTTTAACTAGCGAGAAACAACTTCACCTCAGTTTTTTCAGCCTTTTCACCTTATCTCAACCTGGACTGAGCCAGGGACAACGAACAAATGTGTGACTGCTGCAATTGTACTCCCTAGTGGTGTTGGTGCGGATGCGTTTTCGGGAAGAATTTTGGAAGGTGAAGGGGAGTTAGAGTTGACCGTACATTGGCCAAGGCCCTTTCAGATCTTTCAATTATACATCGCAAGTGGCTAAATGCCTCCGACAGAAAGGGAATGGAAGTTTACCATCCTAGATACATCGGGTTTGGGCATTCTCTGAAGGCCTTTCGGGAAAGGTCTTCTGACGGCGTTGAATCGTGTAGTAGAATTGTTTTACCATTTCCTGTTCAAACGCATATATACGGAAATTACAATCTAGGGTGGCGGGATAGTGACGCCCGCATGGTTTACATTGATCTCAAAGCTGTGCAGGAGAACTAATCGTTCCTCCGTGACGAGAATTCATTCGAGAATTGTTAGTTTACAATGAAGTATTGATTGGTGTAGTGTTAAATTTATGTCTCTCACAGAGACCCTTGCCAATGCCACACAAAGATGTTCAGCACATTATTATCAACATTAGGAATGAGTGCTTTTTCAAAACAATTTCGATTTATTTAAAAGCCGATATTTACTGCACCCCCTGTAGAGGCAACGTCAGCAGAGATCCATTGCGATTTTTCGGCATAGCTGCGAGCTAGCCGAAATATCTCACTCATCCATTTCATAAACCCGCTGGAAAAACCGAACGCAGTCGTCCCACATCTCCTCGGTAACCTCGTGTCCAACGGCCTCATAAACTCGCAACTCCAGTCTTTCCGGCTGCCCACACTCCTCCTCATAAACAGCCCTCGCCCTCTCCACAGCCGCCTCGACACCCCTAGCCGGACATCTCGGGTCAAGCTTTCCGTTTGCAATAAACACAGCTCTCGGACTTAGCAACGAGAGTGAATTCGCGGCGTCAAACAGGTCCAATAACCCCGGACAAATACGATGCCATACTGCCCTGACCACATCGCAAGAGACATGACCATGTCCCAGATCTGCGGCCGCGGTGTCGAACAAGTCCTGAATGGTCGCCACTCTTGCCTCGTAGCAGGCCTCATCCACGGCATATTTGAACGACTGGACGCCGATTAACGGTGCAACAGCAGTCCAACGTGTATCGATTGCAGCGGCAAACCAAGCATGCATGCCCCCTAATGAGATTCCGGTGATGCCGAGTTGGAGGGTGTTTACATCCGGTCTTGTGAATAAATAGTCTGCCACTGCGGTAAGGTCTGCTGCGGTGTCATAGATGAAGGGGTAGAGATTGCGGTCGGGGTAGTCCGGGGTGTTGTTCTTCCATGCGTCGATCAAAGCCTCTAAGTATCGTTGTTTGCCTGAATAACCGGGCCCTCTTCTGCATCCGTGATATCGACTGTTGAGTAGTACAACGAGGAATCCAGAGTGGACAAAGCGAACTGCATTGGTCACCACTTCCTCCACGTCGAAACTTTTACCGGTGCCGTGTAGAATGCACACGGTCGGGAGACGATGGTTGGCAGGTGTGGTGCTGCTTTTTGCAATATAGAGGTTCAAGTTACACTGCGTGGGGTCACGTTGGTCGTCCAGGGTGAGGCAAATATGCTCCCTATGGAAAAGGTGTGTTAGTTTTGTTTTCTCAGTAAAGAAAGGCTACGGGGTGCCCCAACGTACCATTTGACGTGGCGGTGTTTCTTTTGAATTTCCGATAATGTATCCTCGGTCAAGTGGGGTGCAGAGCCTGGAGATTGCTCTGCGCTAAGGTTTTCAGGGGCAACATGACACGGTTGTGAGGATTGTTTGGTTAGGGCTTTTGCTTTCCTTCCCCTGAAAACAGTTTGTTTCAGAAGAAGTCGTAGTTGGCCAACGCTTTGTTCGCGAATGGGCGCGGCGGGATACTGCTGTGGGAGTGTATCTATACAGCCGTCAGTGATGGGAGGTTGCGAACAAGGGGAATGGTTCGTCATAATAGATAATGGTTTATGACGGAGTCGAGTTGGGTCCTGCAAGTCATATCTTTTAGGGGTGGGGAGAAGGGACAGTACACAAGATGGAGTCGGAATGTCGCGGGGCTGGCAGGTGTGGAGGATGAGCATTCATGGTCCTACCATACTATGCTGTGGTAGGACAAAGTTGCTTGAGGTTGGTGGCAGATATCGGCATGTGGACCGTGGACTTGGACCGCGGATTGAGCGGTGCATGGTTCATCCGCGGGTTTTCCATGAGATCGAGCACTACGGTTGGCTTGATATTTATGTTGTACAGTACAGTAAGTAATACAGTAATGTACAGTGTTTATTTACTTTCCCCTTGTTTTTTCCAGTTAGTAGGTGAGAAACAGACTGTCCTCATTATGTCGATCTATTTTTGAATTGTGGCACTGCCGCTGCCGAGCGAAGGTAACAACCCCTAATCGCACAGTCTCACCACCCCCTCTTTCAGAGAGATTCTCTGTGCGAAACCGAGCATTTAGTGCATCCAGTTTTGACATACACAGTGTCATTATCGGTTCAGGACACTGGCCTCAAGAGTTTTACACCACTGCAAAGTCGCGTGTGTGGCTTTCACCAGAAACAGAATTCTGGGCAACCCGTTCAAAAGTCCGACCAGCACAGTATACGGTGGGGGGGGGGGAATCTTTTAATGTGTTCAAAAACCTGAACCATCCAGGTAGTGGTTACACGAGAAGACTAAGAACATCTCCAGGCGACGGCTGATCCATCACCCACTCCAACAAGGACAAAGGGGGGACTAGAAGAAAATTCCACCATCTAAATACGGGATCCAGACAGCTTGAAAAACTTCTAGTGTAAGCATGACAACTTCGGGACGACGACAACCAAGACGAAGAAAACTACGGACGAACGAACTTGCCGACGGACTGACAGGGCTGCGCAGACCACGTTCCTTCGGAGACTGTAACAAAGACATTAGGTTGAAAAGCAATAGGAAACAGCGAACTTTGGAAACCCTATATATATGGTAGTGCAGTGCCGGATTATCACTGGGCTGTTGGCACCATGAGGCTTTGTACCTACACAACGTGCACTTGCGACCTCATTGCACCTCCATGCACAACATAAGATTCCGAGTGCGATATAGAATTGGCAAACTTTGCAAATGGCTTCCATTCCTCCATACTGGGTTTGCTCCCGTAGAACGTTGAACTTTGGCCCTGAGAAATGAAGTCTCTTCAATACGGTGCAGTACTGTACACCAAATTCAGCACAATGATCCAGTGCCCCCCTGACCTCGCATGAAACGCGTTCGGACCTTACCCTCCACTGCACTGGAGCCGCTCAGCTAGCTGGAGCGTTACTTTCGCATGTCAAGGATGTATACAATAGCTACAGCTGTCACGATCTTTCGCCGCCTCTTCATGCAGCTTAAAACGCCGATCTGTTTCAATACCCGTCCAATCTTCCGCTTCAATAGATATATAAAACGAATGATGCAGCGGGAGCAAGTTTACAACCTCTCTTCAATATACTCTCAGTTATTTAAAAATGCGGAAAGTTCTGTCAACAAAAATCTACAAACCACCATGTCCCGCAGTGCCTCATAATTTACCGCGGGAGTAATACTTTTGTTTTCTTTCAAACAAAGCAATAATGAAAAAATCTGCCAAACATCGGCCTCAGGCGTTGAAACAGGATCTCGCAAGTTTCAAAGAGGCACAGGTTTCGAAACTAAAGTGACAACGATACGTTAGAAACGAATCGGAATTTCGCGACGTCCCACAGCTCAGGAAACAGTAAGTATTCAAATTCCGAGAATATCCTGTGTCCATGACAGACTTTTTCAAGACCAAGAGATGTATGGATAGCCATATTGACACTACAAATGTCTAAATGTACTGTAGGGGAGGCTGCAGAAGATCTGAAAAATGGCATGCTCAGTAGGTTGCGTATTCTTCCAACAAGGCGAGTAGGCTTCTACAGCTGATCGCCGCCAGTCACCTCAGTTTTCTAAACTATTCTAGTTTACGGCATCCACGAACCAGTGAGATGCGGCTTTAATCAAAGCCGGTGCAAATAAATCTTACTATGCACTTCAAACTTGCAATTATAGATACTTGATGCAATAAAATTCGATTGAAGCTTCAGTGAGATAGGATGATGATTTCCAGTCTTACAAGGACAAAAATTATCGCCCTAATAAAACTTACTACCACTCTAGCCTAGGCATTCGGTTGTGAATGTAGCCCTACCTATTTGTGCATCTTCTTGACGGATCCATATTATCGGCAAGGGGGTGAGCATTGCTGGAACAGTTTTGAGATGTAAAAAGAACAATCTTTAGAGTTGCTCAACTGAGAGAACCGAACATAAATATCATCATTATTATTACGGAGTTGGACGAGTCATAGAGACCCGTTGATTAAATCCTGGGCACGTAGAGTTTTAGTTTCTGAAATGACCGCTGAGCGGCTTGGTCGCTTGACAGACCCTTGGTGAACTTTACTGCGGGACATTAGCCTACACTGTCCTTTATAAACCGATTGGAACAGAGCTCCAGTACTATAGATGCTACCAGGGGGTGCGCTCTGTCACCACTGTATATACCGCAGTGCTACTAGCCAGATCCTTTGAAATGAGTTTGCAGAACAGAGATAGGATCCATGCTTTCAGCAACGAATATAGTGTAGAGCACTGTACTGTAGTACGGAAGGCAGACGAGACGAGAATGGGCGAAAAGAAACAGCTTACGTTACATCGTACATGTAATCTCAGGTGGTAGCCATGGAGCGGCAAAAGGAGAGGGCAAAAAGGCATACATGCGGCATTTGCAGGGCTCATGGAACTGGGTGACGAGTGTAACAAGATGTTGTACCGCAGTATATGCAGGTGGTTGCGTTTGTGCGAGGAATTTCGCTTTTGCATGGGCAGGGACAAGATGGAATGTTTTGAGTTTGGTATGGGAGGAAAGGGAGATTGCGTGGGCATGTGTTGGAGACAATGACAAGAATGGCAGCATATCGGGTTGCAGGAAGAGGTGAGACAAGGGGAGATGTTGGGAAGGTGATGGAAGGGAGGATGTGGTGAGGGGGGTTATGCGAGATGGGTGGGGAGCGTTGGTTGGGGGTTGCAACAGGAGCGGTGGCGGAGCCAATGGTTTAACGGTGATGGTGCAAAAAGGATTTATTGGTTTTGGGTAGAGCATGATGCAACGGAATGCAAAATGCACGTTGGTTGAACTTTTTTTCTGCATGGTTGATGAGGTAAAAGGAGAGAAGAGTGGGACGTTGGGGATTGGAATATTATTTAAGGTGGATGCATCGGTTTGATGCGGGATTCAAATATTGTTTCTTTGATGAGGGTAGTAAATGGGTATGGGTAACGAGAGCGAGTTGGGACTCGAGATGCATGACAGAAATTGTAAATGTGTTTTGGTGAGACGAGTGTTGAGTTTGGGAGGAGAAAATATTTTGGGTTGCGATGAGATGCAGTCCATCAGACAAGTTGGTGGTACGGTACGAATAGGCGTGAAAAGGAGGGCCAAAGCCGGGGCAGACTTTGTGTAAGACAACAAACGGGGCTGTTTACAGGGAAATAAAAAAAGTGAGGCAGGAACGTTTCGAAGAAACCTGTTGAGTGAGGAACGGGTCTCGTAGTGTACTGTACAGTTACGGTACTATGCCATACTGTATCTACCGTAGATACTGTGATGGATGATCGAGTTGATCAAAAGCTGTATCACATTTCCGTGATATGAATCAGGAGATGATGTAAGTGGGGAGGCGTTGCTATAGAGCGGGAAAAGGGAAAAGCAATCTAGCTGCGGAGCGTGTAAGTTTAGTTTTCAAAGCGAGATGTGAGCTGGCAAAGTCTCTCCCTCGAGCAGATGCGGCAGTAGTCGGCCATTGGTCAACGAGTAGCTTACAGCTGTAATTACAATGACAGACGTTGATTATCAAACCATACTGGTCCAGTAACCATGATGTGCTTATTCCAAAAGCATTCTTCATATTGGCGTTTTGCGCAAGAAATCGGGAAACAAGAAATGGTTTTATCATCGCAGAGGGCGGTTGAATGAAAACAAAGACATGCAAACATGGAGGACATAAAATGCACAACGGTATTCGACACACAACCATGCGCTCGGAGCGTGACACACAGTTGCACCAGCGTTCCAATCGAGTTGAGAAATACTGTACTGTACTGTACATGCATGTGACCAGTGACCGTGTACAGAGTGCTCCAAGCACGGGCCTAGTTTGACGCCAAAAAGAGTGTGGACGCTGATTGGTAGGAAAGAGGTGCAAGTCGCCCGCGCCCGCCGTTAAACGTAAAAATGACAAAGTGCTTTGGGGCACAAAAGTGTTTGTGTGGATTTGAAAAAAGGGCTCGGTGGCATACCCTTGCCATGTGGCACACGTGGCACCAATGCAAGCAGTACGGTAATCAGGTCTGGAGAGGGAACAATCGAAAGAAAGAGGCGGCAGCCAATGAGCAATCAGCAAGTAGATCAGTTGCGAAATGGCCATGAAAAACGGAAAGCAGTCGGAATGTCACCATTTCCAATCTCGGCAAGGGTGAGATTTTACCCTTGCAATGACATGGCATCATTGGACGCATCATACTGTACACCGTACAAACACTGTACAGTGCACTGTGCATCACAGGGCCATACTGCACAGTACGACAGAAAAAGGCAAAGGCAACAGCAGTGGAACATGCACCAACGATGTCCCTCGCCCCCACCACACCGGCCTCCCACACCCCAACCCGCCCCCGCCGCACAAGCATCACACTTTGCCGTATACAACGCGTGAATCACCACACACTGACCCACACGCACTTTGTGTGAAAGCTGTGCACCCGCGCTTGGTGGCAAATGCCACCTCGCTCGACCTTTCGCAACCTCCTCATCCCCTTCCGAACCCATACAGTACAGGAACACCAATACCCAATACCCAAAAAAAAACTTGCCACCTGCCCTGCTGCCGCATCCGGCCTCTCATACCACCCCCAATTCCTCCACCACTACACTGTGATGATCTTTTCTCTAGTTTCGCAGCACAAGCTGCAGCACCACACGCCTCCACCCGACCGCTCATACAAAGAGCGTTTCTGATTTTTCATCTCTCTTCCGCCACATCTTTACCCCGCTACAGTATGTAACTTTTTCAACTCTCCGTAACATTCACTCGATGCAAATCGCAAATGACCCGCCATCGCACTCTACTGTACGTTTTGACAAGGGTCATTTACCAGCGCCCAATGGACATTGTTTTTACGTTTTTGTTTTGGCTGTGGCTGCTGTCGCTTTCAACGGCCGGTCGCCCGTCACCATCGCCCATCCACAGCATCGGTCTAAAAACATTTTTCTCGAAACAACCATAACCATTTTCTCGCAAGCCACCCGACACTCGTTACACAGCAACAGTACAATGTGTAAGTACAGTACAATGTGTAAAGGACAGTTTGATTCAATTTTCACCCTATTCGCACTCTGTACGGATTCCGCATGCCATCATACTGTACCACCACAATCCCATTCACTATCAAATTCTTTCTACTATACAGTAGCCAAATCTCCTTGCCCGCTTCCATTTCGCCCTCCAAGCCCACCTCCACCTCAACCTCCACGCAACTGTCCTCCCAACTCTATGGCTAGCGAATCGATTCTTCCGTTTACTTATCCATCTCATTCCCTGCCACTTCATCTAATCTTCTCGCTATTTTCCGATTGCGCATGCCGCACCTTGCTCCAAATAGTTATCAAAGTTATCAAAAGATACCGTATTCCAAAACAATCATCAATGCTTCAAGAAAAAAAAAACATTCTCAACCAGAATGAGCCCATTCTATACAGGGTTGCGGAAAATTCATCCTAAATCATCTCCCCATCCTACCCACCTTCAACACCCATCCACCACCACCATAATCTAGTCAGTGCTTATTGCTTCTGGTCGCAGCCAGCCGCCTGTGCTAATTTTCCCATTCAACTCCCCAAAACAACCCTTCAACTCAAGCAGTCAACTGCCCAATCGACGATGGATACGCCCACAATGCCGCAACCTCATGATGCGTCCGCTTTGCCTCACGAACCCCGCCTCGCTTCCCCACCTTGTCCCCAACCGCTCCAAACTCTTCCCCACCACTCATCATCTTCATATAGTTATTCGCCACCCTTCTCCCATTCCCCTCCTCCCCCTTCCTGCGTCCACTGCCCTCCTTGTTTGCAACATTCCCCGCGCTACCCTCCACCACACGCCCCGCCATCCTCTCACTCCCCTCCCTCACCATAATATCCACCAACTTTTCCAGACAACTCATCGCATCATTCTGATTCTCCGGCGTCACGATAAATGGATTCTCCCCATCCTGAGAATGGCAGCTCCAATTCGTGTTCGAAAATACACTCCGAATCAGTCGATGCACCTCCGATCCATTCTCCACATAGTTTACATCGCTCCGACACCTCTCCCGAACCTCCTCGGCAACCTTTCGAACCCCGCTCATCATATCCCGCAGCGAGCTCGTCTTGAGGCTCGATGCCCACTTCTTTTCCCCGGCACCCTTCAACTTTCTCTTCACCTCCTCCACCCTGGCCGTCACAAACTTCACCTTTTGATCCTCCCTCCCATGCGGATTAAACCCCTCCAACTTCCACCCAGAGTGCTTCTTTCCGTGTCCAAATCGACGCAACAGCTTCTCACACAACGCCTTTCCCTTCACCTCCTCAATCTTCAAAACCAGCTGCAACAATTCCTTATCACTCATCACCTCCATTTGTCCCAACGCCACCTCCACCTTGCCCGAAACCTCATGTCGGAATGTGCAATACTTGCGCGGGCAATCCCCCCTCAAAAAGTCGCGACACGTCTCCTTTCCAAAACGATCCGGATGATACCGCCTCTCAAAGTCATTGTGAGAAAACGGGCACCGATCCCCCTTGCGGCAACCGCCAGCCTCCTCAATAAACCGACACATGTGAGGCTTGTAAATGTGAACATTGGGCCTCCTGCGATCCAAATCCATTCCATGATATCCAAAACACTCTGCAGTGTCCCCTCTCGCCAAACACGCCTCACGATCCGGACACGGATAAACCTTGAACAAACGCGGAAAATCCAAATGCGGACGGACACCATGCGGAACCGGCGCATCATTCCTCTGCTCATCACAGGCAGTCGACAAATGTCTGCCAGCATGTGCACAAGTCACAGGCGTGACAGAAGCGATTGGCGCAACAATAGCGGGATTAATCGCTGCGATAGCAGAGTCTGACTTGGGGGGTGCAAACAGACCGGCGGGAAACGGATGATGATGATGACAGTTGTGCGTGTGCAACGAGTGAGTATGCGGGGCGGCGGGGGTGCTCCAGAGATCATCGATGCGCACACGATCAATGCCTTCGAGGAGCTCGTCGACTTCTGCATCGGTGCATAGGTCGGGGGCGGAGGGACTGGAGACGGAGGAGGAGGTGAGAATGGTGGAGGTTGGAGGGTGATCGTCGAAGATGGGGACTGGGGCGAGACGGGGGGACGGGGGGGGGGAGTGTTGCGGGTGATGGAGATCCAGGGGGAGGGACCACGGGAGATGGTGTCGGTGTGGGAGGTGTTTTCTGTGGGAGACATGGTTTGGTTGGTTGGTTGAGATGGTTTGTGAGAATGAAGAGGCGGGGAAGGGGGGAGGTGTGCGGGAGGAGGGGGGAGTGTGGTGGTGAGTAGAGGTGAGGCAGGGGTATATAAGTAGTGATGAGGGGTGTGGATGATGGTGATGGTGTTGGAGATGGTGGGTAGAGAGAGAGTGATGGAGAAGAAACGGTTGGAAGATTTGTATGGTGTCAGTAGGTTTGGGGGGGGTGAGGGGAGGACGTGGAGGTATCCGTTTGGGCAAAGAAGGATGAGTGTCGGGGGGATGAGGTTTGACAGTAGATGTGGGTTGATGATGTGGTGGCAGACAATAGTAGGTTTTTCTTTGGTTTTTGATGGGGCTTTTGGTTTGGGTGTAGATAAGGGAGGGTAAACAGTCGGGGGAAAGGGGGATTGGGAGTGTGACAGGTGAAGAGACGTTATTTGGATCTGGAGGGGAGGAAGGAGTAGAAGGGATGTGGTGGAGATGGGTGTCGGTGTTGGGTGTTGAGTGTTGGTTCTAGTTTAGTGTTGGTAGCGGTGTGGTGGGTTGGACGGTTACGTCTGTGTGGGGAGATGAGGGACTATCGGGAAACGTGCCGACGGGGAGGCGAGAACAGACAGACAGTAGAGTAGAGTACGAGTATTGTTTATGACTCGGAGAGGCTCAAAAACCCCACCAACATGTTTGGATAAACCCGTTTCTCCTGTTTTACATTTATTTTTCACCTTTTTTTTTTTATACACAACATGGAGATCTATGTTATGATTCATTGTCGAGTCACGGAGCATTGCTTTGTACGTAATCAGGGCGCTCATTCGCGAAAAAAGTCTAAAAACAGATAAATTTATTATATTTTCTTTAACTTTTGCCTCTAATCCAAAACGTCTCTACACTTTGGACCGTCGAATCAATTTCTTTTTTTCTTTTATTCCTGCAACCATTTCTATTTATCCGTTTGCAAATTACTCCGTATACTGTACTGTACATGCATATTCCTTTCCAACGTATAAAATTCTCCACGTAACGGTCCATTATTTAGCTCTTGCCTACAGTATTCTAGTACACTACTGTACAGAATAATTTCATCATTTGACATTTCACAGCGTGACAGTACCGCGTGACATCGAGTGGGACAACAAATACCGGTCACCATAATATATTTCGTAGCCGTTTCTGTGTATGTGAAAAGCCATTTGTAAAATTTTACATGAAAAAACGGGGTCATTCAAGCCATTTCCCTTGTTCCATTTCATTGCTTAACTGTTATGTTTTTTCTACTACTCCAATTCGGTTTCGTGTTGAAAGGCGGGTTTGACATTTTGCTGCAGGCACTGGTATTTGCTATCAAATACCAATTCTACTGGGTATGGCCCATTTTGCCAAAAGGATATATAAACGCCACCAGGAGCCAATACGAAAAGACTAGGTCGGGGGGGGCATGTGTCCCTTGTCAATGTTTTGTCTTTATCGCTTTGTTGTGGACAGTCTAGTCGAAAGCCTCACGTTTACGCCTCCGAATGGGAGGTCAAGCACAAGAGGGATGGAGCCATGACATCTCCTTGTTTACGCACGTCTGGTATCGACACACTTGGCGTCTTGTGCATCTTGCCTCGTCGTTTTCATATCTCTCATGTGATGATCATCAACAAACTCCCCACCCAAAAAGCAATGTATATTTAGATGCTTTCTTTTTTTGTCGATCAAGCATGGTCATCGGGTCGATAACTGATAAAATACCGTACGGCAACTGCACATGTGTAGATGAGTTTGTTTTGGTCGAAAAACTGACACTAGATTTTTGGAAAGAAAAGGCGGATAGCTAGCACTTTTGCTGAAATTGAAATTCACAGTTTACCGCAGCGTGGCCCCTGCCATCACCACAGATGCTAGTGTCCAACACAGCAACAGTTGTGGATGTGCGGGTATTGTACTGTACTGTACTGTACAGTATGGTACTGCTGTACAAACGAACAGTGCAGCGGCACACATATGTAGAGCTTGCAGTGCACTGCAAGCATTAGGTCAAGCCACTTCAGCCGCAGTAGCGAAAAGTTCAGTATACTATATTGTAATCACAGTACTGCCTGTTGACCACAACCCTCAATCATGCTTTCACTGATCAATTTCTTACCTCATCTCACACGTATCCACCACATTTCATCCCTTCAGCATGGCAATTGCTTGGTCTATTCGCCTCTCATACTGAACTGTACTGTACTGTACTGTACAGTACAGTACATGCTGCATCCGCATCCCATTCCGCCCACGCTGCACCATTTCACACTTGCATGGACAACACGTTTTACGCTATTGTATCTTTCCACTTGCACCCTTCCACCGTTTCAACCCAAACGCCCAGCCTTTCCCTCTTTGCTCTATTCGATATCCTCGATATTCACCCGCAGTGCACTCCTCTATCCATCCCTTGCCTCGCCCAAACAAACTCTCTCATCCCATTCTACAGTACTGTACTGCACATCCAGCCCATCCCAACCTCAAATCAAACCATCCATTCCACTTCCACCCCAACACCAATACCATCCCTCAACTCCACACTCCTCCTTTCATGCTCAGCCTCTCGCATCTTCCACATACTATACACGTACCAAAAATCTGCCGCAACAACGCCTGCCAACTTCACACTCCACACCCCTCCAACCCATGCCTCCCCGTCCTCCATTTCCGTTCCAAACCCTGCTCACACATGCTGCAGCCTCGTCAACATTTCCATCACCGTGCCTGTCCAAGTACAGTACATGTATCAAAACCCTTTCGAAACCCCAACCAAAGTAGTCTTCCACAATTCAATCCCCCTACTTGATGTTTCTTACATCAGAGCCCCCCTCGCCCGGTATCTAAGCTCTATGCCCGGCTTGAAAGTGCTCCCTCCCTGTTATTCCGCTCTCTCCACTTTTTCAAGCTGGTTCCCTCGAATCAACCATCCACGTGTCCCTGTATTGACCCCTCGCTTGGCATGGTACAACTCACTCAATGGCCAATACAGTATACAGTACAGTACAGTACAGTACGCTACATTGCCATTGCCAGCAATGTACCAATACAAACTCCATTCCACATCCCAATGCTTCACACCTCCGCATCAACCCAATCCACCCGGGCAGTCACAACAGTATGCAAATGTACGGTATCACTGCATGCAATCTCGCCCCGGATCGCATGCGCAATGCCGCAATCGCATGTATCTTGCAAAAGGGCTTGCTAGCTAGAGCCTCTTGGATCATTTCAGCTGGGGTTTCGCTTTGTGCAACCTCGCTTATGTCCCCTTTGTGTGTTTCTATGAAGGGAAGAGTAGGGTGTGCTGTGCCATTGCTTGCTTTGCACTTGAAACGTGAGACTGAGTGGAAAGGCAAAATGTTGAATGTGGATGGCGTTTGCATAGTGCGCTTTGGGCAGGGTGTGGGTTTGGTTGCCTCCCCGCGGATATTACAGCCTGTGATACGCTTTGTGTGGAATTCGGGGCCCAGTGGGCTCCGTTGTTTTTGAATTATTATTGTGGTGAGAGAAACATGGTGAGTTTGTTTCAGTGTTGAGAGCAAATCACGTGTGCAATACAAGGGAAGATTTGCTTTTTGGAAGACGAGATGAAACAAAAAGTCGTGAGGCAAGACAGTCTTGAACTCGGCACTTTTCCCCGATGTGCCTATCATCATAGGGCGGCGGTTTTCAACATATCCGTTTTTCCGTTTTTCCGTTGTTCCAGGGCTCTTTTTGAAGGCTACTAGGACGGGAGGCTCTTTTTGAGAGGAGGATTAACACGTTTCAAGGTTATGTGCTCAATTGGCCAATCGCAACGGCATACATAACGGTAGGAATGATAGCCAACGATAGATTCTTTGTTTTGAAAACGCCGACGAAATACACTAACTTACAGTGCTGGACTGTAAGTAGATGGTAAATGGCACTGTGCTGTAAATTACATTGTTCAAGCCGAGGGCATGTTCATTTGAGTCGCTTCATCGGCCAATTTATTTTTTATTTATTTATGCAATTCAACTGATCCATCTCTTGTCGTATGACCATGACGATGCGATGCAGTTATTTCAGCCGCGCTGTCGTGCTAATCTTGTTTTTCTACCGCATGAAAAGTCTTGGGACCGTTATGACCAACTGTAACTATAGCTAAACTTAGTTCACGATAGAGCTTGTAAAACTATAATGTCAAGATAAGAAATCTAGGGAAGAAAAAAGTTCGTCGTTGGGGGACATAAGTCCATCTCCAAGGAAGGGTTGACTTCCGAGGTTTGCGAGATTTGAGCAAATGGCCTGTGTATGGTATGGTCGTATGGTACTGTATGTTACTGCAGGTACCGTCGAAAACACTGCTGTCGCCATTACTCTTTGCAGTCATGTCACTGGATAAAGGAGTACATATCATCCCCTCTTGTACATTATTTACACTGCACATAACCTCAAAGTGTATTCCCGTAATAAGACTGTAAAAGCTACTTGTACAGTGGGAACAAATAGGGAACAGCCATCAGGTTCTCAAGCAGACAAGTTTTGAATCCTTAGCTAGTACTTCAATATAGTAAATCCCAGACATACCGCTCTGTTTAACACGCAAAGATACTGTAACACGAAATCTTTCACAAGTGATGCCGCAGCTGCTACTATTTTCCGTTTCACTGATGCCATAAAGCTACAAGTAAGATGTCTACTTTTGCTGCAACATGTAAAGAGAGAAGAGTAGGAATCCTTACGAGTCGAAACCCTGACGACCTCTAAATGTTGAATGAAGAAAACCGTGCGGTGTCTACATGAATGGTAGTCTCCCAATAACATCATCTGGTCGGAGAAATTAAACGCTCTGCTTCTTTCCAAAATTGCTATTGTCATTGTTGTGCATGTTAAAAGCGGATTTCACGTCATCACCATAGCGGGAAGGTAAATTGATAGCTCTGCAGCGCGAATGCAGACAGCATTAATCTCTTCCGTTCCTCAAAAGCATCTCCTCAAGTAGAAACTATCGATTCGCAATGCTTTATTCATTCCTTAATATAGATCTTACATTTACATATTTCACATGTACATTACATTCTTGTTTCGAAGTTTAGGTGTTGCCATACGTAGATCAATGGCCAAAAAAACCTACATCCTGTACCGGGAACTAGTATTTACGTGACAGATCATCCAAAAAGTATGCAGCTTATCCAACCTACCCCGTCTTTATTTCAGCAGTCGCACTCTCTATGCATAGCAAAGTCGCAAAGACTTGCATGCCCTGCACTGCAGCACTACAACTGTGCCTTTTTTTTCATACATGGTTCCGCAGATGATCAAATCAAGGGTTACTAATCATAAACGTGTATGTTTAAATACATGCCGTACTGGGGTAGTATCGTAAATCTTGTGTCATGACAGCCCAAGAATTCAATGCTTGCTGAGGGGCTCATCGTGGAACATACAGTATGTGACCCACGCGGCGGGTCTTTGTTGTAACGCAGTCAATACGCAGTCCACAATACCTTGTTTAGGGGTATTTCAACTCATCTTTAAACCAATCGCACTGACGCTGTACTGTACAGTACGGTAGGCACTGCATCTGACGTCAAGCGATCGACACAAAGTGGGAGAAACGGGGGGGATTCATTCACCACACTGTACTTGGTTGCAACCCGCAGAGTGGCTGTCAATGCAAGGTAAGAAATCAGCTTGCTTCGGGGTATTCTAGACTAAATAAAGCAACCACCGTGAAGGCCGCTGCCACAGATGTCTTGTTCTTCCTCACAGGCCTTACTGACCTGTACACACTGAATAGGAAGAGGTTGGATAATTGAGAGCAAAGAGCGGAGAAAACCCTACAACTGTCTACTCCCCCAAATTGAGCCATTCACGGAGATATCCCATTCCAGAGTACTGTGCCGAGAGCAGCGGGCAAGTCTCAGAAGGGTCTTCTTTACAATTGCTACGCCTCCGCCGTAAGAGGTTTAGGCAAAAACTTCTCTGTTGGAGCTACCTTTCTATTTGTGACACACGGTCAAATTGAGAACATCACAAGCATTTCAGGTAGGCTGTAAACCGCTGAGGGCCTCCTCGTGAAACGCCTCGTACGACAAACTTGCATACAGTCAGCTCCTCTATTCATGACATGCTCCTTTGTGCGCCATTGGCGTAACGGCAAAGTAGCTACTGTATTTTCGATTTCCAGCCATGTTGATGTCAGGTAGGTTTCGTTGACAATGTTGCACTTGCGAGCATTGACCCTCCGAGCTAAAAGATGATGTGGGCCTCGGGGACTCACTTCTCGTGGCCTCATTTTCGGCCTCTACAAAAAGAGTGTCGATGTACATGATTTACGAATAACCCTATGGGTACGGTACGTTGTTTGCAATTTCCATTCGTTGAGAGAGCCATCGCGCCCCCTATTCCTCTTTGCAACACTCTCTCTCTTCTCAAATTACAATGTCTACAGTTTACCCTTCAGAGCGCTCTGCGCGTATCTGGAAGGGTAGATCCTGTATTGGAGACCACCTGGATGGGGAAATTTCAGTTAGTTGACAAGTAGAGTAAAGGTTCGAGCCCTACAAACGTACTTTTTAACGATATTGGCATACCACAGAGTCCATCGTTCACGACAGTCGAGCACACGTAAGCTCCATCGACATATTCAATATCGCCCGTCTGTAAACCGATGCCACAATCACCTTCAGCCGTGTCGAGAGCCAACACACACTGCCATAGTAAGGAAAGCAACTAGGGCGCCGCTAAGGTGTACAGTAGAGAGGAAGGCGATAGAGAGTCTCAGAAGAGCGGGACGAAGGGTATGTGCATTGCAGTTGAATTGCATCTTTGACTCCAGCAGACCCACTCTTTTACATTTACGGATTGGTATGGTTTACTCATTAATTTCTTCAATACTTGTAAAGGGTCACAAAAAATGGCTAGCTTTGGAGCGGGAGGCAAACTTCTGCATATTGCGGGCTACGACCAATCGCTGAAGCTGCACACGTGGAACAAATGGCATAACTGAGCTTTTGATAAAGCCGAGAGCATACCTTCGCCTTTAAGCTTCCGATACGGGCCGCGATGACGGCCGCATACTCGTCAACTTCCGTATTCCTCTACTACTGTACATTCAGTTAGCTCTTGAGAGCTGGCTCTCGAGCTTAGATCAACTTACCCTTCCCTGACGGCTAAATTTCGGACACTTAACAAACATTTAACTTTACATACTTTGCATATATCAAAGAAGCCCGTAAAAGGCGGCTTTTTTCCCTCGCGGAGAGGCGGTGCGAATTGAGTTCAAGAACATTGAAATCAGACAAGTGCAAGTCCCCCGTCCAAACCTTATGCTTCTCGACCGAAACTGCCGACAAACACCAGAAATAGGTCAATCTCGGACACCTTCGAGAGAGCACTCTCCCTTCCGCTGCCATTACCGCCTCAACTACCAACGTTGCAGCATACCGAATTGATCGAATGGGAACCTTGCGTACCCCACCCACACGAACGACCCGCTTCCTGGAACACACGCCATTACTGGTTGCATCTTTACGTCTTTTTTCAGCGACTTCCTTCGCAATCTTTATAGCGAGAGAACGTGCTTATTTTGTGAGCTTCTTAGGCCCTGCAGCTCCTAAGCTCATCTTAATGACCCGAGCTGCTCGGTGCATTCTCTCAGTTCGCTTTTGAGCTGCTATTTTCTCTCGCTACTGTCTCTTCTGAGCCCTATCTTCTACTCTGCCCTCTTTCTCTATACGAACCGACTCGACATCCCTAAGGCGCTCTGTCTCTCGTTCCACCTTACGTTTCTGCTTTTCAAGTTCAACTATTAAGTCCTCCGCCTCCTTTACGTGTTGTCGCTCAAGAACTTCTGCTCGGGTAACACACTGTACAGGAGCACCAGCATCGAAGGTCCTAAAACGTCTGGTGTTGCCGCTCTGCGCCGTGCTTGCGGTCTCTGCGGAAACTTTTCCCATCAAAATTGAATTCACAGTCTCTGCGTCACGGAGAACAATACTGGGCTGCTGTAATGTGCGGGATTGACCAAGAAATTTAGAGCTTTTAACTATTTTCCGCACCTTGACCATTGTTTCTTGGCCACTATGACGCTTTCTCACAGAGGCAATGCAGGAGGCGGGACCGATATTTCCTTCCTCTCCTGCTCATCAGCTACTTTCTCGCTTTGCAAGTGGTTTCCTGTTTTGAACCACAATGCCCACTGGCGGACGAAGATATACAGTCCGGTAACTCGAAATGACTCGGTGACAACGTTTGACGAAAAACTCTCGCAGGCATAAACTTCACATGCAAGATTAATGTTTACCTGACGAGTATCCAAGGTTTCAATGCGGCGAAATAAATCCCTTAATTCACGCATTGCGCGTTTGAACTGCTTATTAATACTTTGGTCACATGATTTCAAAACACGAGAGTTATTTGCTGGCTGAATCACCACGTGAAAACCGTTTTCATTACACCTTTCTCTCAATTCTATTCCCTTACGCGAAGAATGTCCATCTATGCATAATAGGTAACGCTAATTTGTGTTGAGTATTCTTATAAATGTATTCATATGCTGGACTACAGCAGCAAGAATATCTTTCCCCATGGAACCTTTTTCTGATTCTCCTGGCATTTATTTTGGTCTCGTGAACTTTGCACAAATTCCTGAAACAATTTTCCCAAATGAACCGGTTACAGGCGACCAACACCTCGCGTTAAGGCGTTTCTCATCGACAATAAAAAACGGGGGAGCAACCCTACCAGATGAGGAAGCTATAACAATAGCGGTTATATGTTGACTACTGCCATACGTAGTACTCTCTCCTCAAATCCACCATGGTGGGATTTTGCGACTGTAAACGCCTTTCTACGCCTTCTTAAAGAAGTATTAACTACCGCTTCATCAATATTGACAATTCTGCTGGATTGGAGAGCAGTCCGTTGTTTTGAGAGTTCAGTTCCTCTATATTGCTGACAAATTGATCACAGTGGCTGAAGTTTTGAGCTTTGAGTCTAGCATGTTCCTTGCTCTCTGTTTTGCGATAGGTCAGATCCCTATTTCGAGCTCGGAAGGCGCGAACAGCGTCATCTGAGGGTACAAAGTTTTTCCACCCACGACGACCATCGGCAGCCATTCTGGACATCATGTACTTCTACCCATCAACTCCGACTGCAAAACCCCTAGACGAGTTTTGTACTAACTTCTGTGAAATCATTTTCTCCGCGTCTGTTGAAAGGACCGGACGCCGGTCATGTAGAATGCATTTTTCAGTCTTACATGCAATTTCTTCTGTGTCGTTTGCCTGAACCAATCGCTTCAACTTTGCGACTTTAGACCGAGGTACTTCTGTCATTCTTTTTATTTGCCTAACGGAAAACAAATTTTTTCGCAGAAGCCCGACCACCCTTTGGAGCTTCCCTGCCTTCTCAATTCCCGTAAGCACAACTTGCTTGTTTTTGAATGTTTGGCGTCGCATTGTAGGGGGCATAATGAAGACACCAGTTCAGTGAGGGTTGTCTGGTTCATACAATGGGGAATACCATCGTTCGCTATCGGATGGGCCATTACTGTTGTTCGGGGAGATACAATGTCCCGTGACTCCCCAGACGCAATCTGTCAGATGGACAGTGCCCGCTCTTGGGCATTGGACATCCGCAGGGAAGAGGGAGAAGGGGTTTCGGTTCTGCCGTTTTTGGTGGGAAAATGTCCGATGTTAGCCACATATCCGAAATTAAGCCGCCAGGGAAGGGTAGTGAGCTTTCATTTAACCGTACAGTGTAAAATAGAACGTCTTTTTTTTTACATATACAGAGGTTCGGGGTTAAATGGGGTTAGCGGCGACAGATTTGTGCATGTGAAGTATGGACCCTGTAGTGACAAAAGGGTGGCCATCCCTGTGCTCTTATTGACCCTACTGGCGCGCCACTGGACGCCTCCCCATACTCGCCCTGAGGGTTGAATGTGATAGGAGGGGCTTTTCTCAACGATAGACACTGCACGTCACCATGTGATGGAGACCGAGAGGGTTTCGGTAGAGAAGAAGAGTTGACCTCAGGCCTGTTGGTCTTGGGTACTCTGAGGAACGGCAAGTAGGTTAGAGATGAACGCCAGAAAAACCCCACCGAAAATACATTACAGAGCAGGGCATCCACGGCTTGAAAAAAGTCTCCCATGCCTAGAGCACGTACTCCAAAGGGTGCGACGGCGACGAACTGCACCACGAAAAGGGTAACCTCATCGAAAACCATGCGCCGCCGCTGTACAGCGCCGTTCGAAAAATAACGCCATCCTTTCAGACCATTAGGGAGCAAGAGGTGACGGTACTGCCCACAACGGCATCGGCGATTCGGTGCAGCGAGATAACAGCGCATGCAATATGTCGATCTACGGGGGAAACGGGCCACACGGGCGGTAGTGCCCGCGCCCGCACTTGAAGACTTGAAGTACGGGACGGGCACGGAGAGCAATGAAACTTGATGGAGTTTCTGAGAAGTTGCGTTAACTTCGGAATCCGGGGCGTAGGTAAAGATTGAGAGACATTCTCACAAGATCTGATGTTCCACCATGTAATATAGAATTGGAGTATATATGCACTCAAATCTCTACTAGAAAACAGTGTGACAAAGACTTGCTACATAGAAAATCTGAGAAAAAAGGTTGTTGAATATACCTTATCGCGAAAAACGTTTACCAGAGCAATACAGTATTGACCGTGGAAAGGTACCGTTGGGAATGGTTATTTGAGGCTTAATTAGTAAAGACTAAAGATGATCTCTCTCGAATTTAAGGAGAGTGGGACCGGCTTCAGGGGATGTGGTCGGTAGATGGAGAATTCAGCAAGACATAACATCGAACGTCGGTGTGGACTAATTTCTCCGGCAGGGTAATGTCGAACATATTTTTTCATATCTATCTGAACTCAGAGAAACAAACGTGAATTTTAAAAAAATCTGCTCCAATAAGAGCTCGCTACTTGTCATCAGGCTTGTGGGAAGACGAAACCACACGGCGGCGGCGTTAAGGCTCTGTGCCTCAAAAAGTCACATGCCGTCGAAGAACTCCTCCCCAGCCCCCCCAGGGAAATGTGGAACACAGTCCTACTTCTGCACCAACTGCCAGTATCGCCAGTTCAACTTGTCAACGCAGCTTTGTGTACCCACCGACTCATCCACGACAACACGATGGCTCTTCAGGATGTCGTTGTCAATATTATTCAACGCCAACAAAGACAAAGCGCAGGCATCTTTATAGCCATCAACAACATCGCAAGCCAAGCCTTGGGTCTGAACGCTTTAATCTTTCTTCCCCACAGAAACCTCCTCACACGGCTCCCAGTACCTTGCATCAAAATCCTCTTTAGCGGCGAAAATATCGGTACACATAACTGTAACCTTGACCGCAGTAATCCTACTCTCTGTTATGACTTTAGCACGCTTTGAACTACTTTCTTGCACTTCAATGTTGGAAATTACTCTGTCGCTTCCCTTCTTTTCTTTTAATTGCGTCGGTTTAGTCGCGCAAAGAACCGAACTTGGGTGCATCAATTTTCTGTTGACCTCTATCACCATCATCGCATTTTTTCAGAACTTCTTTTTTTTTCATGGAGCCGCCCAGAAAAGATCTATCTCTGGTCTTTCGCATCTGTGCATTTGCCTTCCTATTTCTCTTCGCTTTCTGTAAGAAACGAAAGTCTGTTGGTCAGCGACCGATAGAAACAAATTATTCGGGAACAACGGTTTTCGTCATAGCACGAAATCCTGCAAATCCTAGCTTCATTTTGACACCAGCTTCTCCAAAATTGATGAAATCTGTCATAATAAGAAAGGTGTACATCGCTTTCACACTTTCCTTGAACTTCCTGTTGATTGTTTGATCACAGGCTTGGAGAAAGTGAGATGTATTGGCAGAGATTTGAACCACTTCAACATTTTCTGCTTTGGCTTTCTGAAGCCACGCGTATCCATTACGAAATTTATCTGCATCCAACAAGAGATGCATCTTGAACCCCTTTGTGCACTTTTGCGCGTGCTGTTTAATGTGGTAGATAACAAATGGAATTGTTTCCATATTCATGGAACTATTCTCCGTGCCCACGATGAAAATGTTTTTCTGGAACCATTCATCCAGTGCGAGCCAGTGTGGCAGTCCCAATTCGTCCTTAAAAAGCTCGGACTGAGCGGTTCAAACCAATTCTTCATTTGATTCTTCCCCGCGAAGATGAAGAATGGTGGCAGCACATGTCCTGATGCGGAGGCGATTACAACAGCTGTAAGTTGCTTCTCGGAGGCATTGCAGCCGATCTTGAGACCACAATGGTGAGTATGAGACCCTAGAATTCCTTTCGCTGTCTCATCCCATCTTATTGCAAACTCCGTCTCATCTAAGTTCCAGACTAGGTCGGGCTCACTTAAGATTCCTGGATTGAGTTTTGAGCTTAGCTTAAACGCCTTCACAAAAGTTCGAACATGTTCAGGGTTCTGAGCAGCCAACTTTTCTCCCTCTCGAGATCGTATCTTTCTGTAAGTGAGGTCTGGATGGCGGGCCCGAAATCCTCGAACCCAGTGATATCTCGGATATCCGTTCGGAAACGTCTTTCTACCATCCCTTGCGATTTCTGCGGCAATGGACTTTAATGTTTTAGTGCCTGCAGTGAAACCGTGATTGGCAATTTCTTTGAAGCGATTCAATATCTTTCTCTTCTCGTGATATGTGGTACAGGTTTGCGGCCTCGTCGCATATCGTAAACTGAGTCGCCATATTCCTGGTTGTATGTTTTCGCAATGTTCATATTTGCGTTCAATCTAGCAATTGTTCCAAGAGAGAGCCCAGTTACTGACTGAATTGAGCGAAAAGGTGTCTTGGTTGTTAGTATTCTAATTGCGCGGTGTCGTCGAGATCGTATATATTCTTCTCGCTGATTTTTTTTGTGTCGGAGAGTTTGGCATCGCATTGATTCAGTAACCATCTTTGCGGTTTTGCGGGCGCTTGCACTGAATCAAAAAATGCAACCATTGAGAACGTGGGCTTCTGAAGTAAGGACTTCTTTTTGGTTTGGCGCGCTTTTGTTTGAATAAAGGTTCAACTTCATTGCTGAATAGGCGATTGGATATCGTCCCTCTTGTTCAAGAATACGGCAGTTTCTATGGAAACGAAGCGCGGGTTTTTACGGCCACATATTTGATGAGCTTAGAGGTTTGTAAGGATTTAGTTTACTAAATAGAATTAAGGCTATTATCGGCTAAATGATTGTAGACAATGCAGATTCCTTTCGTGTTACAAATTATCCCGTGCTCCACATTACCCTTCTGGGGACGGTAAGTGATAGACCCAATAATTAATTCTTGCGGAATCATCTAGTTTCGTTTCTTTAGTGTCTATCGGACCATGAGGACAATTTTAACAACATTTTCTAAAATTCAAAACTTTTTTAGCCGCTTTTCCGGCCCTTGCGTTCATGGAGACATGGGGATACCCGATCAAAACAAATAAACAAACTTTTTGAGAATTGAAACTCTGCTCAGCACAAGAAAAAACTTTCACTTACGCGTTAAAACTCAATTTTCCCTTCTTCTGCGCATAAGATGTATCTACAAACCGTTCCAGGAAATCCAATTCACTACAGAGCTTCCCTTGTTATGTGAGTGGCCGAATGAAAGAAATTTATGGGTCGGTTTGGAAGACTAAATTGGCCAGTGGAACTGCCATTGCAGTCCACATTGACATTGTAAGTGGGATAAGGAGAAAGTAAGTGAAAGCTAGCTAGAGGACACGCAAACTGCTCAAAACCGTCACGCTAATATTGTAAATATCAAAAAAGGATTACCTCCAAAAAACGTTTTCGAGGAGGTTGGATCGGCTTAATCACAGGAACGTTAAAATCAGGGTTTAGATGATTTAAAATCGTCTCCGACCGCTTCAGATACGAATTGATGCGTGACATTTCAAACGAGCTATTGTATGCCATTGGAATTTAGCCCGTTTCGTCAAGGGAGATGTTGAAGTTCTTTAGAGTTCTAATTCTGATGAAAATGTTTAAATTTAATGCATTCATGGCCTCTAGAATGAGAATGGATCGAATTATAATCCAAGACTGAGCTTTGGAAAGATCATGTCACGTAGGAGATTTGGGCTGATTTTCGGACATATTTGCTTTAGTTACTCCTCTGAAAGGCAATAAAGGCCTTTGGATGACACAAGATGGTCTCTGGTGAGTGGAATTTTGAATGAAATCAATGACAACAGTAGGAAAATTGTCACAACGTCTTCTCATATCCGCGTATATGAAAGTATCAGGATGTGGTACGGTCTTGGGGGGAGTGCATCAAGAAAAGACTTCCGCATTATGTTGACTATGACAGAAAGCCCGAAAAAGGTTGCAAATTTGAAGGATTCGGCGTGCGGTCAGTCTGCAATAATGTTGAGGATGGAGCTTGTCATGGGAAAAAAGGGTGGAATTCTCCGTGACTGGAGAGAAGACTTATATCAAACTACCGCTCATACGCTTCGCCTTGTTCAATTGGGGCTGAATACAGATCGCGTCGTATGCGGGGACTCATATTTTGCATCGATGTCAACCACAGAAGCCTTGATGAGATACGGAATAAGATTTATTGCAGTGGTCAGAAATTCAGTCAGGGAATTTCCGATGCAAAGACTGTGCTCGCAGGAGCTAATGGAGCACAGAGATCATATCTCCTTGGTCTCTAAGAATTTGAACACCAAAAAATCTTTAATGGCTGTTTTGTGGATAGACAGAGAACGAAGATATTTCAGAAGCAGTTGCCATACAACCAATAAAAGGATCAACATTTGCAGGGAAAGACGGAGAACTATAGAAGGTGAAGCAAAGAAAGTGATTTTGAGATTGAGGCTCCAGATGTTGTAGAGAGGTACTATGAAACATGTTCTCAAATTGATCGGCAAAACAGTTGCAGGCAAGATTATCTTGAAATTTAGAAGAAAAGGGAAGTGAAAGATTGGTCGCTCAGGGTCAATTCCTCTCTCCTATCGATGATAAAAGCTGCTTCATGGCTACTTCGCGACCATTACTTCGGGTCAAGACTCTCGTTACCACAGTCTAATTTTTGTGAGATTCTTGCTGAAGAACGCATTGAAAACAAGGTTGATTCTATATCTCGTCGGGCATCGAATTGCGTAGGACATGAGGAGCAAGAAACGTGATTGGATCTGGTTGCAGGTATGGGAACCCATCTCTCAATGAAAAAAGAAGAGGAAGCTGGATAATGGAGACTAATATAGCGCTTTTTAACAGGGTCGCTTTCTGGTCTGTTAGGTCAGTAAGTCGAAATTTATTTGCTCTACTTGCCGTAACAGTGGGACTAGCGATATTTTTATCTGTCACACGAGCACAAAAAGGTATTTCTCTATAGATAATATGCGCGCAAAGCACCTTTTTTTGAGCTCTTTTTCTATGACACCCTGTTGGTTTTAGTTGCGTTCTGTAACCTACGAATATAGCTGCAGTCTTTGGCGTACTTAATTATCCCTTTATGAGATGTCACCGTGTTCTGTCTCATGTCTAAGTGGGTGCCAAATGGTGCAATGAGAGAGCAGCTTTTTCACAAGCAGTAGGGATCCCAACGTAATTTTCGGGTCTTTAGTAGAGACCCAGGGAGAACTGAACCCACAAACTCTGGGTCAGCCACCTAAGATTCACACTATAGGCCACCGTCCCAGTAAAGGATGGGAGAAGTTGCCATGGAGTGTTTAAAGTTGAATGCGATTGCATCCTATTGAGAAGGGTGGAAAATTCGGGATAGATGTCTACTGTAATTGCTAATTTACACAGTAAGTTTTTTACTACAAAATATTGGACCGAATTTTTTTTTGAATACCACAGCACAGAACGGAATTTTTTTGTCCTCACATGTGGACAAAGTGTGCATCATATAAGGAAACAGCTATGACGGATAGACAGTAGCCATTAGAAAGCCGATCAGATACAGATATTGTGCTGTACAAATTCAAGTTGAAGCAGGAAAGCAAGTACCAATATAATAGGCGTACCATTTATTCTTGACGTATGGTCGTAAAGGACCAGGGTTAGCAGTAGTTTATTCGGACGTGGCGAGTGAAAGTTAAGGCAAAATTTTCAGGAAAACTGCTTACATTGTTTTTGCTAGCACTGTCGTGCCTTTATTTTCTATCAAGCTTATTACAAACGCTAAAGGAAGTAGTGATTGGATGTCCAACAATCGTACCTTATTGCAACCACTATATTGCAGATCGCTAGTTAAAAAATTCATTCAGTAACTTAGCAATACTATAACCCGTAAAGAGTCCTCTGTACCTTGAGAATCCACTTCCACGCACTCTCATTTATCCTTCCTCGTCGCAGAAAATCCTCTCCTAGACGCCGAAGAGCGCAGTGAATTATTAATCTCCGGCCCAAATATACCATACTTCTTGCAGGAACGGACAGAGCACAGCCAATTTTTTGATCTTTAATTTTTTCGTCTGACTCGTCGACATATATAAATCGACTAGAATCCACCCATTGTTTTACTTTCTCAATGCGCTATCGGACACAATCTGGTCGCCGAAATACCGTGTAATGCTGTCATTTGTCCCAGATTTAATCCTTTCTAGAAACCCTCTCAACTTCTTCACTCACTCTCTGAGCTTCTCGAGTAAACTAACTGCACTTCCAATTGCCTCAAAAGTCTCCATGATGTGCAAATCTGCCATTTATATGCCGTGAGTCTCGTATTTTCCCCGCCCGAAGTGATTCCTTCGGGTACTTCTTATGAAGTACCACCACTCACCCTTTAGCAATTGCTTATGAATATTTGGATTTTTTCTACTAACCTTGCAATTAAATTAGACTATCTATTTTAATTAGGAGGTGCCGTGGGAGGGTGAACATTAGCAAATCTCAGTATTCTCCCTGGAACACCTCGTAGCCATCATTTGGACACATCTCGTGCGTGATGGGAAGTAGCAAGCGCGACAAGCCCTAATCTGCGATACATGTAGTGTAATAGGTTTTCGACACTTAATATGGAACCTCATATTTATACAGGGATACTATGCACATCTTGGCTCGCGCAACAATACGCCAATAATAAAATATTGATTATCTTTCAGGGTCTGTAGATGCCTGGAGTCCGATTAATTTCATCTTTAGCAAACATAAACTGTATCCTGTAGACTATCTCACGGCTGAAACCCGGCTTTCTTCTGCCAAAACACCTAATTCCGACGATAATAGTACAGAAGGGCCAATAGTTCCGAATGATCTCTTTCCGTAGTTTATTTAGGAGACATACGACCAAAAAATTTCAAATTCGAGTTAATTAATCTTTGTCTTGTTTCCGAACTTTTCTTTCTGACCAAATCAAAGCTTTAAATTATCTTTGGGAACAAGGCAGAGATTTTTGGAGGGTTTTCAGGGAATATGGAAATAATCCATACGATTGCTCAACAGTCTCGGAGACTTCCTCCCTAATACCTCCGGTCCTGTGCATTTTAGACATAGCTTTCTACTCTTCTACTTAAGATTAGAGTAGATATACGATAGAAAAGAGTTTTTTCATCTGATATAGCCTAAATAATGGCTTGAAGTATTAGTTACCATCGGATTTACCCGGCTCGATCGACCAAAGTAAGGAACGCTCTCTTCAATTGAAATCTATGGGTTGAAATTAAATTCACATTATTTGCTATCCTGAGTCCTTAACGGATGCATTTTACTGTATGAATGCTGATGAAGATGCTTGAAGTGATTTGAGAGACTTTTTGGCTCCTCATCATATAAAAAAGCATCTATCCTACTGCAGTCTGTCAAATATTCTACGACGATCACTGCCTTGAAGGGCCTTATCCTTGGCCTTCAAAAGAGTTTAATTTATGCTAGAAAAACATATAGAGATGTAATCACCCCAAGCAATTTCTCCTGTGGTCACGAAGAATACAAGAAATTAGGTAAGGGCTCGGTTCCATCTCTAAATTTTCTCATTATCCTGCGAATGTACGGGATAAGCCTACATTCTGCAGAGTACTTGCATCCCTTAGAGATTTCGGCCAGCTCCAAAGATACATCTTTGGCCACCATCATATAGTAGAGAATCCATTGGACCGAATAAAGAACTTTTATTATCTGCTATATCCCATAAATTGTTTTCGCTTGCTCATAATGGAAAAAACTACCGTGAAATACCGCATGAGGATGTATGCTATAACCAAGAACTTTAAATGATCAATCACTTCAAGGTTTTTGATAGACTATATGTTGAAAGCAACTCTTTGGAATTTAAGTTTTAGACGTAAAAGCATCTAGGAAACTTTCTTCGCCTAGCTTTTTACGAGGCTAAGTTACAGGGAAAAAATTACACAAAAACGCAACTGTTTCTTTTTAAACAACTTTGGAGTAAAATAAGAGTAGAAACCTTTACTAACATAACTCAAAAGTATTGAAATTGAAAACTTAGAACGCTTCAAACCATGTTTTCCCAAACCTTTGTTATCGAAAGAGTGAAGATTTCTCTCCAAGTACGACAAGATAACAGGTTTTTCTATAAATTAATTACTGCTGTAATTTCGCTGGGCTTTAAAGTCTTCAAAATTTTAAATCGAAGAATCCTTTATTTACTAAATATCCACTTGGCACCGTTTTTGATTGTATGACTGCGAATCTACGAATGATTGTTCAGCTAATATCTAATCCACTTCTTTTTCCACTTTCTTTCAGTGCCCTTTGCAATCTCATAAAGTCAGTTTTACCGTAATAGAATTTATAGGAGTGCTTTGGAATCGCATTTTGGCAAAATTTTCTGCAAACTACAATGAAACACATGTTAAGGTCCAAGGTGAGGCTCAATTGTTTGAGTAGAGGTCGCATAGTCGCCATTGTTCACCTGGGCAACTTTTCCTGGGGCTCTTTCAGGTGTAATAATCGCTCGAGAGAATGATAATCCGTATCCGTTCATTTTAGCGCGCCATTTTAAGAGCTTAAATTAGAAACAGACTTTGTTTTTCCGTCTGTTTATATTTTATTTCGTGATTACGCAAGGTCTTGCCGTAAAATTATATCGCGTACCATACTGCATTTTTAGTTGAAGTAATCAGCCCCAGACAAGTCCATATGAGCTAGAATAGGTCATCATCTTTTGGCGACTACTCCGACTAGTGATTCAAATACTTTTGGATCGCATAAGACTTCATTCAACAATTGATATTCGTTTTGCTGAAACAAATCCAACTGTAAGATACTTTCACAGTTGAAAAGCCATGAAAAATTCCTAACTTTCATCTGAAAGCAATTTTATTTAATATTTCGTAGACTGGAGCGTCTGAATGAGAGAAATGTCGAAAAACGGGGGCGAAAAGCTTAAAGGATCCGACGGAATCTTTATTTAGTCCCAAGATTCCGGCTTCATTATCAAAGAGATTGACTTGTTTCACAGTAAGATCTCCAAATATCCCCAACCCTTGTCTTTTGTAGCATCTTAGTAAATGATGCCCTCGTTATCAAAAGTACTTGCTGAGTCTCCCTAGAGAGCACAAAAAATCGTATCTATGTAGCCTTCCAAAATAAGGGTGTCACTTTGAAGGAGATATCGGGTACGCTTAGCATCGGAGAAAAGCTCATCTCTAGCTCTACAAAAATGAGAGATATCCAAAGAACTCTGTACATCTTGGGAGCCATATGCACATGGTAAATGATTATTTTCTCCACATTTGAAAGTTTTATATCTTAATATTTATCTAGGGCTACAGGGATGAGAATTTTTCCTGCGCTGATTGCCGCGGACTGGCCTGCATACAGTTCCGATATCCTTTTTAACTTTGCGGTGATCAAGACTGCCCTTTTCATAAACAATAACATAATTATTACTGCCCGCAGATTTATTCCAGTAGAGACTGTCTACTGACAGAAAATTATTGTTTTTATGCTTTTACTTCCTTACTCACAGCCCGATTACTCTCTTCTGGAGGGATAGAATATTTCGTCATTTTTTTGGTATTCCTAGGTATTTGTCTGCTCTGTCTCGCTCGTTTTCCTGAACGAACAATTTTTTTTCTTTGTATAGGCATAAATTGGCCTCCTGGGTGGCTATGTACTTGTACTGAATTTATTTGGGGAGGTCATTTCTTCTTCCAGCGAAATATCACTCCCTTGCTTTCCATTCGTTTATAACTTACCAATTTGACAAAAGGTGATACAAAACCATTATTTGGTACTAAAATTGGGAACCCCAGGAGTGTGCTTAGTATCACAGTGGACTTACCAACCAACATGAAAAATCTTAGAACAAGGCAGGGCCTTCGCGGAACAAAAGAATCTCGTTCACAGATTCCAAAGTTCTTCTTATCTTGGTTCTATCCTCGCGGTGAACAGCTTGGGTATTCGTACTAATAAGATAGATTTTATTTAGAACCTAACGCTGACGCTGCAAAGCACGTATTAGGATAGTAGAACTACCGTTTACTTATATAAAGTAGTTTACATGGAAGCTCGTTTTGCATCCCAATGATGGTTTTAAAACACAACAGATATTGATGCTTTCAGTGCTACTGTAAGTAAACACCATATATTCAACTTTACGTATAAACTAACGAGTACTAGTTTCATGCAAAACAGTGCGGAACCTCTACGTTAAGAGTGGGACACAGACTTTTGGGGAGAGAGACTCGAAATATAACCATTTTAAATTAAAATTGGAAGAGATTATAAATCGCAAGCAAGCGGCAGTACAGAATTAATCTTATACACATTGAAATATATTTGCGCTGAATTCCAAAGCGTCTAAGAAGAATATTGAATGGAGAGAGGATGTGGTTTTACCGGAATATAAAACTATTCTAATCTTAATTTGAGTGAGAATTCATATGTTAGGGTAAAACATATCATTTTAGTGACTCTAATGAGTTATGATGTTAGAAACTCATCCTTTATTCAAGAAAAAAAACAAATTGGGTTACCACAAACTGAGAGAAATATAATTTGCTTGCAATATTTTTTTAGAATTCCGAATTTTGCTCTCTGAAATGCTGAATAATAAAAAAGCTTCATAATCTGCGAATGATAATACTGAAGTACAATAAAATACCATGAAAAGGCCCCCGCTTTTGATTTTTTTAATAAACTAGGAAATAAATTTAAAAAACGTCAATGTAAAGGTTTAAAGGTAAAGGTACTGTATCGCACATAAGAGAAAGTTTTTGGTTGATTCCTTAAATCATATCACTAGATACATTCGAGCTTATTAAAATGTTACTTGTACAAAAAAGTTGCAGTGTAATGAGGAGAAGTAGATATAAATGAGCTAATTTACTTCTAATGTAAAGCAGATAATCTAATGTTACTGAGTATAGGGGCAAAAAGGTTAAGACATAATTATGCAAATAATTTATATCAGATAAAAATATAGTACGCCTTGATCATATAGAAAACATCAAAAAGAGAGAATGGAAGGCATATTTCCACAAAAAGCATATAATAATCAATAATGCTTAGTATGTTTGGAATTTACTTAAAAAACGGGGTCCATGAAAATTTAGTGAGTCTTTTAGAAAAAGCCAGGCATTTTGAGGACCGTGGACGATTTGAAGAGTCATATAGATGTAATTTGCAACATTAAATACTGTAATAATGTCGAGAGATTCTTGATCCAGTTAACTGTTTAGAGAAGTGATAATTTTTACAATAATAGCTATTTTTATATTATTATCTTAATGATTTAATGGTTTAAAGTCGATATTATCAGTAAAAGTTTGAAATGAGCGATAATTTTTAGTTAAAAATATCTTAATCAAACTTTCAATGCATTTATCATGTTATTTTTTTTCAGCAATTGCTACGTGTACCTGTTCGGAAAGCAAATCTATAATACATCGAATATTTAATGATAATGAACAGTAATACCTGCACAATGGAGTAATATTCCAAATCCCTTTTTTACTTTGATCCAATACTAAAATAGGTCAGTTTTTGAGTTAATGCAGAGCAGAAAGAACTCAGTTTCATCCAAGAAGACTCCCTGGTAACACAAAAGTATATCTGTAGATGCATCTCCTTTTATGCTTTCTAGTGGTGCTGCTCGAAGTACTAGCCGCAGCTCCGAGTTAATTTATTTAGAACAACCGCACAGCCCTAGTAATTTATTTCTCTAAACATAACTATAAATATTTTCAAGGTTAACTGGACTCTGATGAATTGAATACGAGATACTGGTGGTCATTAGGCCAGTTTTTATAGATTAGATTAGAACCGTAACCTTAGTACCCATGGAGAAGTAAAGATGGTTTCAGGGCCACTAAATAAATAAGACCGTAATGAGTATACCTTTATTTTTACACTGTATAGGGATTTAAAATACAGTTTTTATTAATTCGTAACTGTATTTGGCATAATTTGACAAAAAAATTTCAAGAAACGTCCTCGGAATAATGAAACATTCCGACACTCAAATAATTAATTTATTAGATTGGATAATAATTCAGGAGCTTAAAATGCTTTTAGGAAGAGAATCAACTTATAAACTTGAAATTAAAGTCTAACTGGTTACGAACTAATTCATTTCTCTTCTAAAATATTATGGCTAATAAATTGTCAACTCTACTCTAGCAGAAAGCCCTAAGATTTAACTTTACGGTATTTCAGCCATTATAGATACTGTGAAGTTCAAAGGGAATTAGCTCATTTCGCTCAATACTGCATTTTCTTACTCATTCTATTTTATTGATTTTACAGCATTATAAAGGGGATTTCTAGCTCTTCAAAAACTAGTTCTAACCTCTTTAATCAACAAGTGCCAAATTTTGGCGTCCTTCAAGATAAAAGTATGTATACAGATATTGAAAAAATGCCGTATACATATTGATAATAAGATAGAAATAGGAAGAAATGATTACTGCGCTACAAGTTCTACATCATTTCAGATTTTTTTGATGACAATTTAAGGCAGAAAAGAGAGTTTTCTAGGGATACAAAAATAGCCAATTACTTAAATTCAGAGGACAGCTGAACATTATTTATGCATTATATTCGAGCTTGTGAGAATTAACAGAACAAATCTTGCACTAACCGAAACTATTAGTAATTTTGAGAGGTTATTTTTCATTATTCCTATCTTAGTTTCTATTCTGAGTAGCAGATGTGAAGAAATTTGAGAAGACTACAGAATGAGCAAAATTGACATCAACGCATATATTAAGGAATTTTATATGAACGGTGTAACTTTAGTGCTTACGAACAAATTTTTAATGCGTAATCTTCAGTATATTGTTGGAACTGCTAATAATCTGGCATAATTTTAATCGATTACTAGAATTACATTGTAAATGAATTAAAGCGAAGCTTCATAAATTTTATTCGGATGGTCTTAAAAAAGTATAAATTAGACTTAGATAATGATCATTTCATGATTTTAGGTATTCATGAAGCTTCCAATGTTCTGTAAAGACCTACTAGAGTCAAAATTTCGTCCCGTAGCGAAGAGTGGAATTTTGGGTTATTTCAATATATGAAAGATGTAGTCTTTTGTCTTCACGCCGCTGCTAGCTAGGGTTTTTAGTCAAATTAGATTCTAAGAGGGGCAAATGGACGTTATCCGTGTTTGTACTTAATTTTAACTAAAAGATTTGAGAAATTAGTTGATTAGTACGCTTCTAAAAATGTCGCATGTTTTTATTGATATTTATGTGTTTCGGTGGCTGTATGCTAGATCTGTTCGAAGGAAGAGAGCGAAAATTTTGAGCTCCATGATTTCTCTTGCCTTGATGAAATAATGTTTATGCATATTGGGCAGAAGATGGGGCGACCAAAGTTTTATTTGTCTTGTGATATTTAATTTGCTCTCGAGTTAGATTTTGAATATTGTCAATTATGATGCTAAATTTCTTCTTCTTCTTCTTCAGGAAGGCACCCGGAACCTTTCTTTGAGAGACAGTGTTTATTATAGATAAATTGCATACAGTTAAAAATGAGTAACCTATCATTCCAATTAAAGTCAAACTTTTACTTCGAAAAATTTATGTTAAAAAGTATGAAATTCTTCCCAAGAGGTTACTTCCCCAGAGAAGAGTATATTATAAAAGTACATGATTTTTATCAGACGATAGTCTCGGATATTATACAAGAGATACCTATGTGGCATTAATTTTCAGTTCCAGAACTTAAAAAGGAGGAATTAAGTTAAATAGGCTTCCAGAAATCCAAAGTGTAGTGTGTATGGATTCCTGATGGCATTTTCTTTCGACTAAAAACTTCCGTGAAAATATTATTACTTCGTTTGAATAACAATTATACATGTTATCCTCCTCAATCTTCTGAGAGAAATGGCAAACGTTAACTTATATCCCAGAAGTTAAGTCCAAGTTTCTTGCACTGCTTTGAAGTAGATCCTTAGGGACCTGTTTTCAAGGAATCGTTTAAGCGTATCTCAGCTTACAATTGGCAACTTCAGAAAAGTTTTTACGCTATTGGAAATACGGTTTTCATCACATTTGTGCGTCATACTAATGGGCATTTGATGAAGGTAACTTGTAGCTATACTGAACTGCACCGGGACAATTACATCAGAATTGTTACTCCTTATAAAAAATAGCCCCAGACTTCGCATTTTTGAGGCAAGAAGTTCTTTACACATATTTAAAAAATTGACATATTTTATAGGAAAAATGAACTAAAATGTCATGTACTGAACTGAGTAATGCTAAATAATTCATTCGAAAAGTTAAGAGTATATTTTGAAACATCGAAACTTTTTTTCAAACTGTTTGATATATTTTCCGAAAGTGATCTATTAATGCAAATAAAACATAAATATGAAACGGAGCAGTAATCGAAACTGAAAATGATGTTATTGAATTACATTTATCTCCATTTATTGATACAAACGTATTTTCAGTACACAGAGATGTTTCGGACAATATGTATATAACCTACTCTTTCGTTGCTAAAATTTTAGACACCCTACCTTTCTCGTTGATACCAGTAGTTCATGTTTCGAAATGGTTATGAAGAAAAGTTTTCTGTACAAAAAGGAAAATCAAGAGGATTTATAGTCATTCATGGCACCCTTCTGCACTGAAATATTATTATTTCTACTCGCCGATTTTATATCGGCCATCTTGGCAGAAGTTATTAAATCAAGAAAATTCACATATAATCTTCAGGCTCAAAATATCTGCACTCTTTATTGATTCGATTGTAAAATTCACTAATTTGTGGTTAGTTGAGTAAAGAGTTTTCCAACAGTTTCTTTTTGCAAAATGTTTTTTCAAGCTTTGTTAAATATTTACCATTCATTTCGAGGAAGTAATAGATGATATTAAAAATGCTTCACGAATATGAAAAGTTTCAAGCTAGCAAATCAGCTATAGTGGAAGTAAAAATTTCATCTCTGGATCTAGAAAACGCTACCGCGCTCCTCGTTTCTTCATTTTCTGTTAAACTTTGGAAAGATTTCCAGATTTATTCCACAGTGATTTTATAAACTTGACGTCAAGGTAATGAATGATAATAGTAGACCAGGAGGACTCAGTTCTTAAACGCAAATATTTAATTATACCTAAGATTTCCATCCAACTCTAAGCATCTATAATCTTAATCAGAAAGAGTGCAATCAATGCATAAAGAGATTCTCAAAACAGCTGATAGTTATGCCCAATTTAGAGTCCAGAGCGGTTTACAGGAACATTTTTCACCGGCAATTAAGTATTCAAAAAACTTCTGTGATAAGATATCTACGTCTGAGATCGGAAATATAAGATAAAAAATAGATTTTCAATGTTTACACATATTTGAAAACAATTAGGTTATTTTTGAAGCTGACTATAGAAAATAGTTACTTATTTGATCAGATTTCTAGTCTTTTAAAGGCTTTTGTAACATAGGTTATCTCCCGTATGCATAAAAATTTGTACACTGTGGATAAATGCATAAAGTCTATCCGCGTTTTCCGCACAGAATCAACTTCTCCATCTGACAAAGAGTAATTATTAGTTGCTGTAACCGGGGGATAAAAAAATTTGAAAAGAAATCATACCTTTGTTCTAATTGAAATGAGACTTCTGACAATTTTTTTTCTACTATTTCGATTTTTTGCGGTTCATAATGGGGAATTGAATAAAGGGCTTTTCATGGAACTATTATTCGTACTTTAATTCGAGAAAAAGGATTTTAAAAACCCTCAACAGTCCTCTAGAATGCGTCTTCCCAACTTTTTCAGACACACAAAGAACCTATTTGAAATACTCGGCTATTTAATATAGTCTCATGGTTTCACCTATGCCCCTTTCCACTCATCTGGAATTTGAAAACAGATGTGCACATGAGAATTCCGGAAGAAATGCAGCGTTTTTATATTCTATTATTCCAAATTCCGACTCCTCTCTACAGTCTTGCAGATATGTGGATCAGATGGAACGAAAAAGTTTTAAACGAACTCAAATTGACTTGACCCTTCAGTAAATGGCCTGTTATATTCATTATAACTTCTCTATGGTTCAGAAAATGCTGGACGGTTTTTCATGAGTTAACAATGGTGAGAAATTCCAACCAGAAACCCATGAATTATTCCAATTAGATAAGGCGAGAAAGTATAAAATTTAATCCAACTCCCGCGAAATGTGTGCGGTAATGCTTTGTACATCGCAATTCTGAGCGATTCAAGAGTGTGCTCCTCTGTTCAAATATCACGATTTGCATCGTACCATATCGTTGCAGAGTTTTCTGAGTGGCTATAATCAAGAATCTCGCCGAAAATGGTGGGTAAATCAGAGTGGTTCAATCTTCTATCATCATAATATTTTTGTTATCAAAAAGCTCAGGTAATGATGGAAAAATAGAACATCACCATATATTCAAATTGAAAAAATATTCTGAGAAGATCGAAATTATCTCGGAGTTGGAATAATATGACGCATTATTATACAAAAATACATTCAAAAAGCTAGTAAATTATAGTTTTAAATCTTAAATCTAAACTCAGAATATTCAATTCTGCGTCATCAATATTTTACTAAGCTGTAGTTTTGTAGGTGAGAAAATTCCCATTCAAGGAATCAATAACTGGCCATATCAATTGGAGTAGTATGATTTTTCGTTTTAAAAGAAATGTTATTGACACCTAGAAAGTTGAAATTGCTTACTTGTTATCAATATAAACATGACAAATGAGTAACAAAAAGGGGGGTGATGCTTTTCTTAACATATTATTGAAATGATAAATTTTGTAATTGATTCCAAACAGGTATCAATAAGGAGAAGCAGAAGGAGAAATTTCACGACTTTAGCGGAGATTGAATATATTTAAGGATTGGAATTCTTACTGTTGTGATCAATAATGGTTTTTTTTTGTTTATTGGAGGTGTTTCTCACCTCAAATACCTTTCTTAGAAAATAAGAGAAAATGGCCACCCAACAGTAATAGGCATAGCCAGGAAGTCGCGCTAAAATCGCGACTTCCTGGCTATGCCTATTACTCCATCGCCCTCTCCATCGCCCATGAAATACAATCCGCGAAAACATCGGAATCCTTCATTACAGGTCATAGACCTCAGACTACTTCGTTTTCCAAACTATAAATTTAATATAGCCTTTTCAGGAATTCACGCGCTATGTAATAATGTTTGGATATTATGAAAGAATGGAGGAGGCTAGGTTTCAACTAATGAGCAGTATACCGAGTATATATAGATTACTGGGCAAGGAGCGAAGGATTCTGCATCTACACTAATCCTTGTAAGAAACTTTGCCAGTACAGTTTTAATGTTTTCTGATCTATTGCGTATTAGTTCTTCTCTTACTTGGTAAATGAAAATGGGATTGCGAAGATCAAGATGGAGAGATTTATGAAAAGGCAGGAGTGTAAGCTCATTTACCACGTGCTTCGGTATGAGTGATATCCCTTTTACAATCTTCTTCCCTTGAAATGCTATCTCTGTTGTTATTGACCAAAGAGTCTTTCGTTGATTGTTCAAAAAATCTCTCCTGCTCTTTAAAGCATAGTTTACTTACCTGGTCAAGGACTTATTTATGTAAATTGCGTGTGTTTATTTCCATGCAATAAGGCTTTTTGTGCTCAATTTAATAATCTAGAAATGTGCCAGATTTACTCACTGAAATACCGATGGCCATTTATCATGATGATCTTTGTTCTATTCATTTGCGTAACTTAGTATTATTACTAATACCACTGTACTCTCGCCGGCACTGCTGATTTTTGTGATTTTTTCTTAATCTATTTTTTTTTGGGTATGTCACCCTACTGCTGACAGCAAGTAACAAAAGGGCATTCTTGCTGAATGTCAATTACCACTGATATCAGTACCGTATCAGCACCTGAACAGCCCGGAAAGCTTCTCTCCGGAATACTGGGTCGCTATTTTGAATACGGTATTCTCGCAAGCGATGGCCATCTATTCTGCAAAACGTAGACCAAGCTCGTCCTAAATTTAGATGCTTATTATTTCTTAGACATTTACTTTACTTTAACCACTACCTTAGATAACTATAACCAAGGAGAATAGTGCGTGTATGTACCTAGCTGCTAAGGCCTCTCAATAAACAGCCATTTTGGTGATGGATATGAACTTAGCTCCCAATTTTTTCCTCAGTAACTTCTTTTTGACAAATAATTTACTTATAGCCACTTTTCCGCTCAAGATCCCCCATTTTACCCTCTACATCTGGAATAAGATATTAATCTTATCGTTATTCCATGAAATTGACTCACCCTTGTTTCCCTAGGCTCCGGCATCTACATATAATAGGAACTTCAAGGGTGTTGTTTGAGACACCATCATAATATTCATAGGAGATTATCACCGCTAATTAACCACTTTTGCCCTGGGGTTTGCCGGCTTCCCACCCCTAGAGTTATCGATTTTTTTGATCTACTACTTTCCAAGATTGTATTTTTCTGCGGATCACGGTCCGGCTTTACTATCCGGAGGAAAGTGTACTGTACAACCATCAAAGGAATGGCTATCGTTCTAACATCCCAATTTCTCCTAGCCAACGCCTATCTGCTTTATCGTATAATACGTACAATGAAAAACGTATAGTGAGTTCCTTGGGAGTCGTGGAGTATGTATGTTGTTTTCCGAAATGTATGAAGGGATTCAGTAGCTGGAAGGGAACGGAAAAAACAAGTTAATATTGCCTTAGAAACTTGTTTAGTATATATAATTGGAAGTATCGGAAGACAACTGGGTTTCTTATGAAAAGGACCCTCCAGATATTATTTGACCTCTTCATATATACACTCTTTATGACCTCTCGTTGCCCTCGAAAATAAAATTTCTGCCCTGAGATCCTTAGAACATCTGATCTTGATTTCAGATGATTCGTCTTGAAAGATTACGAAACGCTAACAACCAAATTACCAAGTTGAATTACTATAGTCTAATAAATCCATTATATCATACAAATTCATTTGTAATTATTATTTGCTATGCTTTGCCCAATTTTTATGGCAAAAATTGAGGTACATATTACTCGATATTCGTAGAATCACATTTTTCAATGGGTTTTTGGGATTTACAGTTTAATTTTCTTTGTAAATAGTCTGATCCAAGCGGCCTTGATGAATCATTTTAAATGATGTTCGTTGCAACACTTCGTTTCCTTACGGCAGAAAAGAAAAAAGTAAATCGATTTTATATCTTAGGATACTTTTTACAAAACTTTGCCACTTATGAAAGCTTTCAGAGCAAATAATAAATGTGTTAAATCGATACAGACACGCCCAAGGAACAAAATAAGTAGTTATACGGCCCCCAAATCTGATTTTCATTCCTTGTTTCCAACTAACTCGACTCTCAATTGAAAAAAGGTAATACTTAAACTTGAGTATCACTGAAACGTCGTGCTAGAAGAGGCATCCTTACGGCTGAGTGATTAAACGAACAATTTGATAATTTTTACAGTAAGTTGGTATCGTAGTTGAGGTGTATTCTTGAATGACTTCAAGTTTGAACGTAGAGTTACTACACTATACACACGGACAACTTTTTGTGTTTAAGCTACACCTTTCGGACAGCATTAAAATGGTATATTACACAATCATATGTGTCGAAAATATGCATTACATTGCTTGAAAAGTAAATGAATGGGAACATTCTCCGATTCATGATGGCGGGTGAATTTAAATGGTTGACTCAAATTTTCGTTGTACACTTTTAACTTTATATATTTGCTGCTGCGTCGTGGCCTCCAGAAAAAGTCGTAAAAGACGTCCAAAAATTGTTCTGTGTTCTTTAAGAGGTACATGAAATAATTTTAATAAACATTTTCCTCATATATACATAAAAAATATCTTGTGTCGGAAGCTTGAAAACAGAATTTCACATTCTCCCTACTTCTACCTTCAGAGGAAAATTTGAATATGCTCATCAGTTAAAATTTTTATAAATAATTCTTTTTCTGTTTTATTTTCATCCAATTACATCTATCGTGATGGATTACTCCACTGTTTCCGCCACCTTTAGATGTACCCCAAACTTGTTTTCAACTTTATAAAGAAGAGTCTCGATTGAAAGTTTCGCTTATCGAGTATTGGGTAGCACATGGTCATAAAAGTGTATACACATAAATAAAAGTGCGTCATATTATTAAAATGAGTGGAGAGAGTGAAATATAACTCACTAAATAAACTTTTACTGTATCTGATTCATTTAGGTGAAAACTAATATTTATGTAGCGTTATTCTGCGTAATATCGCGACGGAGTTAGAACAGTTGAATATTTAATTTTCTTTAACTGTTAGTACTGGCCTTCGCGGCGGATTTTTGATGAAATATATTCCGGGAAAAGCCAATATACCCCATGCTTTTGTGGCGCAACTCACTTTTGTTAATATGACCCTGAATGTCGCTCAATTCTTACGGTACTTAGTCTTTATCAAGAGCTTAAAGCCTTCGAGGCCTCTTAGGTTTGATGTAAATAGCGAAATTTGAGCTTCCTTAGAGAATAATTAAAATTTCTTTGAAATATTCCGGCAAAGACTCAGGTGCTCTGTGCCTTCATTCACGATTATTTTTCAAAATAAGCACCCTGAGACGTTCAAAGATGTTCTCTTTACTTCTTTACCGTTATTAATTTCACTTGTCATTCTAATCGTTTA
This sequence comes from Kappaphycus alvarezii, assembly GCA_002205965.3. NCBI lineage: Eukaryota > Rhodophyta > Florideophyceae > Gigartinales > Solieriaceae > Kappaphycus > Kappaphycus alvarezii. The sequence goes on along the minus strand of NADL03000612.1, from coordinate 146,890 downwards.
TGTTGCCTTCTCTTCCCAAAAAAATCTTTTGGAAACTAATATTCTCCCAATAATATAGCTTTGAGTTAAGCTCCCCATTTTTAAACTGAAGGAATCAATGTATACCATTCCAACCGAACATTGGGTCTCATCCTTAAACCTGCAAGACAATTCTCCCTACTCTAATAATAAGTACACCCAAGTGCCCAATAGAAAATGGAGCCATTGAAAGTTCCGTTATGGGGCTTAAAAGGCATGTTTTAATTCGATTTAATCTTATTTTGTCTCTGATTTTAATGAAACGGCATATTTGTTTAGGAATGGACTATCTCCTGTATGATTGCAACTTTGCGTTACTCATAGATACCTACGAGTATCCACGATTCGTCTGCTTAAAGCTTCTTACTTCTCTCTAGTGGACAATTTCATCCCAAAAGCAGGCTTCACACATTGGAAAAACTTTCCAATTCGATAATTTCTTTACTCATATACTGGACACTTACGACTCCAGAAGCCATAGCCCGCAACATACAACTGATCTCTATTCCTTACGAGGGTTTCAGAAGGCTTCAATTGGATGATAGAACCACTTGATTGACTTGAGTATCTCATAGTACATTATATTCTCGTAAATGAATTCCTGTTATTGCCCTCAAGAACCTAGCAAAGATGCGACTTTTACTGTGCAGTCATTACAGTCAAATCAAGTAGGCAAAATACATCTTCCACAATGCATTGAACTGGAAAAGGTTATTTAAAAAAAGACAATCAAAGGTTTCAAAAGTGAACTATTTACTTATAAATCTTTATAGGTCATAGTATAATGTTATCTAGATATATTAAACTGAAACGTCATAGGATAAGGTATCAACATATAACCCGATTGTGGTATATTAGGCCAGTTTTAAATGATTCAATTATGTCAATAGTGCTCCTGAGAGGACGCAAAGGGGTGAGTAAATGATTGAGAGAGCAAAAACCGTAAATAAGGAGGGAATAAAAGTGCACCAAAAGCAACCCTAGAGCAGAACCCACGAAAAAAGGTGCTGAAATTGCTGATAAGAACTGTAGCTGGTGATCATTCCGCTGTGTATTTAATGTTAAAAAGACAAAACTGAAAGTAACGAGCAAATAAATTACCAAAAAATATGTGGGCAGGGTCCTATGACTGAAAACTGAAATTCAATTTGCCGCAAACTTTTGATTTCTTGGGTTTTATAGTTTAATAACATTATTTCATTACTGAGAACAAGGCGAAAATCGTTGATGGCCCTGAATGCTACCATTTTAAGAGAAACACTGACTAAAATTCTGCGAATGCTCTTAAAGGCCGCATTTGTTCCAATCTACTTTATAAATTGGCTTCCTGGGGATGGTTTAGAGACATTTTCCGCGAAAATAACTCAAGACTAATCATTCTCATACATTAGGTTCTCTCAAATAATTTTACGCAATTTTTTTATGTGTATCTGATAGTTTATGCAGAGAGTAATGGAATATATACTTCTTCTGATTTCGGTCAAACAAATCTGAGGGAAAAATACATGAAGAAAAAAACGAAGTAGTTTCGATATAAAAAGTCAATTGTAGACCTAGAAAGCGTTTCATTTTTCTTTATTCAGTGAAGTAAAGTGGTCTAGTTAGCCCGTTACAGCCATAATTTTAGCTCCTTGATCTCTTTCTCTATTTATTATTCCTTTTTTCTCACAAAATTTCTTCGGTAAAACTTTTTTAGCTCATAGTAACTCCGTATGGGAATACTGGGTATTGATAATATCATACTAGCCAACTTATTTATTTCAAATAAAGTGGTACATGGCAAAAAAAAGTTGGTAATATGAGCAGAAACGAGTATTTGAGTTGAAAAATACACGTTTGCGGACATCACATAAGGAATTCATTATGAAGTTTAGTTGATTGCTTTAATGTTGTAACATAATGGATAGTCGTTTAAAATAATCTAAAATTATTTACAGAGGTGGATAATATAGATACAGACATATAAAGTATGAAAACCGCTGTTTATGTATCGAAACGAAAACGTGCTCAAGTATTCCAAGCTGAATCGTGTATGAAGCTCTCAAACAGGCAAATTTCAAAAAAATGTCTAATACGTTCTAGCCTAGACTGCCCTTCTTATTAGATTTATTAGAATTTCTCGTAGTTACGTTGCATCCTCCAGAGCATGCAGTATGCTGCTTCCGACAACGTGACAATACTTTGATTCGTTAACTTCGCCCGAAGAGATTCTCTGGCTTGCCCTTAGCCTCCGCAATCACACAACGTCTGATTCACTTATCTCCATATGAAGGTTTTCAGTGTACGAATTCAATGAGAGCTAGCGGCCCGTCCTTTTGCCAATACCGACAGTTGATATGTCCTGTTCAATTTTTCAGTAATACTTCAATAACACTACGGAAGAATTCTATAGCATAAAATAGCATCCCAAGTCTGAATTCTAAGGTGGACTGTGCAGGAGCCAAGCACAAAATTAAACTTTTTGTAATGCTATTGAAGTAAAATGAACAGAAAAAGATTAAGCAAATCGAAGCTGAAAGGAATATAGCGTTGAATTTCGCTGAAGCGGAAGAGGTGAATGAATTAGAAGAGAAACGAGTAGAATTGGTGATATGGTGCGACGATGGCTAGGTAAGGTCTACTAGAAAATTTTCCATCTGGATTAAGAAAAATGGCTGCCGAGATTTTGTGTATTTTTGTATATTTGTAACGCATAGAGGCCACCAAAATACTTCAAGGAAATCATGTGCAGTATATTGTTACTGCGGCTGAACCTCACGCTCCGATCGGACTTTGTAGTTAAAGGCGATAAAAGTCCGTCTTATTTATCTCAAACGTGATGATTCCTACATTATAACCAAGGATGGCAGATATATTTAAATTTCACATTATTATTTATTGCGTAATTGTCCTAGGAAAAACATCTAAGGTTTTAGTCTTGATTCATTGGCTTACGCGAGTGTCAGCTTGGTTATAGAAACCGAGCGATGAACCTGTGAGAGAAGCTACACAGAGGTAAAGAGGGAGTTTAATAGTTGCGCAGGGTGCTGAACCAAAGTAAACCCACTCAAGAAATTCCTTTTTGTTAATATATCAGTAAATTTCATGTACATGGACTCAAAAAGAAATTTAAGAGATATATTTTGGAAATATGATTTTTGTTTTTTGTGCTTTCAGCTAAAAAGAAGTATAGGTGATATATCAGCACGTAATTGTCCCGTATTACAGAGAAAAATTCTATTTGAAGCTCTTGAACGCGTTTAGGTCACTAATTAGGGTGTTTAATTGAAAGAAAAGAGTCATATATTAGTATTGACGAAGATAGGATTAATTTGATTACAGCATAAAACAGATGCTGTGTGAGCCTTAGAAGGTTCTGAGTTACATTTTTCTATGAAGTAACAGGACTTTAAAGAAAAAAACATGAAAGGTCTTGAAATACAATATTTCCGCAGATTACTGTTGATGGTACGGATCCCGTAGGGAAAGTCCGAGATTTTTATACAAAATCGCGGACGTTTTGAAATGAATAAGTAAAGTTTCCACTCATTGAGTCGGATTGGGAGGCTCTCTCTAACGTATCGCTTATTCCATAGACGGGATTGTGGCACAATCAAGTTCTAACTCCTCTTGAAAATACATCATTACCATCGAGATTAGAATGGAACTTTGTGTCGCTGGCTTTTGACTACTTATGCTCATCTTCCGAGACATCATTGAAGGTCATAGAGAACTACGCGGCAGCTGTCGCGTTTCGCAGCGTATTTTATACTTCTGGAGTGAAGAATCGCTTGTATCGGAAACTTAGCCACGCTATTTGGTCCAAATGTTTGGCGTCTGTAACATGTCGTGCCCCGCAACACGCATAATTAAGCCACCCGATTCAAAATTAGTTTTTTAAATGATTTTTCAACGTTGCACATACATATCAAAGTGATAAAGGTATATATGCTAGTCCTTACCAATTTTCTTCGAGCGCTCACAAAGAGGAAATGTTATTTCAAGAGACAAGTCGCAAAGCATTCATGGGTAATATCTAAAGAAATAATACATAGGTTAGTTATGTCTGATGTGTGTTGTAACACAGTTCATTCATTTGCAGTGTTCCCTTTTGAATATGTTTTCGCCCATTTTCCGCATATGAATATAGTTAATAACTCATGTATATCGGGAACACCGAACTGTAGTTGAAAGCACCACACACATGAAATAGAAAGCAAAAGGAGGTCTCATGTAGAGCTAGCCTTGAATGGATCAATAGGTGATCTGCACACCCCGAATCAATGACAAAGTACCGCTGTGAACTATTAATTTATCACTAGGGTCAGGATGAAATGTGAAAAAGAGGCTCGTCATATTTTGATGAGATGAATCGTTTCGATCCTTGTGTTAGAATCTTCAAAGAGTCGTGTTTACTAGTTGTAAACTTTCCAGACTGACGCACTTAATTATTTTTTCGTTTAAGATTCTCGAAAAAAATGGTTCATATCCTAAAAAGGGGTTCTATGATAAGTTTTACGTCAATTTTCACTGTTTAGTAGACCTGAAGTTGAGTTTCGATATCGCTTTCGTGCGTTAAACCCTTTCATTATCTTCTGCATGTTTCAAGAAACGACTTCACGTTATGGACAAGTGTAATCACGTAGTGGGGAGGGTGGTAGAGGGCCCATAACGTCTCAGCAGTTGAAATTTATGAGCATATTATGTTTCATTTAATTGAGAGACAGCAACCTTGGCAGACGGATTTGTCAATTTTCTCCTTCCACCTGCCGACGATGGGAAGTTCACATAAACAAATTATCTCTTAAATTATATGCACTTTATCCGAAGGCACATTTTATCACGTATTCATTTAGAAGAGAATGTTCTTAGCTAACTTAAACTACGAAATGCATTGGAATCCTCTATAAAGAAACTGAAGTCAATCTTCAGGGCTTTTATTCTTGGAATTAAAGAATGTTTCCATGTAATAAATCATTATTTTCAGTAATGAGCCTCATAAATAATTAAGATAATCATGAACTTGTACGACAGAAGTAGAAGATAGCATTAAGCGGGCTTTGAGATCTTAGAAAAATCCGCACTACTCTAACTTATTTCTCTATACTCTATCTCATTTCATTCTGTCACTCATTAATTCGCCTCCGTCTAGGACGCGGTGCAGGTCGGAGTGATCGCGCAAGTTTGCACCTATCGCAGGTGTTGAGGAGAGGGAGAGCGAAATGATCTGGAATACGGGGGTTCACAACTACCCCATAAGTCGTGTGGGTGCTAGGGGAGGCACAAGGAAGGTGACGCCACCGCATCACCGGTGTTGGCCCGGATTCGAGGGAGGCTGGCTCAAGAACTTACGGAAAACGTGGAGCTCTTTCGGAACTTGGCAGTCACGCCAGTCCTCTGCTACGAAGAGAGAACCTGTCGTCATCGAAAATTCGGCAACATAGGAAGTCTTGGACGAAGTATAGCCCCGAATGTTCCACGTTGTGAGTCTCATCGGGGTTCTGTGTACCCCGCGGGCTCTTTCGGTTATTCTGTCTCAGATGGGGTGACGGGGAACGTTTGGGTGTTTTACTCTTGGAAGGTATATCCGATGGGGTGACCGCCGTAGCCTGGCTGCTTGAGATACTAGCCTTTGTCGAGGTTTCGACTGGTACAGCTTCGGCCTGGCGCGTGGTAGATGCAGACGTAGGGGTTTCGGATGCGGTGTCGCTGGAAGAGACTGTCTTCCAGTCGGGAGTAAAGAGCCCAGCTGCAGTGCCTTGTTGTGTGATCTTGAGTTGGGGCCTGATTGCGTTAGCGAGGGACGCACACCCCCCCACTATTAGGGATTTTGACTTCTCCTCGTACCAGGCCTTGGACACGGAAGAAGTTTTCTACGCCGTAGCTCTGCTCCAGCGGTGGTAGCAAGCCATAAGTTAGACACTTTCAGAGTCTGTATAACTTCGGAACGAGTTCAGTTCCACTCAGCTGAACTTTCGCAGACAGCGGGAGCCTAGACGCGGTGGTTGGTAAGTCCATTATGTCGGAGGATCTAAAGGGCCGCGGTATCTACCAAAGAAAGCTTAAGCACTGCCCATACTGGAGATTCTGACTTGGAGGGCCTTGTTAAGGGCGCTGATGGGGCCTCTCGGGATACTCCCAAAGTGCAAGGGGATCGAGCGTGGGCGGACTGTGTTAAGCAACGGCGCGAGCGGTTAGAAACCCACTGTCTCGAGGGCATTTTGAGCCTCTTCAATATTCGCCTAGATGTCCGCCGACAAAGGGCCTTGGCGGGACGTTTTGCAATCTCCACCCTTGACACCCTCTTGAGTACCGGGGTTGGAGTCGGTGATTGGGCGTCCATGGTCGCGTTCTCTTTCGGTGTTGGTGCGGCTTCTTGTTCGTGCGGTACAGGTTGGTCGTTTGTATTCGTGAGCATCCCGGATTTGGGTGACTTCCGAGACAGTCACGAATACTGTAACCTGCGGATCGCACTGCGTGGGGACCGCCACTGGGAAGTAGAACTCGATCACATTAGTGAGGCGCACAATCTTCTCCTTGAGATAGCTGATATCCATTGCCTGCTTCTTTATATCCTCAGCCTGGCAGTAGAGACGCTTGAAGAGGCGCACGTTCTCGTCTGCCAGGGCTTCGGCGCGCGTCGGACTCCCTACCAGGACACGCGTGGCGAGGAGCGTTCTAGGGACGGGAGCTACTGACGCTGAGCCGTCCTCACAATTTCATGAGTCCCTTGAGCGAACGTTTTGGCGGTGACCTCGGTGTCTCCGAGGATCTTCTAGACGGAAAGGCCGGTCAAGCTAAAGCAGCACGCCAGTAACTTGATCATTTCGTGTTTCGGAGCACTTCCCTTTAGACTAAATTTACGTACTGCACAGCAGGTTAGGCACAGTGTAATGGTTCTTTTAGCGAGGAACTACCCCCAAATCGAGAAGGGACGGGAGTAGGGTGTCATGAGGAGGTGGTCCTCCTCTAGAGCTCGGGAATTGCTGGCGTTCGCTGCAGCGGCCCTTGTGCAGGTGCCCGAGCAGGGCGCTTTCGGCAGAAACAGCATCTTCGGCAACGTTAGCGTCTGTAGCCACGCCAAAATTCCGAAAAATGAAAAAAATCTAAAGCAAAATCGGCGGCTTAAGGCAAAGTCTGGAGGAGGAGACGAAAATTACTGTATTCCCCGGCGCTTGGCACAACCAAGTGCGGAAATGTTAAATCGATAAAATGCGTACCGAGCGCTTCCCCAAGACACCAGATCCCCGAAGTATATCTCGATTTTCTGTACCGTTCCTGTTTATAATAAGGGAATCAAAAGAGAGAACAGAAGAGATGCCGTAGTTATTCTTCGTTCCAAATTTTGCACTGTGCTTGCCCCATCCAGCAGATCTGCGACGGTTTGAAGACCAAATTGGTCATATGCTCGGTTCTGTTCAAAAAATAGCGTACTTAATGCCCCGGGTTTCGGAATCTTTTTCTTGTTATACCCGCCATCACTTTTTCGTAGAGTACCCTGGCTGATAGTATTGGAAAGTCTCTCCATGGAGAGGTGAACGCTGCCAATTTCTGACTGTCAAAGATGGTAAAAGAAATCAATGTACCTCTGCATACAGCTAGTTCTTATGAATCCTCCTCATCATTACGCGTGGCCTCTCCAGCGACAATTGGAATTCGAGCAAACCAAGGCCACTCTCTGTGCTGATTCGAAAACTTTTCTTCGAAAACGTTGCGCCCTATTTTCCTCCGTCTTTCCGAAAATTTTGGGAGTAGTACGGCGTCGTTAAGAATATTGAAATGTTAGAAATATGCAAAAGTAAGCTCTATTTTCAGTCCAAGTCCCTCCACAGAAGTAAGCATACTACATCAAAGTCTTACATTTTAATGCAAAAAATATTGGAGAGCTTGTTACGTCCTCGTTCCAACTGTTAAATCTGGTTCCGAGTTTCTCTATGCGAGGCATTTCTTATTTTAAACCAATCCGGTGTCATCCTCGCAGTGTTATTTAGCTCTCTTTTGAGCTATTCCGTTACCACCTCAGGTACACTGCATCCGAATGTTGCGTCAAACTCCCGAAGGTATAGTACTTCACTCCTCGGATTCCAGTACAGTGGTCTCGCGATAATTGTAGCAGGGGATGAGCTTAAGGATGGTTTAATTGAAACCGGTCCCCGTTTCCTGGCTCGGGAAACCCCACAAAAATACTAAAGTGAAATATCGTTTCAAAGTACTATAATTAAAGTGGACATTTTCCCTGACCCAGGCATCAGGCCGTGTACTGCTCCAAGGAATATAACATGTTATTGGAATGGAAATAATGTACCTATGTAGATACAATGTACAATTGGAGTAGATAAAATGCGTCGAAAACCGCGGAGACTGTCGGTTCTACGCTTTTCAGTGTGCAAATCATGAGCTCCAAACAGAAGTACACGACCTTGACAGTGTTGCAAAAGCAACAAGTTTGCATCCAAAAATTTATTGAATAGAACAAGAGAAATAAGCCTTAATTACCGGAGCTCGCTCAATGGGCCAAGGAAAGGTTTAAGCTAACCACACCTACAAGTACAGCAACTATTTCCACACATACTTGCAAGTGCAACATGATTGGTCGCCAAACTACGCAGTGCAAGTAAAAAGTGAACTCGGGATAAGAAAGGGGCGCCCATTCCCTAGAGGAGGCTTCATTTCGCTGGTTTACTGCCCAGCAATCAAACAGACGCAACACAAACTGCCCCACGATATGTGCAAGACCTCGCTATCTGCGGGATCGAACAAACAAGCATATGAAAGATAACATTTTGTGAGGGATGGCGGAAAAAATTTAAGAAACAAGGGGACTAATGGTTTTAATGTCCTAGGGCGAAAGGGGGGATGTAGATGTTGCAGTAGTGGAAAGAGAACTACAGAAGTTGAAAGAAGATTTGTATCAGTATGAAGCAAAGGAAATTTTAAATTGTGATGAATCTGGAATTTTTTTCGGATGGCTCTAGATACATATACTGCAAAAGAACATTTGGTAGTACGGAAGAAGGCAAAGGACATGATTAACTCCATGCCATGTTGTAATGCAGATGGTTCTCGGCAGTTTGAGCTGATGCTGATAGAAAAGTCGTCTAGAACGAGATGTTTTGGTAGTAATAGAGGAAAGAAATTGGGATTAGATTACCAGGAGAATAATAAGGCGTAGATGACCACAAGTCTTTTACAAGAATGATAAACTCGTTTTGACCTGTGGATATGTTCTACGTGTGTGCAAAAATAGCTTTTATAATGGACAACTGCTGTGCGCATGGTGTGAACGAAATTATAGCACACATGAATTACACAACTGTGTTTTCTTTCCACCAAATACGACCTCAAAGCTGCGGCCCGAGGATTCTGGCATTATCGCAGCTATGAAACTGCGTTTCCCATCACTTCAAATATAAAGAGCTGATGATTTAGTTGATGTTAATTACAAAGAAATATACAACAGTGATGTACTCACTGCTCTGAAATAGTTGAGACATATTTGGAGGGAGTCATCTGACAGCATCATTACCAATTGCTGGGGACATACAGGGATTCTTAAGTATCCCTGAGTAGCAGTGATGTGATGGTACTTTCCAATGTTTGCAACCCCGTAAATGAGCAAACAAGAGTGGAAGGTGAAGAAAAAATTGAACGGCTCGTGCCTGTTATATGCCGCATAAGTATATCGGAGCCACTTAACCCAGCGGAAGAGAACGGCTGCATTGAATTTGCTACAGGTGATGTATTAGTGTCCGAAGTTGTGGGACACAATGCGGTGGCCGAGGTTTATGTGGGCTATTTATACGATTCAGGGTGTGCTACTAATAGTAATGATCATGTGGGGTTGCCGTCTGTCGATGAGCAGTTGCGTGTCTTGTCCCTCGCAAAACGAATTTGTGAGGAGCGCTGCTCTAAGATGGGCAGTCAACCTTTAAAGGCTATAAGGGATGCTCAGCATTCCCTTCGACTGAAGAAGCTCGGCTCTAAGCAGCAGAGAGTGATCACTGACTTCTTCACGCAAAAGTAGGTCTGATTGGCTGTTTATGCTCTGGCGGTACAGTGAAGGCATGCAAGTTGCACGCGTGTAGACAGGGTTATTTAAACCCCATTAGAATTGAAACTCAAGGTGCGTAACGTTGGTGCTTCAAGTACGACAATACTATTGTAGTACAGAGAGTAGAGCTTGACTGAATGATTTTCCTTTACCTGTGCTAAAGCCAAGTATATGCTGGTATCCAGTTGCGGCGTGAATTTCACCATAAACGTATCTAAAACTCATTTCTGATAATTCCATAGGAAATAGAGGTTTGTGATGATGAATTACACAGATTGCGGGAAGGCAGATTGACCAGTGTTTTCTCTGGGCTTTTTAGAGTGAACGATTTATCAATACTAACTTCTTGCAAGTATTCAAGGGAAAAATGACTCCTCATCATTTACTTCACTGCCAGTTCCCGACGGCAAGTTTTCAAACTGGTCTCCATCTTATGTTCTTTCAGTCGGAAAATTGTTTGAGCCAATGCAATCATATCATCAAGAACCATATAAACTTCTTCAAGTGCCCTCTTGTTGCTACGCCAGAACAGTAGGACGTTGACCCCGGTTCTTTAGTGACTCTTCGAAAGTTTTGCGAGTCCTCAGAATGCGTCCTGACCGCACCAAAATACTCCGTTAGAGAATTCCACCACTCGAGGGTCATCTAAATCCCACGATAGGCATAGCTTTACCTCCGCGTCTTCAACATCTGCCGATAGATGTTCTGGACAACGACGAATTTCTTTCTTCTCAGAAGGGAGCACTCTAGGCATTTCAGGTGTCTCCGATATTTCGCAAATAGCCGAAAAGAATCGCGTTCCTAGTACCAATGTAAGCGATAAATCATCGCCACTTGGTTTAATTCGATCCACATTTGAAGAAATCAGACCAAGTTGTCTACATGACAGCTTTCGTTTCTATCTGTAGGTACAGCACAGCACACAAGGTTTGAATTGTTACAAGGATACTGGCATGGTACTGTACTCTGCTGTCGGACCGTTGGTACCCCCACATCAGTTCGAGAAAGTGTCCTTCAAGCCCCCTTCTATAGAGATTCTTGGGCCGTTGCTCAGCTGTTGTGCTCGGCTGTACAAAAAACATTTTTCAGAAAAGTCCACGTTATCAATTAACACTGCCACTCAATTACAAATTTGTGGACGGAAAATGGTCGTATTTCTCCACATTAGATACCTATTCTCTCCGGATATTGCGGAAAGCCTAGGTAAAATAAGTTCTTTCGTCATGAAACGGAAAAACTTCTGGCCCAGTATTCAAAGTCCAAGGTCCTCAGCTTCGACTGATTCAAAATACCTGACTGAAACAATTCACCCAAATAAATAGGCCCGTGCAACACGAGCTGGACACAGCCGGACAGTTTGAGAGCTCTCATTTACATGCATGTTGTGGAAAAACCGGAAATCATCTGTAGCGAAAACTGGTAAAAGCTTGTGTACACACTAGTAGAAGTTTACGCACTGCAGTAGTAGTAATCCACTGTAAATACACTGTATTAGTTTACACACTAGTACTAGTGTATGCACCAATGGTAATCGTATACACTTTTAGTAATGCCATGATATTCAGTTTTGTCTGTATCACTGATAGCTTCTACATGAGTCTTCAAAAACTTGTAGTTTGATAATTCTACCGTCGCTTTTTCTAGAACACCTTTGAATTCAGTACCGTTTGCCCACACTTTACCTTGGATGGTGTTGCGTACTTTTTCTATATAAAACCTGGTCTGATGCTTTGGCCTGTCTACCGGAAGCATCAACCAACATTTCAACCATCGATTACCTTTTCGGCGCACAACACCCCACATCTGGTAGCATTGCATATTCGCCTGTCAGTACTGCGAGTCCTTCCAATCCGACAATAAGTTAAAATCTCTCCTAGATTTGATGTTCTGTTCGATTGCAAGCAGATACAAACATTTTTCTCTTCTCTAATTATTTTTTGAATAACACTCAGTGGCGAAAAATAAGACTTCCGGGGACCGCCCCTCGTCACAGGAAGAGTATAACGCAGGGGACTTACAATCGTTTATCGCCGAAAATTGTCAGGAGCTGACGACGGTCGAATTTGAAGTTGAGCCAAGGAAATCCACCAGAGTCGTGGTGGAGGAACCAAGGACGCCAAGACGCTCCACCTTCTGCCTTCCCGCGGCTGTATCGCCACCCACTCTACCACCGGTACCGAGAAGTCCCGCAGTCCCTCGCCCAAAGCCCGAGGATTCTAAAAATACCCTACGATTCTTCCGGACGCGGCCTCTATCGTCATCCAGAGAAACGAAAACCACCGCATTCGTAAGAAAACCAAAAGGCCTCAACTGACCAAGAACTCTAGATCGACGCCCTTCCACTGTCGTTACTGTCAAGTCACCTGCACAGGTCGAGTGCAGTATCACGACCACTTTCGCTCCTGTAAGACACATCACCGCGCGGACAAGATAAGAAACATCTGCGATACATGCAAGATAGAAGTTCCGAGCAAAGAAAGACTTCGAGCGCCACCTTCTTGACCGCTATTATCGAGATACCGCTCGAAACGCTCAGTTGTTGAAATTTGAATAAATTTAAGTAAGTTAAAGAGACCAAAATTTCAAAAGCTGCTTTCCCAACAGACTTCGTGCGTGCTGTGTTCACCCTCCCGCCGTCGCTACCTTACGAACTCCCTCTCCGCAGTTCCTCACAGTAAGACTTGTAAGTCCGTATCGCCTACAGGTTCTAGACAGGAAAACAACTGTTCTGTAAAGCTTCGGAAGGGGGGCTACTATAGCGCCCCCGACGTGACTGACTTAAACCCTTACGTCAGAGAAAGTACAGTCGGGACATCTCACTTGTCTTTCGTTGGTCTAGCCAACTCGGCCACAATGCAGGCCGATTCTTACGTGCCAATTTCAAAAAATTCTGCTTAAGGAAAAAATTACACGTGTCACTCTATTGGTCAATGGGAAAATACATGGAATCTTCGGGCATTGCGGTAGATTTTCTGGCACAGGCTGTAAGCGAACTTCGACGTCAGCTGTCAGCGGCTCATAACGTGCTATCCGCACAGCATAAACAGCTCAATAACGCTGCTCAGAAGGTAGGAAACCCTCGAGAATGAGCCGTTCCTCATCAGGATCAATACTGCTAGCTCCAATTGTCAAAATGAAAGCAATAACACCCCTAAGAAGAATAAAACGGGTTCAATTAGCAAAAAAGGGTCGGTGGGGAGCTGGTGTGTGCAGATGCAAAATTACCTTGGTGAGGCAGAGTGGCAGGCTACCATGAAAATTGCATTAAACTATCTTTCTGCAAACGCCCAAGAGTGGTGGAGGGTCCACTCGAAGAGTGCAGAGGGACAGGAAATTCGAACATGGATGGAACTGAAGACCGCCGTTCTCAATCGCTTTGAGACGATAAACAAGGGGAAAAACTCCCGAGACAAACTGATTCGCTGGAAACAAGTTAAGGACGTTTCTGCATTCAACGAAGATTTTAACAAAATTTTATTGGATATACCAGACATAGGAGTATAATATCAGATTGATCACTATTCTCGCGCCCTGAAATCATACATTTGGAAAGCCTTATGCACAAGAGAATATTCTAAGCTTTCCGATTTAATGGCAGATGCGGAAAGAATTGAAGCTGCTTATAGGAGGTCAAGGCCATTAGGCAATGTCAAACTGAGTACAAAATCGCTGATTGGTAATTCGACCAGTGGAAATAGTGGTCATTTACCCATGGAGATTGGAAACGTGGGAATGAAACAGGGTATGGAGTCCATAATTGTTACCTTACAGAAATTGGATCAAGCAGAACGGGACAGATGCATACGTAAAGGTCTCTTCTTAAGATGCAGACAGAAAGGGCACATGGCAAGAAACTGCCCAAAAGCTCGAAGGAACAGATTGAAGGACCTCAATCAGTTCTCGATCCCATAACTCTTATTGTTTCAACAATTAGATTCCAAGAAGCATTGGAGGAACACCAATCCCAACTATCCAACGGCATAAGAGAGTACTTTTTATCGTTAAAGGAGTCATTTCCAATGGAACAGCAAAAATTCTCATCTATCCAGGTGGTGGGATCAATTTCCTAGCTGAATTATTCTGCGATTACCATGAGATTAAAACAAGAAGAGCAAATGAGCTTGCCGAAATGACGAACGGTGTTGACCAAGAGTTGAGGGAAACATCCCGCCCCGTGATTGTGCAAATAAAGAACTACACAGAACCAATGTGTTTCGCCGTGAGCCCCATCAAGAGATACGATGGATCCTAGGAAAAGAATGGCGCGGTACCCATAGAACAATTACCAATTCTGAAAGTAATAAAGTTTCTTTCGAATACAAGGATGAAAACTATACTATCACTTCCAATGAAATGAAAAAGAATCTCTTCGTTTCTGCAGACTCAGTACTTACTGATTTGGAGAAAAATGTAGCACTTATGCTGTTCTTTTCAGACCATTAGACCCAACACCGAATGTTTCAAATTCTTATCCAAAAGATATCCAAGGTGTACTAAAAAAGTATAAAGATGTTTTCCCAGAAAAACTTCCGAAGGGCCTTCCTCCGAAGCGAAAGTACTATTTCAAGATTGAATTGGAAATAGATGCCAAGACTGAGAAAAAGGGTCTCTATAGACTTTTAGAAAAAGAAATGCTGGAGCTTCGTAAAAAAGTAGATGATATGCTGGAAAATGACTTCGTAAGACCAAGGAAAAGCCCCTGGGGAGCGCTAATACTATTTCTGCCGGAAAAGGATAGCGGTTTGTGGATGTTTGTGGATTACAGGGCACTAAATCAGCTTACTGTAAAAAACAGCTACCCGTTGCCGCGCATCGATAGTATTTTTGATCAAATCAAAGGAGCCAGGTACTTCTCTAAAATAAATCTGAGGATGTGCTTTCATCAGATCGGACTGGAGGAATCGTCAATCCTGCTCACAGCGTTTCGAACCAGATACGGACATTTTGAATTTCTCGTACTACCATTTGGTTTGACCAACGTACCAGCGACCTTTATGAACCTCATCAACGACATGTTCAAAGATTTCCTAGAATTATTCGTCATCTTTTACTTAGATGACGTTCTTATATTCAGTAAGACATGGAAAGAACATCTAGAACACATTAATGCAGTACTAGAGATTCTCAGAAAAGAGAATCTTTTCGCTAAATTGTCAAAATGTGTCTTCGATATTAAAGAAGTCGATTCCCTTGGACACGTAATCTATCAAGAAGGAATTACGGTGGATCCCAACAAGACAAAGGCAGTCATAGAATCGACCTCACTAAAGAACAAGCAACAGACCCAGTCATTCTTAGGACTTGTCAACTATTACAGACCGTTCATTCGATGCTGTTAGCTAGTTGCTAAACCTTTTACTGAGCTGAGGAAAAACGTTCCATTTCTGTGGGCGGATGCTCATGACGAATCATTCCAGACCCTCAAGAAATTGTTATGCAATGCTCTAGTCCTTAGAACTTTTGACTCTGAACTTCCAATATATGTCATTGCAGACGCCTCTCAATACGCAATTGGAGCTGTATTGGAACAGGGGGATGAAAAATCCAAAAGAACAGTTTTCTTCGCGTCTAGAACTTTAAGTGATGCTGAGCAAAATTATGCCGCTCATGAAAAAGAGCTCTCAGCCATCGCAAAGTGCTTGAAATGGTGGAGGCCGTACGTACACGGAAAATTTTTCATAGTTCATTCTGACCACTACCCATTAAGATACCTTGGGACCCAGGACATTATGTCGCAGACACAGGTCAGGTGGCTGGAAAGATTAGCGAACTTTGATCTCAAAATTATACCCATCTCCGAGATATCGAACATTGGTGCAGATGCCCTGTTAAGACAACCCCAGAATGCACCATCACCTAACCATCGAAACCGAGAATTACTCCAGGAAGTTATAACAAGACATACCCAGGGTCGAACAATATACCGGCACTCTCTTTCGAGAATTCTGAGCTAGAAGAGCTGGCGAAAGAATAAAAGCTAGATGAAAACCTAAAAAACCAATAAAAGGATCCAAAAGATCCTTTCGAAAGGAAAGGGTTGCTTTTACTAATACAAGGAAAGATTTTTGTCTCAGATTGAAAATTTAAAATCAGACTACCATATTACTACGAGTACTTGAGATTTGGGAATTTCGAAAACTATCAATAGGACACCACCGACGTTTTACTGGAAAAAACTCCGTACAGATGTACTTCGATAAGTTCGTTTTTGTCACTGCCAAAGGGACAAACCATCTAATCAGAAACCCACAGGTCTTCTACAACCTCTTGACCCACCGAAAACAAAATGGACGCACATAATGATGGACTTTATTACATCACTTCCAAAGTCAAAAAAGGGGAACAGTGGCATCTTAACTGTCGTTGACATGTTGTTAAAGCTGATCAGAATTATCCTAACCAAGCCAAAAATAGATGCTCTTTCAACTGCCATGCGGTTCAAGGATCATATGTACAGAAATCACGGAATTCCGACGAGCATCATTTGTGAAAGGGATTTTATTTTTATGAGAAAGTTTTGGAAGAGTCCGTTCAATCTTCTAGGTACTAAAATACATCCTTCTTCGGCGTATCACCCACAGACGGATGGTCAATCCGAGGCAATGAACAGAAAGATAGAAGAAATGATTCGGTCTTTTGTTAGATTCGACAAGTCGGATTGGGAAAAATATTTGGTAGACTCAGAAGTTGCTTACAATTTATCTATTAATGCAACTACAACATTCTCTTGCTTCTACCTCAAATATGGAATTCACCATAGAACTTTCCCTTTGGATATACTCTCCGCAGACAACCCTACCGCAACATAGTTCCTCAGGAATATGCAATAATCACTGCAAAAGGCCCAAGAACAAATCAAGAAATCAAATGAATCAACGGCCTTGTACTTTAACTGAAGTAGAAATCCTTCTATATATAAAGTTGGTGATAAAGTATGGTTGTCCACAAAAAAGCTAGCTCTAGAAAATGGAGCTGGAGCTCGGAAACTGAACCCAAAGTATTGTAGTTCATTTCAATATGTGAGGATATAAACGGAGTTAAGAGCCACTTAAATCTTTCCAAACCAATCATCGACAGTGGAATCCACAATTCTTTCCATGCTAGTCTCCTTACGCCGTACTTTGAACATGAGTTCTGTCGCCAAATTCCACCGCAACCACCTGTAGAGGTTCAAGAAAAACATAAAGAATATGAAGTTAAATCAATTCTGAGTCACAAGAAAAACACGGAGAAACAAAATATCTCATTAAATGGAAAGGATATGCAGATGACGAGAACTCATGTCTATCAGAAAATGAACTGCGAATTTGTCAAAAGACTCTATACAAATTCAAGAATCGGGGCGATTCTTCCTCGTAGGGGGGGCAGTGATGTTGCGATTATGCCCATAAATCACCAAATACCCCGCCAGTATCCCTCCACATACTTGTACCAGGGAATTACACTATAAGAAGACATCAGTGCAACTTTTGCACTGTACTCAAGCACCAGTGTAAGACGTAAGATCATCCCTCTTTGCACCAAGTCAATGAAATAGAGCAATCTGGCCTATCTCGCGTGGTTCTCGAAACATTCAGGACCAATCCATCAGCAAATACTTTATGCTTCCATGCCAATTGGACAAATGGGACTTTGCTATGATGTTTATTAATGTCTGTTACACTGATGGCTGCTACATAAGCCCTCAGAACCTTGTAATTTGATACCTCAGGGGTCGCATTTTCTAAAAAAGCTTTAAATTCAGTACCGTTTGTTTGCAAATTATATTTGCTGGTGTTGAGTGCTTTTTAGCAGAATTTTATATACAATACCACTAATTGAATGTTAATTAGTAGTATATACAGATTCCCTTTGTAGTGTACAATTTTTTACGAAGTTTTTAATGACTAATAGATGTAATGCTTCTATTAAGTGTACTTCGCAGTAATTTATAAACTAATTGCATATACAGTTTGTACATTACTAGGTGTATATACAGTGGAGTATGTACACTTCTCGTAATACTGTACTCAATAAGTGCGTATACAGTACTAGTGCACAACTGCAGTGTATACTGTACTAGTAGCAGTGTATACATTGTTGTACACAACTACAAGTGTACGCACCGTTACGTACTAACACACACACGTAGTACTCACCGCATACGTAATTTGCACTTCGATCTGTCATTTAAGATTGCACAAAATAATAAACTGGTGACAGTTGAGAGACGCCTATTAAATTCAGCGTTTCCAAATCTTCCCACCTTTCTCCTGAAACAAAAACCAGATCGATCCCAATCTCTGGGCAGTTCTGCCTCTATACAGTCCCTGCGACTACTGATCATGGCCCACTACTTGTCTAGGGTCTCTATCTGCACCATTGCCATGGTCATGTTCATAAATATCATCAGTGCTAGGTTCAAAGAGTTAGTTTTCACGGAGAGCATATCGGGCTCGACCTTATTCAACATATGTTAACGCTCATTTATAGATCAATTTTATTGACGGCTCCATTCTCTTCAATAATTTCATTCAGTAAGATGCTTATGGTACACCGAGCTGGACGCAGCCGGGCAGTTTCATAGCTCTATGGTACACATTTATGTCGGGACAGTAAGCAAAGGATACTACTATCTTTGGGTATAGATGAGCGCGTGACATCCCTCGCTTACCAATGGTAGGGGTTCTATGCGCCTTTTTAGACGCTTTTGGACTAAGCATTGTAGTGTACGCACAAGCTTGGGTCCCTTCTAGAGACGAAATTGGTGATGGAAAGTCTGCTTAAAGTAGTATTTGTAAGCATACCTTCCAGCGCCGCTGCAGATCGAGTGGTGTGTGTAATCAGCCTGATATTGTAGAGAGAAGAAGAAAAGGAAAAGAATTAAGAGCAGCATGTATGAACTGATGAAGTTTTTTAGTACCACAGGCGTCTTCTCTGAATCACTCCTTCTGTAACTAAAACCCCTCTCCCATACGTGACGCCTCAACCAATCCCCTTCTTTCCCATCGAATATTTTTCTCTTCAATCTCAAGGTGCCGTGGGAAAGGACCACCAAGCAGGCTCTCGCTGATGCGGTTTGTCTTCGTGCAATAGTTTACCATGTATTTACGGGCCGGAAGCTGCCTGACACACCTTTCGCGAGCAGTGACGAGCTGCAGACGGCTAAAGCTACAAAGGTGGTATGACTTCAACTGGATACGCTGCAGAGCAGCCGCGCGAGATGGTCGGGTCGAACGCGGGGGTACGTTATACAGAGAAGGAGATAGGATGAGATAGTCGTCTCTGACGGTCCGAAGTAGCACGATCGGGAAAGTCTTGCGGTGTGACGGGCTGTAAGGCGGATTTTTCCCAGTAAGTCTTCAGATTGGGGAGAAGATAACAAAGCTCCACGTCCGTGAGTAGCCTATTCAGATACCAGAGGGCCGCCGTGCGTTTCACAGAGTTTAAAATAGGCCCCAGAAAACCGGAGGTAGGACTTCCCATGGGAAGCAATTTGTTGCAGTTAGCCAGCACTGGCTTTGTTGACGATGATCTCCCGGATCTCCTGTACATATTTGGTGAGGCCCGGCACATTTCTGTGTCGGTAATATATCATTAGGGCGATATGAAGTAAGACCGGGGCCAAGCAGAGGGTTTTCGGTTCCGGTGGTCTCGGACTGTCGCCACTGGGCGAGAGGCTTGAGCGTGGAACTTGGAACGCCAAGGAGGGAGACCCTATGCCGGAGAGGAGTGAGATCTTTCATCTGGAGTCCTGTAGAGAGGTCCCGGCGTGCAATTTCTGTGCAGAGTATCCAAGAAGATACCCCACGCAACAGATTAGTGGCCTGGAAGAGGGTGGGGGTAACGATCTGGAGTTAGCAAAAAGCATATTCCACTTGGTGTGGCACGAATTTCTTGAAAAGAGCCCTTCGTATGCTTTATTACGAATTCCGCCGTACGATGGAGGGGAAGAGCAGAGAGAACATGCGACTCGCCTTTTCAAGGCGAACGATAACGTCGTGGAAGGATAAACCCCTTATGAGTTATGGGAACCCGAGTTACTGGGACTGTAGAAGACAGCGAAGGGCCTCGCCGTCAATATCGTGTGAACCGACAGCTGAAGTCATCACCGTCTATTTACCACAGTTCCACTCTATCTCAGTGAGGTAGTCCCACGTGCTGTGCTTGAGAAGTGCACTCCGCAGAATTTCTGGTGCTTCAGATTGAAGAATGACGCGGTCTCACCGTTCGCCGAGTGGTTCATCGAATACAGGAAGAGATTCATGAAGATATGGGGGAGAAGAGGGCTGAGTGGGTTCCCCTGGGGGGACCCCTGACGTCGCTCCGTACGAGCAGCTCTAGTTTGGGCCCCATACGAGCATAGGAACCAAGAGACTATAAATTTGCAAGACCAGGGTTGCCGGAAAGCGACTGTGGAGGAGTGTCAAAAGTTTTCGAAGGGGGACCCGGTCTTTTGCATGCCTGAGGTCGAGTACCGCAGCGGTCCTCCTTGTTTGCCGAAGAAAAGTGTCTATTATTGCGATTTTTATCTCCGTTCTAGAGCGCTAGACGAAACTGAACTTGATCAGGTGCGTAGTATAGGAGACTGAGACTTTCTTGCGTAGAGCTGCAGAGATGATACGGCAGAAGAAGAAGAGCAGGACGATAAGAGGATATTCCTTGTGGTTGCCTGAAGCCTCCCCGTTGGGAACATGGGTCAAACTGCACGACCTGAGAAGGTACTGGACAGACACAGTATGCACAACTGCCACCGATAGGGCTGAAGTGACTTGCGCAAAAGGCGCCAGGTTCAACGACAGAGTCTCTAAGTGGACGTTATCCGGCCCCCGGGTATTGCCCCTCTTGCCAATAGGGTTCACTGTCTGGAGATGGACAGAGAATGCGACAGTGGAGTTATGGCGCCGAGTTGATTTTATTGAGGGGTGATGGCTATTTGTTTGCCAAAAAAATTCCATGTAAGCATCCACATCTGGTCCAATTCGGGGGCCATTTGGCGAGACAAGCCAGCGAAAGAGAAAGTTTGACAGCTTGGTTTATCGTTGGAGTTTCGTTCTTTTCTATATCAAGATTTGAGCTTCGTTGGAGGCAGTGATGTTTTGGGCGGAACTCCTACTTGATTACTTGGTCCAAAACAAGAGCCTCTTGGGGGTCCGCTGAATTTATGGATCGTAGAAGTTTCGGGCGTGTCCTGGCTTTGCGGTCGAAAGCGGGTGACCAGCCCGGGCAGAACCTAGCTGGATGAGGTTTGCGAAAGCCTGTCCACAGTAGGAGATTTTTCTCCACCAAAGATCGAGAGGCGGACGCCAGCTCCTCCAGGATGTTATAACTGTTTAATTGAGTCACAGAGAGCTGGTTAAGTTCCTGGTAGTTAGTATATACCCTTCTGCTACAGTTGCAGTTCTCCAAATAGAATTTGGGAACATAGTACAGCGAGGCAGGTGTAGAAAGCAGTATCTCAGAGTGGACCGGCGAATGGTCCAAGAGGCGGGCGGGTGCTAGTCGACTTCTTCAGAGACTGTACCTGCAGGTCCCGGATGAGGAACAAGGCGACGGTGCTATTACTTTTTCGAGACTATAAATAAGGGCAAATAAGTTCCTGAATAAATAAATCCATGACAACGGGCGCACTGGACAACAAAGCGGCCCTACTTGTCCGTAGAGTGATCATAGTTCTTCTGCCTGGCGTTCAGGTCGCCGACTTTTACAGCTTGACCTTCGAATAGATCGTAAAAGTTTGTGTAAAAGGCCCTGTAATTATGTGAATGTGGGATTTGGTCGCAGGTCTGCACCTATCGTTGGTGTTGAGAAGAGAGAGAGGGCAATGATATGGAAGGTGGTTGTTAAAAACTACCCTATGAGTCTTGTGGGTGCTAGGAGAGGCAAAAGGAAGGTGATGCAACCGCATCACCGGTGTCGGCCCGGATTTGAGGGAGGCTCGCTCGAAAACTTCCCGAAAACGCGGAGCTCTTTCGGAATTTGGCAGTCACGCCATTCCTCTGCTACGAGGAGAGCACCTGTCGTCATCGAAAATTCGGCGACATAAGGAGTCTTGGACGAATTACAGCTCCGAATGTTCCACGTTGTGAGTCTCATTAGGGGTCCGTCTCGGCGTACCCCGCGGGCGCTTCCGTTTTTTCTGTCTCAAATGGGTGACCTGCGTAGCCTGACTGCTTGAGATAATATCCTTTGTCAGGGTGTCGACTGGTGCAGCTTCGGCTTGACCCGTGTTAGATGCAGCCGTAGGGTTCTTGAATGCGGTATCGTCAGAAGAGACTGACTTTGAGTCGGGAGTGAAGGGTCCAGCTGCAGTGTCTTGTTGTGCGATCTTGCGCTAAGGGTTGATTTTGTTGGCGAGGGAGGCCAGTAGGGCTCTCGCTTTCTCCTCGTACCAGGCCTATGGCTATTCCGAGGCCGAGGATAAGTCCGACCTCAGAATAAATAATCATAAAAGCACATACAGAGGGAGGAAGTTTCATTAGCGGTCTGCAAAATATGTCTGGATTTTACTGAATTTTAATCTTTTCATTATACTGTACCAATATTTTCCTGTGATTTGGGGGCAAAGATTTTCGTCAGCATTTCCCCAGTCCAATAATATTTTTGGATCAATTATGGCAAAAAAAGTTATGATACACCTGTGGTTGTACGCGGTTCTACCAGGCCACATGTATGATCGCTCGAAAAATGTCGAGGTGGGGGAGGAGGAGAAATACTGATTGGATGGGGCTGAGACAGCGAGCTAAGGGGTGAATGCTTATTGAGAGTGGTCAGGAGCTCACATTTGGGCATGTATACCGCTTACATTGGGGGTAAGTCCAGGTACATCGGGGCTAAGGCCTCAGAGAGCCTGATCATGTGCGAACGTGCAGAGCCCGTAATTTGGATTACAAACTTGTGCAAAAGGGCAATTTTTCTTCCCACACATCTGCATGACCGGTTTTCAGTGTGTTGTAGGATAGCAGGTAGGAGATGAAACGTATTAGAGTATTAATGGGCTTGATGAACAAACAATAGTATTGAAGCAGCAAAGGAAGATGCTGTGAAGGTTTAGTAGATGAAGCGGCATATTGTATAAAAAGTTGGTCAACTAGAGTTTTTTCATGTTTAAGAAATGGTGGTCGGTAGAAATACGGTATATTTTATAGACTTGAACGCAGGGGAGGACTAGTTCAGGGGATTGGGTAGACATAGGTACTGGGGAAAGCAAGAGGTAGAGTTAGGGGATATTTTAAGGGGTTGGTCGATAGGAACTTAGGGGGTTTAAGGTTTAATGGAACTAAGGATTATGGGTCTGAGAAATTTGATATGAGCTACGAGGGGTTAGGGGAATGTTTATAGGATTCCTGCGTCATTAATAGTTTAAAATAAAAAATTTGATTTTGTTTTAAGCGATGCTTCAAGGGCTGATATTTCTATAGAATGTTTTTATTTTGAGCTAGACGTGTAAAAAAATGAGCTTGGATGATAATTATTTTAGAAGGATTAGAGAAAAAGTAGTTAGGGATAATTCCCGCAAGTAAGTATGGAGATGGCTAATTTTATAAGTTTTCAGGGGGTTTAGGGGTTTTCAGAGGAGTGAAGGAAAAATGAAAGTTAGATAGTGGAATAGCGGACTTGCATATTAGGAGATTTGATGTCTTTTACATTACTAGTATCTCTCATTTATCACAAGATTACCCGTTCTGCCTCATCATAGCCTTATAAGTCTTTTCTTTTCCTTCAAGATTCGCTGTCAGCGGTAATTGTGAAGTAAAACATTTATTCATATCAATGAAGGAAAACAGAAGAAGAATCAAGCTCAGCTTTCTTCTGGTTTGAGGTACTGCTTTGCGAGCAATTTTGGTCTAACGCGGTACATGGAATGGCTAAAACTGACGCCCTTGAATTCAGCTATTTGTAGAAACGCTTTTTCGATGCTATACACAAAAAAGCAATGGTAGTCTATCATGAATTTTCGTCCAAATCGTTATAGATAACGATCCAAAGATTTTGACTTTCTGAAAATTCAAAAGGCTGCATTGGTCGTAAAGCTAGTTTTAGAGTACATTAATTGTCGAAATACTGGCTTTTGAATGCAATATCTGTTAGTGTAATTTCTATTTTTTGCCTGCTTCTGTCAGCTGAAAACTCGCAAAAAGACTTACAGGTATTACTGTACTTTACCGTTCAACCTTGAACTTGAAAGTTATGTTTATGCACTGTACAGTGCTGTAAGCTTGAGCTGATCTACTTTAGATCAGTTCAAGCAGGTTTAGGATTAGATACTCATCATCTTATATATGTCTTCTGTAAAATTCCGTCGATCAACAGAAAGCATCAGTCGACTCGCCCTGAAGTCTATATAAGGCCCAGTCTCTCTCTATCTTCTACCTAAGTAAAGTTCCTTACCACCTTCTCCTCTCTCATCTTTCCGTCTCAGTCCATCACTCTTTCTACCCTTCTCTCTCTCTGACCTGCTCTCCCGCTCTCTCCTGCCCTCCCTGTCTGGCTCTCTCGCTCCCTCTCTCTAGTTATTTCCATCAGGTTATGGGCCCAGGCCGCTAGTGCTGCACACCGACTTATCTTTTTCGCGCTCCTTGTTCAACACGAACCACCTCGAAGCTACCCTACACTCCGTGTAGCTAGGAAAACACGGAAGCTCCAAAGAAAAGCACCTAAGTTTTGATCTGACCTCTTTGTCGTCTATGCACTATCTACTGACCTTCTGTCTTGTGGCTTGTCTGACGCCAGTCGTCTCTGCATTGCCTAAGTTGGTTGGTTGTGCGGCTCGTAGTCGTTCTTAATCCCCGCACCACAGAACAAAGTCCATTTTGGGACCCGATTCCTCGTTGCTACTCGCCTCATCTCTGTGTCACATACCTCGGTTTGTCTCACAACCTGTGTCTAGTTTCAAAAGTAAGTTTAAATATCCCCGAAACCTCTTGCTTCCTTATATCTTTCACGCTTATTCCTCAGCCTTCGCCTAACCTCGCAACGCCCTGCCTCCAATGGTCTTCTGCCGCTCCGTTTTCCTTCGAGGCATCAAGATCTCTCCAGACGACCTTTTCGTCCGCTGTATCAATTTCACTTCCAACAACGACTCATTAGACCATGTTTAAGCCCCGCCTCGATCAGAGAAACCGCAGCTTCGTCCGAAGTGACGTTTTATCGATGACTCCGCTATTGTGTCTGACGGTGAAGGCGGTGATATAACCTCCAATGCAACCACTCTAGACGTCGTTTGACTCCCTTCTCACTCCCAAAAGAAGATTATCCCTCCCAAGAAGAAGGGTTTTACTCAAAACATCTCGGCGTCGGGTACAAAGAAAAGGCCCGCAATCGGGAACAACTCCAATAATCCAGTCAACCTCCACTCAAAGCCTTTTTACGTCTCTGCAGCCCGTGTGTCGAAACCAAAAGGTCAGAAGAAATCGGTTGCAAACGTAGCTGCCCCAGTTCAAGTTATTAAATTGATTTCGCCTACTCCAGCACCTCCAGCACCTCCGACACCTCAGGCACCTCGGGCACCTCCGAAACCTCAAGCTCCTGCTCCAGTCACTCTCACCCAGACTCCTTTATCAGCCGCGGTGCTGCCTCCTGCTGTTGAACCTCCGTCGTTAAGAATCTCGATATCGCTTAATGTCGAACCTCTCTCTCCGGCTCCACTTCTTTCGACGACTGTACCCTCTCCTCCATCTCCTGTGGCACCTATAATACCCCCTGTTTCGGAACCTAATTCTTCTTTCCTCACCTTTGATCTCTGTCAGCTCAAAGTATTGGGTCCGGACCAACTTTCTCAGCACAGAGTTGGTAGGAAGTGCCGCAACAGATCTGAGCGGAAGTCGGATATTACTCTTTGTGCCCACTGTAATCGCGTCTTACAAACTAGACACGACCACAACAAACACATTGACCACAGACACAAAAATTAAGTTTTGACTCACTTGGTCCCATTATACTCATCATGGACTCCTCTGCCGGACCTCGTATTGGTAATCTCGAGAAGTTCCGTGATGATAAATTTCCCATTTGGAAAGCTCGAATTCTACTTATCCTATCTCTCAGGGAGGTTGAAAATCATCTTACATTTGATCTACCCGAAACATCTTCGTCAACTCACTTCGCATGGCAAAAGGCAGATGCCAAGGCAAGAGCCATTATTGGACTCACAATTTCAGATGCTCTCCTTGAGCAGTTTCAACACGCCACTACGGCCAAACAAATGTGGAAACTCATTTGTGATATTTTCGAAAAGCATACTCTGCTAAACAAGCTCGCTGCAAGACGTCGCTTCTATATCGGACAGATGCACCCAAATGAGAAATTTCTACTATTTGCTGCCCGTATTCACCAACTTGCGTTCACTCCAAAATCCATGTCTTTTTATGTCGGAGACAGCGAAATGGCCATGGACATCCTCAATGGCTTGCCCGATAGCTCTGCGAGCCTCATATCAGACCTTGGTGCTGCCAATATCGAAGATGACAAGTTTTTGTTCGAATTTGTACAGAGTTGATGTCTCCAAGAAGAGTGACGCCATGCTCAGCGGGATCAAGAAGCACTCCAAGTCGCTGAGACGGCTGTACTCCTGGACACCCAGTGTTTCAAGCCTCGAACAGGAACTTCCGCAGAAATTTGCTTACACTGCGGCAGGCATCGGGATAGCAGCCGATGATGCATTAATTTACCTCATCCCGCTCTCAGAGGACATCCAGTTAGAGCTTATCTTGATAGGGCTAGAGGAAGTGGAGTAAAATTCCTCATTGCCACGGAGGTTGCTGAAACCACCGAACGCCCCGAGTTCGTTTATCTCTTTTGCGTCGACTTCCCTTGCACAAAGAGTAGCACTTCAAGCTACCGGAGGCTGTCCTCTATCATCTATTCAATGGATCATCGACTAAGGATGTACCTCGCAAATCACTTACAACCGCTCAGCTTTCATAAGTTATCAGCTTCTCACGTCCCCGTCAATTCTTGACCTTCGGACAGACTCCACGGCTATGATTATTTGCTCCGGTGAAGTTGCTCTCACGTTACGATGAAAGGGCGAAACTGTCAAGTGTGTAATGAACAACGTATTACACATTCCAGACCTTAGCTACCAACTGCTCTCCGTATCTGTCATGGAAAAGCTTGGAATTGAGACGTACTTTAATAAGAATAGAGTCACCCTTGCTCGTCACTCGGACTCTACTCTTGTGACGGCGGGTACGCTCACTAATGGCCCATACTCCTTGGGTGTCACCAAGCATGCATTAAAAACACCTTGATATCTCAAGTTTCCTTGATATGCCCAATTTCAATTTAACATCAGAGATTTGCGCACGTACGTGCTCCAGGAAACAAATCAATGATCAGAAGCTGTGTCGTGGATTGCATAACATTTCACAAAGAAATGAGGAAGATGATGTCTGCGTCGGTTGCATACTTGGTAAATTCCACCATTCCCCAATCACGAAGAAAAGAAAAAGTTGTTCGTCAAAAGCTCTAGACTTATTTCATTCTGATGTCTTGGGACCGGTTAAAGCTCCTTCTCTGTGAAGGGTTAGGTATTTTGTATCATTCATCGACAACTACTTCAAGTGGATGGTTGTGTATCCTATGAGCCACAAGTCAAAGGTGATAGATTGATTCGAAAACTACAAATCATTTGCGGAGAAACACCCTTGCTAGTCTCTGAAATATCTCCAAGTCCATGAGTTTCCTGAAATGAAAATTCCATTGGATGAAGATCAGCTTCTCATTAAGGCTTTACGGTCCGGAAATGGCGGAGAGTACCTCTCAACCGAGTTCAAGAACTTCCTAAAGGAGAACGGCACACAACATCAGTTCGCCGTGGCTCACACCCTCCAACAAAAAGGTATTGCAGAACGGATGAATCGAACCCTTTTCAATCTGGTCCGTTCGATGTTACACCACAAGGGTTTTCCAAAGCATTTCCGGGCTGAAGCATTTTCCACTGCTGTCTATGTTCTTAATCGCGTTACTTCAATCTCTCTGAAGAGAATAAAACTTCTTACCACCGCTGGAACGGCACTGCCCCTGACATATCTCACATGCGGGTATTTGGTGCACAGTGCTGGTATGTCGTTCCAAAGGACAAATTCAAGAAGTTGGATCCCAGATCTCGTGTAGCCCTTATGATGGGGTATTCCTCTCAGCTCAAGGTAAATAAGCTGCCGGATATTGTCTCAGAAATAATGGTAATATCTAAAGGTGTAAATTTCAGTGAAACCGGAACATGCACACAGCCTCAAGTCACATGTGAGCTACCAAATGGAGATGAAGGCCAAAAAACTTCCTCCGATGAAGATAAATCTCTGTCTGTAGAGTTTTTCGAAGTAAAGAACTCCGCTGACGAAGAACAAGATTCTGAAGAGTCCACTACCGGTCAAGAAAATCCACTGTCATCTGAAGAAGCCCATTCAGTAGCTCCTCGTCGTTCCCCTCGAGTCTCAAAGAAGCCCACCCCCTGGTGGCCTTCTAGATCTTCCTCAAATGTGTCACTCGTCGCAGAAACTGCACTGCTCTCAACAGGTGTTCCTGCAAAATAAGGAGAAGCTACTTCTGCAGAAAACATTGATTTTTGGATACCAAGGATCAAAAAGGGAGAACAATCCATTCGTGAGAACAGAAACTTCGATCTCGTTCCAAGGAAACCTGGAATGCACGTGATTACATGTCGGTACGTTTTCGTATCAATCCCGAAGTCGGTCCTATGATTCGTATCCTCGCTAAAGGATTCAGGTAAGTTCCCGAATCAGAGTACTCAGACACATATGTTCCTGTTGTTTCTATTTCTGTCGTACTAATATTCCTCTGCTTGACAAATCTTTTAGATCTGGAATGCGATCAGATGGGCGTAGTAACCGTGTTTCTGAACGGTGACTTGGAAGAAGGAATATTCATGGAGACTCCAGCTGTTTTCCGAGATCCAAAAATGGCCAACCTCTTCTGTTGACTTCTGAAGGCCCTGTATGGATTAAAGCAGGCTCCTTACCAATTTTGTACAAAAGTAGATGCATTTCTGACATTGCAACTCAACTTTGTCAGCATCCCGCACGAGCCATGTCTTTATGTCTATCAGAAGGAGACTATGTTCTGCATGATAATACTATTTTTTGATGATCTCCTCATTTCAGGCAACAGTCGAAATAAGCTCAACAATATCGAGGCAGAAATGAAGAAGAGATTCAGCAATATCAAGGTAGAACTGAAAGAGAGATTCAAGATGAAAGAATTAGGTCCAGTCCAGGAATTCCTTGGTATTCAAGTGCAGCGAAACCGCTCTGAGAGAACGCTATATCTTTCGCAATCGATATATACAGAGGAGATCTTGGAAAGGTTCCAAATGGCGGACTCAAAACCTGTCGATACTCCAATGGTCCAAAGCAATTCCACCAAGGACGGAACTAATGATCAAGAACTTCCTTCATCAGTACCATATCGCTCTGCAATTGGCAGTCTCATGTACTTGATGATCTGCACTTGTCCAGAAATTGGATTGGATGTAGTCAAGCTGTCGCAGCTCTGCGAAAAACCGATGTTCACTCACTGGAGGGCCGTCAAACGTGTATGTAGCTACTTGAACGGATCTAAAACTCTTGAAATTCGTTACGGTCCGTCTTCATCTCACACTGTCACCGGATTCAGTGACTCTGACCAGGCTGGCTGCCACTCTACTCGCAAGTCTACCTACCGAAGGATTCGTGTTCATGATGTCTGGTAGGCCTATATTATGGCGCTTCAGGAAGCAAGGATGTCTCGGGCTGTCTTCCTGCGAAGCAGAGTACATAGATCTGTGCACTGCCTCTAAAGAAGCTATTTGGTTGTCAAACCTTCTCTGCAATTTGCTGAATGAGAAATTCCCTATTCCTATAAAGATATCAGTTGAAGACTCAGGCACAATTAGCTCGTCCCAGAACGAATCAATAAATGAACGGAACAAGCAAATTGATATTCGGTATCATTTCGTTCTCGAAGATGTGTGTCCCAAACCGATCTCTGTCACTCACTGTCGAACTAAAGACCAATTCTTTGACCTTCTAACAAAAACTTTACTGCGAGTCACGTTTGTGAAGTTTCGAAGTGAGTTGGTCATTTTTGCTTTTGGTATTTCAAGTTACTATTTTATTGTTTTCATATCTAGGGGGCGCTGCTGAGATCAGTTCCAATTTGAGGGACGTGTTAGTGTAATTTCACTTCTTTGCCTGCTTCTGACAGCTGAAAACTCGCAAAAAGACTTACAGGTATTACTGTACTTTACCGTTCAACCTTGAACTTGAAAGTTATGTTTATGCACTGTACAGTGCTGTAAGCTTGAGCTGATCTACTTTAGATCAGTTCAAGCAGGTTTAGGATTAGATACTCATCATCTTGTATATGTCTTCTGTAAAATTCCGTCGATCAACAGAAAGCATCAGTCGACTCGCCCTGAAGTCTATATAAGGCCCAGTCTCTCTCTATCTTCTACCTAAGTAAAGTTCCTTACCACCTTCTCCTCTCTCATCTTTCCGTCTCAGTCCATCACTCTTTCTACCCTTCTCTCTCTTTGCCCTGCTCTCCCGCTCTCCCCCTAACTCTCTGTCTGGCTTCCGAGCTGTCTATCGTTCTGTCCATCATTTTCTTGGGTCTTCAACATTTAACTTGACGATCTCCATGAAATTTTGTAGAAAGTATTTTTCCGATTTTATTTCTGATTGTTGTGTCAAAAATGATGCTACTTTTCGCTACTTTTCGCCCAGTATATTTTCAGCTGGTGGATATTTGCGGTAGCACAATGGATCGAGCAAAAGTATGCAGAAATTGAATCAAACCATTAGATAATACGTAAACATATGGCTTTAAAGTAGAAGGAAGTTTTTATCAAGCTGTGTAATTTTGGACTATTGTCTTCAATAATGGGGTTCAACATAGTATTGAAAGCCCTTCGTTCCCTATGCCGAAACTCATAGATACGCTGCTGGAAAGGTAGACGCTATGAATCTATACATAGTATTGGTTTGTTGTCTAAGTATTTTAGTACTTAATGTACTGAGTTAATCAGAAGGAATAGAGAGTATTCTATTAGCTCAGAAAAAGTGACAAGTTACAAAAAAACGGCTGAGAGTAGTCAGTAATCCAGAGAAGAGGACGTTAGCAACAACAAGGTTTTCTCTGATCGATTTTTTTTAGAAAATTTCACAAAAAGGATGTGCAGATTCTGGGATGTGACAGTGAGCGCAGATCAAAGAGGTACAGATATACTGCCCCATTGAAGATGAACGTGGCTCCGACTAAAATTAATATTCAGATGAGCTTTTTGATAAAAGAGGATGCAAAAACTCCGAAGGAGTTTCGAAAGAACGATATATTAAACCGAGGATGAAAAACTTGAAAGAAAATATCGCAACTCAGGAGCACTATTGAGATGGCCACTTTTCATATTACATAATTTGCGGAAAACGCATAATGAATATTTTACGGAAAGAAAGGAATGCATGTTGAATAGCTAGAACAATAAAAGAGTTTAATCTTGGCAAACTTGGAAAATATCATAAAGTCCGCAGATAATACGAATGTTTTTCCCTATCAAAATATCGCATAATAGAGATTTATCTGCAGAATTGGGCTAAACATGTAAAATCGCCACTCTATAATATAACTTTATTATCAAGTATGTACAAAAATTTACTTTGAAGCCCTTCTTAATCTAGAAAAAATCGTGACAAGATTTTATCAGCCAACCCCGTCGTACCAAAAATTTTAAATTAGCGCGAAAGAAAGCTGCGTTATCTACTCTTCCCGTGATTCTTCTATGACTAAGGGGGATCCCTTCAATAGAGCCGCTCTTCAAACTTTTAAATCGTCCCAGCTCCTGATTTTCTTGCTCCTGTGAATATCATTTGGGCGTCCTCATCGAAAATTTCCGTCCCTACTACAACCTCCGCGCAAAGCAGTACCGTCTAGTTCTATTGTCACTCATGCCTGAAATTTAACTAGGTTTTCCTTGTCTGACTCCCCATCTGTAGGTCTGAAAAGGAGAGCGGAGCTGAGATTCTACCACACTTACAAGACAAATATGAAGAAGGTGCGGCTGCGGGGACAAAGATGGAAGGGAGAGACATGAAACGATTCATCATGATCTCACGCTTCTAACCTCATTCTGAGCAACCGATGCGCATATTTC
Source organism: Kappaphycus alvarezii (assembly GCA_002205965.3). Taxonomy (NCBI): domain Eukaryota; phylum Rhodophyta; class Florideophyceae; order Gigartinales; family Solieriaceae; genus Kappaphycus; species Kappaphycus alvarezii. Next base: position 114,713 of record NADL03000612.1, on the reverse strand, counting down.
CGTACTTAGAAGGAATAAGCACTACTATGAGAAGGATTCGGACGTTTTTATTAAGGAATTTTCGCATTCTGTTCGGTCACCAAATTAACTGAGCGTATCCAATGAGCTTTGGAGGTCTCTATACGCAGTTCAGGAATATCTCAGGTAGTTACTGATAAAGATTTTTAACTTGGCAATATAATTAATGAAATAAACAAGCACAAAGAACCCCAGAGGTAGCTTCATGAAACATCCGTGGTACGGATACGAAGCTTAAATAGAAAGAAACGAATCAGATTCAAGCATTCAATCTTTTTGAGAAAAAAAAGATAAGTAGGCCAGAGTGGCCTACTTATCTAAAATCATACAGAAATGACATGTTCAATGCGCTGTAGCGGAAACATGCGAGGGAAAATTGCAATACTCAGCTGCTTAATACCCATATTTTATTGAAAAACCACGTTCAAGGGAGAGAGAAAAGAGGATTTTGGGGTATCCAGACTCTTGCGGATGGCCTGTTCCGCCTGGACGAGACGAGTTTCGATCTTGAGAAGTGAAGGACAATTTACACTGCAAAATATAAAATAAATAAAAGGAATATGTTAGCCAGCTGAGATAATTAAGCTTAAAAATCATTTCAAATATGATGAAAAGCTGTTTCAGTGGTCTAGAACTTCTTTGTGGGATGACCTTTTCAATAAACCATTTCTTCTGTATTTTGAACTCTTTATTGATGAAATTGTAGGTATAAGTTGACTTTATCAAGTACGCAGCTGAGCTAAGCGCTTACTTAGAGCAGTAAAAATGATCTAAAGAAGCACAAAAGCCTTCTAAAGTGATTTTATGGCTGCTTTGAGAACCGTAAGTACTCGCGCAAAATATGCCGCATTGAATACCCGCCTTGTGTACTTGTAGCTTAACAATACGGTAAAAAACAGACCCAACTTATTCCAAATATATTTTTGCTTACCAGAAAAGCTTTTATTTGGTCAAAATACGCCGAAATTTGCTTTTAGATAAAGGAGGAGCCGTCATATATATATACATCAACTTTATTTTGGTGCGTAAGCTTGATTTTAGGTCTTTTTCCAAGCCAGACTCCATGAAGAAGATAAATTAATACTTCAACTCTTCTCCTAGGTCTTAATAACATAGAATGATTCCAGCAGACGTTGTTAAATAATAAAGTAAAATACCATGCAGTAAATGAGCCCCACAAGGTTTTTCAAAGGTCATCTACTTATTATAAACACGACCGCATAAACATTTGACCTATTTTGATTCGAATCTAAGCAATATAGCTTTAGAATATTGAAGTTCTCGGGGCTTTTCCGTTTCTCTAGGCGATTTTTTCTTCACACGCGAGGATCGTTCCCACGGTGATGGGCCGTTTATTTTGGGGCTCGGGCCGCAGAGGAAGTATATTTGCTGCAAATAGGAGTGGCAGGGGCAGGGTAGACAGTCCATCTCGCACGATCAGAGCAAAGAATTGCGTGAGATCCCCTTACCTGTATCACCAGTTTCTAGAATGATTGGCGTCTGGACTAGGTGGAACCAGGGCGTCGCAATACGGTCAGGGACAGCGGCTTCTGATGGAAAAAGCATAGGGAAAAAGCCCGACCGGATGAGGAACAGAGCGAGAGGGCGCGATAGGGCGCGAGAAAGGATATAGAGAGAGCGGCAAAAAAAGTGAGCTCAGAGAGAGGATATTTATGAAGAACATAATTGAGGCAAGAAATGGATGGACACTGGGGCTTATTTACACTTCGAGGCGAGTTTGCTGGTGCGTATGGAGGATCGGAGGAATTTTCCAGAAGGCGCGTAGACGACGGTGCGGGGCTCACTTTAAAAATGCTGGAGCTGAGATAAAAGACGAAAAGAGATCACATCAAACTTATAATACTGCACAGGGCATGACGGTAACCGTCGAGATCTATTTTTAACTTCAGAGTACAGTAATTCCTTTAAACCGAAAGAAAAGTCTTACAAAAGCAAAGCTATCAGCTGTCAGCAGTGTCTTCGGTTAATAAATGAGATAATTTTATCTGCCTTGCCGCCACGGATTCTGGAACGAAATGGTAGTGAATTTCAATGTGCTTAATTTGATCTTTCATAGACTGGTTTTTGGCAGACCTGATCTGTCCGGAGTTGTCATCGAGGATCGAATTGGAGTCAGATTTTTTGCACCCGGTATGTCACAGAGGAGATTGGATAACCAGACTGCATTTCTAGAAGGCAGTACAAATCGAAATATGATCCGCTTACCATGAAAAAAAGCTATGCTTCCTTGCTTCTTGGATCGCCATGAAATGGACCCTCCAGACATCTTGAAGACAAATATTTCTGCAGATTTGCGGGTTGAGCGACAGCCCGCTCAATCGGTGTCCTTGCATTCGATGACAGCTGGAGTCTAAGAGAGTCCGTAGCTAATTAAAATAACTATGGTTACCTTAGCGTATCGGTACACTTCGCTTTACTGCTGTTTGGTGGTTTCAAAGAGGCTTCTCACAGTGCTGGTAACGCTTTCCGACTGTAAAACCGATATAAAAGGAAGAAAAAATCCCCAGATACATGACACGTCCAATTGTGAAGCAATTAGGTGTCGATGACGGAAGTTCACTGCCTCCTTCGTCGTCCATTCCCTTACACATCAGAACCATAAGACTGTCCACCAGAACTGTATGATTGTTGAAAGTCTTTGATTCATTGATTTTGGACCTTTCAAGTATATTCTCTGTGTAGGATGATTAAGAGAGGTTCAATTCTCTTTTCGAATGGACCAAAATCCTTCATTCTGAACGTACCTTTCAACTCCATTTTGATGACTTCCAGATCTACTCGATGGTATTCAGTAATCAAGAGGTTATAAACGCACAAAACAATGCTGGAAACTGAAAAGCCATTCCTTCAGATGTAGAGCCAAGGTTCATTTGATTTGCTGGTGTACTGAATTTCCAATGTTTATAACTCATGAATCTTGTTATACCATTGGTAAGGAACCTGTGAAGCCAATATAGGGCCATCTGAAGCATTTATAAGAGATTATGCTTGCTTGAGCTCCGAAATATGGATCGAACTTCCACGGATATTTTCTCTTCTAAGTCACTGTTAAAAAAGGCACACAGAACATGCATTTGGTCACATTCAGGGCCGAATAGGTTTGTCAAACAGACATACAAAAAAGTCGGACAGGGAGAAAGAAATGGGAGCAAAAAATTCATTATTTTTGAGACCCGGAACTTGTCGAAAAATCCTGGTGACTACAGCATGCGAGCTTTGGGACCCATGTCTGGTTTCGCATGGAATAACTATCGGCAAGGAGTGAAGTTCATTCCCTGATTCCGCGAAGCAAGCGCTAGTGTTCCACTTTTTTCATGTGAAATGCTCTTCGCTTGTAATTCCGGCCATAAAAAAATCGATCTTTCCAGTCGAAGTAGCTTTCTCATAAGATGCACGAATACTTGTAGGGACAGATGCGGTCATCACGATGAGCATTTAGTACTCTTTTATGTTTAAAAACGACCAACATCCAGTCTTGTTTGAAATCCGAGATGAATGAAGAGGAGAAACGGCACGAGCTTCACAACTTAATGGAACGTGATCGTCATCTTTACATGACGGAAGTGAGTCCGCATTTTGATGAGTCTCTCAAGTTAAAATTGTCAACAGATCTTTTGAAGTCTGATCTTCATAAGCGGATCAGTCTTTCTCCTGCAAATAATCTTTGAGAGAACTTGAATTGTATTGATGCGAGGAAATTTTCGAAGATTCATTAAAAGTGACGTCACTGGACACAATCATTTTCTCAGTCGCGGTATTGAAGAGATTATATAACTTGGACGCAGAGGGGTAACACATCATTAGGGCTTAATGGGACTGTGGATAAAGTCTCTTTAGATCCGTTTTTGCCAAAACGTACTAAGATATCATGCCATTTAATGGAATATGGGAGATGTTCGGATATTTTCCATTCAAAAATTGATAGAGCTTAATATTTTTCGGAAAATAACAGGAGGTTACTCCATTAAGCACATGCACGGCGGTAGAGAGCACTTCAGCACGAAACTGTTTTGGAAGTGATGGCTTGGGATGCAGCATCGATTGGACAAGACTGATAAGAGCTCCTTTCATTCGTGTTGCATCATTCTACTGGAGCTATAGGCAACAGTAAGCTGATTTTTAATAATAAATTGTTACTCCATGAAGTTCTCGAATGCCGTGGAGGGGAGTTCCCCACCGCTGTTTGACCACAAGGCTTTTAGCCGAATTTCATTTTTCTCGACTGGGATTTCCTTGCCATGGAACTCTTGGACGTGCTGGGTTTTCCGCAAGGAGCTTGTATTTCTTGAGACACTTTTAAGTTTTCGACTTTTGAGTAATAAGGAAGACTAATTTCCACTTAAAATACTGAAATCCAATGAGTGACAGATTTTTAAGAGGCTCAGAGGCGTCCGATTGAACTAATTGATGGGGATTCGTAGATAACCCCTCCCTCAACTTTTTGGATTGCTGGACGATGATATTTGCCAAGGATATATCCAAAGCATGAATCTGATGGCCCAGAAGTGTCCATATTAACGCCTGTTACAACTCCTTGCTAACCATATACTTTATCTCAGCGGTGCTGGTGTGAGCCAGTCACTCAGGCCAAGTTTAAAGACAAGTAAGAATGGTATTTCTAGAGCAGAAGACCCTGCTGAAAATGGACACGTGTCTAATGTACAGATGCCTTTCTCAAGAGTCCTAATGGCAACTATTAAGCGACCCGTTATGTTGATGAGAACAATGCCATATGGGTTGGAAGAAAAGTAAACTCCACTATTAGCCATAGTAGATACCGAATTCTGCAGGTTTCGAAGTGTTGGAACTTGAAGAGCTCCTGAAAAAGGCATTTTACAGAATTCTTGTTACGGTGGAGAGTTAAGATTGCATCACCTAAGCCTTCCATCGGCGCTGTATAATCTGCGTGCAAATGTAGTTGACCTGGACGAGAAGGCATGATACGTGGTGAGGGCCGCTCAATCAGGTGTTACGTGTGAGGTACAGCCCGAGTCGAGCGACCGGTCACCAGAAAGGTAAATGTGAGTTCCAATAGTTTTTAGCGCGATAATGGCTTGATCATTGATTTTGAGATGAACGGAATGGTTCTTTACATCGACAGGATGGTCTGTGGTGAAATCACTAGTATAGATATCCATAGTTTGACTAACTATTGGATAAACTGTTTTAGCGCCAAACAGTTCGGTTTCCGATGCATTACAGAACCATGGAATAGATCGCAGCCAATGCGTACAGGCAACCGGTTAGTTCCCGAAAAAAGAAAAACTAGAAGGTTCAGTCAATAACATGTCAAATCGTCAGTTCTATCGTGCGCCGTACCAGCTCGGTGGTTTGTTGTCCAATCTTTTCATCTCTCACGCCAAAAAAGGTAATGATGACCAATAATGGTGTCCAAAATCCCGGGGTGATTTATGAGCCCCAAATTTTCCTCCGATCCCTCTCAATCCCGCGAAAACACCTTTACCCCTAACAAGATCACCATGAGTAGTAAGAAAATATGAGGCCCTCCAAAAACCAAGCGCTTTCTCATCTCAGATGCTCACGATTACCTCTCCATGGCCAGAACTAACAGAAGGATTCGAAAGAAATGTGTGCGTTGCACAGTATACCACAGCATCAACAGCAGGAAATCGAAACTCAGGTCCTATACCAGGAAAAACTGGCTTCTACTGGACATTAGTGACCAATAAAGATTTAAGGATGACTTATTGCTACAAAATGCTGTCGAATTGCAAGAGCAACAGGTATAAGAAGCTCCGCAAGAAACATTTCATTTTATTGTCAATTTCTCATCACAATTATCGATTATTGAGAACACTGAGTTCGCCAAACTGCTTCAGATGTTTGACGACAAGTATAGTATTCTAATCCTTAAGATAATAGCTAGACGTATCAGTGCAATTCATAATGAGCTTAGTATCAAACTAAAGTCATTAATTTCAAGAGAACTGCGAAAAATTTCACCCACAACCGATGCCTGGACGTCTCGCGTGCTCAGGGGATATGCAACTGTCACAGAACATTAGATTTAATATATATATGGACGTTCAAGTCTTTGATTTTGGATTTCGTTCCATTCAGGACTCCCCATACTGGGGACGCCGCTGGCCCTCTGCTACAGGAAACGCTTTCGGCTTGGGACCCTTAATTTCCAAAAAAAAATTAAGGGCAATAACAACCGATAATGCATGTGACATGAGTCGCGATACATCGTTTCTGTTTGATCATGTGAATGCTTATCTTGACGCTAAGATTCTCGATATTCAAGGGCGGTGCATGTTGCATGTCTTGAAGCTGCCAATCAAAGATTGTTTCAAATAAATACATAAGCAAGTGCCAAACATCAGGTCTCCACTTTCCGAAGTTTGGTCATCTGTGAAGCGTCTTCTTTTATTCGAATCTTCGTGCCTGAAGCTGTTAATTATGAAAAGTCTCTCTACACTGCTTTGTCTCTAATAGAGGTAATTAGAGAAGTAGAGAAAGAAGGACTGAAGGACCAAGGAGAAGAACAAGGAGGAGCGTTGAGCGGAGAGAAGGTGGTGAGAGATTTCACTCAGGCAGAACACGGAGAGAGACCGGGGCTTAAATATACTTCGAGGCGAACCGATTGGTTCTTCCGGAAGATCAAAGAAATGTCCAGGAGCCATGTAGACAACGGTGGGAGGCTATCCCTAAATCTGCTCGAGCTTATCTAAGGAAAATCAGGTCAAGCTTACAGCACTGTACAGTGCAAACCAGTAACGGTCAAGTTCTGGGTTGTGCAGTAAACTTCAGTAACAGAAGTCTGTAAGCCACTTTTAAAGCTGTAAGCTGTCAGCAAAGGTAACATAAAGTAATCAAAATAATAGCTTCGAAGTTGAAAAACGTTGATCATGTACTTTTTTATGACTAAAAGAGCAAATGGTGCAAAACGCGTTCTAAATGCTATTTGCAACCGGATATCTGAGCTTTATAATTTAAAAGTGAGAGAAGAAGAATTGAGGAGGGATACTAAGTTTTGCGAATTCTTGATGTCAGCAACATCAATAACAGAATTCTAATCAGGTTATACGTCTTTGCCCTTTAGTAAGAGCAAATTTGCGTTTGTAATCTTGATCAAAAAACGCCGTAGAGCAATCAGCTCTTGTGATAAGGCTTTGGATCAAATTGTTACATCCATTTTTAGGAAGTTAGAGAGCTACGACCATTTTTGTGCTCGGATCTGACTAAATTGGGGAAGATTCTGGACCCTCGTTTTGGGAACGACGTCATAGGTGATTTTAAAAATTTCGTAAACCATCCTTGGCATTTCATCATCAACAAAGACAGAAATAAAAATCGGATGAATAAGTCCCCAACGCTGTCTGAACAGCTTTTGAATGAGTGCAGTTTGGACTTCTACGATAATGATGAAGCAATTAAATTTATCAAGGGATATTTTCTTTTAACAAGGGAGTTGATCCTTTGGAATGGTGTAAAGCGAATGGAAAACATTTTTGAAACGTTGCACTATTCGTTCGCGATGGAGTGCCCGTGAAGGCCTCTTCTGTGGCAAGTGAATCTAAATTCTCACAACCTGGGCTCAAAGTAGATGACAGATGTTTTAGATTGAGTTATGAGTCTAATGAGTATTGTACGTTGTTAAAATATTGGCAAGAGATGTGTTTGTAACTCCGTTGCCTGTCTGTATTGCCACTATAAAGCTTATAAAAGCAGATCTGTGAGTATTTAACTTTACTTAATGTAATCTGACCGTTTGCAACTCTATGTGCTTCGGATGGGTTACAGATTATTATAGCCCACAGTTGGAGTTCAAATCATTAGCTAGGAAAATATGGATTTGTCTCTGTCGAAAGAGGTATTAACATCTGAATTGAATTTCTTTGGTTCTTTTTCTTTATCTTTGTTCCATAGTATATCATGCAATGTTGCATCCCGCTCTTCACAGTTACTGAAGAGCAGGCTGCAACCTGAATTATCTGGACTGAGCTTATGGAGGTGGGATGCCCAGATCTTATAACATAATTTCGTTCGGTACAGTATTTGTGTTACAATATGCATTACCACATGAAATTTTCGACCAGTTTTTTTTGTAAAAAAGCGAAAAAATTTTCATTACATGCTTCATGATATTGTTAAATTTGTGCATGCTCTTTCTAGTAGCTGTTTGTCGTTCCACCGTGATTTAGTATAAAGAAAAACGTAGTTGACCCTATGACTCATGTCCATTTTTAGAAATGGCTTACTATAATAGCAGATTCACGCCTTGGTAAAAGCAGCATAATTACGAAGTGAATAAGTCGAATGGTGTAAATTTTTATCCAAATATATTGAAATAAAAAGATCTCAAGAAGCTTTTGAAAATCTTTGGTTTCTGTAGTGATTGTTTTTATTACGACAGCACATTTACTCGTAATAATTCTGCTTTTACGCCAAATAGTCGAAATAAGGATGGATTTCTAGCCCCAAGCTAAAACTTGTATGCAAGTGAGATGCAAAGAAAAGTACAGTATAGTAGACAGCACGTTATAAGATATGAAGTAAAGAGAAGCACCAGGATCATGATTTTTTATGTAAATATTCTACACATTTTGCTACAGCACACCAGTTCTGGTATATAGCAGGACCGGTTCTGGTATAATACGCATAAAATTAAAAAATAATTTACCCATATAGAGAATCAGGATATTCTAGACTAGTTCATTATGTATCACAGTCTGTTGGCTAATATGTAGACATTATGGTTTTGAAAGTTTTTCTTCTGCTATTTATAGAAAGTATTGGTTCTTTTTATTGTCACTATTTGTGCTACCGGTGTGTACTAATTTCAATGGAAATCCCAAATATATTTCATTGTACATTTATATGCATATTTTTATCCATTGCTATGGTTTAAGCACATAACATGTAAAGATATGAAGCCATTACTAGTGCTGGAGGCTTCAGGAGGCTTCTTAGAGCCTTTATATGAGCTTCATGCATGAGCAAATATATATACTCTTGAGATTATGCGAAATTTTGCCTTTGTAAACATCAAATACGCGTATTTGATCTCCCATTAATATGATTTTAATCCCATTAATATGATTTAAAAGCGGAAACGCTGAAGCTCCTCAAGAAGACTAATTCCGATATTAATCTATAGTTCAGAAACACTTAACTTTTTTAATTGTAACAAATATACGAAACGCAATTATAGGTAAGAACATTAGTTTACGCTAATATTTAAGATTCATGAAAAACCCCTGTTTTCTAAACCATTACTCGTCGTTTTGAGAAGTACATTCTCTATCTAGCACACTTTTTGTAAAATTTATGCAATAATATGATTTTAAATGTAGATTGTAGAACCGCAATGTTCCACCACATGCATGAGACAACCCAGAAATTTTTATTGAAAATAAGCTGGCTAATTTTAATAGTGTACATATATGATGTTATTATTGTATACAACAATACTGAAGATTGTGTCGTTTTATCTCGATCCCACATACACGTAACCGGAACAATTTTACTTGTCTTATGCCCAGGAGATTCGGGTCACCCTGGTACGAGCTGAAGATTTCTTTCAAGACTGATTAGTTTGAGATTTTTTTAACCATTTTTATCAGTCGGCATATAAGGGAATGAACCAGAAACAGTTTGATCCATGCTACCTTGCGTTAAGAAAAGCGGCCCACCAATTTAGTTTTTGACAGCGGTTCAGCGCATATGTGAACTAGCTTTTTCATGATTTGTTTTTCTAGTGCAAATTTGCAGAAATCAGGACTATTTCCGCATCATGGAAATCTCTAGTCACAAGGCATTTACTTTTTTCGGGAGTCTTAAGTTTTGTCCTCACAATGAGATAATCGATGATTGCATGTGGTTAGCAAGCAGATGAAGTACCTATCTTCGTCTTTCTCAAGGGAAGCTTCGGAAGCCACAACACTTTTTCCCAAGATTACGGCCCTTGCATACGTGAAAACTAGCCGTGCTGCCAACCGGAGCGACGCGTCGGTACTTTCCGCAACATGGCGTGCTGTCAATATGCTTTCCACTGTGAATACATACCTCAGCTGAGGCGTCTAACTTGAATTTCGGACGCTTTTTCCAAGAAGGGTCACAAAATCTGAATGTCTCAAGGCTGCCTTGTCTCATCGTACATAGAGATGTTCTTCATGGAGGTGTCTGCTTTGAACAGACTCGAAGAAAAATCTGTCGTCATCAGTGTGTGAAACGTCCAGTGAATAGATGAGACTATCGAACGATCGGGTGAACAGTTTAGTAGAGCCATGGATTTTTCGCTGTCCTCGGTGTGAATGGACATCGACTTGAGAGTTGCAGCGATCTTGCGAATATGGGTGGCAAGCTAGAGAAATTTCTTAATCGGGTTCACCTTGGCGTTGTAGAATCAACGCCTAGCAGCCAATTTACTGAGAAGAGCATTCTTTTCAACGATGTCACAGATACGAGACCAAATGACCTTGGCGGTCTTGGCATGCTGGACTTGCTCGAAATAAGTGTCGGATAGAGATAGTCCGACGATGTTCCGCCTTTCAATTTGCCTTTTTACACACGAAGTATGTGGGTGAAGAGGATGCTGGCCTGTTTTTTAAGTAAGGTGGCCGTTGACTTCCTTCAAAAGAGTGCATTACTAGCATTCTCGACTGCAGTGCAATTGGCACTCATACTGTACTGCCATCGGTAGAGCTGATTTTGGTGATCTTTTCTTGATCTGATTCACTGCTAATCAGCACGCACTGTACTGTACAGTACAGTGCGTGCTGGTTAGCAGCTGTACAGTACAGTAAGGGCAATTTTCTTTTGTCGCCCACTATTATTCCTGGTACTGTATACTCACTCGAGGGGGCTTGAGTGCTTGCAATCTGGACCACTCGGCTCCCAAATTGGGCCTGATATTTTCGCAGGTTAAAGGCATCTATTGGGCCAAGTGTCGAATTTACTTATCTCTAACTTGGATCTCCCTAACTTGGCTGACCTTAACTTCACTCACCCCGCCGTCGTAGATAACCCTAATCTAGTTAACTGGTATTTATACCTACCTGGCCACTAGGGCCCTAGAGTAAACAGCTACCCCGGTGTTTGCTCTGAACTTGACTCCTACCTTCCGCCTTTGCAGAAACCTTGCCAACGGCAACTTTGGCAATAGCCACGTTTATCAGCCAGGCTCTCCCTTTCTATTCCCTCCTCTCTACCCAACATTATACTACCCCTTTTATTGATTGTTTGTGATACTTACTCACGCTTAGCGCCCCGGACTCCGGTGTCCTTATACAAATAGTAACTTCAAGGTTGTCGTTGGTGACAACATCCTAATCTCCGAAGGAGATATTCAGCACAGCTGACCCAATACTACATCTTCTTTGTCCAATATTACACCCCTGGTGTCTATGGTTCTTTGGAATCGACCCATACCAAGTTTCTAGCATTCCCCGGACCACGGTCTGGCCTTACAACCCGGAGGACAAGTATACCGTCCAGCCGTCCAAGGAATTAACCCCTCTCTTCCAACTCCATTTCTCCTCGCCGTCGGCGAGCAGTGCTACTGCATCGCAGGGTGCTTACAGAGAAAGAGGGACAGCGAACACCCTGTGGGTCTTCGTGTGTGTGTTTTCGGTTTCTCATTGTCTGCCGGTGTTCCTTTCCTAGACGAGAAGAACTGCGCACCGCACATTGCACTACATCGACTTCCAGATTGAAAGTTGCCATCGTGGAGGTTCTCAAGACCGTCAAGACAAAGTCCGAAAGAGTCCGTGCGGGGATAAAATAAAGCGAGAGAAAATTAGGCTTATAGATGGAGGCTGAACACAGAGTCGAGAAGTAATTTACTTACTTATATGCTTGATACGCCTATTGCGACCATGTCGCGTCTGTGAGGGGGGATTGTAACAGGGACGAGGGGTGATGACTGATCTCCTCTCTGCTCCGTTCCGATACTTTTTTCAACCTTTTTGTTTCATACTAAAGGATATTCTAGGCTTGGATCCGTGGTCTTTTGCTTAAATCGCGCAAATTAAAAAATTTCTTGTTACTTTTAAAGTTCGTTCCCCCGAGTTTTCAGGTATCGAAGTACTGACTATCCCTGCTAAGTGATTTTTGGAGTGCATCTGACTATTTCTACATGCCAGAACTGTCTTACCCCGCGGAGTACAAAATCCATTATCTGATTGACCCGTTGTTAAATGTAGGTCAGAATGGCGTGCTTTCCATTAATTAGCTTTCTAGAAAATCTGACGAGGATGTACATAATTCACGCTCACGTAGTCGACGTTTTTAGCTTTTTAGTGCCCCGCACCGTCCCATAGCCCGCTATTGATGGCATTGTTGAGGACCAGACTTTGGAAATGCTAGGTTTGCTGAACTTTGCCTAAGTCTTTTTCATAATATCAACAGGCATCTCTGTATTTAGATTATAGGGCATTACGATATTCCTATTCTCACCGTGATCCTTCACAAAATTAATTTTCACGTCTATATGCTTGGTTCTTTATTCCAAACTCTACTACTTGCAGTTAATACCGATCTTTAGTTGTCTAAAAAGAAGACTTATTCCATTTGAAGTTTTGAGTACTCCCAGTTCCAGTGCCAATTTTTCCAGCTGCAGCAGTTATCTGACAGCATTAGTAGTAGCAATAAATTCAGGTTCTACTGTAGACTGAGTAGTTACAGATTGATTCTTTCTTCTCCACGAAATTTCACCCACTGAAAGGTAAACACACATCCGGTGGTCCACGTCCGTGTGTCACGGTCCCCAGAAAAATCATAGTCTGTTTATACTTGAAGTTTATTTTTTCTAACGTTCACCCGGCGTCTTTGGTGTCTCGAACCAACCGACTGTGTACTCTTAACGTATCTAAGAATATGTTTGGCGGTTGTCCAATGCTTTAGGCCGGGGGGTTTCTATACAACTTGATATTAATCTAACTGCAAAACTGATATTGGGCCTATTAGTATCAGAGAGTTACAGTAAAGATCCAATTAATTGCCTGTATGGAACAAAGTTCATTTCATCTTTCTCTTTTTCAGATCTTGGCTTCATTTATTTGTCTAAAAATGCTCCAGAAGGAAGGATTGTGCTCGCCGATCTACAGTCCTCTATTCCAAAATTACTGAGGATCTGCTGCACCATCAGTGGACTGTGTAAAAGCAACTCTCTTTCCATAGAACTGTCGATGATTATTTCAAGGAATTTAGCGGGCTTTTATTCTATTCTCATATCGTACTGACTCGCATTAGTAGATAAAAGCTTGCTACGATGTGTCATGTGAAGCCCAGCGATAAATATGTCATCCACTTAAGCAAGTACGTAAACCCGATCTACATCTACCTCTTTGAAGTATACCCTTGCATCAGCGACAGACATTTGGTATCAAAATGACTTAAATGTATCGATTTCAGAAACAGAACCAGACACGAGAGGTCTTTTTTAGGCCATAAGATTCTTTCGTTACTTCGCAAACCAAGTGATCTGGTCCTTCTTTGATAAGTCCTTGTAGTTTATCCATGTAGATGTCCTCCTGTGGTGAGCTATTTAGAAAGTGTGACTTCAAATTAGGTTGTAGGAGCTGATATTGATTGCGAGCGGAAAATGATATTACTACTCTTAATATAGCGAATTAAACACAGAAGAAAATATTTCCTCATAATAAATTTCTTTCTGCTGCGAAAATCACTTTGCTACAAGCCTCTCTTTAAATATGGTGACCTTATTTAGGGTATCCCTTTTCTTGACTAAGACCCATCTTTTTTAACTGTCTTCTTACTTCTAGGAAGAAGGTTCCATTGTCATATCTTATTTTTCATTAAGGAGTTTCATTCTTCAATCATAGTCTGCTTCCATCATTTTATCAATTCCAATCACTGCTTCCGAATAAGAGAGAGGGGCATCAGGAGCATTGTTTCCCATGAACTCCTGAATGGTTGGTAGAACTGCATACCTATCCGCGACAGCTCGATGTCAGGAGTACCTGCGCAAATCCGGGTAGTACGTAACGTTTTCCAAATTAATCCCACTGTCATCGGCTGTTTCAGATATTTCTTCATCTGCATTTCTTTTTCTTCGTTTCCTCTTCTATTTCATCTCTATCCTTTTGTTGAGAGGCAGGGGTGCAGTCATTGACATCTATTTACAAATTTTCCAACATCTTCTTGCCTTCACCAATTTCTTCCATATCCTGTAGAACAGCCTATTCGTCTATTTTAATATCGCGAGATACAAACACTTCTTGTACGTCCGGCAGATAAATCCTGTAAGCGCTTCCTGAAGTAAATCTGGCATTACACCCTTTCCTTGCTCTTGTGGAAAAATTTTCGTGATGCTTCTGCTTTTGTACATGCACGTATTCCGGTAATCCAAATAACCATAAAGATAAATTAGGTTTCTTTCTCTTTATTACTTCAAACGGTACCTTTTCATCTATATTACCAGACGAAGTGTACATTCTGTTTCTTAGAAAATTAGCAGTTGTGAATGTTTCCACCCATAATGTTTTGTGTCATGGTATTCGTCTTGCTGTTAACGGCATTCATCTTGCCATGTCCATGAGATTTCTTTGTACCCTCTCTGTCTTTCTATTTAATTCGGGAGAGCAAGGATCCGGAAGCTCCTTAGTAATCCCATTCTTCTTTAGCAAACCTTTGAAACCAGCTGACGAAAACTCTTTAGCATTATCTCAACTAATTCTCTTCGCTTTGCTTCCACTTCCTGTTACGAGTTCAATAGTCATTTCGTTTAACGCGCTCACTACTTGGCTTCTTTTTAAGAAAGCTCACGTACGAAAAACCACTGAGGTCATCAAAAGTCGGAATGAACTATTTTACCCTTGCGATGGACGCAATTTTCATGGGACACTGTACGTTTGCATGTACAAGTTACGATATTTTTATAGACCGTTGATATTTTTTAGTTCGGAATGGTCGATCGCCACGTCTAAACTTTCCTTTCTCACAAGTTCCGCAGATTCCGAGTGATCGAACAGTTTATAAATAAATTCCGTTTATCAGCGGCAACTTTTTCCAAATTAAAGCTTCCCAAACGTGTCCCAATGTTCTGTTCCATATTTTTTGCTGACAAGCACCGGATACTAGTCCATACTAATAATTATATGCTAATTGAGGGCTTTTTATATGCCATTATCCGCTCTCTCAAGTTTACAAAATGCGATTCTGTCTCATGCCTGGTGATAGGGTGTACAAATTACAGTGTGCTCTTTTTCAGAGTCAAACGTGGATTTCAAACCTGCTTGGCGGCACTTGCTTACGGATAGTATATTTCAGACTATTCGGGGCGTAGAGCACGTCATTCAACTCGAAGTTTTCCTTCCCTCCATATATTACTGTAGTGTAAAAAACCATCTAATGGTGTGAAATTTCCGTTACTGACGGAATTAGTAGCATTATTGCCTTTAGTTGACAACCAACTGAACTTTTTCGTATCATGACACATTTTTAAAGAGGCTCCAAAGTCAATGAGCCACACTTCACCGAATTTCTTCAGTTCATCGTGCTTCTCGGCCATATCGTGGGCAATAAATGACATATAGCTGCTTAAAATATTTTCGTGTCTTCTGTTCTTCCTTCCCTTCTGAAATGTTCTAGGTGAAACTCTGTAGTTTCCAGGTTTTCTGGTCCTCTTTGCTCTGAAATTCGGAGTTTTCTAGTTCCGAAAGCACTTATCCTTTGTGTGTCCTTTTCTACCGCAGTGTTCACAAATTAAATCGCGATTGCTGACGGTCAGTGCCTTATGCTAAGTTGTACCTTTTTTTGTCATCGATCTCTAAGGAAGCTTCCTGTATGATTAACAGAGCAATCGAATCTGATATGTCCTCTTCAGTAATTCTTATGACCTCAGCAGTAACAGAACATTCGGGTCCTAAACCACGAAGTAAAGTTCTTCTCTTATCCTTATCCGTTAAGGCATGAACGATTTCTTCCAGCTTTTTTCCTGGTTCGCGGAGACGATTAACATAATTCATGACCTTTTCAGTGGGATCCATCTCCATCCATAATTGCCTCTGAGGTTGACTTAGACCTCCTCTTCAAGTTATCCTGAGTTTATTTCGTGTCTCAAAAATTAATACCATGTAGAGACAGGTATCTTCGGTAGTTAACAGGAGATTCTGTGCGAAAACGTCTCGGCGCTGAACGAATTTTGCTTGACAACCGCGTTGCCGTCTTGCTCATTTTCGTCTCTATTTACAGTTTTCCACAAGCTTTTCCCGCGCAGAACAATCTCCATCTTATTCGACCACATGTAGTAATTCTCAGCCGTGAGAGGCTGTGTGTGGTATCGGGATGGGTCAAGCCTGCTTTCACTCATTTTGTTGAGCAATCGGTAGAACTGTTCTTCTGAATTTTACGGATACGGGTAAAATATTTTAAAGGCCTTCTCTCCCGGGCCCATAACCTCATATGCGAGGTTGGTCTATTATTTAATCGGTAGTCTTTTGTTGAAAGCACGCAAAGTAAACTTTTTCTTGTTACCTCTACATGTACACAAATCACGCTCGAGCAGTCTAAGATTCCAGCATTCTTACAGTATTGCCCATGCTCCCCTACGAACGGCGCGGCGCATTACTACATTGAGGAGCATGTGGAGGTGAACAGAAGCACGGTAGATGGTGTTAGGCGCGCGCGGATCGGAACGGATTTTTTTTCGCCGTCATATATTGACTTTTAATTTACTGTACTACCTCCCCTTGTCCAACAATGCTTGTAGTTCTGGTCCTTCCTAGCCCTCCCTGACCCTCGCTTATCCTTACCGCGGTCCCCTTCAATTTTACTTCCATTTTATCTAGATATTTATATACTGTATCTAACCCTCTAAATCGATCCCGAATCAAGTTATTATTCCCTTTTCGCTTATCTACTTCTCCAAATTCATTTTCTTTTGAGAAAAAGGGCGCAAATGCACTAGTAAAAATTCCCTTGTAGATTTATTTTACCTATTCCAAATCTATATAATGCGCCATTGGGAGCCTATTTACACCCTTTTACTCCAAATTTCAAACCTCTCCGATCATTTTGATCACCACCCCTCTCCCCTTATCCATTCAAAACAACCTCAATTGTCTACCACTCCCCAAAGCCCACCAAACTGGACTAGCTATACCCCTCCAGAGTCATTTCCAAAAGCCGTCACCCTCGCCCCCTAAACGCCATTCCCCTACTCCCTTTCTTCCCTACTGACCGTGATGACTACCTACGCAGACAAATTTAGAAGAAAGTTATCGAATTCTTGCATCGCTTGTTCGTCGAGGATGAGGCGGAGGAGGAGAATGAAGACCAAGAATGGGAAGTCGAGGAGGGAGCTGGGGAGACTTTCGAGGAGTGGGCAGCCCCGGAATTGGTCTACGAGACTGAGGTTGACGAGGAGGAGGAAGAAGAGGATGAAGAGAATGAAGTGGAGGATAAAGAGGAGGGCGAAGAGGATAAAGGGGAGGGAGACATGGAAAAATTTTGGACTGGTAGGGCCGGGGCTGGACAGTATAAACCAAGTGGTCCCAAAGCTGGAACCGGATGGGGGAATCTTTAGTGGTTTAGATATCTCCCAGGAGTAAATAGAGAGTTATGAGCCGTTCGCGGATATTTGTGGGGACTGCTTGGGCAGCATGGATATTTTGGAGGAGTTACTTGAGTCTGATCTAGAGAATAGTAAATAAGAGGACCAGATCGATTGTTCGTTTCTTATGTATCTTTTTTTTTAGAGTATACCATCCACAAGAAGTTTTTTACGCATTTCCTGGTATCTTTTGTAGTTCTACTCGAACTTTAGGGTAGCCAAAAGTCTATATAACCTGTGTAAACTGCTTCTTCTTGAAGAGATCAAGCAAGTTGGAAGACAACTCCAAGTCAAATCCCGAGTAGTTGGAAGTTGAGAGTCAACTTGAGACCCAAAAAAAAGTTTTCCTACGCTGGTCGCAGAGCGTGATTGGTAGATGCTGCTCCTTCTATTCTTGCTTGTAGCCCTCTCAACTTTCTTCCTTATCCACTCCTTTTCGTTCTTTCAACTATACCACGGTAGTAGTTTTGTCGCTTACAACACCTCCTTCTTGGGGAAATTGGTTTTGAGTATCTCTTCTCCCGATGATTTATCCCTATCAGATGGCTTCGTCGCCCTGAGCGTTCGTCGCAGCACAGACCAGCTTGATTAAAGGGAGGACTAAGGGGTTGAGGCATGGGAAAGGTACATTCTTGAAGATGTCAGCTTCGCGGAATGTTGTGGCAATAACTTTGAGGGGGACGGTAAGCGAAAGGTGTTGCTATCGGAGATGGGTGGGAGGAGATTGGGGGGATATAGCAGCCATTGCGGTGAGAAGAGGGCGGGATAACGGCGAGGGACCCTGAAGGGAGGCCGAGGCTTGTAAGGGGATGGGGTCTGGTGGCGCCACGTCATCCTTGGTGCAGACTACACCTGGGCCACGGGTTCCGTCTGCTTGGGAGCAGCCGGCGCAATGTTCGCCACAGCGGACTCCGCGGCTGTTAAGGGATAGTTACACTGAGGGTCAGCGGGTCAACCGGCAACTGGTTTGGGCTCCGTGGACGTCGTGCAGCCGGGGAGGTCGGGAAGGGCGGCGCCATGAGGGAGTCAACCACGTCGTTTTGGTCCGGAGCGGCGGTAGGCGGCGCTGCCGAGTAGCGACGTTTGGTTGCCGCCGGGGAGCCGCCGGGAGACTTGAAGGTGGCGCCCTCTGACGAGGTGCCGTGGCGTCTTGTGGCGGGCGACGAGTAGCTGGGGTGGCGGAAGGTTGTTAGCTGCCCTAGGGAACACGGAGGAGGAAAGGAGAAGGAGCTGCCGATATGGCGACTGCGAGGAGGGACTGGGTTGGGGTGGTAGGGTAGGATGGATCTTGGTATTAAGGATCACTAGGGGGCAGGTCGTGGTGGTAGGGCTGGGGGTCTCGGGGCTTTGGTCGGAGGCCGTGAGGATGGCCCGCATGGCGTTGCGCTTGGCGATGAGGACGATCTCGAAGGCCTGGCGCGATGCAATTAGTGCGATGTGGAGGGCTTGGCGAGTCTCGATGGGGATCGTGGTGCGGACGGAGTGGCTTACGATGGCCCGGCTTTCTCGGGCAAGTAAAGAAGCGGCGCCGTGCGCAGCATGGGAGGGGAGACAGTCCAGCGAGTCGGCCAGGGAGCACGTGTTCACTGGAAGGTCTTGAAAAGAACCGCGCATGTGCGATAGGATGCGACAGAACCGCGGAAAGGTCGATTTGGGATGAAGACGTCTGCCTACCTGCCGAAGTGTGGCAGAAGTATATGGGAGGGCACTGTAAGGCCGGCGGAAGTCGCAGCGGCAAGGAGGCACTTCTGCACGTGATTATACGAGCGGAAGGGGTAGCGAGGAGGCCGGTGCGTGGGCAAAGGGTCTGTGCGGGCCCAACGGTTAACTATTAGCTCTCTCTCACAAAAACAAGCTCCTCCCGACCACCATTACGACAAAGAAAATTTCTCCCGTGCCCCCTCTTTCTTACGCGGGCGTGGCGGCTGCCTCCGCAGTCCCTCCGGACCCTACCGCCACCCCAGTCTAGGTCCCTGCCTCGGAATTCCCGATCTGTCCACCCTGTCTCTGCCCCCACCAAACCGGCCCTCATCCGTGGCGGCGGTCGAGGGCCTCTTCGCCAGCCCCGACCTTCACGCAGTCCCCCGCCGTCTAGAGACCCAGCGCCTCGTCTCCTCCGTTGGGCCTATACAGACCCTTTGTCCATGCACCGGCTTCCTCGCTACCCTTTCCGCTCATAGAATCACGTACAGAAGGCCCTCTTTGCCGCTGCGACTTCCGCCGGCCTCGCAATGCCCTCCTATGTAATCCTGCCCCACTTCGGCAGGTGGACATACGTCTTAATCCAAGAACCCACCCTGTCGTGGGTTAGCACCCTTTCCTGGATTAGAGGCATCCTAGCGCGCCTGCGCTTTTCTTTCCAAGACCTCCAGGTGAACAAGTGCTCCTCTGCCGATTGCTGTAACATCCATACTGTACTGTACTGTACGTATTGTACGGTACATATGTACAGTATTCCTGAGATATGTACACCAACAATCGCGTCGAGATGAATGAGTGTTCAATTTGTACACCTGTCAGATTACTGTATTGTACCTAGTACATAACAAGTTAAGCCAAGCGTTCAAAGCAGGGCCTTGATTCGCGCCAGTGGAAGAGATATTGCGCCTGCCGAGATTTCATTTTCTTCTGCGATAAAGTTGCTATGCGCAGCGATACCGTAGCCTTCAACCGCTTGCCCAAGCCACATGCAACCCGACTTGCACCACAGAAGGTACGTTCCCTGTTGTCAACAACCTGCAGCCGTTCTTGAAAGTCGAAGAAATCTCCGCAACTCGTCTAGGCCCTGACGATCAGCAGCAATTTCCACGATCCGTACGAAGCCGCCAACGCTGCACAACCCCTCTGTCACGGGCCAGGGTTCCTGTCTGGTGCTAATATCAGCCAGAGTGTACGTCACATCTGTTCGGGTACTCCTCCCAATCAAGGGCCACCGTCGGGCTGACTTGAACCGTATAGCTTTGTTACGCTAAGGCTCAAAAGGAAGCAATTGGGCAAGGTTACGTCTTGTAACACACCTCTCAAAAATGGTCGAGGTGTACTTTGGTTTCACACTTGGCTCCATTTTCTTCATTCTTTTGATTATAGTTCTTCTTCTCATCTGGTGGCGCCAAAGAAAGCGCGCGGGAAGGCCGTTTTTCCCAGAGGCGTTTACCGTGCGTGAAATACATTGGCCAACACCCCCGCCCCCGATTTCAAGGAGTCGGTCGAGCCCGCGTCGCGGGGCGACGTCACCATGCCGGTCAAGTTCTATGTCTCGCGAGAAAGAGAAGCGTTCCCACCGACATCATCGTTGTTAGGCTTCCAAGGCTCAAAAGTCGACCATCGAGTCAGGAATGATCCATGTTCCAAACGCCGGAAAGCAAAGCACCGATTGCAATTTCGATATCGAATTTTGGGTTGATTTATGTGGGATCTGATTCATAGGAAACGTTTGACAGTGAGTCCTCTAGGATAGCTAAATACTCTTCATTATCCATATCCGGGAATTTGTTCACTGCCTCTATCCGTGACGTGCCCAGACGAGGATTCACATCTGCAACTCTCGCTGTCAACATAGCTCCTGGTTTCGCGTCCGCGGGCACCTCCGCTACCAACTGAAAACCAAAATCTTCAAACTGAACAAGCGCCCGTCGCTTGTCGCCTTCTTTCATCTGTCGCACATACTGTACCTCATATTTCTGCTCTGCGCCACCACGCCGAAGGAACTCCAATTGCCAGTACCTCTTCGTTCTAGTCTCTATGTTGCGCAGAGTTCGCGACAAGTCATTGGTTCTTCCGATTTCAGCTTGTACTTCTTCCTCTGAGAACGGGCTTTGAGCCCCTCGCAACTGGGCCTTGAGTTGAAAATGTGCAATCAAATCAATACTCCTCCTAATTGGTGAAGTCACCTGTAAGTAAGAGTCGAGACCAAGCGATGCGTGCTCCATTGGCTGCGTACTCAAAATTGACGGGGTAGCATTGCGGAAAGCGAGCGCTGCCCGGGCCGGCCCGTCGGGGACAGATTCCAGCACGTCATCCTCTGGATAGTCAAACGGCTCTTGGCTACGGAACGGCACTACAGCATCAGCTTTTTGGGCAAACTCAGCCGCCACTGAACACGCCGTAATCATCAGTTCCGATACCAATAACCAGGACTTTGTATCCGTCTCAACTGCTGAAACTGAAACCTCCCGTTCCCCTGAGCTGTCTACCGTGATTTCGACCTCTGAAAACAAGCTCTTCACTATAATTGCACCTCCCTCCAACTCCCTCCAATCCTTCCTCACCGCCGCGCACTTGTACAGTTTCCGAATATCCGAACAGTGCTCATTTTCAACCTCACTTCCAAGCATGGCCTCGACTTCGTCATAGGTGTACCGGATGGGGGATGAAATCAGAGAGGGCTCTACAGTGACGGAGTCCTCTTCGATGATTCCTTCCTCTGAGATGCGAAAGCCAAAGGAGAGTGCACATGCCTTGGAGTGTACTTGTGCATCAAGTGAGAAAAGTTTTGTTGCTATCTCTGTAGGGAACATTGTTAGTTTCTTGTCAGGAAGATAGAGGGTAGCCACCCTTTGCAGTGCAGCCTGCAGCAACGGGTTTGAAGGCCCATCGGGAAAAAAGCGGGTGGGATCAGCGACATGGACGTAAATACGCTGGCTCTCCGGATCCCACGAAATCGCGTCATCCACCTCTGAAGTGTCTGCGCTATCAATAGCGTACGACGTCAGATGTGATAAATCGCGACGGATGTCCTGGTCCACATCGGCAGTCTCTCGAGATAAGAGTGTTTCAACAACTGTACGGCACTTTGTGTCGAAATCAGCCAGGTGCGGGATTCCCGAGTTGGCAAGCACAACATTTTCATGTTGATCATAGACACCGTAAGCCACAAGTATTTTCATGGCTTCCTCAGCCTTAATCTTCATTCGAAGTGCTTCGAAAATCTCTCCCACAAGAGCCTTGGAGGGCTTGTTGAGGCCCTGGTAGGCATTTTCTGAACCCTCCTTAAACTCAAACTTTGCGCAAAGCTCCGCCACCATAAGCTTGAGTGATTCAATGAGCGATCGTTTTTCCTCTTCCGACAAGTGCGTCGCAAGAGGTTGTAGGGACTTTTGTTCAAAGGCGTTTACAAAGGCCATCTGGCGGCCTTGGATTTTCTCTTTTCTAGCAGCCTCGGCTAGCTGAAGTGCACGAGCTTCCTCTACCTGAGCTTCCGGCCTCGCCTCGTACATCATGCGACCCTTGATATTGCGCTCCTTAAAGAAAAGCTGATCATTGGACAACAAAAGATGTGTGGTATACAAAGTTACAGCAGTATCCTCCCCAAAGATGACATCGGCAACTGAGGGAACGTCCGTGAACCTAGTATCATCGATGCCGCCATCGGTAATTACGGTTTCCCAAACCAGTTGCAGTAGCTCCTCATTCTCTGTTGCGTTGTCACGGCATTGGCGATCCAAGGTTTCCAAAGCTTTCGGGGAATCCGCTCCGGAAACCTGAGTGGAGTGTCCGAGAATAAAGGTAATCTGTTTGTGTGTAATAGAATGCGAGACGCCGTTTGCATCCTGTACAATCCAGTTGCGTTTGCCATCAGGCTTTACAGCTAGAGCGAGACGACGGACACCAGAGGCGGTTTGAAATTGCACGAGGACGTTTTCCTCTAAACTGGGTATAGAGGTTGCAACGGCGACAGGGGGAGCATGCAGGTGGTATTGCGGACGAGGGGTTATACGGGTGCGATGACGAAGAGTACGGTAATGAGTCTTGGAATGGGCGAGGGAGCGTAGACAGGTGTGAGCGTGAGGAATGGCGAGGACATTG
The DNA here is from genome assembly GCA_002205965.3 of Kappaphycus alvarezii. Classification (NCBI taxonomy): domain Eukaryota; phylum Rhodophyta; class Florideophyceae; order Gigartinales; family Solieriaceae; genus Kappaphycus; species Kappaphycus alvarezii. The sequence continues at coordinate 91,327 of NADL03000612.1, read as the reverse complement.
GTGGGGCGGGGAATGGGACAGGATGGGAGGGCCTGAAACGCCACGGAGGGATTGGAGTAGGGTTTGTGAGGTAGTTGGGGAGTTGAGACTCCCGCAGGGGCCGGAGGGACGAGATGGCTTCGACGGAGGTATCTTCTTTCAGTCATGAGGGGATACTGTAGGGCTTTTCTTGTTGCGATTGCTACGGCGGTTCAAGTTGAAAGGGTTGTGGTATGGGAGAGTTTTGAAGGGCTGAAACACATCAGTCGAGTGGAATTGTTGAAGAGTGGAAATGGCGTCGCGGGTGGATCATATAAAGGCGGATGTATAGTCGGCAATGCTGGATAAATGTGAACCAGTCATCGCTGTGTGAGTGTTGCCGGCTAGGATGATTTGCAGTACAGTACAGTACAGTACAGTACAGTAGGTTGATCTCGTGCGCTGTCTTGAATTTTAAAAGGGAAGTTATTTTATTCAAAAATAAGGATTATGCCATTGTCTGAAATTGCACGCCATCCTAGCTCACCCTCGAAAAGTGCACAAACCTTCCAAACAGGTTCCGGAAGGATCCCTGGTTTTCAAATATTGCACCTTTGATCCGAGATCTCCAAGGACAATAATGTTCCAAAAATAAGAGCAATTGCAGACTTACCAAGTATAGCAGTCGCCAAGGCGCTGAGCGCAGGATCGATTCATGATAGATATACAGCATGTATCTCTCGCATCTCTGTCAGAACCGTGCATTCTTCTCCGTCAAGCGTCCCAACTCCAATAATATTCATTATGGCCGCGTCCATGAACAAGCTCATGGCCTACTCTTCATCATCCAACTCCTGTATGCACGCTTCATTCATACCCTCCATCCAATTGCCTCGCGTCTCTCAGATCCTTTGCCCAAACCGACCTGCAGGGTCACCCAGCGTACTAGTCTGCAATTACGCTCCAGTTTCCAACTCCTCAAACACCTTTGACATCAACAAATTTGCAACGCTTCTTACACAGGCTCAGACTCAACTCTGCGCTACGTTCGCAAAAGTTGACGGAAAGCAGGAGTTTTGCTCTGATCCGTGGACCTCAGACAACGGGGCTGGCAACACTAGAGGTACGCGCACTCTCTTAATATTTAAAAGATTGAATTTATTGGGATATTTCGCTGTATTTTGCCTAACGCCTCCATGTTAATCATGCATCCTCGACGAGTCCCTTTGCACAGTGCTCCAGCAGGGAAATATATTCGAGAAAGCGGGCGTTAATGTGTCGGTGGTCAGTGGTGTCCTTTCAGAGTCACGGGCGAAAGCTATGCAGTCAAGGGGCAGGGACTGCTCCGCAGGGACTACGTACCACGCTGCCGCCCTTAGCTTTGTGTTTCATGCTCAGTCTCCGTTCGTCCCAACATTAAGAGGCGATGTCAGGGTATTTGTCACAGGGGATCAGTGTTGGGCTGGCGGTGGTGTTGACTTGACCATATTTTACGTCAACGAGCCGCAAATTGCCGCTTTTCATACACATTGGAAACAACTTTGTGACCAATTCGACCCCTCGTTTTATCCGCTTGTACGTAACTGCAGCAGACAGCTGGTAGTTTGTTTACCTTTCGGCCCTTGACCCCAAGTCTGACCTTCTGATATCCCAACGATTCTACTCCTTTGCAAATCACGCCAGTTCAAAAAGCAATGCGACGATTATTTTTACATTCCAACACGTGCAGAATATCGCGGCGTTGGCGCCATTTTTTATGATGATGTGGTCCTCCCGCAGGATCAATTAATCGATTTTCAGATGCACATTTTGTCCAACGTCCCAGAAAGCTTTGATCCCATCATTCGCGAAAATGCACCCAAACCATGGACGGAAGAGCAGAAGAGATGGCAAAGGATTCGCAGAGGTCGCTACCTCGAGTTTAACCTACTGGAGGATCGCGGTGTCCGATTTGGATTGGCGGCTGCTAACCCCTCAAGGACTGATTCAATAATGATATCTGCCCCACCAGCCATTGAGTGGCCGTATGGATACAAACCTGAACCAGGTTCTCCTGAGGAGAAAACACTGCAGCTTCTGCGCGCTCAGCCTCGTGATTGGGTATCAGAAAAGCCGAAATAGTCATGGCAAACAATGCCGCGTATTTTTTCGATCCATCATGGGGAAAGCCCGCTTGCATGCCACAAGGAGGCGGCGCAGCAATGTAATTGCGCTACTTTCTTCACGTGACAGGTGATTGCCATCCTTCAGTGTACCAGGCCTCTCATATTACACCACTAGTTTTGTCGATTTTTCTCTCAACAACGCGACTCAACAGGTCCAGTGGAAACCCTCCTGTTGACAGCATCCCAAGCAATGAACAAGATGCACAGTAATCGGGAGGAAAATGTGACTCACGGTAACACCTTTCTGTTGGTTGTCTTATATCATCGCAAGATTTCAGTTCCTTGCCGCCCTTACCTCGAAGTATATGTTACTAATTGGCAAGAATCTGTTTGAGTAACAGTTTTAGTACTACCCATTTGTAGAGCAACGGCAGCACCACTTCCGAAATACCTCTGCTTGCGCTCCTTTCGTTCGGGGAGCTGCGCTTGCGCCACTTTGAGCGCTTGTCGAAGGGGCAGACATGACAGTATCGCAATGTCTGATGACAAGCTTCAAAAAATACCGACTGAATGGCTTGATGAGCATGATGACAAAACTTCAGGGACCGGAGGATGTGACCTGCATGGGGATAGCAACTTTAACGCCCGCACCTCTCAAGAATTTGAAATAATCATAGGGACGCTATCAAAACAGTCTTCTCTGAAACAAGATAGTGAGATTAAGGAAGACAGCAGAGTTTCCACAACGCGCAATAAGTGTGGAGAAAAACCTGGTGGGGCTGATGGTAATAAGTACAGTCTGGAGTCGTGTTGCAGGCCTTTGACTCTCTCGTACTTTGACATTGGAGCATCACGGCTCATTCAGAAACGCACCCTCCTTTACGTCAGGGTGGGTAGCCTCGCCGTCCTCGGCATTTTTGCTGGTATATGGCTTTCCAAACGAGAATCAATCCGTATCCAGACCCTGTTGAGGGAGTTGTTTGTCTGGAATCACGGCCTTTTTCTGCTTGTGCAACCTTTTATGGTGGCTGGGTCCTTGATGGCAATTCATTTCTCGCCTGGCGATCAAGTAGAAAGTTACATACCAAGCTGCTCCTGGACTATAGTAGCAGTATCGAGTCATGTCGTGAAGACTTTCTCGATAACAGAGGTTCTAAGAATGTTGACATTGCATGCAGCGCAATCATTGCAACCGTCTTACGGAAAGTTGGAGACGAAAGTTATATTTTCTCTTGGTTCAGTTTTTGCTGTCCAACGATACGTGCTGGCTGCTGCATCTCTGATTGAAATAGTCTGCAGCGCAACTCCCCAGCATGTAGTATACATCTTGATAGTTTCTTTGATCGCTGTGTTTTGGGAAATACTAGTTTTCGTTATCCGCAATCCTTCAAGACCGTTAACGGAGAGAATGATTTTGCTTTGCGGAGGAGTTGGGGTCGTGATAGTGACGTCGACTGTTATTGTTCTTCTTTGTGGATACTTGACCGCAGGTCAAGTAGTCGAAAGCGCTGAACACGAAGGGCATGCGGCACCATCTTCAAACAAAATTTAGATGTGGCGCAGAAGGCTTAATGAAGGCCACAGACATTTGAATTCGTACAATGGTGTTTCATGATAACGCTTTCTAGAGGCTGTCAGTAAATGTTTGCAGGATACTTCAGTACGTGTAATCTTACAGGAGATGCGTTCCTTCACGGGACGGACACCAGCGGAAACCGATAGTATCGATCACCAATAAGTATCCGCCAGATGAAGGCTCTTCTAAGCCACACTTGGTCATTATCGAGTCCCCTCCCTCTCATTCGTCGACCTTTTTCAAGGACATGCGAGAAGTACTGGCTACCTCAAGGTTCTTTGATGTCAATTTGATCAAATAGTCGCGTATCATAGCAGCGGTTTCAAAATCTTCATCTTCCGCAGCTTGTAGCATCCTCGACCGCAGCTCACCAAAGTCCTCAGATTCACTTAACGAGTGACTCTCCACGAATTCGCTAAACAGACCATTCAGTGAAACTCCTTGCTTTAACCCAAATTTCCTTTCTAACAGCTTGGTGCCTTCTTCTAACCTTAGCTTCCTAATCCGGTTGAGAAGCACGTCACCGTCCTCCTCAGCGACTGATGTCTGGAAGCCTACTCCTCTCGGAATAATATTATTATGCGTATTGTGAGCGATCTGCAGTTTCCGCCTTCTTGCCGTTTCGTTAATAGCCCGACGCATTGCTGTTGTCATAGAATCTGCATACATAATAACGTGTCCATCAACGTTTCGCGCGGCCCTTCCAATTGTTTGGATGAGTGCAGTCTCACCTCGCAAGAATCCTTCCGAGTCTGCATCAAGGATTGCAACCAGGCGGACAGCGGGCAAGTCAATTCCTTCTCTGAGCAAGTTGACCCCCACAATAACGTCTAAACCCTCCGCATTTGTATCATTTTTATCCGTAGAAGCATCACATGGAAGAGGCAATTCATCTTTCATCGCCTCGAGGACTTGCATGCGCCCTACCGAGTCAATTCCAGAATGAAGAAACGACACTCGCAATGGCCGGTTCATCACACCAGGGACAGGTGGTTTCTTCGCAAGACAATCGGCTAAGTCCTCCGCGAAACGCTTCGTAAGTGTCGTAACTATTGCTTTGCCGTCAGTCGCAGCTACCCTCGCGAGCGCAAGGGTCAAATGCTCAATCTGGCCCTCTGTTTTCACGACATCAATTGTCGGATCTACTACTCCTGTAGGGCGAATAACTGCCTGCACAACACCCTTACTACCACTGCGCTGGAGCTCAAAGGATCCTGGTGTTGCCGACACAAAAATGGTTTGATGTGCTTTCTGCCAAAATTCTTCGGAGTTCAGAGGACGATTTTCAATGGATGATGGCAGGCGAAAACCATGTTGAATTAGCTTGAGTTTCCTGGCCGCGTTTCCCGCATGCATCGCGCCGAGCTGGGGAACAGTGACATGACTCTCGTCAATGAAGAGAAGCCACTTACCATCTTGCGGCATATAATCCAGCAGAGTTTGAGGAGGGCCAGGGTTGGAGTCACGTTGCCTGCCAGTTAGATACAGACTGTAATTCTCGGCTCCATGGCAGTACCCGACTCTTCTCATCATCTCGATATCTTGAACTACCCTCTCTTGTAATCGTGTCGCCTCTAATTCCTTTCCACAGCTACGGAATGCTTGAACACACTCGTTAGCTTCTTCCTCAATGGCCTGTATGGCCATCTCCAGGCGCTCTCTTGACGTTACAAAGTGCTTTGCGGGGTATAGGACAAGCTCTTCGCCAAGGTCATGTCCCTCCCCTTCCTCATTGATTAAGTGGGTCATTTTCAAAATTACATTCCCCTCGAAAGTTATCCTGTATATGGTTCCTTCCGGCTCCCATGGTGGGGAGATATCAACGGAGCCAGGCTGCGCCCTAAATCGGCCGCGCGATAAGTTAGTAGTGCTCGTTTCTTCAGTGTACAAGAGGTCGACAAGTCCCTCAACAAGTTCCAAAGACCCGCGACTAAGCCTATCACCAACTTGAATTCGAAGTGCAGAATCCAGATACTCTGTCGGTAACCCTAAGCCGTAAATGGAGCTAACACTTGCAACAACAATTGCGTCATTCCTCTCAAATAGTGACCTTGTGGCGGCATGCCTCAAGCGATCAATATCTGGATCGACTGAGGAGGACTTTGCAATATACTTGTCGCTTGCCGGTAAATAGGCCTCAGGTTGGTAATGCTTAAAGTGCGACACGAAAAATTCAACACGGTTACGCGGAAAATGCCTCGTCAGTTCACTGCACAGCTGCGCAGCTAATGTCTTGTTTGGTGCGAGAATCAGAGTCGGGACATTAACGTTGGCAATGATATTAGCCATCATAAAAGTTTTCCCCGACCCAGTCACACCATGCAACGTCTGAAATCGCCGTCCCTCTCTCAGCAAGCCGTCAGTCAGCATGCGAATAGCCTTTGGTTGATCACCAGTTGGCTTGTGGTCCGTATGCAACTCGAACGCCCGGCGGGCCTGCCTCCCCGCATCCCTTCTTCTCCGTCTACTCAAAACGCGCAACGGAGAGTCCCCGTCCACCAACGGTCTCTCAGAAACCCCATTCCGTGATGGCAAATTTCCTCCACTAGCATCATCATCGGCACGTACCGCAGTTCTGCGTGTAGATTTTACAGAATGCTTGACTGTGGACGAGACCTGGGTCCACTGTTGATGTTTCAAAAGCTGCCCACCCATGTCTTGCACAAAGCCCTCGACTGCCTTTGGTGCTACAGCGCCGCCCTCTAAAGCGATGACAAACTGGTCGACTGTCCCTTGTTTGATCAAGGGGTGGATCAAGGAGACGAGAGCGTCTGCTTGGGTCTTTGCGAAGCGTGAACGTAATGTGGAGCATGCGATTGCGACACGAGTGTGGGGGTCTACGAAAAGACGTGCGGAGCGAGGGAGGCGGGATTGAAGGCCGAATGACTGGGGGGAGGCAGGATGAATGAGACCGGTGCGAATTTTGTGAAGGAGGGATTTGACGGACTGGGATACCATGTGGGGCGGTGGGGGGTGGTGGAGGCGGTGGGGTAGGGGAAGGGACGGGGGTGGGAGGAAGTTGGGAGGGAATCTGGGGAAATGGAGTGTTGGCGATGTCATGGTGGGCGCCGCTATGGACGAGAACTAGGACGGGCGGGAAGGGAATTGCCGATGGCGAGTTAACGGCAGGGGCACTTGTTGAGGGAATAGTAGCTCTTGGCAATGCAACGGGATCTTGCGTTACTCACAGGTGATTTAAATTGTACAATCTTCTTGCGAGCTGTGCTGTACAGTACAGTACAGTACTGTACTGTTATCCATGCCATCATGTACAGTACATAATGCATGTAAGGACCGTAAGGATAGCAGTAAGGCACAAACGAAGAGCTCACTGGTCGTTTTATATCTGCTTTGGTCCCGGGGTTGATATTATTTGGGAAAACGATGATATATCACGAAACGGCGTTTCATGCAGCTTGAATAACGTGCTGTTTGGACTAACCTTACAACTGAAGCCGACTTGGGCCACCCGAAATTCGTTTGGATCTTTACGTAATACGATTTCACAAAATATCTGGCTGCATATTAAAATATTAATTTACTCATCTGTCATTTCGAGTTCACTGCCTGAGCGCCTATTAAGATTAAGATCCACATTGGTCTTCGGTCTTACATTAAGGTAGTTGTCACTTACAGTGTCGCCCGCTTGCGGCCTACGGGAATGCATCTTTCGTCGCTGAAAAAATGCCCACGTTAGACCTCTCAATCAAATTTGGGGGGACATGGGAAAGGGAAAGAGCCAATAGATTACTCGCGACATAATTGAGTACAGTAGACCTCTCAATCAAGTATTGAGAAAATGCGGAAAGAGCCACTGTTTTGCTGTAAAACTGTAGCGAATACAGTAGTATTGACAAAGAGAAAACTTTACTGCATTACTGTACAGTAGGTGTGTTCACTGCAGTAACCGACTATTTTGCTAAGCGATATTGTCGAAAATACTCGATGCACTGTACTCCGAAGGATCAGCTTAGCACGCACAAGGTACACGTGCATTACAGTTTACAGTTGCTTCTCAAGGGCACCCGACGGCACCGCCGTATGCCCTCGCCCCGTGAGGGTGATACAGTACTTAGCGCTACACACCCGAGTTCCCTCCCTCGTAAACGGAACACAACAGAGAAGTATTATCAACGTTTGACTAAAAGTCCGTCGACCCGCCGAGGCGTCCGCCTTAGCCCTTCTCTTCGTTACTTCCTCCTTCCCACTTTTATTCCTTAACGAACATATCCCCGCCGATTGCCGTCGGGTTCGTTAAAAGGCCTTTAATTGACGGGTTACACGACAATCCGGATTCGAGACTCGTCTTTCTAGGCAACGTTCTCAGAACATCCACTTTGCCACCGTGTTCCCATCCGATCACCCGCACAAAGATTTGCAAAAATCAAGATGTCAGACATCTCTGTCGCAATGTTCAAGTCGAGGAGGCGCAAGGTAGACCACATGATATCTTCGGCCAAGGTCAAGGATGAATACTCGAATGGAATTCTGCTCGCCGCAAAATCAACCCTGGAGTACTTTGACGTTGATCCGGCACAAGATGAAGAAGCACCTGAATCGAGATCTTGGAAAGCTCCGCCGTCTGAAGATGCCTCGGACTTCCTCCGTGATCTTCTTCCTCCGATCCATGTCATGTTCGATCAGAAGTTCTACGACACACCGATCTTTCCGTTCCGCGTTTTGATCCAGATTGCAAAGCTATTTTCATTCGACAAGACGCCGCCAAGTTTCATGAATGAACTTCACTTGACTACTGCCGAGGTCAAGGACAAAAGGATCTCTTTGTTGGCCTGGTTTTGCTCTTTCATGGATTGCAATACCGATTTTGCTCGTTCCGTTGTCCTCAAGTACAAGGAAAAGAACAACAAGAAGCAAACTGGCCAAGTTCAGCACGGATCTCTCGACAATATCAGCTCTGATGGCAGCTCAATGCCACCTGAACTCGCTGATATTCCCCATCGAGGGTTACGTGATGTAGCCGTTCCACCTCTTCCGGTCTTTAAACCACCGCAAGTACCCCTGCTGACCCCACAAGATCCGACACAGGCTGATTCGTTCCCAGCCCCGCACGGATCCAATTCGAATCGTGACAACAACGGAGAAGACTCACGTAAGGCGAATTAAATTCAGCAGATGTTCAAGGACATGAAGTTCGATGGAAAAATTTCGCAGGATATCCATGAGACGCTGAAGATGTATGGTGTTGCCGGACGCCAGTACAGCCTATCTCCCTTGCAGAAAGCCGAATTTTTCATTCATTGCTTCGAAGGCGCTGCCCGCACGTTCTTTTTCTCGAACTGCACGGAATAAATGTCGTATGGACAAATAGTTAAATTAATGCTTGATGAACATGCCAACGATGCCAGGCAGATGCAAGTTAAAGGAAACCTTGAAAACTTCCGTCTTCGCATTTTTATGAAGGAAAAGGGCATCGATGACATATCGTTAGGTCTAACGAAAATGTTGGACCAAATCAATGAGCTTACTCCGCAGTGCCCTCCTAACTTTCGTTCTGATGACAACAAGATCGACTTTCTTCGCAAGGCCGTGACCGAGTTCCAAGAATGGTCCAAGAATCCAATCGAGAACATCAAATCTCACGGATACTCATTCAACAAGTTTCTCACAAACCTGCATGAGGCAATACAGAATATTCGTCAATACGAACTCTTGGCCGGCGAAACCAGAAATGGTTCTGAATATCCGACTAGTTTTGTGGACGATGACCAGGCTCATCCTACCCACCTTACCCGCTACGGAAGAAACCTTCGTCCGCATTCTCGTCATCAGAGTCGACCATCGAAACACTCCCATCGCACAGGAAAGTCGCGCGAAAGATTTGGTACTCTCAACAAATCCACCACCAACAAAAGATCGAACCAATATTGGAAGTGTGGTGCGCCCAACTGGAGCCGTTCTCATCGATGCGCTCCTGGTGCCATCGCCGCTTTTGCTCTGCACCGTTTGCAACGGGGAGAGTCATCTGTCCACGTTCTTGCTTACTTCATCAAAGGAGAAGAGGAAGACGTCAGAGATGATTCAAGCTCCAAGGCGCCCGACGATACAATGCTCACCAACGAGAGATCTGAAGTAGAAGCCCTCGATTCACTCCTTTCGTCCGACGAAAGAATTTATGACGACGAATGCAAACATTCACCATACTTCACCAACGTTACTAACTTCGTTGAGTCGAGCGAGCCTATCGAAACCGCAGATGCTTAAATAGCCGCGTATCACATCGCGACTGCTACCTAATAGATAACTCCCCTTCTTGACAAGGACGAATCCAGTTCCGACGAGGAAAAGGAAGAGACTTCGCCCACAGTTGAGCCATCTACGGACTCTGAGGACACTTCCTCCGAGATTTTCAGGACCGACATCTATGTTCGCAATCTCAAGTCCGAAGTCCGTAAGCGTCGCCCCCTAAGCTACTTGTGCGATATCGGAGCCCCTCATTCGTGCGTGGGTCGCAAAGAACTGACCCGCATTCTCAAAGCTCTTGGCATTCACAAACGCAAGATTCTTCCGTCAAACAATTTGTTTCGGTTCGCAGACGCCTACTACCCAACTCGGGGATGCATAACTCTCCCGCTACACACGCCACCTGGTGCCCCCAAGATTTCAGTGCGCTTGGATATTGTGGACGCCGATATCCCTGCTCTGGTTGGAATGGATGCAATGGACAGGGAATCACTCACCCCTTGCGCCGTTTCGAACTGCTTTGTTCATCGTGTACCTCACAAACTTGACGATGGCAGAGTCGTTTTCATGGACGACTGGTACATCCCCATGACGAGATCCCCCTCTAACCATTTGTATGTTCCCGTGCCAACTTCGACGGCAATTCACTTTACGCGTACCCAACTCACACGTCTTCACCGCCAGTTCTTCCATCCAACAGCAAAGAAGCTTTTCGATCTCATCTCCCGCTCGCGCCCCGAAGAAGCTATCCCGGAGACGCTCAAGACGTTACAGTAGATTTCCCGCCGATGCGATCCGTGCCAACCCATCCAACACGCGCCTACTCGGTTCCGAGTTTCATTTGGCGCCGAAGACGTCAAGTTCAACGAACTTATATTTCTCGACATCATGTACATCAATGAAGACCCGGTCCTCCACATCGTCAATCACGGAACAAGGTTCAGTGCTGCCCGCTTCCTAAACAACGTTTCCACTGATCACATTTTGCAGAAGATCATCGAATACTGGGCAACTATATATACTGGACTCCCAAACAAGATCCTCACAGACCAAGGAAAACCCTTCAGGCATAAATTTGTTCATCTCGCCAAGCTCGCTGACGTCGAAGTCAACCGCACTGGAATTGAGACCCATTCAAGCCTTGGAATCGGAGAACGCTATCACGACCCTAGGCGCACCACTTTCCGCAAGATCAAGGTTACCAACCCAAATATTGACAAGGATCTAGCGCTCGCTTGCGCAGTCAAGGCGTTGAACGACACTCTGGGACCTGAAGGCCTCGTACCATCTGCCCTTGTTTTTGGCGAGTTCCCCCAACTTTCTACCCCATCCGAACCTCGTTGAACACGTCCTTCTCTTCGCGAGAGTGCCGAAATAGCTGAAATTGCAAGAGCCGAAATGTCCAAACACATGGCTTCCCTCCGCCTCAAACGCGCACTCAAGCATGCTGTGCCTCCAGCCTGCGATCGCGCATATCAGCCTGGAGACAAAGTACTCGTATGGCGTGAAAAGGTCGTCGCAAACCGTATTGTAGAATGGCTCGGCCCCTTTACAGTGGAACTCTTTGATGCAGAGAAAAAACTAGTGTACGTTCGTGACGTACAGATTGGCCCCCCAAAGCCGTTCAACATTGCGCAAGTCAAGCCGTATCTGAACCCAGAACTTCTCGCACACACATTTCTCTGCGATATTGGTACCGGCCTACGCTCATTCGCTCCTCAGCACTTCGACGATGACATCTATGCAGTTGAAATTCTCAATCCCGATGACCCACGAGCCACTGATTATCGTATGACAGAGGCGAAGAAGGCCGAAATCAGAGGTCTTCTCGATAGGGGCACATTCAAGGTTGTCCTCCGCGAAGAAATCCCAAAAGATGCAAACGTCCTCCCCGGAAGATTCATCCTCTCTCTCAAATCAATTATCGATGGAAAAGTGAAGTACAAAGCACGCTACGTCATCGGTGGCCATCGCGACAAAATGAAGAACATTCTCGTTCACTCTTCGACAACTCTTCAACCGCAGTCCGTTCGTCTTCTCCTTGCACTCGCAACCATATTCAGGTTTGATGTTTGGACTGCCGACATCACACAGGCGTACCTTCAGTCGACAGAACCCCTTGCCCGCGATATTTTCATTGGCAAACCTGCTCCCTAGTTCGAACTGTCTCCTACCCAATGTCTACAACTCCTACGCCCCCTTTATGGCCTTTGCGACGCAGGTGATCTGTGGCACGCCACTATCGATCAACATCACCGCAACGATCTTGTAATGACGCCACTACGCATCGACCCAGCCCTCTACTACATCCTCACGAACAACATTCTCACTGGTCTCAGCGGTGCTTACGTCGACGATCTCATCCGATGCGGTGATTCTGCTTTTCGCAAGATTTCGAACAAGACAAGGGAAAAATTTGAGATGAAACCCGATGAACCACTTCCTACAGAGTTCACCGGTCTCTTCGTCGGTCGAGAGACAGATGGATCTCATTACATTGACCAAAGTCACTACCTGCGCAAGTTGGAAGCTCTTCCCCTCGATGCATCTTTTTCCCAATTTCGATCCATGCGCATGCGCCTCGCATGGTTATCAAACTCCAGGCCTGACTGCCGGTTTGAAATATCCCACCTTGCCCAAATTACAGAAGACATGTTCTCAAAAGACCGACACTCTCTTATCCGCCGGATAAAAACAAGGCCATTGCTTATGCAGTAGACAACAGGGTGCGACTCCGAATCGACAAGCTGGATATCAATACCATTCGCATCATCGGCTTCTCAGACTCGTCCTTCGCAAACAACCGCGACCTTTCCTCCCAACTCGGCCACATGGTTTTTCTCGGTGATTCCTCGAGCAATATTATTCCCCTTTCCTTCAAATCTTACAAAGCACGCCGCGTCACTCGCTCTGCCATGTCTGGAGAAGTTATCGCATTCAGGGATATGTTCGACATCGCTATCGCTCTCAGTAAGGAACTCGAGGTCATGCTTGGAAAGCCTATCCCCATTCCCCTAATGAAGGATAGCAAAAGCTTGTTCGACGTCATATCCAAAGGCTCTCGAACCTCCGAGAAGCGTATGATGCTTGATGTTGCCGTTGCCAGAGAAGCATCTCGAGACAAAATCATCACTGATATTGGCTTCGTCCGTTCTCGACATAATGTTGCAGATGGGCTCACGAAACCAATGACTCAAGCCCTCCTCCGCAATGTCATCTCTTCCGGACAGCTCATATCTCCCCTGAACAATGGATTATTCGCCAACCACCTGCTGCAGTAACTTGAAGTTTACTTGTCGCGACTAATACACTTGGATTTCCATTACCTCCGCAGCTCGCACGTCTTGGAAAGCCTCACCACAAAGCCGCAAGCTCTCGTTGGTCAACATAACAGCATGAGTTTCCTCGGAGTCTAAGATTACATTTCTCCTCCCGTCAACCAATACACAATGGTCTGCTCGCTTACTAACAAGTCTTACCATCCACACCCCGCTGTCCAATTCTGCTACCCTTTCCACGGATCTCTGGTCACGGGCATGTCTTTAGTGCAAGTTCATCTTCAGGCGATCCATACACGGCACTATACTCTCATCCGCCTGAGCGATGCCTTCAACTTCGTCAAGTTGGCCAATGCATACCGTGCTTCACACTCCCCTAACCCACAAGCAACTCCATTCACCAATGCCACCGGTACGCAATTTATCAATGTCGACGTAGCGTATGGTCTCTAGATATCCTTCACATGGTATTCTTTCAGGCGATCACGAGACTCGCGCGCTCCCGGTCCGCCCGTCACTACTGCTACACCAGGATACTTCCAGCAGAACCCCCCTACACCCCTCCAGATCATGTGGGCCATATCAATCCGCAAGTCTCTCTCCCCAAGGTCACAGAAGCAAGGCCAGTCCCTTTCAGTGCGAAACACTCCGACAGCGCGAAATAACAGATACCGCCTTCCAAAATCTGGCATGGTTATCGAGTCCTCCTCAATTGGCCAATACGAAGACGCATCAGCCACACAATTCACATCCGCTGTGCCGTACCACCTCCCTCTTTCCAACACGAACAAACCCCTGCGTTCCCCGTTTCCCAACAATACGGCATCCACCTCCCATTCAACTTCCCGCAAAGCAGCACCACTATTTTCCTCCTCCGTATGTGCTTGAGCGCTTGCCGATTTTCTCTGCACCGCCTCCCTGCCCGCACTTCCCAAGCCTCTAATTGCTGCGTCATCCGCCTTCACCTCCCCATCCATCACATGTGCCTCCATATCCTTCTGTCTAAGGCACAGCAGTCTGTCCAAGGCACAGCACGCTGCGCTGATCGTTATCCCTTCTACAAGCGGCAAGGCGTCACCCGTAAGCTAGCCGCCACCTTGGAGACAAAGAGGGGGAAGGCAAACGCACTCACGCGACTCCGTATTTATAATGCTTCTGGGTTGCCGGCAGCGTCTCTCGCGACATGCCTGTTATCGTAATTGGCGATTAATTTTTCTCAAGCTCGGTATCTAAGTTTTTTTCTTATTCTGCCTCACGGCGCGAATTTTAGAAGCGGGGGAGTGCCGAAAATACACGATGCACTGTACTCCGAAGGATCAGCTTAGCACGCACAGGGTACACGTGCATTACAGTTTACAGTTGCTTCTCAAAGGCACCCGACGGCACCGCCGTATGCCCTCGCCCCGTGAGGGTGATACAGTACTTAGCGCTACACACCCGAGTTCCCTCCCTCGTCAACGGAACACAACAGAGAAGTATTATCAACGTTTGACTAAAAGTCCGTCGACCCGCCGAGGCGTCCGCCTTAGCCCTTCTCTTTGTTACTTCCTCCTTCCCACTTTTATTCCTTAACGAACATATCCCCGCCGATTGCCGTCGGGTTCGTTAAAAGGCATTTATTGACGGGTTTCACGATAGAAATCCTAACCTGGTGGTCCATATTGACCAAGGGGAAAAGGGGTACGGGACACGATAGCGTTCGCCGGACAACCAGATCATATAACTAATGCGTCGGTATATACACATTCTGCTGACTCCAACAGATGTCTCCAATTTTCTGACAAGGTTTTTGAATTGATAGCCCCATGTAGTGGGTATAACCCGGGCAATACTGAACCATGTAGTTTTATTTCAAATATTGGGCCCCAAAGTGAACACAGTATCAATATGCAACAAGCCTGTACCATCTTTTGATTTACCCGTGCTTATTCTGATACGCATTCATTGCGTAATTACTGCGTATTCGCAAATAAACTTTTCTTCCAACCCGTCACAGGATCAACTAAACACATACCGTATATACCAGTAAGCCTTCAAGAAATCCGAGATGACCTCTCAAGAACCGCTGACTGTCGATTCACGACAAACTAGCATTCCCATGCCCTCTTGGGCTGCTACAACAAACTCACTAGGCTATTGGCAACAATCGTTATTGACAAGATATGCCACATCAAACTGCAAAGAAGAGTCGATGACGAGAACGATTCAAACTACCCATTGTTTGATGCGTTTAATGGGTACGGTGCGGGACAATCGGTTCAGCAACGGACAAACTTCGATGCAGCTGAGTGCCACTCAATTTGTAATATGCTCTCGGAAACCATCAATTCCTTCTACAACTTTGGCCCGGACGTAAGTCCTTATACAGTGGGAAAGATGTGTTACTTATGCCTTTGGTAGTACTCGAACATGGTGGGAAACTGGGTCGTACTTCCTTGAGTTTTAGGGTTGAAAAATCCAACGTTCGAGCGCCTAGTCACATAGTTTAACGATATTATTAGTTGGCATGCTTATACTAAATATACGAGTGAATTCGCAACCACGATAAATTCTATAGATCTATAGAATGATGGTGTGAGGTTCGAAATTATCCTACTGCTCTCTGTTCAAATCCATCTCATCGGTAAAGACATCGCTTGGGAATGCCTACAGCACCCTTACACTAATTAAAAGCCAACACCAAGGTTACATCCACATGGAGCCCGTCAAAGAAGACCTGCGAAGCTGACCGTCAGCAGAGGTCTGCACCTTGAGTAGCACGAAACAGATATATATTCAGTACACTACTTACAACGCTGTAGCCACTACTTACCTCTACCTGCGCGCATGATAAGGACACGCCGCCCATCTCTAAATACTACCTGTCCCCCGAACTGCCCCCCCCCCATGCGGGCCTGAAAACCCGGTGAGATAGATATATGCGAGGCATTCAACGTTTCCCCGTTGCACTCGCAATAGAGATTCCGTTCTATAAACTTTAGCGGCACGCTTCTCCTCCACGCTTAGTACCAGCTCCTCCACAACTGTACGCCAACCCTCTCTAACCACTTCAAATTCCTGCTTATTCACTCCTTTTCCCTTGTACTTTCCTCCACCTCCCTCAGCGAGATTAACATACACTCATCCTTCCGCCCACACTTCCACATAGACCTCACCTTACACCTCTCAACCACCTCCCCCACATATCTTCCACATCATTAAAGCCCTTAATCATACACAGTAAACGCGACTCTTGTTCCTCAAAAAAGCCAACAGACCGACGGCAAAGCGCTGCATCAACCCACACACCTTCCTCCATAACCTTTTGAGACTCATAGCCATCCACCGCCCCCATCCTCGCCCACGCCCTCCCTCCTCGCCCCTTCAAAGCCCGCTTGGAGATCATCATAATACATGCGATCCTCATTTTCCTAACCCTCCTCCCCAAACCCAACCTTCACCTCCCACGTCACAACATCGCGCATCCCCCGAATAGTCCACCCTTCAAATTAAACCTCGGCGAGGTCAAAAATCCCCCCGTAACCTCTCCCCATTGATCCACATATGGATACAAAACCTCATCCTCCGCCTTCAAAATATTCACGACAAACGCCTCAAACAACGAAGACCGCGCAAACATTGCCATCACCCCGCGCAAAATAACCCCTCTCTCCTGCTCTATCAACCAGTCCAAAATCAAATACAAATCCTCCAGCTCAATCCTTGTCGCATTGCAACAATGCAAGAACACCAACACTCCACACCTTCCCCAGCGCCATACACCCCACCTCCGGCCACTTTCCCAGTCACCCCTCCACCACCTTCTCCCCACTCCTCTCACATCCACCATTCCGAGCATCTACCATCGCGAATCTTCTCGCATACTCCGGTGCCGACGCATGTGCAATCCGAGCAGCTTGAAGGGCCCCACCGGAAATATCAGTCGCGACTCAAAGGGCCAGGTGCGGGGCCTCGGGGACGTGAGAGGGTTGGGGTTCGGTTAACGGCGCAGAGAGAGTCTGAGGGACGGGGAAAATGGGATTTGCGGTTCATCATAGTACCAGGAAGATTGCACAGAGAAAACCTGCTTCAAGCGATGCCATTATTACTATACGATTGAAATTATTCGTAGCTTCTCAATAATTGCTCTGTAATCTAATTTCTTCTGTACTGACCGGGTCCACTACGAAATAATTGAACTTTATATGAAATAAATACAGCATTGCAAAGCTACTTCATACAACAATATGTGTCAGTGAAACCTCTGCAAAGACTTTAGTATTGCATAATTGTCCGGTCTTTGATGAAAATCCCAGTCTTTCCAGAAGAGGCCTAGTACAAACTAAATGTTTACAACGGTAGCGTTGCAGAACGTGTGTGTTACAGATACTTCTAAATCAGTTCTCGTTGTTATGTAAATTGGGCGCCTAATTAAACGGTTTGTCCAAGCTCAAACATAGAGCAACATAATTTAAAAGTCCCGCGCTTATTCAAAATCTTGGTCATCGCAGGAGGAATCCGCATTATCTACAAAATATTCCCTTTCACTACAGCATTAATCGCGTTGGACACCCTGAAAGTAGCCACCACCATCTATCATGACCAGCCAACATACATTGCCTCCAATACCCAAGAGCTGGAAATTACGGTGCCCACGCATGCCGTTGCACAGAACTCGCTTCGGCTCCTTGCCAATAATGCTGTAAAGCGGGAACAAGAACTACCCAGTAACAGCAGCAAACCGCGCCTAGAGGACAACGACTATGAAAACGACTCCTTCTGCCCACTTTTTGATACATTTTACGATTGTAGAGTGGATGCCTCGACCCAGCAAATGATAGACTTCGATGCAGCTGATTTCTATGCTGTTTTGGGCATGCTTTCCGAAATAGTGGATGGATTGTACAACGTTGGCCCTGGGTGTAAATCTCTGTTTGCGGGGAAAGGAGTTTTGTTCATGTCATTAGTGGCATTGAAACATGGTTGAAATTGGGATATACTAACGAGAATTTTTGAAATAAAGGCAACAAATTCCGAGCGGCTGATAACTAAGTTCATCGATAGCATAAAAAAGCCTTCCTATATGTCTTTTGTCTCTCAGTTTGAAAAAAATATGGGATTTGCAGATTTACTGGCGGTTGGAGTGAAATTTCGCAACTTCTTAACAAAATGCTATGCCACAGATGTTACATTCCAGCAGGGGAACCGTTCAAGAGGGAATAATCAAGAAGAAAAAAATATCACAGTGAAAAACGCAGGCTGTAATGATTCAAGGTGGAGGTAATTTTGTTGCCCGATGACATGGCAATTACCTGTACTAACCACTACCATTGCTCTACTTCTGATTGGAAAAAATTGTAAAAAAGAAGGGGTATGGAAGTTATGGAAACTGGGATTTTGTGTGGAGAGTATCCAAGGCAATGGTTCTTGTTGATGGACAAAGGGTACAAAGGTGCAGCTGAGATTGTGTGCGAAGTAGTTCCGAAGAAATAGCCTAATAATGGACATTTAGCGCTAGAAAAAGATACTTCCAAGCACAAAAATCAGCTCAGATACAGTTATAATTGAGAAACCTTTCTGGATTTTATATTTATTGCGGGGGTCTGGAGGGAAAGTGAAAATTGAAAGTTTGGCGTTAAGATGCTTTATTCAAGATTTTTGTGGTATTGACAAATCTAAACAGTCAATTACACGGACTTCGTGCAGAATATATTACCCATTTGTCCCGCGTTCGCACTAGGCTGTACTGTGTAGGGGAGCACATACACACACTGAGACTAGAGACGCAGCGTGCATATCGCTACAGGTGCAGAAGATTGGCAGCTTACGATTTTCGTGCGGACTAATTTCCATCGCGACACCTTGCAACCTCGTAAATTAATCGCCGATCTGCACCTTCTTCCGTTTCCGCCTCCACCGTGTTCCTCGTCGGTCTGTCAGGCTCACCACGTCTTCCGCCTGGTTCCCCCATATTTATCCCTTGCACTTGTCACCAGCTTCTATGAACTTCAAATGTAAGCCTACGCATGCCTTAAACAGGTTCCTTTGATCTCATTATCTCATATGGCATCGAGGTTCTCTCATACTATGCCACTGCCACGATAAATAATTCTGCTCAGAGAGCTGTTTGCGCTGCAGAACGCCCCGAAGCCTCGAAACTCCCGGTATTTATACAGTGGTGGGGAAATATAGACTTGACGCAAGTAAAGACTGTACTTGCGTACTGCACATCATATTTTCAAGGTCGGTCTCCCGAAATACCTTCATCACAGTAGCAAGCTCTATTTTATATTCATTATTTTTCATTATTTGCTCTTTAATTCAGTGTGGTTTGGGTAACATCAATTTCTTTTGAAATCACTAACATCATTATGTACAGAGTCTCGTACTGAGCAATTGCTGCAACCAAAAGTGTATCTCGGTCAAAATTATGCACGTGCTTCAATTTTGTGTATTTACTAGTCTATTTTAATATTTGCGAGTCTTTCGACAAGAAGACTATTCTGTACGAGTCAAAATATCACAGCATCGCAGTCGTCTAGTACGGTACAGCATATTACCAAATGGGTTTGACCTTGGGTTTTCAATAATAGCTCGGTACTTCCGTAAAAAGTACTCTATTCTATTGTTTTCTGTGCACTAATGGCACAACTATTAGTACGGAAAAACAATAAAATGAAAATAAAAAAGTCCATTTGCAAAAGCGCACGGTATTTGAAAATTTTGCGTGTTATTTCCAAAGCGTAGTAGTACATTACTTATGAGCCCGAAATTCCTCCTTTAAAACGTTCTAATTAAAATTAAACTTCCCCATCCGTCACTCAACGACACAGACTCATGCGTTCCACTCCACCTCTCCTGTTTCATTGCTTTCTGCCACGGCGTCTCTACCTCCCCAATATCACTAGATCTAATTCGATTCCTCTCAACTCTCACGTACAACCTGGACCCGGACATACAATCAGAGCAAAACGAAATCACAAAATAAACTATTTTCAACAGACAAAAGCTATTTTCAGACCATTTTCACCTACCTCAACCTGCCTTTCTCACTGTGGTTGCAGGTGTACTCCACTTTCCAGTCCCAAATTCAGCGGATAGGAAGCAGGAGCTTTGCAGATACTTAAATAGTAGACTGCAATATGAAAGGAGGGGCATAGGGTCCTTTTACTGTAAAAGAGAAGCTGACTAATATCCAGTCACTTGTATCGTGGTGATGGACCATGAAAGTGATGAAAAAATGACCGGTTATGTCCCGTCTTTGACGCCTCCTATGAATCCATCGGAAATAAATCGATTCTTGAAATGCGCAACTTCAATGTTGCACAGTTCGAGAAGCTTCTGAATGTATTTTAAAGCACCGTATGGAAGACAATAAGTGTCCGATCTGGCCTGAAATGCACCTAATTCAGCATGATTTTTTTTTGACTTCAGGTGTAATATAATGCGGTACGCGGTAAGATATCGCCGCTAGTGTTTTCAAATATTTGAAATGACATACTTTCGGGAAGATAATCACGATTTATATTGACGGTATGTGACACTTCACGCATGACAGGTAAGCTAAAGGAATGGGTTGATAGTACCCATCTGATGTTTCTGTAGTGCAATGCGCGGTGCGCAGTTCTTCTCGTCTAGGAACGGGACACAGTCAGACAATGAGAAGCCGAAAACACACACACGAAGACCCACAGGGTGTTCGCTGTCCCTCTTTCCCTTTATGCACCCTGCGATGCAGTAGCACAGCTCGCCGACGGCGAGGAGAAATGGAGTTGGAAGAGCGGGGTTAGTTCCTTGGAGGGCTGGACGGTATACTTGTCCTCCGGGTTGTAAGGCCAGACCGTGGTCCGGGGAATGCTAGAAACTTGGTATGGGTCGATTCCAAAGAACCGTAGACACCAGGGGTGTAATATTGGACAAAGAAGATGTAGTATTAGGACAGCTGTGCTGAATACCTCCTTCGGAGATTAGGATGTTGTCACCAACGACAACCTTGAAGTTCCTATTTTTATAAAGACGCCGGAGTCCGGGGCGCTAAGCGTGAGTAAGTATCGCAAACAATCAAAAAAAGGGGTAGTATAATGTTGGATAGAGAAGGGGGAATAGAAAGGGAGACCCGGTCAGATAAACGTGGCTACAGCCAAAGTTGCCGTTGGCATGGTTGCTGAAAAGGCGGAAGTTGGGAGTCAAGTTCAGAGTCAACACCGGGTTGACTGTTTAATCTGGGGCCCTAGTGGCCAGGTAGGTATAAATAATAGTTAACTAGGTTAGGGTTATCTAGGACGGCGGGGTGAGTGAGTTTAGGGTCAGCCTAGCTAGGTAGATCCAAGTTAGAGATAAGTAAAGTCGACATTTGGCCCGATAGGTGCCTTTCACTTGCGAAAATATCAGGTCCTATTTGGAGGCCGAGTGGTCCAGATTGCAAGCTCTCAAGCCCCATCGGGTGAGGAGACAGTACCGACAATAATAGTGGGCGACAAAAGAAAATTGCCCTTACTGTACTGTACAGTACAGTCCCTGCTGGTTAGCAGTGAATCAGATCAAAAAAAGATCACCAAAATTAGCTCTGCCCATGGAAGTACAGTATGTGTGCCAATTGCACTACAGTTTCGTCAGTTAACCGACTCTGCATCAGGTACTATCCATGTTTCAGTTACGCAGCGAAGATTATATTCCATTAAGGCGACTTACAGTCATGGAACATACAGGAGGGGATCTGGTTCTCTAAAAAGCACAAGCTTGACTATGTTAAAGTAAAATTAACTTCTTAAAAGCACATCAAGCTATTTACTGCATCGTGCACGACTTTAAAGCCTTTTGAACTTGAATATATTTTAGCAAAGGGTTTTTTCCAAAACAGATATTTAAAACAAAACAAATGAAGTAAAACAGTGGGCGTTTGAGACATGTCTGGATAAACCTCTCAACTATCGTTGGAGAAATGTCTGGAAAAAACTCTCAATGAAGAAGGAATTAAAAAACAGGCTATCGTGTTGCAGACGAGCTTTTGCGTATACAACTTTCAAAAATAATAATAACGTGATATAAATTGCTCAAGATTTAGAAAGTAAAAAAGAAAAAAATCGCCTGATTGCATAATCAAGACGAACTGGTTTCACTGTCTTTATATCCTATGGGGAAAGTAGAGGAATTTAGAGGTCGAGAAAGGACCTACACGATGCAAAATTCAAGCTCTACGCTTCATTGATGAATTTTCACATCACTTACCACCTGTTGAGGGCTGAAGATAATCAAATGTACAGTCACGTGAGAAACTGGTTCTAGTAAATTGAAACTGAGGCGCCCAATAGCCTACTTGTTTTTTTCTGCCTCTCTCGAGAAAAGGATTTATTGGGGT
The DNA here is from genome assembly GCA_002205965.3 of Kappaphycus alvarezii. Classification (NCBI taxonomy): domain Eukaryota; phylum Rhodophyta; class Florideophyceae; order Gigartinales; family Solieriaceae; genus Kappaphycus; species Kappaphycus alvarezii. Next base: position 68,872 of record NADL03000612.1, on the reverse strand, counting down.
GAATTTATTTTAGAGTGTCGCAATTCCAAAATACACCATCGTTTGATTCTCAATATCGTTTGGTTCAGTAAAATTTGGTCGAATAAAAGAGTCAAATGAGGGATTATGATTCAATCATTATAATAAAGAGTTAATTCATTACAAATATGAAAGCTAGAAGGGCAGCGGCGACACTTGAACAGAATTTTCAAAACTTATCCGTTGAAACAGTTGAGGGTAGATAAGAGCGTACCAATAGGGCGATCAGAACAGAATCCTTTGGCATGATCTTCTATGACACGCAGGAGGCGAGCAACGAGTGTCGACTTCGAGCTTCACAAAAGCGCTAGCGAGCGTGAGGGAAAGGTGCGCGTACTATGCTAAGAAGATAGCGTCACGCAAACGTCGCTGAAACTTCTTAATTATCGAGTTATCAAAGATTTCCAAACTTCCATGAGCTCTTCCAGCGGCACTTCGGGTTGCGGCGGATTCAAATGTAGAGCGTACCAAATTTTTAAGGGTTATAGGCTTTTTTGGGGGACTAGATTTGACCCCGACGGCACCATGCGGTTTGTAGTGCGAGTCAGCAGGAACGGAACATTTCCTTGACATACGACAACTGCGGGCTTGGAAACATATACTGCGGGTAGAATCCGAACTTTTTTGTGTCAAGGCGCAACGACAAAGCCGTACTTGCAGATAGAGGCGTAATTACCTCGAGGGTACCTCGGAGTATGGAAATTATGGCAACAAGGCGGGACTACCCAGTCATTGAAAATAGGAAGGTCAAAATGGCGGCACAGCATAACTGAGTAGGCATCATTGGGGGTGCTGAAGGTTGGGAAAGGATGAGCGGTAAGAAGTTCAGAGTCTCTCCGTGATTGATAAGAGTTGAAGAGAGCTCATCGTCGAATGAGCGCGTTTCTGCGATCTTGATTGTTAGTGTTGGCGTCCCAAAGGTCATCATCCCAGAATTTGCGCACCTCAGGGACCGGCAGCATATAAATCAGGAATTTGAGGCGACATTTGGTACTTCGCGCAATTCAGTAAGGCTCGAATGAAGTAAGGTGGGGGGATCTGGGCTTAAAGTATAGTAAAAGGCAAGCTCAACACGAGACTACAGGCTTACAAGGAGGATTGCCTACTTTCAACGAAATTAACCGCTGGTAATGCCATGATAGGAATATTAATTGTATTAAGAGACTGTAACTTTATTATATTAACTGTTGCTACAATTAGGCTTGCGGCGTAGGAGTGATGGATAATACTGGAAAGGGGTTAGAATCCATGCAAAACGCACCATATTCGAAAACAAGCAGATTTTGTGAGTAGTAAGTGATTGAGTCGAGTAAATGGCTCTATCAGAAGGTTTAACTCCATGTATCGAGCGAAAGTGAAGCATTCTGGGGCATCTGGCGGATATTTGGTTGGAAGCTGCAAGCAAGTGCAGATATCTGTAATTGTGTCTCTCAGGTTCCATGTATATTTTCAGCTGACCTTGGAAGCCTGTATATTTTAAATAACTCCTAGTAGGAATCCCAAGATGGGCGTCGAAAATTGTTTGAACGGTTTATCGTCCTTGCGTTTCATTTGAAATAAAATCAGTATCTTTGTTTTACTCGCATAAATCTACTCCCTTTGGACATTTCTCAATCAATTGAAGCAATTTAAGGTATTATTACGTCATTTTATTATTTTAGACTCAATTAACATTTTCCAAAACTGCGTAGATCTCATTTAATTTGTTTCAGAACGAATAAAAAATCTTCTGGTATGTGCTGGCACAGTATCCGTACAGTACAGTGAAGTTTGAGTATGAAAATCACTGAGGTCTTTTTGTCCATAAACTTGAAATAAAAAGATGAGAAGGCTATAGTTCTAAATATTGGAGCGAATGTGTTCAAAATGCACCGTGCGCTTGATGTCATACACGTCAATGCATTAAAGTTCATTTGCTTGGACGTTTTGCACAATTTATGAGTCTTTTTACCCATTCCAGCTCCTTTTCAAAAACGATTGCCTTTCACTATCGTTAGCTGCAAACTAATTTATTTATTTCCCCCCTAAACTTGACCAGCCAGGCATTTTCGAAAAATCAGAAATAATTTTTCAATTATATTCCCTGATCAAGGACCCTTTAACTTTTACTTCCCATAGCCCTAGGATTTCATCCTTTAACTAGCTTTTCCCTACTCTTTTAGTCATATGCATCAATCTGCATCCTATAGCTTCAAAAAGGTGGGCTGAGATACTATCATGGCCTGTACTCCAACCCAAAACTCTTAAGAGGATGTGAAGCTCCTTTACGCAGCTCAAATCTCTCTAAAATGAAATTCTTCTGCAAGTAAGGAGTTGGCCTTAACAAATGCATGAGTAAATGTTTCTCATGACTCAGTTACGTGAATTGCGAAAAAGGGAGACATTTTATTTCAGAAGTTGGCAACTTTCTGCAGTGTAAATTCCAAGGTTATTTTTTTTTGACAGCAGTAAATAAGATATGCTTAACTTATGAATCACATGATACTCAAGTTCGGCATTCCAAACCGACGGACGCATCGACTAGTGACACTATTTCCCTGGCGAATGATTTGTCCAATGTAGTCAAAATGGGCTTGGCAAGTATCAACGGTAGCATCGAGTCTATGCTCCGAATGGCTTTTTACATGCCTACCTGTCAACCAAAGTTTTTCGCAGTTACAAACGGACACGGAATCGTTCATTAGAAAAGAAATTTTACTTGGAACGAGAGTATGCTATGAGATCAAATTTCCCTACGGAAATGAGAGCAAAATAGTGTGGAAGGAGAACAGAGATATAATCGCTGTCTAGCATGCAATTAGTCCAAATAAAATGAATAATTCCATTAGAAGATGTAATGCAATGAAAGTTTGGGTCAGGTAAAGGCCAAAGAAAAGCCCGAGGTGCTGCGATGCGCCATAAGCTGTTCTGAACCTCCCTTCTCCTTGTGTAACCGGTCAAATTACAGTGGCTCAGCTGTTGTTGGTGAGTAATGATTGAATGATATCGATGGAAGTTATTCTGCAGTAAAACCATTTGGTTCTGAGATCAATGATAGGCAAGAACCTTTCGAAACCGTGTGGTTCTAAGATCTATGATTGGCGAGAATTTTCCGACGCGCTGATAGTCCAGGGATAATGCTTTTCGTGCGTTCTGTTCCCCGCTCTATTTTCTGGTAGAGGTTTCGGTGTTTTACTTTTGGAAGATATATCCGTTAGAGGTATCTGGTAGAATCCAAAATGTACATTAGCAGGTTATGGTTACTGTATGAAGAGTTGTTTGGACAATGTAGGGGTACTCTGGATAAATTATATCATAAGTCAGTACGGAATAGAAAAATCATTTAAAAAACCTTCAACTGTGCGACCAGAAGATGCCGAACAAAAACATCTTGAACAGGAGAACTTTGCTACATATAGACATCAATATTGCAGCCTGAAATTACAAAGTATGCAAAAACTATGTATATCTGTTATCCGAAACGGCAAAGAATGATACTTAATTTAACCTGAAATGGGTTAAATTAGGTACCATTGCCGTTTTCGTGTATGCTATATGTCACCGGGAAGTTCTCCTAAATAGAATTGGTTTAATATATAATTTCAACAATTCCGGAAAATTGCAGCGACAAGCAATCCTCAGCAGCAAATTGAATTATTTTATTCGACAGTGTATTCGAAAAGCTTCCCTGAAAATCTTCTATAACAGGAAAGAAGAATTTTGATGGTTTTTCTGTCTCCACCTGTCCAATACTCATCGACGGAATCAAAAGGTAACCAGTAGAGCAGTAAGAGCATTGAAAAAAATACGTTTCAATATTAGAAGCAGTTCATTCCTATGCAGTCATCAATTTACGCAAGTAAGGATCCACAGCTATCACCATCTCCACAATGTAAAAATATATTGAATCTACTGCCTTCATTGCCCGTTTCATGTTGGCTGCTTTGACTTATTGCAGCCTTAATTTTTTTTCCAATATTGAGCTCATGTACCTTTTTTCACCCTTGTTTTCGCCCAACATGACTCTATTTTCGTGTTTCATGGTCAAAGTGAAAATTAAAAGGATTATAAAAAAGAGAAATATATTTTATTTTTCCTGAAGATTCGTTTATATCGATATGAAGAGCATAATTTTCTACTGTGGAACTCTCCTTACGTTGTCTTCAGCAAATTTTTCTAATGTCTACTCTTTCAGACCTAGTGTCTATAGGACCGATGTCCTCATATGAAGAGTACTTTTAGCACTTCTTTTTTAATACAAATTTTTTCACCTCAGCGCATGTCTTGTCCCTCCGCATTAGTTCATGAGTTTTGCTGGACGGTCGAAACAAAGTTTTCAAGATTTTTGACCTTGGTTAAGTCTAGAGCAATTTTCCTTCACCAAAGTCGGCTCTTCGCAAGAAGATGTGAAAACTACTTCATTTTGGAAGTAAATATAGTTCGTATTATCGCAAGGGGTTTTAGAAACGAGTGATAATATACAGTAAGAATTAGTGTACTGCAACTTAATATAAAAAAACTTTTTTGTAGTAAAAATTTCGGGCTTCCAAAAAATCTACGTTTCCAAAATGTAACGGAAACTATCCTCATATGGGGACAAAGTGTGCCTCATATGAGGACAGTGCTATGACGGATAGTCAGTAGAGGATATTAGTGAGTAAATAAAGTGCCATCGCAGCGTAAAGTGCTCACTTAGGATTTATTTGTAAAACATAAGATCCTAATCTCAATGTTATGACTTGTTGATGCATTTTACAAATTTGCAGAGGCCATGTCGGCTTTTAAAATAAATATATTGTATCTGTAGAGGATCCAAATAGCATTTCTTCTTTGTACCCCTGTCTTGGAGCTGTTTTTTTACTGGATTTATAATAGATGTAGTTTGGATACCCTTAAATGATTATGTAGTTACTTATCACAGGATATGGTCACTTCTATTTCCTTATTTCTGAATTCTATGTGGTTATTTAATTTAGTTAATTTCAAGAAAACCAAGGCGGGACTACTGGCAATCTTTGATGTCCCTCACATCTTTCAAGCCGGTTTCACCCACTAATAGCAGCATTACTTTATTAATCAACCAACAAGATCCCAACTGGTATAAAAAAGTCACAACTCACAGTATTAGGGCTTAACTTCCATTGAAATGTGTAATTTTCAGACTCTATCACTCTTTCCTTCGGGTATTATTACTCTCCAATATCGCTTTTTGTCTTCCTACCATGCCATCTAACCTCAACAATCGCTTTCCAAAAAAAAAGTTCTGCAGCAAATTCCAAAACAGCTCAGTTGCGAACATAACTACATTCAATCTAAAAATACATTTGAGATCCAATTTCGGGGTACTTTTTCTCAAAAGTTCGATTCTGGAAATAGACTAAGCTTTTTACTGATATCATCTACTCGATCAATCTTTAAAACCGTATAGAGCCTTTATTAGACCTGTTTTTGTCCAAAGGTATTGCATATTTGTTTCATAGAACTCACCGGTCTGATTAGAATAACTTTTTTGTAAGTCTTGTACACAGTGAAAATTTCTCTAATAGACGTTTTCGGATATCTTATGCAAATGAATGCACATTTTCTAATTTTTTTCTAACTAATCACTACAGTATTAAACAGTAAGACTGTGCAGTAAAAATTGGAATTCCAGGATTGAAAACGAGACAATATCGATGAAAATACAGATAAAAATCCGATTTTTACGAATATTTACACTCAGGCGCCTTAATTAAAGATCAGTGCCTTTTAATTTCGTTAGAAGAACAATTATTGACCGGTCCTCAGGTGAGTCTCAACATCAAGATACGGATGAGTATATCTAAAGGGTTTTTTAAAGACTACTGAAATGTGAGTTTCCAAGAAAGCTTTGCAGTTATGACTGCTGCAGTTTATGAAATGTTGCTTTATAGAAAAAGGGGAAATTATTGCTATTAAAGTCGAAAAACTGTCGCTGGAAGGTAACCTTCTTTTCAATAAATCTAATTTTCTTTGGGCTTGTCAAAAGCTTACCAGTCTGACAGCGCAGTACGATTTCGTAATAGTTCATAAAATGTTGAACCAAACGAATTGTAACCTTCTGCGTAATATGAAAACCTTTATCTTTCACGGATGAGTTGTATTGGCTTCCAAAAGCTGCGTTTGCAATGATTAACTTAGCATGTAAATGCAAGACGCCAGCGGAGAACTTGATACCCAACTTTCGTAGTCTGTCAAACTCGCTAAGAAGCTCCACTACAGTTTTTTGCACCATTCTGTGCGCTTCTTTCCTTTTCTTCGCAAAGCTTTGAAGTTTGCGTGCTTGATTCTTGATAAAGTTTTACCTACGAACGAACCACTTCTTTTGAATTCTTGCTTGAGGGATATAGTTTGTTCGCGATTCCTCCGCCAGAGACTGGCTTTTGCTAAGTTGGCCTTGTGGTTGCCAGGAAAGAACTCAGGAAAATTTTTCACGGTTTTGGATACGATATGCTTGTTACCTCAGTTTCAGTTGTTTCGATTATCCATTTAGTAACGGCATATCTAGTCAAAAGTGTTGTGACATGAAATTTTCGACGAGAGTTTTGGGTTTTTTTCGGTAGTATCATCAGCGACTTCTTCGCGAGTTATCCGACGGGCAGGCAGGGATGGCGGTGATGACTAAGTCGGCTGCTGCCTATGCTGCTTAGACTCTAATTGTCGTGCGATTGTATGTTTTATAGGCACGTTGAGAGGGGTCATGGATTTCACAGGAATGGTGGCGGAGGGGGCAGGTGAACTTCGGTGGATAGGGGTTGCTTTGGTTGTAAAAAAAATCCGTTAAGTATCCTAGAAACTAGTACAACAGCCAAGTGGAGTACTGTACACGCCGACGCCTCTTTACTGTCATTTTTTTACTTGAAGTGTCTTATTATAGAAAATTATCAAGAATATCCATTCATTCATTAAATTGGCCTAAACTTTTTCGCACCAAACCTAATTTAGTAACCACATCTAATGCGGTGACTAGTGTACTGGTTGGTAGATCATGTTTACTTAGGGTTGCCATTTCTTACACGATATATTAACACTTATAACGAAGAAGTATTTTTCCAGCAGAAGCTCATTTTCGGCTCTTGAGAATGTATGAAGGGCGTTTTGTGAGCTCTAGATGAAGTGGTGAATCATCTTTTGACCGGGGAAGTTTCTGTCGAAATCGTATATATAAAATGTCTTCAGCGGATATCCTCCTCCACATAAGCACTAATGACGAAAAGAAAACAATCATTGTTCCATTTGCATATGACATTACCGCGTAGTAGCTATTATAACGGACCTACATATTTACAGGAGCACGAATGAAAAGTGCGAGTGGTTGCCAACACCGCAGAAAAACGGAAAAGAGGTACCTAGCTATGAAAATAGAGACCATTGCACACTACGTATTGCTATGAACACGCCAGCTAGACATAAAATTTTCTCTGCCAGCTTCGAATCACTGGTATCGAAGTCTGAGTTATGAAAAAAGGTCATTAATAATTACGATACAGTTGTCGCGACCCGCGACAGATGATCGAATGGAACGGTGAATACTTATTCATATCGTAATTTATTAATTCATAATTCCTCAAACAATGACTGTTGAAAAATGGTAATATTGGGATTGCATGTAAGATACCGAAGAATGTCTGATCAACAATATTGCTTTAAGGAATATTTTTTGCAAACAAGGTGTCCTTGATCACCAACAAATGCGACAATTGTTTCTCCCCAGATCTTTTAAAGTTTTTCAAATAGCATCTGCCCTTACAAAAAACGGTATTTCGCTCGAACCAAAATAATTAAGGTGCACATTCTTTACGAAACTAGGAGAATCGATTATGTAAAGGTCTATTTTTGACTAATCGCTATAAATTGGAGAACATTTAGACAATATTCGACTACAAGAGACCCTTTTCTCATTAATAACATGATTTAATGAAGTATAATGCCGAACTGCCGGATTATATTCGTCATTAGCACATCCCGCACCATAATCAGATGAAGAAGTAATATGAGATTTTTAAAAAGATACACCAGCTTTGAAATAAGCAGCAAATCAGCACCATCCTGACTGAGAACCTCAACTCGCAGCAGATTAAATAACTATGAAGAGTCGACTCAGTCTCCTCTCTGCGATACATTAGTAAAGACTAGAATTTCATTGCGAGATTCCCGATATTTTGCCTTCTATTTGCGTTTCAACAGATATTATGGGCCTTAATTCAAGGGAAAATGTTAAGAAAACGAAATGAACACAGATAAAACAATTTTTAACCTACCCTGTGAACTCTTTGTTTTGGTGTTGGTATTGGATTTCTACTGTGTATATTGCACCATAAGTAGTGCCAACTCGCGTGCAAATTCTGCACCACCTCTCGGAGCGGATACTGGGATAAAATACGTGCGACCCGTTGAAACTATACCGAATTAAGCTATATTACTCCCAGTGGTCATTAAATATCAATTATACTTAATTAAACGTACATATTTGACTTATTTCATATTGATACCAGTGAATATGACGTAACATGGGGCTTTTCCCTGGTATATGGTAGGCATTGAATGATCTTCTCGTTTCAATAGTACTTGAGTCAGCCCGTTTAGAGAACTTCCATCATCAACATCAACTGCAGTTTCTACCAGTCTCATTTTCTTTTGCATGTCAGAGTATTTATTACCACCTTAAATTTTTCTCCCAATGGAGCGTCTTTCAGCTGCAATTGGTATTCGTAATGTACTGCCGCCGCCAGATATTATTTTTGTGATCTTTTTTATCTAATTTCGGAAAAGTCTACACACTGTTAACAGCAGGCACTATAATGTGCAGTGAAGGCATTTCAGTCGACAGTCAGCGGAAGTTTCTGGAGAATAATTGAGGATGGTCATTAAGTTCATACTAGTGATCATTGACACCTACTAAAATGTAAGGTGTATCTGAGGTGTACAAAGTCCATTACCGTGGCTGGTCTGTAAAAGTTTCAATATATTTGAGGTTGAGAGCCATTATTGGCTAGAATGACATGAAACAGTTAGAAGGTCGTTGCTGGAGTGGTTCCATCTTGAAACAGGTGTGGAATCCATACTTTCGCAGTATAACTCAACTCTTAAATCATTGAATCCGGGATCCAGTATTGTTGCTCAAAATTATATTGTAGTCCGGACCTAAATAAATCATATCGCAGTACAAACACTATTTCTGTCTCCACACCTGGCCAAGAGGACACTAAACCACACTATTTTCATGAACCACAACAGTTCTATACATCATTTATACCGTCAATGTCTCTCAATGCTTTCCAACACCGATAGCGACCACTCAATCCACGCCATTATAGGCTCACTCAGCCGACTTCTTCGCCTGAAAAAATCCTTACCCATCCTCGCCTCAGGGCCTCCGACTAATTGGAAGCCCCCTGAATCTTTCGACAAGCCCCGCTCGGCCCTCATTGGCTCCCCAACTAGTGCTTGCAACGCCCCCCGCAAGACTCTCACCTCCCCTAGACGTACTACAAGTCTACCTCGTTCAAGAATCACCTCTTCACGGCTGTTGTAATAAAGATCACCCCTACTACCACCTTTACAAAGACCGCCGATCAACTCCAGCTTTGTCGATCGCTTCCCCTCCATCCTATATGAATAACTGTTCTCCGTTTTGCTCTGAACCTGTGACTGTCGTATCTGTAGACGAATACTATGGCGACGTCTCTTACGAATAGTTCCTATTTGCACTCAACGCTGAACACCGCTAACGTTTACTTCAAAACATGAAATAATTCAGTCGAGTAATTGAAACCGCTTGAGACTCTAGCCTTGTTTTCATTTTCAGTGTCTTTGAAGATAGCGGTCAAAACCCCCTTGGATCTTGTGAAGGCGGTGTATTGCGTAAATTAATGGAGAACCAGCTGATATTTTAAGGACAGCTTCTAAAGGCACTAAGCAAAATATGCTGAATTTAATGGCGATAAATGTGCTGTACAGTAGTTTAAAACGTCGTGCTGTACAGTACGATATAAATGTCTTATTGACTACCTCATTCAACAGAGCAGGTATGACACCACAAAGGGCATCCATAAAAGAGGGGAAGGGACAGAGTCAGTCGAGTCCGGTCCGGTGGAGTACCTAATGACCAAGTGAATCGACAACAAGGCTGAAGAGGCCAGCGAAGAGGATAATGGGGAGGTATCGGAGGAATGGGACGAAGCAACAGCGGACAAACGGAATCAGGGTGATCCTAAAAACCGCATTGTGGTTCCTGCGGGAAGGATAATAGTACAGCAATTAGGGAAGCACTGGCTATCACACTCTCACGAATGATCGACATCACGTTGCCACGGGTGCCCAGAAAGGTATCTACAACGGAACTTTTCGTTCCCGGAGCGATCCCCCTTCAAAGACAGCAAGCTGAGGTCTCCAGGAATCTAATGAAAGTAACGCTGCAATTGGCAAGGGATGGAAAGACCCGCAACGCAAAAATAACCGCTGAACCGTCCCTAACCGCTACTATAGCCGAAATAAGACGTACATGTATGACTGCGCCAAAAGTTAGTCAGGAAAAGTACAGGAAGAAACTTAAACGCAAGAGAAAGGCACCTTCCCACTATTGCAAGTTTTTTAACTCTCCATATGCCGAGCAAGGATGAATTTGAGACCCATAAGGCCGGGTCTAAACAAAGAACGCGGTGCTCTGATTATTTAACCCATCTGATCTTACCTCCTGAAAAAATCAGCTCACGTGCGAGTGTGTTGAATAAGTAGCCTCAAAGAAAGACCTCTGCCAACAACTCCCGAGTCGAAACCACCGCAGTGATTTGGTTCAGGGAGGGGTCCCGAAGTATTAACTCTTACTAATCTCGGCCTACCAGACTTTTTTAGGTATTTTGATTAATTAACTGAGTAATTGATAAAAAAAGGAAAAGGAAAGTAATACACCGTAACTACAGTTATGCCATTAAATACCCAGCGAACCTTCCCTTATGAATCCAAGGCTCTGGGTTGACTACATTCTTGTACAAATTATGTTGTATCCATTCCCGCAACACATGTGATGTTTGAATTGATGCATTATCTGCATAAAAGTCCAGCGAAGAGGCATGCGTTCATCGGTATAGAGCAGCATATTATTCTCTAGAGTACTGCAATACTTGATAGAATCTTGATTCCCTTGTAGAATTGCCTAGTCTGAAACCCCGTACTCAGAAGAGCAGCTTTACACCATCACTTCCGCACCTCCAACCCTACTCTTAGATAAAACGACTTCAGATTTCCTTAGGTCATGCCAATAATGTCTGAATCCATCTAGTCCGTCTAAGTTAAACTTACTTTCGTCAGACCGCATAACACGACCCCATTGTTGAGAGTATTTGTTATGGTTATCTCTTGCCCACTCTTTCAGAGCTTTTTATGATCGGTAGTCAGTGGAGGCGCTTTCATGCCTTTGCAAAAGACTAAGTGCTCAGATGAAGAAATTATCTGGTGCATGTGGCGATGTTCGAATGGCAAATTGAGGTCTCCTTTTAACTGAAAAGCCGATGCTCCCTTATTTGACGCCGACCTTACTAAAACTCGTGTCACAGCGGGAGTAATTTTTTCTGATTGTTTCTTGTACTGTAGTTGTTTTCATACCCCTCCTGATCCTTCAAAACCCTTGAGATGACATTTTTGTCTCTTTTAGTCCGCTTACTGATACCTCGGTTGCTCAGTCCTTCTCCCTTTAAGGCAACAATTGCACCTTTTTCTTTGTCCATCAACTGCCTCCCATTACACATTTTTATTGTGTCTTAGTTGCTGTAGCTGAGCCTATTGTTGACTCTATAAATAGTTCAGATCGCCTATATATCTTTGAGGACTTTGCATTGTACATAAAGGCTGTCGAAAAGTACTGGTGCTATTTTAATTTCGTCCCTGTAATTTTACTGTTATCTGTAACAGCTAACTCCGTAAGCCAACTACTTTAGCTCTTTATACACTTTAAATGGCTCGATATTGCGGCTCACGGAAAGTGCGGATTAGCGAGAACGGTCATGTCTTTGTCCTCGAACGGATTTTTTATGAGGGGTGGTACTATTTTAATTTCGCGCACTAAATATGCGGGATTAAAGAAAGTCCCTGTCGCTTCTCTGGTGCCAAAGTGTTCGTTTATTCTTCACTACGTACAGTATGTTACGAGAATCCATGCCACGTGCAACAAGTCCAACAGAAACTCTTACGTACGAAATAGCCACTCTGTACGGTACTGTACTGCCGCCCAAAGACAGCACTGGTGCCGGGTTACTAGAGCTGCTCCGTCTCACGAACGCTCAATCATCCATAGCGAGCATTGGATATCCCATCCCTCCATTCTCACGCATCCGAGCCCAACACGACGCATAGTATCCTGCATGTTGACCTCCCCCATCCCAACCTCCATTATAAACTCTTCTATCAGCTCTTCCATCGTCATGAGAAACACATCCGTCGCTCTCAGCACACAAGTAACTCCCCCTTTCAAACTCTCCATATCCCCCTTTCCACCTTCAACACATCTCATCTCATAAACTTCTACAACATGTCCCTCTTTCTTTACCACTAAATTCATTATCATCGCTTCTTTTTGCCGGTCGTGCAGTTGCACCACTCTCGGTATATCATTACGTAACCAATGGTAAAGACCGCGATGATTCAGATTAATGCAACCGTCGCCCGGGCGACGAAGAGCAGACACCGTGCTTCCGTTGAAGTTCACATTGCGAAACGCAGAGAATGGTAGCAATTTTCGCCTCGATGTGATTTGACAAATCCAAGCCGTCAAGAATGAACACAAAACGCGTGTGTCATGCGTCTGCTTCGTTGCTGCTTTGGATGCGATTGATGATTGTGTCGCAGCGTTTGTCATGTTGAGGCAAGCAGGAGGAGGTGAAAGGGGCGCCGATAATTAGAAGGTCTCTCTTGCTTTCTCGTTTGAGGAAAGGGATCAGAAAGGATTGAGTATCTGTGGTGGTACATGTGATCGCAGCCGAGGAGGTCAGGTTTGCATCTGTCATGGGTGTATAGCGCTTGAGGACTTGCGTTTCAGAGACTTTCCGATTGGACCCAACCGTTTTGGATTTTTCGATCCGCTCCTTTGTTGGGTCCATCCTCCGTTTCACAATGAGAACTCCGGCACGTTGCCCATGCCACTTTTGCTAAACCTTTTCGGGTCGCTCGTCTCTCTCCTCTGTCGAAGCTGTTCTAGAGGAGGTCCCCAAAGCATTGATTCTTCTTTCTTTTGCTGCCTTGCTGCAATTTCAAAGCTTTGCACCCGTCCATATATTGTGCTCTGTCTTGACAATGCTCCTTTTCTTACCTCGATCAACTCCGGCTTCTCCTTGGACTTCGCCTCAAGCTGATCATATTTGTTTACCTTGTCTTTAACAGCAGAGGATTCTTGCGCCTTTGTCTCTGGTTGCGACCTCTCGTATTCATCCGTTGCAGAGCTACTCATCGAAAAAGCTCCGGGGGGAAAACGGTCTGGCATTCGTTTCAATGGACTGCCACTGTCAGATGTACGTGTGATCGTTGAACCTAGAGGTGACATGGACCCTATCGAACGACTCGGAGAAAGCTCTTTTGTCTCTGAAACACTCCATCGTGAGCTCATCCTGGATCCATTCCTGTGCCCTTTGCGCTTGCTCTTCGAGACCAAACACCCCATTTCGGATACTGCTTGTTACAAACCCCTTGTTTCGCGATCAGCGACGATCGTTTAGATACTGGCGGTGATCTGTCTTATCGGTAGCCTCAACTGCTCTCCAAACCCGCTGATTACGTTGATGGTGCGCGGCGGAACGGTCACTGAACAGAAATTGTGTCCTTTGCTTGAATCTGGTGCAGCGTACTCTTTCCGTCCCTCGATCTTGGCATTGAGCGCACACTCTCAAGCTTTGTTGATCTCTGCAAGTTGGAAAAAAATCCGACGCCTTCTCTTCCAAACAATCCTGAGAGATATAGTGTGGTTGCGGCACACGGGGGTATTAATGGCCCAAGTGAGAACTGCGCGGTACAGCTCTTAGTCCACTCCCTCGTGGGGCATCGCTTCACCAGGAAACAACTGAAATTGTTTTGACCGTGTGAATGGATGGTTTTACTGCGGCGTTTGTGGAGAGTGTACCCGTTTTTTTGGGACACCGCTCACACGGATGGACACTGATGTCAGCACCACAACATGATGGGCCACGTATTCGTCATACCAAATGCTGGAAACTACGACTTCTGTACAAAACACAGACAAAATCCACCCTCCAGGGTCCCTACAGCAACTGTTTAGGGCCTACCAAGGTGTTGATAAAAAAGCAGGGCAACCGAGACCTGGCCTGAACATAAAGTGAGATGAGCCTACCTTGATGTTGATGTGTGTCGTGTCGAGCCCAGGCATATTGGCATTCCAAAAAGTCCGCTCCAGGGCCCAAGATACCAAAGCAATATGTCTTCCAAGGCACTCAAGGGCCCTTGCGCAGACAAAAAATAGTAATATTTGCTCCACATTTAACGATATTCACTTCTTGGTTGCCACGCTAGTGCATAGAAGGCCGTCCTTTTTAAGGACCCAAAGCTCTAATTGGAAATCATTTTGGCAGCTTTGAAACTATTACAGTGGTCACTTGTCAATGCAGTTAGTACTGCATATTCGGAGGTTCATATTTCATTACGGTGAGGGGTGATGTTGTATTTCACCCTTGCTTGCTGTAGATTCCCTTGGACCCCAGTTGAGCCGCTTGCGATGATGCCCAAGGATCACTACCAGGAAGCGATCACAAGTAACCTGGAAAGAAGGCACTCAAATTTGCGACCATTGGTATGCCTGATTCTCACCGTTTTCATCAAGGGCAATTGCTAAGCCATCTGGAACAAAGTCGTTGAATTTTCGTAGGGGTGCCCGTACGCGATAATTTCAAAGTGTGTCCGGATGTGTGATTTGCGATTGACTGTGACTAGACACACTTCACCAGCGCTAGTTGTCAGACCGCTGGCAATTCGGTCTCTGCACATGTCATCATGCCAAGCATCAAGATCGAATATACTGAGTAGAACATGGGCCTGGGGCGTCCCAGTGCCATGTCTTGCGCCTCCTATCTGATTCACAGATGTCGTCGAACCTCAAAGGCGCGTCTGCCGAGGACAAAGAGCCAACAGTACAAAGGGACGAGTTGCGACGGAACTAGGAAACTTCCTTAAGCGCATCTAGGGCGTCTTGCAAAATAATTGCAGCAGCCCCCTACTCATCCCGAATGCAATTAGCGATACAGGCAAAGCACACATATCAGTCAGATTCAACTCTTCTACTTAACTCTGAGTGAACAATGTAACGGAAACAACATACAGCATCAACAGCTCGTTTTCTATAATGTAGACGATTTCTTAATCGCTTCCGTGTACGTCTCATGAACGCCTCCTTTGCAATCCTTGTGGAATAAGTTTCGTCCCAGAATCCTACCAACCCAACACCGCACTCCGGTAAAATCCCCTGGACATACACACGAATAAACTGCTGTAATTTGTCCATTATCGGGGCCGGTTGCTCGCCAGGCATCCCCACAATTGCGGCATGAACTGGAGTATGTTTGATAACGTTACGAATGGTGGCGATGTCCTGCCGGATGGTCGCCCTCTGAAATCCACACTGAGAAAAGGAAACGAGACGATGGGAGTCAGAGAGGGAAACTCCGATGTGGCGGATGCCCACGTCAAGCCCAAGAATGGGACCCGGAAATTCGGACAAGGCTTTCTTAAAGGGGAGTATGTGAGGTGAATTGCGACCGCCTTTGGTCAAGTCGAATAAGCGAAGAGCTAATGGACGGGCGCCAGAGTTCATCTTGATCCGCTAATCGAATGGTACCTTGTTTGATCTGCGAGCGATTCGAGTGGCCGGCAAGCGGCAGGTGAAGTGCCGTCCAACTCAATGCAGTTGCTGCAAAGGTTAGCAATCAATGTGCAGCAACTTCCCAGCCAATCACAGTGTAAGGTAGTCATAGGATTTTGCAGTAGGTCTATTTGCCGGAATCGTCATTCCGTTCGGTCACACAACTACAGTACTGTACTGTACTGTACACTATAACGGCCCAAAGTCTTAACAAGCCAGCAGTGTTACTAGGAAGCCGCAGGGCAATCTAGGTCGCACAAGATTCTACCTGTACGACTTCCGCCAGCACCTTTCATATAACTGCTTGTGACGAGAGCCAAACAACAGCAGAGACGTCATTTGTCCTCGACACATTGCGGAGATGAATGTTCAAACACGTATTTATTGCTCACTTGTCGTTGATCCATGGTGAGATACAAAGCAAATATTTTACTGTCCAAGGATGCGCTCGCAGCTTGTCCGGTAAGAATATTAATACCACTACCTCAGATCCAGTGAAGAATTATAATTCCAATGTCCAGACTTTGCATAAGTGCGAAAGATTCATCGGTGCGCAGCGTTCATAGGCCGTTGTGAGTGTCATCCACGCTGTGTTTCGACACTTTACCACCGGTGTTTGTTGGCTGTCAATGAAAGCCAATGAGAACAGCCCCAAACCTCTAAGCTACCTATCTTGTTCCTTCGGTTTACAACTCTGCGTGGATTGCGACGTTAGAACTGACTAGACTGCAGTCCTGAACCCGGTTATGAGACTTTGAAAACGGTTAAAGTACAGAACGGGTACCGAACTGGTTTCAAACGATATTTGAATGGCATCAAACAACACTCCTGGCAAGTTAAAGAACGCTGTTCTTCTATGGCGGACGTCTCACCGCTAATCAGCTGAGACTAGGCTGCAACAAAGCACCGGAATACGAAAAAAGATTGTCCGCCCATACGACGAGCAATGTTAATTGGATGTTAAATGTCTTTCACAATGGTAGCAGTACACTACATTCTCACTTGCGACTCTAGCTTGCACATCCTAGGCCTGCCTCACCCCACAACACACTCCACGCACCCCCTCCGACTAGCTCTTCGACGAGGGTTTTGCAGAGTAATTAGCCACAAACCCCGCGACACTCCTGCTAGTCGACTTGCCAGCAGTAGCAATGGCACTGCCCGCTGCGCTAGCAGTTGCCGAGATATCGCTAGCAATACCCGCAAACGGGTTGGAACCCGAGCTCTTATTCGCCCGCACACCATCCCTGTTCCCCTGTTCAGTCCCAATCGGCAAATTATCCAACCGTTCCGACAATTCAATCTCCTCATCGTCCATATCTCTAGCCGCCTTTGCGGCGGTGAGGTTCGCGCGTCTCGTATTACGCAGTTCCTCCCAATCCAAGGTGAGGCCTCTTGTATACGGCATAAAATCCTTCATAGCGGACGATACACCGCGAAGCAAATGCTGTTCGGCCATGAAATGTGCAGACACGCGTTGCGCCAGCTCCTCGCGATACACGCGTTCATACTTTAGGGCATCTTCGCACAAGCGCTCTGACATTTCATCGTAGGCCTTTTTCGCGTCGTCGACCTTTTGTTGAGAGGCGGAACTTGCATTGCCGCCTGTGCCCAACTCTGCGTCAAGGTCGATCATGGCATCTGAGTATGTGGTTCGTACTTGTTTGTATTCCTCCTTTGTTTGCATGACATTGGACAATTTGGAAGACTCGTCCGGGGTATTGTAAGTCAAGGGCTTTGCAGCGGTATCATCCAGATGTTCAACATAGGTATCCACGACCTTGTCCAAAGTCTCACGACACCTAGAAAACACACGCTCCATATCTGCAACGAGACGTTTTTCCTCTGTGTGAAGAACGCGAGAATAGGTACCCTTCTCCTCATTCCATTTACGCTCACCAAGCTCATCCCGAAAGGCATCAAGCATCATACGATCAAGGTCAGTAAGACTCTTGACAGCTTGCTTCATGTGATGACGGGCGGCATTTGAAAGGTGAGTGACGCGGGCCTTCTTTGCCTTTATTTCCTCGACACGTTTTGAGATAAAGTCGACGCGTGGATTTCGGGTCAGGCTGCAGTAAAATGACAGGAATGAAGATGGAGGTTAGTGAAATCAAGTGCAAAGCTCAGAACGGTTTTGAATGTAGACATGAACAAGGCTGAGACGGCGGGGTGGAGGTGGAAAAGATGAACGTACTTGTTCGCTTGCCGATTCTGTTAAGCACGCGCTGCTTGGCTTTGGCATACATGCCGCCGATCATCATGCTTGGTTTTCCTTTCCGTTCGTCCTCCATGATTTGTGCGTGGGTGGTTGGCGTTGCGTGCGGTGGTGTTAAAAAAGGCGAATAGAAGCCAGACTGGTACGCGGTCTAGAACCGAGTGATAGGGCGCGGGTATCGTAGCACTCGTGTAACAGTCGTTGGATACGTTCCACTTGTGGCTGGTGTCATACGACCTTCGAAACAGCAGCAGAGTGGCTAGTTGACACACTACAGTACAGTACTGCAGCTGAAAAGTGTCCATCGACCTAACCATCGAGGCCACAATCAGCAAATGACACTTGAATTTTCTTGTTGGGCACTGCGTAAATCACCAGCTTTCTGCCTTCGCCCTGCACCCGAACAAAAGCATCCCCGCAGACCGTACTGTACATATTTAATATTTCCACTTTTCATGAAAACTTTACAATTTTTTTCAAAATATATTTCCCACAAAGTTGAACTATTCCAAATTTCTCGCCCATCCCGATCCCGCACCCAAACAATGCCTGGTCTCATTCCCACATGCCTCACCGACCGACATTGATCCCGCCCCCTCCCTCCCAACCATTCAACCACCAACTTGACCCCCAATCACCCCGGTCCTCACCCTCCATCCCTTCCCACCTCTTCCTCTTCCCAAAATGGGCCACGCCCTGTTCTACGGTTTTGTCGGCTTCGGCGTCGCAATATTTTCCAACGCAACCCGAAAGCTCCCGCTCATGCGTCGTACGTATTCCACCTTTCCAAACCACCCCACATTGACCTGCAAACCCCGCCGCCAACTATCGCTAACTCAAATTTCCAAGCCACTCGAAACTCCCTTTGCGTCCGCGGAAAAAGAACCTTGGGAACACCTCGTCTACTTTGGCGTCGGTACGTACCTCGGTAGCCAAATCGAAGGGTAAGTCATCTCGCCTTTCACTCGCAAGATTATCCCATTTACATTCCCTCCCTCCAGTTCCATACCCCACATCTATGTCCTCACCATCAATTTCATTTTCTTTCTACACGCCCCTCTTCTGCAGCGCCAAGGAAACTAAAAGACAACAAATCGCTCAAGTCATGGCTGAGCGAGCAAAAGTCGCCGAGGAACGCGAGGCTCGTATTGCTGCTCGCCGAGCTACTGGTGACCTCTAGCTCAAATTTTCTACTCGTCATCCTCCACCCCATCAATACATTGTCAAGTCGTCCCGTTTTATCAGTAAACACCATCACCTTTACATTGCCATTACTTCCATGCTCTCCCCGCCCACACTTGCTTGAACTACCTCGTCCATTGCAGACATATGCGCTCTCGTGCTATCTTGCAGCTTCTTTTTGTACCTCTCCGCATCCTCGTATTCATCCTCCACCTCCCCTAGCAACTCCACCGTCGCATCAATCGCCGAGTAGGGCACATAGTAACGTCCCTTTTCCCGCCTTTCCTTGGCCACCTTGTCAACGCTTGCTAGCCCCACCAACAACACTTTTGCCGCCTCAACGGGCCGATGATACCTCAACAGCGTTCGAACCACTCCAGCCGCATCTCCCATTCTCCTCCCTGAAAAGTTTCGTGCATATTCCGCAGTTCCCTCCGCAAACGCTGGTGTTCCCCACGCCGCGGCGTCCACAAGCCACTGAGGCACACCAACCGCCCCTCCTGTTGTTGATAATGCACTCTCCAGTGCTACCAGATTCCAATTCTTGGAACATTCCTTTTGTCCTTCTGTTGAAACAACAGCACGCAGAAAGTCGTCCAAGTGGCTGTACCCGAACTTATCGACAGATCTTTGAGACGCGAGGAAAGAAGCTGCTTGCACTACCTCCACAAGCACACTGTCGCCAGCTTCCTCCCTCCATGCACTTCCCAACTCTGCACACAGCAGCATCTTATCATAGGTCGCGTTTCTGGCCAACCTTGACGTAATCCAAGCAACTCCCTCCTTTCCATCGGCTAGCAAATTGCAGTGGGGAGAACTCAAGTACGGCACCAACTCCTCAATGTCAAGATCCTGCCCACCACCTGATCGCAACTCAGCTAACACCTTGCTCTGCGCATATGCCAAAAGGTGGCGTCGAGATGCCCAAGATAGGCTCACGATTCCTTTCGTACTCGCCTGTGATTCAGATACGATTGCGTATCGCGACCTCAAAATAAAACGTCTCTGGGGCGGTTCTAAGTGGGCAGCAGATAGTGCATACGAGAACGCCTGGCACTTCAATTTTGTCCACGAAAGCAGTATAGAAATTTGCGCTTCCACATCTAGATGCCTACCCCGACCGGACGCGAAGCTCCGAATTGCTGCGAGCCCCTCGTGACTTAGACGTTCACTCCACTCTAGCGCGCATGTTGCAGCGCTTGACTCATCCCCACACGTAACATACCAAGCGTACAACTGCTCATACTCGCAAACACTCTTTGCTGCCTTGTCTGAAGCTTTTTTCTCCATAGCCCCTGGTGGTTTGGCAGGAAGCTCTTGCACACTAGATGGATCTTCGATCCGCATCGCATCAGCAGCCCTCGCTCTCCTTTCAAGAGCTAGTCCACAAAGGACATGCAAAGGCTCCGGCAGTTCGTAATCAGCTAGCCACTGCAGTTTCCCTTGATCGGCTGCTACGTTAACAAATAAACCTATAGCATCCCTCAACGCATCGCTCTCCTCTTTCACCACAAAAGGCGCCTCCTCTGAAGAGAAAGGTAACCGCAAAATCGCTGTCAACGCGTGCTCCAACTCCATCGCGTCCAGAAAGGTGCTGAACGCAGCAGCTCTCATCATCTCATGACGCTGCCGATCAGGTGCTCTTGACATTGCCTCAAGAGCTACTGCCGCGGCATTCCGCGGTGCATTGCTGCTCTCCAAGAGGCGTACAGACCGCTCAAGCAACCAAAAGCCAAGATGCTGCCGGATTTGTTCCCTTGTCAGACCATTTGGTAAACCTTCTCCCTCCCCAGACATGACAACATCATCCGCACGACCTTGTTCGGCCGCTTCTGCATCATACTCCGACAATCCGGCCAGGTCCAAAACGCACTGTACATCATCCTCGGCTAATTCAATATGTTTCTCACACCAGTTAGCTGAACCGACCAGACAAGCATAGGCTTTTTCAACGAGCAGAATGGCACCCCTCGACTTGTCCTCCCCGGGCGAGTGCCGTGGACTAGCTACTTGATGGAAACCACTTTGTCGAAACTGAGAAAGCCAGGCCAATCCACTAGCAAACATAGCTGATATTGGTAACTTGTCGCCAACTTGATCCGTAGACATAAGCAGTTGCTGCATTTCAGATGCTTTGTTCAAGAAAGACAGCAGTGGTGGACCCGGTTTCAATGTTCTCATCGTTAGAGAAACCGCGGTCGAAAACATATCGCCGACCTGTGTATTGCCACGTAGCCCTCTCAAAGTTACTAGCGCTACACGATTGCTCAAGGGCATATCAGTGAGAACGTGAGAGAACGAAACCGCTAGCAATACCATAAACTTGAGTTGGTTCTTCTCATCGTTCGGAACACCATTCCCCATGTACTGCGAGGCGATCACTTGACAAGCCGCATGTGAAGAGAGTAGACATGCTATCTCCAGATTTAAAACCGGCTCCTTGCAGCTTAGAAGGCGGGTGGTGTTGGCAATAGCCTTCTCTTCTGCCTCCAAGAGCTTTCGAAAAATATGCAAGGAATTATTTCGAGCGACGACAATCCCAACTTCTGGGACCAAAGATAAATCGCGAACCAGCAATTCCTCAGATTTGCATATATGCTCCGCTCTCGCCCGAACACGTCTCCACATATTGTCTGGGTCCTTGTCGAAAACCGTGTTTCTGACATTGTGCTGGATGTCGGCGTGGGTGTAAGACCCAGGATCATCGAGTCGCAAGGCTTTGGCTACAGTTTTCGCAGAGAAACGGTGAGCCTGCATGAAAGAGTCCACGGGGTCTGGCGAGGCACTGTCTAAGGCCTTTCCGAGCCCAAAGGATTGATCAACGTCCTCCAGAGCTGTCCAGAGAGTACCAGTTGGAATGCCAACATTCGAATCAATTTCATTCGAGACGTTCAGTACGCCCGACACGAATCCAGTCTCAGACGCGACAATAACATCATCTCCAGTGAAACAAGCGGCGACGATACGATCTATAGGACCATCTCTCTTTGCAATCTGCGTTGAAGCCAAGGAGATCGAGCGTTCCCCACGCCACTTTGCGGTAACGTTGAACAACCTGAGCGAATCGGCGTTCGGATCCTCATCAACCATAACAACGGCCACAACCGACTCTGCGAGACCAGTGAGCAAAAAATGGTTGACCAAGCCATTGACAAGCTTCACCGGCAGGTCAAGGTCCGCCAGAAACTGAAACTGGTGGTCCACCTCCATGTACACACAGACCCTGCCACTCTGATGCAACGAGGCGACCACTTTCCCCTCCATCCTAACCAAAGCCAAACCCAAAACCGAATCGCGACTCTCCCTTCCACTAGCCCTATCTTCTTTACCCCTCCTCAAAAACGCGTGCGGCACACTAACAGCATGTGAATTAGCCTCTGCAGGGCCCGCACCCAAAGAAGCAGTAAGAGCCCTCTGTGTACCAAACAAGCGGTTCATCAAACCAAGCGACATTGAGGATGCAACGGAGCGATGACTGGAATCATCCTCCGACATACCGGATACCATACTGGTGGTATCTCCCTGTCGACGTTGCTCCGACGCACCCGGGGCGCGCGGCTCAAAGCGGTTGACCTGAATGGCCGGAGACGGGAGATCTGTGAAACACAGACGGGCACATGCGCCATCGTCAAATCCCACAATGACTTCGGTGCCAATATCGGTCATACATGTGACACACGCACGCTCGACCATGCAGCGTGCGACTGGGATACATTCAAAGCGATGGTTGTTCTGAGCATGCGGGGGATATAAACGAATTCGAAGCAGGACGGATTGCCTGGAATAACAAGCGACTAGAATGTCAAGCGAGTGGCGGGTGTCAGAGGTGTTGAGTCTCATCAAAGGACGGGAGGTGAGGGGAGCGGAGAATGTGAGGCGAAGGCCCTTGTGAGAGGTGAGTTGCTCGAAGATAAGTGAAGAGGCGTCCTCGACTCGCCAGGAGATGGTGAAATGAGTGAGTCCGGCCCATGTGCCCGCGAGGGTGGGGTGGGGAGCGGGTTGGGTGGGAAAGTCAAACTCGACGGTCGGAAAGGCTTGGACGGTAAAGGAAGGGGCGTATTCGTAAAGACGTGTCTCGCGCATTGTGGGTGGATTGGATTGCCGGGGAGCAGTGGAGTGGAGGGGAGGACTGGTGGTGGTTGATGCAGAGATGCTGGTGGGGGAATCGAGGGATCAAAACTTCGGCCGCGGTACAACGGATGCGTAGGCGGCAATATTTACACTTTTAGATCTTGAGTGAAAAACTTGAAAATTTTTCGGATTTGTCTGGCAGAAAGCAAGTCTATTGAACGGCCAATCCTTCTACTGTACGGTACTGTACTGTACAGTACACTGCACAGCAATGACATTTTGAAACCCAATTCCTCGTAGAGGAAATTCAGGCTTTAAGTTGCTAAATACAGTGGTGGCAATAAATATACGACACTTAGCCTTACTGGTACTGCATTATACTGTACAGTACAGTAGGTCTGAAAACAAATTGAAACCAAACTGAGCAGTTAGGTTACTTTTTTCAATTGAAACTACGATAAGAAAATGACACAACACCAGACCAGAAATCATACCTTTCTTGAAATGAGTGAGAGTTCTCCAAAGGAAGTCAGTGTAATCTAGTGAATTAAAACAATAGAGAAACACATAACACTTTATCAAAGCAAAAAATCTAACAGCAACAGGGATAACTAAATAAGTACGCATTACAGCAATCAGGGATAACTTATGCAGCTTACTTGCTCCAGTAGTTGGGACTGATTTGAACCTTTGTGTTGCACGTTTGCTCGAGACAGAACTGGTAATGGCAGGGTTAAAAATGCTTGATCACTCGAATCTCCGGATGCTGCTGTACAGCGGCTATGGGCGCGGGGCGCTTCTTCCGGGGATGGTACCCTCAATGGGGTGTAGTGTGAGAGCTTCCGTTTGGTGCCAACCTTACTTGTCTTGAATGGACGTACTCTGTCAGCAATGGCAGGCCTGGGGAGGCACACGAAGGGGAGAGGATGTTTCAGCGAAAAGGCAGGTGAGTTGCCAGGACCGAGATAAATGACCGGGAGTAATGGATTGGTGGAATTGGATGAGTTGATCGGCGTGTCTCCCCAGACGCTGAGATCCTTGTCCGGTTCCATTCGTTCCATCATGCGTACGCTTGGGTAAACTCTTTAGATTTGGTGTGTTCGCGTCGCAAGAGTTGTAAGGAGAGTAGCGCGGTCATACGCCCGTGACCACTATGCGCGTTGATCCTCTGACCAGAACCAAATCAACACTTCCACCGGTTGCTGCGTTTGCGTGACACTTGAATCATCAATATCCATAACAAATCATAACATAAAATCATCATAAATCAAGAACAAAAGACGGCTTGTGATTGGGCCATGAAGGATGAATGGAGGGAGGGAGGCGGGAGAACAAGCGACGACTTGAGGGACCAGCAGTTGTGCCAAAGGTTTCCAAGTTGTCGGTTATATGGAACTGTTCGACGGGTTCTGATCGCACACCAAGTCCTTGAGCAACGGTAAGCTGCCAACGTGGCCTTATCTCGAGTGGCTTACAGTCCGGCGGATGCAAATGCAACCGAGATGCAGACGTGACAGCGTGACTTGCTTCCAGTTGTGGATCACAGCCACGTCGAAGCCCCCCTATCATATTCACTCATAATTTTCCAATCATTCCACCGAATTAAAACAATAGAGAAAACCAAATGTACCGGAGGTACGTGATAACGAGAGTGAGGTCACAGCAAGTGACCGAAGAAAAAGAACGAATCATCACATTGCATCACCCTAGCATCCAGATAAGACTCGCGGAATGTGCGTCCAGCCGACCAATCCCCCCATATCAATATCCGATATTCCTGAACCCCAATCGCTGCACATTCTGATGCGGCACCCATGCGCAGCGAGTGCGAAGACCAAGAGACTTGAGGGGTGGAGGTGTGACTTGAGCACGAGCGAGACAAGACTGTAGCCAAAGAGTAATGGTTCTTGCGCTCGTAGAAAGACGAGTCCCAGGTAAAGCCCAATAGTACTTGCTCCCGGATCGGTTCGAGCGGCGTAGGGTATCATAACGACAGACCAGGTCGATCACGCTGGTATCGAAGCGAGGATTTCGGCGGTAAGCAAGAGTATGAGCAACCCGGTTACGATTCTTGCGTAGTGCGATGGCGATGTTGATGGAATCCGGAGTGACAGTGATGTTGGTCAGCAACAGAGACACCCCAGCTTCGCCACGTTCAAAGAAAATGTAGCTGACGAGTACGGCACAGGCGTTGCGTAGAAATTCTAGATCAGTGTCCGGAGACGCGAGTGCGAGAGCGAAGATTCGACGAGCAGAGGTGAGTCCCTGACTTGAGCATGTTGGCGAACGACCGGATGTTGTCCGTCACGGCGCGGAGCTCCAAGAATGTTATTGGCTTGACGCGAAGAAGAGGATCCCATAAGCCACGAGCTTCCCACGTTCCTTGGGTTCCTGGTTGCAAATTGGAGCCCAAGGTTCCCCCTTGACCAATGGTCGTCGATGCGTCCGAGTGGAGCGCCAACGTAGGGGATGGGGTCGACACGGGCCTCTCTGGCGGACTGTGAGCTAGATCGCGCCAGTGTTTGAGGTCCCGAATCGCTGAGTGAAGCAGCTTCACCCGTTTCCCTGAGTTGGATGTGTTCAGCTTGAGCGAATCGTAGATGGATCGGGTGTAGAACCGTGCGAGTGGCATGGCCAGGGAGCATGATATTGCCACTCCTGCGAAGTGGCGTAACAGTTGGACGTCGACCAGGCGGCGGTTCCGACGTGCTTGGCGGAGCAACTGTTGCGAGATACCCTTGAGTTTTTCCATTCGCTTTGCGGTTACTCCAAACATCATACGAGTTGTATCGATAGTAAAACCGAGATGTTCGATACACTGCGTTCCGGCCCAGTTTCCCTTGTCTTCCTTGCGAAGTAGTCCGCAAGCCTTCAAGAGACGATCGATTTGCACACGAGCCTTGTGAAGACGAGAGCGTCGGCGAACCGCGACCAGAAAGTCGTCCATGTACGGGTGCATACGCAGACGAAGGCGATTTCGGACGAAGCGGACGAAGGGTCTCATGAGCTTGATAAAATATGCCGGCGAAAGCTTCCATCCAAAAGGGAGGGCGATACAGCGGAAATATCGGTTGTCCACCTTGAAAATAAACCAGTTGCGAATATCGGGATGCAATCGAAAATGGTGGTAGCCCTTCGCGATATCGAACGAGAAAAGGTAGTCTGAACGCTTGAAATCCAGAGCGAACCCTTCCAGGGTTTCCATTTTGACAGGCATGTCTCGAAATAATATAGACTGGCGGGAAAGGTTTACAACCAACCGCTGTTTTTCCCCGGTAACTGCGACGAATGCGTTGGAAATCGGGTAGCCATCCTTGTGCAGACGAAGAGCTTCGGCAGCTGAGATTTCTTCGTACGTTCGACGGTGAAGAGCGTCTTTGATTGCGTCGTCGAAGAATTCCCGGTCGGACGGATCGATAGGGATTTGAGAGAGGCGGAATTGAGTGTCTGAAAGGGATGTTTTCACCGGGCGCTCGTAAACTCCAAAACGGAGTGCCCGAAGAAGTAATTCGGAGGCCTGAAGGGTCTGGGACCAAAAGGGAGCGGCGCGTTGGGTGTCGCGCCACAGGACTTGAGACATAGGACAAAACGACGGCGGAGATGACCGCTTTACTTGCGACTAGGCTTTTCGGCCGGACCAGGCTGGTTCCTTCCAGGTCCCTTCGGAGGGCGGCGATTTCCGGCGGCTTGTTGCTTGTTGAACTCCTTTGCGTAAGCTTGCGAACGGAGCTCGGCGAACTTGTGTTTGGTAGTTCGATACAAATCGGATGCGTAGGGGAAGTCGTCTTCTCTAAGGTACTTCTGGAGAAGAATAGCCTCTGATTTACCGGATTCCAAGGAGTCGGTGAAGAAATCAACTCGTTCCAATACCCTGGAATAGGAAGCTTCAAAAAAGTGATGTAGAACTGCGAAGGCCTCGGTAGCGGCTTGGACGTCCTTCGCAGCCAGGGCCTCGGTGACTCGATGGGCACTGGCGAGGGCGTTTTCACAGTTGTTGCCCACGTTCCAGAGGACTTCAGCTTCCCACCCGTCCCTCTGATCGGCTGTCTTGATGCGTCCAAACAGGCCTTCAGGTTCCGGAATGAACCTTTTTGCGGGAAAGGGAGCGACGGTAAGAGGTTTCTCGAACTTGTTGAGCTTACCGGTAGCGGCGTAAGCTCGCCGAGTGGCGAAGGTTTCGCCCACCTGCTCGGCACTTGGGGGCGGCAGTGAAAACTGCAGTTGCCCAACCTTGAAGGCCTCGGCGGCGGCCGTGGCTTGATCGGCGGGATCCGACGGCGGATCTGCGGCAGCGGAGGCCCAGCGGCGGGAGCGGCTTGGGCGGAAGGACCAGCACCACCCTTGAGCAAATTGACGACTTCAGAGAGTTGATTCTCGAGGGTTGAAAACTTGTTTTGGAGGGCTTCGATACGGGAACCGGTTGATGCAGCAGAGGAGGACTCAGCATTAGACATGGTAAGGGTGTTGTGTTGTTTGAATGTCGGCCTAGACGGTGATTCGTCTGGAGCTGGTTCGAAGGATGAGAACAAGCGACGACTTGAGGGACCAGCAGTTGTGCCAAAGGTTTCCAAGTTGTCGGTTATATGGAACTGTTCGACGGGTTCTGATCGCACACCAAGTCCTTGAGCAACGGTAAGCTGCCAACGTGGCCTTATCTCGAGTGGCTTACAGTCCGGCGGATGCAAATGCAACCGAGATGCAGACGTGACAGCGTGACTTGCTTCCAGTTGTGGATCACAGCCACGTCGAAGCCCCCCTATCATATTCACCCATAATTTTCCAATCATTCCACCAAAACAAAGAGACTGATTATTATTTCAAATAAAAAGCAAAGACTGTACACTATCCCGAATTTTTCCGACTCCCCCGTTATCTCCGACCTCCGCCCCAAACCATCGTTTGTCGATGATGGGAGGCTCTTATCTTATTCGGAAGCCGCTTCTATCAAATTCAACCCCGACGTCGCCTATGGGCAAGCGTAAACTAAACGCGCCAGCGAGGCTATCACGAGCACGGAGACGACCACTGGTTTGCCTCTCCAGGGTCCGTATGGGCCTAAGCGCCTGTTAATGTCGATTAGGAGGATAAATTGGTCTCACTTTCATTCTGTGGAAGGCGACGACTATGATTATGACGTCTCTTTTCGCTCCCTCTGTCGATGCTCTGCCATCAAGGCCCAACTGTCGCAATAGGGGGGTTTTTTCTATCTGTTCCAGTGTCGCCTTCCCCTCCTAGCTCGCATGCAGTGTCACAGAGAGGGTCTTTCGTTTACATGACCAACCCATAGACCAACCCATAATCCCTCATATTTTTCTGTAACTCGACCACTCTCACCCAATGAAATAAATGGGTCTGCTACTGAGAGTCAAAAGGATGTCCATCTTGGAATTCCAATGCCCTAAAATTGAACTCACCCAATCGCCTCCTTTTCTCGCGGTAGGCGGCCTGTGCCGCAGGCCGCTTATTGTGCGACTCAGTTCCGATTGAATACAAACGATTTCTCACTGAACTGTACATATGGGCATCCTCGGCCCTCATAGGGTGGTAGGTTATGTAAAAATTAGTCGGTGCAGCGCAAAGCTTGAACACTGCATCGTAGCGAGCCTCTCCCTTCCTCCACTTCCCTCCCATCACTCCCCAAAGAGTGGAAAGCCGAACAAACCAGTTTTTCACGATTATGCAATCGGATGGAATTTCCCTGTTCCTTTCTACGTTTTCGGCGAGTAAGAATCCATTATTAGATATATTTTTCGAAATGCTATCCCAAACCAGCTCCACAGCACCCTGGTAGCCCTTATCCGTTAAAACGGCCCAATACTGAGAATATTCTCCTGACAGCTCTCCGACATCAGCTATGTCAACTTCAGACTGTTCCGTTTTTAAAGAACTTTTATGAAACTGCACATTTCGATGATATATCTCCAAGTCGGCCACGTTTCCCGGGTAAAGTCTGCTGCAGTTAATGGCTTGTCCTTTTTTAAAACGCTGATTCCACTTTATAGCCGTAGAGCTTGTTCTTGTCTGAGACATACTTCTTACCCTCTTGCATGTTTCCCGAAAGCCTGTTGCCTTGCTGAAATGTAATGTCAGTCGCATAACGTGCGCAAGGAACGTACTTGAATGGAATGCGATTTTCCAGTAACTCACCACATGGATATTCGCTATCTATTTCTTTTATTAAATTTTCGTACGCGAACTTCTATATACCACCAATATACTTTGAAATCATCTTCTCGAATGTAGTTCCTTTCAAATTAAAAACACGAGCTGCGATGTCCCACTGCTTTTCGCACTTCAATACGACTAGAGTCATAAATAACAAGTCCATGCGATTGTAGGCGCATTTGCGCCCAGGCCCTACATTGTGTCCCTCTCGAACTGTGCTTGAAAAGTAGTTCCAGGGCTGCTTGAACTGTGAATCATCGAAGTTGCACATTTCGTGAATACCTTTATTTCCGACGGACTCATAAAAGGTATCAAAAACCGGACACAAACTGTCATTTTCGTCATCGCTGTCCTGTTCCAGCCTAATGTCGGTGTATTTCAGAAGCTCCTGCTCCCTAGCCACTGCAGCTGAGACTAACACGTGAAGGGTATCGGCAGCCGCCGATGGGGAGGGCACATTGACAGCGGTAGCGGTGGGTTGAGAGGAGCTCGTGCTGGTTGAAAGATAAGACTCTTTCTTTCAAATCCGTGTATGGTTGGGCTGCCTGGTGGAATTGAAGGGACAGCCGAGGTCAGGGAAGCGGAGGGAGTTGAAACAGTATCTGAGGCCGTAATTGATAGCAGAGGGGTCTGGGCTGGCAGGGGCGAAGGAGTACGCAGCAGTGGGGGGATAGACTGCAGTGAAGGAGAGGATGGGAGCGATGAATTAAGCGGGGTCGTATGGGGCGAATGGGGACGGCTCTATCCACATGGAAATATTGCTAATGAAGGGCTTTGGTGGTACTGTCCATTGCCGTTTCGGGCTGTTCATCAGTACTGTGCTTTTCATTTGGAAATGGCGCGCAAAATTTTCAAATACTGTGGGCTTTTGGAAATGGGGTGTTTTTTGTTTCTGTGCTTTTTTGCAATGGCATGGTTGTGCCGTTAGTGTACAGTAAATATTAGAGTGGAGCACTATTTGTTGAAATACTGTACCTTTATTTAAAATTCTACGTTTGATAAACCATGTGGTTTTATATTATTGCCCTACCGTGATATTGATTTTTGTACAGAATTTGAGCATTTGTTTAATCTATGATAGAGAGGCCTAGTATTAGAGTAAGAACCAAACCCTTCAGTCCACGTATATATCAGACCATGATTCGTCCATTTCTGAAGCCAGATTTTAAAAAACAAAAGAACTTTGGATGATACAAGACCATGAGTCGTATACCCCCGGCAAAAATTATACTGACACTTTTCACAGTTTGGTTACATGGCGGTAATAACAATGAAAAATGGCGCAAAACTCTGTTAAACTCAGCCGTTTTGACCTCTTTAAACATGAAGAGACACTTATCGAAGAAATAGCATTCCAGTTCACCCAATACGATGCCGCTAAAACTGTAACTCACCATATTCGAAAGAGGACAAATACTAGCCCACCACTCCAGCTGCCTAAGCATTTAAGCTATTCAAAGGGAGCTACAAAGATCCATAGATGTGGTATACAGGTTTTGAAGGATCCACAACGATACGGAACCAAAAAAAGCGCTGGAAGGCCACCCAAATGGACGAAAACGGCCAACAGGAGGGTTATTCGGGAAGCTTCTAAGAGGAAACTGAGCTCTTTTGGATTAGTAAAGGCTCTTCAACTCCCAGATAAGGCTCCTTCTGTTCAATTATTGCTTCAAAAGCAAGCACATCTCCGGTACAAGATAATTGCTCGCAAACTCGCTATGCGTGAATATCACGAGAAAATAAGAATGGCCTGGGCAACTGGAAAGGTCACATGGAGTGAAGTTAAATAGAATAGTATCGTTTGGTCTGATGAGAAGAAATTGATGGTCCGGACGGTCTAGCATACAAATGGCATGATTTGCGAAAAGACAAGGACTGGTTTTCGAAGAAAAAAAATGATGGTGAGAGTTTTATGGTCTGGGCTTGTTTTGCTGGAAACAAAATGTCTCCACTCGTAATATTGAACGGAAAACAAGACGGACCGAAGTATGTGAAGACCTTACAAGATTATATACTCCATTTCGCCGAGTATATGCCACTTTGGTGGCAGTTTATGCAGGACAGTGCACCGCGTCATCATGCAAGGGTGACGGAAGATTGGCTTAAAGATCATTGATTTCAGTTGTAGAGTGGCCCGCTTATGCACCAGACCTGAATTCTTTTTAGAAATTTTGGGGCATTCTAGTGAGGAAGGTTTACGCCAACCAGCGGCAGTTTGAAGATGTGGATTCTCTCATTGACTGCATTATGGATACTTGGTAAGATATCGACTCTGAAACGCGCGTTAAGATAGTTAAGTCCATGCAGAAACGTTGCGTATCCGTTATACATGCCAAGGGCAAGAAGATAGACTACTAAGTTGGCCGAGTTAAAGGTTTGGTCCACTTTGAATAGACCGTGTTTCAAAGTGTCAGTATATTTTTTGCCGGGGGTATTTCGCCATGAACACAGTCCGACCGGACCATTATTGAACTGGTTAAACCGCCAAAAAGGTCGGTCCTGTCGGGGTGCTTGAACGCGCAAAGTCAGTCTACCCAAATATTTTGGTAGGTTGGTTCGGTCCCCCTTAATCAATTATAAAAAAGGGAGCGGTTTTTAAACGCACTTTTAGTTCCCCAGTCCGGTCACAGTTATAGACTCATTTTTTGTCGCAAACCGCGGTTCAAACCTAGATAATGCTAGTGATGTTTACAGTGGAGTTACAACTCTTTTGATCCGATTGGTATCGGAGGGACATTCGTCATTTTCGTTAGAAGATTTTCAAGTTCGTTGCCTCGCTCATGTCGTTAATCTTGGTGTAAAGGAGTGTCTAGGGCTGATAAGGGAAGAAATATTGACAATTCGATCCCTTATCAACGCTATTTGAGCTTCAGCAAAGCGGCGGGATTTGTTTAATACAGTGAAAATGGAGCTTGGCGATAACGCCAAGCTTCCAGTTCTGGATGTCGAAACAAGGTGGTCATCCACATTTAGGATGATTAAGGATGCGTTTGCCGCCCGTCGTGTGTTTACCGCCGTTTGCAATAGAATTGAAGATTTGGCTGTGTTCATTATACCGGAGGCCGAGTGGGAGAAATCTGCTGTAATATGCAAATTTTTAGAAACCGCCGCAGCTGTAGCCGAATTGCAATCAGGATCAACTTATGTTACACTGAGCATGTCTGTGAAGGCTTTCGACTTGCTTAAGAGAAAAGCACCGAGTGCGGCAAGTGGAAACGTACAGGCTCTTGTGCCTATTGCAACAAAAATGAGTCGGAAACTGGAGTCCTATGAGAGATTTCTTTGTTCTGAATTAGCCAAATTGGCGAAAATATTTGACCCTCGATTCTCTAATGATGTCATTTCAGATTCAAATTTGTTAAGAAGGTATGTCTGTATTTCGGAGACGAGCGGGGGAAGGGGCGAGACGATAGAGTAGTCGGCGCCGGAGTCCTGTTCAAACAATGACCGCTCAGATCGGCATTGTTTGAACAGCTTCTAGATGACAACAGTGTTGATTTGCGTGGTGATGATGAGATTGGCCGTTTTATTAGGTCAACGTCATGTGCCACTCGTGGAATTGATCCACTAGAGTGGTGAAAGCAAATGAGGATCGATTCCCCTCCATTGCTCCTGTTGCCAGAGATGTTTTAGCGATTCAGGCGTCTTCTGTGGCGAGCGAGAGTTCATTCTCTCGAGCCAATCAAGTTTTAGATGAGTCTTGATTAAGGTTGAGTGATGAAACTATACAGTCCTCTGTGCTTCTAAAGTCTTGGAATAGTTTCTTCAAGAAGTAAACATTTGTTAATTGAAAGAATTGGCACCAAGTATTGTCCTTAGTCTCTGCAGCACAGTCACATGTGCATGCGCAAAGCATATAGACATGTGCTTGTGCACATGCTTTCCACTTTTTGCGGACTTTCCATTGTGGTAAGTATTAATGGACGTTTATACAAGAGAGTTGCAACAGGCGTGGCCGTCTGTGCTGCCGTGCGTCTAGTGTGGGCTGCCAGTAGTGTTTCTGCCAATAGCTATCCGATTCCGCTGTGTTAAGTCCCATTATGGTAAGTCCACACAATGTGCAAAGCATGTGCAATGTGTGTCTGCAGCAATACTATTTATATTTCATAGACAAGACATGCAGTTAGTTACTGCATGTCTTGTCTATTAAAGCATCCAAACACACCCTACTCATAATAGTGCGTTCAGTCCTCCGGCAAGGCATGCTGTAGCAGCTGCAATGTTCAAATGCAGCGTACCTTAGAGCCTGCCTTACGCCGGTCTCTCAACAAACAATTGTGGGTTATGAGGTTTTAGATGTCTCGCTCTATCTCTTTCTATTCAGGAGAGTAAAAGGACAACGGGAGGAGGCATTTTGGTGCTCTACTATCTATTTCTAATGCTCCATGATATAGCCGAACATATTTTTCAAGAGTAAAGCACCCAAACGCTTCCTCGTGCTGAAAAATGAAATGGTTCCCTTCCAAATTTCTTAGCGGCGAATGAGGCTTTCTGATAGGCATGTGGCAGCACACCAGAGTAATGACGCTTTAAAGTCTACCGTAAAGCCACCATAGGGCACGCTGCATTGGATATGGCGGTTGCTGCGGCGTCCCTTTGCGTGAGGACCGAACACACCCTCACGAACGTTTCCATTGCTCTGACAGCTACATTCTTCATCCATAATGACTTCCTATGCGCCCGGGTGCCATCCACAGAGCGTGAATATAAGGACTGGGGCGAGCCTATATCTAGTAAAAGCAGCTATGAACTCTTGATACCTTCAATTCTACCTAGGAAGAGCAAGCTCGTCCCTGTCCCAATCTCGATGCTCGGGAGGTGGCACCCAAGCGCGTTCTCCATTTTTATGGAGTTGGCACGATCAGTCACCGACCCAGCTAAGGACTAATATGCCAAGGTGAGGGGTATCCTTCTCCAGCGACACGATGCGTTGATAATCACCTCCAACACCACCTGTATCTTGTGGGCTACCGTACATTTTCTAGTAGCTATAACGCTCGGATTTGCGTAACGTAGATCCTGCAACATCATTCGAATGTAAAGTTTATAGGGTTCCAAACTCTAAAGCCACTCGCAGTACCCACCCCAATCTTCCCCTGTCCTTACAAGTTGTACCGCTGTCTGTGGAATTGTTTAAAAAGGGATGTAAAAGTACAGTCGTGGTAAGATTGTCCACTTCCGTATAACACACATTGTGCTGAGGGGGAAGAATGGGGCTGGTTTACTGCGAGTGATTTAAGAGGTTGCAACCCTGTAAACTTCTATTCGAGCGATGTTGCAGGAGCTACATTACAAAAGTCTGGGCGTTGTAGCCAATAGAAAGTGGCAGAAAGCCCGGTCAAGAGACGGGCGGTGTTAGAGGTGACCATCAGCGCCGCGTGTCGCTGGAGGAGAATAGCCCTTATCTTGGCGTATTGGGCCATAGCTCGATCTGCGACCGATCGTGCCACCTCCGTGATAACAGAGAACGCTTAAAGTTCGGTTCAGCTTGTACTTGGTTAGGTATGGGACCGGTCCGGTTAGAATACGTCCGACAGACCAAAAAAATTGCATTTTAATTGTTGACGTAGTCCTTAGCAGATGCGATTACAGCACAGTCTGGTTCGTTAATAGTACTTACTTTAGGGAGTTCGGTTTATAATGGTGGTTTGAAATAATTAGAGCGGTTTGTCCCTTCCAGCAATGAAATCGTGGTCAGTCTCTGTACCTGGCCCTTTACAGAGGTCTGGCTTATAAGTAACACATGTCTCTTTTCTAGGACCATCATGGGACCGTGTTCATGGTGACCTGGATGCACCTGCTCTAGCGACTACGGAACAACTTGAGGAAACAGTAGTACAGTATACTGTAATGTAGTGGTTGTCACACTTTTGGGCTGCATTGGGCTACACTGAAAGTGTCACGTCACACGTGAACTACAGACAGTTCTTACGCCTTTGGTGTGTGCCCCCCTTACATCTGGGGGCAGATTGAGAAATAATCCAACATTAAATCGATTGCGGGTCAGACTGAAACTTGTGAATTTGTTGCGTGATTACAAGTATGTAAGATATTTTTCCTTACGCTACAGCTTTGTGCCGTTTGTACACGTGGAAATTACTTTTTGCCCAAGTTGCAACGTGGAAATGGCCAACAACGCACTATTTTTCGTGTAGCGATTACGGCATTTTTGTGCAATTACTGCAATTACTGCACAATTTGCATTTACAATTTGCTGTCGGCCGAACACTGCCTCAAAAGCTACGGTAGTCAATTCTAGTGGGCCTGCACGTCGCACTTGCCAAATCCATTGATAAAGCACAAAACACTCAACACCAAGTAAAGCGCTCTATTTAGCCGCAGTGAGTCAAGTTACTGCCACTAGTCCCCCCAGCTGCTGCGTTCTCTTCCCCTTTCAACCGTCCCCGGCTTTACTGCGACTTTCGGCGATAGCATTAAACGATGCCTCCAATCGCTGCACCCGCGCCATCAAATCCATCTTTTCTCCCCCCGTCTTTCCCCCTGCCGTAGCACCACCTTCTTTTCCTACCACCGAATCCTTAAACGCAGCCTGCAGCAACTCAACCTCCCTCAACAGCGGCGATGCCTCTGCAAAACTCACGCCTTCGTCCCCCTCACCACTCACCAAACCATCCAATTCACCAGTCGTCGCGGTCACATCATTCTCCCAATCATCAATCTACATCATCCACAAATCCACATCGTAACAAACAAACACATAAAGTCAGTCTCATTCCCAAACAGAATCCAAACCCACACCAGCCCAAACCATTCAGCCCTCCTTAACCAAAACTTACCGTCCCCTCATGCGATTCCTCTCGCCCTCCCTCCCCATCTCTCTCCCTCATCAACTCCTCCAACTCCTCCTCCTCCACCATACCTCTCCCGCCTCCCCCCCCTCTCCTCCCCTCCCTAATCCACATCTTCAACTTCCCCAACCGCCTCTCCTTTTCCTCCAACTCCCTCTCATACTTGCTCAAATACCCCCTCAACTTATTCCTCTCCACCACCGCCTCACTCAACAGCCTCTCCCTCGATTCCACTTCCCTCTCCAAAGCCCCCACCCGCTCCCTTTGCACCCTCTCCGCCCGTTCCGCCCCCTCTGCCCGTTCCCTCATCGCATCCACCCCGCTACTTTTCGCCCTCCACCTCTCCATCTCCACTTTCACCTCCGCCAATTCCGCCTCCGCAACCTGCCTCCCCAACACCGCCTCCTCCACTCGTCCTCCCTCTACCGCCTTTTCCTCGGCCAATGCAACCCGTCTTCTCAAATCCATGCACACCCTCTCCAAAGCTACACACTTGCGTCGCTCCCCTACATACCGTTTATCCGAATCATCAGCACGTTGATTCAACCGTACAACCTCGCGCTCCAGTTGTCCAACCTGACTACGCAACCGCGCAGTCTCCGATATTGAAACACAGTCATGGCATCCTTGTTGACGCGTCGTGTCTCTGGTGGTTAGTTTGTCATAGTCTGTGCGAAGGTTGTCGAGTAAACGACTCGACGTTTCGATGGCGGATGTGAGCGACGCGTTTTCACGACGTAGATTCTCGGCCTCCGCGTTTGCTGCCTCGGCACGTGATTCGGATGCTTCCAACAGAGCGCTGAGTCGCTCGATGTTGGTGGGGGGAGTGGCGTTTGTGGCGGGGGAAAGCGTCGTGTTCATGGTGAGACTGCAGTCGCTTTTGGGTTGTTGAGGGAGGAGGGGCATGGGATGGTCTCTGTTGCTTGACCTGGAACGTCGGTCTGGTTTGACGTGTACGGCAGATGTGAACAGGGGGAGGGGCAGATGACATGGAAGGCGAAACACACTTGCCAAAAAGAATGAAAACTTCACAGACCCAACCGTAGATTCGATTGAAAATTGGCCGATGACTTTTTATGGCCAATGTTTCATCATGTTTTACAAGGTATGTAGGTTGCAGCAATTTTTGATCTTTGCACAGCAAATTTGCTCTAGAGTACGAAGTGACATTAAATTAGTTTTAGCATGTAATTTTTAATTTTGAAAAACAAATTTGATCTACATTTTGTTCCTTACCCGAGAAAGGCATGGGCAGTGTTATTTGAAACTCTTATCAAAATGCTCATTTCTTCCCGGAATCACCTGCCATGTGATAACGTCCATTTCGACCCACTCCACCATCACCCTGTAACAATCTTATCAGGTAGACAAAGAGGTGGGGGAGTCGACAACTTGATCCTTGTAAACACCAAATGAGCATGTTTGGATGTATGTCTGAAATGCTTACTCAAAATGTATGCGTGCTTTGGTTAAAGATAAACTTCTGACAGTGACTTGCCTGCAGAGCATTAGTAGATCCAGCATTTGTTTCATCTATCCCTACAAATTGGAGGATTGTTCAGCACTTTGTTTCATTCCATGTTTTTACAGACTTGAGCTTGAAACCTCAAACGTGGGGTAAACCTTTTAATTTCGGAGTGAAAAAGTACCTACATATCGTAAGCGCTGATGTAATGATCTGTCGCTTCCCTAAACGGCTGAAGAATGGCTCTGGACTGGGCGGCGATGACCCGGTATTGGAGGACTACCGCTAAACTGTTAAAGGCCCTTGGTCCGATTCCTTCAATCGTTTATTTCCTGTTGAATGTCTGATGCAACAATTTCTTTATGTCTTGAAAAGAATCTGGCATTTCTCACCTCTGCAGCCCAAGCTATAGGGCCTACATCTCTATACAAACTCTCCTATAGTAAGTCAATTACGTAAAGCAGTGGCAGGATATTCATTCAAATCTACTCAGAAAAGCATTACTCAATTCTATCTACTACGTACCCCTACATTCATTCTAACCTCCAAAGCATCCAGACCTCAGTCCCCTTGCCTCACCAGAACATCCCTCGCTACTCGTCGAGGGATAGTACACAGTCACTTCCCGCTCCAGACTCCCCGCCATTCCAAACTGTTTCAATTTGGCAACCGCCATTACCGCATAAATCCCCCTCCGAAACACCACCATCCCGTTCACCATCTCCTTCCCAGCCCCAATCTTTCTCCTCTGCGCCACCCTATCATCCCCTTCCTTCCTCAACCACCGATGCTGCAAAACTCCAGCTATAGTCGGCCGTTTCCTCCACTCCCGATTCAACAACATCTTGCAAAAGCTCACAGCCTCTTCTGAAATACCCTCACACATCTCCAGCTCATCCAACCCTTCATATCTCGCTTCCCGTTCAGCGCTGGTCTCAGACCCTTCCTTTACGTCAAAAGGAAAAAGCCCTGTCAAGCAAACGTGGCACACGACACCCAATGAGAACACATCCACCGGAGCGCCGTACCAATCGCCACGTGCCACCTCGGGTGCAAGATACAGCTCCGTACCCGCTAAGCCATGACAAAAGTCGTCCATAGAGCTGGTCATGTCGGGACGCCACACGGTAGCAAACCCGAAATCAGACAACATTACAGACAGTGTTGATGCATTGGGTTGCCGCAAAATGACGTTATCACATTTGACATCACGATGAACAATGTTACTCTGATGCAATGAAAGCAAGGCCATTGCAATCTGTGTGACCAGATTTCGTACAAGGATTTCGGGAAGGTTACCCTGGCGTGCGTTGAGTAGCTGACTGAGAGAGCCTTTATTCCCGTATTGCATAACGATATGACAAAAGTCGGCGTCAAAAAAGACATCATAGATGTCTGCAATGTAGGAAGAGTGGGAGGCGGCTTTGTGTTGAAGTTGAATTTCTCTGAAGATGTGGTGCAGTTTGAAACCTGTTGTTTCGGACGTAGGGTCATCGGGAGAGGTAGGCTGCAATGAAATTCGCTTCACAGCGACGGGAGGTGCATGCGGGGGGTGGCGACATTTGGAACAAAAGACACGTGCGTCAGAACCGTGGCCCAACTCGGGGCCGAGACGATACCACTGATCAAATTTGCGATTGGTGGCGCGATGTAAACAGGATAACCAGAGGTTCAAGGCGGTTGGGGAGCTTGCGTGGAGGGTGAGACGGTGTTGGGAGTGTAGTTGATGGGGAGTAGTTTCCGTGGCGTAGACGATGCCGAGTGGACCGAATTGGAGATGGATTTTGAGGGCATTGTTGGAGGAGGTGATTTCGGAGTCGTGTATGAAGTACTTTGCCTGGGCGGCGGAAGAGTCGGTGAGATGACGAGAGAGAAAGCCCCATTGGAGGCGGAAGAAATAGGATTCCGGGCGTAGGGAAAGCGGGTTTGTGCGGGTTTGGAGCCAGCCTTTCATTGTGCAGGGATCGAGGTGGGAATCATTGTTTGTGGGTAGGAAGAGCTGCGGGAACGGAAATCCGGCGAGGGACGAGGGATGAAATTATGATTGCGAGGAGGGCAGGGGATGTGAAATGGAGGAAAGTAGGGGCTGTAAGAATGTTTTTGCTTGCGTGGATGGGGTAAAGATGGGCGACAGTAAAGTTGAGTCGCCGTTTTTCTGGGGCGAATTTTATTCTGGTTTCAGCAGGTTGCAGCAAAAGGCTGGTGGTTTATTTTGAGTTATTAGCAGGCTGGGACGGGATTTGGCTAGTGGACGGACCGGACCGTTGTTGGACGATGCCTCTAAGCTTGAAGCATTTGAATTAAATCCAGCAGTTGAGAATGGACATTGCAGTAAGCAAGTATTGATCCAGCGCCGGTAACCACTTCAAGCTCTAATTGTACAAAAAAGTGCTCGTTAAAGCCGTACAATACATGTATTTCCGAAACTTTTTCCAAATGCACAATTCCGGGGTCCAATCTTGACGGGACGCGTGGCACTGTGACTGTACAGTACAGCACTGTACCTGTTGTACCTCATGTAACTTTACTGTACACCACCTCTTGTGTTGTACGGTACGTTCGAGGGTACAGTACAGTACAGTAACTGTATTGCTGGACAGCCGAACGCCCGCCTTCTCAGCATCATTGCCAGATTGCAGAATGATCTGCCTCGACTCACTGCCGTGCCCTCCATCCACCATCGAGCTCAACTCAACGTCCTCTTCACCCGACCCTCTCAACCCCATCATGCGTATCCCCACCTTTCTTTCGCACCCTCCCCTTCCCTCCCCTCCCTCACCCAACCACACATCCCCCCCAACCTGCAATCTCCATCCCCACCCTACCTCTCGTCGAACATTTCTAACCCTCCTATCGCTAACCCCCTTCCTCCTCGACCCACCAACGCAAGCTGCAGAGCCACCCC
Source organism: Kappaphycus alvarezii (assembly GCA_002205965.3). Lineage (NCBI taxonomy): Eukaryota > Rhodophyta > Florideophyceae > Gigartinales > Solieriaceae > Kappaphycus > Kappaphycus alvarezii. The sequence continues at coordinate 28,186 of NADL03000612.1, read as the reverse complement.
CCCAACTCCCTCCGGGCGCCCGAGAATTCTCACGCCTCCTGTCCGCGCAGAAGCAATGGGCACAACTGGTTCCGATTTTCACCTCCCAACGTCAACTAGAACCCTCGGAATGGGATTCCCTTCGCGGCTATCTCAGGTCCATCTACGCCGTTTCAGGGGACATGGAGTTTTTATCAAAGACATGGAATCCAACATTGAAACCGCGAGGCATAGGCATTGCAAAACAGTTTCGCACTATAGTCAAAGGCATGGATAAGCCAGCCTTGGATCAGGACGTACAACGCTTTTCACAAATGCACGCCGAGGCAACACACCTGCTCGACGAGTTTTTCGCAGTTTTGAAAGAGGCCAGTATCGGCGACATTCCCGACGAATTGTAAACGCCATCATATGTCTTTTCACGCCACGTTGATTTTACTTGCCAGCCCCAACTAGACACGGGCGATAAACGCTACAGGCACAAACAACGCCTACATAAACACAACCATCGCCCAAACAACACACCCCACAGCATACATCCAACCCTTTTCCACACCATGGCGCAACTAACGACGACGTTCATCATAACTGCCGAAAAAGTCCTCATTATCCTGTCCGCCGCCAAACTGCAAAAACAGGACAAAGAAAGCGGCCGGTATCAAAATCAGCGGAATGTACAAGAGCGGGTTATCGATGCCCAACGACTCGCCAGTACCCTCTGTCGCAAGCACTGGCGCAGCCACTGTGGTCAGAGTAGCAGGAAGCGCGGCGAGACGTGCAGCGCGCTTCCGTAGGCTCATGGATGGGGCAATGTGGGGTGATACGGCGCGTGTGGCGCGGGGAGCCGTGAGTGCGACGGCGGGATGAAAGCGGCGGAGACCATTTTTTGGTTTGTTGGTGGGCGTTTTGTGTGTTGGGGTGTTTGTGGTGGAGTTGAAGGTGAAGGTGGTTTGGTGGAGTTGGGAGAAATGAGGGGGGGGGAGGTAGTGGCACGGCACATATCGTGTTGCGGCGGTTGGTGGAGTGTTGTGGTTGGGTGTTTGATGGCCTCAGACGTACAATCACGCAGCGATCTCGGGTGGACGAGCGCACCTCCCTTGGACACAATATCTATCGCAGACCACGTGTCCAACAATGCCACGTGTTTCTTACTGTATGTTTGTTGATATGGATACGGTGTATGGTGGGACCTTGAGAGTGGTTGTGTGGATTATTGTTTATTTACAGTACTAGTACTGTACATGGGGCAGGCGTCGGTTGGCATTTATTTTTATGTTGTTTTTTGGCGATGGTTTCACGCGAGGAGGTGGGTCATGTTGTGATGGGTGGGGAATTTTCAAATGTGAATTGAAAAAGTTTTTCCAGTGCCAGTCCTTGAAACTGGCGTAGAGCATTGTGCAGAATGGATCATTCCGATTCAAAAAAAAATCAGAAATGGGGCCGATTCAACACAACAAAAAGTAACCAAATGCGATCTCCAGTCAATGACACACGTATAATCGGCCTCACCCAACAAGCAGCAAATTATTGTCAACTGCGCCACCTCCATTCCCGCCTCACCTCAACCACTCAATAACCATCATCACCTCCCCCCCACCAACCCACCCACCCCTCAACAACAAACCATGTCGAAATCCAACCCCCCCCAACCCCCCACCGTCTCAACAACCACCGCCGTACCAATAGTCCTCAACTTTCGCGAACGCATGGTCGCAGGCGCCATAGCACGCGGCGTAGCACAGACTCTTCTTCATCCCGTCGATGTCATCCGCACACGTCTCCAAGCACGCGATGTCGCCGCATCCTGGCGACCAGGCGTATTTATCAAGGGAGTCATTCCACAAATCACACTCGCTCTCCCCGCAGGCGCTATTCAATTCCTTGCCTTTGAATCCGCAAAGGAGAAACTTACCGCTTTGTTGCCGGATGACCGTTTTGCACAGGCTCGTGTTTTACTGGCAGGGGCTGCTGGTGCTTTGGCGGCTGCTTCTTGTCGTGTGCCGCAGGAGGTTTTGAAGCAGAGGATTCAGGCTGATATTTATCCAAACGTTTTTGTCGCTTTGAGGGAAACCGTCGGTGCGCAAGGGCCGACGGCATTGTACAAGGGTTGGTTGGCTACTATTTCGAGGGATGTACCGTGGAATGCCTTGTCGTTTTTGTTTCATGCGCAGGGAAAGAAGATTTTTCAGGCGGTCAGGGGACGCAAGCCGGAGAATGATGAGAATTTGGCCGTTGCTGGAGTTGCGGGCGCTGTCGCCGCGATTATTATGACCCCGGTCGATGTTGTCAAGACCAGGATCATGACCCAAAAGGTCGGCGCCGCTGTTCAGTATTCAGGCATTCTTGGCACCCTACGCAAGATTGTTGCTGAGGAAGGGGCGGGTACTTTGATGAAAGGTGTCGTCCCAAGGATTGTCTTCTTGGCCCCACTGGCGGGTATTACATTTTCCGTTTATGAGGCAGTCGCAGAAAATATTAAGAAGCGAAAGGCCGCCGCTGCCGTCCAGGAGGTGGCAACCCGTAGTGTCAATGACACTGGTGCTGCCGGTTTGGACAAGAACCAGCCCGCTACGCTGCGGAACAGAAAGATCCTTGCGCTCCGCTTCTCCAAGAGAACGGTCCAGTTGGCTCGCAAGGCCACAAGTGGTCACTTCCTTGGGGATTACGCCACAGCAAGTCCCATTTTCTTCTCAACTCCATCGTGACCACGACGCCAGTACGATAGGAGATTACACGGCAGCTGAGGCCCACAGGTCCGTGCCACAATTTTACTCTTACCGAGTTTAGAATCACACAGTAAAGCCAAACATCACGTTTCAAATTGTTCTGCCGCTTGATCGCTTCGCTTCCTGAGAACGGGGGCAAAGCGCCAAAGCTTATACTATCTCTAGGCGCAGGGCCAAAAGCTCACTGTGACAAATATCTTTTACCCAGTCACCGTAGAATGGAGGAATGCAGTTCATCGATTGCCTACGAGTTGACAAACAAAATCTATACAAGCCATCTCCAGCGCAGTAGAGATCCTGCTGCAGCATTACCCATAGCACCTAATACGCGTAGTATCGCCTTTGGCCGCACTTTGACCCTTCTTCTCGAGGTATCTCTGATGGTACTCCTCAGCCGTGCAGTAATTACTCACTGGCGCAATTTCGGACACAACCTCTTTCGACAGACGCGAGCCTGCATCCGTTTTCCACTCTGCAATCTCCGCAGCCTGCTCTTCGTCATTGTAATAAACACCGCTGCGGTACTGCGTGCCAACGTCGTTCCCTTGTTTGTTCAAAGATGTCGGATCGTGACGGCTTTCCCAAATCTTAAGAAGCTCCGCCAACGAAACAACATTCGGATCGTAGGTGACACGCACAACTTCCGCAGAGCCCGTCAATCCCGAGCATACTGCCTCATAGGTCACTCGCGGAATTTTCCCGTTGGTGTATCCAACTTCGGTCTTGACCACGCCAACAACCCTCTGGAAGGCGAGTTCAACTCCCCAAAAACAGCCTGCGCCAAACACAATCTCTTTCGTAGCTGGCGCAGGCTTGCTCACATCGGCAGCACCTGCGGTTGCCACCGCGCTAGCCAGCATGGTCTGCAAGTCGCCACTAGCGGCATGCGCAGACACGGTATCGTTGCCCCCGACATGCTTGCCACCAATAAACACATTCGGGACAGTCCTCTGTCCCGTCTTGTCCGCCAGATACTGTTGCACATCTTCTCCTAACGAACCCATGGTGTCCAGCTCGAATACCTTTGCCTTTTCGTATCCGGATACCTCAGCACCCACCTTGGTCAGAGTGCTCTTCACTGCCTTGCAATATGGGCACCATGACTTGCTGAAAACAACGACCGGATGCTCTTCAATAGCCTCCTCCACGAACGTTTGTGCTGGATTATCCGAGGATGCAACTGGCTCTTCCGAAGCACTGTCTCCCTTTACGGCATCCATGATCAAAGACTTGAGCTCGCCACGGGCTGCCAACCCCGCCACGTCATCGCCGCCGCCCACAGTAACACCGCCGATGAAAACATTGGGAACCGTTCGTCGTCCCGTCTTATCCATCAAATAGGATTGGATGGACTCACCAACAGCATACATCTGGTCCAACTCAAAGACTTTGGCTCCTTGAAAGCCGTCAACTTGGGACGCAACGTTTGCAATATTAGCCTTTGCCGAGTGACAATACGGGCACCAACTCTTGCTGAAAATCACGACAGGATGGTTCGCAATAGCCTCCTCCACCAACTCCTTCGGCGTCTTTTCCTTCTCCTCCTCCTCCTTCGGCTGGCTCCCCCCCGCACGACCGGGATTGTTTGCGGCGAGACGGTCAGGAGCCTGAGTGAGCATCTGCTTGAGGACATTTCTTCTGGCATAACCTGCGATATCATCTCCGCCGCCGACGGATCGTCCACCAATAAAGACGTTGGGGACAGTGCGACGACCAGTGAGCTGAGCAAGATAAGCTTGGATGGCGCGACCCTCGGCCCCCATGTTGTCGAGTTCAAAAACCTTGGGTGGTGCAAAATTGGCGACGGAGGCGCCGGCATTGCGGATGTCGGATTTGGCAGAGTGGCAGTAGGGGCAGTAGGACTTGCTGAAGATTACAACGGGATGAGTGGCAATGGCGTTTTCGACGAGGGACTTTGCAGAGCTACCCGCGGAGGCTTTGGCGTACTTGTTTCCCATGGTAAAGGTGTATGGAATTGTGGATAGAATGTTGTTGAATGTTGATGGAATGTGGAGATGTCCTGACGGCAGACCTGAGGAGCGGAGAGAGTTGCGAGGAGACAGGTGATACTTATAAACAGAGCAAGTCTGAATGACATGGACTTTTTGAAAAAAGTAGTAAGGCCGGAGGAAGAAACTTGTCCCAAGGCAACGTCAGAGAAAGTAGGGTGATGTTAAGCACGTGCAGTGAAGGACATCTATGTCTATACGTGGATAAAGGGCATGACCTGCGCGGCCACATGGACGCTGACGAGGGAGAAACGTGAGGGATGGGCTGGAGTGGTACTCGAGACTGGCAAAACCCTGTGCATGTACGGTACAGTACAGTACTGTACATGACAAGGGCTACAAATATTGAAATAAACAGGCTAGTTACTGCTGGCAGTAACTAACTCATTTGGGCCGTCAGCACAGTACTTGCCTTACCGAGCGTAGAAACTTGACGATTACTGTAAATGAAATGCAAAATACAAAGCTTCTGGACGGCTCCCGTTCTCTTACCTCATGTACAGATCATAACGTTTGCGGCGCAACTCTCATCTCAAGCACACAACGTCTGCAATGACCAGCACCGCAGAATCACTTTTGGTGCATTTCTTTTGCACGGCACTTGTCAAACCCTACCCTGTCGGCTTGCCACATCAGCCATGCAGGTACAGAAAGCTAGGCTAATTGTGAGAAGCCTTGCGGGCACAACACACGCTGTTCACATGGCCAAAGCGTCACGCGATTCATGCAGCTTCTCTTGACGAATCGTTAGGACGCCCGTCCACTTTTCCCAATTGGGATCAGTGAGGAATACGAAAAAAAGAAGAGCTAAGCAGTTCTTGCCGCCCCGTTGCCCCGTTGCCCCGTTGCCCCGTTGTCATGTCTCAATGTGCGCTTCGGGCATTCCAGTTGCGGACGTGAATGTTAAATCCCAATGCATGAAATTTTGATATCTATCCCATCCCACATCCGCCCCGGTAACACCCGTTTAAGTTAACGGCGGCGACACAGCTTGAGGTTCGTTCAAAGTACCAGTTATTTACCGAAACCGCAGGTGGGAGCCTTTCGACTCAATCACTGCCATGGCATTGGGTGATAAGTTGTTATTCACATACACGAATCGCACCAAACCGACTTGATTGCAAGAAACTGGAAAAATCGCGCGGCAATTTGCTGCTGAAGGGTGTATTGTACTGTACTGTACAGTACAGTGTTGTCCAAACGAAAATTTCGGTCTGCTTTCACGGGGTGAGGTGATGATTTTTTTATGGTTCATCTCAGCAAAATACCTGCAAATGGCGCAAATTCGACCTGAATTGCACTGCTGTTGAAAAAAATCAATTTTAATACAAATACAAACCCTTGGTTTTTGCCCCATTTCGAATGATTTGCAGGCAGTTGCCGTTTACGTTCACTCGAAGTTTGCACGGCCAATACCGTCTCCTCACATTTTCCTTGCTACTCTGACCTTCTGTTCCTGTTCATGCCTTCGCCGCCAATCCTCACTCGCACATTGACTCATCCACTCGCCATTCCCTCTTCATTTCCCTCCACACCTATTCTAATTAATTGATCTTCAACTTTACCTCCGATTTCATTTCACTTCTTGCAATCAAACCCCTCGCTTTGTAACTACCCAGGTCGGCCTACCCTCACTCACAACACTACCACGCTTCAATTCTCACACTCCCCCGGATCTGCGCAATTATCCCCCCTTCCACCAATCCAATCTCTCAACGTCATGACCAACTCCCCGAATACCTCACCGGAGCAAGAGGCTGCCGTCGCGAAATTACTCACCAAATTAAACCGCAGTGGGGCCATTGACAGAATACGCAAAGCTGTTGAAGCCCGAATGACTGGTGACACCCGTCGCATGGACAAGCTTCAAACAGATATTACAAGCTATCTCAACGACAAAGCCCCTGCAGATTCCCCTGAAAACCTCAACCCCAAATCACTCGTCACGCTTGCCAAACAGCAAGTCCTGACACCTGAATTGGAGCATGATATCCGCCAGGATATTGAAGCCGCCATGGCTCAATTGCAAATGAAAGCCTTGTTTGATGCAGAAATGAAAAAGTTAAGCCAAGCCACACCACAGAAAAAGCAAGAAGATATCGATCAAGTAAGAGCCAGGGAGCGGAAAGCATTCCTCGCAAACATCATTAAGCCCATGAATCGACCAAACCAACCCCGCCCGCGCGAACGCAAGCTCGTGCGCCATCCAACTCCAGCGCTCACCGCCCCGCCCAGAGCAGCCCCTTCAGATAGGGGCAGCGGAACAGCTGGTGGAAATGCTCGCATTGCAAGGAATACCCCCAGGGAAGCTGAGAAAGTTACAGGGGCAACGCCTTTGCCCTCGAGTAGCAAGCGACCCCGTCCATCCTCAACCACTCGCACCCATCCTGGAAGGATTCCACCGTCTGCTGCAAAACCTCCGGCTGGTCCGCATAAAACAGAATTGAAACGGATCGCACAGACTATCGCAGCACATGAAAAGGTGTTTGCACCGAGAAGTGAGGGGCGGGTGAATGGAGCTGCGCGACAGTCGCTGGGAAACCGTGGGTCTGAATTGGAAGGTGAGACCGAGCAAACGCGGACAGCGGAGCCTGAAGGAAAAAAGCCTAGCGATGGATTGACAGGCGGATTTTCTGTGTCGGGGGGTTCTGGGAAGGGCAAGAAGCGCGATCCGGGAACGGGTAAGGCGAGTCGTGACGATGAGCCGTGCGAAGCGGCAAGCGCGACGGTTGAGGACCGTCCTTGTCCAGGAACGAGCGATGTCCCTGTCGTGGCGGGTGCTTTATTGCCGGAGCCTAGTCCGCGAAAGGAAGCAGGAATTCCGCCACGAACCGGTGCAGAGCAAAAGACCACGGATGCACCTGTGGACCTTGTTGTTGCTGCCGAGAGACCTGCTCATGCCGTTGGCTCTACTGCAGATGAGCGGAATGGGACAAGTATTCAACCCATCGTCGCAGAGTTTGCGCTGTTGAAAGAGGAGGATGAGGAAACATCCAAGACCGACGCTGGGAGGACCGAAGGAGAAACGATGGAGGCAGAGTTGCCGTTGTCGTCCTGGAGGCGTCCGGCATCACGCAACTGGTGGGGTTTTGGAGATGAGCGTAGCGCGACTTCTGGTTTATCAAGTGGGAAATTGGAGATCAACTGCCTAGTAGAGGTTGACAAGCCGAACATTCGTCGCGGTGAATCCGGCACCAAAGAAGCAGCTTCGCCAGCCGTCTCAAACCCAAGCTATGACGAAGGGGAGGAATACGGGGACGCGAAATCTGACTCCTCCCGGGAGTACAGTCCCAGACTAAAACCGCCATCGCAGAGGATGCGTGACGAGGCTAAAGATGTATCGCACCGCAAGTCCAGGAATCGCGGCGGCTGGAAAGATGAAAATTACTCCACTACAGGTAGAGGAGAGCGGAAACGTGGCAGGCGCGCCTTGGAAACAGCAAAAAAACTCGCCCGTAAACCCTTACCCAGAGCGCGGAGGAGAAAGCCATCTGACAAGAATTCTAGACCCGCAAGCGACGTGAAGGATTCACATCGCTTAGCTTTGCGTCCTCGTGATGCTAAAAATCGCTCTGAGTTCCTCTCTGAGCCAACGGGTGACAGGGATAGTATCGCGAACAAGAAAGACGGGTTTGTTGCTCTAGCCGGGACGAAGCCTAATGGTACTCAAAAAGAACAGAGACAGGCGCGAGACATGGATGTACCGTCGATCTCGAAACGGTATGAACGATCGAATGGCGTTGGGTCACACCGCTCAAAAAAGCGACCCCGAGCGTCTTCGAGCGATGCGGAGGTGTACTCATCTTACGATTTCGTAGATCAGCAGAGGGTGCTGCGAGCTCTTCGTGAATTAGCAAAGGAACAGCACGCCTATCCTTTCCTGCTGCCAGTGGATCCCAACGACGAGGGTTGCGAAAATTATTACAACGAAATATCCAATCCGATGAATGTTTTCACTATAACAGAGCGACTTGAATCATCGACACCTGAGCATGGGTATTATAATAGCGTTGAGGATGTACTGCGAGATATTGATCTTATTTGGTCAAATTGCCGAGATTTCAACGGAAGCTATGATCCGGTGGTCAAGGATGCAGAAAAATGCGTGAATTCATTGGACATACTTTTTGAAGAGGAGGGATTGCAAAGAGGTGTAGGCGGCCGTCCCAAGAGGAGAAGGAGTCATGTAAAGCCTGTGAAATGTGACAGGCAGGAGGGGGAGCAAAGTTATGGCAGGAGCACTGAAGGGAAATCCTGGGTGGAAGCGCCAAACTCTGCAAAAGAGATGTCGGCGAGGCAGGCTGAAATGGCCAAAGAGAATAAGGAAAATGACGGCCATTTGGTTGGTCAGGATGTCATCGTCTTCACCAGAGAAGGGTCAAAGAAGGTTTGGTTGCCCGTTGACGTTATGGATCACGACCCCGATTCCTGCACATACACCATTCGGATGAGGCGCTCAGGCGAGATCATGCAAAATGTCAGATTCGGTCCATTCACGCCATTCACAATTGTGCGCATCGTGGGGAAACCTTTGTAACTGAAAGTATCGGTTCACAAGATTGACGTTTACCCAACGCAGATTGTTTAGTAGCACTAAACCAGCGGTGAACATAATACATAGGTTAAATTCATTGAACCGTAGCACTTATTCTTGGACGGGACACTGCGGCGCGCTTAATGATTTAAATGACTGCCAACAGCCATTGGAATCATCCTCGATGACCATTTATCACCGCTATGAACTTTTTGGCTCAGGCTGCAAACTCTCGGTAGCAACATTGTCCAAGTTTGCAAACTGACTCTCGCGCAACGACAGCGCCCCTAGTTTGTGCGTTAGCAATGCTACCTTATTTTTCTCCCTCTCGAATTTGTCCCCTGGTAGCTGGTCTCGTAAAGAAGCAAACACGTAACCCGTGCAAAACGCGTCCCATCCTGCCGTATGAACTTTGCTTTCGTTATTCTCTCCGCTGACTTCTCCATCTGTCGTACATGTTCCTACCTCATCTGCAACTGCCACGTCTTCCGTTGGACTTTTTCCGTTGATGTCCTTTCCCACAAGCATTCCCGCGGAGCTTAAGACCTTCTTCCGCTGCTTTTTCGAAAGACCTTTGAGATCGGGTGTCAATTCACGTAACTTTCTCTTTAGGTCCTTTTTAGCCGCCTTGAAAGCATTGAATGCTTCATTCTTACTTTTAGGTATCGTACCCTTCTCCTCTTCGGCAGCTATGACAAAAGGGTCATGAGAAAACGGACATGACGCATGCTTCACGCAAAATCCTCGAAATGCATACAACGGACATAAGGTCTCCTTTCCAAGCAGAGCTTCACAGGGCTCCGGGGGGTCGGAAAACTCACTCGCGGGCAAGCCCTTCATGTTTCTGATACTCACCTTGTCACTTAAAATTGCTTTTGTAAATAGATATTCCAGAAACGATGCGCGCTCCTCTGCCACACCGGCCAATATTTTAGTATCCCAGAAACCTGCTGGTGCCGTATCTGCGAGTTGCCTAATGAAGCCATCCAGTGTTTCAGCCAACGGGGCTTGAAATGCGGCGAAGAGGAACACAATATCATAGATACCGTTGTGCAGAACTATCGGCACGTTTTTGCGTCCCATTCGCCACAGTAATCCGCGCGGAAGTCTTGCATATCGAAAGGGAATGTTAGAATTCGCCTTTTCTTGTCGACTTTGTCTTTTGCTCCCCTTCAACTTTTTTTTGCCATCAGCAGCTTCATGCTGTTTCGAAGATTCGTCGCTATCAGGTTTTTGTTTGTCATCTTTCTTTTCCGTACTCGCCCTTGTATATCGGATACCGACTTTGAACATTTTCTTGAAATCGAAATCATGAGTTGCCAAGAAAGACCCCGCGTCTGCATTCATGGTAAACTCGTCATCACAGCAGGTCAGAAAGTCATACGTTGCGACCTCATAAGTAGTGACACCGGATTCGGTATCGGAATGGACTGGATTGTACACCGCTACGCCGACTGAAAAAATTGCGTGGGAATTGGCGGCACGTCGAATTGCAGTGTACCGTGTAGGTATGTGCTGGTCTCTTAGATCCGGATCCTTCGGTAGGCCAGAAAATTCGGTGTCGATGGCGATGAAGGCCTCTGGGTTAAGGTTGTCGAGACACTGAAGGAGAGAACCAAAGCCCGGCTCATGGCCATTTCTTGTGACGTTGACAATATGAATAGAGGATAGAGAGGACCGGGTGGTCATCTGGATGAAGCGCACGTGGTTTGAGGGTAGCGATGGCATGGATCAAACGCACGAGCTGGGATTCGGGAAGTAATTGTCTGATCAACCGACGCCCGCGGCACTAATGCTCAAGGGTCGGCGACCACCGATTGATAGCGGATCTGCGCCTTTCTCTAGTACCGCACTGAAAAGTACAGTTCTAGCGTACAAGCCGTACAAGTAGTATACCAGAACCGTACACTGATGCACAACATGAACGTCCAAAAATGCCAAGTCCAACTTGGTACCATTTGTTGGAACTTCTGTTGGAACTTGATTATTACGGGGTCTCTAAAGTGCTACTCTATTTATGATGATTTTTTTCGGTAGACGACTGTGCCGTTTACTTTGTAAGCTTCTAGTTTTAAATTAATTTTTTTAGGTGTGGTACAGTACTACCTGCAATTCTTGGCTGCAGAGCACTTGTGTTCTGCGTACATACTGTATTTACGTGTACTGTACAGTACAGTAGTCTGAATTACGAAACGATTCGGTTGTGGTAAAACAAGCGGTATTCCCCCTACCCTGGCGGAAAGTACCGACCGACCTAGCACCTTGACCGCTTTCCACAATTTTCCTCCCTGTCACTGCTGAGCTGGAAAATAGTCTTTTGCGAATATCTAATTAAAGGTCGATAAAGTATTCTAGACGCCTTGGAATATTTTACGCCGCGGGAAACTAGGAGTCTTCAGCAGCTTTGAACTACCTGTTCTTGACAACACGTGCTATGGTCACTGCGATTATCTAACGGACACATGGGAGTGTGCAAAAAATAGGCAACAACCGCAGCGACATCAAAATGACACTCTTGTGCAAAGAAGGAACCTCTAGCGATTGCATGGTAGTGCTTGATGGCATAAGGAATTTCGAGCATTTTAAGAGAAGAGAACCCCCAAGACCTCTGTTTTAAGCTTTGGAAATTGAGCTCGAAATCTATAACATTGTCGGCTCCTAGGCGAGATGGTTTGTCTTAATGAGAAATCAGGCTCCGAACGGTGCAAATTTCGGACTTTTACAAACTACAGCTTGTACTCTGGAGAGGTTACAGCAGTTCTTGGTATTGCGATGACCAGGAGAATTTTTTGCAACTTCAGGGGGTTCAAAGAGTTCTACTCGAAGCAACTGGAAGTTACAGACTATGCTGACCACTTAAACTATTTTTAACCAATGGAGCTCTGCACCTATGGGGTTTAAATCCGGGAACACCTAGAACAAGGTAGACAATCTGGTGGAAGACCTCCCTAAAGTGACTGTTTCTGAGAGAATCGATTTATAACTTCGGTGCTGGATGTAGTGCAATGCGCGGTGCGCAGTTCTTCTCATCTAGGAACGGAACACCGTCAGACCATGAGACACCCAACACACACACACGAATACCCACAGGGTGTTCGCTGTCCCTCTGTCTCTTTAAGCACCCTGCGATGCAGTAGCACAGCTCGCCGACGGCGAGAAGAAATGGGGTTGGAAGAGCGGGGGTAATTCCTTGGACAGCTGGACGGTATAGTTTTCCTCCGGGTTGTAAGGCCGGACCGTGGTCCGCGGAATGCTAGAAACTTGGTATTGGTCGATTCCAAAGAACCGTAGACACCAGGGGTGTAATACTGGACAAAAAGATGTAGTATTGGGTCAGCAATGCTGAATGTTTCCTTTGGAGATAAGGAGGTTATCACCAGCGACAACCTTGAAATACCTATTTGTATAAAGACGGCGGAGTCTGGGGCGCAATGCATGAGTAAGTATCACAAAAAAACAACAAAAGGGATATCGTAATATTGGATAGAGAGGGGGTAAATAGAAAGGGGGCCCGGGCGGATAAACGTGGCTATAGCCAAAGTTGCCGTTGGCAAGGTTTCTGCAAAGGCGGGAGTTGGGAGCCAAGGTCAGAGCCAACACTGGGGCGTCTGTTTACTCTGGAGCCCTAGTGGCCAGGTAGGTATAAATACTAGTTAACTAGGTTAGGACTATCTATGAAGGCGGGTGAGCGAGGATAGGGTCAGCCAAGTTAGGGAGATTCAAGTTAGGGATAAGTAAATTCGACACTTGGCCCAATAGGTGCCTTTCACCTGCGAAAATATCAGGTCCAATTTGGGTGCCGAATTGTCCAGATTGCAAGCACTCAAGCCCCATCGGGTGGGTATACAGTACCAAAAATAATAGTGGGCGACAATAGAAAATTGCCCTTACTGTACTTTACTTTACAGTGCCTGCTGGTTAGCAGTGAATCAGATCAAAAAAAGATCACCAAAATCAGCTCTGCAGATGGCAGTACGGTGCGAGTGCCCATTGCTCTACACTGAACCGTCGATTTCTCAACTGGAGAACAGTCGTGCCTTGATGTTTATAATGTTATGAAATGGATCATGGAGTCGCAAATTGATCAAAAAACCACAAAGGAATACTTTTTGCTCAGATAATTAAAATATGGGTCACACAGAAGCCATTGGATGGTTATATTTGCGGAGAAAGATGTTATAATGAAGAGTTTTTCCGGGAAAGATAATGCCAGAGACGGAGTTGACTGATTGATGTTTTTGTTCGAACCATCCGATACCGACCATCTAATAATTGAAGGCGTTAATATTGCTGAAATGAACGATGGCATGTATCATTTACCAAGAAAACTGTCACTGTACCGTAAGAGGTATTCACATATTTTTCTACATTTCGGATCCCGTAAGAATTTCGGGTGGTGACACCTACGCCAGTGATGTCATCGGAAAATCTTCTCGTCTTTAGTGGTAGCATACAAGCAAAGAAAGCCAATACAAGGAATAAGAAAGCAATTAAATTAAAATGATACGTTTAAAAATTGATATCGTACCGGAACCGGCAAATTACAACTGAGGGCTGACGTTCGGACAACCTCCTTGTAACGACGAACATAGAGCTATCAATTAATTTGCGCCGTTTGCTTTGGAAAATAGCAGTATTTAACACTGCAGTTTTTTCAACAAATGATCTCACCTATTGCGAGTCGTTTAACTTAAGTTGTGGTACAAGGAAGTTTGGCTTTAACTTGACTCGGGGGCCGTGCACAATGTGTCACCTGGAGACTTATCTCGTCGCCTACATATTGTGCCAAGCTATATTTCGAAGATGATAAACGTCGCTAATGGAGAAAGTTCATGCTGTTCGGCTCTTTGTTGAATATTCATACAATTTTCAGTGGGCAAGGATGTAGTTCAATGCGCAATGGGCAGTTGTTTTCGTCTAGGTATGAAATAACGTCAGAAAATGAGAAAAATATCTCACATACACCAAGACTCACAGGGTTTTCGCTGTCACTCTTTCTCTTTAAGCCCCGTGCGATGCAGTAGCACGGCTCGCCGAAGGCGAGGAGAAGTTGGTTTGGTATACCAGGGGTAAGTCCTTGGACGGCTGGACGGTATACTTGTCCTCCAGGTTGTAAGACCGGTCCGGGATCCGCGGAATAATAGAAACTTGAAAAGAATCGATTAAAAAGAACCACGTATACCGGGGGTATAATATTGGACAAAAGAGGAGATAGTGCCTAAGTGGGTCAACGAAATTTGGTTAAGGCCGCCCCCTTATTTCATGATAATTACACGGCGGCATGGAACTTTTAATCGAAATTCTAAAAAAGTGCACATCCCTGCTAGGGAATCCATTTGACAAATTCTCAGGGAAATCCGAAACGTTTATTTCAAATATTCTAAAATCGGCTAGCCGGAGAGGTTAGATTTGTATACATACCACATGAGCTCTTGAAGGCCCAAGCATTTTTCACAACGTCGAAGCAATTGCTTGTACTTAGTAGGCCTTTCTCTTGACTTTAAGACTGCGAGGCACCTGTCTCTCATCGACAAAATCAGATTGTAGAGCTCTTTACGATTGATTTTATCCCACTCCTCCTTGACCCTGGCCTTTAGGTCGGAGACGGCCGTAAACTGACTTTCATTGGCGTAAACGCGACGAGCTAGTCTCCCAGAGATTATCGGCTGAATTTAAGTCTGAGTTTCAAGCTGACCAATCCATAACATTCACATTGTTTTCCGCAAACGACGCCCTAGTCACATCTGCAGTTAGAATACTGGCGTTATACTGTTGATAAGTCCCAAGTACCAGCAGGGTTTTCCTGCAGAAACGGAGGAAGAAAGTACCGCATTGTCTCCTTGTATATCATTGCATTCTGTTTTCCAGTCAATAATAGGATATCGCTCTTCCCTCGCTGTGAAGACGCCGCCCATATCATGACGCTCCTTCCTCCGTTCTACTGGCTTACTAATTGTTTGTCATTCTGGCCCAACTTTTGCAATAAGCATTGAAACACGTCGGAACTGTCTAAATTCCACTTCTTTCCGTCGGAAAAGACGGTAAATTACCACCGGGATCCTTTTCAGGCATGTCGCTCCCGTGTTCATATCATCCGGGCAATCTTGTGGGCAGGGGTTAGAGAGGGCTTCCGCTTTATTTTCTTGAACTCACATTGTGAGCCGTCTGAGAGTATCTGCTGCACTCTGCGCAGTCCAACCGGTATATCCACCTGACTTTTGATCTTAGACGCTGAGAATCTTCACCCACCTACCTATCTTACAATTTTTCCTAGGTCCGCCGGTGTAATATTGGTGTTACGATTCGACTTCACCGGTTTACCGTAGGCGGCAGGGTTCTTTATGCACCATGTCACGGCGTCTTGATGACATTTGATGATCTTCCGGATTTCTGGCACGCCTTAGTTCTGAGCGTGGCGAACATCTATCTTTGCGCGCTCCTGCAGGGTCAAAAACGTTCCCCTCGACTTTGCTGATTGGTCAATACCGTGTAAGGAGCCGGTTGGTTGGGACCATGTGTGTAATTTACGGCGTCGACTTTATATTGCACATCACGGGTTCAAAGATAGACGTGGTACCTGTAAAAACTTCACCCCTCCGGGTGGCCGATCTGAGAAGTTTTTTTAATGAAAGTTTCGGATTTTCTTGAGACCTTTTCAAATGAATTCTCTGCGTGTGCTGTATATTTGTGGAGATTTTCGATTACAAATTTGTTTCCTGCTTGTATTTATAAGGAAATGACTATGTGGCCGGAAACAAATTTCGTGCACGCCTTTGGAGATAAGGGTGATGTGATCAGCGACAACGTTGCAGTTCTTATTTTTATATAGATGCCGGAGTCTGGGGCACCAAGTGTGAGTAAATATAACGGACGGACAATGAACGGCGTGTTAAAATATGGGATAGAGAGGTCAAAATTGAAGGAGAACCCGGGCGAGTAAACTTGTCTTATAGCCAAAGTTGCCGTTGGCAACGGTACTGCAGAGGCGGAAGTTGGGAGTCAAGTTCAGAGCCAACACAGAGGTGGCTGTTTATTCTGGGGTCCTAGCGGCCAGGTAGGTATAAATAATAGGAACCTAGTTTAGAGTTATCTACATTGGCGTGGTAAATAAAGTCACCGCCAGACAATTAATGGAGATCCAGGTTAGAGATAGGTAAAGTCGACACTTGCCCCAATAGGTGCCTTTCACCTACGGAAATATCAGGTCCAAGTTGGGGGCGGAGTGGCTCGGAATACATGCCTTCGGGCCCATTTGGGTGGATATACAGTACTACGACCGATGGTAGTCGATATTCAGCATAAATTCCCTTACTGTACAGTGTCGTACCTGCAAATGGCAGTGCTATGGCCTGTAAAGATAATTAGATTAAGAAAGACCACCAAAATTAGCCCCGCCGGTGGCAGTACTGTGTTCGTGCCAATTAAACTACAAATCAGTGAAGTTTAACTTCTTTTTGTTCGAGTATTTTCCATTAAAATTTATCAAAGGACTTTCCGCCCACACACATACGAGTAAAATCCTTTACTTTGGAGGACAAAGTGTGCGCCTTTACACCTGGTCTACAGCAGTCTTGTTTTAGCTCAAGACAAACACCAAGTAGGCCGAAAAGAAGCTTGTTCAGTGTAGAGAAAGTGGTACTCTTGCGAAGATTCCACCTTCGATTCGAAAGTTGTCCAGAAATTATCCGACTCGGCGGAACAAGAACTTGTTTTGATCAGCCTCGGAGACGTGTTGGAAAAGGAATAAGAAAAGACTTATGAAGGATACAGCTCAGCTGCAGAAGAGGGAAATGAAGTTCGTGGCGATTTGAGGGTTCGCTTTGTACATATTCAAGAAGAAGACCAGCCAAGGGTGCAACATTCGCTTCGAGGCACTGAAATGGCTACTTGGAAGATTGAAGAGGTCAAACTCGCCGCATTTTCAGTGGAACAACAGTTTGGGCTGAAGAAGAGAACCCCAGTTTACAGAAAAAATGGTCGCTTGGTGCCTCTTCAATAAAATATGGTCTCCAAAGAATTTAAAAGATTTTAGAGTAAGTTATATGCAATCCAGTGCCTTCTACATTGTCTAAAGTTGTGATGATCACAATTAAGAAGAACGGAAAGCTCCAGTTAGGTGTATATTTCCGCAATATGAATCATGAGATGAACGTCAATCGTTTGCCTCTGTCCAAAAAAACGGAAATATTCGATGATCTTAAAGATATTTTAGTATCCAATTCCTTCGATATTTTTTGCGGGATACTGGAAAGTTAGCATGAGCGAGGATTGTAAGGAAATGAATAGCTTTGTTTGCCCTGATGGGACCTTGAAGATTGAGGAAATGCCGTTTGGTCTCAATAATGACCTGCCAACTTTCTAACACATACTGGAACATGTCTTGAAGGACATTTACTTCAACCTTTTGTTACTAGAGAGATTTATTAGTCTTTTTCAGCTCCGAAACGGAGCACGGTGAGCATTTAAATATTTTTTTTGAAGCTATTTTACGGCAGTTTCGAAGATTAAGATCGATAAGTGTGAATTCCCGAAGCCAGTTGTCAAATTGGTAGGAAACGAAGTAGAAAAGAACGGGTTTCATGGGGATTAAGGTAAGAATAGGGACATAAAGGAGCACTAGGTCCCTAGAATACGACTGAGCTGCGCGGCTTCCTTGGCCTCACTTGTTTTTATTTCTGCTTCTCCAGGGATTTGCAAGATTTTCGCGGCGATACACGCTGGTAAGTCGGATCAAAATGACTTGAACTGGACATAAGAGATGATGGAGGCGTTTTAGAATTTGAAAGAGAAGCTAACAAACCTACTGGTGCTGAAATTTCCAGATTTAGATGCTACGCTCATAATAGGAACATGCGCTTCAAGCGTCACAGTAGGAGCTCACAAAAAGGAAAGCGGGAAGTTACATACCTTACTGTTGATGTATATATGATGTGGTCTGCTCAGTTGCAAAAGAGATCCACCGCATGTGCTCATTGGTTTACGTTTCCAACACCTACTGCATGCCAACCGCATCATGAATTACGCTGAGCGGAACTGAACTATTTCGTTTGAAAAAGGGAAGCTCTAGCGCTAATTTTTCCTTGCGAAAGTTCCAAGCATAACGGCTATCAATAAAACTATTCAACTTGATTAAAGGTAACCAAAAAGTCCTTTAAGCCTCCAAAAATAACGAAATCCACAAAGGGATAACGCTCTGGATGTACTTACTCGAGGAGTACAGATTCAAAAGTCGAGTACAGACTGGGCGCAAATAATGGGGCCGCCGAATATCTCTTTGGTGAGCCGTTTCCATTTTTCCCACAACATCCTCCGGTGTCGATAAAGAAGACTTAAATGTAGCGACTCACACAGAATTTTACGTAAAAATCATATATTTGAGTCCAATCTGATAAATATAGCTCTTTGTCTGCAGTCTAAGGTAAGAGAAGAAGAAGAAGTAAAGCAGCGTTCCGTCGAGTGTATGGCGAAGCATATTATAGATTAGGAGGTAAAACTAATACGACGCACGAAAACGGACCTCATGACTGTTCCCTTCGTGGAGTTTCTTTCGTGGAGGAAAGGACGGCAGTAATATACAACCTTCACTGCAATATTTAACTGGGAAACTGAAACGACAAAAAAAGATTTCGCTCACCGCTATTGACTGAAGATTATTCATGGGGAAATCCAAAAGTACGTCAAAATTTGTGAGGGATCTCAGATGACTACATAGATTCGATCTTATCGCACGACTGTGAAGGTCCTACTGTCAAGAATATTCGATAATTATTAGATTGACTTTTCCGGGCCGCTTCTAAAGTCAGGTTACGGGAATAAGATTTTGATCATTGACATAGTAATTTAACGTGTTAGTTGGTCGCATTGGCCACAAAAAGTACTACGCTGAGACTGTCACTCAATTTATAGTGAAGGAAACCATATTTTATTTTGTCCTCAGAAGACTTTTGTTTCCATTAACGCTAGATAATTCACAACCGATTCTCTCATTGACTTTTTGGGAATCAAGGAGTCTATTGGATCAATATGCTGGCTTCTGCCCACATTTCAAGCGGTAGTGGTGAGAGAACGGCACCCAATATCAAGACAGCCATTCTTTCAAGAAACAGTAATCTGCGGAACCGGTCGGGTGCAAAGTCGGGACCATCTTCTTGTCGTGCATAGAGCGCCATCAACGGTTAATTAGTACGCGCTGAGGACTCGATACTTCGGGTTATGTCGAATATCAAAGGGAGATCACCAAAGATACTTGCTGAACTCGTATAACGGATGGAACAGCAGACGAAATGATAACGTTAGACCTTTTTCTTTTTCATTCCGATCCGAAGCCTACATAACGAGTACATAACGTTCAATTTGCTCGCAACAGTCGTATAATGTACATTGTGATAAGAATTTATCGCCCTTTTGATCGAGTGATATGGTTCTTTTATTTCTGCTTGAAGCATTTCTGGAAAATCGTGATTGTTCACTCTTTTCTTTACTTGATGGATAATACTCTAAGTTTGGTATATCTCGCACATAGGAATTGTTGGCTTTGAACCCTGTGCTGTCACTGAAAACCAAAAGTGCAGAGGAGCATGGGCTGTTTTGGAGGGTGCCGTTTGGAAAGCGCATATGCGCCTCATCTCAAACTCATCGTGAAACAGGCTTCTGGTTGGCTACTGCAAATGCTTATATGCAACGTGGTACGTACAAGTGTTGTGGCTCTAGTGGGTTGTTCTGGCGTACACGTGTGTAGCTATTACATATGGCTATGCTGTACAGTACGGCTGTGCAGTACAGAGTGGACAGGTATGTACGTGTACATACAGTACAGGTTGATGGGTGTTGATGCACTATGGTGATGAGTCAAGTACAGTGGTGGCGGTTACAGTAGTTGCGTGTATACATGTCGTTGCATGTGTAAGAGTTGTGTTATGAATTTGGGGACGTGTAGTGATTGTGTGGTTACGTGCAGTTGGTGAGTTAGTGCATACACATGATAACGTGATGTAGTGTTGTGCACTGTTGTGCACTGTTAGTTGTAAGCTGGCATGAGTCTGTGCCAGTGTTACTATGTCATGTCTTGTGATGATTGGTAGTATTGAGTGTCCCGCTCAGATGGCTAGGGTTTAGTTAGAGTGCGAATGTGGCGAAATAGTTCTATATAAGTTGCGACTTGAGCACCTCCAAGTAAAATCTGGCCAGAGCTGGCGAACTTCCTTTCATTCCCCCCACCTTCCTTATCCAACCTCTATCAGGTTATGGGCCCAGCCCCGCTGACCTGTTCCGTCTAATTCGTCTATCGCCGCTCTCTCTCACCACCGCTCACCCGCTTCGCTGTTCTCTCCTATCCGTTATCTCCGTTATCTCCGTCGTTCTCGTTGCGTCAGGTGTGTGAACGTATCGTTGGTCGGTGTTGATTTTCTTCTTTCGGTCGTTGTGGTGGTAGTGATTCGACGTTTAATCTCTATCGGTATTGTGTTTGAGTGCTCGTTGTTGCCCTTTTTGGTCGATCACTATACGTTGTCGTTTGGTCTCCCTCTATTATCTGTTGTCGGGATCCCCACGTCGTCTTTGTGGGTTCTGATCCGAGAGGTTGAGGACCTTGTTTGTTGAAGTCTGAGCACTCGCGTTTTGTGTCTCAGCATCTGTTCGTGAAGTCTGTGCACCTGTGATTGTGTGCTCAGCATCTGTGTGTGTGTGAGTGGTGATCATTTTTTGTCCAGTGCAATAACCGGTTGATCCGAGTACTGTGGGTGATTCCTGGTACTTGGGGACGTTAGTCTGGCTTCTTGAACCAAAGCGGGTGTACTGTCTACCGGGCTTTCCACCGGTTCTACTTTGTAGGGCGGATAACGGTGTCGGTCAAAAGACCTGGTAAGTACCGCGAGTGCATCTGTGGACGGGGTGCCGTGGCGCTCTGTCTGGACTGCGGTGTTTCATTGCTGTTGTTGCTTGACTTGACTGTGTGTCGAGTTCTTGTTCTGGTGTTATTGCCGTTGTTTTTTGCTTGCTGCTGTTGTGTTTTGTTACCTTGCGATTCGATTTCAACTGTTCTGGAAACCATTGACTCTGCATGGATTCGTTCACTGGTATCAAAATCGAGAAGTTGGGTGAGGATAACTGCCACATATGGAAGGAAAAAGTTCAATTGGTGCATGCACACAAAGATCTCAAGAACCATCTCACCACGTCACCACCTTCAGATGCCGAAGAACTGGTCAAATGGGAATCTCTTGACGCAAAGGCTAAAGCTATCATTGGACTCTCTATCAGTGACGAGCATTTGGATCATGTACGTGATGTCGAGACTGCTGCCGATGTGTGGAAGGCTATATGTAATGTGTTCCAGCGAAAGACTCTTCTCAACCGAATCAATGCCAGACGTGCTTTCTACACTGCAAAGATGCGAGAAGACGAGAAAATGTTGCAATTCATCAATCGCGTTCGTCATTTGTCATCATATCTGAAGAGCATGGATGTCACCGTGGAAGAAGAGGACATTGCTATGGCCATTCTGTGTGGACTTCCGGAACGTTTCGAACACCTCATTGTTGCTATCGATACTACGATCGGCGATCGCGAACTCACTCTGGAGTTTGTGAAGAGTCGTTTGCTGCAAGAAGAGCAGCGAATGAATGATCGTGCAAAGGAGGAGTCCGAAAGTGATGCAGCACTGGTTGGACGTCAATTTCGAAA
The DNA here is from genome assembly GCA_002205965.3 of Kappaphycus alvarezii. Classification (NCBI taxonomy): domain Eukaryota; phylum Rhodophyta; class Florideophyceae; order Gigartinales; family Solieriaceae; genus Kappaphycus; species Kappaphycus alvarezii. Next base: position 6,257 of record NADL03000612.1, on the reverse strand, counting down.
GAGGTCATTCAAGAATGTGGTTTTGTTATTATTGTGGCATGAAGGGTCATATCCAGAAAAACTGTTTCAAAAAGAAACGTGATGCGGCTAACAGGGATCAGGTCGATGCTGCTCACCCAAGTGTAAATACTGAGCTCAGCGATGAGCGAGGTATGGGTGGCACCGATTCTGACTTTGTATGTCTCATTGCTACTGGCTCTACTAAGGCCACGAACAGTGACTGGATTGTTGACTCTGATGCTACTGCCCACATGACTTATGACGATTCCATGTTTCAAACGTACGAGAATAAGGCGTCTTCTGATTTGAGCATCGGTAATGATTCCAAACTAGAGTCTGTTGGTCACGGAAGTGTTGAGCTTGATCTGACTGTTGATGGGTCCAAACGTAAGTGCAAACTGAACAAAGTGGTGCATGTGTCGAGCTTACGGTACCATTTGTTGTCTGTTTCAGCGATTTGTGATCTGGGATGCAGTGTAGTGTTTGACAAAGAGAATTTATGTGTGTACAAGGGGTCCAAAGTGGTCTCCATTGGGTGCCGCGTCAAAGGCCTGTACTACCATTGCACTGCTGCAGACCAGTTGACAGATGTGAACAGCGCACTTGTGTCGGACTTGTCTCTTTGGCATGCTCGAATGGCTCATGTAAACACTGAAGGTATCAAGCATATGGCTCGAAACAAAGTTGTGTCAGGTCTGAATGTGGACGTTGCGCAGCATGTTGACGTGTGTGGCTCATGTATAGTTGGAAAGGCAAGCGTGCTACGACTCCCAAGCAAGGGGGGACGAGCGAAACATGTACTGGAAGTTGTCCATTCCGATATTTCGGGTCCAGTATACGTGAAATCCTTGGGAGGCTCGCACTACTTTGTCACATTCATCGATGAAGACAGCAGGTTTTGTTTCCTCTACATGCTAAAGACTAAGAGTGAGGTGTTCCAGATGTTCGTGAAGTGGCTCACGTTTGTTCAAAACCAAACTGGCAGACATGTAAAAACCATCACTGCACGTGACAATGTGCTCAAAGAATTGCGCACTGACAACGGTAGTGAGTATTGTCACATCGATTTACCAAAGAACTTGAGCGTCACGGTATTGAGCATCAGCGAACAGTGCCTTACAATCCTCAGCAGAATGGGCTTGCCGTAAGGTTCAACCGCACACTCATGGACTTGGTCAGGTCGATGTTATGTCACAAGCAATTGCCAAAGCACTTTTGGGCCGAGGTATTGAATGTTGCAGTATATGTACGCAACCGTGTGACATGCAAAGCACTTCCAAGTGATGTGACACCACATCACTTGGAAGTGCTTTTTGAACTGTGGTATGGTCAGAAGCCTGATTTGAGCAACCTGCGTGTGTTTGGGAGCCGATGCTGGTACAAAGTTGTGGATCATAAGCTGAAGAAGCTGGAGGAGCGTGCAGTTGAATCCATTTTCATTGGGTACACTTCTGGGTCTCAAAGATACAAGTTGTGGGACGATCAGAAACGAAAGGTGATTGTGTCACGAGATGTGAGGTTTGACGAGTGCTCTGGCTCGGAAGACCATGATCAGTTTGAACATGAAGACTATGCTGACATTGACTTGAATGAAATGTCGAGTAAAATTAAAACTAATCATCTGACACATCCAGTAATCCCAGTTACGATGACCCTTCTATACCGGTACCTCATAATGATGATGCTTCTGAGAACATTTCTAATGGTTCCACCACTGATGAGAAAGTTGAGCCGGTAGTGCAAGACAAGCAACCACTCCGTAGGTCTCCACGTGAACGAAAGAAGCCTAGCTTGTGGCGACCAACTGCTCTACTCACTGCTAGTGATGATATTCCCTCCTCTTATGCAGAAGCTGTGTCACGTCCTGATTCCGAAGCATGGAAGAAGGCTATGAAGAGTGAGTACCAGTCACTAATGGAGCACGACACATGGGATCTAGTGCCAAGGCCAGCAGACAGCAACGTGATTTCGTCCAAGTGGGTATATGTTCAGAAGTATGAGGCAGCACCATCTGGTGAACCAACTATCAGGTACAAGGCTCGTATGGTTGCTAGAGGATTCCTGCAGATCGAGGGTGTTGACTTTTCTGGGACTTATGCACCAGTTGTTAAGTTTACCTCTATCAGGATGATTCTGTCAGTAACTGCTGTGTGGGACTTTCATTTGCACCAGATGGATGTGAAGACTGCTTTTCTGATGGTGAGCTTGAAGAGACAGTGTACATGGATCAGCCAACTGGGTTTGTACAACAAGGTAACGAGGATCTGGTGTGTCGTTTGAAGAAAGCTATCTATGGGCTTAAGCAAGCACCCAGACAGTGGCATGCAAAGATATACTCGTTTCTTGTTGAGGAGATGCAACTGAAGCCAAATGACGCAGATGAGTGTGTTTACACCGGAAAGATGCTGGGATTTGTGGTTCTGATTGCCCTATACGTTGATGACCTGCTGATTGCAAGTCCGAGTATGCAGACCATGGATCGTGTGAAGGCAGAACTGTCATCTCGTTTCCGCATGAAAGACCTCAAAGAAGCTCGCATGGTACTCGGTTCGAGATTCATCGTGACCGAGCGAAACGACAGTTGTATCTGACTCAGTCTGCATACACACAGAAGGTGTTGGAACGTTTCTGCATGCATCAGTCCAAACCAGTTGAAACTCCAATGGAATGCGGTGTAAACTTGTCTGCAAGTGAGGAGGTACTTACGAATGTGCCGTACCGTCAGGCGATTGGCTGTCTCATGTACTTGTCTGTGGGAACTCGCCCAGATATCTCATACGCAGTGTCCAAACTTGCAAAGTATGTTGAGAAACTGGAGATACTAACTGGAAGGCAGTCAAGCGTGTACTGCGCTATCTGAATGGTACTTGTTCCTTTGGTCTCACTTACGGCACACGCACTGATTTGGCACTGCATGGGTACGTTGACTCAGACTGGGCAGGTGATGTTGCAAACCGCAAGTCTACCAGTGGATACCTGTTCATGATGACAGGAGGACCTGTTTCATGGTGTTCACGTCAGCAAGAAGTGGTTGCACTGTCCAGTGCTGAAGCTCAACATGTGAGTCTGTGCTGTGGTACAAAGGAGGCAATCTGGCTTAGGCGACTGGGGAATGGCATCGGCATTGTTATTGGAGTTGAAGTGGACGAGTCGGTAAAGTTGCTTGTTGAACCAACACCTGTATATGTTGACAACCAAGGGTGCATTGACCTTGCTCGAAATAAAGTTGTGAACAGCGTACTAAGCACATCGACATTCGTTTCCACTTTACTCGAGAAGCTCTACGCGACAAGTCGATTGTGTTGTTCTACTGCCCAACCGATAAGATGACTGCCGATATGTTGAACAAACCACTTTGCCGTGTGAAGCACGAAAGGTTTCGTGAGGAGAGTGGCGTCCGACACCTAGACCTTTGAAGTCAGTGACACAGGGGGGGTGTTGGCTGTGAACCCTGTGCTGTCACTGAAAACCAAAAGTGCAGGGAGCATGGGCTGTTTTGGAGGGTGCCGTTTGGAAAGCGCATATGCGCCTCATCTCAAACTCATCGTGAAACAGGCTTCTGGTTGGCTACTGCAAATGCTCATATGCAACGTGGTACGTACAAGTGTTGTGGCTCTAGTGGGTTGTTCTGGCGTACACGTGTGTAGCTATTACATATGGCTATGCTGTACAGTACGGCTGTGCAGTACAGAGTGGACAGTATGTACGTGTACATACAGTACAGGTTGATGGGTGTTGATGCACTATGGTGATGAGTCAAGTACAGTGGTGGCGGTTACAGTAGTTGCGTGTATACATGTCGTTGCATGTGTAAGAGTTGTGTTGTGAATTTGGGGACGTGTAGTGATTGTGTGGTTACGTGCAGTTGGTGAGTTAGTGCATACACATGATAACGTGATGTAGTGTTGTGCACTGTTGTGCACTGTTAGTTGTAAGCTGGCATGAGTCTGTGCCAGTGTTACTATGTCATATCTTGTGATGATTGGTAGTATTGAGTGTCCCGCTCAGATGGCTAGGGTTTAGTTAGAGTGCGAATGTGGCGAAATAGTTCTATATAAGTTGCGACTTGAGCACCTCCAAGTAAAATCTGGCCAGAGCTGGCGAACTTCCTTTCATTCCCCCCACCTTCCTTATCCAACCTCTATCAGGAATGATATAAATGGAGTGTGTCACGAAAGAAATTCAATTAGCGTGGTCTTTTGAAGCACTGTAAACCGCACACCTTGGAGCATTTAGGTACCCTCTTTGTCTCCGGTTGTGCTCATTCGTGATTACATCGATTACGAATATCTGATTTGGTCCTACCACGACAGCGGGGAAGCTTCGGGGACTAGCAAACTTTGGTCAACAGTTTTCGAACCTCCAATATCCTTATGAAGCTAGAATTTTGGTGAAAGTAGTTAACTACGGGCTTTTGGAAGAACTCGAGGACAATGTTTTAAACCGAATCAGAGTGCTCGCCCGAGCATTTATTGCCTCGCAAAAAACGTTTCCATTGAACCTTTTATGTAGTCGAGGTAAACAGTGGGGTCCAGGCACGATGCGGTCTATTGGGTGGGGTAAAGTTGGCAATGGATTTTCGAGTAAAATTTGTTTGGGAGGGAGATTTATGCTTTTCGCGTCCCGTAGATCTAGTTTACAATCTACCCTCAAGTTTTGGCCCAGAATAGAGCATAATATAACTGAAAGTAGGTAAAAAAGCTTTGCCTCGCCTTCTTTTCTAATTATTATTACTAATTGGCTATAGGGGCACTATACATCGCTATAAACCATCCTTCTTTCCCCGATGAATGGGGTCTTGAGAATAATGAAAGAACAAAATCTCATTTCGTAAACGCGGGCTCCCAGGAGCGCGTAATAGAGAGTAGAAGCGACTAGCAGGGCTGCGCCTGGCAGCGTTCGTGATTCTCTAGGATCGCCTCCCACCGGTTGTCCGAACCTTGCTTAAAATGAACCTCCTCTTCGACATCACGCGTGAGGGAAATACTTAGTTCATCAAAGGACTACGAATATAGAAAAAACACGGAGATATCCGGTGGCCTGATCTTCGACCTTTTACACTGCTGCTTGCTCGTCTTATCTTTTAGAATTAGCGATCTAGTATTTTTCAAACACATTCTTGTACGTAAAGGAGTCATATGGGAATTTCTTAAGACCCAGTTGGTATTTATGTCCTTTTTCACCTCTGTGGTAGGAATTTGAGAAGCTATGTCCATAAAGTAATTTGAAAATAAGGTCAGGAAATCCCTTTCTCTGATTCTTGTCAGCTACAGAGATCTAGAGGTGACTAAAGCTCGATTTTTTCGATGCAATGTACTTGAGTTTAGTCCTGGGATGGATTTTGGCTCCGCTTCCCTTTTTAGCATTGTGAATTTCGAAGCGATCTATGTACACGGAGCCCTACCTCTGTGCCTAAACCCTACTCCTGAGTTATGCGAGAAAAAAGGTAAAAACATCGCCGACACCAACAGAATTAATTCTTCAGAGGGACGATCCGGTGGCGCACCCACATCGTCTGAGTGATAAGATACCGTAAAGTGACATTATAGTATGGCAGTCTATTTTTTTGGCTATCTCAGCTAACAAAACATCTAAAGTGGTTGATATGGGGCACTTGTTTATTTTTTAGCTGCATTAGTCGGGCCTGGAAGTGTACATCTGAGAATTGGAGTGAAGAAACTTCTAAAATGTCTAAACTTTGGGACAAAGATTGGAAAATCACTGTAAAATTGTTTTGGAGGCCCTTTACATGAATTTCGCCAAAAATTTCAGCTATTAATCCGAATATTATTTGCCATGTGTTCCGTCAAAATTAGGATAGAAATTGAGTTATTACCTCTTAGCAACAATCCATGTTCGGTCATTCAATATCTATTGTCTATCGGCCATAGCATTGACCTGATATGCGGCACAGTCCTCATATGAGGACAAATCTCTTTGTCATATAAATAGTTACAGTAAGTGGGGCGATCAAAATTTTTTGTTCGGGCCCGTAAATATTTACTGGGAAATATACTCTGGAAGCATAGAATTAAAGTAATTGGTTACGTAATAGCTTAAAAAAATATAAATTGATTTGGCAAAAACCATCCACCTGCAGGTACTGAAAGGGTCAAATGTTGCAAATTGGAACTGAAATCGAAGGTTTAAGATACTATACGGAAACTTCACTCCCTAAATAGGAAGCGCACTGCCTCCAGCGCTTACTCATCTGAGGAGACGTTTCACGAATGTTACGAACACATTTGCTGTCGGTT